>CM065170.1:6953539-8387289 GCA_033026295.1 Channa striata
AGTATACCCAACGCTACATCACTGCCCACGCCACAACAGAGGGGGATTAATTTCTCTGTGTAATCAGTCACTTAAATCTCCAACTGTATCCCCAGCATAGTGACAGATTGCCAGTTTGAGCTTGCTGTGCAGTGTTGACAGTTCCCGCATACATGTGCCTGTGTTGAGACGTGCAGAGACACAACTGACAGGCTTATTTGTCTTTTTGATGCATTTGTGTGTGTGTAAAGCAAGACGGCTTGCACTGTCACGGAAACAAAGCATCAAGGAACGCAAAGAGAAATCAGGGAGGAAACGGTGCAAAGTGGCATTAAGCTGCCATGTTTTACCTGACCCCTTAGCCTTTCGCGAATCTAATCACCGCAGGATCGCTCATGGCTGCAGACTGCTGCGTGATTCCCACATTGGGGGGAAAAATGTGTGAGATGATGTATTGTGACAGGAAAACTTCCCCTGCTGTTCTGCTGTCAGGATGTAAAGCTTTAAATATTCAGGTTGACTGGATCCACACTTCAGTCTTATGTATCGACAGCACTCATGCCATTAGTCTGCTGTGGGAATGGGGCCTGTGTGAGCAGAATGCTAATGGGGTCTGAAGCAGTACTCGATCTCCCTGGCTGCCAGGGTCAAAGGTCATCCGTCCATTCCTCCATTCAGTCACCAGGGAGCAGGTGAGACCTTGGCTCCATCACTTAGCCCCACATCTCTCTAGACAGGTGACAGAGCCCAGGGGACAGCTCTGTTTAGACCCTGGACACAGTGCAGCAGGGTTGGGAGATTGTCTGTAGATGTGTGGGTGTTTGTATTTGGTGTAATGTGTGAATCAAGGTGGGGTTTATGTGCTGGAAAAGAGCGGTAGGACACTCCAAACAGGATAATTGGGGTGAACATGCTGTCACTTGTCAAAGATGTCACACTAAAATGTGAGCTTTGTTAGGAGTGGATGAAAGCTTTTCATGCTGTGCTCAGCTTATTGAGATGTGTGTGTGTGTGTGTTTTCCTGTGTACCTCTGTGTATGTGTGCTTGTGTATTTTGATGCATGGGTGCTCGGTGCCCATTTTCGAGCTGTCAGCATTCCTTCCTGTTTAGCATGAGTTTTAATTGTGCCATGTCTCTCTGTCTGGTTCTGTCTCAGGATGTGGAAACTCATGCACCTGTATAAGGCGATACACTTGTGAATTCAGAGAGAGAGTGAAGTTTGTGATCATTTATTATCATAAATGTTTTGTATGTGCCCTTTGCACGGGTGGCATGTGGATACATATGTATGTGACTCTGCTCTTTGTCTTTGTGCACTAATACTGAGCTCTGGCTAAAGAACACAGCTTAGCAAATCCCCCTAGCCCCAAATATAGCTACTGTATGCATACTTCCCATGATTACACACACACACAAAGAGAGAGAGAGTGAGGTTGGCTGGCAAAGGTGAAGAGCACCCTGAGCAAAAGACATTTAGTGGCTTTTAATCTGTGTAAAGCCAGCGTGTATGTGCAGGACCGTATGATATTGTTACACAGCAGCACTCCATGCATGGGCCATGGATGTGTGGCTGCCTTCACAGCCCATAGAAAGCCCCATTGATTCTGTCTGCTAAAAGCGTGTGTGTATTGGTTTCCTCAAACAGACATGGACACACACTCAACACCAAGCTTCCAGTGAGAAGCTAGAGCAGGAAGGCTTCACTCGACTGGCAGCACACATGTTCCTCTCTCTCTCTCTGTCTCTCTCTCTTCCTTTTTACTGGTCCTTTTGTACCTCCCTAGGTTGTCACAACTGAGAGAGGCTCAGGGATGTGTAGGCAGCTCTCCAAACTTACATGTCTCTCAGAAAGACATGAATCGGCAGCAGACAGGCTTCCCAAAACAACCACATTTAGATCGCTCTCAATCCCTCTGTTAAGTAGAAATAATTCTGTGACTCCCCATAGAATAGGCGGCAGCTTTTATTTTGGTGGGATGAGGGTCCATTTCATAATGACAAGTGGTCTGCATCGTGCTGGACAGACGACAATCCTAGAATGGGGAGGTCGGCTGCATAGTTTGCATCCTATTAAAAGAATAAATGTTAAACCCAAACTCAGAAGTGTGCAGCTCTAAACTATATGTGAATGTTGAAAATAGGTTATCATCAGTCAAAGTCCTTTTTTAAGAAAGTATAACTGTGGTGGAAATCCCACAAAAGTCTAATCTGCTCACTTTCACTTTCATTAGTTTTACCCCCAGTTTGGAATAACCCAGATTTTTTTAAATTAACACAACACCCCTTTTCTTTTTCTCATTATTGAAAAAGGCTTGACACATCTTAGGCACACGTGATAACAAAGGTTTCGTTTTCCACGTCGGTCCAAAGCAGTGAGACTGAACACTTCATTGGAAGATACTAATTTATCAGCATGTAAATCATGGGTTTCATAGTTTATCAAAATAACTAATGCCAACTTCACCAAAAAACGATTTAATTAGATACACAAATTGATATCCACATATAAAACAAGCAGTAATCAATCCCAACAACAACTTCTGCTCTCAAATCTCAACGAATGTCGTTTCAGTGAACATGGATGTCACACACCGCAGTTTAACTGCACCCAAAACACCCAGACATTTCAGATTAACCAAACACTGCTTCTGTTTTTCTTCTGAATTAAAAAAGACATGACACCTGACACCTACCATGCTGCCGTACACGTATCTGCCAGTCGTCTTATCTCTCCTCCCCGGCTCCCATATCCTCCCCCTCTTAGAGGCATATAAGCAGCGAAAATTTTCTTTTTGCACTTTTTCTTCCTTTCTGTCACATTTTATTAGTCCCCAACAGACACATATCCAGGCATTCATAAACATCTATATACTTATAGTTGAAGTCCATAAACATCCAGCATCTTCGATGTTTCTGTGCTGGTCGATGTGATGCGCTGCTTTGCCATCGTTTGTTACTTGTTAACCCACTGGTGTCGATCACATGAACATATTAGCCCTTTGCTGTTTTGCGTTGGTTTTCGAACATGCATGCATGCCTACTCATGTGTGTACTTGTCTGGTTGCAGGTAATACAATTAACTGTTAAATCTGCTTCTCTGCATAAAATATTATCTCTGGAGATTGTCCCAAGCTCACATTAACAGCCCAGGCGCTAAAGGGGCTCGCTAGGAAAGCAGGAGTCAAGTCAGCAGGAGGCGGCCTAGCTAGGAAGCTAGGAAATCTACCATCAGTAATATTAAAATACAGCGTTTCAGGGCCATCGGATCATGACATTTACTGCTGTTATTGTAATATCATTTATTGTTTTGGAACATCTCTTTTCCCCAGACCGGCTTCGTCCTCCTCCTATCTACTACATTTCCCATGACACCTTCGTTGCACTTATATTACAGAAGTGTGTCTTAGCTGGAGGTTTTACATGTTGGTACCAGTGCTGACAGCATAGCTTTATTCAGCAACAGCGATGCGACCGGCAGTAAGTCCTGGTGTTTTTAGGCTGCTGTATTATTGTCATTGCAGAAGGCATCACAGTGAAAAAAGATAAGTCTTCTGTAGAATTGTTATATATTTCAGAAATGTTTAATTTCTGGCCATTTGTTTTGGTGGGATTATGTTTTGGAATGTTCAGCTCATTCCACCGAACGTCAAGTTGATTTTTTTTTTTTTGGGTGTGTTGAAACACAATTATTTAACCATGCAGTTCAGTCCTAGCATAGCCCCTCTGCACATAATGCCATCCTGTTACAGTGTCTATAGAAAACACTTCCGCCTACTTTTCATTTATTAGAACATTTGGTCATGGCAGATTTATAGTTCAGTTTGCTATTTGGACAAAAAAAAAACTTGCATTACAAATTCACTGCACTCAGGTGATCGCCATTTAACCAATTATGCATTACTTACTATTTAGGTTACTTTAAAAAGATAAATGGAAATGCAGTTTCTCTTTTATTATTTTACTTGATTTAAATAACTTTGATTTTTTTTTCTTCTTGGTAGTTTTGTCTTAAAAGCCACTTTCCATAAATCATGATTTTGGTTGGAATAAAACAAAAGATTAAAACTTGAATATTTTTTATAGACACTGGGAGGTCTTGGAGTGTTGGATGAAACTCATAACCATCTCCATGTTCGGTGACACCGGCTGTTGTATAGAGAGAGTGTAATCCCAACTAGAGAAGGAAAATAAAAGAAAGCACATAAACGGCCTACGGTCAAAATGACATTTATCATAGTTAACTGTAGGGAATGAATTCACCATTAAACTACAAAACGGACATCAAATGGGTGCTGTTTTGACAGGCATGACTAGTGTTATACTTAATGACATAATCTTGAACAACACAAAATAAAAGACCACTTACGAACAAGCACCAGAGCTTTACCACACGTTTGTCTGTTTGTGAAGTCCCAGCTAACTCCCTCGTAGCCACCGCTCTGTCTGTGTTCCCATTAACATCACAACGTTATTATCCCTCTACATTTTCCACTCTGCTGACGCTGAGACAGCCAAACGTAATATCCTGACATAGCTGACATCATGACTAGATAACACAAACACAAAATAGATGTTAACACCCGCTTCGCTGGTGATACAAAGATACGTGGCTTGGATGGGAATCAGAGAGCCCCAGGCGTGTCTACCCACTAGCATGATTTGAGTCCTTCTTTGTCCTGCTTTGACCCAACGCTCTGTGTCTGTCTATGCTTGGATCATCTCAGCTGCTACTGGGGTGTTCCCCTGCAACGATATGTGGGCATCTGTTCAACAATATGCTACTTTGAGAGGGATACACTTGGAACAAGAAAGCTAAACAAAGGGGGAAAAAAACCACAAATTGGATACAGATTTGTTCCTGGAAACAATTTTTCATCTTGTTCCAATATTTTTAGATTGTCTGTGTATTTTGTTTAGACTTTCATGGTTATTGCCTACGTCGATGTTGATAAATTGGTTTTTGACTGGCTGTAAAATTGGAAATGTTAATAACATTGTCATCCTGAGGACAAAATGGTGGCACTGTCAAAGAATAGGCAAGCACCTGGATGGTGTGCGTGCCGCTATTTAGACTCTAAATATATTTTGTATGTGGTCAGACAAAGATTAATCTTTCTCATGGGTGGGGCTCGGGCCTAAGCAGTAGTTAAAACACAGACTGACTCTTCTCTACCTTGTTCTTTTCTCTCTCCCTGCATCATGCGCACACACACACACACACACACACACACACACACACACACACAGCTGTCATAGTGGACAGCAGTGAGGCAGGGGCCTACATGACCAGAATAAACAATACGGGATCAGGGACATGAACACAGAATGAGAATTAAGTCTGCACTGCAAAGGAATTATTTTCAGCATCGAGTAGTGGGGAGTGGAGTGTGTATTGGACCGGGAAGAGGTGACTCTCCTCCCCTTCTTTGCACACACCCCTCACCACTCGCTCTGCGTTCATAGCCCATGGAGATAATCCTCCCTTACTGTAAATAGTCTTTAATTGGGATGCGAGTTAGAACAAGATACAGACGGTATTTGGCGGACAAGGAGCAGAATCTCCTCTGCTCTTGTAGGCCCTTGTCAACTCTCCAGAGAAGAGCTCCACCGGGGCTGCCTGGAAAGCTATTCCCAGACTGGATGCGTAGGTGTAGGAGAGTTGGTTGGTTCCCACTCTCTCCTGGCCTAAAGCAGTGTTACAGTCTGTCATTCATTTGAGGCGATAATCACAGGAGGTTAGCATAGCCAAAAAAAAAAAAAAAGAATATTGCAGTCGATATTTTTGTGGGCAAGCAAAAACCAAATGAGATGCTCGTCTTGCAGAGCTTGAAGCCTTTGTATTTTATTTTGGGTATCTGGTGATGAACAGGAAAGACTATTTAGAAATGAGTAGTAACACCTTCCTTCAAGCTCCTGGTGGGTGGGGAGGTAGCTCTGTCCAGTGTTTACATTTTCATCATGTGTAACTGGGCCATAACAGGTGAAAACTTCTTTACATCCCCCCAAACAACCTATTAATAAGTCAAGCTTTGTGGAAGCAGGAGATGTGGGGCCTAAAGATGGCCGCATAGCTATGTCACTGTTCCCTACCTGCACATGTTGACCCGACAGAGTAGACCAGCAATGACAGCCGTTGTAAGATAACAACGCTTAAACTAACGGCTGCAGATTTAGAATAACCTGGTCTGAGAGACACTGGAGGGCATGAAGGACTCCAGCATCTGCCAGTATATAACCACATCCCTCCCCATACAGTCTCCTCTTTAGCTGTCCAGAATATTCACTGCGTTGGTCCCAGGCGTAGTTTCTCAAGTGTAAATATGCATGTTGCCAGGATTGAAAAATACATAACTAAACTTGTAAGAAAGACTTGTTTTATTTGCCAATCAACTGCTTCCATATTATGGACGTATAGAAACATGCTACGCTGTGTGAGATTAAGTTCTCTATAAGTAGAAGAAAACAAGATGGTCACAATTGCCTAACTCTTTGCCAGCCTAAACCTTTCAATAATCAGGATACATATTTATAATTATAGATTAGTGTAAACGTTTAGTATGTTAACACTGCAAATGGATATTGAGACAATGTAGACAAAGTAGTTGCTATGAGTTTATATGAAGTTGTACACGACCACATGTCAAACTGTCCAAATTACGAAGAAATGAAAGAAGTGGCAGCTTGGCTGTCCCGAATGTTAAACTGTATTTTTGTTCCATGCGTAAGTCTTATGTAGACCAGTAGAAGACAGCCTTCTCACCTTTATATTTTACAAGACCTCGTCTTTTCTGCTTTACCTCCTAAACTTATTAAGCTTCACTCAGTCCAGTTATGTCCTCCTTATTGTCAACATGGCAGTTAGCAGTGAATCCCACTCAAACCCCTTTAAAATGGCACACTCAGAGCCCTATATTTAATCATTTCAATCTAATTACCGGAGAAGCTGCTTTTCAGTTTCTTTAGCTGTCTGCCAAATTATTCACTCTGTCTGATATGATAAAGGCATGAGAACATTTAATGATTTGTGTTCTCTGTATAATCTCCGTGGAACTTCATTCTTTTTTTACCTTTGTTTTACGTTAGCAGTGCAGATATATGGGAGTTCCATTCTCTATTAGATGTGATGGGCAGAGCCAGATGAGTACAATCTAGAATATATTTACTTTTAATTTCTGTCTGCAAACCTCTGGCAATTCATCAAATCTGGAGTTGGGGTTTTGGCTGTGCTGTGAATGACATCTGCAGATTAACAGACTGGAACATTTCAGATGTTGTTTCCAAAGAGGACCAGGTCCTCTCTGCTCTGCCCATTGCTCCCTCTTTGTCCTCTGGTACGGTTTGGCTTCACTCGTTGGACTTGACCTCGCTCTTCACAGCCCTTCAGGAAGTCATCGTTGTGAAGTCACAAAGAGAATTCTACCAAACTAGTCAAGGAGAACTTGTAGCACTGATGGGTCAGAAATGAGAACCGGAAGCAAGTGTCTCTGCTGCCAAAAGTTACAGGAGTCTCCACATTACAAAATCATATACATATGTCTATTAAAATATTCTGTATTTGGAATTGTTGCATGTTATAAATGAAAACCGCAGTAGCAAAGTGAGCTACTGTACTGGACACAGGACACAGCAAGAACTGGCATTGGTCCCCTGTTTGTGAGTTGAATTATCCTATGAGTTACTGTTCCTTTCTAGTATACATACATATATATATATACATTTTACATTTAAATATGGATTTATTTTATTCTTCTACAACATCTCAATGGAGCGGAATTATATGGTGTTTGAAGAGAGTTGGATTTTTTTCCACATGATTTTGGCAACCTAACCCTCTTAATTTCTACGCACCCTCTAAAATGTTTCAGAGATCCTTTTTCTTTGAAGACAAAAGACACTTCCTGCTTCTTCTTTTTTTTTTTTTTAATATAGTTCTCTGGAGAAACAGCGGGTAGGTCCCCCCCTCCTTCGCTTGGGTCGGCCCCTTGCGATAACCTGTGCAAGGAGAGAAGCTGCTGAGTGATAGCGATAGAGATTGAGATAAAAGATACAGCGGTGGGTTTTAACTGATGAGTCACTCTTGTGGTCCGCGGCCGCCGGATCCTCCATGTGTCCTGGCTCGAGGTGTTAATTAGAGCTGGAGGGATGGTGAAGAATGCAGGAGGATGAGGGAGTGAACGAAAAAGGACAGAACTGAGAAACAAAAACCATATTGATTCATCAGTGGCCTTGTGTGCAGCCTCACATCTTTATCAGTCCTCATCTAATAGGTGTCTGAAATATATATGTCTCTCATGCTTCACTTAAGAAAAGAGGACAGCTCACCACTATCTAGCATCCATCACGAACTGGGTGCTGATGTCACAGGGAGCCTCTCATTAAGAGCAGTGGCTATTCTTACAAAGCCAACAACCTCAGCAGTATTACTTTTTCTAAACCATATTACACTGTTTTAAAATGTAGCCACATCCTTTTATTTAAGCGGTGTCATTACACAAACAGGGAAATACATGTATTATTAATATAATGAATCAAAGTGACATGTTTATCATATCAGTGAAACACCATTTTCTTAACGCGAGGGCCTGGCATGTCTCACCTGGTCACAGTTGCCGCAGCCGGAAAACATTTTCAGCAGGAATGAATCAGAGGCTTGGATATTCTTTACTTTATATTGAATTTCCAACTCAAGTTTTATTTCTAATTTTGATCAGTTCGTTACTTTTACATTTGACTCGAAACATTATACCCAAGGTTGGGAAAATGTCTGACAACGATAAAATACGTTTTTGAACACAGACGCTGAGCACATCATCCACAGAATAGTGACACCCTGACAGCAAACACCTTAATTATCGCTCGTCCACATGAGGTTTTTGTGTGAGCTGCAAACCATCTGTTTGACGAGGAAACGCTACTCGGCGAAAAACCACGCACAAATTATTGTGCCTGCGTCCTACTTGTTTACTGTGCAGTCTATTTCAATGACTAGCTGCCAATTATTTGTGGGTCTAAGTTCCAAGTGTGTACTTTTGTTGTAATTTCCTGCGCTGGACAGAGGAAAAATAACAGAGCAGTGAATGTGCAAACAAGGTGCGATTTAAGACAGGGTCTTTTATTATGTATATTATAAAGGGTTTAGTTGGATCGACACTGTTAAAGACTTTCCAGACGTGGATTAATCATTTTATGTGAACTTGTTTTGTTCTGTCACATCACTAATATTGTAATTCCAGACAGAGGAACAGATTAATAATTTCCTACTGTAGTGGAAAAGTTAATTACTTACATTATAGATGATCATATTATAGATCATCTGTCATTTCTCTTGGTGGAACAACTTAACAGAACAAATCTTAGAACAGGATCGCTCATATTGTTTGTCAAATTAGTTTTTCCCTTCACTGTTACGGGATATAGGTGTCATGAACATTTTGGTTTTGACAAGATATCTGCAAAAATATCCAGATAGTTTCACAATTAAGAGACGTGGAAAAATAAGTGATTGGAACCCAGAGGGACATATAGCCACAGTTTTTTTTTTTTTTCTCCCCACCTCCTGCAGCGCAGCACTGCACGGATCATCCATGTAGTGCAGGAGCTATTAAATCTGCTTCACTGCAAGGAGAGACAGGGAACTTCATTTATGTCAACATCACTCAGGTTTTCGGCATTTCGACATTTTGTTGTTGTTTGCCAAACAGAGAGAGTGGTGTGTAGCTTGAAGGGGGGTTGAAGTGGAATACGAGACACAGAAGAAACTGAGCATGTCAAAGCGATGTTCTGAAAAGCAAATAAGCTGCACAATGAGTGAAAGAGTTTTCTCCACAAAGTGTGCGCATTTGCAAAATATAGGCTTTTCAGTGTTCATTCATGAATGCAAATAGCATCTATTAGAAAAGCTTAAGATTAGAGAGCGTCAATCACCACATAATGCGATCAGCCATTCACAAGAACAAAGACGAGCTCCTGTAACGAAGGTGGAAAAGCTCCACGGGGAAAAGATGGAGCTCTGTGCGACTTCTGGCTGTCACCCTTGGCAGAAGTCCTTCTGCACCTTCTTGACTTACTAGCAGGGTGTTCAATGGTTTGGCACTTGTTCGAGCCTCCTCCCCAATACCTTTATCACTCCCTCCTTACCGAGGCCACCGGACCAGCCATGTTGAGGTTGATTGATGATAGGAAGGTGACAGTGAGGGGGGAAAAAAAATCGACATCATTTTTGATGCTTGTCAATTAAAAGGGCTTTTATCTGCAGTGTTTACAGTTACTGCGGAGTAAGTGCTGCAAATGCATTCATAATTAACAGGGATTATAGCCGTCACTGACTTGCTCACAGATTTATATTTAAATCTGTTTCACTAATCAATTACTTATCAGTCATAATTGAGTTTACTTGGGGCTTAAGTGACAAACATAAAAATATTCACTCTTTGGTTTTCACTTTCACCTTTTTTTTTTTCACATTCTATTTTTGTCCCCATTTCCTCACCTGTCTTTCTCTGTCCACCTTTCTCAATTTTTTTTTTTTTTTTTACCTTTTCTGTCTGTCTGCACTCAACTCGCTCCATCTTCCTGGCAAAGCGAGGGCGAGAGCAGTGCGAGGGGAGCATGTACGTGTGAATAATGGAGGAGGCCAGCTTCTCCCTAACGAGGGGTGTTTGATGGCTGACCTCGGCCTAGTGTGTGTGTGTGTGTGTGTGTGTGTGCTCAAGGTGTTCTACCTTTCTCCTCCTCCATTATTCAGCGTCATACCATTGCCGTTTCCACCACAAAACCCTCTCAGATTGTGGCACCTGGGAATCAAATGTTAATAGACACCAGGCCCACACACTCACACACACATCGCAGCCACAATTGCTCAAGTCGTACACGGAAGAACTAGCTTGATTGACAAGACATTAACTCGACAGCTTTGTTGTTGTTTTGCATCATTTATGCTCTTACAACAGGTGCGACTGGTGGTTTTTCAATCCCAGCATGTGACTGCGTATATTTGAAATTTCCTCTCTTCTGTTCGTTGCCTCACCTGTTATTGTTCAGTGTATTGTGGGAGCAAATTTATGGAGAGAAATTTGCCTCAATATGAGAAATCCCCTATGAATGCAAAGTTAGCTACCAGCACCAAATACAAAATATATTTATGGAGTAGAGCACAGGAAGGATCTCAAAACTAGAGATGAAACAAAAATGGTAAATTAACTAAAAATTCACTAGCAACTTTTTCCTCATATTTTATTGGTCACTAAGGTAATTATTTTTAAGAAAGAATTAAAAAGAGGTGCAAGCCAGACACCAAGTGGGGCCTTTGCATTTTAGTCGTTTTAATAATAATAACAACAACAAAGAAAATAAGAATATAAATAAAATATTAGATTAAAGCTACAGTGCCACATGCACCTTTTTTCCCCAAAACACAGTTACAGAACAGCACTGGCAGCAGTGCGTGGAAAAGGCTTTTGGGAAGTCACATGTCCTCTGACTCTGACTCCTCTGGGGGCTTCCCTCGTAGTTGCCCCTGTAATGACGTGTACCTGCGTTTCTGTGTTTCTCAGTGAGATGAGTAGGTGAGCTCCGTAAAATATGACAAACGGAGCTGAAAAACAGACGGGAGTTGTCACTGTGATGATGGTTTAACATATTGAGGGGTTTGGGTTTTAAAGAGCGGAGCCCGAGCCAAACACCCACTAGTAAAAACAAAGAGGAGCAGGAACTCCTCTCCGCATCAACCTCAACTAGATGCCGTGAGAAGGACAAGTTTCCAACCCTGTGTGTGTGTGTGTGTGTGTGTGTGTGTGTGTGTGTGTGTGTGTGTGTGTGTGTGTGTGTGTGTGTGTGTGTGCGCGTACATGTGTGAGCTCCGACAGTGGGAAGCTGCAATGTAATTGCTGACACTGTCCAGAGGATTGAATGTAATGAAGGTAGCTGCTTACAGGCTGCTTCATTAGTACAGCCAGGCCTGGGGCACTCCCCGTGTGTGTGTGTGTGTGTGTGTGTGGGCATGTAAAACTCTACATCGTGGGAAATAAGGAGAGCTAAGTGGTTTGTGCACACACACATACACACATGCATTACCACCCACCCACTCACACATTAACAAACACATCAAGCACTGGCCGTGTGTGGAACGTGTTCATTGTAACTTTAATCCACAGAAGTTAATTTCCTCTGTGCATTTCCCACTTTAAGTACAGTATGTTTTTCTCAAGGTTTCATGTCAGGGAAAAAAAACTATGGTAAAACAGAACAGAAACTCCTTTTTTGTCTGTGTGTTCAGGTGTAGTAGGCATAGATAGTTACAGCTAACAATAATTTTTGTTATTCATTTGATAAATTTGGGAAATTAATAATATAATTTCTTGGTCTTTAAAATGAAGCATATTGTAATAATGGAAATGCCAGTCATAATTCTTCAGAGCCCTATGTAATATATTTAATGTAAAGTTATACAAAACAGGAACCATTTAAGGATGTACAACCAACAAATGCAACAGTCACTTTATAAAAGGAATCAAAATATAGAGTCACGTAAATAATATGAATATAAATATAAAAAATAATTGTTTATACATTTAGTCAGTGGCAGTTCATACAGTCTGGACTCTCACACACATTAGCAGATGCCAGAACATATGTCACGCTTAACGTTAAAGGCCTTCAGGGATAGAAGAATAACACAATGATTTGTTTCAGTCAGTGCCCAGAAACAAGATACACTGAGTGTATGTTCAATTGACAAAGCCCTCTAGATGCAATAGTAATTATAACAGGAGCAAAAGAGGGACTTTTTGCATAATGCAACAATTTCTTATTGCAGAAGTTTTGAGGACTTGTTAAAACCTTAACAAGATCACATTAGCATTAGTTTATCCAAAACTGTGCCTACAGATTTATCTCATCTCCATCCCTCCTTTACAGTCACTGGCCTATTGTTGATCAGTTATTTGGCCACCAGCTGACCAGCCAAATTCATGCAGCCATTTCAACCAGACACTTCTTCACTCATACCAAGTGGTTGGAAATATTTTTAAATCATTTCCTATAATTTCTTGAGGAAATTGTCGAAAATGACTCGACCACATTTTGCAAAATTGTACCTAAGACAAGGGACACCAAATCAACGATTTGATTTTGATTTGATTGATTGTGTGTCTTTGTCGACCTAAAGGGGGCAGTAACAGGGTTTTCACTCTGCCGAAAGAAGAGCGACTCCCACACTTACCCCACCCTCAGATTAATGCCGTCTGTTACGGTATAGTTTGGGAGCTGCAGAGTTCGGCTTTGCTTTGTTCCACTGATTTCACGATGATTGTCGGCACAATGTGCTAAAGCTGCAGCTGTGCTGATCAGACTTTTGTTTTTCCTTTTCAGAAGCATGGCTGGCATGAAATGGGATTTGTGGGCAGAGAGTGAGGGCTGGTCATGGGGAGGGCAGCCGGTGGAGCAGACGATGATGAGGTTGCCATCTTTGCCACATGGGAACCCTGTGGGGATACAGTTTAGATTAACTTTCCACTTAGTGAACATTGTGTCACTTACAATATGGTAGTGCCTCTTGCTCCAGAAATCGACTTGACAGCTGCATCTCTTGAAAAGTGTTTGTCCCAGAAGTTGTTGGGGTTGTGGATGCGCATTTGCCTTTTCCTTCAGTTCAGCGGTTCCCTGGACAACATAGCTGTGACCCTCAACTCTGATCCCAAACCTAACATTGATTCTGAGCGGCCTTCTGCAAACCTAGACCTGTCCTCAACCCGGAAGACTGATGGTAGTTGCACCGTAACCCTTGACCTCTGTCGATCCCTCTCTCTGCCTCTGATTCTCCCTCGCTTCCTTCCCTTGAGTAAGAGATCACAGAGGAGCAGGGAGAACATTAAGCTTCCTCAATGAAGGCCAATCAATACCTGATCTGATTATGCCTCAGCACATATGTTTCACTACAAACCCTAAAACCCAACAGCTAAAGAGCCTCATTGCTAATGTTAGCCAATAGCTATTCATTTCAAGCCCAGGCAGCTGCTTTCCAACCTTTCTATCTTTAGTCATATTGAGTGAAGTGAAATGAGTAAGTGGAGTGTTTTCCATGCAGATTTGCGCGACTTGTTGGAAGGATGAAGGAGTAGGAGCAGAGGGAGGAGGAGGGGGAGAGACAAAGGATGTGGAGGGAAGGAGGTATCAGAAATGTGCAGCTATATTGATGCCAGTGTAAGCACATTTCTATTGAAATCAATAGAGCTGCTCTCAGGCTCATTTCAGTCTCTAACAAGAGAATGCTACCTGGCTCACTAATGGTGCAGCCGTGGAGAACACACAGCCAGACGCTGCCGGAAAAAAGGGGGAAAGAATGTGGGTGTAAATTAATTTATTTGTATTTATGTCACATTGCAATGATATTACCCTTCGTGTGTTCTTAATTATTATTATTTTTAGAATTTAGGCTAAAAAGTCCATTTTGCAAAAATGATATAAAAGAAAGTTTTTAGCATCATAAAAAAAAACGTTTGGTTATTTAGATTTTTTAATTTTTCACGCCATCATCATGGAGGTGAGACTCTTACAATGGTGAATGTAGTAAAAACTACACCTTCTAGCATGTCAGACAACAAAGTCCAGTTTATGTTGTATTTCCACATTCACCGCAACTGCTTTCTACCATAACAATAGTCTGTATCAGAACTATCAACAGCCCAACCATTAAACCAGCTTTATGGCCTGTTTTCTTTTTTGGATCAGTTGTACCCAGATTCAGATTTGATACCAAAAAGGTTAAACTTCTTACGTCTTCTCCCTCTTTTGTCATTACCGGTGTGCAGTATAGAAAACCTTTAAGATAGTGTTTTTGCTGTACTAGATAAAATCCATATCATGGAGCGCCCTTATAGCCAAACTGTAACCTCAGCATCCTGGGTTATGCATGTCAAACCACCTCTTTCTCTGGTGACTGGTAGAAATGCCCCCAAGAATCTCAAAAAGACAAATATATCTTTTTATCAAATATACCAGATTCAACTAATTAATGTTAATTGTATAAGGGCTAAAATAAAACCTTTGCTTGGTCCATGTGCAAGTGTGTTTATGCACAACCAACCAAAACCATGTAACTGTATCTGTATCAGTAGTGAAATAATTTTTCCTTCTCTTGCGCTGATGGATGCTTGAATTGACATCTACATTTCATAGAAAAGGATGAAGCGTTGCATCCATGCACTGAATATCCAGTACATGCACTCATGTGCTCAGACAACACACAGTGCATGTTTAGTGTGTGTAAACAGCTGTTGGAAATGCCACAGAGAGCTGATTGCCGCGGGGCCCTCTGGCATCCAAATGTCATGCTACATGAGGGGAAAAAGCTACAACACATCACCCAGCCACAGCCACAAAGCCCAGATGAACACACACCACTCCTGCCTGGCTATATGATAATGCCACACTGAGCCGCAGACACATTCATCACCACTGTTGTCATTAGAAACAAGCCTCATTATACTCAGAGGCTGTGATTTATGATTAATATTTGTGAGGGGTGTGACGAATCATCAGGGCCCCCCCCCCATTCTATCGATTTCATGAAACAACAAAAACAGAAGTGATAGAAGGTGTGTGTGGGAGGGGGGGGTCTGTTGAGGATAGAAGGTGTGTGTGTGTGTGTGTGTGTGTGTGGGGGGAGCTGCAGGGGCATTCCGGTCACGGCATGGGAAATGAGATGAAGGAGAAGAAAAGAGGGGTGTGGGCGCCACATTCAAGGTCCTTGTATTCCCTGGTGCTGTAAATTGTCTCTGGAACTTTTCTCAGTGGCTTCATTAGTAAGTGTGTCTTCAATATTTATGGCCGTGTTAATAAAACATCAATACGTGAGGTCTTTGTGGAGAGCTACATGGTGTAGGGGGCTGGAGGCTCTAGCTTTTTACTGATATTTGGATGATGAAGCAAGGTTCAGGTGAGTCCCAGTGACTGAGAATGGGCAGCGCTTGTATTTTGGACAGGGCGCTTGGGTCACATGCCGAGTGAGTGCAAACCATATTCTCCGTTTTGATTTGATTATGATTATCACTTTGTGGGTTTGTATCATTGGTTTATGTGCGAAAGTGCTGAGTGAGTACACAAATGTTGGGGTTCAGCATCTAATGTTTTATTCATTCCAGTGGAAAGCAACAATAGGAGGAGTCCTCTGCAGTTTGTCCTATGGAACAACAACTGAATTCATGTTTCAGCTTTTATCGTCTAAGCTCAGGGTCACCACAGCGGACATGTTGACTCGACACAGGTTTTTACAGCGAATGCCCTTTCCACCCCAGTTTTACCGCTCTAAGGACCAGTCACATTGTCTTACAGACCCATCGTGCCTGGGGTTGGGCAGGTTGGGCAGTTTGGGGTTTCTAAGTCCATAAACTCTTCCACATGTGGCCATAGGACTCGTGTACAAATCCCCACGCAGTAGTCAATAGGCAGCCACTCTATCAACTACAGAATTCATGATTTATTCAAATATGATTTAGTTTTTGATTAATCACATGTCAAAACCTGTTCTCAGATCCCAAGGTGATGTCTTTATTTCTATGTTTGTTTTGTGCCATAAGCAGACCAGACCAGAGCAGAGACTAGAGACGGTGCGTTTATAACCGTACAGACATTTGCACCTGAAGCTGCCCAGTACAACCACAGAGGGACCTGCTGGCCACAGAGAAGCCCAACCCCTGTTTTAAGGGGATGAGAGAGGGACAAGCTCTGCTTTATCATTTGTCCCAATCAGATTTAATTATGGCACCTCAGAGATTGAACTGGCATTGAATTGAAAGTTTCTTACTTTTGGGCCTCCTCTTTCCAGCACTTCCTCAGCACAAGGAAAGCCGTGCACACACAGCAGCATCTCTTTCCTTGACCTGGCTCACGCCGGGCTTTTAGATTAGCCTGTACCTGTCTCACAAATTGAAATCTGATCACAATCAAGAGAGAATTAAGATAAGGAGAATGTTTAGTAATTGTTAATGCAAAGGCCTGCGATTAGGTGCCATTATCCAGATAACATATCCAGATGACGATTAGCGTTGCTTTCTAATGTTTTGCATATCTAAATTTCTGACCCTCACTCTGCGAAATGTCAAAATTAATCTGTGGCACTACCCACTGTTCTCCCCGTCGTTCCTACTTAGTTTTCCTCACTTTAACTCTTATCTGTCCCTCGTGTATATTATTTGTTGCCCTGCATCATTCTCTACTTGCAGCCCGCCACCCCCATCTTCCTATTTTACCTTACTACTCTCTTTCCCCTCCCGCTGTCTTCTCTCTGCTTTCAGAGTATTCCCACAGCTACTCGCCTCTTTCCTCTTCTCTCTTCTCTCTTTTCCATCTCCTCTCATCTGGTGTGAATTTCTCTCTTAATCCTATCAGGATTCCTGGGCTCCAGCTTCACCCTCCCTCAACTCCACATGCACATCCGAGCACCAGTCCTCCTCTTCCTCCTTCGCTCTGCCTGGGATGGCGCAGCCTCTCCTCTCCAGGCTAAAAAAGGAGGTGGAGAGTTGGGAAAACCAGGGCCAAAAATGGGCCCAGCCTGCTTGGCTGGAACATAGCTGTAAAGAACAGAGTCATCTCTCCCGCTTTATCTTTCTTTCTCTGCACATCTGGTGCGTGGGGGGACTGGGCCATGTTGTGCTGTTGTTTTGTCCTTGGCTCAGCACGGTTGCCGGATTTTGGCCTGGCAAGGCTGCAATAGGTTTGCACTGGAAATGTGAATATGCCCAATGCTGTACAAATGAGCTGGGCAAATGAGCTGGGCTCCTCTTGTCTAGTAAGCAATGGTTATTAAGCCAATAGAGTAATTATTAGCTTCAGTATTAGCGTGGGCCCAGTGCGTTTTTGGCTGTTTCTGTCCATTGTGTTCTTCGGTGGCTGACTCGGCAGTAGCAGGTGGAGTGTCGCACTCCGTGCATTATGTAACTCCACCCCAATTTAGATCAGACTTCAAATAAATTAAAATCAAGTTGCTGGTTGGCTTCTTTCCCCACGGATATAAATAGCATTTTCAAATCTTATCTAGAAAATGCGCTGTAGAGGGGAGATGCTTTGAAAAGCAGCCCGACGATTAGGATCCCATTGTTCCGCTCCACACCCCCTCCATTCTCCCGGCTGCTTACAGTAAGCCTGAGGATCTGTGTGTACGTGACTGAGTGTGTAGCCCTGCACATGTGTACGCATTCATTCGCACCACAGTGTGATTGAGATAGTGGCTAATGGTAAAATGGCATGTGCGTGGCGTCGTGGGTTTGAGAGTTTGAGTAATTGGTGCGTGCGCGTGTGTGTTGCTGCTGGGTGTGTCTTTGATGGATGCTGTGCTTCTGCAGCTTACCCACTGCTTTTCTTAGAATTAACAAGGTTGCTAAGATACAGTGGGTTTATAGATTAGGTTATCTGCTGTTATTGCTGTTACTATATTTTACCAAGCATCATCCCTTATTAATTTGGAAATTTATCATGCCATGGAATGAAGATGCTGGTATTTGTGCACCACTACTTCTGTGCTATCCTCTGCTTTTCTGTCTGTTTGAGGGTCATAGTGCTGGATCCCCCTTAGTCAGATGTCTACCCCACCCAATTACTATCTGGAGGCGGATCCATACCTCCATTCGTCAGTAAGCCCATTTAATCCGAGGCCTTGGGCCCAGCGTTTCCATTTGACACAGAACAAAGTAAAATAGGAAGAAGGATGCAGTGATGTTGCTGTGGTTGGCTTTTATTGGTATGTAGAGGTGTCGTCCCTCCCACCAGCAGATGTCAGCCCAATCCAGTGTTTGACCTCCATAGTAGAACCTCCAAGGCCAGACGGACCTTGGCACCGCTGTTAGCTGATACAGAACAGGAAAGAATAGAGATGCCAAATGGGCTGCTTAGGTGACGACAGCAGAGCGGTGCGATCCCTCTTCCAGTCCTTGTGTGTGTATACACGTGTCCGTTTTTGGAGAACGAGCACTGCAGTCGAGATGATCTAAAAACATGTTGAAATGCGAAGCTGTCAACTTTTAGAAAATACACATTGATTACTTTGCTACAGCTTCACATAAGCTAATATACACAATGCTCACAACGTCTAGATTTCTGTGTTTTTCTTTTAGGAGCAGCAGGGTGCAGTGCCATAATGACAGATAAGCAGGGCCATAATTGGACTGGAGGCAGACTTTGGCCCGAACAGTTGTAGCCGGTCTGTCTTGCTGTGAATTTTTTAGCCATTTGTGTCAAATTGCTGATCTGTGGCAAGAGGAACACCGCTATGTGTGTGTACGGAGTATACTCTACGTGTGTTAATTTACCAGGCGAGTCTATATGACACAGGGTTTTTCGTTGTGTAACATTTTTCTAAATACAGTATGAGTGTAAATACACAACGTGTGTGTGTGTGTGTGTGTGTGTGTGTGAGAGAGACCTGCTATAAGGGAAGACCCCATTAGCGTTGGAACCTAAGAAGATAATGAGTGATGACTGCTTTATGTCCTGGAAATGATTGAGTGGAACGTAGTAACAGTTTATGAAACCCTCAGCTAGTGGCCAGCAGACTGACGGCACATGCAGGGGCCGTCCAGCTCTGGTACACGCAGGCTGCGTGTTACCGTAGACCTGTTTTAACGATGGACTACATGCTCACTGATGGCCTGTCCTACACACTGTACCTGTGGCCCAATGTTAGATTATATATTCCAGCACAACATAGTTACAATGGAATCATAAAACTATTGATTCTTGTCTCTTAAAGTACTTGAATTTTACTCAAAGGACTGAGTGGGTTTGGTTGCAGTGCAGAATGTTTCACCTTCAATGACAAGACGATTTATGCTTGAAAATTAATTGAGGGCACTCACCACAAAACCATTTAACTTTTTTTTTTGGATCTTATCTCTTAAAGGACTCCAAATGGCCTCAGTTATCTGTGTCACATTTGGCTAATTTGCAGACATGGCTGGTGTTTTATACACTTTATTATCTCCAGAAAAGCCAGGAGAGGGAAACAGAGCTTCAAAATTACACACACTCAACGTGTCTTGAGCTTTTCGTTTGTGCCCTTGTATCTCCTTCTGTTCGGTTTTGTTTTTTCATTCCTTTTTCTATATTGACATTTTCCCTCCCTGATCAGTTGGCTTCACTTTGGTCTCTTGATCTCTTTTTTTCTTTGGTCTTCCCCTGTGTCCTTATCTCCCCTGCTGTTCTATTGCTTAGTGCTTAACCCTTGAAGAGTGTGTTTGTGTGTGTGTGTGTGTTTGTGGGTAAGTGGTGGTCCCCTCTGTAATGCTTGTGAAGCACAGGCCTCCTGCTCCCCTCCAACTCTACCCAGACTTCTGCACTCACACTCGCTCGCAGGTGGAGGCAAACATGAAGCGAAGAGTCGATACAGAAATGGATGCCAGAGAATAGATATTTATTTGAAAAATTATCACA
This sequence comes from Channa striata, assembly GCA_033026295.1. NCBI lineage: Eukaryota > Metazoa > Chordata > Actinopteri > Anabantiformes > Channidae > Channa > Channa striata. The sequence continues at coordinate 6,973,941 of CM065170.1, forward strand.
GCTATGTCTACAGTGAGGTATAAGACAACTGTTCTTAGTTATTTGGTTTACTAAGCCATTGTTAGATTATTATGATTTTATGGAAAGCCATCTTGAGGCATTGCTTTCATGTCGTCCATTATTCAGTAAATATGGCTTTTCTGAGAGAGCAAAAATTGTTTACTTTTGACCTTGAAGCACTATTTTAACAAAGAAATCTTAACTTATAAGCTTTTATTAGATCTTTTATTAATATTTAGCCCATACAAATACAAGCTGACGGAGACATGCAGGAAATACACTCCCTAGAAAATAATATAGCATATTGACAAGAGAGTGCATGTAATAATCAGATGCACTGGCTTGAACTGAAATTGCATTTACAATTTCTAAACTTCTAATGGCTATAGAACAGAAAGACTGGCTGCATAGTATATCAGCCATTCTCCGCTCAGACCTCAGCGGTTTCCTAGTGGTTTCCCAGTCTTGTAGATGCACTGACCTTTAGCTTGCTTTGTGTGTACCGTGGGGTAGGGGTCCCCACATTGCAGCGACAGTGTTGTTGTGGATCAGGTTTGAAAAAGGTGCATGGGTGGAGCTTCGAAGGTGGAAGGAAGCACCGTCACAGTTTTTTTGCGCACCTTTTCCCCTGCTCCTGTCACTCTTCCTCCTCTGTCCTTCCTTGCTCCTCTCCCTTTTCTTCCTGTGTCTTCAGCTCCTACACAGGATCCCATTAATATTCCTTTGAAGCCTGTTTTAGCTGCAGCCAGATCTCCTTCTCCCTCTTTGCCCCGATCACTCCTTCTCCCCCAGGTTTTGTTCTCCCCTTTTTTCTCCCCCTTGCTTCTATTATTCTTTTCCCTGCCATTGTTTTCTGGAAGGAGTCACTTTCCCATCATTTCTACAAACTGGTGCAATAGGGAGGGGCAGTTTTATTACCTTCAGTCAGGACTTCCCCTCGTTACACACACACACACACACACACACACAGTGAGGTGGTGGGTACCGATCCCTTTGACAGAGCGTGTTGATTGGCTCAGAATGGTTGCTGCCTCTTGTAGGAGAGTGGAACGGCTATTTTTAGATCAAGGGGTAGCTGGGAGAGAAAGACTGAGGGGGGCTGTGTGTGTGTGTGTGTGTGGGAGAGGGCGAGAGAGAGTGTGTGTGTTTGTAAGGAATACTGCAGTGTTGAAGGAAGTTCCCTTCCTTCACACACACACACACACACACACACTTATGCAGCAGTGCTCTTATAAAGGCAGCATGGTGGATATTCCATGTGCTTGCTTCCCTTTTCTCTCCTCCCCGAACATTTTTTCTCTCTCTAGATCTCACCCCTTCACCCCCACCCCTGCAGTCTTTCCGTCTCTCTTGTTTCCCCCTCTCTTTCTCTCTTTCTGAGCTGGCTTGGTGTGCAAATGTCAGCACTCTTCCATTCATTTGCCAGAGCCCAGAGCAACGTCCTGCACCCTCTGTTTACCTCTGTCTCCACAGCGCTGCTCCCTCCTCTTTCTGTCTTCACAAAAATTCTTCCTTCCCTCCAGCCTAAACCCTTTTCATTCCTTCTTCTCCACCTTAAATCTCTTATTCTCCACACGCCTATCCATGCTGTCCCCTTTCCATCTCTGTTACATTTCCTTTCCCTTTGCAAACCCACTTCCATTTTTTACACCATTCTTGCTTCACCCATCCACTCACCCTATCCCTCCACCCCTCCTTTCGTTCATGGATCATGGCACTTCACTAGAGTAACATCATGACATTTCCAGGCTCGTCTACAACTAGCACATGTAGTTTTTTGGATTAAATCCACTGCACCACCACCACCATCATCATCACCCGCCCTCCGGTGCTTTGTTTTGCATCTATTTTAAGACATGAGTGTGTCCGTTCATGTTTGGCCTCGCTTTATTCCCTCCATTTTCCTCTCCCCATGTCTTCGTCTTTCTCCCTGTCTCACTGTATCTGTCACTCTATCCCTCTGTGATCACGACGATGACTCATGTGGCTCGCACCTGCTCTGCAGTCGAGATGTGAGACGTGGTTTTCATAAGGCGAGGTTGAAGATGATGAAGGTGTGGCTTCACATAGGCTCAGTGTGATCAAACAGTGTGCAGGGCGAAGGTGGTGGGATGAGATAGAAATGTTCCGTTTATTCCGCGGTGTTGATATTTCATTTGGAGCATAGCTGGCATTGAAAACATAATGCAGACTCCGTATCTGCTACACCAGCCATCATTTTTACAAACAGGCACACACCTGCCGTCTAACAGTCGAAACTGACAAGGGGAACTGGAACAAATGAGCATCCTATTCTCTCTAATTTAGACAAGTGCTTTAGCCTTATGAGTCCATCAGGATGGTTGATTTTCCCACATTGAGTAATCGCAGGTGGCTAACCGTGACATGGTTTAGAAAAATAGCTGCTTATGAATGTGAGAATATTTGGGAATGATGCCATTTCCACTGTTGAAAAATGTTTGTGGGGTAACAGAATCCTACAGTGTTATTTGAGATTTCTCATGATTTCGTTCGCTGACTTCATCTCCTTCTGTCTTTTCTCCATCCATCCAGTGAGCGACAGCTGTTTTCGAAACCTTGCAGAGGACCGCAGTGGTGTCAACCTCAAAGATCTCGTCCATGATCCTTCCCTGTGAGTATTAACTGTTCAGATCATCTGATCTACAGATGGAAAATAAAAACTTTAAGTAATGTTTTATTTCCATTTCCACACGTGTGTTACCCAAACTAAAGTCCTTTCACTTACCTTAAACCTATTGCACAAAAAAGATGCACAAGCTCTGCATCTGTGCGTCTCTCTGTGGAAGCTGTCTTCTTTTTGTGCAAGAGTGTAACTAAGAAACTAAAAATATCTCTTCAACACAACGTGTCGGGGCTCAGTGTCACCCTATAAAGAGAATTTCCCAGCATGCATGGCAACAACAAAAGAACTGCAGCACTCTTCTGTTAAAGGATGGCTGTTGGTGGCTTGAAGGAGTCATTATTTGTTCAAAGAATCTGACGGAGGTGAAATCAACAATTGTTTCCATTAACAGGCATGTGATCAGTGACAAAAGAGCATGGAAAACACATGAAAACAATAATCTCCATGACAATTAAATGTTAAGTGTGCGTCCCAACAGATGCATTAAAGTGTTGTTTCTGCATTTATTTTGAGTAGCTTCAGAAGTGGTGTGTTACGATTCCTCAGAGATGAGGTGATTTGTGGTTTTCATCAAAAAAAAAAAACTGAAGTATGAAGGGAATACTCATTAGAAATAATTATTTTGCAAAAGGAAGACTAAAGCTGACTAAAAGGAGACTGTAAAAAGGTACATGTATGTAGACACCTGGACATTTACATTTAGACTTTTATTCAAAACAATATACAAATGAGGTAATAGGCAAGCAAAAATTTCAAGGAAAAAAACATTAAAGCAAAGTGCTATGATGTTTTGGTTTAATGATGCACGTGCAAGAAAGAACTGATAAGATTTTTTTTTTTTTTTTTTTAAGATTTATATGCATAGTAAGTTGCATTTTTTTTTAAATATTGGGAGTGAGGCTGCTGAGTTTGAAGAGTTTTACTCGGAATCTTTAGTGTGGCGACGGGACCGACTGATAATGTGCGTTTGCAGAGCGCAGTGGGCGGGAGGGAGTGTAGACCTGAATGAGGGAGTTCAGCTAAACAGGTGCTGTTGAGTTCATCTCTCTGTAGGTATTGTGCAAGCTGGTAGTCCCGTCAGCAGGGCACTGCATTAGTCAAGACAAGACATTACGTCTCTGTGATTAAACAGCCTATCCCAAAACCATGGTTCTTAATTTCCTGCTATTATAACCTCCAGGTGTGCGGGGAGATTTTTCGATAAGATCATGGAACCTGGTTGCAGCAATTTGTGCCAGTTTAGCTTCAAAGCCTCCATGTCAGAGACGTTCAATAACATGTTCTAAACAACGCAAGAGAAAGATTATAATGAAATGGCTGTGGTTTTAAAGTTGTGGCTTATTGGTGTATCATACATCAGACACACTCAGTCACTGGGCCACTCTTCATATGGACACTGAGCCCGCTAGCCCGCCCGCTTGTCACAGTATCACCCCCATCAGCATCACTGCGTGCACACCAGTCCACCATTGTGGGACTGGGCTGATCCACACTTGTCATGTCCTTTACAGTGTGTTTATTTTGAGGCTGAGATGTGTCAAGTCTGAGTGTGACAGAGCGAGTGTGAGGAGGCTTGTGCAACGTTATGGGCGTTCTGCCAGTCATCAGGCATCATCACATGCTTCTTTGAACGGTGGAGTGCACAGGGGGACATTTGGAGTTAATTTGTACTGTTCTGTTTATGTATCCATTCATGCACATATGAGCATAGTTAAATTCATGTACTAATATACACGGACTGTGAAAGAAGTTACAAGGTTGGGGGCTTTATTCACATCGTTTGAGCGTGCTGAAATTGTCTCGTTTGCACTGTGAGCTGCTTTGTAGTTACAGACAGTTAAGTTCTTTGTAGGGCTTTTATATTACCAAGACATGAACAAAGGTATAAACAGTTTTGTCTGGAAAGGATGCCATACTGCAGATGTTTAAATATTAACCCGGTCACTCTGCAACCGTCATTTTTTAATCTACTCTTCAGCCAAAACAGACCAGCATTATTTTCAGTAGATGTGGATGTTGAATATGATCTGAATATCTGAAGTGTATCAATAAAATGCTGTGATATATCGCCCATCTCCACCTTCAATTAGATTTCTGAATTTAAAATCCACTCCATCAAAACTGAATTTATACAGTATAACTACAAACATTTGAAGTTTTTTGCATGAGATGCGGCTCCTGTCCGTGGAGTAAAATCACCTCGTCTGGGAAAGGAAGAAATGGTTTTGTTATTAACAGCTGTGGCCATCTTATAGCAGTTTGATTGGCGAGTTTGTTGTTGTAAGGCTTGTTGTCTGTGTTTTCCATGTTGTTGAGCTCCAGGAAATGAATGTCCACTGACTGCTATTGTGTACAGTGTACTGGTACGCTTGAGCTTTGACTGAACAGAGTGCTGTTAAATGGTTAAATTGGACATTGTGTCATGAAGTCGGTGTCAGTGTCCCTGTCTGCTGCGCTGTCCGTGGTATCTGAAGCACACGTGCTCTGCTTGACCTGCCTGAAATTCTCCATGCCATGTTAATCCATGGCACACCGCAAGTCAGCGGCTCCATCAGGTTGACCAGCCGGAACGCTGTGTCCTCAATGTGCCACTGCTGCTGTGACAGAGGCACATATGCAGAGACAGAGAGAGGGAGCAGGGGAAGGAGGAGGGAGGAAGTGTGGAGCCACAGCAGGACACACAGCATAAACTATAATCACAACATCTCCCAGGCATGCAATCAGTCAGGGTGCCCCCGGTTTGGCATTCAGGACCTTCCAGAGGTGTGCAGGTGGAGAGAAAAATGATTTGTGGAAAAAATGAAAAACAGAGAGTGTAACAGAGGAGCATCAAACAAATGATACCCAGACTCAAGGACACACAGATGAGGCAGAGGTGGATGGCTGTGGACAGGAGATTGTTCTTCTCTGTGTGTGCATCCTTACTTGTTTTTAGTGTGAGCAGGTTCCTTTGTTTCACATGTTTTTATTTTTGCATGTCACAGGAGTGTGTGTATTTCATGTGCTGAAGGTTAAGAAAGGCTCGCTCCCGAATTGTTGAGGAAGCAACTGGTGTTGTAACAACCTTTGTCAATTTTACAAATTGTCATCGCTAACAATCACTTGAAGTCGTCAAAAGGGTGAGAATATGTTCACTTTCACAAAACTGAAGCACAAAGACATACGCAAACCTGCATCGTAAGACATCCAGCAGCAGCTGATTCAGAACCCACGGTGCACTATTTCTTTGGCACCTAAACACGTGGTAAGCAACTCTATATGAAGATGGTGGAGTAGTGAAGAGGCAATATAACTTCAACACAAAGATGTTGCATTAAAATGATAAAACCGTAATCATAGCACAGCAAATTCCCTTTGTGTTAAAAGCCGTAGTGTTAGACTCATTTATACATTATATAGTTGAAACATCCATGACCAGTGTTTGTTTTTCCACACGTTAACTGTGTGTTGGCTAAATATATGAAGTGTATTTGATATTTGGTGTAGCGTGGATGGCTGAAAAAATGAATCGAGGGAGAGACTGTCACCTGAACAGGATGACATTTATTCTGTAAATAAATTGGGCACTTGTGTGGTTGAGTGGGCTGCAGAATATTTTCTAGTGTGTGTGTGTGTGTGTGTGTGTAACCCCTCACAGAGGCCTCCGAGCTCTCTTCACAGTAGGGTTTTTAGGAGTTGGGCTTCTTTTCCCTTCCTCCTCCATCCCTCCATCTTTCGCTTTATCAGCTAACATGCTGAGAGGTCACCCGTTGAGAGCTTTCTCACATATGGACAAACCAACAACTCAGCCGTAATGGGCTCGACTCCACGCTACCACTGGGAGATCGGAGATGGCCAAGGTTCTCGTGTCCTCCCTGGATGGAGTGTGTGTGTGAGACGGCAAGAGAATAAGCGAGTGAGTTTGAGTGCCCTGTAGAAAGAGCTTGTATTATTAATGAAATCGCCCCGGCAGATGGGTCTCATCTTGGAAGTGTCCCACAACCACTGAGATTTGCAGCTGGCTCACATGCACCCACATACTGTACTTTCCGCTCTTATTAAGTGTGCCTCGGATCGTCTGTCCCTCGCTCTCTTCACTCTCTGCCTCTCTCTCATTCTGTCTTTCTCTCTTTATCCTCCTCTCTGTCCTCGTCTTTTATTCATAAAAAGGTTTGGCTCCGGTATCCAGGCTTTTGGGCCAAAGCTTTGGCCTTGGCTCCTCTGCCACATGCGCCTCACCTCCCTCCAGCTGCCCCACTCCTTTTTCCCTTCTATTGTCCTCACCTCAAGCAAAAATCCTCATTCCAGGTTAACTACATCTTTCAGTCTAGAGAACAGCTTTGTAGAGTATGTTGTCACCCCCGATGTAGAAAGATAAATATAAAATGGTGTAGGGACTTGACCGGACCAACTGGAGCAACCCCAAATTATAACACTGGCCCCACAGCTTGCACATGATGGGTGTATCAATTTATCTGCTCCTTTTCTTACCCTAATGAGCCTACCAATCTGGAACAGGGCAAATCTGGATTCATCAGGCCACCAAACCTTTTTGCTCCCTGTAAAATGGACACCTTTATTTCTGATTAGCCTCACTGATAAGTGGTTTTCTTAAGGCTGCACAGCTGTCTGGTCCTAATCCTTTGAGTTGTCTTTGCATTGTGCATGTGGAAATGATGTTACTTTAAACATAGCTCCGAGTTTTACTGTAGATTTTTTACAATTTGATTTCACTGAACATTTACAATAACCGATATCTGGTCATTATCCATCCAGATTTAAGTCTGTCCACATTTCCTCCTTGAAGACGATGTTTTACCACTGTCCTTGCAGGTTTTTAATAATGCTTTTGACCATCTTTAACCCAATTCAGCAATCTCCTTGATTGTTTTCTCTGCTTGATGCAGGCCAATAACTTGACCCATCTGAGACAGAGTTACATCTTTTTCACGACCACAGGACACGTCGTCTGACATGGTTGATTAAGAAATGAGAAGCTACTCAATGCATCAGTTAGGGTTGAATAACTTGTTGCCAGCTGAGACGTAATAATTGCAGTAATTATTCAATGAAAAGCTCTTACCTCTTTGCTTATGTACTTGGCTTATTGTCCCGCTGTATTTCAGTGATCTAGTTTCAGGCTATGCTGAAGAATTCAGAGGTAGGTCAGTGCTGCTGCATAGTAGATCAGTAGAGGAGTGTTGTCTTATGCCCCATTGCCATAAATCTAAATAATTTAAGCATTGTTTTAGCCAAACAAAAGGTAACTGCAAACATGGTGGGTCAAAGTCATGTTGAGTCAAGGTTTTTTACCACAGTATTACGAACATAGACAGTACATTCACACACAGTAGATGCCTTTGCTCCATACATATGAATATGCTGTAGTCTATGCTTGTACACATAATGCATACTCAGTAAAGTTACACATATACAGTAAGATTGAACTTACCGGTGGTGTGATGTGCATGTGATAACCCGTGATAACCCGTGATAACCCACGATAACTTGATAACCTCGCCAAGCAAGTGAGACTGCACTGACTGACACACACTGGCTATGGGACACCAGGCCTATGTGTGTCATGTCGTGTTTAGTGTGTAAACTTATAAAAACTTATAGTTCAGGCAAATTTACTGTATGTTAACGTACACACGAGTACTGTACATGTCTGTACACATGTACATTTTATACAAACTTACAGTGGTAAGATTAAATACTGACTACCCATATATATATATATATATATATATGTATATATCTGTTTATTGGCATGCACATACGCGCATGAATCACATGTATGAATGTATGAGCATGTATGAATCACATCATGTTTTAAAACTAGTTCATGAAAATGGAACTCCTCTACAAATACTCAAAAATTTCCACTCAACATTTTGCTCCTGACACACAGAAAAGGCATCCACGATTAAAAAAAAAAAAAAACCTAGAACACGAACATCAGTAGCACATACAAACTCTTACGATGAACAGCACAGCAACTAGAGACAGGAGGGGTTGCCTAGGAAACCATGGGAAGGAACCCTAGTTATTTGTGTTGAGCATAATTTCATTTGGGCTGAAACAGAGAGGCATAAAAACCCCAGGAGAGAGAGGAGAGAGAGGTGATTTGTCCTGACAGCTCCTTTACTCTCCTGAGGTGCAACACACACACACACGTAACTGGGCAAATGCACATGCATGAACACATACAAACACACACTCACAGATGCATGCAGAAATTCCAACACGCCCCCTCCCAAGCACATAAAGAGAAGTAAATCACTCGTGCCGTCACGAGAACGTCAGCAGGGGTGTGTGTCTGTGTGTGACGATTCTGTGCGTAAGTGTGTCAATGCACAAGTTGGTGGAGGCCCCATAAAGGCTACATATGCATGTGTTTCATGGAAAAATACTTCTTCGTGACTTATTTGCTTCTTTTATCAGGCCCAGACAGCTTCTCTCCGAGTTTCAGGCTTTGTCTGCATGCATGCAGTATTTTGGTGGGGCCTCGCTCAGCTTGTCTCTCTGCTGCTCCATCACACCCTTTGAAAGCTGAGCAGAGCCAATGGATTTTGGAATGATATTTTCAGGGTGCAGATTTTACTCTTTAAGTCAGCATGCAAAGCGTTATGGTCTCAGTGTGTGTAAATGCATCTGGAAAGCAGAATAACCGAGGAGGCTTTAATGTCCCACGAGTCCATGGGTGTTTGTCTGAGGGAGGGTATCATGGCGGTTAAGTGGCTGACGCAGGGGGACAAAAATAGCGCTTCTTATAAAAAGAAAGAGGTTACATAAGGGGTGTGTGAGAAGAGCCTTCACCTTGGGCCTGGGGTTGTTGGTTTTTTTGGGGTTGTCATATCCGGCCTGGCCACCTGAGGTCGCTGCGGCTCGCTGTTCAGCAGCAGCAGCAGCAGCAGCAGCAGCAGCTGTCCTTGTCAGCGCTCCCTCTTCAGTGGGCCACCCTGTGGAAAATCCTTTCAAGAGGGGATGTTCAAGGGCATTCTCTCTCCCCTCTGTTCTGCCTCTCTGCCTCTTGTGCTCTCATCCAACTGTCTTTATTTTCTCAGTTTTCTATTATTTTACCCTTAAATAGGTAACAGAATGAAGGTATAGAAGGAGGAGATATATCATTTGCATGGCCAGAGATGCTAAGCAGTGCACTTAAAACATTGTGTATTCAGATTTTTGACACAGATTTCTGTAGTTGTCTACTTTGATGGCGCAAGACTAGAGAGGATTTTCTTAATTATCTCCTACATGGATGACTCTGTGTGATCTAGTGACTTTCTACCTTCCACAGGTTGGGTGGTATGATCGCAGCCTACAAGATAGTGCCAGATGAGATCGATGAAATCAAGGTAATCTGTCAATCTGTTTATCTACTGTCTGTACAGAATAAGTCTTTTCATCTGCAGTCATTTGTTGAATGTGTGTGTGTGTGTAACAGGAGACTCTGGTGGATTGGTGCGATGAAAAAGAACTTAACCTCATCCTAACCACCGGAGGCACAGGCTTTGCCCCAAGAGATGTCACACCAGAGGTGGGTTAACGTGCTCTGTTTTTAGAATTTGTTGATTTAGAAAATATGACTGTTCCTGTGCCATGACTGTTTTAAAGGTACATTTTTATTTTAATGGTCTGTTGAATACACAGTATTGTAGCAGCGTTGCTCGAGCGTGGTATTAAAGTATAGCCAGGAACGAGGACAGCTTGAAGGGAATATATACACTGCTGCTGCTAAGAGGTCCTATAAGTGAAGTGATGCTACAGTTCACCACTACAAGAGAAGCCTGGTGATAAGAAGTGTCTAACTAACCTGGAGGCAGAGGATGAGATGTCTCCTGCTCTGTGCCTTATTCAGAGAAGCCCAGCCTGTTTTTGCTGATTACACATGTGCTGGAGTGCTGATTAACACATGGTATAATTAGCCCCATGGTCACACGGGAAATAAAGAGGCAGAAGTTAAAACCTCATTGATTCGCTTTCCTAAAAAAACAAATTGGGATCATGTTGCAAGCAATTCAGAAATAATGTGTGGCAGGTGGCAGTATGGCTGTATTGAGAGTTTCATCATTGATAAAAGACACACGGCAGCAGAGGAGAAGATACTGCTGTTGACTTGGTTCCAGGTGTGTCCTAAATTAACAGATATTATACTTGATATTAAATATTTTTATATTTTAACCCAGGGTTTTATGAGCTGCTCCTAGTGTTCTGGTTTAAACAGTATAATAAATATAATATATTGAAGAAACTTTAGGCAGCATAAACGTAACACACTTACATGTATGTATCACCCCCCCCCCACACACACACACACACACACACACAGCATGGGATTCTCCTGAGCTCCCAGGAGAATCGTTAGCGCTGATCAATCAGAGTAGACTGGCAGACAGCAGCAAGCTTCCTGTAAGAGGGGAGGCATGTACACACCACGACCACTGATACCTGTTATCTGATTCAGCTCTGTGTGCTGGAGACAGCGGTATGTCTCTATCTGTCTTTGTGCGTTTGAAGTGTGTTTTAGATGAAAACACAAGTAAGAGTTGTAGCTTTAATCAACGAGCTCTTTGTACACAGACGAAATATGAATGATACTTACTCTAACTGCAGTTGCTTTGTTTTTCTATTACTACATGTTGTTGTACATTGTACATCTCACTGCGCATCAATAGATATATTTAACAAAGAATGTCTCAGCAAGGTGAAGGCGGAAAAATACTTAGATGACCTGTCTCTACCCCAGCAACAATCTAGAGTCCTTTATCTTATCAGTTCAACATTTTAATTTCAATAATTCTACAACCTGGAATCAAATCAAATCAAGCTTTATTTATATACCCCCAATAACAACAAAACGTTGACCGGAGCACTGAACAATAAATCACAATATGATACAGAATTACCTGAAGCTGTATGTGCTTGTACTATTCAGCAGCTTGGATTTCCTTACATACAAACAGAGGTGGTGGTTTTGCCAGTTTTGCTTTTTGCAGCAACATAACCAGCTCAAATCTAACACTGCAACGTCATATCTACATGGTTCCATTTCATGTACTGTAAATCTACAATATAGATTTAGGGCGCATAGATCTTAGCTCAGTTAACTACTTTCCTGATGCAGGTTCATTGGTTTCTTGTGATGTCTGCTTAATATTAGCTGGGGCAATTTTACCTAAAAATACCATCAGGACGTTTCAATACATTCATTTAATCAAGGTTTTTATTGGTAAAGTAACTACTTTTATTTAATAAAAAAAAACTAGTTTCTTTAACCACGCTTGACCACTAGGTGAAAGCACTTCCTACTTCCTTGTGTTATTGTGCTGCATTCAGATACTTTACCAGATGTTCTCATTTGGTCACATTTCTTTGCTAAAGCCTCACACTCATTCATCATTCACGTTAATTAAGACTAAACTTCATCCATTTCCCTTTAAATAAGAGAGATCTTGTGAACTCCTTTTGAATGCCTGAACAAACCCGTCGTCTTCCTCTTCCAGTCATTTACTTTATATGATGGATAAATCCAAGCTTGCCCCTCCCTCTCTCCCTCTCTCTCTCTTACTTCTTCCCTCTTGTTTCTGTCTCGCCCCCCACCTCAGTTGCCCCCCTCCCCCCTCCTCTCCTGAGTCCGAGCCTATGATGCTCATCAGTGGCTCCTCTCCTTTGAAGTCTTTTCTCTTCCCCTCCCCTTCGCTAATGGTGCGTTTGAAGTGTCACTCAACTCAAGGGCACCCAACACACACAGCTGGAGGAGAAGGTACTACTGTATCTACTGTCGGGAACATGGTGCATCAACTGGAGTCCCACAAACATGTACACAATCACGAGCACAAACACGTACTACAAATGTCTGCTCACAACACCACTGCTGGAAACCACTTGTTTGTGTGCAAAGAAATCCCACTTGGCATGGAAGAATATTTTGCACAAATTATGATAAAGAAAGTTGTTCAAAATTAAACTCTTTTATCATACAGATTGACCTACAAAAAGTCAAGCATTGGGTTTATACTAAACAAGTTTTTACCTTAAACAGTTTTAGTTTTTACACAAGATAAAACTCGTATGAACATAAAAATTTTAATTAGATCCAAAGGACAAACCAAGTTATCATCAATAGTCTTTACTTAAAATCAGCAAATTTCTTTTACTTTAACATGTTGTGTTTTAATATCGTGAGTTACATTTCAAGTGTCAGGGTGCAGTCACTAAAGTCAACACTAACCTTATTCATTTTCCCATTCTTATCACTATTGTCTAAAGAAACAAATTAATTTGGACTAAAAAACTCGTCTAACTGGAACTCCATTCCTAACCAACAAACCAGAAGGAAAAAACAGATATACGTACCTTTCAAAAAGCCGACTGCAACTGGCACATTAAACTAGAACCGACCAGGACGCAACACAAACTGAGACTCCCCTCTTCCCGGCTCCATCCTTCTGGTGGTTTCTGGCAAACCTCATTCCACAAGTTTTATTGCTCATCTCTATTAACATGGGTATACAAACCTCAGGGTGGGTCCAGTAAAATAACAAACAAAAATAACTAACCGGGTTACCATATTTTTACCTAAATGAAAATAAAGATAAACACAACGTAGAGTAAACTTACCTAAACTCTGAATGAATAAACAGGAGACAAATGAAGTTCAAACAAAAAGAAGCCCAGCCTTAGAATAGAATAACGTAATGTGCAACATGTTTAGTGTCAGGTCGGAGTGGGAGACACTGGATTTAAAACTGCAACCAATCCGCTGTCAGCCAATCAACACATTCAACCGCTCAGTTTGTCACAACAGGTAACCTGCGTTCTGACAGTAAAAGCCTAGTAATATTTGAAAATCTCAAACTTGGTTATTTGTATTATATTAAAAGAAAAATTGTTCATCCATAAAATAATCATCGGAGTTTACAGTGCAGTTATATTTGTGTCAATTGTATTAATATTATTATTACATATTATTACAATTTCATCTCTTTCTATAAAATCATCCCATAGTTTGAGTGTAGTCGTGCTTACACTTTTTGAGGTGTTTTAAATCTGTTTAAGGTGTGCGCTTGCTTAGATAGACGGTGTTCACAGTAACAGCGCTCTTCTCTCCCTCCCCTCTGTCCAGGCCACTAAGGAGGTGATCGAGCGTGAGGCTCCAGGGATGTCTCTGGCAATGCTGATGGGATCCCTCAATGTCACACCGCTAGGCATGCTTTCCAGGTGCTCACATGTACTTTCTCATTATTCAGTGTATTTACTAAATCCTTTATTTCAGCAGAAAGTCTCATTGTGAGATCATACACATGAATGAACATACAATATACAGGAAGATATAGATAAATAATGTTGCTGTTGGTAAAGGAGGACCACCTTCTCTTTTAACACCAAACATGACAGTGACTGAAGAATCTATTGCCTGCTAATATGTTTCGCACAACATGACAAACCTCATTATGTCGTTAGCGTGGAGGGGGAACATGCACATCGATAATATAGTTATGAGGAAGCATATATGTCACAGGAACGCATGTTCCCGCTGTGCACTCATTTGCCTCCGCTCTGTTTGTGTGTTTCAGACCTGTGTGTGGTATTCGAGGGAAGACGCTCATCATTAACCTACCAGGAAGCAAGAAAGGCTCCCAGGTAGGATGTTACAAAGACTTTGATCCCGCTGTGGTTAGTTGCCTTACTGGAGCTTTGCTCAGGGTGGCTGTGCAAGTGGTAGTAGAAACTCCAGTGTGTTCATGTGAGGATAAACAGGAAGTGGGGAAAATTACAGCTGACACATCAGGTGTACAGGTTTTTGTTTTTTTTATTTTTTAATGTCAGGCTAACTTTTCTGTACAAAAAGACAAAAAGTAGAAAGACCTGGTAGACATTAGAATATTTCTTCACTGATATAAAAAAAATGTTGAAGACCACTATTAATCTAGAATTAGAATTAGAATCTTTATTGTCGTCATTGAAGACATATACATTGAAATTCTTTCTCTGCATTTGATCCGTCCCACTGGGGGGCTCTACCCTGCTGCTCTACTCATGGAGCTTCCAGGCCGCCCGCTTTCTCAAAAAAGCACACACTAAAACCCTTCACTAAAACTACACACTTGGCGTTTGTCCTAAACTAATCCAGAGTGACTATTACAGCGAAGTGGGATCTCACAGAAACTCATGTGATTAAACCGTGACCTCAGAGTAAAAGAAATATGGAGGTCAGGCTGAACTAGCATGTCAACCAGCAGAACTTTGAGAAACAAAAGCAGAGGAGGAAAAACAAAAAACAAATAAAGTTATGGCTAAGAAAACACAACCAGCTTGGCAGATAGTTTTTGAAGAGCCAGCTGGAGATTTGAAAATAAAGTTGTATTCTTGGTCTCAAAGGAGGCTGGTGGAATCTAGTAAACTTCTCCCCCTTCATTGACTGTTGCTTGTTTCTGCTTAATGTTCCTTCACTTTCTGTTAAAACCACAAGATTTCGGGGAGATCTCTTTAGGGAGCATCAAGATCATGTCGGAAACTCATCCTCAGGATAATTTAGATTCATAATCTGTCTCGACCTGCCTCGAGTTGTGAACGCTTCCCCTCCGATTGTTGATCCCAGGGTGTTCCCAGGGTTATTGTACAGGGAATAAATTTTGACCCTGCGCTTCAACCATCACCTGCGTGTATGACCCATGGAAAGATAGCATTAGCTTTAGCGGTAACACGGTTGCTAAGATCATTTTCACTTTGGACTCATGCGTTCACATGCACTTAAGTAAATCAGCTGTCTCAGGTAATTGGGGAACAGTGCTTCCATACACTTATGAAACCTGGTTACTGGAAATCTGCGTTATACATACAGCACAAGAGTCACCTGATTTCTCCTTCACCTCTGACTTAAACTGAAACGCCTGGAGGACTGATTGTAAAGAAACTGCTGCTTTCTGACTTGTCTACGTGTGTGTTTGTGTCACAGCAGAGTGACAGCACAGGGGGACAGAAAGGAAATACACGATCCACAGCAATTTCAAAAATCCACATGGGAAAGTTAACATTAACCCGTTAACGATCTCTCCTTACGTTGCTTCTTTTACTCAGCTGTGGGCAGTTTAGTGTCAGCAGCCTTTGGTTACACACGCGCACACACACACACACACACACACACACACACAGTTGGAGAAAGCCCATTAGAAACCTGGTTACTCATGTACATGGCAGAACATTCAGCATTTTCAGACAGAAATCTACCAGGGGAAACCAGCTTTCCCAAATACATGGCACTTTCCCGAGAAAGCCGACTGTAAGTAAGATAAGTCCACGTGAACACGCTCCGTAAGAGTCTGTATATTTTTTTATGTGTGTGTCTCACTTGCATGTAGACATTGTGTTGGTTTCTATGTGCGGTTTGTGTTTTGTTTGTATATGGTAGCATAATAACTGTGTGTGTGTGTGTGTGTGTGTGTGTGTGTGTCATCCCCACCACCCCCATCTGTCTCAGTCCCTGCTGTTCTGACCTGCACATCTGTCTCTGTCTCGTTATGCGCCCGCTTCTCCTGATCGATTTTAGTATTTCTTCTAATCAATTACGCCACCTCTCCTCCATCTGCTGCCATATTAGTGTCTCCCTCATCAACCCCCACTTAAAGTTAACGGCACACGCAGCCCATTGCAGGCTTTTATTATGATGACCTTCTGTCATAAAGATAACTGGGAAGTCCAGCTGAGCCTGCCAGTGAATTTCCCTTTATGTTTTGTTGCTGTGCATCTTTTCCGTCTTATACGCTGCAGATTGTAAGGAATTCATACACTTGCTTCATGTGCTTTTCCGTAAATATCCATGGTTGTGATCCTGTTTTTTGCACTTTGTTCTTTCTTTTACAGTTCTACACATAGTAACAACATTCCTGACTTGGTACCAACCTTTTTGCATGCACTGATGAATTTGCTACCGTGACTGAAATGTTTCTTCCTGTATTGTTGTTTTTTTTTTTTTTATGTGATAATGACTTTGTCGCAAAACATTTCAGCTTTTTGGTGTTGATGCTTCCACCTCCACTGATGATATTTACCTGTGGGGAGAACATTTATACCCACTGTGAAGACATTTCTACACATTGTTGTGACAGGTCTTGAGGACACCTCATCGTGTTTTTACTAAAAGCAAAAAACCACAGAACTGATTGTGCTTCTGCTGTTTACTTATCACATTTGCATAACTGTGCACATGTTGTTCATTTATCTACGTCTGTGTTTCACTGTACACAATATCATCTGCCATGATTCATTTGTTGAATTCTTAACCCGTTTAGCCTTTTAAATGTAGGTGCATATTTTATGTAGTTAAAGGCACGTTTCTGTATGGATGTGGCTTTGTTCTTCTAACATCAACATGGAGCATGCTTCAGAAGTTTCAGAAGCAGTAATATCAAACAGGTTCTTTTTACCTGCTGTTTTTTACTTGATTTAGTTTTAGATCCCCAGCCAGCTTTTATAAACCATTACCGAGCACTAGGATGTTGCTGCTGATTGCCATTGTTTTCCTGCTGTCTTGTCACCCCACAGGAAAGCGTTCAGCAGTCAGCAGCACGGTCCCAGTGGGCTCTGTGCCTGGTGACACACGGAGCTGCATTCATGAACAACTGTGTTTACAAATGCTGGCTGGTGATATAAAACTTTATTACAGCCACATATGGCAACGTAAGCAAGGGGCTGAAAGACTGAATCAGCCCAGTCCAGGTTGACCCCGGTCCTGAGCCCAGGTTAAATCAACGTGCAAACGTGTGGCAACCCCTGAATGGACAAGCATAAAGCTGTTGATCTCTTATACAACAACATTGGTGATTGAGCTAAAGCAGTTTAAAAAATTTGACAGTAATCACACCCCTGTCTTATTAAACTCTGATTAGTTTAGCTCGTCACAAAAAAAATGTCCCCATAAGTTAACTTACACAGCGTGGTGATGTCACACTTCACCTAGTGTATTTGGCTGTTGTGAACGCATAGATGATGTCATAGTTTGCATTTAAAGTTTAAGTAACTTCTGTGACCTCACAGATGATGTCACAGTTTGCAAAGTTTTGAGTAACTTACCTGAGCAAGCAGATGATGTCACCAGTTTAGATAGGAAGTTATTATTAGACCCAGCCCATGTCCTCACATCCTCCGGCTTTGCTTGTTTTTCATCCTTCCCACTGCTGATTACTGAAGATACAAATTCACTCCTTCCCCCACTCCACCCTCCTCTAAGATGGTATCTTTCAGCTCCTGATTGACTGAACACGCCTGATTGAGGTAATCAGCGACGTGTATATTGGAAAACAAGCAGGGCAGGGGTACTTGAGGACAATAGTTGAGAACTACTGAGCTAGGGTGACAGGCCTTACTTAGATAAAGTGCCCTGGCTCTCCTCCACACCTTCAGAGGTGAACGGGTTGAGTTGAACTCTGCAGATCTCCCCGTTCCTGGGATGAGATGTACGGGGTCAGTGCAGGAACTGCGTCTTTGAAAAGCTGTGCTGAGCTTGCAGATTAAAAATACCAAAAAGAGGTTGTGGACGTCAAAAAGACCCAGGCTCAGTTTAGTTATCACGTAAAGGTTAAGTGATGAAATATATTTATACCAACAGGAAACAAACATGCTATATTAATGATGCTGACACTCAGAGGATATACTGTGAATATTTCTACCCTAGATTGAAGACACACTGAGCTCACCACAATGTTGGAAGAATATGAGAATAAAGAGTTGGAAAAAGTGAGAAAGAAAATTTGACTATTCCAGGACTAAAAACACCCTGCAGAAATAAATGTAAGACATGTATGCTATTAGTGCAGAAGATATATTTCTGTTTGTGCTGTGTCTCTCCTTATCTGTCCCTGTCATAGACATCACAACAGAATACAGGTGGTTAAATAAATCTTCCCAATCTTTTTTGGCTTTTGGCCTTATAATTTGGCGCATATTGTTTTGCATTCGTGTACAGTAGGCACCTGTGATGGGTTTAGTTCCTCCATCTGCATATGCTAACATTTTTTAACATTGATTAAGGGTTTCACTTAGGGAACTAGGAGTGATATAAAAAAGCCTGAAAGCATCACGTGTTACTGTATTTTGGCACTCCACACACACACACACTGTCGATATGAAAAAGGTTGTCAAAATGTTCAGAGCCCCTGAGCGTAGATACGTAAAAGTCTGAAACGTTGGTCTTATTCTCCGTTGTGTGTCATTTCTCCTTGTTTCATTACCCTTTTTTGTTGCACTTTCTTTCCACTCCTTTATCTCTTGAGATCTCCTCTTCCCCGTCTCTCTCACGTGCTGTCTCTCTCCACTCTCCCTTTCATCCTCTCCTGCAATCTACTCAGCACATAAGTGTCTGTCTCACACTCTTGTTTCTCATCTGCTGGCAGTATATCCAGAGATTCTGCTCTTTATGATTCATGACAGTTACTGTCCTCCAAGACAAAACATAGAATAAACGCGGGGGGAAACAGTCCTGACGTACCTAAAAATGTCTCTGGCATGTAAAATAGGAAAGGAGAATTGTTTTTTCACAACATGAATCCCAACTTCAGCCTGACCCAGTCACACATCTCTCAAATTCACTTAGACGTCAGTTTCTAACGCAGCACCAGAAGCTATGAACTGTTTACTAGGTGCAGAGAGTTTTTGTGTGTATTTCACCTCCTGTGGACACATTTTCTTTCACTACCAATTTGTCTGGTTCCCACAACTTCAAATGGCTTTTTGAGACTTTAAGGTTCAGGGTTAGAATGAGGTTTCGGTTTGGGGTGGGCATTCAGTTGTGATGGTTAGGGGAAGGGGCATTATGTCAATGAGTCCTCACAAGTATAGAAAGACACTGTGTGTGTGTGTGTGTGTGTGTGTGTGAGAGTGTGTGTGTGTGTGTGTGAGAGAAGGAAGGGGTGCAGGTTATTTTACAGCCCCACAGCAGGACTGACAGGCTTGTGATCGGCTACTGTGATTAACCCATCCAATCTCAATCATTCACTGGCCTGAAGACTCCATTTCCTTCTTTGTCATTTTGGTGAAGAATTTCAGTCCTGCATGCGTGCCAGTGTGCATCCGTGGGATTTACATTCACTGATATCAAGGTTACCTTGTATGATATTTATCGTTTAAATGCAAACATAAAAACAGGTCATGGGGTAGAGATTTTGCTGCCCACATATATAGTATTGATTAATAATTTATCTTGTCAATGCTTGAAATACACAGGAAGATAAATAATATTGTTTTGGGGGTGAGGATTTAGAGCATTTAGCATAACTGAGGAGCCCACAGGCTCACTGACACTCAGAGGCAGAGATGGAGGGTGGGAGCACGGTGTGAATGTAGCCAGTAGGAGGCACTGTGATCTGCTGCGGTGGAGGAGGAAATCTCAGTTTACTGTTCTGCCGCCTCGCAGGGTCACGCGCTGTACATATGTTACACGGAAACCAGCTAAAACATGGACATGTTCGAAATATTTCACTATATTTGATTGTTTTCACAGTATATACAGTGACACTACTGCTGTACTTTATTACTCAGTTTTTTCTGTTGTTTCTGTCTTGTTGAGGTAAATTTCTAATAATTTCCATTACACTAATAAGGCATAATCTCTCCCTTTCTGGAATTTCAACACCAACCTTATGACTTATCCAGCAAACATTAACTGCCTCCGATGTGCGGATGATGTGCTGAGTTTTTAATTTGAAACAGGATGTGCTGACTTTGACTGACAGTAACATTAGTCCAATCAGGAAAACAGTAGAAAAGATATGAACAGTTTAGTGAGCAGCAACATTGTTTCCTGAGAGAAACGGTCTCAGAAAGGCAGAGTTGGAGCTGGGCTCAAGGCCAGCATAAATGTTTCCTAATAGGGCCCAGTTATCATTTTAACAAACATTCCTCTGAGTTTCTCTTATTTAAAAATTATTGATATCATTTCTATTTATTACATCAAAGACAGTTCCGATTATCAACAATGTTTCAACAATGTCTATTCATCCACGCTGCATCTGTCCTCCTTCAGGAATGCTTCCAGTTCATCCTGCCGGCACTGCCGCACGCGATCGACCTCCTGCGGGACGCAGTGGTCAAGGTAAAGGAGGCTGCGGATGAGCTGGAGGATTTGCCATCGCCACCACCGCCCCTCTCACCGCCGCCCAACAGTTCGCCACGCCGCCAGACAGAGGACAAAGGCGTGCAGTGTGAGGAGGAGGACGAAGAGAAAAAGGACAGTGGCGTGGCGTCCACTGAGGACAGTTCTTCTTCCCACATCACCGCTGCATCGATCGCCGCCAAGGTACCGAGGAGAGGAGAGGGGAGGGTTGGTTGTTACACAAAATGTACATCTTCTAAGATTTGAGTCCATCCATTCATCTTCACATTTTCACACATCATTCATGGAAGGTGGTGTTAAAGCTGCTGTGTGCAAAATTTGACATCACTTTTCATTTGCATCACCTGAAACTATAAGACAAACACAGACATTATATTTGTGTTATGATCTCTGATAGATGACCTGGCTGTCAACACACACAACGCAAAATGTTGCAGATCGGATATTATTCTGGAACTTGCCAAAGCATAAATGCTGAGTTACAAAATAGATTTTTGTTAGATGTGTCATCAATCTCTGCAGTTTCAGGGTCTTTTCTAATATGTACCAGCTGCTGCTTATTATATTAACGGTTTACAATAACTCTTAACAAAATAGAGAAACAGAAAGTGCTCACTCAAGCATTTTTATTACTATGTCTCAGTCTGGGGGTAAATGCTGGACCTGCTCCATGCCTGTCAAACTTGAGCCTCTTCCTCAAATGAGAGCCGAGCCTCTTAAACCAAAACCGACGGTGCATTCAGGTGCTCATCAGCAACTTATTACATCAGCTTTCCCACACTCCCTCTACTATTCTGTCATCATAAATGGCCTCCAGAAGGAATCTTGGTCAAGTTTTGGGAAATTCATGTTTACACCATAAGCTTTTCTATTTTAATTTAACTCACATTGAACAGTGTAGCAATTTAATGGTAAATGAATCACTGTAACGTCCATGTATCTATAAAACACTGTCATTAACGTGTTCCTGTAATTAGGTTTACAAGAACACTGCCTCGCTCCCTTTGCTTAAACCATGAGATGTTCTTTTCATTGCTTTCATTAAGTATCTGCCTGGAGCACAGACAACGGGTTGCAATAAATATATGGATACACATCTCACTCTCAACATATGGCAAAATAAATAATTTCGCGGTATAATTTTGAGCCCCTACAAACTTAACATTTTAGTTGATTCTGTTCTGTTGTGACCCAATTTTATATTCACTCCAGCGTCCAAATTGGAAACCTTTCTGTCATATTTTGATTCGATTTTTTTCAATTCTTTTTAATAATTTCTCTCAGCGATGTATATCAGCGTCATTAACAAAGATGCACCTTACTCATACGAATACCTGCACAAACACTGTGAGAATAGAAAAAACAAACCAGACATTTAAGATAGCTTTGTCATAGATCTCTGTATTTATATATGCACTGTCCATCTGTGTGTGTCTGCTCTATGCAGTCAAATTTTACATCATGTCCATCATCCACTTCCCTCCCCTGGACCCGCTTTAAGGCTCTGTTGTCATGGTAACATCCCACCGCATTGTCCAGTCACAGGTTGATGTTGGTAAGACTCAGCACTATCATCATGTCATACGTTAAAGTCATTGTCTTCCATCTGTAGTCATTGAATTTTGATTTAAAATATAACTAAAAGTATGTGTCTATATAAGTTCAAGTGTGTGTGTGTGTGTGTGTGTGTGTGTTTCTCTTCCTGGGTCTTGAACATTACTCTGTGTGTGCATGTGTATGATCTCAGATCCCAGACTCCATTATCTCGCGGGGTGTGCAGGTGTTACCAGGGATACAGCCTCTCTCAGTACCACGCCCTCAGAGTCACCCCGTGCACAGGCCACCTCTCGCCTCTCTACCGCTTCCTGTCCCACACCCAAAGTAAGTAAAATCGCTCATGGACACACTTTCACAAATGCAAATGCATCCACACTGACTCTGTATGCCATGCTGTAGCTATACAAAATTTTCATTTTTAAATTATGAGCTGATGTTCTCAACTTGTTTCCCTAATTGTTCCTTGACTTTTCTACTGTATAACAAAATAATGCCAACTCAAGGTCGATGAAGCTCAACAGAGTTTTCATCTGGAGGAGGAAGAACTTTGAGGTTGTCTTGAGTTCTATAATTGCTTTGAATTAAACACCTTTGCATGTTAGCAGATCTGCCTCATTGACCTTTGATAACCTTTAGTTGGGATTATTTTGTCAAACTCTTATGACCAATGTCAATAATGAACTTTATTGATTAAAAATCCGTTGGCGCTTGCACCCATTACAATTATGAATTAGCTTGTATTATAATCTTATAATTCTAGCCAGAGATTCATAAACTTAGCAAGTTTTTGCCAAAGGTCTTAACTGTACAGGTTCTTACAGGGATAAATGTTCTATCAAGACACACACGTGACTATTTGTAACCTTCATTTCAGTTTGTTATCAAAAATGTAGTTGCTAAAGTGCCCTTATACTGGACCCTAACATTTACAGGTTACACTCAGTCCTGGTTTTCTTTCAGTGTCTCAACCTGGCAAAGTGTATGTTTTGTGTTTGTTTCCGTGTGTTTCATGTGTTAAACCCCTGCTGTTTGTGTGTGAGTGTGCATTTGTGTTTTTATGGAGACAGCAGGTTGTGGGTCTTTTGCTCGGATGTGACCACACTTATTGCGATATTTAAATATGTGTCATTAGTTGAATCTGTCTGCCCCTCCTTCAGCGGGACACTTTCACATAATGTCCACTTGTATCCCTCTTTTTGTCCTGTTTTTGCACACAGTTTAGCATTTTATTTAACAAAAGTTTTGAAGTCAGAAGTTATTTTTAAGGCTGACAGTGTCATTAGCATATAATGATGGACTATAATTTGTTATGTCTGTATACTCATATTCAGGATAAAAGGTTTTGATGAAATGTCCAATTATCCGTCTGTGTTCTAACTGATCTGTCCTGCAGGTTTTAAAATGTAGAATGGAGTTTCTCCTCTGTCTCCCTTTCTCTCTCTTTTCCACCTCATCTGTCAGTGTCACATGTCAATGTGTTTTTGGGACAGCAGGCAGGTGCCATGGGAGTTGACAAGGGGGTAACCACGGGAACAGTAGGATGGGATGTTAGTGGGTGAGGGAGGGAGGGTGGTTAGACGGGGGCCATGCGAAAGAGTAAACGGCCAGGTGAGAGCTCTCTCGGTGTCTCTCTGGGCTCAGTGGTGTTTGTGAAGAGGTGAGAGGTCACCACTGAACCCCAGCAACAAACTTTTAAAAGATATTTAAGTGTGTAGCTCAGAGAAACTGTGATCAGCAGGTGCCTGTCGTAAATTTGAAAGACTGGTTAATTGGTGGTTAAGTTTTCTTCTTTCCAGCAGCTGGTTTTGTTTTGTTTTGTTTTCCTTGCAAAAAGTTGATTAGCAGTAATTTGAACTGACAGCAGCCTAGCAATATTGTATGTTTTCCAGCTCCTAAAATATTGAAAAAGCCTAAATTCTCATCTTGGTTTCCTCCAAAATCAATTCAGGATTTGATTTGCCCCTATCCCCCCCCGGAAAAAAACACATCCTGAAATTATGTGGATTTATGCCAAAAAATAAGCTGACAAACTACTTTTAATGCAGTTTAGACTTAAGCTCCTTGCACATCATCATGCACATTGATTTCCTATTGTGTGAGCCCCTGTTTTGCTATTGAGTGAGCAAATATGCCAAATATTGCAGCAGTGCTATTGGCTATAGTGTGCCACTTAAATCTGACATTTAAAGAAGGCAAATTCAGTTGCGTCAATGTAAATCAGTGATTTGGGATGTTTTTAAAACATGCATATATAAGATTCCCTGCTCCTAAACCATTCTTGATTATTGTCATGCTGTCCTCGAGAATTTCCAGTGTCATCTTTGGTGCTAAACAGAAGTACTTGGTGTCTCTCAGTCCTCTCTTACTATGCAGAACTGTACTAAACTACTGTGTCTTTTGTTTCTGCACCGTGATATCAGTGATTGTGGTTTGAGCGTCTCCGACTTGGTCGAGGTGTTTTTGGACTGTGGGGAGCTGTGATGCTGCTGGGTCATTCACGGCCTTGTCTTTCCATTTAAGGATTCCTTTGTCACTGACCCAGTTTGAGCGTCTTCTAGCCTGTCCAGATCACATGCTGAGCACATTAGTCAGCGTTTTTGTGCTATGTGTGTCTTAACATGTGTCTGTGCATGGCAGCTAACTGACAGTTAATGGCTTTTCTCGATAGAGCTCTTAGCTTGTTTCGATTCTGACACTGGCTGTTTCCCAGCGACAAGCCGCCACATGTTCTTTGAAATTCCCACGTTGCAAGCCACTGCCGACACTATGCACATGTTGTCCACAGATCCAGAGTCACCGATGCATTTCATGTGCCACTGTGGGGCTGTGTGAGTTTGTTAGCTGGGTCTTGTTGGCAGCACTGCATCCTGGCTTTGAGGGAAGAAGGTGTGGAGTAGGTCTTAATCCTGTCAGTGCTGCAGCAGCAGCTGGGCTTCTCACACATGTAGGCCTGACACCACAACTCACAGAGGGATGTGCAAGCTGGGAAAGCTTATTCTGCCGGATAGAAACATGCATAAATACACATACAGGCTGTGTTTCAGCAGGTACAGTTTAAGTAGGATTTGTCACATTATGGGACTGTGTGTGTGTGTTTTCACATAGGTGGCATGTGTGGTAACAAAAGTGAAGAAACAGTTAGTCCTGCAGTGTGTACGCAAATATATAACTCTATAACTATGAAAGGTGCAGCACGTGTGTATTTTGCACGCACATATGCGTAAATATTGTGATGGCATGTGTTTAAAGGAGGACTGTGACTGCATTTGAGCAACAGTAGAGTGCAAGCTGTAGCTTCCTGCTTCCTGTCTGCACAGGAAGTGGCTATGTGTTGTCTTATGTACATTGACAACAACTGCAATTATTGATCACAATTTCTCACCCAAGATTGTTAAGTTTTAACTGATTTCTGTGGTTGACATGTTGGGTGATATGATAACATTATTATTAAGAAACTAATACTTTTTTAATCAATAACTTTGTGAATTTTTTGTATAGTTGAGTAGAAATTTGTCATAAATGTGGACATGTGTTCTAACAGCTAACATCTTACTCACAATAAAACATGTGCAGAGTAAAGACAATAAAACATGTGCAGAGTAAAGTGAGCCGCACTATACATCCTAACAGGAGTCTGACAAACCCCTGGTGTGTGTGTGTGCGTGTGTGTGCGCGTGCGCGCTTGTGTGCTTTTGCTTGCATGCGTGTGTGTCACACAGTACATTTGGATGCACAAAATCATCCTTTAGGGATGCAGTGTCTGTCATATGCGCCCCCTCCCCCAACACACACACACACACACACACACACACAGCCTGCAGCATACAAATCCAAGCACATTCAAACAAATTACAAACTGGGCAGCTCTGCGACCATTCATATAACCTGATTTTCATTCTCTTTGTTATACTGTCTCTTACGTGTGCACACATAGACAGACAGACACACACATGCACGGAGGGTAGTTGTGCCCTTCCACTCTTGTGAACATTTAGTACACTTATGTAATGGTAGGTTTGGATTAATGAAGCATATGGGAGATATGGCTTTGACTCAGAGGATGGTTGTGTGTGTGTGTGTTTTGTATTAGTGTTGATTAAAAGATGTAGGTCAGGTAGTGTTAGAGGTAGTGTAGAGTTGGCGTTCCTGTCTGAAAGAGAGTTCAGGTTATGAGTAAAGTTTTATCCCTTATTTATTGATTTGTTTCAGTCCTGCTTTGTGACAGCAGGACTGAACTTTTATCCCCTGAACCAGTGTGTGAGTTAAACCCAACATACGGTACAGGTAGAGCTTGGATTATTACAAGGTTTTGACAAACATTATGAGGTTGTCCTTTTTATAAAAAGGCTCATCAACAAGCCTCGTGGGGGAGAAATCCCAAAAATAGACATAAAGGTATTCAAAGATATTAAATATGTCCGCAATGTCAGCAAATAAAGATCTACCTCATTTTAAGGTGAATTCAGGGGATTAAATGATGTTTTGTCCACTGCCTTTCCATCTACTCTCTTTCTGCTCGAGTTTTCACCTTGCTGCTCTGCAAGTGCAAACATTATTTATGTTCTTTGCGTATATATTTATAATGTTCCAAACAGCCCATCAACTTCACTAATATTGACAGTATTCAGCGTTCTCACTCACTCATTCTGCCTTTGAGCAAACTTTTCCAAGTGCCGTCTGTGCACCTACAGGACCCTGCCTCACTTTCAGCTGCCCCCCCCTTTTTGATTTATAGCATGATGTATGGCTGTGCAGCCAAGGCCAAGGCTTATGGAAATCAACTCCTGCTTCTCCACTGAAATGGGGGAAATGAGTCATAGTGCAGTATTGTAATTTAGCCACTTCTGTGACCTTCACCATGAGACTATTACCTTCCTGATCACAATTCACCCAGGCCATAACAAAGCTGTGTCAGCATGCACACATGTCAACGGGCAGGCATAAACACCCATATGTGGACCAGACATGTAGAGTGTCCTATCAGCACATTGACTGTTCACAGATAGATGCTGTAATATTGTAAATTACTTATCACAGTAACTGTATCAGTTACAAGATTACAGGATTTGGTCTGACTAACAATCTAAAACCAAAGATATTTAGGACACATACAAAACAGAAATAGTCAGATAATTCTTGTGTTTTGTAACACAAAATAAGCAAATGCTTGATATTTTAATGTAACATTATTTTCAGTATATATTTAATCAACAGAATTAATTTAACTCAATCCAGCATTTGGCTCCTTTAGATTCACATGTTTTAGTTATAAGAACCAGGAAAATTTCATACTTGGTTACTAAACACTCCTGATTACTTGCTCTCTGCAGGATCTTGACAGCAGTCGAAAAATAAGGATGGTATGTGAAACACCACACAATGAACACACAACCATCACTTTGCACTTTGTAACAGAGGATCGTCGAAGCGATCAGAGGTTGAAGGTTTGATGACTGACTTAACAACAGTGTCAAGTCAGTCGCCGGTAATTGAACATTGATGTTGTCAGTGCTCTAGCTTCCTCGTGTGCTGGCACACCCTCATTCATGTGCTGGCTGTGCACGTACAGGACACTTCCTTCCTTACCTTCCACTGACATGATTTCCTTTTGATAAATAGCATGATATGCGGATGTGCAGCCTATGCCGAGGATTATGGAAATCCCCTCCTGTAGTGCAGCGTCTACTCCTGTAAGCCACAACAGCAGTGGACTTCACATAGATTGTAGCCTTACATTTTTTACACTTCACGCACTGCAGATTTTGGTATGAATATAATGTAAATTTGGTGCAAAACCATTTCACTAGGGTGGGTTTAAACATGCATGCAGATGTGGATTATAAACCAGCAACAAAGTCATGCATGGAATGCAGTGTCACTGCAGCTTCTCCATTCTGTTTTTAATGATGTGTGTCATATATATTTTTTGAAATGTTTAGTTGGTAAAGGGTAGGATTTGTTACTGGCTGCAGACTTGGAACTGCTTTGACATGTTGCACAGTCCTCTGTTTACGTGGCACGGATGGAAGTCCTGTTCTTTAACTATAGTCAACCAACAACAGGATTTTCTCCATGCACGCTTCCTTAAAATTGCACAAAAGAGATCATTAAAGCTCTCTGAAGTTGTTTTGGCGGCGATACTGGAAAATCTCCTTAATGAAACGCTTTGTTCCTGAATTGTTCAACCATTTGTGTATAAAACCACAAGTAGGGGTGTTTGAGAGCACCGTTAAAAGGCGTCAGTGAAGATCGCGCGCATCCACTCCAGCTTGCATAGCATCTACTCACACTGCGCTGAGCGAGTGCGTGACTGGATGCTTTTGTTGGTCAGTTTAGTCGAGGACATCGAGGCTTGGTGCAGCCTGACTCTCCAGCGCTGTTTTACAGCTTGTGTCATCATTCCTTAAAGGTTTATTCTCCAGTGCAAAGGATGGATAAGACTTGTAATATATGCCTTTGTGTTCTAGTGAAATTACTCACGTTTGTTTTTTGCGGGCGCTGTTGACCGCTCGTGTGTCTTTTGGTGTCCATAGCAAGACAGCAATACCACGTGATATGTGTTATTGTCCTCCTCCGGTGCAGTAAAGCTCATAAAAGTGACTCTTTGTCTACAGGCCTGCTGGAGGTGTGGAAGATTTATGATGGAATGAGCAAGAAAGAAAGGCGAAAGGAGAAGGAACAGAGAGTGGGAGGGAGTGAGAGAGACAGACTGATTGAGAGCTACTGACTAAGAGAGGAAAAAGGACAGAAAGAGAGTGGGAGGTGGGGAAGGGGAGATGAATTTACAAATGAACACGCAGAAGGAACAGAGGACAGTTTGGCTCGGCCCGTTCTGCGCTGTCTGATTCTCTGATTGTTCCTCCATCTGTTTCCATCTGTCCATCCCTAAAGGCGAGTCCAGTCTCACCTGACATCAGCCCCTGTCTGGGCTTTTCTCCCCTCGGTGACTCAGTCATCTGAAATCAGAACGAAAATGACAGAAAGAGCGGCAGAGTGAGGAGGGAAGAAGTGAGGAAGAGGGAGTGTTGCGAGGGAGAAAGAGTCACATCTGTCACTTCCCTCAACAGACATACTCGCGTGCACACAGACCTCAGTCATGTGTGTATGATTTAGTGCAGCGCACAGCACCGTATGTGCAGCTATATTCCCTCCTCCTCCTCCTCATCTTCCTCTTCTTCTTTCCCGTCCTCTTTATTGTCTTTTTGGCATTGCCTTTCTTCACTGCTCTTTCGCTCTCATGTGCGCCCCTCTCACTCCAGCCTCCCCTCACTATCTCTCTCCCTCTTACTCTCTCGCTCACCCTTCCTCACTCACCCTCTCCCAGTTAGCAAGTGTGTAAAAGTGTGTGTGTGTGTGTGTGTGTGTGTGTTTGTGTTCCTGTGTGCATGTGCCGGGGAGCTCATTCTGTTGCGACTCCAGGCAGAAGATGGTAAGTAATGTCTTTCCTCCTGCATATCTGAGAGATTGTTTACAGGTTTAAAGTGTAGAAGGGTGTGTGTGTGTATTTGCAGAAGTCATTTGCCTGTCTCTTTTAATAATGTAAAAGTATAATTTTGCGTTAAAAGCTGAGTGATTGTGGGGGTGGATGCAACGTGCATCCAGTGTGCTTTGTAAATATAATGCGTGCTCTTGCATATGTATTTGTGCATGTGTGTATGCTTGTGATGAGGGTGATGATGCCTGAAGGAGGAACGCTGTCAGGCCAGGCATGACTTTAGAGGGTCGGATGGTGAGTAATGCAACAATGGGACTGTTGACTATGGTAGAGAGGGCTGCAGGATGAGGAAAACGAGGATGATTAAGGAGCTCCTGTTCCTGTTGTTGTGGCTGAAGTGTTTCTGCAGTGTTAGGAGGTGGTGGACACAGTTACATAAAAAGACAGTGAAAGGAGGAAGAGCACGAGCAAGCGAGACAGTGTAGCAGCCTCACAGGACTCTACGCTCCATCAGCGTTTAAGTGAAGCAATGAGCCGGTCACCTTCTCAGAGACGGAAGCCATTCTAACTCCATTTCCCTACCACATTTAGCTGTCGAGTATTTAGCAGGAAAAAAAACCATGCAAACATGGAATGGAAAACCTTGATCTTGATGCCTGTGCTGCTGTTGCTTTTCCCTGGAGTTGTCATGTGTTTCCTCCCGTCACCAACATAGCGGCATAGCTGGAGAGCTGCTGTGAATGGAAATGAGGGCAGTATGGATGAGCAAGTGTATGAAGCAGCACTTTCAACGTGGCAGTTTTTAACGGCTGTTTTTTTTTGGGATAATATGTCAGTTATCAGACGCAGGCTGGTTATTACATTTGTTCATTCCTGCTGCTGTACAGAGACTGAAACACTTTGTTATAGTCATCACCATGACAGCCACACTGAAAATCACAAAGTCCAAACGTGGACAGTATGTTCAGTTCTGAAAAGTTCTGAGTTTAATGAGAACCGTTGATTTGAAGCTAGAACCATCAAAAGCCAGTATTTGTAGGGCAAATGACTAATAGGAAAAACAAAAAGTGTAGAAATGACCATTTGCCATTGCTGGTGGGTTTTACACATTCATATTGTGTTCAGATTAATCAACCTAGAAATAACTAGGGTTTGGATCTTCACGACTAACACTATGAGGAAATGAAGCGCATTTCTCCGCATGTAGAAATATTTCCTTTAAAAGAAGATCAACAAGCCAATTAAGCATTTTCAGACTTGGTTTTCTTACACTTCGCCGTGTTAATTATATGTTAAAATTAGACGTCAGGAAATCCTGGTTTAAAAAAAACATTACACAAATTGACAGACATGGGGGACACTAAAATATTCTTACTATCCTGACAGATTCTTCTTTTTGTACTTTTCAAATCTGCTTAGTCCAATCTTTACATGGCCGTGGGGCACATGCGTGACGATCCTGAGTGTGCTGGATATTGTCAGCTCTTTTAACACAGAACACAGCTTTCAATAAATGGATGGAAAAGGCAGTTTATGTGAGTTTCGCTGTGGGCAATGTCTCCACTTTGTTAAATGTTAGGTGCAGAGGGATGGCAGAGATGGCTGGGTCAAACAGGAAACTGAATGTATTATGATATATCTGATATATTGTTGCAGAGACCAGATGAAAGTAGCTCTGGACAGGAAAGGAAAGTGCTTTTGTCTTTGATTAATATACACACATCCAGCCCCCTCCATTGCTTTTTTTGGCTCATAGTACCTATAAAGCATTTGGGAAAAATTGCTCAAGGCTTTAAGTCAGAATCACTAAAGCTGAGTCCAGTGTGCTTGTTCATGTGTGCACAGAGCGTCTGTACTAGGTGGAGTTACAAAGATTAATGCTTTTCTGTTTAATAATAATATGTACATGCACTGTATTACTGACAATAGTGTTTACACATGTCTACTTCAGCGCACATGCGTTACAGACATGTGGCTGTGTGTGTGAAGTTTGCGTGCATTTGTGTGGGATATATTTGTCCTGAGCTGCTTACACCCACTGACTCTGAGAGTTTGCCTCTGGGGCTGATGGAGAGAGAATGGAAAGACTACAAGAGACCTTTGAGTAGCGAGACAGACAAGAGTGGAGGGGGAGAAGACAGACAGGAAAGAGGAATAAATGAGACCGTCTGAGCGGCTGCACTGAGCATGCATCAGCCCATGTGGGCTGCTGATGAGAAGCAGGGGGAGACGGGTCGAGCCGCACAACACGGGCTTGTCAAATCGGCCGTGTTAGCTCTCACTCTCCGTCACGCTGGCAAATCAGCTCGATAGCTCGTTAATTTCTAATACACGCAGACACGGAGACGTGCGTGTGAGGGCAGCGATGAATGACCGGGGCTGGACGGCGGGGGCACACGGCACATGCTCCCGGTCAGCCGGGGGGTTGTCCGCTCTGGATTCTTGCTCAGCTTTATTTGTTCAGCAGGGAGACGTTTCGTTTTCAGTAACTCGCTGTTTTGAATGTGTCAGCACAAAGCTCTAAATCAGATTAAAGCATTGACGGTAAAGAGAGCAACTCTTCAAAATCCTGCCTAGTCTGTGAAGCCTCACAAAAGAACCCGCTTTAGACACTGATAATATACAGTAGTTAGTTTGCATATGAAAGACGGGTTACAGTGTTAAAACAACTAACTTAAGAGTTACATTTGTACTAAATCATTTTAATATTTGTGTCCAGTGGTGTTTTACAGTATTTAAATACAATTTATAGTATGTTTACTCATATGTTAAAATATTAACATCAGCTCCACCTCGACCCGTGGCACAAACACTAATACTTCCTGTATTACTTGCTGTTGTAATTACTAGTTTTTTTATTTAAATGTTGTAATTTGAATGCGGGATTTCTAACAAATCAAGCAGGATGTGGGAGTTGCTTGTCATATATATATATTTTTTTTCTCTTGTTAGCGTTCCATTGCGTTAATGGTGAACTTTGTAGTTTAATCTTGAGTTTGTTTGACTTCCTGTTTATGTACGTTACTCAAGCAGGGACTTTGATGAGCTCAACTACTCAGCATTTGAATTGAGAGCAATGGGAGGCTCATCTTACTGACAGTTCAAGTTAAAGTGTTACAGTTTATAAGGAAAGGTTGGGAATTATCTTCTGAATTAATAATAATTCACACTTAGACTGGCTTTCATTCCAGTCATTATTTTGTCGAGGATGGATGTGCTTTAAATAGATTTCCAAGTGATGCATAATTCTGCCAGAGCAGGTGGTTGTTTTTGTTTTTTGATATATGAATGCATGGCATGTACAG
Source organism: Channa striata (assembly GCA_033026295.1). Taxonomy (NCBI): domain Eukaryota; kingdom Metazoa; phylum Chordata; class Actinopteri; order Anabantiformes; family Channidae; genus Channa; species Channa striata. The sequence continues at coordinate 7,006,976 of CM065170.1, forward strand.
CGGCTGTCTTACGCAGAGTGACTAGTTAATTCCATCAGCATGAATTAGGATAATTGCTAAACTCTGATCACCTCTAAAATCTGCTATGTGTGCATTAGAACTCTTTGCGAACCTTCCTTAAATATGTGTTTAAATAATGCAGTGACACACTCATTACTGGATTTAATAATAGAGCACGAGAATGAAAATGCTCCAATCATGTGTGGCACTGAACCAGTAATACGCGATACTTTTGGGTGCTAGAAATAAATTACGTTGCATTTTCCCGGCTCATTTTATTTCCCATGTTACTTGTGCTGTGCAGTTTGTTGTGTAAGATGTGTGCTGTGTGGGACATAACGGAAGAAGGGATATTAAGTTGGCGACATTTCGGCTCGATGATTCACACTTGCTTTCAGTGCAGGGCTCGCTTACTTACTTCTGCCGGTAATGTGCTGCGGTTCTCATCCATTGGACTCATCTGACCTTCAGAATCGTTGGATGTTTTTTTAATGTATTTTTTGGTTTTATGCATGTTCTAGCTTTGGGTTAAATATGTGCAGGTTTCTGTGACTGTGCATTTTATTTAAGTGGTTTTATTTGGGAGATTGTGTGTTTCCGTCCGACACTGCAACATATGACAAACAAGAAATTGTTACCGTATTTTCCGGACCATAAGCCGCTACTTTTTTCCGACGTTTTGAACCATGCGGCTTTTACAGAGATGCGGCTTTTCTATGAATTTTTCTGCAGATGGAAGTCAGTGCAAACAAAAAAGCGCCAGTTTTTATTCTTAGCGCATGCAACCCAAGACGCACAACAGCAAACATCAGCACTTTTACTGCCGTGTTACAGGCACCATTCAGGTTCAGGTGTATGACTAAACACTTATGGTACAAAATCTTTTGTTGAGCGCAGCAACTCCTGTTAAGAGACGTCTTCTCCTTTGGCTATGGAACAAGCCGTTTATTTATAACAAGGACGTTTTTGTCGGCTCTGTACATTTTATACCAGCCACACATACACGTAAACGCACTCTTTTACCGTAATGCCGGTAAAACAGCGCACAGAACATCCTCATGCCTACTGTGAACAATGAGTAGGAGCGCATACAACAGATATTATTTCTCAGCCTGGATATTGGCGGCTTATAGTCCGATGCGGTTTATATGTGACAAAATATATATTTCTTTTAAATTTTAGCGGGTGCGGCCTAAATTTAGGTGCGCTCTATAGTCCAGAATTTACGGTACATTTCTATATCAAATTAGGTAGATTTGAAGCCAACACGTTATCTCTTTGTTGTAAGATCGTCCTTAACCTCCTGATTTTCCATGATTGTTTCTTCTGAAGCAGAAAAGCTTTTGATGTGCACGTATAAACAGTAGCTTTCAGGTCTGTTGAGCATAAAAATATTTATACTTACCTGATGTGAGATTGACACCAATGTTCAAAATGTGTGATTTTTCCTGTGAAAGCTGTTCTCCTATTGTCTTGACGGGGAGTTCAATCCCATGCAACTCCTACCTGCTGTCCAAACCTGTCCTTCTCCTCTCCTGTCCTGTCCTGTCCTGTCCTGTCCCGTCTTGTCTTGTCCTGTCCGCCATGCCCTTGGCTGCCTTGGCCCACCCGAGACAGTCACACAGAGACCTGTCACGCAGATGTCCTCCTGAAAGACTGAGGGTGCTGTCTGCTCCACCTGTCAGTCTCTGTGTGCCTCTGTCCCCCGCTCGACCCGGCTTTGGCTCTGTTAACCCTCTTCTCTTCTCCCGTCCTCTCTCTCGCGGCACCAGGCGCGGCTCCCCTCCTGTTCATCCACCCTAAGCATTGCTGAGGTACTCCTGCATGTGTTCTAATGCATTGTTACGGCCGTCCTCATGGCATCGGTCTCTTCTCCATTTGTCCTGAGCAGCAGTTTTTACTTCCTGCACGGCATGATTGCTTCCCCCTACAACCCTCCAATCCTTCCCCCTGTGTGCGTGCCGTTGTGCCTGCTGCACTCCTGCTGTCTCTCTGCTGTTCTCCACACTACCCACTACCCTTTCTGTTCCTCCTCTCTGTTTTTTGTGTGAATATGATCTTGATATGTTCTTTCCTCTGATTTTGTCTTGTAGTAAAATGTCCCGTTAACCTCATTCGGCACACATACTGTGTCTAACCCTTGCCTTATTTCCACACTCACGCACCCTGCATAATAAACACACCCCCATCACTTGGCATAATGCTCAACTGCGTTTCAACCTCAGAATTGAAGTTGAAAGATGCTTTAATTATGTATTTGTATGAAAGTGATATTGCTTGCACAAACAAAGTGTGTTTCTCTCCCTGTGTGTACATGCCTCAGTTCCTTTACAAGAACCTCTCTGTCTCTCTCTCTCACACAAACACACACACACAGAGCATTTTCTTAAACAGAATGTGTTCGGTATATGTGCAATAAGCATTTGCAGTTATTCTCCGTCCTGACACTCAGGATTCGGCGACTCTGATCTGTAAACTGTAAAGACGTGGCCTCAGCAGAATGATACTGACATTTGCCCAGTGCCATTTCAAAAAATCTGTGAGAACCTGTTATTAAACAGGAATGAAATCTGAAACAAATTGAATCCAGGTTAAGTATCAGAAGTGATGCGAAGCCATTGTCAGTTTGATATTTATTGTCTGCTTGTATTATACAAGTCCAGAGATTATTTAGTTTACCTACTGTACCTTTTCAATAAATACATAATAAACCAATAATATCTAACTTTTAAATAGCATTCTAAACTAATTACTCTAACTCATATTTTAAGTATTACTTGCTGTTGTAATTACCGGTAATGTAATTATCAGCATTACCATAGTTCATAAGCAGATCACGTCCACATATATTTTGGACAGTAAAACAATTGTAACGATTTAGGTTCTGTACGCCACCATAATGGAATTGATGTGAAACAATTAAGATGTTCTTCAAGTGTAAATTAAATGTCATAATTTAAGGTTGTGGTGAAAAATATTGGATTCTGTGTTTTTATTTACATTTTGGAAGTTTTCAATTTTTAGTTACTACGAAATAGCCCAGTAATAAATGTAGGTATAATACTGAGACAATATTTTGGAAAAACAAGCTAATAAAGAGTAATGTTGTGATATAAATGATGTAGTAGTGGGGTAATATTGTATGGGGGCATAATTAGTAACAACAGTATTATGTCAGTAACAAAATATTTTGATACAAATGTTTAACTATTATAATACATGTGATAAAATCTGTGAAGCAATCCACCTCATCTGTGCAGCCACACATGTTGGCATCATGTAGCATCACCAGGAAATTATTCCAAAAGTTATTATTTTAGCTTATCCAAATGCTGGTGAGCCACTAAAATTGTGAAAAGAAAACCTCAAAAACATGTAACATGATTACTGCAGTGTCTGTCCAGTCACTGCAGAAAGAGAACCTGAATAGAGCCAGAGATCAAGCGCGGACTTTGGTTCACTACTACTTGTTCACGTGCACACACACACACACACACACACACACACACACACAGACACACTAATGGAGGATGTGATAACATTTGCAGTACTGTACTGGAACTGTTGTCAGATCCACTGAACTACATCTGTCCCTCATCCATCTTTGGTTCCGTTGTGTTGGTAGTGGTTTTATTTTTTAATGTCCTTTTGATCTGATTGCGGAATGTGTGGCAGGTTAGTACTGGCTTAGTTATGGGATGTGTGTATCTGCTTTTGGAGTGTATGTGTGCAAAACCAGCAGTCTGTGTTGAAGAAGCCTAACTAACTGATATGTGGATCAGCGTGTGTTTGCATGCTCTCTGACTGCACCTGTGTGAGAGTGTGTGTGTGTGGCATGAAGTTGAGTGACTATGCTGTGGCTTCCCCCAGGCTTCACGGAGAGAATTCAGGGCTCACCTGGATGAAGTCATCACGCTCAAGTCAAGGTACTCTACCTTGGACCAGGTAAACCCGCAAACCTTCTACCAACCTCTTATTGACCGGCATGCAGGCCACTTGCATTCCACATAGAACGTCATCACAGCAGAGACACACATGTACACAGGCAGGGAGGCAGCTGAGGGAGAGAGGCAAAAAAACACACACACACACACACTGGGCAACCCTCTGTTAGAGCCTGAGCAGGTTTGTGTCCTCCTCTGAAAACAAACGGTTTACATTCAGCTGTGATGTGTGAGATCACACTGGGGGCATTCTCACAGATCCAGTTTCCACTTGGTCTTTCATGCAGTTTGCAGCTGGATTATGGGTTATGATCTTGGCAAGAAGAAGCAGACACTAATGGAATGCCAGGTCTAATTGCAGGCAGAAAGCAGTGCAGTCAGTCAGTCAAACCCCCTTTTATCTGGTTGTCCGGCCCACAGTGTGTCCAGGTCTCAGCCAGGTGTACATTTTCTTCAGATTAAAAAATTAACCCAACAATACGCAGGGTCAGGTAACACTGCCTCAAGCAAATATGGCAGAACTGCAGATAGTGTTAATCAGAAACATACACCTCCCTCAGTCCACTAAATCCTACTCCCTAGTTTCAAAGCTGAGATAACTATGAAGTCCACTAAACCCAGGTCTAACCATCCAGAGCCATATCGAAGCCCCACATTACATCATGTTAATACCAGTTGTAAATTTTGATTTTGATCCACATTTTACACTTGACAGATTTCTGTGGGGGAGGTGTTTGTTCTGTGAGCTGTACGGTGATAGGTTTAGAAGCAGTGCAGTTACATACATGGCAGTATCATGGGTTCAACGCCAACATTTAATGTGGGGCCAAAGGTCAAGAATGTAGACATGGTTGCTCTTCAGGGTTGCTCTAGACGTTTCCCTGTGTGTCAGCATCTTTAGTGATCAGCACTGTCCTCATTGCCTCTCTCCCAAGATCTCCACCAGCACTCATTCTCTCATTCGTCACCCATCTGGTCATTTGATGTGAGTGATTCTTAGTGTGTGTTTGTGTGTGTGTGTGTGTGTGTGTGGCAACAGTTGTCCAAGAGATGCCATGAGTGCACCACACTCGGTGGAGAGCACAGGCCTTTGACAAAACACACACTCCCTCGTTGCTGACGCTTTTTCAAATTAAATTAAAGTTAAAAGTTTTATTTTTTTGTCATTTCCTCCCTCAGGCTCCTGCCTCCAGTCCTCAGGGAGGAGGACTTACCTCCGGAATGCCACAGCACCATTTTGTCCTGCCCTCTCCCACTCTGTCGCTTTCACGCTAGCGTTTTGTCCTCGGCTCTATCCCTGTCCCTCGCTCCACTCCGTCCCGTGGGCCGAGGTGGTTGGAGCTAGCTGAGACGAGCCGCCCTGCTCTCTCGCAGCCCTCTCCTGCTCATGGCAGACAGATAAATCTTCCCCTTTTTTGCCTAATTTGTCTGACAGCGCTGTTGTTTTGTGCTGAGCTTAGCACCGTGGCCGTTGCATCCCATCATTTCCTGGAGCATCTCCGCAGAGGGCTGCTTATTGGCCCCATCAATTTCCCTCGGGCACCTCGCAGACCTTGGGTTACGTGCCTCTGTGACCTGACCGTGCTCACTATTCAGAGCCCGTACACCCCGCCACCACTGAGACCCGCTCACCATCCCATTGGTTTTCCTGGCAGATCTCTATCACAACCCGTTGTCAAGTTGTTTCCATAGCAACAATGGGGTTGGCGTGATTAGTGACTCGGGTATGACACTAGTGTCGTTTTCCTTTTTGTGTGTACGTGTCTGCGTTCCTGGTGCTGAGACTGAGTGTGTGTGGGTGTGTGTGTGTGTGTGTGTGAGAGATGTGTGCCTGTTAACATCCGCATCCCTCATGAAGCCATTCTCCTCTCTCACTTGGTCGGTCTCTCACCAATAACGGGATTGCAACAAGAGGGTAGATTAGAAACGAGTGTGAAAGTGTTTGACTGTCTGCTTTTTTGCCTTACCCCCTTACATCCAAAAACCGTCCATTCTGGATCTGCACTCATTCCGCACATATTCTCCTCACTTCCTAAGGCACACCCTCGTAGCTTTTCCACCGTCTTCATCTCCATATTCAAACTGTCTTCCCTCCCATGGCTCTTAGATGGTACGATCTTTTGTTCCGAGCTATTTTTTGCCATACTCAGGTCTTGTTTTTCACCCGTGTCAGTCGTAGTGTCATCACTCCACACTGCATTAAGGTTTTTTTTTAGCTGTCTCCTAGCTAACACTTTGCTGCATTAACCCCAGCTGCAGGACAGATTAATGATAAATTAAGGAGTGTGTGAAGCTGGATTAGGAAGCAGAAAACTTGTGATTCTTGTGGCTTGTCTGTGTTCAAAGAGACCAGCTAGGCATTACGAGCCTGATGAAGTTGTCCTGCGTTAATGGTGTCTTTATTTTGTTTTAGATGTCCTCTGTAGTTCTTTTTTAGAAGGTGAACTTTGTACAAAAATGTCCTAGATGTTGATCGTTTTCATGTGTCCTTTTCAATGTCTGCCAGTTTGATCTGTGTCTTGCTGTAGCTGTATTTAGCTCCCTTAAACCCCACGTTTGTCTTTTTTTTTTTTTTTATTATGCCTCTTGCTCTCTGTATATATTAAAGAGGGCTTTGCTGATGTGGCACATCTAGCAACCACAGCTGGCGCCATCATGGAGGTTTACTGCAGGAGACATAGCCAGTGACTCAAATGACTGATGCAGTGATAACTCACCAGGTATCTGTTAGTTAAAAAGACTAGTCCGGCTCAGTAATGTTAGTATTAATAAGAATAAAATAAAACACAAAGGACAACAAGAAGTCTCCAATTTTAGGCCAAAGCTGTCTTTTGAAAGTGAAAAACTACCCGAGAGTAAAGACTTTGTTTCTCATTCTTATGATCCTATTTTATGTATTAATGTCAGATGTTTAGATTGCTGGTTATGTCACAATATTTATTGAGACAAGTAGCATTGTGATTATTATCCTCACTGCTACGTAGGTTACAAAAGCTAATGTTCAAGTATAGAAAATGGACAGTAGGATGAAATGGCCTGTGGTAGCTATTATGTTGGTTCTTATATTACTACTTATGTTACCAACCTAATTTTTTAAATCTAAAATTTGCATGTGCGGCTGGAAATCACTTGAAAACTAAAAGATGTCAGAATGGAGGCAATATAGGCTAACGAGCAGAGGGGATCTGCTGAACAGTGCATGGTTCAGTACCTCCAGCCAGCAAACATCTGAACTGTACGAGTTTACAGTAAAAAAAAAAAAACACAGCTCAACAATGAATTTATGCTATTGAATTATTTTAGGAAGGTGCTGACGTGTCCGTCCAAATGTTAGTAGCCGTTCGCCGTCACTGCTGACCTCCAGTATGGCCGCCACCGGGTGCAGTATGCCACCTGAGGGCCCACCACTCTCTCTTCCTTTCTGTCAAGCTCAGGTTTTCCTGCTAGGGTTGCTTGTTGTAGTGGATGCCTGCCTGTCTTTGTCCTTTTCGTCCGTCCGTCCGTTCGTCTGTCTGTCATGTCTCTCTGTCTGTCTGTAGTGTTGTGATTGCCGGGAACAGATGCACTGATGCCTGTGATTCGATGCTTTATCTCCACTAGCTCCAGTGTAGGTTGGAGGGGCTTAAAGATGATCGCAGGAGGACCTTCAGCTCTCGAGTAACTATCCCGCCCCACCCCTTGCCCTTCCCTCACCCTCCTCCGAGCAGCGCGCAAAACAAACGCCCCACTCTGTGTCCCCCCACCCCCCCCCCCCCTCCTCGCTTGCCTAGCTATCTCTCACTTGCTCTCATTCACTCACTCTCTTTCTCTGTGTGTCTCTCTGTCTGTCTCTGCCCACTGGTCTCTTTCTTGTTTCCAAACTGTCTCTCGTTGACTCTTGTCACTCTTTGTCTTCCTGTTTCTCTGACCAGTCTGTTAGGATTCTTTCTGTCTCCGTCTCTGTCCACACACACACTGTTCCTGTTTCTTGTTGTTCACTTTCTCTGTCTGCCTCTCTTTCTCTGTCTCTTCCTCCATCAATCTGTCTCCCTCTATCTCCGTCTCTCTGGTTAACATGCTGTGCTTTCTGTAGCTCCGTCTGGTGTGCTGGTTGTCTGTTAAGTAGATGCCATCAGCTCTAGTGGTCTTTATTGTTTTCGTTCTTTTCTTCCTGTTTTCTCTCCTTTCTGCTATGTCTCGGCTCTGTAGTTTAATGAAGTCCGTTTAGTCCGTGCTTCCTGTTTTTGTTTGTTTCTTTGTTTTCTGGGCTGTGGGACCACATCATGCTGATCCTCATCCTCCCACCCACTGTCTCTCTCTCTCTGTCTACAAAACTGTATTTTTCTATCTCTCTGCCTCTCCATCCCTCTTTTCCCACAATTCCACCCCACCTCCCATCTCCCACCCTCTCACCTTGGCTGTTTGGTGCCCAGTGGTGTCACAGTATTAGCTTAGTGGTGATGGTGGTGAGGGAGGAGAGAGAAAGGGGTGGGTGGGTAGAGAGACCCTCACCTTCACCTGGGGTGTTTTGGTTCTCCATACACCACACAGTGTCTACAGCCACAGATCACAGACATTGCTGAGATATAGCAGCTGAAAGAAAAAGGAAGACCAGTTGGACAGTTAATGACTGAATACTAGTTTTGATTGCGATGTGAATATCAAGATACACAGGCAGTGATGTTAACAAGCAGGCAAAAAGACAAACGGATGCATAAACACAACAAAAATATGAAAATCCAAAGTCATATGAAATAGCTTGAATCTTACGGCCTGCAAACATTTGTAATCAGATTTTAACTTGGTTCAATGTCTAATTTATTCACTTGGGCCTATATTTATGTAGATATATAATTGATTATAATGTTCTGTGCGAAATCTATAGCCTAATAAGCTGCAGTCTATGATTCTCTTTTACTTATTTTGTCTTCTCCAATGGCTGAGTTTCCCAAAAGCACGTTCATGCTCTAACGCAGCATCTCCTTTAATTAGTTTGATTATTGACGGTGTTGGATACGTCACGACAGTGCACATCAGTGCCTAGATCTCGCGATAAAAACGTGATCTGCAGGAGGTTGGCAGCTTCAAGCGTTTGTCACAAACATGGATAAATTACTGAATGGGCAACCGGGCAGAGGCCCAAGGTCCAAAGAGGTCGGGGGGGTCCATAGATCAGAGCTTCTGTAGTTACTGTTCATTTTTGTTATTAGTTAAAAGAAGCAAAATCAGTCAAAACTGATGATCGATGACCTGAAACGGATTGAAAGAGGCACAAAAAGAAAAAAACAGACCAAAGAAAAACATCTAAGAATAGACATCAAATAAAAAAAGACAAACAAAACTGCAAAAGTGGCATTAAATAACATGTAATACATTTCAGTGGAAATCTGTCTGATCAAATCCCCTTTTTCAAATCAAACTAATTCATTAATTAAAATTAAAATCAAAACTTTGCTATTTTAGTTGCATCACAATTATGTAATAGATGCATAATTTGGCCAGGTTTGAAATACTCAGGTTTTTCACATATATCATAGTATTTAAATGTGATTCTGATGAACACTTGTCTCTCTCAATGCAGCTAAGCTCCTCACAACCAGAAACTGACATAGGTGGAAAAGTATTTGTAAAATTGAACTGATTATGTTCCCTAGCCAAAGGTGTCCAACAGCTCACTGCATTAATGGCAGGTTAAATTCATTGTAATGGGTTTTACTATTACTATGCCAAGAATAGGAAATGTTCCACACAGACAGGTTCATGGTTTAACGTGGTCATTATTTTGATAAACAATAACGAGAGATTACCATTAATTATCTCCATCATGCTTTCCTTTTCTTTTCATAATTACAATGAAGTGTCACAAAGGTACATTATGTATAAACCTAATGTGGACAGCAGACAGCTATAGTCCCACGATGGTTTTGGGAAACTCAGCCCTGTTTTAACCCACTCCACTCTCCTCCCCACCCCGCCTCAGATTACAAGTAGTTCAACGCTAGTGCAGCTGCCACACAGCATCAGCGATTTCCAGAGAAACCTTGTCTTCCTGCACCATGTCTGAACAGCCACTATCTATACTCAGCACTACATTTCCACTACATTTGGTGTTACACTGTAGCACAGTTAATACATCTGTTATGACTCTGTGATACACTTTTGTCACTCTGTATGTTGTTGCCTTTGTCCGATTATTTAAGTGCTTTAATTTAATGGTAGTGTGACCTGTCAGTGCACATATCAGTGTGAACAATGCCTGTGCTATGACGATGTAGTGCACAGTTTGAGATGATAACGGTAACGCAGGAGATGCAGCCATCTCCTGGCAGCGGGACAAAGTGCACAGTGTAGTGTGACACATGCCAGTGCTTCTGACTGTCGTAGAAACAGCTTCTCATCTCAAGCATGTCAAAGTGAGCGGCCCCGGTTCATCTCAAATTACCGCTACCTCTGCTCTCTCTCTCTCTCTCTCTTCCTATTTGCCCTTCGTCTTTCACTCCCAATTGCTCCCTCCATCTCTAGGTGCAGTCACGATGCAGCAGCAAAGAAAATATCCTAAGATCAAGTGAGTACTGACTTTCCGATTCAGAAGTCATGTGTCGTATCTGTGTGTCCCCACGTGTGCTTGAGAGCACATGTAAATAGATTTTAAATGAGCATGTGATGTGACAATGCGAGCACGGCTTGTGAGTTTGGCTGTGCGCGCGCGCGTGATGTCTTGGCGGAGGTTGTTAAGCCTCATGTTAGGCATCAGATTACGCTGTGGAAGCGTAAGTGTACGTTTTAAAATGTGAGAAATTGGGTCAACGGAAATCAAAGCACAGCGCCTTTTCTTCGCTGAGAGGCAGAAGGAGAGTGAGCTGATTACACATTAGTTACACCTTGCTTTGTTCCTTTTACCTTTGCATTTTTAGAGCAATATCATTAGAGCAATATGGCTGCTATCGACCGCTTCTGTCATCCAGCTGGATTCCACAGCTGCTGCAAACAAACAAGGCGTTTTGTTTTTGGGTTTTTTTTTGCCAATTCCTGTTCAGGTGTTTGAATTGTGTTGCTGCACGTATATATATATGTGCGGGCACCAAAATATAAATCATGTTAATCTAGTTGCCATAGTGATATTAGTGTGGAAACACAATATAAATATATAATGTTTATGTCCTGGGTTTGAAAATCAGTCTTTACAGCTGTAGCTAAAAACCCAGTGTGCTCAGATGAGCATGAATTTCTAATTGGATTTTTTTTGTTTTCTTATTTTAGTAGCCCTTGAACTAAAAAACAAAAATCTTAAAATTCCATTTTGTCTCTGAAGAGGGATACAGTCGATGTGAGCGCTTCAGTTCCCTGCCTTTGAAGTCACATAGTAGATGCCTCCACTGTCCCAGGAATGAGTCCCAGTGGAATTCGCTCTGCTCTCTCTCCCCTCTTTCTCTCGTCCTGGCCCCTTTCAAACTGTCTAAATAAAGGATGAAGATGCCAAACAGAGTGAGGAGCCCACCCAGATGTCCAGGAAAACAAAGCATTGATTTCTGATCATAGTTGAGCCTGCTTTACAGAGATATGTCCTGACATCTTAGTAAATGGAATGTATATAGGCCCCATGCATATACACGTGCCAATAAATAAAAGATTGCAGTGCTTAAATATCCTCGAATGTTTTATTTTTGATTCCGTTGAAAACCATCTTGGTAAAAAAAAGACAATCTAACACCAATTCATATCATTTGTGTTTGTTATATTGGGATTAAAATTACACAATAATTATTTGATATTTAAAAAATGCTAATATTGTTTTCAGCCTTGAAAATTCAGTTTTGTTCAGAATCTACTCTCTAGAAAGTGTTTGTGAAAAATAATGAATACATAAACAAGAGATATTTTGGACACGGCATAAGTTATATAGTGATCTTATTTGGTTTTGTGATGATTATTATCATTATTTCTTCATAGTGCAAAGTGTAATGTCATACGTCTTCTCAGGTCACAGTGCAGTGGACATCACCAAGGTGGCCCGGAGGCACCGTATGTCCCCCTTCCCCCTCACCTCTATGGACAAGGCCTTCATCACTGTGCTAGAGATGACTGCCGTCCTGGGCACTGAGATCATCAACTACAGAGGTGGGGACAGATGTTTGGCTCAGTTCTTCCGTTCGTGTTGTCTGAGTATGCAGAAGAACCCTAAACAAAATATTCCCAGCAGACAAAAACCCGTCTGCTTCATGTGTTTGTACCTGCACATGACACACAAATCCTTACACACTATAATATGCATAGAATAATCTGCGCACAGTAAAAAAACTAAACAAAAAATGTTTTAAAAGTTTAAAGTTCTTTTTCTGTATCTTGACGACCGTTGTGGGGGAAACTGAACGTTACATCAGCGAAAGTTTCATTGTGCACATTAGTTTTTTATCAGTTTATTTGAGTGTTGGTTGTGTGGTTATTGTTTGGTTGGGAAATTGACAGAAGTGATGTGCATATGAAATATAATGTATTTTTGAATTTCACATTTTTGCCCCTAAAAGCTACTATTATCACCTTTTTTATGATGATCGTGGGCCTGTCGTGTCACGTTGGTCTGTTGCTCGAAGTGATGCACCAATACAGAATTAAGAATTAACTGACTCTGGATTTTCCCGTAGCTCTTCAGAGTATTAAAGCATCTTTGAGCTCTTTTTTTGTTCTGTTTTGTTTTGTTTTTGCGGCTTACATAGATCCTTCAGGCAGAGTGGCTTTAGCAGAGTCAGGGGAAAATACACATTCTTCATTTCAACTCCAAAGACCAGGTATTGAGGCACGGCGCCAGAAACGGTCTGCTGTGCACATGAATTTAGCATCCATGATAATAGAAGGAGCATTTCTCAGGTATAATGCCGTGTTCTTAGAAAACAGTAATGAGTTTCAGGATTTGTGGGAGCACAGCTGCAGGAAGCGCAGTGGGGCAGGGAAGAGAGGAATTGAAGGGATTTAGACGATTAAATATTTACATAGACAACAGCTGGAGTAGCTCTCTTGCTAGATTAAGAAAAGTGTGTGTGTGTCTTCTTTATCACTTTTTTATCATAATGATGTAATTAAAACATTGATCTGTGTAGAATGTCAGCCTGCACTTTCTGTTGCATTCACACAATGTTTATTGCTCAATACCTAAGGCATAAAACTATCACTATTGGTTTTATTACTAGAATTGTATTAGTAAATGCCCTGATTCCTTTAAATCCCATCGGCCTTTATGTAAGTAAATGAACACAGGCGTGAGGACGCAGGAGCAAAAATGCACAATAATGTTATAATGATGACGCTGCCTGTGCCTCGTGTCCATTACATCACCTTCATAAGACCTGAACATTGTCTAATTTATATGTTGCACAGCATCTGCTCAAACAGACACTCTGCCTCTGCAACAGGAGATCACCTCTGCCGTATTTTTCTTTTTAACAAGCTGTTTAAATGGCAGCTTGGAAGGACTAACGATTTTTAAAATATGCCAAAATATCTCAGATGAAATGAAAATGCTGTTGACTATAAGGATTGGACAAGGGCATAAATGTCTCCTTTGTATTTAAGATGCATACAACTGCTTGTTGTGACTGTCTTCTGGTTAGCAGATGTGTGTCTGCATGTGTGTGGCTGTCCCTCTTTGTATTGTATATTCATGCTCGCTTTTCGTCAACTTAGTGATATCAAAGCTTATATCTTCACATTAACGCCCACTCAGAGAAACATGCTATATATAGCCACACAGCACTTTATGGTATTTTAAAGCACAGATTTTTCTCCTCCACCCACTCTCTCGCTTTCTATCCCTTAGTTTCCCTGAATTATTGTCTCCATGAATGTTTTCTTAGTGTCAGTGATTCGTCTGCCTTGTGGACGGCGTTTAAAATTTTGAATGGAGAGACATATAAGACTCTGCTTGCTGTAAATGAATCAGTAAACCTGAAATAGGAAAGGACAAGTGTGCTGGTCAGGTGGTGAATCACGCAGAGAGATCCGGATGTCTTAGTCTGGCTCTCTTTAAAACACAAACACCTACACACACCTACGGCAAATTTGTCTCTCTGTCCTCATCCAGTTGAGATGCGCTGTCACTCTGTCTCTATTTCTCATGCCATGCCCATGCTCCTCGTCTTCTCCCACAGATGGGATGGGTCGAGTCCTGGCTCAGGACGTTTATGCCAAAGACAACCTGCCGCCCTTCCCTGCTTCTGTTAAGGATGGTTATGCTGTAAGAGGTAAGTACCACCATTATGTATATAAAATATGTTTCTCTTTTGTCTTTCCTTCTATCTGGAGCTCTTAATGCCTTTCTGTCTCAGATCAACTCAATATTTCTTTGGCAATAAAATCAAACAAATGTACTGCAGGTGAAAAACAAAACATTTTACAGTAAATGTCAAAACCAGTAGTCAAGCCTTAAGTTGTACACAAGGAAAAACACAACTTCCCAACCATTATTCAGTATTTAATAGAACAAAAAAATGCATCTGAAATTATTTCTGTCATATTTTCTACACTTCCTGCATTACAAACATTTTATTGGTGCATCCCAGTTCAGTAAATTTGCTAATTTAAATTTAGCTGGAAGAAACTGAGGACAAACCCAGTGGTTTATTTACAAGTTGCCAGTGCTACCCAATTCTTTGGATTCTGCTTCAGCCATTATCCATATATTCACTACTGTGATTTCCTAGGAGGAAGTTCTAAGTTATGTCCTAGGTTCAGCCGCAACCAGGCCAGTGTGTCTGTCTTCCTACTCAAATGACCTCTCTGTCCCAGTTAGCCACGAGCAGGTCACTGGGACAGTGTGGTACTGCCTCGGGAACAATGTTAGGCAGCCTAAACTGTAGGAGGAGTAAAGCTCTGCACTATGGGCCTCTGATGAGTCTTAGCTCAATAACTGGCAGGTGGCAACGAGTGGCCAGAGAGAGCTTTCAACCAGCTTTGGTTTTACTTTTTTCAGAGACATTCATTCTTATGTCTGCACTAAATCCTTTGAGCGGTTTTCTACGTGAAATTCAGGTGAAGTTGGCAAGCTACTTCTGGCCAGTAATTCAAAGGCTTGGAGTCCTGGAGAGCAGTGAAGACCCTGTTAACCCAGAGAGTAGGGCGGCAGCCGCTTGGCTGCTCTCAAACTCTTGTATGTGACATCTGCTGTTGGCTTTTGCTGATGGAGTGGGAGGAGATCACCACAGGTCTCTCTGGATTTGATGCATCTGTCCTGAGGGCCTGGCTCTTGCTGAGACACATGTGCAGATTTTGAATGATTTTATTGCCTAGAGACTGTGGGTGTGGAAGGAGCAAATATCCTGAAATCAGAACCACTGTTGCTGTTTGCAGAAATGAAGCTGCATCATCTGCTTTTTAGTTTCACTGCAGGTGGAAAACACTTTTAATTCACTTTGGCAAGGCTGCTTGTTGGTTTGAGGAAAGTGTTAAGTTTATAGCCAGAGCCCTTGTGGTGCCAGAGAGTGTGTCAGAATCTCCTCTACAGCATCATCTGAGATGAATGACTATCAGCAGAAAAATGAATCAACACATTCTCTTCCTGTTTGTTCATTCTTTAGCCCACTGTGTGACACACTCCTACACACACAGTTTCAGCTGGACGCATTTGTAATGTTGCTGAATCCTTTTTTTTTTCCTAGCGGCTGACGGCCCAGGCGACCGCTTCATCATTGGAGAATCCCAAGCAGGAGAACAGGTCTGCGCCCACGAGACACATATGCTTTCTCTCACCCACAGAAACACACACACGCAAACTGACATAGTGTTACTCTCATGCTAAAACCCACACATTCTATATATAAAAATAATAATGTACTTCACTTTTGTTTTTCTTCACCTAAAACCTTGGCCAGCTGTAAATGCACTATTTTGTCCCCTCAATAGAATGATGAAAAGCCCTTCACCCTAAAGCAGCAGAATTGTAAAGTCAGAATTCTGCCAATGAATAAAACTGATTAGACCTCTGAGACAAGATGAGGCTACACATATTTAGTGACTGCAGCAACAGAATTAGAATGCATGCAAACCACTACATGCCTAACTTCACCTTAGCTTGGGATCTTCGCTCTATATCAGCGGCTGAAAGACTTGATTAATTCCATTCTGTGTGTGTGATTGGCCGTCCTTCCTGGACATTGTCTGTTCTGTACGTGTTTCTGCACAGCCCACACACACAGTGATGCCCGGCCAGGTGATGAGGGTGACGACGGGTGCCCCCATCCCATGCGGGGCTGATGCTGTAGTCCAGGTGGAAGACACCGAGCTCCTTCGCGAATCTGAAGATGTAAGTCTGACCTTTGACCCAACACACAGGCAGGGACATGACCGTGTTTAACTCATCACAGTCTTTACACACTGAAGGTGAGGAAAGGCTTGGCTCAAGTCTCTACCCATACACCTACTGCATAATGTAAGGGTTATACAGTCACATAGGCCTGATAGGAAGCTGAATCTGTGATGAATCTGACAGCTGGTTTGCCTTTTAGGGCACGGAGGAGCTGGAGGTACGAATCCTGGTCCAGGCTCGTCCCGGACAGGACATCAGGTTCGCATTTTATTGTGTAGTTAAATAAAAACTACCATTATCACCAGATACAATAAATATAGTGGATAATGTGGGTAATAACGAGGGAATGCGGCTTAATAAAACTTAAATTATTCACTCATTTATTGGCAAGCAGAATGCAGCTGAATGCGATATATGAATGCTTCAGTTAGCTAAATTATTTTGGAACATCATCCGAAGTTGACTTGTGTGTATTCTGGTGGTAATTTTCCTATGAAGTTGACTCACTGCTGCTCATTATTTACTACGCTAAATTACTGCCTAAAGGAAAATGAATACTCAGACACTTAATGTTGCCACTCAATCTTTTCTTGCAGTACAGTTGGGGATCAAAGTGAAGCTAATGCTGTACTTATACTGTAATGTTCATTTTTTCTCTAGGCCTATCGGTCATGACATCAAGCGTGGGGAGTGTGTGCTGGCTAAGGGGACCCATATGGGCCCATCTGAAATTGGCCTGTTGGCCACTGTTGGAGTCACAGAGGTGGAGGTTCAGAAATTTCCTGTGGTGGCTGTCATGTCCACAGGAAACGAGGTAGGTGGTCCGACCTCACTAATCATGCACTAATCCTTCTCAGTCAAATCTGCTACTGTGTCGGATCTGTCTGATGTGCATTTGTTTTCTGACCCTGCCTATATTCATAGCCAGTTAGCATTGTTTGTTTTGACTGCAGCCACCAGACGAACATTCAGAAGTGAATGTGCATTCATCTGTATCACATGTTCTTTCAGTTGTGAAGATTGTGTTTATGTGTGACCAGGTGGCTTCTTTTAAACACTAGACTCACAATTGTGCATTTTCACTATGACTGGTGCAGAGTTTGGATTTCATTGGGTGGGAAACATTTGTGGACATTCTCTATAAATCAGCAGTGAGCCAAATACTTGCCTTGTCCTCTTTTTATGCAAGTCTGATGAATTTAATTTGATTTTGGGTATATTCTCTTTTTTTTAATACATAACTCATATTTAGCAATACAGAGCCAGAGCATGAATACGGTGATATTGATATTCAATTAATCATTTCAGCATTCTCTGGCAATGCAAGCAACACCAAATTATGTTCACAATAATTACTATATTTTTGCGAATATTATCTAAGATTAATATGTACCGAGAAGTAAAAAAAGATTGTTAATGAATGTACAAACAGAGCTTGTAATGTTTCTTTTCTTTCCATTTGTTGCCCTAGCTGCTGAACCCAGAAGACGATCTTCATCCCGGGAAAATCAGGGACAGCAATCGCTCCACTCTGCTGGCCACTATCCAGGAGCACGGCTACCCTACCATCAATCTTGGCATCGTGGGAGACAAGTACACATTCTATTTATGATCGAACATTAACTCCCTTAGCCATAAATGCATTATTCTTATCCTTCTTAGTCTTATTAGCCTTCTACTCAAACCAGCTTCCTATTTTCCTCTCCCTCCATTATTTTGCCTCCTCCGAGTTGCTGTTTAACATCTGTGCATATTTGCTTGTGTCCCACAGCCCCGATGACCTTCTCAATGCTCTGAATGAAGGCATCAGCCATGCTGATGTCATCATCACCTCAGGAGGAGTGTCCATGGGAGAGAAGGTGCGTAACTGGGGAGGAAAAAAGTGCATGTCTTCAATCATGGCACTGTGTTTCACTGACACCCTGTGGTGGAGAGTGGGCTGACAGCCGTTCTTAGTATCACATCATTAGCTAGTGTGAGTGAACTGAGGTATTATAAAGCTCAAAGTTTTTTGACTAATTACAGAGTACAGTTTCTGTTTACACCAATTAATTTTAAAAACAATAATGCAGTTTTGTTTTTAAGGGTTTTCCATTTTTAAACGTTTATGTTTTATTAGCATAATTGTGTCTGTTTTCTTTTTCAGGACTACCTTAAGCAGGTGCTTGATATTGATCTACATGCTCAGATCCATTTTGGTCGCGTTTTTATGAAACCAGGGTAAGAAAGCCAATCTTCTTCTAGTTTAATTCAACACAAATGTTTATTAAACAAAAAAGTACATGTAATGTTTTGAAATCAAAGTCATGATATGTTGTTTTTTTGGGGTTTTTTTTCAGGCTCCCAACAACATTTGCCACCTTGGACATAGATGGTGCTCGCAAACTAATCTTTGCCCTCCCAGGTAGTGTGTGAAGTTGAGAGAAAGAGTGATTCACTCACTGCTTTCGAAGAGACGTTACTCATGTGTTTTTGTCTTGCTGCTCTCCTCTCTTGTCTGGCCATTTGTCCCAGGAAACCCTGTGTCCGCTGTTGTCACCTGTAATCTTTTTGTCATCCCTGCATTGAGGAAAATGCAGGGCATTTTGGACCCTAGGCCCACCATCATCAAAGCGAGGGTAAGACTCCTAGAGCAACCAGGGCATCCCAACTCTCCAATACACACAAAGTCATATTTGGGTTTAGATGCAATGAAGTAGGGAGAACGTGGGAAACATGTTCATTTATAGTTGAAGTGAATTTTCACTGTAACATTGCAGTCCATTGCATCTTAACTCATGATTTGATACTATTTTCATAATTTGCTTGATGCATATTTATGACCACCATCTTTTGCTCTGACTTGGCAGAAGAACCAATCACAGCCCACACTGACCTGAAAGCCAGCTCCCAGGTCATGAATATTCATTATTGTTGAGCAAGAAAAATTGCAATAATATCAAACAAACTGAACAGGCACAGCTTGTGTCTCTAAGTAGCATCATCGAGCCCAAGGTCTGGACCCCTGCCATCATGGGTGCTATCCAGAGTGCTATGTTTCATCATTTGCTGTTATAAAGCAGTTAGGAATCAACTTAAATGGATTACTGCCACTTAGTGGCAGGACTGATGGTCTCAAAGCACAGATGTAGCCAGATATTTTCCTTCAGCAGATGGCATCAGACCCAGGTCAAATATTCTTCTGTACAACCCTTCACCTCCACTAGCAAAGTTGGCGGAGCTTTGCACGGCTCTATGTTCACCTTGTTATCTGTTAGAAAATATGTATAGTGTTACAAATTTGACAAAAGCGTTGGGCAAAAAGAACTAAGAATTTGCCATTTTCTTTCTCGTAGCTTTAGATTTTTTCTTTCGGCTGTATGTACTATGTTACATTTAATATGAGCCCTTAGCAACACGTGCTAAACAAACACGAAATGCCATACACCGTTTTCCCAGTTGTATGGAGTACTGAGAAAAGCATGACACCCAGAGCTTCCCCCCTGTGCAGTCAGTCTGCGTCAAAAATCGAAATTGTTTACTTCCATCCTTTATCATAGCTATGAAACTAACGATTCTGGGCCTATATACTTGGCGAATATATGGCTTGTTGATACATGGTACTAAAACTTACATTGTAAGTTCTTTCTCTAGCTGTCTTGTGATGTGAAGTTGGACCCTCGCCCTGAATATCACCGCTGCATTCTGACATGGCATCACCAGGAGCCTCTGCCGTGGGCACAGAGTACAGGTAGTAAAATTTGGCCACCATAAAATGCTGTGAAGGACCGCAAATGTGATTTACACTTATTTATTGGTTTATAGCATAATATTTCCAAGACACTCTTAAAAAAATATTTTTTTTTTATGTCAAGAGGTTTCGCTAAAATAGTTAAGTTAATTTATTACTACCTGTCAAGCAAGACATCCAAGGTAAAGAAAGTGAATTTAGCTACAGTAAATAAATGTTGTAGGATGTTTAAGCCCTGATTTGTGTCCCCCTCCGCTCTGCCACAGGGAACCAGGTGAGCAGCAGGTTGATGAGTATGCGCAGTGCTAATGGGCTCCTGATGCTACCTCCAAAAACAGAGCAATACGTGGAGCTGCACAAGGGCGAGGTGGTTGACGTCATGGTCATCGGCCGGCTATGATGTCATCACAGAGGGACGGCGAGCTGGCGTCATATAGCGAGAGTTGGAATGGGTGGTTCACGGTGCATGTCCACATATCATTGACTATTCTGTAATATGCAACGGCACAGCTAGTTTTTATTGATTTGGATAACGTTGAGGTATAGTCAACATCTTGATCACAACCTAGATACATATGAAAAAATTAATTTAGAAAGATTATAGTATTTCAAACAAAGAAAATATAACTTTTAATGAAAAAAATCTAATTATAAAAAGAGATTTATTCTGTAATATATTATTATGATTATTCTTATTATTATTATCATTATTCTTCTTATTATCATTATTATATTAAGGCAACTTTGTTCCTTTCATTGCAATTGCTTTGTGTGTTCAATGCTAGACCTTATCTATAGCAGTAGCATTTTAATAGACAGCTGTAGGTGCCTGCCAGAACAAAAAAAAAAGAAAACTATTATTTTCTCATCTTAAGTGGAAAAAATAATCTGTTTTTTTGAAAATGAAGAAAACATAGAGGAAGACTCCAGGTTTCCCACAGTGCTCAGCTAAGAGGAAGAGGAAGGCACAACAAGGCCACTTCCTCTTTTGAGCCCCCATCAAGGTGACACTTCTGTTTTTCTCATTAGTATGCATCATAATGGCTTCACAAAAAGCTTTGCTTGTTGTTTATCTTGTGAGTCTTGTTTATGTGCGCAGTGCCAAAATGCCTGGGCAGGGAAGAGGTGATTATGGGGGTTGGGGGGGTGGGAGGGGGGCACACCCCAGACTGCCCAGACCCTGAAGCTTCCTTATATTCACGGTGACCGGGTGTAAACTCTGCTCCAGAAACCCCCCCAGGGGGGAGCCGAACCTGGGATAAATAATCTTTTATTTGATCAACTATTTAAGAGGAAAAAAGACAGAAAAGAAACAGCTTCTTTAAGTGCTGACAGCCTTTTTAACCAACTTCACAAAAAATGTACAGAAAAAATAAGATCCATATTGTACAGATATATGTGACCAGCACTCCTAAGGAAATTATTAAGCAATGAGGAGACATTGAACAACGCTGTACTATAACATTTTCTGTAATGATATGAAACTGATGAAAGAGACTAAGATAATAAAAGTCCTTGATCATTATGTAAAAAAAGTTCTTGTTGGGTTTCCTTTTCTTAATAAAACATATCTTTAAAAAACACAGTGATTTTCTTCTTTGATGCTAAAGCTTTTGTTGGTTGTTACGTGAAGGTTAGAGACAATAGTTTTACATCGCCAACACATTTTCGCTGTGTGTGAAGATGGAGCTGAAGTGACCTACCAAAAACTCCTCAGTTTGTCTCATAATTGGAAAGATGCTTTTGTTCAATCTTGGGTAATTTTTCTCCATACAGTCACATCATTGGCAAGTGTGGTCACAGAAAAGTCTAATTATGTCTCAGTGCTCTTTGACCTTTTTGCTTGACCATGCATGGAAAATATCTTCCTTAACACTCAGATACAACCCTCTCTTCACTTTTTTCTTTAAAGCATGTTTTAATGAGGTGTGTAAAATTTACACTGATGTTTTAATGCAACAGTTTGTCATTGTTGTAATGACACAAAGTAAAGCACTTCTGCTGCTGAAAGAACAAACAGCTTCATTGCTGCGTCAGTCACTGCAAACTAAAAATTACTTTAACTGTATTGAATACTCAGGTAAAGCAGGTTGGGGTGAGTTAATTTGTTATTATGTGTACAAATGCAAAAAAAAAACTTTCTATGGTGGACATGGTGTATATACAATTGTGTAGAAAATAATACGTCATTATTTCAGCACAGGTGGACTTGGAGCCAGCATAATTCCATCTACAGAAGGCTGCCTGGATGTGGGATAGTGGGGCCACCTAAACATGCTTTCACTTTCAACCCCACTATATGTTGGTTCCTAATATATATATATTTTAAAGGTTTATCTTATTTGTCTCTATTCTCACATTTGAATGAATTTATAATTATATCCAATAATGTCAGTACATGAGTACATCTAGTCTGTACATACACAATACTCTGACTGTAGTCCAAATCCTGCAGTACAAGACTGAGCAGTATTTTCAGTAATAAATATACAACAATTTAATATCTGTTAGTAGGAAATATGCTTTGCTCACCTAGTTCTAAGGTGTTTAGAGGTTAATATCGAGCCTCCCTCTGTCGTGAACTGACGTGGAATATGCGCACGGCCTGTAGGCGGCGCTGCAGAGCCGCACTGTTGCCAGGGCGACGACTCATAACAGCAGGCAGCAGTGTCCCAGCAATGGCTCCAAGTGTCCCCGCGAGCCAGGACAGAAGTCACTGCAGCGGCTGAAGACCGTCCCGGGAGGACCGACGGAGGCCCGCTGCTGTCCTCGTCTGGCCGTGGGCTCTGGGGCGCTGGACTGTAAACGGAGAGCCGCCTGTGACCGGAGCCTGGCGTCTGGAAAAGTGAGTAACGCAGTCTGGCACGGGACGGCTAACTGGCTGCTAAGCTACGCACTTAGCTAGGGGCACCAGGCTGCTAAGCTAAAGTCCGAGCTATTGTTTCGTTCTCCAAGTTTCTGCGTTCAAACTGCGGACGGTGTTTGCCGGAAAGTGTCTGCGTGTTCTCAGCCTGCTCTCGCCGCTTTGCCTAAACCTGCCACACCGTTATCTTTGTTCGCTTTTCCGTCCACACGCAACTGCCGCGATCCCTTCACGGACTCCTTCAAATCACTAAATTCACAGTCACGTCAAGCTGCCGTTTGTTAAAACGCAGAACGTCGGGACCGTTCGACACTTAAAGATCTAGTGCTGCAGGGTCAGGCCATCAAAAGTCCACAGTGGAGTTAAGTGAAGTAATAAAATGTTGCAAACCTGGAGAAAAAAACGACATAACTAAAACTATTCTAGATGTTGCTAAGTGATGTTTCATAGCTCATAGTAAAATGACTTCATTCGATTTTTGGGAAGCCTGGACATTAGCGAAATTACTCGAAGTGGTAATCTATATGTGAGGAGACTGTTCTTAAAAAACATGCACCATTTTAAATTTTAAAGGGAAATCATATTAGAATGACTAGATTAATATCCTAACTATGCCAGCATAGCATATGAGTTAACTGTGTACGGGATTATATATTCTAAACTCAAGGCGCACTTATGAGGTCTCTCCTAGAGCTGTAAGAAATGTATTTATAACCTCTTTCAACAAAGTGAAACTATATGAATAGTTCTGTACACACATCATAATACTTATGGGGTAGTCCAGGACTATATGTATTCATAAGTATGCATGTATAGTTCTGACAAATACCCAAAAAGTTGATGTGTACACTGTAAGTGGATATGGCATATTCTGATTCATTTGTGAAAATGGCTGATTAGTCTGCACCATTTAAATTCAACTCTGCTGATATCCTTTATAGTTATTCATCCTTAGTTTATTTTTTGATTCTTGTATTTTGTAATTTTGTCCTTCTAGTGTCACATGTCTAGTCACCACCATGATTGTCATATCTTATTTGGCATCAAATGACGTGGTTGACTTTTATTTCGATTTGCAGAAACATTTCACAGTTTCTATAATCCTGCAGTGGCTCTAAAGTTTTTCCACATATCTAACAGACACATATGTTCATAAATGTTTTATATCACCTTGTTTGTTTATGTCTACGTGGGGTTGTTCACTTTACTATGATACTTCTAACCAGCAGCCCTCTCAGCATCTCTCCCACTGTCAGTCTAGGCACTGAGCTACAGTACAGCATGAGATCCCAGGCTTAATTAAGCCCAGTGGAACAGATGGCCTGCTGGCAGTCTGTGCTGTTTATCAGCCGTACGCGCCGCCACGCTGAATGGAGCTAAATGCTCCTGCAGGGGAGGGGTGTGGGATCTTGGACCAAGAGCCAGGGAGATAGACCTGCCAGGCGTAATTAGTTGTGGGAAGTAGGTAGAAAGGGAGGAGGGGTGTCATGTGGACGTGTGTGTGACTGACTGCATGACACGAGGCTCATAGCAATGGTTATCCTTGTGGTTCCTAGAAACTTGTAGTATTCAGCACAGTTCATGGTAGAAATTATAATGTTTAAAAAATGTAGAAATTAGGGGGGAAAACTTACAGGCATTTTAAGACTGTAATGCATTTAAGCCATAGCAGGTTAGAGAAAGGAAGCTCTGCTTAAGCTACTGTGTGGTATTTAAACACAAGATAATGTCATTATGTAAAAGATCAAGAAGAAGTAGACATGCATTTGACTTTCTGGAGATATGTTTGCTTTTTTTGGCCCATAAAAAGCAATCTACTTCTTTACTAAGTGACAAAGCATTACAGAATTTAAGTTTTAATTTTTTTTTACTGAACCAACATGAACTCTAGGTAAACATCTCAAACAATGAAATTTCCTAATCCAGATTAATGCACACAGGATCCTTAAAATAGATTATAATCCAAAGCATACTGTTGGCAGATCTGGTGAATCACATTTCAATGTTCTTCTTTATTTAGTTGTCTTTTCACAGGTGGATATATCTGTTAAGGACAATTGGGAACAGGTGTACCAACGCAAATAGCGGGATGGGGCTAAAGTGAAGGGATTTCAGGTGACTGAGGCCAGAGAGCTTTCAATGTCAGGAGTTAGATTAGTGGTGTGATAGATGAGAGGAGGAAGGAACAAATGTTAGCCCTGATAGACGGGTAGCTGTCAACCTGTTGATATTAGATGCGTGTTAATGGCACCACCTGCTTATATAACAAAGACAACGGCTTTAAAGTTTGACTTTGTAAAAGACGTTATAATTGATCAAATTTAATTTAATCTCAACGTGAAATGTGGCATCTCGTGGGCTGAATGATGTCAGAAAGTGAACATGTTATTTTGAGAAAAATTCTCATCATGCTGAAATCAATGCAATAAAATAGGAAAAGACGTTCAGACTGAAATTATTCGTACTGGAGCTGAAACTATGTAATATGTTCAATTCAATCCAAAATACTAAATATTAACAGAAATATATGTACTATAACAACATTAATAAGTTTGAATTCTAATAGTTACAAACGTGTAAGAAGACGATGTTTTGCATTTTTAGTAAAAAATACTTTAAACTATGATTTGATATTAATCCATTATTAAAATAGTTGTCAGTCAATTAAAAAGCTATACACTAGTTGAGACAGTATTTAAACAGCATGTGAAGATCTGCATCTGTCATAATACTGAGAATTTTCTCTCATAGCCTTTTGTGATACTAACAACAACAAAATAACTTATATTGGAAAAGAAATTAAACCCACGTCTATTGTTAAGAGTCTCTAAAAGTATAACATAGTTTTAGCAGCATCATTTTTAATGTTTAATACTGTCTGTATTTCAGGATAACACGTCATGGAATATCAAGGACTACATCCTTCGCTGTAATGCTATGGGCCCTGATTTGAAAAGTCTCAGCACCAGTGACTCATAACACTCAACAAGATTTCCATAAACACGGGTGGTTTGAGCTGAACGCTGCTGCAGCAGGGATGATCACATCCCACATGAATGGCTATGTGCAAGAGGTCCCTGGTCAGGCCAAAAGCCACAAGGAGAGGGCTGTGGACTGCCCAGGAGAGGAAGTCAGCCTTGTCAAATCTCCACATTGCAGTGCTCACATGGAGAGGATCCAGCACTACCAGGAGGAGCTGAGGAAGAGGAGAGAGGAGGACAGCAGGGGCAAGCACGACATTGACCCCAACGCTTCACTGAGGCTCAAGAAGTTGTCGCAAAACCCCAAGGTAGGAATTGACAATCCTACCTTCGAGGGAAAGGAGAAAACAACCAAAGACACATGCTCCCAGGAACCTGTGGCTGGTGAGTTGAGACGAGAATATTGGAGTGGTGGAACGTGATTATTTTTGTGTTTTGTTTTCTGGAGGTGGTGGGGTGAGGGTGGGGTCAAAGAAGGTGGAAGGAGGATGAGAGGTCAAATGAGGCAGGACTAGTACAGATCATAGAAGAATGGGGAGTTGGGAGGCTTCAGAAACATTCACTGAAAACAAAAGTAGTCCAAACAATGACTTTTCAGTGGGCAGAGCCACAGGAACTGATGGAGGAGGGTATTTTCAGGGCTGTTCACCATTTCCAATTGTTAGAGTCTTGGTCATCTGCATTGACGAACAAAGAGCCCGTTTCTGGCCCTAAGAGAATAAAAGTATTTCACCTTTTGTGTCTGCATGCTAGAGATATATAATGCATAACATGGACCTCACAATTATGGACCATGGTTATTTAATAATATTTCCTACAGAATTAAATAACATTGTTGCTTTACAACTGTTAAAGCTCATTTTAGAGCATGTATCTACAATGTGGAGTCGTTTTCACAGAATGTTTCAAACTTACTCCAGGCACAAACAATTCAATTTCCTTTATTGCAATAATTTCACATAAGCGGCGGTTTAAATTTCATGACTTGGCACCAACTGAACACTGGTATTCAGAAACAGTGTTGGAACGAAATCTTAACCTTGCATCTGTACTGTTTCCTTCACCCTCTGTGGCACTGTCTCAGAACTTGAGGAGTTGCTGCAGGCTCTGAAGTGTGCACACACTGCCTGAGTGATGCACAGAGTCAGCAGGACGTGGAACTGATAATGCAGCTCCTCGCTAAGGAGGACTTCAGGAATGCCTACACCATCTATTGCGCTGTCTCCCAGCAGATGACCAGAGTCAGTCCCACCTCACCACTCACTGCACAAGCACAGGACCTTTGCCAAGAGGTATGCATAATGGGGATTTAAAAGGTATTAAAGCTCAAAACAATATTTAGATAGAAGCACTTATTAAAAGTTGAAAGTGATGATATAGGGCTCAGTGGCGTCCTTGCTTTTACTACGGTGTCTGGACTTGTTAACATAGCTTGTACTGCTGAGTCCATAGTTTTGTGTCCAGAGTTTCAGAAAAAACAGGCTGGCGTGTACCCAGAATAATGAATATCTAACATTAATTTTTGACATAATTAAGGAGGCTACAAAACCAAATCTGTACATGTTGACACTATCAGACACTCTAAATAGGAGGTGGTTTCTGCATAAAGACTCTTGAGTCGGTTCTGTCCCATTTGGTATTTGGTTTTATATTTGGAGGCAAGCACCTCTGAGAGAAAAGGAAGTGAACAAACTCAATCAAGCATAAAAATCTGTGCCTGAAGTGATAATTAATTTAACAAAGCTGCTCAAAAGACAGCCATGGAAGTTTGAATAATTATTCATTGTAAACTGTCTAGTGATTAACAAGGTGAGTGAAAAGAGAAATGAGGGATTTGTTGGATCCAGACCGTCCTTTAAATAAGCGTGAAAAATGTCAAACATGGCACAGGAAAGAAATGTTTAAATATATAAAACACCATAGTGTTCATGTCCCTGTCCACCAGTTGCTTTTTCATCTTTAAATAAGTTGTCAGTGCTTGTCTCTGCGCCCCAGTGCAGAGAGTGACAGAGAACAACGGCTGACTGTCTCGCTGACAAAACACAAGCCGGTAATTGACTTGTGTCCCGGCAGAGCCCAACCCCTGCACAGTGAGAGCTCTTGTCATACGGAGCCCAGGCCCCTTAAAAAGACACAAACTGTGGTTTGGTTTTCTGTGAATTGGGTTGAACCTTTTATACAACTCTGACAGGCTAATCCCACAATAGCCACTTCATTAGGATCAGTGTCAACTTTTTATAGGCATAGCATGAAAGACCCTAATACAGGCCTTGCAGTGCAGTTGTACTAGTGCAGTGTTGTTCTTTCATTTTTTATTGTTTTGATGAATGCTGCTATGAGTAACAAGAGAATTTCTGTTGCCACACCTGAGAACAGTTTGACCACACAGGAGCTAACTGAGGTGATCTACAGTCACGAAAACACTAATGGGACTGTAATTTCCTGTTTTTTTGCCTAAACTGGTGATTAAATGTGACCTATTACTCAGTCACACATCAACAAACAGAACATTTCCAAGCTGCTACTATGAAACATTAAGTCAAGTTCTTGCACGTCACTGAACACCACTGTTAAACAGAGAACGCAATCGTGGAAAAGTATCAAAACTGGTTGAGCCAATGTTGGCAGCAACAATCTCAAGCCAACATTTTCTGTAGCTGTGCATTAGACAGAAACAATGTTCAGGAGGAATTTTGAACCATTCTTCTTTCTAGAACTACACCAGATAATCCATATTTTCAGGACATCTGGTACAAATGATGCACTTGAGGTTAGGGCTCTGCCTGGGCCACTCCGATAGCTGACACTATCCTGTAGGAAACTTGGGAATTAATTTACCCCTCCACACTGACAAGTAGTCCAGGTCCGGGTCCAGAGACAGCAAAGCAGCCCTAAATCATGATGCTTCCTCTTCCGTACTTCACTTTTGGAATTATGTTTTCTTATTAGTGGCTGTTTTCGTTTTACATCATGCGTAAACCTGTGTGTTCTTCTCAAACAATTCTTTGTTTTATGCTTTGCATAAGGATAATGTATGCAGAGATGTTTGATTGTTGGTCTTCTGAGGTCTCTTTTTTTGTGAGGCATGGCTCACATCAGCTGATTCTGCTCATGAATAGCACCCTTTACACTGTTTGAGTGAGTCAAGGTCATAGGTCAAGGTAGCTCTAAACAACACCTCCATTCTTGTCTCATTGATTGGAGCTCATGTTTGCTAACACCTGACTCCAGTTGACATGTAGTGACATCAGAAGCCTAGTGTTGCCAATACTTTTTCCATATACAGTTACACTTAGTCATTTGGCAGACGCTTTTATCCAAAGCGACTCATAGAAAAATTTGGTAGAAACACATACGATGGTGATGGCTGCCACGCAGGTTGCTCATCTGCCCCACCGGGTGCAACTAGGGGTTCAGTGTGTTGCCCAAGGACACTTTGACACGCAGCAAGGAGGGACCGGGGATCACCATCACTTTGTATATTTAATGGCTATGTTCAATAAAGACAAACGATAAAAGATCATGATAGTTTTATCAGCTTAGAAATATTGATTTGTTGATATTTGTGATTTTGGTTACAATCAGTTCACATTTCATAACCAATTTATGCAGAAAACCAGGAAATTGCAAACAATCCTTTTGCTGCGACTGTATGTTGTCTCAAACCATAATTTCCTGCAAACAGCAAATCATTGTGCACGCTCACCCACCCAGCTGAGGTTGCATGGTGCTTAACAATGCATAATTGTTCAAGCCGCTGTATCCAAACTAATTTGGTGTTGCGTATAAAATATAGCTTGTGTAAACTAATCTCCCAGCAGCACTTGGTGCACCACAGAAAGATGGCCAGGATCTGGGCAGCCAGAAAAAGAAACTCCAGCAGCTTACAGAAGTGTGGTCCGAGGTGCAGCACAGTTGAGGGGGGAGGGTAAAGTGCGTCACCTTGTTAGTGAGAGCTTTGATTAGTGTAATGGATGAACTAAGCTCTATACAGGAGATAAAGAGAAGGAGGCAGAAAGACAGAATTAGAGAACAACACGGGCCCATTGGCACGATCCAGTAAATGCTCCAAGCCACAAACAATAGGGTCTTCCCACTGTAGGACAACACAGGAAACCAATGATTGAAAATAGAACAATGTAGGAGAAGAGAAAGAGAACAATAAATGAAACAGAGAGACAGGAAGGTCTGAATGGTATAAGAAGAGGCATGTAATATACAGAAGTTTATGCTTGTAAAATTAGGTTACAGCATGTATATGGAAACCCAAACTGTGAAGAAGCTCTCTGAGGATCCAAACTCTTTTCATTATGTGTCAATTAGCTCATAAGCGTTAATCTGGGCTTCATAAAGAAAAATGGTTTCCAAGACCAAACAGGCAAAATTTCACAAGATTTTCAATTGGAAAGTAATTTGAGGATGATTTTTAAAGATAGTTTAAAATGTACGTAATTAAATGTCCCGATATTCGTGATAGATGTGTAGTGTAGCATATTTAGTTTTTAAAATATACTTATTTGTAGGAAATAATAAAAAAATATTTATATATTAGAAGTGTGGAATTGAGTCACATTGACTAAAATATGACTTAAGTTTTACTTTGTATCAGTATTTTAAGTCTTCACTTGGACTCTAGTGACTTAAGTGAAATTACTCATTCAGAGACATTTATAGTAGCTTTATTGTAATAAATATGTCCCGAGGGTTTAAATTGTTACTGAACGTGTCTCAGTGGAAATGATTGTTCACCTCACCTGTATGTTTATGCTTTTGTTCAGGTGCAGAAGATTCTCCAGTCCAATCAACAGAAGGAAGGTTTGGAGCTCAAGGCCCTGCTCACAAATCCCCATCTTCAGGTCAGAGGTCATTCTGCCAGCTGTGACCTATTGTATATTTTCCTAACCCCTAAAAATTATTTAAAGACGACACAGTGAGGCTTAGCAAGCCTGCAGAAACCAAATGACAGCTGCACCGTGCTGCATGTCGTACAAGCCATTATTCACAGTTGGCTGTAATACAGGGTTGTTATACAATTTTAAACAAATTGCACGTAGTGATTGATTAGGAAAGATGAACAATATTTGTCTTAAAACTACTCGTGTTTGTGAGAAAGACACAGTTTGTCACGGTGGTGTGAATGAGGCCTAGGTTT
This sequence comes from Channa striata, assembly GCA_033026295.1. Taxonomy (NCBI): domain Eukaryota; kingdom Metazoa; phylum Chordata; class Actinopteri; order Anabantiformes; family Channidae; genus Channa; species Channa striata. The sequence continues at coordinate 7,037,920 of CM065170.1, forward strand.
AGGTTAAGGTGGTTTGATGTTGCTTTAATCTGTGTAATAATTATCCTATCATCCATTGCCAAGCCTACTGTTGGCACGGCTAACTGACTGGACAATTAAGATGTTCTGGTTAGGTTTGCCACATGCTCCTTCCTTACAGGAACAATTAGGCATCACAGATTCAGACAGGCCCAGCTGTGCAGCGAGTCACAGTATAGAAATCCATACACGTTGGATTTTGGATACCTGTGCATCTATACAGTGGGACATCTGTTTAATAGTTTTTTTATATAAACGTAAAAAATAAATGATCACATTGTGCTCCTTTGGTGTGGCTTGAATTGCTCAAGCTCCACATTTTTCAATTAAGCTTCAGTAATTCTTCTGTCGGAAAAAATGAAGATCATATCATACTGTCCTCATCCATTCACGAGGCACTTAGGTGAAAAAAGACCTCAGGTGGATGATTCAGTGGTTTAACAGTTGTGGGTCCTGACATAATATTGCCGGGGTTCCATGTTTGACCCGTGTGTCCATGTGAAGTACAACTCTCCCACTGGCCTGTTAACCGCTCCGCTGACTCCGAATCGTGCAGCCAGCAGGGGCAGTGTGAGGGGATGTGAGTCAGCCTTGTGGCACACAAAGTGGAACAGATTATGTGGCTTTCTCTCCAGGGAGCAGAGGACCACATGAGTCACCTTGTAGCCTGTACAGGTAGACAACCTCATGTCCAAAACTAATGGAGATATGTGAGAAAGCCAGGGTCTCCTCAAGTCCACCTGTCTCCCTTTCAACGTTTTCTAGGACACATTTTCCTCACAAGGAACAAAGCCAAAGGTGCTTGATGATTGATGGCAGTGGATGCGGATTCCTAAAAGCAAGCGGAGATTAAGACAGATTGTGTGCACGCCGAAGCTTAGCCTGGCCTCCGCTCTTTACAGCCCCCTATGCTGCGGGATAGAGAAACTAATTTGGACTGACAGTTATTAATTGTTGGGTACGGAGCGCTTGTCACGTTAAATGAAGTGAAGGAGCAATCTCTGTATTATTTCTGGCTTAGAGATGGGTTTGCTGACAGGTCTCATTAAAAAACATGGGGGATAGGTCGGCTTTCGGTTGCAGGTGCACGTCTCAGAAAACGGGTTTGGAAACGTGGTTGGTATCACTTCTCGTTCATCGTTATTTATCAACAAGCTATGAGCAGTTTGCCCATTTAGGATGATTTCATTTCAATTCCAACCATAGCCGTTATGAAGGACGTCGTATAGTGTGTCTCTACCTCACGCTGCCTCCTCTGTCATTTGTCTTTTTTGTCTTTCCCGTGTTTGTAAAATGTCTGTATGGACATACTGTTTGTCTCCATGTATGTCTCTGTGGTTGTTTGACGTGCCAGGCACTAATGCAGGTCCACGACAGTGTGGCGGTGCAGGAAATGCCAGAGGAACATGTGACCCAGTACCTTGGTGAGACAGTCAAACTGGTGCGGCTGGAGAAGGCCCGTGACACTCCACTGGTAAGACACCACCTATCAGTCTTTGTCAGACGTTTCCTTTCCCTTTTCAAAGATCTCTCCACACATTTCTGTCTCTCAGCCATTAAAACGACTTTACGCTGTGTATCCCAATTATACATCACAAGGCAAAGTTAAGAATCAAGTGTGTAAGAGCTTGTCAGTGCATTCACAAACAGAGCAGCATTCAAGCAGAAACATGACACTAAGGTGTTCACTGTATATGTGAGTGCATGACATTTATTTTTATTCAAGCTCTTTTGACATCTCTGTTCAGCGTTATTGAATAGATGGGTTTGAGCTTTCATATCATTTTGTCTATGGGATTATTTTCTTGTGTGGTGTTTGTGTTATGAGTTCTTCTCAGTCATCTATTGTGTTCGTGTGTGTGTGTGTGTGTGTGTGTGCCATTAGGGTGCTACTGTTCGAAATGACATGGACGGCGTTGTGGTAAGTCGCGTGGTGAAAGGCGGAGCAGCAGAGCGGAGCGGCCTCCTCAGTGAAGGAGATGAGATCCTGGAAATTAATGGGATTCCTATACGTGGGAAACATGTGAATGAAGTCCACGACTTACTGGTAAAGACCATGGTGCATTCAAGTGGTGCCCCAAAACTCTTTGTGGAAGATTAGTGTTGTTATCAGTTTATTTTAATATCATGGGAATAGATATAAAATATATATGTATGCACATTTAATACCAGAAGACTTTTCATACAAGTTGATCTTAGCTGATGTTCACTAACAATGCTTAGTCACTTCTACGTTAATTAAGGATTTCTTTCATATTAGTAGTATTTGTTGATTTTCATTAACTACAGAAACTCAAAAGCATAAATATATCAAACTAACATCAAGTTAGGTTTTTTGTGAATATAAAAATGTTAATATATGTAACATCAGGAAAACACAAATAATTATATACAATAGCTTTAAGAGATTAGAGAATAACTAACATTAATTTCTGGAAGGCGTCTACTTGTTTGTCTTCTTCAAATTCAATTATAAGTTAGGAGAAATATTATAGCAGTTGTTTTTGTATAGTCTGGAATCTGTAATATACATGTATAAAACCTTGCTGAAAATAAGAGGCTACAGAAATCGTTTTATGGACATAGATTTGTCTTTTCCATCAGCAACAAATGCACGGCACCCTGACCTTCCTCCTCATCCCGAGTCCTCAGGTCAAACCTGCCCCGCACAGACAGACTGTGGTAAGTCTCTGAATAATGTGCGGTATGTGTGGGAGAATGGAACACGGGTCTGCTCACAGCACTAAACTCAACATTAAAACTCCATCCTCAGACGCACGTACGAGCTTACTTTGACTACGACCCCTCTGATGACCCCTTTGTGCCATGTCGAGAGCTGGGCCTGTCCTTCCAGAAGGGAGACATCCTCCACGTCATCAGCCAGGATGACCCCAGCTGGTGGCAGGCCTACAGGGACGGAGACGAGGACAACCAGCCTCTGGCTGGACTCATTCCAGGTACAGATCAGACTGGGGATGAATGTTAATATTTAGTTTGTTGCTTTACAAGGGCACACAACTGCAAAGACATAATACTATCAGAGTTGGTGGTAATGGTGAAAATGCGTGAATTCAGTTTTACAACCTGTGAGATGTAGTTTGGCAAATGATGGTTAAGGGCTGTGATGGAATGAGAAAAGTAATCAGAGGATCAGAGACCGTTCCTATCTCAACTGATAAGTAAAGTTAGGACAAAGGGGAAAAGACTTTTAAGACAGAATAACTGTTCCTTTGCAAATCAATGTTGTTATCCCAATTTCAGATAGTATTACAAAATTTTCTAAACGAACTCTCCTAGCTTTAAGATAACTATCAAGTTGTTCTAACTTTTCCACGTTTTGTTTGCTTGTTTAATCTTAGCCTGTGGGTGATCTACTGCTTTTACACAAAAGTGTAAATATTCACGGAGAGACTTGTGGAGAGACCTACCAATGTTTTTGGGTTCACAGAACATTCGTTAGTAGATGCCATGAGCCATGATTCTGCAGTTGGCTAAGAAGCTACTGCCATGCCCAGCTCCTCTGGAGACATGAGGCATAACACATTTTATTAGCTGAAGGAAATCTGGAGAGTGCAGGATTAAATAGGACTGGTGTTACGTAGGATTCTCCTATGTAATAACAGGTTGGTAAATCGTATATCCTTCCTTTCTTAGAATATACATTTTTAATACAATTTTTACCTTGTGTCAATTATATTTAACAAAAGGGAAATAAATGAGGTTCTTTAAAAAAAATATCTTAAACATAATGCAGTAATACTTGATAAAAGCGTATCAAGTAAGACATTAAACTCAATCATAACTCAATTATAACAAAACATATATTCTTAGGTTTATTGTTAATTCCATCTTTGGTAGTATGACAAAAAGGTCACAGATAACTACTCGTCTGTCTCTGGCTGATAATTAATCTGGCTACTTGAACGATCCACCCATCTGCCACATCAAGCAGATTAGAGCAAACACCGTATTTGTGATTACTCTTTGACCCGGCCTGTTGTGGCTGGAGGAAAAGGAGGTTAGGTGCTGGAAATGGAAAGTGGGCCATCTTTGTGCTCATTCTTCGGCAAGTCTACCCTAGGTCTACAAAAGCTTTAGACTTCCAAGGTTTCTAATTTTAAGACACTTTTAAATGAATACAGGCTTTTTAAAATGAAATTATACTGGATTTGTTGGGTAGCTGAATTGTTTTTATTTGCTTTTCTCAGGAAAAAGCTTCCAGCAGCAGAGAGAATCCTTGAAGAAAACTATAACAGACAGAAGTCGGAACACCAAGGTGAATGGATAATGTTGAAACATACTGTGTGGTAAAAAGAAATTAAATATGATTTGCAAACCTGAACATTTTGCATCCACTTTGGCTAAAATAAAATAAAATTAGTTGTGTCCATGAATTTAAAAAAGTGACAGTCTGTATTAATAAGCTACACTTAATAACCTGTGCATTTCCAGGAAAACTTTGGTATCCAAAGAAGAGCAAGAAACAGAGGAAGAAGAGCACATCAAACTTTAGCAAAAATACCGGTAAGATTTTGCTTTAGTTCTCATCAGATTGAAAAGCAGGTCGCTGATTTGCTTCTGCTTCTTGAACAATGTCACTGAGAAGCTACACAAATCACTTCCTACGCTGTCGCTCTTTTTTTACCACCTGTGATGGACGCTTCCGTGCTGGGCAGATTCCAAGTGTCCACACATTGTTAGTATTAACACCACACGTTAGCTGGAGTTGACACATCCCGTCGCTGTCACGGCAGCTTGTCCTGACTCAGTGTGTCACAGGTCAGATTAGTCCTGTCTTCACAGACAGGATCAGCAAGGCAGCAACAGGTGCCTCGCTGGCACATAAATGGTTTGGAGGGACCTGTGGCATTTGTGCTTCAGACACATTGTGTACTGTGCTCACTAGCTGGTAGTAGAAAATTGTGCGTTTTATGTGTGCGCCTAGCTGAAATTACAAGCAGAATGTTCCTGGAAAAGAACACAGACACAAAGGTTTCACCTAAACAAACAAGTAGGGATCCAATAGTGTGATATTTTGCAGCTCTTCCTCTTACCTTTCACCTCCAGTCAGAGGTCAGTTAGTTAGAGCAGCTCAAGAGCTAGAAGAGATTTGGTATGTTGTCCGGCAACATCTTTCATTAACCCCTGCTGCACTGCCATCCCTCTCACCAGACTATGACGACATCTTGACCTATGAGGAGATGTCTCTCTATCACCAGCCGGCCAATCGTAAACGCCCCATAGCTCTGATTGGTCCGACAAACAGCGGTCACGATGAGCTACGACGAAGGCTTCTGTCCATTGAACCAGAAAAGTTTGCTGTCGCCGTTCCACGTAAGTCCACATTTGTTCAAATGAGGTGTAAAGCCAAATGCTTTTACAAAATCACTCATTTAAAGTTGACTCACACTAATGGACTGAAGTAAATGTTTTTAAAGTAATAAAGAAAGAAAGGTTTGAACCAATAGTTAAAAAAACATTATAAGTAAATCAGATTCAACTGTTTATTTATCCTTTTTATGGCACAGACACAACTAGAAACCCAAGAATACACGAACGAAACGGCCGCGAGTACCACTTTGTGAGTCGACCTGCCTTTGAAACTGACCTGGCAGGAGGGAAGTTCATCGAGTCAGGAGAATATGAGAAGAACTTGTACGGCACCAGCACAGACTCTGTCCGACAAGTTGTCAACTCTGGACGCATCTGTTTGCTCTGCCTGCACACCAGGGTAGGAGAGTCATGTGACTGCGAAGTCAGTTATCAACATTGTTTCATGTTCATTACCAAGCTCATGTTATTCTTCTGGCGTCATCTTAGCCTCATAATTAAACCTTTTCACGTTCTTCACAAATCAATAGATTTTTGTTTAATACAAAGTAATTACTCCTAAATCATTTAGTATATGGTTAGTAAAATGAATAATAATTAATAAAACCCTGTCTGTATCTCTTGTCAGTCTCTGCAAGTGTTGAGGTCTTCCAACCTCAAGCCGTATGTCATCTTCATCGCTCCTCCTTCTCAGGAACGACTACGCACCCTGCTGGCCACAGAGGGTAAAACACCAAAGGTAACCATTGTGCATTGTTAAAAACTGCAACATGTTTCATTTAACTTGAATATCACAGAGAACTGTCACTCTTTGGTAGGGCAAGGAGAGATGTTATGTTATAATAGAAGCCTTAAAGATTTATGTCGGGCACAGTTTCGTCATCTTGGATGACAGTTCCGTGGAATAATGTCTCGTTTTCTGTACGCAGCCAGAGGAGCTGAAGGAAATCATAGAAAAGGCCCGTGAGATGGAACACAACTATGGCCACTTCTTTGATGCAACAATTGTGAATATGGATCCAGATCAGGCTTTCCATGAGCTGCGCAGGTTGATAGACAAGTTGGACACCGAGCCACAGTGGGTACCCACTTCCTGGCTGTGCTAAAAATCACAGGGTTCTGACCAAATGGAGTCTCAGGGCAGAGGAAGGTAAACAAGAGCAAAAATGTTTTTCCTGGCAACTTCAGACATGAAGGCCAGTGGTAAATTGTCGCTGGATTTTCAGTTGCACATTCTCCTTGTTTGTTGAGGAGGTGATTTTTTTTACCACAGGTTGCAGGAACGGACTCGAGCTTTTCACATTTCTTTTTGTTGCTGTGTGTCTTTGGTGGTGATTTTCTTGTTCTGTGAAGGCGTTTGTTTATCTCTGTTTTATGCAAAGTCAATTATGAAACAAATAGAAACTTCTACGGTATGTTTAATAGTTATTTATATTTGTACATATATATTTTCTAGATAAAAAATATTTTATTGTTACCTTTTGTGTGTGTCATATACAAAACTGTGCACTCAACTGGGCGAGTGTGAATGTCACAACAATGGTTTCCTGTTACTGCAGAACACGTTGACAGGTGCCAAACACAAGAGAAGCACTTGGGATAAAAGTGGCTGCAGTGTAACGTCTTCCATTCAGAAATACAAATATGCTGCACTCTGCGGTTTGTGGACACCAGCGTCAGTATTATTTTATGCTGTTCCATGTCTTATTTACGCTGTGATAAATACAAACCTTAAATCTAAGGTTTTCTTCTGTAGCTGGTATCATTTCAGTATATCACGCTGCATGGTATTGTTGAGATCTTTTTTTTTTTTTACCATTAATGTATAAAATAATCATATCACTTAGTGTAACTTAAGGAAATACTGTATTACTTCTTAAATCATAAGCACAACTATGACAGAGTGTTAATAAAATCCAATGCATGTGTGCAAATGATGTATACACTGCATTACACTATTGTTATATTAGAAGTTTGCAATTCACAATACCTCATCTATATTATTGAAAAGAAAACAAGGCCTTGGATGAGCACATGTTTATTTGGATGAAGTGTTGGGCTTTATTGACTTGCACACCAAGTTTACAGCAGGGGTCACATTAGGGTTTGTGGTGGAACATCCTGAAATGAAGTAACCGCAACCCTTTGAGTTTAGCATCAGGACAGGCCTCCACAACAAGGACTCACACACTCGTTAAAATCTACAACCACCTTACGCTTGACAGCATGCAATGGCTCTACATGTTGTGAGAAAACATACATATTTACAAGTTGATTAGTCACACGGAATGCTTTTTTAAATTTTACCCCCTAACATACTTATATTCTTTAGATCGTTGTTTAACTCTAATGTGACTCCCTTGTGGTTAACAACCAAGTGCGGCAACACTTCTATACAGTGACAAATCTGGAAACAAACAATATCTTCCAGCACTGAAACATTAGAACAATTCATCACAGACGAATAACACAAAAACAACTTTCATCACTTGCATGATAAGACATAGATATGGCCAGAGAGGCACAGAATAAATATGATGGGTCAAGTCAGTGACTTTTGGCCTGAAGAAGCTTGTCACTCGAACAGCAGGTCTTCATCCGCCTCCTCCGTCAGCATGTTAGCAGGCTCTGCTATGGGACCCAGCTTAGCTAAACGAGCAGCGATCTCACGGTCAGTCTTTTCCCTAAGCTGCTTCTTCTTCTCCTGGATCTTTTTCAGCCTGTAACATAAGGAAAACAAGGTAACATTATTCTTTGGAGATAGTAAAAATATAAATTCAGGGAGAAAAATGTGTAGATGTGAACTAGAAGACAAACAACTACCACAGTACCTAAGTGAATTATAATATTGTTCAATCTTGAATCAAAAGTAAAACACTGGGATTTGTTTCACACGTTTACCTGTAGAATTCCTCTCGTTCTCTCTCATCCAGTTCTGTGATGATGTAGGTGAGCGTGCGATCAATCCTGGGAATAATCACTGGAAAGTGGATCAATGATTAGTTGAGCTACAGAAACACTTTCTCTGAAATGTGTATGTGTACGTTGTGTAAATGTACCATGCTCAATAGCATTCACACGGCGGTTGGTAATCTTTATGGCTTCATCCAGAGTAACAAAGGATGTCTGCAAACAAAAAGTGGCAGGATGTTTAATGCTAAGAAGAATATTATGAAACAGTACTAATCACATATGATGAGTTATAAATATAGATAATATCATTATTACTGATGCATTAATATAAAAGCATTTTATTATTTAACTTGCTCATGTGTTATCTTAATTGTATTTCCAAAGATAATCAAACGTTATACAGCATATGTAAAATTTAAAACTGCACAGTAATTACTAATTGTTTCAAGTACATTTTGTGAAGTAAAAAGTAATTTTTAAAATTTTTATTTTAAGTTATCATAAAATAAATAAAACCTTAAACATTAACAAAAAACTACACATTTATTTAAGTACATTTACTTAATGACGTTAAAGCTCAGCTGATTCTTTCGGGACATAGTTGTAACAGCGCCCCCTACCTGTAAGGAGGCCAACTCCACCAGCAGCTCAACGGCTCTGGCGTAGTTCCTCTTCAACCTGGAGAGCTGCTCTCCTCCTCTGGCCAGACCAGTCAGCTCATAACCTGACAGACGAGGCGAGAAGTGTTATAAAATTATTCTGTTCATACGGGATGTGAATTTAGAGCAAATCAACAGGTGAGGCATGACTTACTGTCTCCGCCTTCTTGGTAGTGCTCAAAAACTGGTAGGGTGACACCTGAAAGAAAGTGAAAATACACATAAGAACAAGTCCCAAAACATCAGTTATTAATAAGAGGTTACATTTTTGAAGCTAACCTGCTACATTGTCCTTCTTGGCTCGGACCTTCACTTGGGCTTTGTTCACATTCTGAATTACAGTTGTGCTGTGGACAGAATTACGGATGTTGCTCAGAGACACATCTGTAATAAACACAACACCATGTCACATCATCTCATTCTTACTGTTACCTGAAGTCTCCAGCTGCAAATTTGGCTTCAGCCAAAGAGAAGGCAGCCTCTCTCATCACCTCTCCCATCTTGGTCTTAGTCTAAGCCACAGAGGTAAGAACACAACACACAATCAAAAAGCTGTTCTGATTGATGGCAGTGAATATACTCAGCTGTCAGATTATAAGGTACACCTAGCTAAAGCTAATGCAGTAAAATAGAACAGTCCTGCATTAAACCCTTAGCTCTGTTTATGTTAGAGCAGTTTTAGAGACATGGTCATTTTAGAAAATGTAGCCTAACAAAGGTGGTTCATAGATTTTTCCCCAGCTTATTCATATCAGTAAATAGTGATTTTTCACTCTGAACAACACGTCTCAAAATCTGTTTCAGCTTAATTAAAACATGGTCACCTTTATTAAGGAGGATTTATTGAAGGAATGTTGTATTAGGATTAATTTAATTTTAACTAGGTGCACCTGCTGAAAACCAAGAGCAAAATACAAGAAAACTAATTCAGTGTTTGTTATTTTGAACCGACTTCGATGATTTTAAGAAGAATCTGACGGAAGCGCATTGAGAGGGCGTCTGATTTCTTCTTCAGCAGGTTGCGGCCAGTCTGTGCTCCTTTCAGTCGAGCTTTCATGATGGTCTGAGCCCTGCAACATCGAATAATAACACATGGTGATTTTAAAGCTGTACTTAAATCTGCCATATTATATTAGATATAAACATCATTCAAATAGTTACATGCTTGTGAAGGCAGTTGATTTGATACAAGAGGAACATTTTCCCAGCTGTGCTTTGTTAATTTTACCCTTTTGTTTAATAGCTTGTTAAATATTCATATTGCTGTACATTTGTGGTTCAAAATGTTTCTCGTTTACACCCTTAATATGAACCTTTCACAGAACAAGGTGGCTTTATGGAACTGTTGCATAGATTTTGATTACAAAGAAACTAAGCAAGACCAAGACCTAGTTCATCAAATTAATTTTTATATTATTTACACAGCCCAAATCCAAAATCACTCATTTGCCTCAGTGGCTCCAGAGTCTGTATAATGACTATAAAGACTTCCTCTGTCCTTAGACCCTCGTTTGGGAGGCTCCTTATGCTAATTCTGTTTCAGACAAGTCAACTGAGGTGTTTTTTTTCTCCAAAACACAAACGTGGGAATGCATTATTATATAACAATTCCCGTTTTCCCAGAGAACCTTAGCTCCTCTATGAACATTCATATCACAGCTCAATGACACAGAACAGAGACTTTACAAAAACTAATATAACCAACCAAAGCTCAGATATACAACTCTTGTCTATAGCTTTAAATTATTTCTCACAAACACATAACTCATACACAAAGTTTAACACGATTCCAAAGTAGTTTAGTGAAATGATTCGACCTTGCAGACAATGCAGGAAGCTCCTTTAACAGCACATACTCAAGTGACACCACGTTAAAGTCAAGACCTGCACTCTCTGGAGGTCAGTGCGTGTGTTTCACACTGACAGCTCACACTTGGGTGATATTAGAAACGTCACATGACAAAAAGGACGATTCTTCCTCTTTACAACAGCAACCAGGCATTAATACACACTAAAATTATGTTTGGATCATAATGTAGAACATAGCTGTGTCCTGTCATGGACGGTACCAGTATGTGGGAGCAGGAAATCAAACATGCAAGTGACTAGAAAGTCATAAATCGACAAAATTGCAATGTGTTCGATGGCTAACAGGCTACATGGGGTAGCAACTAGCGAGCAGCTTACATTCTTGAGGGAAATATGTCGATCCTGTCTTTTCCAGACATCTTTTCGTCCTTTGATCGATGATTGTTCCGTTCTCTTGAATACAGACCCCTGAAACTAACGCTGAAACTGTAGCTGTACGCCTGATAAATTAATTCATACGTATAATAGAGAAACGCTGTTGTTTTTCGTGCAGGATTAGCCGCATAGATGAATCCGTTGGTCGTGATCTTGTCCTACTCCGTCCGTGATGATCAGCTGGTCTCTGGTCATGTGATCAAGCCGAAGTCGTTCTGCGCATGCGCGTTCCCACAAGCTCCAACGTTCTTTTCCGGGTCGACAAATTAGCACACCCATGAATGTGAGCTAGCAGGCCCGACGTCTTCATTGGAAAAGAACAAATACAATCTATCTTGGCATTTAAACTCTCCCTGTAGTGAAGCCTTCAGTGTATCGTCCTCTAACCATATGACACAGGTGAGTTTGTGTTAGTTAAGCAGATGCTTAAACGGGAAACGGGGAAAAGACGGGGATGCTAACTGGTTAGCTACGCGCTACCCTCCGCGGTGGTGCATGTGCCGCATGTGAGTTGGGGACCGGCTAATTATCTCTGAAGCTAACGGCTTCCGAAGTTACTGGTTTCCATCGTGTCTCTGTGGCGTTTTTAAGAACCGTCACCAGATTCCACCGCTGTTAGTTTTTAAACCGCTGTCTGTCTGTCTGTCTGTCTGTCCGTCCGTCTGCTTATGTGCGTGTTCCCCGGTGAATTTCACGGCGAGGGGCTTCACGTTTGTCTGCGTTGCATCATCCCTTTTACAGGCGAAAATGTGAAATCCATCCATCTGTTCCCTTCATATGCTCATCTGTCCCCTTCATATGCTCATCTGTCCCCTTCATATGCTCATCTGTCCCCGGGCGGCTCGTACCTGACTGTTTTAATGGGGCGACGTTTTTCATTTTAAAGTCCAACCAGTGGCGCTTTTGAAAGTAGACTAAATAATAGAAACCTCTCTCCGAACAACACGGTACAAAAATGTTCATATTTATGGATCAACGCTTCTTTAAAACCACAAAGACTGAACATTTCATCCTTTGTCATGTTGGAACATTTATGTCGTGCATCCAATCAGAATTCCAGAAATCTGAAAGTGTAGGGGTTTTAAATCCACTTCATGTTGTATTTTCCAAAGAAAAAGCAGTGAAATTATTGTCTTTTTAATAAAAATGGAGTAAAACTGTCATGAATTTTAACTGTGTTTTACACACAGTTTATAATAATTTATACTAGGTTGGACTGATGTGTTGTGGTACATAAATCTTTGTAGAGTGTTTAGTTAAGAAACGAAAAAGTAAAGCTGTAGTTTTGTTGGTTCACGTAAATAAAACGTTACTAAACCTAAAATAGTGTTTTAATCAACCACCATGAGCCAATTCATTAATAATTTTCAGGTTTGTTAAATGTAAAAGTTTTTGTTTGTTAGTGTACTGTAATTTAATTGGAGGTGGAATTGGTTTTATGGAGATGTACTTAATAAACCGACAGTTTCACGTGTTAAAGTGAAACAATCTTTCTTTTTTTTGTAAAAGGGCTCGTGCTGTAAAAATGTGCAGTTTTCTCAGTAATTGTCAGAATGGGAATCTGGAGCTGCTTCATTATTCATTCTCTGTGGAGCAGCTCCTGATTTGTCTTTTGTTTCTAAATTGTAAGCAGTTCAACCAGAGAACCTTACCAACCTGCCCAGTGTGTTGTTGCTCTTTTCTTTTCTCTCTCCACTTTACACTCACCCCAACCCTGGGCACATGTCTGTCCAAGCTGAGCCTGGATCTGCTGGAGGTTTCTTCCGTTAAAGGGAGTTTTTCCTCCCCACTGTTGCTTATAGCTGGTCAAGGGGGATTTAGAGGGTTTAGTCTTGACTTTATTATGGAAATTCTAATACACAGCACATTAAAAAACATTTTTTGTAGGCTGTTTTTGTACTTTTCATAACATCCCTGATAACAATGATGGAGCTTCAGGTTTTTGCCAACACCTTCTTTACATGTTTAACCTCTGTCTCTTCTTGTTCTCGCAGCGATGCCGGGGCTCAGTTGTCGATTTTACCAGCACCGGTTCCCAGAGGTGGAGGATGTCGTGATGGTGAACGTAAGGTCCATCGCTGAGATGGGCGCCTACGTCAGCCTTCTGGAGTACAACAACATTGAAGGAATGATCCTGCTGAGTGAACTGTCACGTCGACGTATCCGCTCCATTAACAAGCTCATTCGCATCGGGCGCAATGAGTGTGTGGTCGTCATCCGAGTAGACAAAGAGAAGGGTAGGTGATAACAAAGGTGCACTGAGAGGTGAAGGCCAGTTGGTCTGGAAACAGTCATGTTTATTCGACTTGAAGTGCTTATAATTTTTCATCCAATGTAAAGAGTTGTGATTATGAAATAAAAGACCTTGTAGACTAAAAGAGAAATGGGAGTAATAGAAATTTTTTCAGCAGGTTTCTGAAACATGCCTCTTGTCATAACATTAGACTGTAGTTTGCCTCGTGTCCCCTCAGGTACAAGTGTAACTATTAATTTCTCATCATTCACAAGTTTTGAATTTGAGAATAATAGTTTACAGTGTCAGTAATAACAACTATTTATCACATATTTCCAGAGGACAAACCGATGTTTTAAATGTACCCACTGTAACAGCAGATAAGATAAGGTCGCATATTCAGTCACAGAAAAGGCAGAGTCCCAGTATTCAAGTTGTTATGATGTTGAAAAATTTCGTACGTTGGCTGTAAAGTTGTGCATTTGTTGATCTCCTGTTGCCACCTTCTCTCCAGGATATATCGATTTATCAAAAAGAAGAGTTTCACCAGAGGAGGCCATCAAGTGTGAAGATAAATTCACCAAATCTAAAACTGTAAGTCGCCAATTTTTTCCCTATTAAATAAAAAAAAAACGGTAACTTTAAAAACCTGTCCATTATAGAAACGCCTGCTAATATGTGTTCCCTGATTTATGCCAACCATACTGCAGGTGTACAGCATTCTGCGACACGTGGCTGAGGTGTTGGAGTACAGTAAAGACGAGCAGCTGGAGAGCTTGTACCAGCGAACTGCCTGGGTTTTTGATGAGAAATACAAGCGTCCAGGATACGGCGCTTATGATGTCTTCAAACAGGCTGTATCGTAAGTTATTGCGCATTGTATTGTGAGTTTGAAAATTTGTTTTTAGTTTTCAGAATTTTATCCATTATTTTATACAAATAAAATACAAGTCAGTAGGCCGTGATACGACGTATTGTTGGTGGTGTGAAAGATATTTCTTGCGTGTTACTTTTTAATCAGCAGTTGTTTCGTCGATAAGGTCAAATCTAACGCTGAATATCATCTGTCCTCCAGAGATCCTGCCATCTTGGATGGGCTGGACTTAACAGAGGAAGAGCGAAGTGTGCTGATTGATAACATCAACAGACGACTCACTCCACAGGCTGTCAAAATCCGAGCAGGTAAAAGGCGGCCGCTCAGCTGTAGTTCTGCACAAAACGTGACGTCAGTTCACCCGAGGCTAAGATGAAGCGTGTTTCTCCTGTTCACTCCCCTTTGCGCAGACATTGAGGTGGCATGCTATGGCTACGAGGGCATCGATGCCGTAAAGGAGGCTCTGAGGGCTGGACTTGGCTGTTCCACAGAGGCCATGCCCATCAAGGTAAGAATCTTGTCTCATCTTCTCTGCCACAGGTATAATAATTCCCTTTGCTCAAGCTTTGCCTTGACCTTTGCACTTTCATATACTGTTGAGACCACAGGTGAATCTTTATTCATGTGTAGGTCAGACCTGCTAATGTACATTTGATTATGCGACATTAAGGAAACAGTTGTACTCTTGCTATTGACAGATCAACCTGATCGCTCCTCCCCGCTACGTGATGACGACGACCACCCTGGAGCGCACAGAGGGCTTGTCCGTCCTCAACCAGGCCATGGCTGCTATCAAGGAGAAAATTGAGGAGAAGAGAGGGGTCTTTAACATCCAGATGGAGGTGAGCCACTTTCAATAACTGGAAGACATTAAATCTTGATATGACGTGTGTGAAGAAGTCTAAATTATGCCTTTTATTCTTGCTACATAGGGTTTTCTTTTTGGGGGGGGGGTAACTATTGTAACTGTGGAAAATAAGTTTTTACAGGTTTTATTCATTTGCACCTTGTGTGTTCGGAAACTAAACTCCTCATTTTCCCCTTTTAGCCGAAGGTGGTTACAGACACGGATGAGACAGAGCTCGCCCGGCAACTGGAGAGGTTAGAGCGGGAGAATGCTGAGGTGGACGGAGACGACGATGCCGAGGAGATGGAGGCCAAGACAGAGGACTAAAGTCAGTCATATGAAGAATAGTGGTGGGGAAAAACATCAAAAGAGATAATGTGGACAGACCTGACCACAGCCACTCATTCCAACAGATGTTAACTTTCACATTGCAAACATTAACTGCAGCTAATAGCTCATTGGCAAGTGTCCCGCTTGTTCATTAGCAAGGTTTGTCTCAGAGGACAGTGATTACAAAAGAAGTCTTCTTATTCAGACAGGGACATAAGGAAAGTTAAATTCCAAATTAAAGCTCAGTATAGTTTCTATTTTTAAGTTCACTGATTTGAGTAAACGATAACTCTAAAAACAAAAGCAGTTGCCTACACTTACCTCTTGCTTAAGAGCCCAGTGTCTTCAGTATCTGTGGCGCTTCATCAGTGGCGGGTTGCAGGATGTGATTGAGTAAAGGAGAAATGTATACGCTCATCTGTCTACTCCTGTCGCTGCTGACTTTTTGTGGTTTCTCTTCCAGTGGAGACGTTTTTACTGGTGAGACCTGCTTTTGTTTAGTCAACACGGCAACAATAAAGTTCTGGAAGTTTTGATCTCCGTGTGTCTTTCTCAGTGGCACTACTGACCCAGTTTCAAGGTAAACAAGAAAATGTGAGTTGGTGTTAGTCATTAATATTGGAACTTTATTCGGCATCTGTTTTTATGCTTGTTTCAAGAAGCATGTCAATGTTTTCACTTTTTCCAGTCCCGTGTGAACAAACTAAATTCAAAACGATGGAAGAAGTTAACAGTGGAAAATCAAACACCGGTTCACAAACTCTTAAAAACCCATTTTTATTTAAGTGTTCACCAATACAAAAACAAATGGAGACCATCTTCATTCAAATGTTTCCCATTCTTAACTCCCTTTCCTACAGTGGTCAGTGTATGCTTTTACAGCTGCAGGGATGTCACTAACTTAAATACTGTGGGTTTTGTCAGTAGACACGTTTAAAATGAAGACTAGATGTTTTAGAGGAACAACACGTTTGTCAGGAATGTGATAAGGAAAAATTTACAAGGAAAATCTGTTTAACAGAAATAAATTGGCGTTTAGTCCAAAACCCTGAATAACCCTGTAAAAGTCACATTCTTGTTGTAGTTGTGCATACTCTAAATTCTGTGTCCACTTAACCAACCCACATTAAACTGCAAGCCACATTTCACACCTTAAAGACTTTAACGAACAACTCAAGACTTTTTAACAGACTGCTTGTAGTGATCATCATGCAGTCTGCCGTCGCACAAAATGTGTATTGGCTGTATACAAAAAAAAAAAGTCTAGGACCAAAAGATTTTATCTGGCAACACAACAATGGTCCTGATGTCTGTCAGCAGCTTCCTCTCAAAATTATTTCAGTCAAATAGTGATGTACTGTATATACACAAAAGCACACCAACACAGTCAGCACCTGCAGACAGAGAGGAGGTGAATGTAGCCTGACTATGACGGAGGGGGAGAGACATTATCAGAATGACGGGTGCAAACGCGAGACTGAGCAGAAACTGTAGTTACAGTTTGTACTGATGTGGACAAGTCGCTTGGTTTGGGGGTAACATATTTGCACTACACTACTTATTATACACCATGGGGAGGACAATTAAAAAAAAAAAAATCAGTGGTTGTACTTATTTGACCAGTCCGATCTTCTTCGCCTCTGTTTCGTAAATGAGTAACCGCCACATCTTCACGATGAAGACTTCAGCTTCTTCATCAAGGACCTGCACAGGTGCAAAAAAAGGAAATTTATCAAAGACAAAGAAGAAATTACAGGAAGACACAGCGATGAAAGAAAGCAGCAAGTTGCCTCATGGTCAAGAGGATCAACAGCAAGTCTGTGGGTTGTATGTGATTACTGTATTTAGGGCTGCAACAAAGTATGACATTCATTTTAACATTATGTTCTCCAATTTGTTTAAATTGACAAGATAGTAAAATATTTTTTTATTCTATCTCTCAAACCAGTGTTCTATTTTCACATGTGGTTGTCTGATCAGAAGCAAACACCTAAAGACATTCAGTTTATTATTGGTGAAGCTAGAAACTACAAACGGTCATGATTTCTGCCCGAAAAATGACAATTTATGAAAACAGTTTAAATTTGAATCAACAAAGGTTAAAGTATAAGTTTATTAATGTATGGTAATTTAGAAAAAAATAATCAGTCCTTGTGATTTGGATCTAATGGCCTGGATCGGTTTAATAAAATGTGTCAGGAGCTTTTATTTATATCCGTGGAAATGAGGAGTTTGAAGTCCTCGTTTACCATATGTATTTTAAACCCCTTTTCACAGAGTCCTATTACAGATTATTTGAAATAAAATTCTAACATTTTCATGTGACAGCTACCTTCCTCACTAATGTTAATACAGTAACAACAATAAGTTTCAGAAATAATTTATGCATTGCACTACTCACCATAGCAACATCGTCCAAGATGCTTTGTGGCATACTGTGAGCCATCACCTGCGAACAAAGACAAACCCATCAGCATCATTTCAGTTCCACGACTTTTACCTCCGAATGAAGCGGGAAGTCCAGCGTTTAAAGGTGCAGCGCGATAGCTACCTTGGAGCAGACGAAGTCCACTAACGTTGGCTCTTCCTCACCGATGTATTCAATGATCTTTTTATTGATCCAGGGCCGAACACGTCGTTCCATTAATGTCTAAGAGATAAAAGAATAGTTTTGTTTTATAAGAGCTATTAACATCTGCCATCATCTGGCTCCATAAAATCAAGAGGTCACAAGGCAAATTCTTTGAATTTAAATTAAACTCATCGTGTTCAGTAGCTACTTCTCAAGGCCAACATTAAAAGTATTTTATCAGTTAACTTGTGTGTTTTCATTGTGCAAGCTTGTTTTTTTTTTTCTCCTTACTGTGTCAACCATAGACCAGTCCAGTGGGTAAGAGAACAGCTCAGGCTTTCCTGTGGGAATCTTTTCAATTAGGCTCTTGATGTGTTTGCGCTTTTCTTCAGAATTAGCTCCTTTTATGCTGGAAAGCCCAGCTCCGTCCACCCCGAGGCTCTTGTCGTCGTCGTAATCCAGGGGCACCAGTTTCCTCTTGCGGGGCTGCTCGTCGGCCTCCTCGTCGTCAAACTTGTTGAAGACGCTGTCCACCGGCAGCTTCTTCCGTTTAACTGCGTTAGGCTGACTGGGGCTTCCTGTGGCCCCTGCTGGGAACATTTGAAAAAATGTTAAAAGTTACAAGAATTTGTGCAAACTGAATTACAAATACCTTAAACTGCTGAAACATTTACTGAAACCTTTTCCATGATCTATCATTGTCATAAATCTTCATATGTGATTTGCCCAATTCACTTTTATTTATCAATAATTTTATTTACTTAAATGTCTACAGATTAAATTCCTATTGATATCTGGCTGACAATTTTAGTTCCTTTTACACGTGTTTGTTTCGACTCACCAAGTTTGAGGCTGAGACCAATCTTCGGCCGGTGTTCCTCCTGTGGCAGGGCATCGGGAGGTGAGTTCTCGTGGGGGATGATAATGCCACAGGGTGACTCGTCCCCAGTTGTGTTGGGAGTCACGTTGCCACTGGCTGAGGACACTGAGGGTGCTGCTGTGATGGGCCGCATCGTGGGCTTCAAACATGGTTTTGCATCGGGGTTATCTTCATCATTTTCATAATCATCCTCCTCCCCCTCCTCCACCTCCTCATCCGAATGGGTGAGCCGTGAGCGGGGCTCCACTCTGTCCTGTTCCCCTTGATGGTCCCGGTGGTCTCGTGAACTCCTGCGGTGCTCCCGTTCCTCCTCAGGCTCTGGCTCTTGGATAATGGGTGGCTGTCTCAGACGCTCCTCCTCTTCCTCCTCCATCTAGACCAATAAGAGACAGACATGCAAAAATAAACACCCAATCGCTGTGTATAACAGAAAATAAGGTCGACAGATAATGAAAACTGGACACTCCTTACGTGCAGACATGCAAAAAGGCTCAGATGATAAAGTGACCTTCACAAAGACAAAAGACAGCAGCAGCCTTACTCATTGCAGGTATTCAGGCAGACACACATCAGTATTATTACAGACAAGCGTACCCTGCGTAGCTCTGCGTCTGGGTCTGGATGTCCCTCGTCTAACAGCCTCTGTCTGATCTCCTCCAGCTCCTCCTTCTCTCTCTTCCTGTCACGCTCGTCCGCCTCCATCTCCTTCTCTCGGTCTCTGAGACGCTTCTGCAGTGCACTGCCCCTAGGGGTCAAACCAAAAATAGCAGCATTCAGAACAAAAGCCAGAGCTGCAGCGTTGCATCTAATCACACAGCACCCGCTGTGAAATTATAATTTAAATTTTAGGTGCCACGTGTCTCAAATCTGTCACTCAGAAGCTATTAAAAGGCTGCAGATAGACGCATTTATTCATACATTTATTTATGACAATCACCCACTTGGCCCAACTCATGATAGGGCTGGATTTTTTTTATGTTTCTTACCTGTAATATTTAGGGTCATCTCTGTCGTCATCGTAGTCTTCCAGAAACTCTTTCAGCCGTTTGCCCTCTTTAACCTGTTATAAGACAGCAATGTTTAACATCCTTCAGAACAAACATGCTCCCATATTCCTTTGTCTGTCATTAAACTGAATCGATCTAACTACATAGCACTGCATCAAAGTGAAAACATAGTAACATGCATATTAAATCGTGGTGGTTACTGGAAAGACAATTAATGTGCTTTAAAAACAAGTTATAAGCAGGTATAAAGTGCAATCAACATTAAGCTTATTGGCTTCTGTAGTGGAATGATAACAGAATGTGTCTAGCCTAACGAAGCAAAAATTTGACTTGTTAAATGAGGGAAATGTGTAAAAGGCAAAGTGGGACAGTTGAGTGCCCAAAGGTGGTCACTCATGGAGAACAATCACCATTTCTCGACGCCGCTCTTCTTCTCTCTCAGCCTCTTTGGCGTAATCCCGGGCCTTCTTCCTCTCCTGAGCTCCCAGTTTTTTAGACGCTGTTGTAAATACAGAAGTCAGGTAAGTTACAAAAAACCTAAAACATAGGAAAACTCCATAAATCCAAACTAAAATATGTACAATACAGAAGACGCTATTTTAACTGCAAGTCAAGCATTTTAAAACTTCTTTTTAACTCTTTTACTCTTTTGAGATTTACATTTTTGGTTTAGAAGCCAACCCTGTCAAGGAGCTACCTTTGCGGTCACCACCCTGTCTGTTCCTACCTCCTGATATGCTGCTTCCTTGTCTCGAAGTTTCCTCTCCAGCTTCCTGCGTTCATATGCATCCTCTTCATCCTCTTGGTCTCGCTTCTTTTCTCTGTCTCTGTCTCGACTCATCTCTCTACTAAAACAAGGGTGAAAAAGTCGAATTAGAAACGATATTATGGTAATTGGAAGTCTTAATGAACGTAACTAATAGCGCCACTGGAGAAATGCCAATAAAGCGTGGTCATTAGAATCATCGGAACTGATTGTAAACACCTACGTGGTTGTGCACGGCCTGAAATCACCAGGAGAAAGCTTTTAACAATAAAACAAGTACAGCTAATGAGGTATGTCACTCACAGTCTCATCCATTTTCTTCTGGACAATTAATCCATTACGTTCAAATTTTCTCAACCTGTTTAAACTGGTACCATTTTATCTTATCTCCTAGCAATGTTTCTGTTTGAAACTTTTGACATTGGGTCTTTTTCCCCTTTACCTGGATTGGCTGCGCTCAGGGCTTCTTTCACGGCTTCTGTCCCTCTCCCAGTCTCTTTCTCGCTCTCTTTCTCTTGTCCTGCGATCTCGGTCTTTGTCCCTGTCTCTCTCCCGCTCTCGCTCCCTCTCTCTCTCCCGTTCCCTCTCCGTTCCTTCTCTCTCTCGCGGTCCCGCCGCTCTCTTTCTCGCTCTCGCTCTTTTTCGCGTTCCCTCCGCTCCCGTTCGAATTCCTGCCGTTCCTTCTCCCTCTTGTCCTTCTCTTCTTCCAGTTTCTGCAGAGTAAAACACAGGCAGGGTCAGCCGGTGCCACATTCGATCTACTAAGTCTTTGCAGACACTTTGTTACCTTGTACAGATCAAGTGGTTTCCAGATGTGGAGTATTTCGTTGTAACATGCCCTATGTTACTCAATGCAAAGCTTCTAAATGAAGCTCAGGTCCTAACTGAAAAAGGCTCTCTCTCACAGAGAGACAGCGTAATCGTACCTTTACAGCAATGCAGTGTGTGTCGTAGCTTCAGTCTTGTAGTAGAAACTACATTTTAGCAAGGAAATAACTGGAAACCACTTTGGCCAAAAAGATTTGCGGAACATGTTCAACTTGAGGCATTCATAACGAGAAAAAGGCGCTGCAAAAGACAATGCTTTTTCTCTCCTTAAAAGTCCTCCTCTCAGAACAAGGAAAACAAAGACAGAAAACAGGCGTCAGTCTTTTGTTAAACTAGTTGTTTGTGACTTACAGGTGTTGAACTATGGATTCAGCCCTTCGCTGCCCCTACAAGCCTTTTAAGTTAGGCCTGGGAGGAAAGCAGGTCACACGGTATACAAGGGAAAAACGTTATGGGATTCTGTCTTGCTTAAGCATCATCATCATCATAAAAAAAACAACAACCTTCAATTCAATGTATTGGTTCTTAAATCAAAAAAAATAAACATAATGAACATAATTTACATTTCTGCACAGATAAATGAAATTGTAGAAGCAGTCTTACCCCTGCAGAAGTCTTCAGCAGTTCTTCACGATTTATTACTCAAACGCACACACACACCCCACAACTCTGCCTTTATGAGCCTACACACAAGGCTTTTTCTGATACAGAAAAGTCCTTAACGTAATGGAAGGAAACACTGTGCTCATTATCTTGTATGCCTAACTCCATTTCGGACATTACACTGTGTTATAGTGTTAAAACAGTAATGAAAGATTTATCTAAATTTAATGCAAATTTGAATTTAACTTGAGATTCAACTTTAGCAAGAAATACAGACTACGAACTAAAAGCCTTGGGTGTAATGCCAGAGCTTTTGAGATGAGAGAGAAGATGGACATTTTAGCAGCAGCTGTTTATTTAGCTTAGCTCAAGTTTCAGTGCACATGGTCTTTGACTAATGTAAATCTGTTTTGGTTTTGTGTCTTTATTTAATGCCAAGTGTTCATATTTTGCATCTTATTTGGTTTATTTTACTTACCTGTGATCATTCTCTACCGAAACTCCTTAAACAAACACTTCAGTTGCAACTGCACTGAGGATTTTACTATTCAAATCTAACAATCCACTAGACAGTGTGGATTTTATTTACGGTCAGGTATTTTTCTACACAGTGTAGCCAAATCTTCTGATTGTGCATTTTAGGGGGGGAAATGATAAACAATGAAGCTTCAGATTGTACAGTTTTAAACAGATACATGAGCTCACTGATCTATCGTAAGGAAAAGAAAGATTGAGGCAGAGAGTATGACACTGAAGGAGATGGAAGAGAGGAATGACACACCACATACACAGATCACGTACCTTGTCAGTCTTCAGATCAGTTTGCTGCTGTGGAGAGGGCGTCCCCCAACACTAGCATAAAGGCTACAGCCAAAGTCACTGCAATGGTTATTGACAAAGGTCCTTGTGCTTCAACATGAACACCATTAAAACAAACCATCATTTACTGAGGACTCACAAAGGTTCACTGACATTCCAGCTTTTCGGGGATTTGCTAGTGCCGTCATAAATTCAGCATCATAAGGTGGAGAAATACCCTTAAATGGCAATGGTTGGCTCAATAAGATCATTATATGACCACACCATGAAACATTAAAGTGCCGCTCAGTTGCCCCTCTGCAAGTCCTCAAAAGGGGGACGCCCAGTATATGTATAGAGTAAATGAAGGCTGATACTTACATCCTATCCTCGCAACTTTTTCCAAAGCTCTGAGATTCATCTTGCTTTAGTCACCATATGATCACTATCATAATGGTGGGGTTTAATGAATAGATTAGCTTTTAAGTAACTTTACATTGTCTCCATGCATTTTTGTGTGGTGATGAATGAATGGATCTAAATGGTCAGGTGTCAAATCAGGTCTGAGAAACGTGACAATCATATTAGCTGTCTGCCTTCTTGTGGTGTAGGAACACTGAACATGAAACATTTCATATAATATGGGGCAAAATTGATATTTGGTGGTGTAAATTTTGGGAACAGCCAATTTGTAGCGCATTATTCATGCTACTAAAAGACTGGTATGTGTGTCCGCTAAATGTGAAAGCTCTAGGGGTGAACTATGTGAGCAGCTGCTGTAGAAAACCTGCAATGTCAACAACAAGATCAAAAGAGCCACTTTACCTTGTGAGTATCACGAAATTTACTAATTTCTCTGGAAATCAGGTCTCTCTTGTCCTCCTCCATATCAATTGTGTTAATGTCATCCTAGTGAAATACACAAGAAACATCAATACTCCAGTATAAAAAATTATTGAATTGTTGAATTTTTCTCAGGGATGATGGTACAAGTTGAAAAGTTTTAAAAAGTACAGATAGTAAAGCGTTGCATACCTCTTCTTTTTTCTCCTTTTTTCTCTTTCGCCGCTGGGAGTCCTCGTCCTGTGAAGGCGCATTCAGTTCTGCAGCATATTCCCGCATCAGCCCATCAATAGCCCCTTTAATTATCTGATCCTTCTTCTTAGTCTCCTCATCTAAAACTTCTTCTTCATCATCTCCACCATCTTCACTCTTCTTATTCTGCAAGTACAAGGTCTTCAGTTTATAATCTAATTTAGTCACTAAAATAAAAAAAAACTATTGTTTGAATTTCTTTACAAGCCTTCACAGAAATTCAAAAGTCTAAAACAATACTAGTTAAAAAATTAATCCCTGAGTAGCGAACACAGGCATAATGATCAAACTCATAACTGGTAATCTCCAGAAACACATTTATACCCCATTTGCAGTCTTCTTCTTGGCTTTCCACTCATCAAGTTGGGCTTTTGTCTTGGCATCAACCTTGACCAGCAAGTTTTTGTCTCCAATCTGCAGGTCATGAAGCAACCGAAGTGCTCTCAACGTGGACTCTGGCTCCTTGTACTCACAAAACCCAAAGGCTGCAAAACATGGAAATAGCATATTTTAGGATAATTTGGCTATTTCTGGTTGATTATGAGTGAGGTCATCTTAATTATGAGCTGATTACCAAATCAGACATGAATATATTTTTTGAACTAATAATGCAATCTGTAAATTCTGAATTACCTTGAAGCTTGCCAGAGGCTCCCTGGACTCTTTTCCAGCTCAGAACAATTCCACATTTCTAATAAATGGGCACAAAGAAGAAAAAATATGTTCAAGACTCAGGCAGAAATTCTCTTTTTAATATCACATAACCGAATCGACATTTTAACAAACTGCCTAAAATATTTCAAACCCAAACGCCATGAATAACTAATGTTCGAAACATCCATAAGATAATACTCATGAAAATGACAACCTGAAGTTTTCAAATCGGCCATTTTAGACAACTTTACATGAAATGTTTATGCCTACAAAACACTGATTTTAGTTTATATAATCCTTTCATATTGGAATTACTTGGGTTCATGTGATATTTATACCAAATTAATATAGCCGTCTCTGCTGTCCCTTACCGCCAGCAACTGTCTTATCAGCATGTCTGAAGCTTTCTCTGATATGTTTCCCACAAAGACTGTTGTAGTGGGGCCACTGCTCTCATCATCTTTGGCTGTCAAAGCAGAAAGGTCCTTCTTAGGAACTGCCGGCTTACTGACCACTGACACAGAAGGCACCATCACTGTAGGGGTGGGTGTCATGATACCCATGTGGACTGGGATCATTGGAGCTCCTGCAACCACCAAAGCAAAGTACGTCAACTAGAGACAAACAATCTGTAATTAAATACAGTTATTTACTTTGGCTTAATAAGATCATTATATGACCACACCATGTAATTCAGTAAAATGTAAAACCATTTAGAAACGTTCCCCTGTCGGCCTGAAGACCACTTGGGTCTCTTTTCAACTACTAAGTTCAACATCAAAGCAAATACACTAATGATAATAACTACAGATGCAATGTAGGACAGGTAAGTGCTCACCTGAGGGGAAGCCAGCATACTGGGGGGGTATCCCGGGAGGGGGCAACAGCGGCCGATTTAAATGAGGGGGAAAGGACATTTTGGGTGACTTGGACAGACCTAAGGGAGAATATGACCATTACTAGCAACATATTTAAGCTACACATTGTTAATACAGCTCACATTCTGTCTGGTTTCTTCAAATATTGTATAACACCGGAAGTACAGTTCAAACATATTCATATGCACTATAAGTTTTGATTTCCTTACAGATGCTGAGTAAATTATTGCAGTATTTTATCATTTATGTGGTACGTCGTTACAAGACTGGTGTGAGACTTATGCTATCCAGCTGGAATGCTAAGGTTACTTGAAGTTAACTTAGCTTAGAGGGCAGCGTTCCTTAGCTTATGAGTTATCAATAAGCCAGTTGTGGGTGCGTTATTTTGTATTATTACTTATCGGCCACACATCGAGTTGTAGCTAAATATCTCAACTACAATGTTTGAATTAGCATACTCAGCTAGCTAGACCCACGGCTAAGCGGCTAAGCATTAACCACGCTACTGTGCCCGGTACACATTAATAGGGCTAAGCTAACATTAGCTACAGCCGGTGTTACCTAACGGGCAAAAGTCACTTTAAACGCCGAAATGTGAACAGTGAAAATGCACATATAAACATACCCCAAATCAGCAGCCGTATAAAGTAATAAAATAGCTGTCAAAAGGTTGATAATTAAAAAAAAATCCTCGTAATGTTCCGTCTTGGATTAGCACCCTGGCTAGTAACAGGCCTTCGAAAACATTGACGCAAGCGCTTTACGTACCAGATTACAGGCGCGCTTGTTTTGTGTGTCGGGATGTGGCGCTGACCTGGAAATGTTAGCTGCACGACAGTTTGTATTACCTAACAACACCAAAGCCACAAAGCCTTCTGCAATATAAAGACATAAAAGAACATTTTTACAATTCCCCCGAATTTAAGAAAATCAAGCTTTCGGTTTTACTTTTAAAAAGCCTCACCTAAGTCTAAGTCATCTCTCTATATAATAATAAATACGTAAAGTAGAGTAAAGTTAGAGCGTCAAAAACTGTATTATCAAAAGCAAATATATTTATTTTGCAAATCTGAGGAGCAGGAACATATAAATGATAATATTTCAGGAAAAAATAACAGATGCAAATAAACATTATCAAACTGTTTGTACATTAATATTCTAGAAATCAAATAATTTTCCAATGGTTTCAGCTCGGTCTTGATTTGTGGAAAATTCTCAGGTCTTTGTAGAGTCAGGCCCAGGTTTACTTGACTTTATTCCTGTTGGGGAAATTATTAGCTAAACAAGTCTAAAAATTATTACATTAGGATGTAACCAAGGAAGTGCTATACAGTCGTCTTTATATGTATATATGTATTCTTTTTCTTCTTCTTATGATTGTTATTATTGAAACAATATTATTATTATTTGATGCTGGCCGCTAAGCGCTCAGTTACCATGGTGTTTTTGTTGTAGATACTCGCGCTGTTCAGCAGCTGTACCGCGAGGCCTGCGTGTGACTAGTCCGTGACGTCAGTTTAGGCGGTTTTTTTTCATGGAAAGTGCTAGAAGAAACGAAGCACGCCTTCCCTTTTAAAAATATTCTTCCATCAGAATAAAAAAAACCCCACCATCGTCATGTTACAAAACACCATAAAATAAACACATGGCTTGGAGTTTTCACCGATCATATTTTTACATCGATGCAGATATTTCATTGTCAGTGGTATATTGCGGCAACTTTCAAAAATCTAGTGCGTCAGTGGTGTAATGTGGAGCCGGAGCGTTTTTGGCGGAGGCCGCCGCACGGGGGCAGCAGCGGTTCGCTGGCAAACGGCTCGCAGCTGAATTCTAGCATGTTCCAGGAGAGAACTTCACCGCGGGCTGGAGCGGTAGGTGGTGCACCGCGGATGGATATAGCCGCACAGTGAAACGCGTGTGTATAAAGATTCCGGTTTGTTAAAAGGAGCTCCCTTTCTATTTCCCTGCGTCAGACAGCAGAAGGGACAGTATTTTGGTTGCATATTATTCAAGATAAGTCAACGAAACAAATAAGGTAGGTACGCTAGCGATTTGCTTTCAGTAGAGAACGTTTATGGTCTATTAATATTTGCAAGAGCGTTACTAAACCAACCGTAACTAACGTTATTTAGTGTTTCCATGGTAAGTCACGACAGTAACCTTTTAGCATCCCGGCCGCCTTGCTAATGAGCAGGTAGCATTAAACGGTTTGTCCGGCCACTGCTACGCGTCGTGAAACGGTAACGTTCACTGCTCCTGCCGCTGTGATTTTGTCGTGTAACGCTGCTGAGGGCCGGTGTCTGTGAAGGGTGTGAATGCGGCACAGTGCAGCGCTGTTGAGCTCGGTTTGCACCAAGGCAGGTGCGGTGAAGTTCATATCGCCGACTCGGTTTACATAACGTTATTCATAACTAGCTGTGATAATTCACACACTAACCGACTAGCTTAAACACCCCCCACCCCATTACTGACGTTAAGCCGTTACCTTTTAAAATGTTTAACTTCGCTTAACGTTACGACTTAACGGTAAAATCAATTCCTCTGTCGATCGATCGTTGGTAACGTTAGTGCTGCGGTAACGGTTGATTACGTAACTAAGGTTACGATCGATTTGTGTTACGTTTATGATAAACTAGTGTCTTCCGCTTTACACGCTACCCTAAATTACAAGTGATCGCTTTAGCTTCACGTGTCGTCCTCCATCATCACCCTCTTTTTTTAATTTTTACTTTCGTTTTAACATTCAGTCCAACGTTATACGTTCGGATTGATGTTCTTCAGCACGTGTTTGCGGACTCCATTGTCTGTCAGTCACTCGACGCCATGTTGAATAACTGCTACTTCCGCCTTTCGATAGCAACACTGTGGCAACGGTCCCGCTAATAAAAACCTTTGTGCACTTGATCAGATTGTAGTGTACTCGTACGATGAAACTCCGCCTGAGTAGCTCACTGAAAGTAGTAATAGTTTTACCATCATTGTACTAGTTATTCTTATCTCTTAAAAGTAATTGTATTTGGAGTCAAGTTGGATTATAGCCAGTTTGGTTGTTTTCTGCAGATGCCTGAAGAAATGCACCAAGAGGAGGAGGCTGAGACCTTTGCCTTTCAGGCAGAGATCGCTCAGCTAATGTCCCTGATCATCAACACCTTTTATTCCAACAAAGAGATCTTTCTCAGGGAGCTCATCTCCAATGCCTCTGATGTAAGTATGCAGATGCTGTTTTCTGTGTGTAAATTGTAAATGCCTTTAGTGTGATAGCATTTTAATTAATGTTACTTTTGATAATTACTTTAAAGCAGCTGTTAGGAAATCTATTGTAGAGTCTTAACCTGTCAATGTTTATAGGCTCTGACAAAATTCGCTATGAAAGCCTGACAGACCCAACCAAGCTGGACAGCGGCAAAGATCTGAAAATTGACATCATCCCAAACAAAGCTGACCGCACCCTGACCCTTATTGACACTGGAATTGGGATGACCAAA
Organism: Channa striata; assembly: GCA_033026295.1. Classification (NCBI taxonomy): domain Eukaryota; kingdom Metazoa; phylum Chordata; class Actinopteri; order Anabantiformes; family Channidae; genus Channa; species Channa striata. The sequence continues at coordinate 7,066,935 of CM065170.1, forward strand.
GCTGACCTCATTAACAACCTGGGTACCATCGCCAAGTCTGGCACCAAGGCCTTCATGGAGGCCCTTCAGGTATTGCGATAAAATGTTGTCGAGACTGCTGCATGTAGAGAATTGCAGACCACTTCCTTTGTAACCCTAAAAGATTTATGGACTGCATTTAATCATCAGGGTTTGAGATTTCATAAATTATTGTTAATAGTTAATCCTTTTAATTGTGTTTTTCTAGGCTGGAGCTGACATCTCCATGATTGGACAGTTTGGTGTGGGTTTCTACTCCGCATATCTTGTTGCAGAAAAGGTTGTTGTCATTACCAAACACAATGATGATGAGCAGTATGCCTGGGAGTCCTCTGCCGGAGGTTCATTCACAGTCAGAGTTGACAATGGTACGAATATTGGCATCACTAAAACAGCTATATTTGACATTGCATTTAAATTTAGTCATTTGCTAAATGCTTTTATCCAAAGTGACTTACAAAGTGAAGCAATAATCAAAGTCAAGAAGGACCTCAAAGCAAAGTGCTAAGATCCATTAGATTTAAGTACAAGAAAGGAGTGTTTGTTTGTTTTTTTTTAAGTGCATAAGGAAGATGCAGCAGAGTTTACACTCTTGATATTCTACTTATTCTATCTTTGTTTATAAAATGTAAGTCCCACATGCTGCTTCTAGGTTAGAAATGGGCAGTTTCTATAACAATAGTGAGGAGAGTGGAAAGTCACATGTTATGTGCTGTTTAAATGCTTCACAGGCAATCTAGTCAGAACATTTGGCTGTTGTGATTCCTTCCTCGTGTTTAGGGGTGATCTTGTGGGAATGTTTACTTTTATAGACCCCAAATCACTGATGGTGGCTTTCAAATGTCAAATTGTCTTTTTGGACTAAGTATGTGACTTTCTGTGCGTTAATGTTCACAGGTGAGCCCATTGGTCGCGGCACAAAAATTATCCTGTACCTGAAGGAGGACCAGACAGAGTACATTGAGGAGAAGAGGATCAAGGAAATTGTCAAGAAGCACTCCCAGTTCATTGGCTACCCCATCACCCTCTTTGTAAGCATGGAGTTTCAGTAGATGACAATATTAAGTTTAGGCTAGTTTAAACTGTTCGGGCCACTGTAGCATTAACAACTAGTAATCTTTGATTGCAGGTAGAGAAGGAGCGTGACAAGGAGATCAGTGATGATGAGGCAGAGGAGGAAAAGACAGAGAAGGAGGATAAGGAAGAGAAGGAAGAAGGTGAGGACAAGCCAAAAATTGAGGATGTGGGCTCTGACGATGAGGAAGACTCAAAAGACAAAGACAAGAAGAAGAAAAAGAAGATCAAGGAAAAGTACATTGACCAGGAAGAGCTGAATAAGACCAAGCCCATCTGGACCAGAAACCTGATGACATCACAAACGAGGAGTACGGAGAGTTCTACAAGAGTCTGACTAATGACTGGGAGGATCACCTGGCTGTAAAGGTAAATGATGAATAGAAATAGTGGTTGCATGTAGCTTTCTACTAAATGTGGTCCATCGGTTTTAATTTTCCTTGTTGATTTCTGGCTTATTGCCCAGAGACCACCCTGCCCCAACTCCTTTCTTCATTTGCATCTAAAATGTCCCAGCATAACCCGCATTTATAAATTTAAGCACCTACACAGGGGTCATAAGTGAGCACACTTGTTGTTTTGGACAGTGCTTATTGATCTGCATAGGGGTGTATGTGTGTTCCACTGAAAAAGCATATTCCAGCTCTTAATTGTCAGGGCCCACTGGCTAAAACTTAGTTGTTCTCTCTTTTGACAGCACTTCTCAGTGGAGGGTCAACTTGAATTCCGGGCCCTGCTCTTTATTCCCCGCCGTGCACCTTTTGACCTCTTTGAGAACAAGAAAAAGAAGAATAACATCAAGCTGTACGTCAGGAGGGTTTTCATCATGGACAACTGTGAAGAGCTCATCCCAGAGTACCTAAGTAAGTTGACTGTCTCCCACAAAATAAGTACCATAGCTCTTGCATTTAGCACTAGCTCATAGGCACTGCTTAAATGTAATGTTAAAATATGTTTGACTAAACTGTAATTAAAATTTGTTCCAGACTTTGTGCGTGGTGTAGTGGACTCTGAGGACCTGCCCCTCAACATCTCCAGAGAAATGCTGCAGCAGAGCAAGATTCTCAAGGTCATACGCAAGAACATCGTCAAGAAGTGTCTAGAGCTCTTTGCTGGACTGGCTGAGGACAAGGAGAACTACAAGAAATTCTATGAAGCCTTTTCCAAGAACATCAAGGTGATGAAAATGTGCAATTACAATAGTTAAAGTGTGTTTGCTTGAGACCACATTGGACCATAATTGTTTGTGAATGACACTTTGAATAAAAACTCAAAAGTGGTCATTTAATATGCATTTACCCAAAGAACAGCTGTAGTTCTGCACTGTTCTAAAAACATCAGATTAATATGCCAAGGTTTCCAGAAGCTGGTGTTCACATTGTCAGCCTTCAGTTTGACAAAAGACAAAATGCTTAAGGGCAGTGGGCTATAAAGACCAGGTTTGGAAACCTTGGTCAGTTATGCATAAAGAGTTCCAAAGCTTAAACTAATTTGAAATGGTAACTCAATTTGTACAGTTGTACCAGATTATTGTTGCTTGTGAAATGTATTTGTTTAATAGGGCCTAACTAGCCATCATAATTAATTCTTTTCAGGAAGCTGCTTCAACCATGAACTGATTAGTGCTTTCATGGCAATGGCTTTAATATTGTTAAAAAAACAACTGTTTGGTTGACCCTCCAGTTAACCTTGTTTGGGATTCTATTGTGTTTTAACAATTGTCCATTATTGTCTCTGTAGCTGGGAATTCATGAGGATTCTCAAAACCGCAAGAAGCTCTCTGAGCTGCTTCGTTATCACAGCTCCCAGTCTGGAGATGAGACAACTTCCCTCACAGAGTACCTTTCCCGCACAAAGGAGAACCAGAAGTCAATCTACTACATTACTGGTGAGTCCATAGAATCAATGTTTCCAGTAACACTAGAGCTTAAAAACTTCTAAGTCATAAGGAACATTGTAATTGCATAAATTTGTATTTCATTTTCTTTTTTAATCTCTAGGTGAGAGCAAGGATCAAGTGGCCAACTCTGCTTTTGTTGAGCGTGTCCGCAAGCGCGGCTTTGAGGTCCTGTACATGACAGAGCCCATTGACGAGTACTGTGTCCAGCAGTTAAAGGAGTTTGATGGCAAGAGCCTGGTCTCAGTCACCAAAGAGGGCCTGGAACTGCCAGAGGATGAGGAGGAGAAGAAAAAGATGGAGGAAGACAAGGCCAAATTTGAGAACCTCTGCAAAGTCATGAAGGAGATACTTGACAAGAAAGTAGAGAAGGTCAGTGATTCTAAGGGTTGTTTTTTTTTTTTTTTTTTTTTTCAAAAATGTACTCTCATATTTTAGGTTTTAGTTTTAAGTGTACAACTGCCGTTGACAGTGTTTTGTCTGGTAACAGGTGCCCTAATTTCACACGACTTGTATTGTCGTGATGGAGCCTTGAGTTGGCCCATTAGGTATTGTGCCTTCAAGCTTGCCTTGCTTTGACCTTGTTTTTTGCCCAAATGATTGGAGGTTCCAGGTTAACGGTGTGAAGTCCAGCACCTCTAACTCCTGTTGAATGTGGCTGTAATGCTGTCCTAACAGATTTGCATTTTAAAAATGTGACAGTGGATTAAGAATAACAAATTAGTTTATTGACCCTGGGGGTATTTTACTAACTACTCACATTCAGTGCATGTTATCTTTTCCAGTAGTTTAAGACTATAGTGTGCATTATGATAAAATGGATACAGAATTAAAACATTCAAAGCATAAGTGGTGGGGGCTAATGAGAAGGGGTCTAGCTGGCTAAGATGTACTTTTTAGAAAAATAACTTGGGCAAATTTTTATGGAAACTTTAGGAAATTTAAATTAATGTTTGGACCAAACCTTGTGAAACTGCTGTCCGGATGTGAGGGTATGTTGGCTAGTATTATTCATAATGGTGCCATACTAAAACAGTGAAATTTACCAGTGTAGGTAATCTAAATATCACGTGTGGGGTTGTTTTTTTTGGGGGGGTTTTATAAGCCTTGGTTTAAAAAATAAAGTGTTCTATTCATGTTTTGATTAATAGAAATTTCTGCTAGACAGACATTCTGTTTGTGTTGGTCATGTGTCTGTGATTCTTTAATTATCCACAAATGTAGGAAAGGCTTTAGATTGGGCATTTGAAACGGTTTTTGAGATTTGACTATTGTTGACAGAATTGTTTTAACATGAGACTTGTCCACGTGCACTAAATGGTGCTGAAGTTGATGAGCTCTGCCTTGACTGTGCTGAAGTGTTTTTTTTTTTTTTTTTTTTTTTTTTCTAACAAGTCTGTCTTGCATGCTTTATTAACATGATGGGCTTTTTTGAATCTTCAAATTCCTCACCTTGCTGTCTCTAATGTCTGTTTTGCTCCATTGTCTAGGTGACAGTGTCTAACAGACTGGTGTCATCACCCTGCTGCATTGTAACAAGTACCTATGGCTGGACAGCCAACATGGAGAGGATCATGAAGGCCCAGGCACTCAGGGATAACTCTACCATGGGCTACATGATGGCTAAGAAGCATCTGGAGATCAACCCTGACCACCCCATTGTGGATACACTCAGACAGAAGGCTGAGGCTGACAAGAACGACAAGGCTGTGAAGGACCTCGTCATCCTGCTGTTTGAGACCGCCCTGCTGTCCTCAGGTTTCTCCCTGGATGACCCACAGACCCACTCCAACCGCATCTACAGAATGATTAAACTCGGACTGGGTAAGCACACACAGCAAATGCATATTTATATAGTTACAACATGCGGGTTGGTTCCATTGCTTTGTCAACTGACATATGTGGGCGTCTCTAGGTATCGACGATGAAGATGTTCCCACAGAGGAGGCCACCTCTACAGCTGTCCCAGATGAGATTCCTCCATTAGAAGGCGACGCTGATGATGATGCCTCACGCATGGAAGAGGTTGATTAAACAAACCTCCCCCCCACCCTCTAGATTCCAAACACTTCAGCCTCACTTTCAATTGTTCATCTTAAAACTGCAGTAACTGCAACACCAATAGTTGTTCATATTGTGTGGTGGACCAATGTTGCTCTTGTGTCTAGAGCATTTACTGCGAGACCTTTAAAAGCAGTTTTGGTTTTTGCTGTTCAAGTTATTGGTGACACCACATTTGTTTTAACAAGTACCCTGTTGCACCTAATTTTAAATGTTGGTGTGGTAAGTGTGAACATTGGAATAGTACATTCCATAATCAGGTCTCGAGGGTTCAAGGAGGTTATGCTCATGTGCAACACTTGCATGGAGAGAGGACTGTACTGTATGATTTCCTTTGCCTGAGTCCAGGCTTGTCTGTATTCGTCTTGTTTTGCAAAAACGATTAAAGATGTAATACCTTATTTGTCTTTGCCTTTATCAATCTTTATAATAAAGATAATCTTATCTGCACTTACTTAAGGCTAATCATTGGGATTCTGACTTTAAATTGGTTCAGGTTCTTTCATGTGACCACTAGGTGGCGATACGCTACGTAAAATCTCATTTATGTTGCTTGGGTTTCTCAGTCCTGACAGAAAACGTGCTGCGCTAGTAAAACTCAAATACAGCTTCACATGAAGCTAGGGTTTACATGGATCTCATTCCAAAATAAGTTTAATGTTCCTTGAAGCATAAAGTTTAACAAGACAATCTGGAGTACAATGATCTAACTCATTAAATGTGCCTGATATATTAGATGTTAACATTAAATGCTGGTGTAGTCAATTATACATACATAAAATGTAAAGCACTGATTTTTACGCACAATAATTGTCCATCTAACTGGTTTTTAAAGGGCATGTGGACAGAAAGTGATGCAAGGGTTTCTTGAAAGTGTGAGGCATCATCAGCTGAAGTCTTTGGGGGAAATGTAATGTAGTTTTCCTGGAAGTCATGTGTTACAAGTTTGAGGGGGCGGCAGCATCTTTTCTACTCGCGTCAGTAAAACAGTGAAATGTGGGTGTGTGTCCCTCCTGAACACACACTCGCACAGACATTTCAAGTCAAAGTGATAGTCGGGGAACTTCAGCTGTGTCATTCAGAAACACACCGAAGCCTTCGCTGCTTTTGTGCCACCACTTGATAACCTGACCACCTGCCTACAATTGTTACCAATAACTTGCATCACATAATTCCACATTCAATACATAATGGAAATAAAAAATAAATCATAGGGGAATTTATATTATAAACCCTTACATGAGCTAAGGCACTTATGTGTGACTTTAGGTCTTATCGGCAGGTGGACGGGTGGTTCTTAAAAGTCAAAGCGTCAAACTGCAATTTTCTGTTTGGTCGTGGCAGAAACCAAGGCTTGACTGCTGAGCCATAGTTGCCATTCCAGTTAATCCTGAAGCTGCATGATGGTCTGTGCTCTTGTGCAAACCAGTCCAGTACTACCTCCCATATGGAAGAAGCACTTTGTTTGATGAGCAATGCAATGCACGGCTGTCCAAACACTTTCATTTAGTGTAAGTTGTAAAGCTACAACTGCTACTGTCATTGTGCACCAGTGTATTTTAATAGGGATTAAAAGTTAGTTTGGGATAGAGATATTTTAGTTTGATAAAGGGCACCAATGTCTGGAACCAAGAACTAATAAAAAGAGTTATTTAGGTGTTTTTTAGATTCAAAAATGTAGTCAACATTTGTAGACAAATTGATCTTGAAAACTGCACATGAATCATGGACTGCTGCAGTCTTTGTGTTTTTGATGGTGTAGAACCAAAATGTGACGTTCTTCAAATCAAAGTACTTGTAACTTCTGTCCTCCAGTTTTCTGTGGAAGAGATGATTGTCTTTTTAAGACCAGTGAGTTTTGACTGAAAAAATGCAAATTTGAGAAGTGGGAAATATCCCAACAGGTGACTTGAAAGCGTTGTGTGAGTCTAGTGAGTGCTCGCTCTCACTGTTCAGCTGCTGGAAATTTCTGTGTGAGGTTCATGAAACGTCAGTGCAGGTTTCCCTCGTAAAGTTGAAAGGTGTATCTCCCCTGACTAGCCCTTGTTGTAACAAAGGACTTCCTGTGGAAATATTTGACTCCCTTGTGCAAACCTGCTGTCAACCTACGAATGTGCATTAATTCGGAGGGGGGGTTCCTGGCGTTGCAGTGGGTTGAGAGTGTGTAACCTTTGTCACAGTTCCATATGTGTGTTTTGACCTTTGCAGATTTTCATCTCTTTTTCTTGTAGTTTGTGTTTCACTGTAATGCAGAAATGCTAAGACATGGGCTCAAAGTGTGTTAACAGGGGGACAGGATTTCTGTGACTTCTTTCTGATGAGTCTGGACTAAAGTCATAAGATTTTTTTTTGCTTATGTTCATCTTTACACGTGTTTGCAGATTTCACACTTCGACATATTGCCTCAACGATGAATACAGACCACCACAGGTTTTTGTTTTAGCCAACAAGATCTGCAGATAACAGGACCGTGTGTATGTGCCTGTTTGCAAAACATAAATAGTCGAACTCAGTTTCCATGACATTTACAATGCTAAATGCCAGAAAAAAATTTTCATTACTACTCATGAAGTGAAACAATTTTATTGCACACATCAGGTAGAATCTCACTTCTCACATTGGACTCTCTTGGTAAATACTAGAGACAGAAACAGGATTCACACCCACATGTGTAGGAAGGAAGCCAGATGTTCAGATAAAAGGCTTACCCCTCTATCAAAAGCACAAAACACAGCAACCCACGAAATCGATAAACCCTTATGACTTGGTGTAGAGGTGCGGAGTCACACGCGGTCTGTTGCACTGTTTATGTTCCACATGTACAGTAAAGCAGTGCGTGGTGGACGGAGCACGAAGACTGGAAACAGGGAAACAGCTGGGGTATCTTTGTGCAAAGATGACAAAATCCATTTACCAGTATTAGTTGTTTTTTAGTTTTTTTTTTTAAATCTTTATTCATACATGGCTATTCAAATATGGTGGGAAAGAGGCAGCACTGTTTCTTGGTTGTGTTAGGAATGTTGTTATTGTTCTCACACTTTTTATATAGATTAAACAAACATACTGTATTTGCAACTTTAGATGTGTTGGTGTCCCCCATGTTTCCAGTCTTTGTGTTAGAATCCAAACATAGAAGTGAATTTAATTTCTCATAAAACTCTCTGCGAGGAAGTTCATAATGATATTTCCCAAAATGATCAAACTTCTCCTTTAATGTTTTGTTTTCACGCGCTCGGCAGATTCTAGCCTCTTTTGACCAAGTTGCTCGACAAAGTCATCTTCCAGTTTGGGAGTTCTTTTGGGGTTTCAGCAGGGGCAACTCGTGTTTCGGGAAGCTACCAAATTCCTGGCATTGTCAAAACAGCTTTCTGCTGGCTAATAAAAGTTACAATAAATCCACTCAGCTTGTGTTATCACTGCAGTCAGAGCGAGAGCCCTGAGTGACTGGACTGCCCCCCGGGATGTGGAGGTCTGTGTTTCTGCAACCTCCACCTATCTTGTTTTTCATTTGTCTTATTAAAAAAAGGACCGGAGACGCTGCAATTGTCACGCACTGCATCGAACCAGATGGGGTGTAGGACGAAACTAGAGGTGCAGGGAAATTCCCCTAATCGAGCAGCAGTGAGATTGATAAACCAGGGGGAAATGTTTTCTCGCACATCACAGTCAAACCCGGGCTTCATTCTGATGTTCTGTGAATCATAAGAGTGGTCTGGTATATGAATCAGTCTGGAGCACAAATAGCAGCTAAGACATGTTTAAATAAAGCACTCGTTCTTTTCCAATGAGGCCGAGGAGAGTGGAGGCCGTACAGACGAGCGACAGAAATAACAGCTTCTCCTCTGAACTGTGGCCCCAGAAAAGCACGGACACTTGTTTAATAAGATCACCACTCTGTAGAGATATGGATTTTAGGGGAACCCATTTGCGTCCTTAAAAACCGGATTCTGATTTAGGACTATGGCAAACACTAATTTCCCCCCAAATTTTAATTATAGTGCCTGCTCCAACTCTGTCTGGTTGCATTGCTTTACCATGAGTAAAAGGCCTTTTCAAGGACGGAGGTGTTGGTTCCGTCTCGTTGTTGACTTTCTGTGTGACTGTGCTTGGGGTCATTGGAACAAACCTTCTCTCAAGTTGCACTTCTCTGTGAGACTGCATCAGGTTTTCCTCCCTCATTTCCCTTAATTTACCCTTCACCTTTACACAGAGGTTGACCGTCAGAAGAGGCAAACCACAGATTTGCCCCTCCAACGCTCTCATTGCCACTCTCCCATAAAGCCCAGGCACTAGCTGTTGTATATACTCTCTTAATCTCAGCTGCTGGAGCTTGTAAAAACTCTTCTCCTTCTTGCACATTCAGTTTTTGAAGACAGCCTGATCCAGGCCGATTTATGATTGTGCCTTCCATTTTCCTTCGATTTCTTAATAATGACTTTACTGTCCTCTAAAAGGATCGTCAGTGACTTGGACATTTTCTTGTAACTCTCAGAACTTCTGCTTTTTGATAATGTCTTCATGGACATGGTTGGACTGTGCTTTGAGTCTTCATGGTGTATATTTTTGTAACTAGACCTTCCGGATGCAGGTGTATTTATACTATAATCATTTGAACACGCTCACTGTACTCGAATGATCTCCACCTCACCAATCGTGTGACTTTTCAAACCCACTGAGTCACTTGTAAAGGGGTTGAATAACTATGTGCTTATCCTTTGACTTTGATTCAATGTTGAAAAGAAAAGGGGAAAGTTTCAATGAGAGGAATGCACTGTATACTGTAGGTCAAAAAAAGTGAAAAACCATAACTAGACATTCAATTTTTCAGTTGTCATAATTAGAAAATTAAAAAACTTAATTTCTAATTTTGACATGCAGAGAAGCTTGCATTGATTGATTTCTGAGAAAAATATTTCCAAAATGCCAGTGGCAGGACACTGGATGGACTGATACACCCCGATACACAATGACTGACTTCCTCTCTAGTGTCACCAGGTGGCTGACTTTGTGTGTGGTGTCTTAATAATAAATGGGTTTTGGCCATAAATGCGAATGAATCCTAACAAGTTTGATAATCACTTTACTCAACATGCTTGACATTTGTGGTCTTAAGAATAGTGGTTTGTGATCCTCTAAGTTGAATTGATAAGTTTAAACATCAATATGTACAATAATTTATTCAAAACCAAATCTGAATCAGCTTTTTGAGTATATAGGTTACTAAATTAATAGTGTAGAATAATCATTCATATTGTGTTACTTTCTAAGCAAACATCACTGACCATGTGGAAAGTCCTTCTAGAACTGCAACAGTAAAATTAAACATCTACAGCTCAGAGTTATGAGTTAATTTAATGTTTTATTAATAATCCAGTTACCAGAAGAAATAGAATGATAAAAACAAAGTACCAGTAACATTGCATTTCCCTTGTATGCATTCTGTTCAGAAAACTCATCACTTTGTGTAAAGTATCTTCATATCCTTGTGATGGCTCTGATGACCATCAACACCCAGATAATATTCTTCCAAGCATTCACGTAAAACATTAAAACGTGTGAAGCAATCATTTTAGAAAAGTACACAGACAAGTTGGTTGGAAATAAACACAGACTCAAAGATATATTTACACTATTTTTAAGCCAGATTTTGAAACAAAAAATAAAATAAGTTTTGTGAAGACAGCAAAAAGCATCTTAAAATAATGGGCAGGAATACCCACAGCAGCATCTGGTTCAGTGATGTGGGGGGGGGGATTGCTCTTTGTAGGCAGTGCGCTCTTCATTACACAAGCTGCAAGGCTCTGTTTACAGCTTTACAAGATGAATTCCCACATTCAGACACACAAAGGCTCCTGCTCTCCAACATGGAGGACCGCGAAACAAATATCTGGCTACTGTTTCTGAAAGATAATGCAACAGATTCAAAGTGTTGTGTTTAGAAAAGAGGAGCGTCTTGTTCCAACATTTGGGATAAAGTAACAGAAAATGTCAAATTATTGAAAATGAATGCTTAGCCACACAGCTCACATATCTTTTTTCCAAGATTAACATTAAACTTAAACTGGCTACACAAGCCACATATGGTTCAAGAAAAAAATATTCAATATTTTAATTGTGAAAGAAATGAAGAGGCAGTTAGCAGTTTGTAGCTTGTAACTCATGTATTAGACACTCTTACAGGCACTCAAAACGTCTGTGACCTGACAAATTACATGGACCCCTTAGGGGCATCTTGGTGTAAGAGTCAAAACTGCACAATCCCTTTTTGTACCATTGCTAACAAAAATACAAACAGAACAGTAAAAAACTGACTTAACAGATACACACAAGACCAAAAAGCACCACAGAAAACGTGGTCTCAGTCCTCAGTTATGTGTGACATCGGAGTGCTACACTTTCTGTGCAATTGGCTGCGCTGACCGCCGGCCCGACTTCACGCGACTACGTGCATACACACGTAGGAAAAGTGCCAGGAAAACTATGGCAACGCCAAATCCACCAACTATGGTGACCGTGTGACCATACAGGAAACAAGACAGGAGAATGGCAATGGCCTGGCGCAGGGTCATAATAATTGTGAAGACAGCAGCACCAAACTGGTTGATGGTGTAGAAGATAAAGAGCTGACCGCATGCTGAACACACAGACAACAACACAGCATGAAAGGCAAATTCGGAGTGACGCGTCATGAAGGCCAGCGACTCGAAGAAGGCACCCTGCTCCAACAGTGAGCCAACCGTGAAGAGGCAGGAGAAGAGGTTGACCCCAAACATCATCTGCACTGACGACATCTTGTACTTGAACAGGTTGTCTTGCCAGTTGGAGGTGAAGCTGTCAAAGACAATGTAGCCGACGAGAATGACGATCCCACTGAAGGTGGTGACGGTGGATGGGTGCTTGCTGGGCGTGCTGGACAGCAGGAACATGCTGACCCCCACTGAGATCAGCACCGCGGTTAAATACTCCCCAATACTCATAGCTCTTACGAGAGACAATCTTACCCATGAGCATGACAGGAATGACTTTGGAGGCTTTGGCCAGGACTTGAGTGGGGAAACTGATGTACTTGAGGGCCTCGTACTGACACCAGCTACTCAAGATGTTGGAGAGCGATGCAAAGGAGTATTTGTACATGGGCGCTCCATGGCGAGGCTGCTTGAACAGGATGCACCAGATGCCCGATACAGTCAGAGCTAGGATGCGGTTCATGAAGACCAAGAACTGAGAATCCTTGAACCTCTCCCCCTCCTGTTCTGGACTCATGGCTCCGTAAGACCGAGTCATCACTCTCTCCTGCAGGACTCCCCATGTCAGGTACGATGCCTGAAGATAAAAACACTAACTTAAGTTTTTTAGAATTCCAAACTCATTTAACATGTTACCTGTAGCAATTCTGTTACCAAAAGAAAAAAATGAACTCTGAGGTTAATGCTTGACCTCTGAGCTTATCTTCTACATATACTGATAGAAATTGTTGCACTGGTGGATTCTACACTCCTTTGGGTATAGTATTGTTATGTCATTGTCCTTTGAGTTCCTGGTTGCGCCCCTCCATGCTGGCTAAAGACATCCCTTCATTAGAAGAACATTCTTAAACAACATCGACAAGCATGACCAAAAACTAATGTGTTACCAGTCAGTTGCCTACACACACATCCACCGCACAGAAACATTTGTGTGGTCTTGTTCTAGCCGTGCTTGGGTATTCACCTTGCAAATGCTCCACTGTGTTCATCAGGGAGCAACTAACTCTTTGTCTAAGTTTAGTTAGTACAGCTGAAAATGAAAATCATCTCTGGGTCTGTTATTACTAGCAACTCCTTTCACAGTCATTTGGTCCCTTGTCAACATAGAGAAATGGATCAGTGCCGGTTTAACACAGAACTGTCTTTTGATGTAGTGCATATGGTTTCACAGATTGTGACGTCATTGGCCTGCAGCTGTGTGCGTCTCTTACTCAGCATGTAACTTTATAGAAACTTTGCTGAAGCGTGTTTTATAATAATGAGTGAACTAAGGGCAAAGCAAATTACAGGTGGATAAAATTAAAGCCGGACAAACAGAAAAAAAACATAAAACACAGCTATTATATAGATTAAAAGATTCCCACCTGAAGTCCAGCAGCACAAAAGATTAATTTGATGGTTTGTCTCACTGATGAGCCTGAATCTCCCTCGTTCCTGGCTGCAACTGACACGTCATCCAGCAAACCTGTTTTGGCCTCACTGCCAAAGACACAGGTCTTTATGACAGGGTAGCAAATCCCACTACCTGAAAAACAGGAACCAAGAAAGAAATAGCACTATCTCAAGAAATTACTAGTGACAACACGTTTTCTTTCAACTGGCGTATTTTCCTACACTACAGATATCTGTGTTGGTTTTCAAAACACAAACCTGTTTCTAAGTAATTGGTGCGTTTGAAATAGCTAATGAGGAGGTAGCCGGGAATGATGATGGTGGAGTATCCCAACATGTTGACGAGGAAACGGAAGAGCCAGACATCGTGCCAGCCTTCCAGCAGTGAGGATTCTTCTGCAGCCACATTGGAAGGAAAGAGAAGCAACACAAGTGCAGGCCAAACCCTACGGGAGAAAGATAGTACGGTGTATTAGGCCAGACCGTAAATTATAGAATAGAAAATGTACTTTACAGTGCCTTATTATTATTTTAAATTATTCTTATTGAATTCTCGATCTTTCAGAAATACTGTAGACGTTTGCCAAGCAGGCCATTTATGCTACTGACTCCTGTCTGCAATACAAACATTTTTTTCGTTTTTTTTTTTGTCAAGTTATAAAACTCTAGCCAAGTACTTTTTGAGGTAGTATTAAATGTTAAAGAAATACTATGCAAAATTACCTAAAAAATATACAACATGCAGGAAACTATAGGTTGATCATGTCATGCCTTCAAACTGAAAATAAAAACTTTTCTTGCATTGCCCTATATGTATATTTTATAATAAATTCAAATAATGCAACAACTAATCACATTTAAGGTACATTTCATGATTAATCAAGTTGCCCTTGTTTCGTGTTAAATTTTGTTTAATCTTTGTTTAACTTTTACTATGACAACATGACACACTTTCCCACACCAAAAGCATCCTCACGCACCCATACAAACAGAGGCAGGGATACCGGTGAAGTACACCTGTCTGAAAAGCCTAACTTCCTACGAAAAGGTGTGGTCCTTGCTGTCGTGGCACAGAGCGTGTATCCCATTCGGAGCGAGGCTGGGCCTCCTCCCTAGGGACCTGTGAGCCCGACTCATACAGACTGTCTTTGTGTGGGACTCTGCTGCAGCCTGGCCATCCAGTAGCCCACTGCAGCTAGACCTGGGATCTGGACAAGCAGCTTATTACATGGAGGAATGTGCTGCACTGGTTCAGCAGCCAACCCACAGGGCACACAAACACACACACACACACACACACACACACACACACACACACACAGACAGGGTAAGAGAGCACTGCCAAAATGTACCTGGGGGGAGAATGAATGCTTGTGTCAAGTGACAGATGACAGATGATAATATAGCCCGAGAATGAAACTACACAGCTTTCACTTAGTCAATACCATGACGAAACCCTTCACAACTGCTGTGTACCTGTTGTACCTAAGCCCCTGCAGGGAGTGGTCAGGAAAATAGGATCTTCACAGTAATCACAGATGGAAAAAACCCAGACTGGCGTTTGTGAGTCAACAAATGCTATGATGCAGTTTGGACATGTCAGCTGTCTTGGTAATGCCATCATTCATACTTTTCAGGCCCACATGCATAAAGTTGAGGACACCAAAGGATAAAACATTAACTATATAAAAAATAAAGAAACTGTTAATAATTTAAAAAAAACAACTTATGACGTGTTAGTGCCATTGACAAACCTCAAATCAAGTTTCAGCTGAGAACAATTAGAATTCATGGTAAGATCTGCCAAAACAAAGGAAGTAAAAAAGTCTATGTCAGCCGGACTGGACGTGACGTCCACATTAACACGCACAGTGACACATTCACTTCAACGATTAGCCGTCAGCTTGTTTGTTGACTTCATCGACACACTGACAACGGCTCGAACTCCGAATAACGGGCTCGGTCCAGTTGCTCTGAACGGACGCTACGACCCCTCGACAGTGGCCTCGGTCGGTCCACACTTTGCACCCCTCCTTCCCTAACACATACGCCGTTAGCTCCTCTTGCTGTCTGACGTTACCTCCATGAAAACGATGGCATTTTCCTCCACACTCGGTGTCCCGACACCTGGCGCCGCTCGCACGCCGACAGACTCAAACGTGTCCGCTGTAGCAGCGCATGTAGCCGCACGGATCCGGCAGCTAACGGCGTTCTAATAATCACTAATTGTCTTTTTTTTTGTGGGGACTTGTCGCGTTTGGCTCTTTTGCCTTCAACTTCTCCTCAATAGCCGATGTGTTCAGTTCAACAGGAAAGGCCCCCTCCTCTTCACTGAACACTGGACGGTGCCGGAGACGGAGAATCAGCGCCCTCACGGCAACACTGCCCCTGTCGGCGCGGGGGAGTAACTGCACCCTGCTGCTGCTCCAAAGCTTCAGGGGTTTATGAGTGTTATTATATTTTAACTGGTTTAACAACACATAGTCTACATTATGCTATAAGTGATTTACTTTTAAGTATTTTTTTCCAACATTTGCCACACATTTTAAAACACGGATTAATAAAGTCTTATTTCATTTTATAAAATACGATATATAATCACTAATGGAAAATCTTTGCTAGTAAGAACCAAAATAAAATAAATAGAGCTGCTTTTGGAAAAAAAACCTTACTCTTATTCAGAGAAAATTCACAGAGATGACACTTTGCTGTTTCCAGGAACAAGTAAAGTCAGATCTGTAGTTACTGAACATCTCACTGGTTAAAGGGCCTCTCTTAAGGGCACCACAGGGGGGTTGATGAGCTTTTTCCATTGTCCCACCCAGATTTACGACTCCCACCTTCTTGTCACAAGGTTGATTCTCCTACCTTTAGGCCACCACTGCCCTTTGATTTTGCAGCTCCTGGAACAGTGGGTACAGATAAAAGTGTTCTTAACTGAAGTAAATGTAGAAACATTGCACAATCAGTACCTTAACTGGGTGTAAGTGCAGTACATTGGCAAATGCACACTGCATTTTGTTACTGTGCATAATTATAGATCAACCTACACGCAAGCTTCTCTTCACCCAGCTACAATAATAAAATGTCACCCAACGACACAATAAAACAATAACATGGATTGAACAGCAGTAGAAAAGTTCATTCATATAGAGAATTTTGTCTGTTTGCATAAAGAACTTTCACTCTACCTTTCCTGGGTGTAAGTCTGACACTCTCCTTTAAACAACATCAGTAGCGGCTGTGACAAAGGGAACATTTGTTTCTGTAACGCAAACGACAAACTGAGATAGATGAAAGTTTTCTATTTTTAACAACGAAACAGATTCTTTATGTGATTACATAAAGGTAGTACTGAGCAATCATGAAGACCCAAAGGTGTAAAAAAAGACTCAAATATTGTTGTACCTGAGTAAACTCTAAGGTACTTTATCAGAGTTTTTCCATTCAATGTTACTTTCACTTTTAGTTCACTATGGGGGAAATGTTATACTTCACTATATTTGACCGCTTTAGTAAATTATTTTCCACACAGAGATTTTAAATATGAGATATAATCAACTATATACACTACTGTGCAGCACATAAAGTGATTAAAATCAGCATCACCTTTATCAGCTGCTGTTTTTGTTGCACTTCAACTTTCTAGCTAAGAGAAATCATTGGGGCCTCATTTCTTTCTTTAGGAAAGCACTAGAATTTTTTTCACATTTCAAAGTTTCTTTCAGTTTGCATTGCTTTTTATTGCTGCTAACTAAAATGTACATTTCTGAATAGAATACTTTTAATTCATTTTCGGTTATTCTAAGAAGTCGGTTGTTTAAAGTGGTTCTAAGCTTGAATCTGTACAATAATTTAACTTAACCCCACCTTAACTTTATAGATTTCTGCAGAAACAATATTAATGTAGCACATGTAGAACAAGTCTGGACTAGACATTCATGTTATCGACAGTACGCGTTGCTTTTTAGAGGGGTACATTTGTACGTTAGAACTTCGACTTGATTTAACATTTGAGGTAGTACTACTTGTAGTGGGATACCTTTTTGCTTTAAATGCTCAGATTTTTTCTTGAGTACTTCCGCCACCTGTTCTTCAAAACAATGACTTGTTCCTTTAGAGAAGGAAAGAACAATGTTGTAGTAGTTAATCTTATCTTTTTCATAACACTTGTTATTGAAGGCAACAGAAGCATGACCTGTGCTGTTCATAGCAAAAATAGCTTCAGAATTTCCCAGGCCATAGGTACAATGAGGAAGTAGGTATAGTTTCATAGCTCAGTGTTCTAGCTGCTGACCGCAGAAGATTGTCTAATTAGTAGCTGTCGCCATGACAACCTTAGTTTCAGTCAAACCTTTACACCACTGTCTACCTGATAAGAGGAAAGGAATTTTGAAATTTGTTAGTGACGGTTGTTCTGGCCAATATCCTTAAAATAAACATACATTTTTGCCAGCTTATTGTTTAACCGGTCTTGTTGCTTATAAAAGAGATACAACCGAGTGGAATTTCCAGACGCTCCACACTTATTGTGTTGCAGGAGCAATCAGAAGGAAGCTGCTTACAGGAAAACAAAGCATGCACCTCGCACAAGCAGCTGCCGTGAAACAAACATGTTTTCTTGAAAATGCATTGTCATTAAGTTTTGGTTATTATAGTTCACTAGGTGCATTTACAATAGGAAGTCTTTGTTTTAAATTCCGGGCAGTCATGAAAAAAACACAACAGTAAGTTAATCACAATTATAATAGAAACAAGTCTGCAACACCTGGAGCCACCGGTGCAGAAGAGATAATAGGTTTTGAGTTTAGGTGTACAAATATTCATATACATATATTAAATAATTATTACAAAGTTAACCCCTAAAATAACTCCCTTTAGTCAGAAAAGAGCACAATGTGATACATTTCTGTTAATTTTATTACAAAATCACTGAACTGCTAAAATTAACTAGACAAGCCAGTGGAATTACACACCAAAGAACTGAAACACTCTTTTGCAGACGAAGGCTAACATGAGATAAATAGACAAAGCTGTTTTACAACACAAGATCAGCAAACATAAAATTCCAAAAAGGTGAAGCTGCACTTTGAGTTATACATTACATTTCTGCATAAAAAATCAGGATTACCTGTTGGGCTGCAAGTCTCTTTTGGGACACAGTTGCTTTTTTACATACTGCCTCTGACTGCAATTCGACAATGGCAGGTTATATTTTAATTATACTACAAAGGCACTTCTTTGAAGTTTGATAAACAGTAAATGCATAATTCTTTTGTAGCCGTTGGAACTATAGTAATATAATAAAGAGGTAGAGTTTTTAGGGTGAATAATGTTTATAGAAAGTTTGGCACTCACTATGAGGGGGCACTTGCTGCTGAGCAAAACCCCTCCATATGTGTGAAAAGAAGCAGATGATTCAGAAAATGTTTTATCAAAATTCAATTAGGCAGAATCCCCCTGTCAGCGGGATGATGTTCATAGTCTATGGATTTGTCTACATATTAGATAAATACAGGTCAAAATGTTTACTACAAATATAGGCACTATTGAAACCCTCTTCTAAATTACAGACTTAACATAAAAGGTTCCAGATGCAGCAAGGCTCCAAAACATTTTGAGATTGTTGTTGCCTATGATTCAGCTAAAAACTTCACACCAACCACTGATCTCCCAGAGATCTGGATATCATCAAAAGGAAACAAAGCCAGAATCTGAAACACAAGGAAACAAAAGGTCTAATTTAACTGAGCCACATTTGTCATCTATAACAAATGACAAAAAAAAATCAAATCTAACAACTAGACAATAAACAGTTCTTATCACTGTAACTCAAAATACAATTATATATATCTATATTTATGTATTTATTTTAGTAAAAAACCCATAACATTTACTTACATCATCATTGCCATCAGCCAGATCCAGCGCCGTCTCGTCCTCCATGTTTCGCAGCATTGTGTCAGCACCAGCCTGGCAGAGGAGGTTTGCGATGGCGGCGTCTTGCCGACCCACAGCGAGATGCAGGGGCGTGCAGCCATTAAACATGGAAGCGTCCACGCTGGCTCCCTGGTTGAGCAGCAACTTCACTGATATCATGTCATGAAGCTCAACAGCGAGATGGAGAGCCGTTTTCCCGCTGGTTCCTTCCTGTGACGTGTATAAGGACAATGACAAAAACTCTAAACAAAGTGGGCCCACACTTACAGGAACATAACATAGAGTAACTTTAATTTTGTTTTCTACTTCTAAATATACATAAATTATTTTTAAATTTTGCATGATGCAAGCTAGGAAGAAAAACGTGCGGCGAGCCATGTGATAATAATAATACACACATAAACCATAGTGATATGTTTTGTCTGTGATTTAAACTAAGAGGAATGTCTGGGGCAGTTTTGGGACTGTTCCCTTCCATCAATAGAAAGTTAAGAGTGGCTGACCAGCCCAGCCTAATCATATCTCAAATCTAATTATGTCTCCATGAATCCTGCAGGAAGCCCTGAGCTCAGCTCATATCACTATCAGGATTGCACAGGTGCAGCAGATTTACAGTGGCGAAAACAACATAAGACTAGGAGCTGTAAACAGAATTTTGAAAAGGATAAGTATGATTATAAATACTGGCACATTACTCAATCAAGTATACTGCAGGGCAAGCGTACACAGACAGATCAAACTTAATTAAATTAAATCATTTTTTCACTCTTTTTGGTAGATATGCAGCTTTAAAGGTCATAGTCAATGTCAGCTTGTAGGACTGGGTTTAATGTTTAAAGTTTGAAGTTTATTTAAAGACTAATTCCATGCCAAATTACATAAATAAGGACTTTCTTTTCTGTGAGCGGAAAGATTCACCCTTTAAATAGATGCAAAATATAATACAGAGTGCATGTTTTGACAGACTAACCTGGATATTCAGGTCTGCTCCCTTTTTCATCAGAAATGTCACAAGGTGATGTTGCCTGTTCAGTGCAGCCAAGTGAAGACAGGTGAGACCTGCAAGTGCACATCTTCGTTAGGATGTGAGACACGGGGCTATTTTTTTTCAAAAATGATTGCAAAATGAACTTAAAGTGTTCGTAGTGACAATTCTATTTAATTTTGAGCATAAAACCATATTAAAAGCAAACTGCGGACCACTTTGCCATGTCATTTCAATTGTCCTTGTCATGGATGGAACACATGTTAATATGTTAATGTTAACATTCTGCCTTGTGAAACGTGGGAATTAGCTTAAAAGCACCAAAAGGCCTTTAAGAATTCTTAAATAGTGCTTTTACCTCTCCAGTTTTGGATTTCAAGAACCGGAGCCAGCTTACTAATGGAGACCTCTCTGGTCATTTCGGTGGCACACTCTATCTGCCCGTGCTGGCAGGCCACATGGAGCGCTGTGTTCCCATGCTGGTCCTGCAGCTCCAGGCTGGCCCCTTTCTGCACCAAGCTCTTCACCACATCTGGCAGATTAAGGTAGGTGGCCAGGTGCAAAGGGGTCTGAGGAGCACACAGGACAAAGGGATTTGTAATGCAATCAAATCTGCATGTCTCTGGTTGCATAAATACAATTTATTTGTCAGAACAGGATAAATAATTCTTTGATTTCCTGCATTTGCAAGAATGCCTGTAAAAAACTGAACATTTAGCTGTTGGTCATACATTTAAATAAAGAAAAAGAAAGCGGAGAAACTGAGAGTTGCGGCTTTGGTCCAAAACAAACCCATCTTTTGGTTGCACAAGACACAAAACCAAACCAAACCACAAAAAAGCATCTTTAAACCTAAATGCAAATGTCTGAAGGTGGATTTTCTAAAAAAAAAAAAAATGAAAAAAACCTGAGGTGGAAACAGGAATTCTTGGTAACGTATCCAAAGGTGAGGTCCTAGAATGACTACGGAGGAAATTAGGCAAGCAAAACTAACTCTGTAAGAGCACAGGGCAAACTGAGTCACTGCATGAAGTGCTGAGTCTTAACTTCAGATGTTTCCTTTTGACACTTTAGTCAGTTCTGTCTTCACTTTGGTTTCTACACTAGTAAGACTCTGGTCTGACATCTTGAATGACTGGAACAATTCCTCCACCCACATCCACACAAGGATACACTCCACATCTCCCTGTGGTTCTATTTCTACAGGAGGTAGAGGAGGGGAGTTTCCATCATAAGTCCCTTATGAGCTAACCCAGTAACCACCCACAGTGACGTCCCCGACAGAGGACGGACTGCAAATAAAGAGGAAGAACCGTTCTCTGGAAGAGATATAAATAATGCCACCGTTTCCACAATCAAGATACCGATAATGAGGAAGTCAATGGGACTGAAAAATTCCAGCAGAAGCTGCAGTGTGCTTGTGTAGTGGAAAAAGTCGTGTTGCACTTACCTGATATAAATTGTTTTGAATGTCCAGGACTTCTTTCGGGAATATCTCTATCAACTGCTGAGTGATGAAATAGTCTTCATGGATGATTGCTAAATGCAAGACTCTGCAGGTGTGGAAAAGAAAAATAAACTTTGTCCGTTATCTGTGCAAAAGCTTGCGGAACTGCTATATTTTCCATTGAGCAATTGACCTTAAAAAAAAAAAAAACTAACAATGTTGAGTAGTAGAGAGAAAAAAAAAAACTGCATTTCAACAAAATGTTGCCTCACAATTTTCCTTAGTATTCATCTCAAGAGTGCACCTCAAAATGTAACACTCAAGCTGAAAGGCAAGGTTAAGCGGTTGGGACATTGAGCAATGCAAATTTCTTTTTTTTTTTTTTTTTTAGAGATAGTAAGGTGTTGAACGCAAGAGGCATGCTAAAACCGCACAGCAGTAGTTACAGTATCAACATCCTTGGAGCCTTTACACACTTAAAGCCAATGACGAAACAAAACAAAAACACAGTAACCTCAAAACCTGTGTGGGAAGTTGTACTAAACAAATGTGTGCAAAAAGCAGGAAATAGAACTGAGCATTAATGCCTAATTTAGCACAACACAGAACAACACAAAGAGGCCCTCTGTTGCAAAGAGGATTTTAAATGAATAAGTCAAAGTTCACCTTCAACTTATCAAAATACAGTTATGTGTGCAAATTTTCTTATAATTTTCTCAGCTTGTAGAATGAAAGGAATAAACTGTAACGTGTGGTATTCTGCGACTCTCCACGGAGCTGTTCCACAGTCAGGGTAAATGTCATTTAAAAAGACGTTGGACGCCACAGACTTATTCATAGAGACAGACAGTGTGGGATCAAAAACCGGCCACAAATTCTCACTGCACAGACCTTTTATTCAACTCTCTGCTCTGAATAAGTCATCGTGTACTTCAGAGCTCGACACATATTATTTTCATTTAGTTATGAAAGCTTTTTTCTCTTTAGTCGCACTGCAAAGCATTTGATTAAAGAACTTCATTAAAAGGAAAGGAAACTAAGAATGTAGTGTTCGATTGATTAGTTGTCTCCAATTGTGTGTATAAACTGGTCAATGATTGAATCTATTTGTGTTGCATACAGGGGCGTCAGAAAATATACAGACCCTTTTACCTGGGGAACACTTTATTGTCCTGTGCATTTAATGTAGATTGGATAAAACTGCAATTTGAGACCACTAAGCTATAGGTAAAGACCCATGATGACAGAGTGAAAACATATTTTTAGACATTTTCAACCCCTTTTTGTGGCACTCCAAATTGTGGTCAGGTGCATCCTGTTTGTTTTAAGCACCCCCTGAGATGTGTCTAGAATTTGTTTGACTCCACCAGTGGCAAAATCTAATTGACTACACACCGTTTAGATGCATATGTGCAAACACACTGCATGTTACACCCAAAAGCTACACAATGAACTCAGTAGTCTTCAACCATAGAGATCCGAGCAAGGATGACCGGACAAAGTGAGTAATCGGACAAGACGGACGATGGTCATGGAGGTGACAGCTTCAAAAGTCCTCTGCTCAAACAGCATGCTGGACAGACAGACAGTCATCTCAATAACCCTATATCAGTCAGGGATTTACTGTGAAGTGAATAAAAAGCATTTGGATGATTTTTGGAAACATCTACCTGACCTGACAAAATATAAAAAAAAGCCTCTTATTTATTCCAGATATTTTTTTCTCCTGGAAATCAGCTAATGGAAAGAATATATTTGATAATACTAGCACTCTTTAAAAAATTGCAACGTGAGATTGCAAAAAATGATTGCAGAAAATGAAGACAATTAGGTCAGATGATCACTGAATAAACATGGGTAACAAAATACCTTTGTAAAATGCAAAAACATTTATTTATTGCACCCATAAACTTGTACATGATAATCTAATGTAAACAAACTCTTCACTCTGCAAACATGTGTTAAACTCAAATTAACCTTTCAAAATAATGTACAAACAATAGAATAAAGTTATGCACAGTGCATCATGTGATAAAATATCACAATGCTTGGCCAAAATATTTTTTGTGCCACCCAAATGTGTCATCACTGAATGGTTTAAATGCCTGCAGACAGACGGATCTGCACTGACAGCGAGTAAACCCTGTGAACAAACGTCTTTCTGGTGTGAAAGGGACTTCCTGGTTTGAGTAAGAGTTGAATGAATAAGAACAAAAAAAATCCCACAGGGGAAAATAAATGTTTGCATGATTCTCTCTGAGTCTAAGCAGCACAGTGTTTCAGGTGTTTTTTTTTTTTTCCTCCCAGGTATCTAAAGTTAGGGTGTGAGAATGAAACCATGTGGCCCCAACAATCGGCTAGCGGAAATGAAAAGAGGTCAGAGACATAACAACACATCTGCACTGCTGTAACTACATTACACCAGCGTCTGCAGGAGTCATTTATAAGCCTCCGTGCACGTCAAAACAGACAGATGACATAGCAAGACTAGATGAGTGGGTCACACAAGAAGGTCTGCATGGGCTGAAAAGCTGTCTGTGGAGGTTGAGGTGTTTGGACTCTGTGCAGAAAGCTGCACTTTCCCTGAGTCAAACTGAGAAATGAACAGCAGCAACAGCCAGTGGCAGGTAACCAACAGGCATTTTTAGGTGTCTGGTCCGGTTCAAAAGTAGACAAAAAAAAAAAGAAAAGGAAGGAATGCAGATTGTGAATTTGCGGGATCCACACTGTTCTATCCTGATCAACAAGTTTCATGGATCAAAAGGCAGCCACACTGCACGCACTTTGTCTGTGCTGCACGGGGAAGTCCAGGCCTATCTGTTTCACTTCTGTTTTCTCACTGAGACAGACGCCTCACAGGAGCCCGTGCACATCTATGACACGGACAAGTTCATAACCAAAAGCTGAAGCAGTATCATACCACTCTAAAATCCCCTTCAAACAAGAACCATGGGAAACCCTGTGCTTTAAACATGATCGGACTCCTTAAGATTACATTTGTTGTTTGTTAAAAAAAAAAACCCAAAACGAATTCTTAAGCAAAAATGACAAATACTATCCGGCTCAAGCTTGAAAATTGCATCAGAAATTGTGATGAGCACTTTCATTTTCTTTTTGCACATTTCTAAACCCATTGATTAATGTAATTATTAAAATGAGGGCTGGCTGCAAAAGGAGCCACTGATGTTAACCATCACCTAGACGCTGGCAGACAAAGTTGAGGACAGGACAGTTATTCACAGAGGAACAGGGGAGGACCGTTTGAAAATCAATGTGTGACTATTATTAAAAAATAATGTGGTAATGATAATGATAACTAAACATCCTCTTTCACGAGCTGTTTTCATGCTTTGACATGACAAACTGCTCCATGAAAGTCAGCAGATATTCTGTGTAAATGCATGCACCACACTTGAACGTCACCCACCAGCAGATGGGGAATTTATTATACGACTAAAACAACAAATGAAGATAATAAAGCAAAACCTACGTGTCTCCTTCTTCGGTAATAGTTGAGAGCAAGTTCTCCTCGTGTTCAGAGAGTTCGGGGCTGTGTGCCTGCGGCTCCGGCTCGCTGGAGAGCACGCAGGTCTCCACCAAGCCCGTCAGGCTGTCCGCGGTGATGGACGAGGAGCCGTAGGCTGAGTCCAGCCGATCCTCCACCACGGACGAGAACTTCTCCCTCGGCCCGCCGAAGTCCGAGCCCGGCTCCCGGTGCTCCTCGGACTTCACCCCGAAGCGGTGCAAGTCGACGCCCGAGTCCGAGCGGGTGTCCTCCAGCAGCTCGTCTTTGGCGCAGTCGTCGCTCGACATGCTGGTGGTGGTGCTGGTGGTGCTGGTGCTGGTGGTGGTGCTGGCCTCGCTGGGCTTCCCCTCCCTCCGTCCCTCCGTCCCTCCGTCCCCGAGGATTCACGGGCTGCTGGCGGAGAGCCTGCGGACACCCGAGGAAAGCACCGCTCCTTTGTGAAACCAGAGGCAAGAGCCGCCGCGTCTCATGCCACTAACCGAGAACTCATTCCCCCCCGACGGGCGACGGGCCTCCGGCGCGGATCGACTACGACTCTGTGCTCGGTTTCCAAGTTCCCAAACGACGCTCAGTCATTCCAGAAACGGGCGAAGCGCAAACGGAGCGAGCTGAAGCGGCTGCCTGTCGACTAAATATCCGGTAACAGCATGAGCTTGAGGCGGAGAGCAGCCGAGCAGTGAAACGCGACCCGGGGAAGAGCTGACATGGGAAACGCGAAGCTGTTTTTGTCATGCGGGGGAATCCCCGGTGTGCGCGGACGGACACACACACGCAGACGCACGCGCGTCACCGCCCTTCAAAATAAAAGGATCACCTTAACCTCACACAATCGTGCAGAAAGTTTTTTTTTTTGTGTGTGTGTTCTACACATGAACAATTTCCGGGATGCGTTTTTTAGCGCTCACTGATTTCTAAACTACAGGCAGCTACAAAAATGAAAACAGGCATGAAGGGACTTTGAACCGCGTCAAAACTTTTTTGCAAAGCCGCGTTCACGTCGCTGTTGTATATCCACTGTTATTTGCTTTATTGTTTACTAGCTAAAAATAAACACACACATAATGCAGGCATGTGCACAAAGGCCACCGGTCCATATAGTTGAGCTGCTAACTGAATAAATAAAAAAGTAATTATCAAACATATAAACCATGAACTTTGACCTTTGCCAGAGTAAACATGAAGTGTCCATTCATGTTTTCACGCTAAGGCTTTTATTCAAGACACTAAATGCAAGCCATTGAAGTGCCTTGACATTTAAGAGTTTCCTTATAGCTGGTGACTCAGAGTCATATGCTTGAAAAATTAATGGCCAACGTGAGCAGCCATTATAGTCACTCATACTGTACAGCAGCAGAAACAGAATGAACTTACACACATATTGATATGATATTATTAATACTGTAATTACTGGTGCTGCCATGCGAGCTATGGTTGAAATACTGCATTGTCAGTGTGCACTTTGATATACAATATTACACAACTCCACAATGCAGTAGTTGTTTTGCATACTGGTAGCTCCAGTAGCTTTCCATTCATACACTCAAACAATACCATGATTTCCCCCGGTCAATAAGACAAAAATGCTCCTGTTCGTCCAGTATTTTCCAACAAGGGCTGAGTTGAGGCATGTACGCAGGGAAAGCTCACGCGGGCAAGATTTAAACGTAGAATTCTGACGCCAGAAAAGTTCAGGAATAACCCAGCTATCGTTTCTTGTTTCCTTTACTGTGTTAAAAATGCTTGTTGTGGTTTGACCTTTGTAGAGAGCTCGCTTCCACAGCTACTACTGCTGCTGCTGCTGCTAGACGGAGCCATTCATCATAAATCCAGTCTATAAAACAGTAGTGATTGTCAGAGAAAAAAAAGCATTTCTGCTGCCAAGAGCTGCCATCTGGTTTCATGTGATTCACTGTTAACTTTACCTATTCCAGTTTATACCAACAGTCCAGTCCAATGTCCATAATGCAGACTATAACAGACACAGGGCTGGTGTGCCCAGTTGTACCCTGAAAACCTCTTGTGCAAACAGTGCTGTTTGCAAAGCGAGAAATGAAAAGAATGTAAAATATTTCATACATAACGTTTTTATCATTATTTGTTCTTTCTTGCACTTGCACTTTACCCTGCAGCCTCTTAAATTTATGTCAGGAATGCAGATCTCTGGTGTAGACTATCTTTGGATTCCTAAGGCACATAAATAATTCGAGAGGTTTCATTTATGTTGAATATAGCAAGATTACTGGGACATACAAAACAGGGTGTTTATAAAATGTTTTTCATTTGCAGGGATAATCTGCCTGGCTGCAACTTCTACAACATTCTACGGTGATGAAAACCCCATTAATTTAATTTCAATTCAATTCCACTTTATTTACATAGCCCCAATTTACAAAAAAGTCATCTCAAGGCACTGTACGTAATAAAGTCAAGACTATAGAGACATTAATGTACATAATTAAAAGTATTTATTTATTTCTAATCTTTCTAATCTTTTAGTTTCAGATGTGGTCAGTTCCTGTGCTGAAGGTCCAACAGCAGGTTCCTACCAGTTTCTCACTCTGCCATGGAGTGGCCAATCAGATTTTGGGGGTGGACAGTGCAAAGTCAGCAAACTATAGCACCCAAAAGGTTAATAAAAGAAAACTGTGAACTCTTTAGTGACCAGAATGTATTCAGCAATGGTTTTCTACTGCAAATGATGCCTTTAATTAAAGTATCTATTCATTATTTGTCTTAAGGCCAATGCACTAATGTGGCCTCAAAAATGACAACACATACAGTATGTTGCAATTAGTTATTTAGATGATGCACATGAGGGACAAGTTGGCATCCAGTGTCTTCCCAATGTTGACAGGTTGACATGTGACCAAGAGGAAGTGGGAGTTAGACCACTGACCCCGAATCAGTCTGTATAATTATTTCAATATATTCCCTAGTATTGCAGCACATCATGGGGTTACTATGAATTCTTACGGCCATGCAGCCGATGTAGTGCAGGGAGTGGGTTTCTGTGTGCAGCACCGCCCCCCTGCCGGGGTGTGTTTGAATGTGTGTGAGGGGCTTCTTTACACTGTGCCATCTCACACGCTCCTGTCGTCTTTGTCTCGCTGCACCGCCTCACTCGCTGCCATGGGCACCGTCTGCAGGGAGCGGAGCTGACGGCCGCCGTTTTCTCACGCAGCAGAGCAGCTTCCATCAGCGGGAGGAGTCTCCTCCACTCGTTTTGTTCGCAGGCACAATGTCCGGACTCCCGTAGGCAACACGCCCAGCGTCGTGTGCCCACCTGGAGGAGAAGATGCTGGGATGATGCATCTTGGCGGCGTTTCCGTTCGGGCGCCGTACAAACTGGTTCCTCTTGGATGATGCTCAAAGTTGTGGTTACGCTTCAGCAAGGATCTGGAAACCCCCCAACAACCCCCCATCCCAACAGGAGATCCATGCTCAGGTTTTTGTATGGTTATCATCATCATCATGTCCCCAGCATCGGCTGCGACGGCCAGTGAAAGCAGCGCCGCCGCCGTCCCCGAGCAGGAGTCGGAGAGCCCCCGCCAGGAGGTGAGCAATCATTGTTTGCAATGCGGAGGCCAGTTTTCATTTTCATTTTATGGCAGATTTTACCCCGCATATGGATTCAGAGATGAATCCATATGCGGGGTGAAATCTGCCTTTCATAAGTGTGGCAAATTTCACAGAATTCACGCTGGAATCTCACTAATAACACAATTTGGGGGTTTTGGGGTTTAACACTGCGGTCAAGCTCTGGATTTTATTATTTTATCATTAACACTTTTATTATTGGGATACTATGCAGCAACACAGACGCGCGCCCGACGCTGTGTACGTGCATGGATGGAGTCTCTCCTCCAGACAAGTGGTTTGCAAAACAGGGTTCGGGGATCCCTTTTGGGTCCTGAAGAGCACTGAAGTAGGTCATGGGGAAAATGAAACCCTGTCAACAATGTCCAGTGGCAGAAAATAACAGTGTTTACTTTGTTCAAATGTTTGCTCACTGTTATTCTCCCAGGACAAGACTCACAAGAACCAACTCAGCATGACATGTGCCTCAGGGTAGTGAGTTAAACAGGAAAGACATGAAATATTACAAGCGAGCTTCCTTATAGTCATACACGCAGACGTATGTTTCTCTTTGTAAGGAAATGAAGATGGAATAAATTGGGACTTTTTGCCCCTGTATCACATGTAGTTCTTATTTCTGAGTGGATTTTTTGACTTTCTTTCTTCTTAACTGTCACTTTGGAGACTTCCCCAGCAAACACACATGTTGGTCGAGTTACATATCCATTACACAAGAGGGTTTTTATATAACTGAGCTGGTCTTATTATGTCAAGAGAATGTGTCCATGACTGTGAGAGGCACTTTAACTCAAAGGCAACACAGTCGTCTCACAGTTTGTGAAGCTCCTCAAGTCTTAGAGGTTCTGACCAAAGAATCAGAGTCATAAAATATTCATTGCATTTCATCAAAGGCTGTTTTATCCTTTCTGATGGAACAACCTTTATTCACGTCTGATCCCAGATATTGTAAAATAAGAATAACCTGAATAATGTTTGTGTCGTTGTGGGATCAGACAAGAACAAAGCATGCAACACCACGGTAATAAAATGTCCAAAATAATATCAGAGCCTCTAGCTAACAGAGGCTTTTAAAACCATATGTGTGTTTAAATCGAAACTGTATTTATCCACACATTTTTTTCAATCAATAGCTTAATTTTTGTGCAACGTCTTGATTTTTTTCAGCTTCAGCAAATCCATGACAGGAAACTGACTCGTGGTTTCCTCTCTATTGTCCGCTTTATTTGTCCCCGCAATACAAATACATGTGTTATTGCAACTCTGGATATTTAAGATGTCATTCTTGCTACTCAGTCAGAGCAGAAGTATTTCTTTGTCTAATGCATGAAATATGCCAGCATGACTATGTTCATGCAGTGAATCACTTCCTAAAAACAGCTTTGTTAGAATCACTTTTTCTTTTTAACTGGAATATGATGTCATCATAAAATAACTTTTCACGTCTCTCCCTTGTATTTTTCTTTAGATGATAAGTGAAATTTGCACATAGTGGATTCTTGGGACCTACTCCTAATTTTCCTGTGCGTGCATGTTGCTGTTTGAGAACTATAATATCTTCTTTCATTTCACCGCACATTTTAATCAGATTTGACCGCATGCTGCTTAAATAGAGGCTATAAAGTGTAACATGAGCCACAAGCTATGTCACGTTGTGTTGATTATGGTTGTCGAGCGTATGCAGGATACTCGTGAGTACATATTACTTGTGCAGTAGGCTTCTGTCAGTGGGGAATTTAATGTTAATCCCTTTTGCCCAGTGGGGTGCAGCCTTGGCTTGGTAAGGGACTTGGGGACCATGTGGCCAAGGTGGGGAAGACAATTATGGAAAAAGAACATTTATTATTTATGGTGTTCTCCTAATTGAAGAGCACAGAGAAAACATGAATTCAATGACTTAGTACACTGAAGCTGGTTATTTGACTGCTGTGGTCTCCTCTAATCAGGTTTCGGCTTTTGAGCTGTGTGCTCGACACAAAGGGAAACCTGTTTTTCAACTGTATCATTGCTGCAAAGTGTTTGAGGTTTATACACGTTCCCCTCTGCCCTGGTGTGATGTCTGTTATGCAAATATTTTGGAGAAGATTCCTTAATGAACCATCTTTCTAGGAGCTTTTGAGCTTTTGCCAGATTTGTGTGGCAGTGTTCCCAGAAGGTGTGACTAGCTCTTGATGCAGGCACTGAGGCCTGCTGTGCCCCGAGGTGATGAGGGATGACACCAGCTTTATGCTGCCAGAGTCAAACGGCAGCTTTTTTCTGGCTGGGTTGACATTTAATGTGTAGCCTCAGAATATTTGTGTTTATTAAGCCCCTTTTTAATTCACAAGTATCATAGCTCATAAACAAATGTACTGTGCACACCCACACAGCAGGTAAGCTCACAGGGATCCTGATGTACTTAACTGTACTTAACTGTACATGTGCACAAACCCGCCTTTTTGAGTCTTCTTGAATCTGACTGCATGAGTGGGTGAGACTTTTGACAAAGACACAAGGAATTTGTGCATAAATTAACTATGAAAATGCACTTACAACTTTGAATATTTCCATAAAAATTTAACATTACATAATTGACCCCCTCTTTTCCTAAAAATTTTCTAGTTTTTACGGATATTTAGATCATACTTGAGTTCATCAAATGAATTACAGTATTAAATTAAAATACATTATTCTTCTATTAACTTGTTGATGTTTTCTCACTTTTTAGCAGCGGCCCCAGAAACAATCCTTGACTAAATCATTGTGCCAAGAGTCTCACTGGAAATGCTTTCTGTTGACTCTGCTGATGTACGGCTGCATCGGGGTGATGGCCTGGTGCCAGGTAACCAAGGTCACGCGCTTGTCCTTCGACAGCGCCTACAAAGGAGAGTCCATGATGTACCACGACAGCCCTTGTTCCAACGGCTACATCTACATCCCGCTGGCTTTCCTCGTCATGCTGTATGTGGTCTACCTGGTGGAGTGCTGGCACTGCTACGCCAGGAACGAGCTGCAGTACAAAGTGGATGTGGACAGTGCAGCCGAGCGGGTCCAGCGGATGCAGCAGGCCACACCCTGCATCTGGTGGAAGGCTATCAGCTACCATTACGTCAGGAGGACGCGGCAGGTGACGCGCTATAGAAACGGAGATGCCTACACCACAACACAGGTGTACCACGAGCGAGTCAACACCCACGTGGCTGAGGCCGAGTTTGACTATGGGAACTGTGGGGTGAAGGACATCTCAAAGGACCTGCTGGGGCTGCAGGACTTCCCTATCACCAAGCTGAGGTTCACAAAGTGCTTCAGCTTTGCCAACGTGGAGTCAGAGAACTCCTACCTGACTCAACGTGCCAGGTTCTTCACAGACAACGAGGGTCTGGACGACTACATGGAGGCTCGTGAAGGGATGCACCTGAAGAATGTAGACTTTAAGGAGTACATGATTGCCTTTTGTGACCCTAACCACCTTCCCTGGTATGCATCCAACTCCAGTTTTTGGGTGGCAGCTGCTTTCACCCTCTCCTGGCCTCTGCGCGTGCTGACAGAGTACCACACGGCCTGCGTGCACTACCACGTAGAGAAGCTGTTTGGTTTTGACTTTGTGCCAGTGACACCATCTGAGGAGCGGCCATATTGCCGACACATCCCACGGGTGAACACAATTGACAGCACGGAACTGGAGTGGCACATCCGTTCCAACCAGCAGCTTGTTCCCAGCTACTCAGAAGCAGTTCTCATGGACCTGGCCCAGCTCTCGGGGAGCTGTAACAGCTACTCCATATGTGGGGGATACAGGCAGAATTGTGAACGCTGCCACCGTGCCATCAGCAGCTCCTCCATCTTCTCTCGCAGTGCCCTTAGCATCTGCAACACGGGGAGCCCGCGCATCCCTTTTAGCGCCAGCCGCTTCTCGCTGGGGCGACTGTACGGCTCCAGGCGGAGCTGTCTGTGGAGGAGCAGTGGGAGCCTGAATGAGCAGTCCTGCCCCACAGAGAGCACGCGCTGTCTGTCAGACCCGCAGACTAGCGAGGAGAACCCTCCAGCCTATCAGGATGCTGTGTACTTCCCAGTGCTCATTGTGCACCGCAACGAAGGCTGCCTCAACCACGACCACCGCTCCCTGCACAGGAACGGCTCCTGTGTGGAGACTTCACTATGACGCATGGCTTCCACAGTTGTCTGAGCACAGAAGTTAATGATACAAGCACAGAATGAGCAGCCACCGTCTGGGTTGGGACAACACTAACTTCTGCTTCTCCTTTTTACAACATACAGTAGGTAACTCAGTCACCAATACACCTTCCCAAAAAAACTACTGTAAAGAATACTATAACCTCAAACAAACAGTTAACAAAGTATGTCTGGGATGTACATACAGTATATCTGAAAGGACATAATGGGTTTGATGGGAACTTACTGCCAAAATGTCACATTTATGCCCACAGAAAACAGTTGAAAAATCCAGGAATATGAAAAAGAGTCTGCTGTAAAGGTCATATTTTTAGATCTTAGCCACGGACAATTTGCAAAAACCTGAGTAACACTAGTATTTTAAGCCTAAAATTGAGTTTGACTCAAACGTAGCCTAAGAAATTTCCAAGAAATTAATGAGATATGAAAAAATATTGGGAATAATTATTAATGGATGCCTGAAATAAAACTGAAATTTACTGTGCAACATGCAAACATACTGTATCATCACTTTCAACAAAACATAATTAACTAATAAAAAAGTAAACTGGGGCCAAATAGAAATTCTAAAAACCTGCGTGTTATGTTATTTGATTATACAACTTAAATATGGTCATTCAAAGTCATCGCTCATGTAAATTTTTTCTTGTAAAGAATATCTTTCAATGGTATATAAAATTAAAATGTCTAACGCAGATGTCAAAATATCCTGGTAGCAGAAATCGGCTTGGTTGCAATGACATTATACTTCCTCGCTTGCTAAATATAGAAACTGAGTCAATTAATAATTTACAGGAGAGCTAAAGGACACGGGAACTTCAAAGTGAATCAACAACTCTTCTTCAAGCTATTGTTTAATAACTACAATCTGTATATTTTCTATAATGGCAAGTAAGTAGTAATAAATCTCACGGTGTTATTGAGTCATTGCTAATCAGCTAAATATCAAAGATCCATTCCAATTCATATTTGGCAATGTTTTTTATCCAGCCTACCTCTTTATTTAAGTGCCTAGTGATCAACTCTTCCTGACAAACATAAGTTATCATAACATCTCAACACGTTCCCACTTAAACAAGTGACATTTATACTCATTATAGCACATGTCCATACTTTTTAAACACACAAGCTCCTAAGAATCAGACGCTAAATGCAGACAGTTTGATTTTATAATGTAACACAGCCCATGCACGACTGGATCTGTGCTGCTGCTGCTGCTGATGCGAATCGCAGAGACGGCCAGACAGCAGGCCATCAAAGATGGTAGAAATAGGCAGAGACGTGGATTCATTACTGATAGTGTCAGATTTAATAACATTACAGGATTACTTTAAAGGACTAAACACGATGTCCTGTAAGTCTTAGTCATGGTGAATTTGGTTTTACAGCAATGTACAAGTACAGACTTTTAATGGAACCAGTGACACTGGTTATGTAAAAATACTTACTATATCAGAATTAGCTTTCAAAATGCATCATCCTTAACATCTGATGCAATGCATGAATAGTCTTTCAGGGCAGCACAGAGTGCATTCAAGAAAAGCATTTATTTACAAACCAACCGTCATCTCACGAGACCTGCAGTGAAAGATAAAACCAAAATGGACCATTGGCGGGGCATTTACTGCCATTAAAACCATTCTGACTAATCACTGAACTTCCAAGAATAGTAAGAATCTTGCAATCTATGGTCGTCTTGTGTTACTTCCTGTAACAACTTCACAATAATGGGCTTGTACTGATAATTGTGATCAATTAGCCATATTCATTACATTCCATGCGTGGTGTTAGGTTGCGAGTTAGAGACAGTCCTTATAGCAATACTGAAGAAAAAGCAGAAAATAGTCAAGAGGAGTGAGACGTAAGACAGAAAAGAAAGAAGAAAAAGATTCCATGAAACCTCACATTCAATTCAGCAAATGACAGTGTAAAAGACTCTAGACTGTTTTAAAGTTATAAAGCTGTTTTTGCAACATCGGTCATCTATGCAAGCCCCTTAAACTCAGGATAGTATTCAGAGCAATTATTCTGCTTGCAACAACATCCCCAAACCTGTGACTTCTTTCTGTCATCTCTATGCTTACACATTTACGCAGAAATTCCACTTTGCTATAGAAAGACTTGTGCAAGGCTCTGCTGCATAAGAACTAAAAAGAGGGGTTTGCAAAAACACACAGTCGAAATAAACTGTCATAACTGCAAGATCTAAAGATACAGATCCCATTCGTGACTGAAAACAATGTTCCTTATCAGCTCCTGGACATGTGCAAATTTATCACTACGTGGCTTCTTAGCAAGTCCACGCTAGTTCCAAGATACCAACAAACTTACGGGCAAATTGGATGGCACAAAAAAAATACGTTTTGTAACAGGAAAATTGTTTCCCATAAAACATGATCAGTTGGTAACGGTTTATTTACAGTACATAGTGCTTTTCAGAATAAAAGTGTAATAATAATGTCCTGGGATCAGCATCTCTCATTCTCACACATTGTAGTTTGGCACCTAATATGTTTTTATGTTAATCTAACTGACTAGCTATAGCTTCATATTTAGCTTCATAACTCTGAAATCTTTCAAGAACTACAAAAACTTTCTTGAGCAACAGAAGGAGTGTTTCTTTAATATATAACTAGCAGGAACGGTTTTTTTCGGATTCTGAGTCACAGACGGACCATATGTCGCATTATGCATGTGACTGTTCTGAAAAGCCCAGAAGGCACCACAAACAAGGCCACGCGAGGTC
This sequence comes from Channa striata, assembly GCA_033026295.1. Lineage (NCBI taxonomy): Eukaryota > Metazoa > Chordata > Actinopteri > Anabantiformes > Channidae > Channa > Channa striata. The sequence goes on from CM065170.1 coordinate 7,102,534, forward strand.
CGCGTCAGATATAAATCTGTAATGTCAATTCACTAAACAACTTTTAAGAAGTGGAGGTACAAGAAGATTAAGTGTTAGATTTCAGTCATTGTTTCATACTGAAGCAAGCCAACACGCTTCTCAGGTGGCTTCACTGTGATATTCCTATGTAATCATGTGTAAGAAAAGACGTGTTTACTAGTGCAATGTTTACATAATGACATAAACTAAATCAATTTGAGGTATTGAAAGTTGTTATAAATCTGACTGAAAGGTTCATAACGAGGCATTTTCCTCCATAGAAGACTGTTACCGTAAAGGCTTCTGTCACGCAAAGCACTGAACCCTTTATTAATTATACAAAGTAGATTAGATTGTTGTATGTACACTTTCACTCACAAATGCTCTGGGGCTTGTCTTTTTGTATTTCAATAATTTTGTGTATTTGCAAGACTGTAGGGCAACTAAGATTTGTAGTGTAAGTAAAGTCGAGATTGGGAGGTTAGAATGACTGTTTTGTGGATCTTAGCTGAATGTCAAGGATGTCAAATGCTACGTTTGTGAAGTCGTTAATGGCAACACAGTCTCTTTTCAAACATTAATAACAGCATCTTTGTACTGCTTTGACTTGTTTGAATGATTTTATTCCTTTCAGCCTTTGGCTGTCAGAATGATTAGACGGGGTGCGCGCACTCGTACACACAAACACACGTTACACACATTTTCGAGGGAATTTGAGTGGCTGGGGATAACAGTGGATAGATAGTTTGGGTTTTTTCAAGGGGTGGTTTGATTTTGTCCACACTGAACTTAAGATAAGATTAACACTTATGAGTTTTTTTACTGCCTAAAAAAGGTGTTACACTATTAACCTGTAGTTAACTGTACAGTAGGTGGAACAACATAAGTCTGTATGTAAACCAACACCACCACGAGGCTGCCTTGATGTTACATGAAGACTGAATACCAAATCTGTGTATCAAAATGGAAAACAGCTCCTCAATAAAATGAAATGCTACAAATTTTGTAAAACTTTTATTTCTAATTATGATTCAAAACTCTAAATGATAGAGCTGGTGATGTAAAAGATTTATAGTGTTAATATCACCAACAAAAAGACTGAAGACAATGTGTCTGTCTTTCAATATTTTCCGACTGGTCTAAAGTGTCTGTGTTGCTCATCCCCTAATAAAATATTCTGATAATGACAAATATTTTCCTACAGAATCCGGGACTACAAGTTTTAATCACACGAAAGGGGGTAATGGACATTTGTTGAGAACAATTTCCAGCTGCCTGCTTGGTGTTCTAGTCGCTTGTTTGCAGCAGTAGGATTATGGGATTGAGTCCGTGTCTACACTGTCCGAGTTGCAAAAATATTGCTCACTGCTGTGGCTGCACATACAAAACCAGTTAAGATTAAATCAGAGTTAGTTTAGAGGCAGAGTAATATATTTACAAGAAAAAATATATAGATATACCCAACCCTAATTCCAAAAAATGTTGTGAGGATGTGTAAAATGTAGATACAACTAAATGCAATGATGTGGACATATTTGCAAATATTAGCAAAATTTGAATTTGATGGCAGCAACACATTTCAATTCACATTTCAAGTCAGGACGCCAATTGCTGGAGTTTTAGACGAGGAATGTTGTCCCATTTTTGTCTGATGCAGGACCCTCGCTGCTCAACAGGCCTCTGCCTTTGTTGCCAGATTTTTCAGTAGGATATCACCAAACTAAAACTAGATAACTTATCGGACTGTATGAGAACTTTTGTACTTGACATTTTGTTTGTCCTGTAGCTATGTAATTACCTAAAACAATGAGTCGGTGTGTTTTACAAAGAGGAGCGGATGATGTCTATTTGCCTGTCTTCTCTTTAGCTTTTCTCTTTTCTTCTAATCTCTTGTTTTTCCAAACCACCTGGTTAATGATAGAAAAGGTCTCCTCGTCAACGTGCGTCAGGCCGATGTTACATTCCGTTAGACAAGTGTTGTCCGACATTGCCTCCTCCAAAGCTTTACCTCCGACCTGCAGACACGGGTAAAGAAACACATGTGGCCGTCAGTAAGGACAGTCTATAAATCTCCTCACTCTTCTGCAGAACTTTTCTAGCTGAAAACTGCTCTCACTTTCTAAACTGCTTATTGTCAGTGATTTTTCTGTTTTGTCTGAAACTTGTATTTCTATTTTTGTAGGAGTAGACAAGGTCAAGAATATTGATGGTACTGCACTCTCCCCTTCTGCTATGTGGGAGATTTTTGATCCTCCGCATTGTATTCCAGTCAGAGATACAGTATACAGTGAAATCTTAAAGAGGAGAGCAAGAGAAAGGGAACATTCAGATCGACCTCTCAAGGGGAAACAACCCTTACTCAGCTTTCTATTATTGCATGTTTTCCACACATATCTATAAATAATTGAAAAGCCATTCTGTATACTTTCAAGCACTAGCCTGTTTTGCGGCTGAAGAAAAATCAGTGTTTCAAAATAAAATATAGTTTGAAATTTTTAAACCTGCAAACATTTAACACAACCTAAATTTGGTCTATCACAGCACTGAGCTCAAATTTTATATTTTTGCCCCATTGGCAGTAAGAATCTAAACATAGCCATATTATCTTTCATTCTGTATCAACACAGCAGTTTGTTGTCTGCTACGATCAGCATTTCAACAGTGAAGTGACAAATTCCTTATAAGTGTTCTACTTACCTCACCCAGGCTGTTGCAGGACAGATTGATGCTCTTCAGGGTTTTATTCTGAGCTAGTACTTTAGACAGAGAGACAGCAGTAGGAGAGGTCACTTTATTGCCTCCCAGGTTCAGATGAAGTAGAGTGTTGTTTTTCCACAAGGCCTTTCCTATGGCCTCACCCCCCTCATCGCCCAGATGGTTGAGACAAAGGTTGAGGGACAAAAGCGTGGAGTTCTTGGACAAGGCGTGGGCTATAGCTTTGGCTCCTGGGTCTCCGATACCATTGTCACACACGTTCAGAACTTCAAGTTTACTCCTGTTGAGCAGTTTCCCAATGGCTCTGGCTCCTCTGTCTCTGATCAGGTTATGAGACAAGTTAAGTTCCCTCAGGGACGGGTGGTCCAGAAGGTGTTTTACCAGCAGCCGACATTTTTGTCCTCAATCTGGCTTAGATGGAGCCTTAAAATCTGTACAAACAGTTTAGTAATGGTATAACAAGACATGATATTATAGACTGAAACATAAAAAAATCAGATCAACAGATAAATTGGACAGTATATGCAGCACCAACATCAACTCCAATCATTTCCTGCGGAACAGTTTCCACAGTATGCCCCCATGTCATGTTTTCATCCTTGTTTTAGTTAAAGTAAATAGACATCACTGGAAATTACATATTTAAATGGCAAGAACATCATGAATCATAATGTAAAATAAACAAACATGTTCCAGAAAATAAGGTTCCAGACTCTGCAAGGACTGAAATCTACAAAAGACAGCATGCCATAAACCACCGAGGAGGAGTCAGTATTTACCTTCAAGGTCTTACACGACTGAAGTGCCTTGGCAAGGGACTCACAGTCTTTGTCAGTCATCTCAAACATCTTCCATTCAAAGTTCATTCCACACTCTTTGACCCTGTACACCAAATGAAGCTCCTCCAGGTACGTCAATTTGTCGAGCAGGACGCCAAAATTAAAGTGGTCCATAGATGGTCTTTCATACTCATTCTCACTCTCCAAGTCTGAGCTGTATTCTTCTTCCTCCTGGGGTTCAATCAAAGGTGGCAGCAGCTGGGAAATGTCCAACCTCTTCACATAGTTTTTACAATGAGAAACTATTTCTAGAACTGTTTCTGGATTTGTTACACCTGGTACAAAAAGCTCAATGATGTTCTCGATGTGCCTCTCGAAGAACATTCTTTTCCAGCTGTGGCCATAATAGGAAACGTCACACAGGTCCCATCGCTGCTTGCAGCATCGCTCCCAGTAGACGCCGTCACCGATCAAGTTGGCTGTGACACTCAGAGGCAGGGACAGCGACAGTCTCTTCTCAATGAAGTCTCTTTGGCTGGGTGTAAGTTCTTCAAATATGGGATAATCTGTAAACACGTTCAAGTTTTGCAAATACGTTACATTTGATTGTCAAGTGAGTGTGACAAAGGTGCACATAGTTTCAGCTGCGTACCCTTGAAGTGGTCCACTATGCTTTGCAGGCACAGCTCTGACAGACATGGCACTGTAACCAGGGACCAGTCCAGGTCTTCAGCAATGATCCTCCTCATTTTTCAACTTCTCACTTGAGTTCAATGTGGCCACAGGAAGGTAAGAGGACTTGACTGAGTGTTGCTGCTCTCTGATTAAAAGAAAGAGAAACACAAAAAATGATTTACATCTACCACTAGAACACACACGCTAGCTTGTCACGTTAGCTAACACGTTTTCAGCTAGACACGGAGGCTTCAACTGAGCTAACCTAATTATTATTATTACATTATTTTCTATTGTTTACAGTATACTACATGTTCACTTTACACACATATTAATTTTATAGACCACGTTTACCATGAACTAACTCACTGGCAGTGCGCTCGTCCGGGTTCCATTTGTCTCCATGGTAACACAATGCTCTGAGATGAGTTCACGGAAGTTGGAGCTTTGTGATCTGACGCTTGTCTCACAGCAGGACCGGTGTTCTGAAGACAAACTTAAACAAAATTCAATTTTTGTTTATGTGTTATGAAGTTATGGATGAAGAAGTTTGGGTTGTCTTGTCATAATTTTGAGTAATCTGTGAGCTGGATTTATTTTTCATCGTTAGAAAGCGCATGTTTCGATGCTCATGGAACGCAGCATCCCACTGTTCGCCTTGGAAACAGTGAACGCTAGTGAAAATACCGGAAGTGGAAAAGGCGAAGATACCTGCTTAAGAATAGTGTGCATTACAAGTAGAAGCACCGATCTAAATTATCTAGTATTTTAACATTTTTGGAATTGAAGAAGCATGTTTGTCACATTCTCAAAGGTGAAACATCTATAAAAATAACAACCATAAGAATTATGTGTAACAAAAACAGCTTGTTTTGTAAGGTTTTGGCCACATCATTTATTTTAAATATGGTGGCCAAAACATTAGACTCACCTCTTCTTATAATCCACTTCCCACTTTGACCTTAATAAAAAACACATAGTAGAATTATCACCTTTCTGACAGTTTAAATCTAAAAGCTGAGAAATGTAAATCTTGTAAAAGCAGAATTCATGGCAGGGCTGCTATATTGGATTCATTAAATTCTACAGGTGGTCATAATTTTTATATGTGTATATAAACCAACTGAATGTGTATGTTTTTTTTAGAAATATAGATTAATTGCTACTGCAAAACAATATAGTTCTGTGATGTAACAAATACCAATGTGAGAGAATAAAAGAGATCAAGCTGTTAACATCCAATTAAACTAAATAACTAAATACTGTTTTAACACTTTGAAACAAAAGGACAACCTTAATACGAGTGAGTGTGCTTTTAGAATTGCATTTGGATGTGTGCTGGAGCTTCTGCCGCGTTCAGCCCGATCATGCTGTGAAGAACATTTGGATTCTATAAAGCTGGCAGATGGAGCACGGATATGAACCAGGGCCCTTTTGGATAAGAGTATCCTGGAGTGAATCCATCTATCTTACAAAAAAGCAACAGAAGAGTGTAGGAAGGTACAAATGAGTGAATACCACCTTTAGAGCTGCTGAATGCCACTGTGTGGGAACACAAAACATGCAAGCCAAATTGTTCTGCATAAAAGCAGTTAATCGCCAATTATATTCTAGAAGGCCTGCACATTTTATAAAAACAGCTTTCTATATGCTATTCACAATGTTTCTAACAAAACAATAGTAAAAGGATGCAGTTAGGAGATCTATAGACTCCAGTGATATTCAAATAGTTTTGTACAGGCTGAAATTAAAGGACTATTTGAGTCATTCCATTGATTGTTTATTCTAGAAAATGAGTCCAAGGTAATATGTAATATGTTGAAATTGCTTTTCTTTTTCTGGCCAACAGTCTAAAACCAAAAGATATTTGATTGGTCATTATTTATGACAATGAAAAGCTTTATTTTGAAAATGACAAAAGCTGCAACCAGTTGAGTTTCATTTTTGCTTCAAAAACATCTACTCAAAAATAGTTATTCCATAGTTGCAGATTGAAATTCTGTCCCATAACTCTAACATGAGTGACTAATAGTATATCTAATAATGTGTGTATAATTTTCCCATGGCTACAAATGAGTCGGGTTCATGATGCAGCAAAAAAAGGTTCTGCATCCATGCAGAAGCTCAGAGAGAGAGAGTAAGAGAGGGGGAGAGAGAGAGATGGCTGTTGCTTACAACATGAGGTTGCTGTAGGAGTCAGATGGAGAGATGGATGAAGGAATAAGAGGCTCCAACTGTACCCCTGAGGCAGCCCATCACTGTCGACCTCACGTAATATGGCTCGACAGACACACGCTCCCCTCGCACTCCAGCTTTAATGGACTTGCATGACATCAGGCATCCACAGAGCAGGAGGCAAATTCACTCTGCAGTCTGCTGTTCCTGTGCACTCTGGCCAGTGGTGGCTGCGGTGCTACTGCAGCAAGAGCTGTACAGGTTCACTGATCAGCTGGATATGTTTTTTGTTTTGGCTTGATACAGCTGCCAAACATCATATTATGTGAAACTAATTTAAAAATGTTTTTGTCTTACACATATATGAGATGGTTTTGGAGTTGTCTGAGGACATGCAGTAGTTTATTTAAGGCCGTTATCCAAATGCAGCCCCAGCATAATAGGAACAGGTTCTGCCTCACTTTTAGGGCTGGTGCATCTCACTTCCATTTGCTTTCAACACCTAATGAGCTGTTGTATTAGTTGCTATGCAATCCAACATGTGCAATTACAATAAAGATGTAAGAATTTAGCCTTTATTTTCAAGCAATTACATGCCAATAACATGTCAAGATACTATTGACAGGTATTGTAAACTGTACAGAGCAACAAAACAATGACTCACATAACGATCAATTTGATTACTGGTAACCTTCCAAGAAAAAAGAAAAGAAATATGAGCCAAACAATTGTGCATGCTTACCACTCAGCATTTGCCCTGCCTGTGAACTTACTGTGAACCCAAATGAGCAGTTCTTTCATATCTTATGAACATTGAGGTCATTCAGTTGGTTGTTTATATAAGTCGGGGCCAGTGAGAGATGAGGTGAACTCTGGAGTGAGGCCAGTGGGAGTGATTAACTCTCTTCCTTTATGTGGACCTCAGAGCAGCTCAGCAATGCTGCTCTGGAGCCGCTCAGCAGCTGACTTTAACAACCTATGCGCACCAACTCCCATGACGGCATGTTGATGAATGGAAAGCAGAGCATCAGAACATAAAGCAACAATGAAAATAATGAAGTGGGTTTGGCAGTTTTTCAGGAGCGGCTGTGTGATTATATTACAATTCTTTTTCATGTACACCAAGCCTTCAAAACAGCTTTTCAATCCACGTTTTCAGGTAGTTGGGTCTGCTTGAAAAGTTTGTACAGTGGATAAAAAGATAAAGTTGACAACTTTAAGAACTGAATCTATGTAAAATGTAGAGCAATTACATTTTATTTGACCTAAACATCTATCAATGGCTTCACCTCTTTTCAGAACATAATGAAAATTAACAGTGTACTTCATTACATGGACAGTTACGCTTCATTTTCCAGGTCCTGTAATTTCCAGATAATGTCCTGGAAATTTTTTGCATTATTATGCAGAAACTTGCTGGTATTTAGTTGCTAATTTCTGGGACATTTTCAACAAAAGGCATATGTCTCTGATGTTTTAAAGAAATAAAAACATTATGTAGTAGGCAAGTGAAAAACTTCTTCCAAGAGATTCCAGGAAAGATTCAAATTAACTCTTAATTCTTGGTCCGGTAGAAAGACTGCTACACTGAGTCACATTATTTTACTGTAAGCTGCATCATGTTAATTAGACTTCTTTCTTATTACTTGGAAACATTTCACTACTCATTCAAGTGGCTAGGGGAGGAGGATACAACTGCCTAGCCAACTTTCCACAGACTGAAGAAGCTACAGAAATTGGATAAGTAGTGAAACATGTCTGAGAGGAAACACATCCAGCTGACCTGTGGGAACTTCCAAGTAACTATAACCTGGATGACTAAGAGCATTCACAAACATGTAAAAAAATGAAATAAAAATAACAAAAGGTGTAAGTTGTGCTGGTGAGTGGGTGAAAGTTCATAGCACAATTAGTTAATGGAAAATCCTTGTAATTAACAGACAATGTGAGAGGCAAGTTTCTGTGAAATTATCTGGAAAGTCTGGGACCTGTAAAATAAAGCACCAAAATAATATTAGCTCTCAATCTGACCAAACCTATATTGTGAACACTGTAATGGACTCCTCATCTAGGGCAGTCTGTGCATTCATTTTTATTAAAACAGCGTGATGCCATTCACGGAGATGTACATTATTCTAAATGCCAATTAGCACTAAAGTGCAAATCAGGTTAATAGGAATGTCACTACTTTGCATGTATTGAAAAATAAATGCTGCACAAATCAAAAACATGACCTGAAGATTCACTTTGGTTAAGATATTTCAGTCTGGACCAAAGATTTGTACAGAGTCACACCAATGGGATGGCTAAAAACAAAAAAATGGTCCAATCAATTTGTGGGTTTGAGAGGTTTGTATTTACCTTCTCTGTATGAACTCTTAGCATTTCCACTACACAGACCTATGCTTATAATGATTTACTAGTTTCTTAGAACCATAAACCAAAACAATTAAGAAAAAAAATTGGCTAAAACAGAGCATCAGAACACATAAACAGGAAATGACCATCAAAATGCTTAGGAAACTTTATTCCTTCTGTTGAAAAAAAAAAGACAATAAGATAATCAGCTTCCACAAAAGTAAAACACATACCGTAGCTATTGTTGGGCTCATTGTGAGACCAAACTTTGCACTCTACGTCTCTAATGTCCTGGTGTTATTCCAGGGAAATGCAAACATCAAGACCAAAATGTCTAATTCCCATTACAGCCCACAGGAAATCAGGGCTAATCCTCATAGTCATCAAAACTTTCATCTGAGTAACTGTAGGACGAACTGGAGTCCAAGTGGATGCTACTGTCTGTGGCCACAGAGACCACGGAGCTCAGGCTGCTGTCTATGGACACCAAACTGCTGCTGTCACTGTCGCTGTCGCTGCTTCGGCTGCTGTCGTCATCGTGGATCACCATCACCTCCGCAGAAACAGCTGCTGGAAAACATTTGCAAACGTTCTTTATGTCACAGAAAAAGGCTCATCTTATTCTACAAATACCAAAGAAGAATAAAACAAACAATGAATTCATAACTGAACTGAGTTACATCATTCAGAGAAGTGAATTTGTCATTTATTCTGTCCCGCCTTCCCAGTTGTGGACAAAATTACAGAAACACCAGTCAGGAAACCACAAAACTATTGAACAGCAGCAACACTGTCATTTTCACAAAAGGAGAAATTCCTGCAGAACTCTCAAAATATGCTTCTTTTTAGGTGGAGCCTGTTAATCACTGATACGTGATACTGAAGTCCAGAATTTAGTTCAACAATCTTTGGTTTGTGGGGGAATGCATGTTTATTTTCAGTACATCATTTCCCTTAACCTATGTTAAATTTTTATTTTGTTTAAGAATTTCACGGAACAATATCACGGAAAGAAAGTATGTTGACTGAAGTATGATGAAAGAAATTATGAAACTAAAATCACACTGTCTCTGAGCCAGCTGTGGGTCGAGCACTTGGCACAGGCCAACTAACAGTTGCCGCTCTGCACGAGAAAAAGACTAAACACTAAACTCACCCCCACATGTTCTGTAATTTGATCGGATCAAAATGATGTGGCACACCTTTGCTAGTAAGTTTACTGCCAGTCAGATATTACTGCTGCATGGGTCACCCATGTGACTGTGATCCTGACTGAGTATATTATGAAACTGTCGTACATACTGTAGCTTGATGTGTGCAACTCAAGAGGGGAATAACCATGACATCCAGAGAACTAAGGACAGGAAATTCCATTGGAAAACGGGAAATATTAGTGTTGCACATATGGGGCTATGATGGGGCAAAGGTTACTTTGCACTGTGATACAACAACGCTCAAAATCATTAGCTGTCATCTGCCCAGAATAGTTTCATTGATAAGAGACATTATTTCTTTTTACAGAAACCTGTGCTTTGAACATCAACACCCACTTCACCCAATGACCAAACTGACTCCTATCAGTTTCTGTAATCACAGTACAACACCCCCAAGACATTTGAAGGCTCTGGACTGACCTGATCTGATGACCTGACGATCACAAGCTTGCTTATCTGAAAGAGGGAAAACTAAATTTTAGCTCAAGATCTTACACATTGTTTTGTGCAAAGAAAAGCCAGATTAGCTTTAACATAGCGAACTCACTCTTATTATTTAATATTCTGGTAAAGTTGCTCTTTAAAAACAAAGTAAAAATGAAATGCCAAATTCTCTCATGGTATAAACTCTTGGATACTAAGGACATAACTGATAACGCACCTCTCACCTTTCCTCTCAGAGATGAGTGCCTGTCGCCTGGCCTTCATGTCCAGGCTCAGGTTTTCCACCATGCGGTCGATGCAGTTGTCCAGCGCTAGGCAACGGGTCTGGGACTGGATGGCCTGTCGGCAGATGGGGCACTCATCTTTCTTTTTGCGCCACTGCTGGATGCAGTGACAGCAGAAGCTGTGAGCGCAGTTCAAGATGACTGCCTGCAAACAAGAAATCAAAATTACTAAAATTAACTGTTTTTGGTGGTATTCATTTTTTGGGTCTATTTCTTAAAGCACAACAAAGGTTGTTTGGTGTTTTTTCTGTTCAGTTTTCATACCTACAATATACTCCTGTGTGCGCAAATTCCTTTCTAATCAAAAATTTACTTGTGGGAATAAAATGCAGCAAATATGGAAGAGAAAGGATGGAACCATCAAAGATCATGCCAAACTGACCTCAATGAAGAGCTCAGAGCAGATGATGCACTGAAGCTCGTTCTCCAGAACTTCAGTCACTTGTGTCACTACCTCATCTTTTTGAGCCCTTGCCTTTTCTTTCTCCTCCTGCAAAAACGCAAGGAAACAAAATCTCAAAGTTCAATAAGCAACAGCTCAACTATACAACGCAAACAGCTATGAAATCACCTTTATATACATTATGAATATACCTTTGTAACTTCCAACTCTTTGTTTTTTGCCAAAAGAACCTCTTCAAAGCCTTGTCGAGAAAGGGCGAGCTCATCTAGTACTTTCTTTTGCTAAAAAACAGGTAAAATACATTCACGTAGTGGTTCAGATCAGAATAATTTTTAAAAAATAATTATATGCATTTATCATGATACATATTGATACAGTGGGCTCTGTTACTTGTATTTGTGTATCTCTAGCACGGAAATTTTTGATTCTTACCTCTTGCAAGGCATCTTCCAACTGCTTTTTTAAAAGCTCCTCCTCCTGCTGTGTTTTCTGTGCCTAAACACATAAAACGTTACATCTGAGGGGAAGCACTGATATGTCCACAATTTATTCTGACAAACATTGCATTTCACAACATATTGTGTTGTAGCATTGTTTTATATCCGGAAAAACAGCTGCCCCACACCACAAACAGAACCGTTTGTTTAAGGGCTTTGGTAAGGAGGGAAATACAGTTGACAGTGTTATTGTTCATGTCCTCCTGCAGCATTCTGTCTAGATGTTGCACAACATTTCTGTTAAGTAAGTGTTCAAAAACATCCTCAATTTCTTGGTATTTTGTGTAAAAAAAATATATATATAATTTTAAGGTTGCAAAAGCAACTTAAACTTTAGGGGAAACAAGTGAAGCTATTGGCTGCTCAGAGCTGCCAGTGTATTGCTTCACCCAAATCAGGGAAAACCCATTTTGTCACTTACAGCGAGTGTTTTTCACAAATCTGCATAAAATCCGCCATAAATATGATACTGAGTTTACAATAGTTAGCCTATGCCTTATGAACAGGCGAACAATTTCTTAAATTAAAATACTTTATAGATTTAATAGGGGATATGTGTAATTTTCAGTTTGGGGATGCATACACCCAGTGTATAGGAATAATCACAAAACTTCACCTTTAACTGTCTCTTAGTTTCACTGAAGGACTTCTCTAAAGTCTCCATTCGTTGCATTTTGGCTCTGAGCGTCTCCAGCTGACCCTGCAGCTCCCTGACCTGCTCCTCTCTGAGTGGGTTAGACTGCTGGGGCTCTACCTCCAGAGAGGCTACTTGCCTCTGGGTGTCATCCACTTGCTCCCTCAGCAACGCAATGTTCTGGCTATACCTGCAGATTAAAAGATGGGAAATCAAACTTTAACTTAAGAAAGTCTATGTTGACATATATGTAAGGTTGAACTTGGAGAAAAATGGTGTTAACCTAGAGCAGGATAAATAAAAAACAAACTTTCAAGAAAAAGAGGGGGGAAGAAGAAGCAGTGGTTGCTAATATCAGATAATAGTTGCTAATAGTAAGGGGACGTGGCTACTAAGCCTGGTTTCCAGGGAGACGGAAAAAACATAAGGGCAATGTGCGTGATCTGGCTGCAGCGCAGTGCAGATGCAGACCGTGGGATAAGAACTGTAGGTGGAATTTAAACTGAAAGTATGAAAAAGTGTTTTACTCTTTTTAACTCAACTAGAATAATCAGTGTGGTTAAATGTAGGGCTGTAATTGATCATCAACCTCTTCTGACTGTTTCAGTCCTGTTTTGCTACTGAAGAAAGCACCAATAAAGAGTTAATTCTGAATCTCCTGTGGTTGGCTTATGTCTTTTTCAACTTTGGCAGTTGTTGGAGCAGAAACCCAGAAAACTTGACAGTATATTTTAAACTTACTAGTGACGAAACAGATTATGATGGGAGGAGTCTACTTACAGTTGTTGCATCACCTGTGTTAAATACCTTCACAGGCGGAACAATTGCTACATTTGCCCCAGTATAGTAAAGCTGAAATGACTTGTCTTTACAAAACTAACTGTCAACAATAGTTTCATAATTTTTTTGCATGTAAACCTGCAAATCATTTGCTGGCTTCAGATTGGCAATGACCTGCTTGTTTTTTTATGTATAACACTAAACTGTCTTTGTTGTACCAAAACAGGCAACTTGAAGAAATCATCTTTAAAAATTTGTGATGGGAGTTAATCACTATTTCTAACATGTAAGACACCAAGCAATTACTGACAAAGTATTAAGTATAATATTCAATAGCGTAAAAAAGTTGCATCTGCAGCCCTATTTATGGGTTTGATTGTGACAAATTTATCTGTCAGAGAAACAGATCTTTAGCTCAATTTTAACGGGAACACGGGAGAGACACAAACTGGGGCCAGGTGCGACATACATCTGCAAATTGTCCACGCCACAGGGAATACTGGAGCATTCAGATGGCTGGTCTCCTTCCTGGACCTGTCCCCTGGGCGCAGTTGCCTTTGGCTGAGTGTGACTGAGTCTCTGCTGGGGTCTCACTGAAGACAGGGGACAGGGCTTTGCTAATGACTTGTCTGCAAACGAGTGGCGGTAAAGCTTGGGCTTTGAGGTAGATGGCTCTACTTCTTCTACAGTCAACTTCCTCTTGGACTTCTTAGAAACATGGAGTGCCTAGCTCCTTCTTTGTGTGCCTTTGCCAGATAATGTCTAATGTCTTTGAGAAGCCGCTGGATGAGGATGTAGTCAAACTCCACTTTGGTTCCAGCTACAGGAACCCCAAGTTGTATGGAGTCTCCGAGCCTGAGCTGATGAGCCTCTTCAGCAGCAATGCGGTTTCCATTCACCCACACACCGTTGAGACTCTAAGAAAGAAGGTGACACCATCAGCTGCTGTTAAAATGAATATTCACATACAATTAAAATATCAGAAAATTGTCTCTACCCTGATTAATTTGGAGGATCTAAGCTAACACTTATATTTTGGCAATGCCCTTCATTTTTGCTCACAATTTTGGTGGATTTTTAATTTATGATCAGTGGTGCACTATAAACGTATCAGGTGAGCCAGTAATTGTACAGCAAACTGCCATGTCAAGGAGGCTATAAGAGGGTCAAAATGGGAAGTTGCTTTTGCACTATGAAATTTGGGCATATGAAATAATGCCCAAATTAGTTTAGTTTTTTTTATTAGTAATACTGACCATAAACACAATGCCTTTCAAACTTGACAAACAGAGATGCAATGATTATTACATGATAAGCTAAGTGAAAAGTAATTGGCATTGATGATGCTATCATACATATATACACTAGCATTTCAAATACGACAATTTTATGATTTTCTTTCCTTTGTTTCAATTTTTGGGGTATGTTTTAGCAAATCACAAATAATTTGAAAAAAAGGCATATGATGCACAGTTAAACAAATGAGAAACCTTCTTGTCTGTCACTGTCCACTGTCCATCCTCCCTTTGCTTGAAAGTGCAGTGCAGTCTGGAGATCATGAGGGGACAGGTTGGGGACAGCAGCTGGTAGGTCACATCAACACCACGTCCAATGGTGATCTGGACATCAAGACACAAATGGGACAAATTGTCAGTTAGCTTAGCTCCCCACTACGCGGCTCTTTTAGCTCATTAGAACATATGGACGCACTTCAATAACTGGACGACAAATCATGACACTTAGTCAACTGACAACGTTAGCGTAAATATGAAGTATACGTTTGGTAAAAATCTGAGAAAACTGTGAACTTGAGGCAAATTCAGTTAGCTAGTTAGCTAGCATTAGCAAACTGCACCTCAGTGTTTTCGAACAAGCGGAGCCAGTCTGAGTTTTTTCCCACTCTCATCAAACATAAAACCTCTGAATCTGAACATTCATCTTCTTCAGCCGCAGCAGAATCCGCCGTTACATTCTCCATTTTATCTCATTATGTCTGCGGCGAACAGGACATGACACACATCAGTGACTAGCTGTGTTGTTTCTGTCCCACAGCTAACGAGGGGGGACCGGAAGAAGTTGGATTACCTTTCAAAATAAACGAGCCATCAGGTCATGAGCCGTGAAGTTACCTTGTTTGTTTAAGTAAAAATGATAATATAAATTTTAATATAAAAATGTATATAAAGTATAAAACTACATTTGAAAACAAAAGCAAATATATACAGATAAGTATTGCCTATACCCAGCACGTGACTTAATAACAATTGTGATAAATAATAATAAGTGTTGAAGTACTATTTTATATTATATTTATATTATATTTTGCTTCTTAAAATCTGCCGGTAAAGGTTAAGTTGATTAATTATTCAACTAGTCAAAATAATTTACAGTATTTCTAACGCTAACAACATGTTCACGAACAATTAATATGGCCATTGGTGTCTGAAATAATTTAACATTCATTGAGTCTGACTACGGTGAAAAAGAAAAAAAAGTGATGTCTTCAGATAGTTTGGTTTTTCCACCAATCATCAAAATCTTAAAGATATTCAGTTTATGGTCATATATACTTGTCACATATGTTAAAAACGTCAATATATCTATCACACTATCACAATACAAACAATTTCCCGCTTGACTGTTTAGTCTGAAGCTCCTATTACAATTTCTAAAGTCTAGTGCCATGTCTGAAAACTGATTTACAGTTTAATATCACACTCGACAAGAAAATAAAAAACAACACACGTTTAAACACAATTAAATAATCCCGTTATCACATTATTTGTGCGCCGGCTACCGCTGCTCGCTCGGGCGACGCCGCGTCGCATAACGCGCGCACCCGGCGAGCCGGGCGGGACTTCCTCTCTCTTGCGGATGCGATGTGAGGATGAGCAGGCAGAAAGGGCTTGGTCGGGGTGTCACCGGTCTGCGTGTGCGCCTCCGGACAGCGGACAGACAACCCGGCTGACGACGCTGCCGAAGCCCCGTAGATGAATCTCCTCCTCGGCTATGCTGCCCTGAGAGCGCCGCGAGTACCCGCCCCGCCAAAATGTCCGATGTTAACAAGACTATTCAGAAATGGCACGCCAGTTTTAGGAAAGGCACAGACTTTGACTCGTGGGGACAATTAGTGGAGGCTATAGATGAATACCAAATGTAAGTTGCATTCAACATGTGTGTCCTGGCTCTCCACACAGCTGGGTGATCGCGGCGCGGCGCGGCGCGGGCGGGCGGGCGGGCGGGGAGCATGCTTCTTTCTCTCCTTCTTTTAACGCATCTGGCCTTACATGTGCAGGGACATAACGGGCACGACGGGGACAGTCGGTGCGTGGCGCTCGGCAAGAAGTTCGCGTCGGATGTGTCAGTCAGCTGCCACGGCAGTAAATGAGCCCTGAGCGTCCATGACGTGATGTGGCAGGAACTGAGGGAGCGTGTTTACATCCCGGCGTCATGCACCCGGCGGCCGGGTTGAGGGGAAAGTCCGGTCCCGAGCCGGACCCCGGGCCGGAAAAAAAAATTAAAAAACAAAACCCCATCCCGAGCTGCAGCGGGTTTCATTATGTGTGTTGGAGAAAAGAAACGGGCCAATATTCCTCCGAGGATTGAGAAATAGGCAGCCACACCCTCTCATTGTTGTGGGTGGGTTTACATTGCTGGTCAGTGAGGAATGTTTCCTGCTTTTCAGGCGAAATCCGCCTTTTGACGGTTCTGTCCAGATCTCATGTGCTTTGTCACATAATTAGTCGTTTATGCGAAACGATTCTAATAACACACAATGTACAGCTGCATGCATCACCGTTGACCACAAGGGGGCGCAAACAGGCGGGGGGACCAGAGCTCCAGACCTCCAGACCTCCTTCCAGGAGATGCAGGTTCCAGGACGGATGCACCTCTAACTTTTCTTATTGTTTCATTTAGTTTAGCGAGACAGCTGCAAAAAGAAGCCCAGTCAACGAACTCGTCAGACTTCACCGAGGAGCAGAAGGTAAATCACTGCACGTTAACAAAAAGTCACAATCTGAAAAGTGTTTTTTAAATATTACTTTCTCTTTCTTTATGATGTTTTTAGAAAACCTTAGGAAAGATTGCAACATGCCTGGAGATGAGAAGCACCAGTTTGCAGGTTTGTGATAAGCACCCACACTGTCCGATGTCAAGTCAGATCTTTCTAGAAAAATCTAACAAAATATTGACTGTATCTCTATGTGTAGGAATTTTCATCACCTTTCTGTACGTGTCACAATATTAAATGTGACACTATTTATTTTCCTCAGTGCACACAGTCAAAGGAGGAGTTCAAGTTAGAAGACCTGAAAACACTGGAAACCAGTAAGTGGATGGCTCCATTTCTGTCCTCTCCTTCCATCTTTGGTAACACTTCTCTTACACCGGACTTTCTTCTTTTGTCATCAGTTATTAAAAACATTCTGAGCTTCAACAAAGAATTTCCTTTCGATGTCCAGCCAGTGCCCTTAAGGTAAATATCTATCACCCTATTTTTTTTGATGAAGTTATTTCATGAAATCCCTTCAAAACTTTGTAAAACGTCCCTCACAAGTACTGCACCCAGAACAAAGGGTGAAGTCCTCAAACTGTTACGTCTGAGGACTTTTCAGTTTTCTCTATTTCTGCTTCTCTTTGTTCCACAGTATATAAGAGGACTTGGAAACCACCCAATAGAGACAGAACAAAAGCAAACAAAAATCTTATCTGCAAATAAACTTTTTGTTCTTCATGGTTAGGAAAATCCTTGCTCCGGGTGAAGAGGAGAACCTTGAGCTGGAGGAGGAGGAAGATGCGGCGGCAGGAGCAGGTGCTACAGAGGCGTTTCCCCCGCGAGCTCCTGGTACTGTCCGTTTTCTCGCTGAGTAAACACATCCAGTGTTCGGGACCTTTGCCGGTTGTGTCTTTATGACTCCTGTGTTAGTTGGCTGTTTGACCGTGTGTCTTTTTGTCCTTTCTGTCGGTGCTGTGCATGGCTTCGTTGCTCATTCCCACCCGCTTCATTCGCAGCTTCGCAAGGTATGAATTTATCATCAGAGGAATTTTTAAATTCTCAGCTGCACGACAGACATGATTTTATCGCAAATCTACAAATTGTTTCAGGATTGACAGAAAAAGTGACTAAGACAGTATTTATTAGAGTTAATCTGATAATTAAGTGCTTTTTTTTTTACTGCAGGTAAAGTTTAATAACCTTTCAATAACAGAGACGTCCTGTCTGTGTAACAAGTTTGTCTTCACTTCATTAGCTTTGGCCGTGTTATGTTTATTATGTTTAACTGAGCAGGAAAGCACGTTTGTCAAACCACTAGGGATGGGCATTAGATTTAAGTTTAATAATAATGACATTCATTCTAATATTCCAACCTGATTGAATTATAAAAATAATCGATTATTTGTACACATACCTACAAACTACGGCATTCACAGTTGTATGTACAGCGCATTTAAACTGAAGTTTTAATTTTGAACTAACCTTGGAGTGAAGCAGTAACTCCACAGCTTGTCCACAGATTGTGCAAAGCGAGCTACTGGAAACACTGGTTACTGTTTGGTGTGAGGTGATGTCATTATCAAGTGGAATGCTGCGCTTTCTTCAAGTCTTTCTCTCTTGTCCTGCACAGGTACCTTGTTGCCACGGTTACCGTCAGAGCCTGGGATGACGCTACTTACAGTAAAGATAGAAAAAATCGGACTGAAGGATGCCGGACAGTGCATCGACCCTTATATGACGATCAGTGTCAAAGGTCAGATTAGTGAACTCTTGTGAACAATGTGAGTTTGTTAATTCGGTGCAGGCCAACACATCTGCTAGTTCCTGTGGTTCCTCTGCTCTCGTGCTGTTAGTGAGACAATTATTATCAAGAACTGTTCCCTCCTGAATGAATTAGAAGTCTGAATAAATGCCCCAAATGTGTCCTGTGTAGAGTTTTTAAAGTCAAGAGTATCTCCTGTCCCTGCAGATTTGAACGGTGTAGATTTAAACCCAGTGCAGGACACGCCTGTGGCCACGAGAAAGGAAGACACTTACATTCATTTCAGCGTTGACATAGAGATCCAGAGGCATTTGGAGAAACTACCAAAAGGTAACGACTTGGGTTTGAGTTATACCAATGCTAAATAGATGTCTCCAATAAGTTAGTTTAACGTGATTGCTACAACACATATATTTCGTAATGTCCACACATTTTACTCGGTGTAACTGCTTGTTTCCAGGAGCAGCTATCTTCTTTGAATTCAAACACTACAAACCCAAAAAGAGGTTCACCAGCACAAAATGTTTTGCCTTTATGGAAATGGATGAGATCAAACCTGGACCCATCGTGATTGAACTGTGAGTCGAAAAATGTATTTTAATCCAAACATTGAATCGGATTCTACTGTGTCCTCCTGGACAATGAAGCACAACTTGTACCTTCCTGTACTTTCAGGTATAAGAAGCCCACTGACTTCAAGAGGAAGAAACTGCAGCTTCTGACAAAGAAACCACTTTATCTCCATCTTCATCAGACGTTACATAAGGACAGCTAAGTTGGAGATCTTGACCTTGAACTTTGAACTTCCTCTTTTATTCTCTCTCCACATCCAGCAAAATGTGGTGTTCCACCTCGTCAGATGCAGCAAATCCATGCTGCTGAGTATATGAAGAAAGTAAGAGAACTGAGGCAAACATAATACATCTGCACAGACCTCCACGTTAGTTTTTCATTTTTGTAATCTTTTTCTATTATTATTATTCTTATTGGTCAAATGTGTATCCCTTCTGTTGCAAGAAACCCTTCAGTGAAATATCGACCCAGTTACGCCACCAGTCTTCCATAGATCAGAGTTGTTTTTTTTTTTTGACTTGTCAAGTTTGAGTTGTTTGACATTGAACCCTTGGCTGAAGTTAAGTTCAGCAAAATCTTAAAAAAACTTTATTGCGGGAAAAAGTGGATTTGTTGGGGATATTATGGTGATTACATGATTACATAACATGCAAGCAGCAGCAGGCTCTTTGCTCCTGAAGGCCACTAAAATGTGCTGGACTCTCGTGTCAAAACTGAAAAGTGTGTAGTGTCAAAATATTTTTCAAATTCTAAATCAGTCAATTACACACAAAATCTAAACTGGGTAATTAGACTTGCATTCAGTTATAAATTATAAAATGAAAAAGGTGTTTTAATTCAGTTATATTAAACGATTACTATCTGAATTGGAAAATGAAATCGTACATTTTTTATTTTTGAAATCAAATTTTATTATAGTCCATCTCACAATTTGCTTTGTGCTTTAACATTTAATTTCCATTCTTGTGCTTTTAATATTAATCAGCATTAATAGGAATGTTATTTTGTTTTTGCCACTTGGACCGCAGGTACAAGGTATAGACACAGCATATGATATAATAATCACCTTTTCAAGTTGATATGGTAAAGATTCGACATGTATGTGGCCCCCAATAACTTAAATATTTCCTTTTTTTACCTCTTTTGCTTCTATCAACAAACTTCTCTATAAGCTAATCACCAAGGCTGCATTTACATTAAATGCTGAAGTAGTTTAACGAAAGATCATTCGATTTTCCCTTGAGGGACTTTTGGGTTGTTTTTTCTTTTCTAATTTCTCCATATCAGACTCGGGACACTTTCATATGTGGACCTAAATCTGATTCATATCCAATCTCTGGAATTCATTTGTTGAATTTTTTTGATGTCTCACCTTTGTGCACAAATGCACTTTGCTCCCATCAGTCAGTGTAGGCATTTCACAGTCCAGTAAAATAAAAACAGCTCGGGTGTGCAGGAAGGTATGAGGAAGTTTCAGATATGTTGGATATTTCTGGAGAAGGTTCTGTTCAAATCGGCATGGAAGGAAAAGAGTTTAATCAAGCAGGATATGAAGAAACTGCATAATTTTACTGCCACACATGATGTTCTTGTGTTGGATGTTCTCACAGTTGAGTTAAATGTGCATATTGCGTGTCAGTTTACGACCACAATGCTGTTGTATTGAAAACCGGATACACGAATGTGAACCTCCAACAAAACTGATCGAATATGGTAAAAAAATTGTGCATGTAATGTGAACGTAGCCTGTCGCTGTCACCTGTGTAGGTGTTGTTGGAGCAGGTGCAGCAGTGCACAGGGGGCTTTGAGGGCTTAATTTACACATTAATATGACTCACCGTTAAAAAATTTAAATATTGATTAGTGCTGCTTTAATGTAGAGCAGCAGCAGCAGCTGTGATTGATCAAAATCTTGTTCTGCTGCAGGGTGAGTTACTTCATTTCACTTTCAGACACTGTTAAGGTGTTGATAAATTAAGCTTATCCCTCAAAATTCACAATGGCAAGTTTTAGTTTCGATATCGATTTAATTTGAGCAGTATTGGGTACAGCAGTGGGATATGTAGTGTTAAATTGTGCAGTTTTTTTTTAAATACAGGTGCATGTGACCGGATGCCTCTACATTCTGCTCTGGTTATTGGCATTTTAAAGTAATTTTTGCAGGTTGTGTTTGTCAGTGTTACATTTTTTTCTCATTTTTTTAAATGAGATTGTCATGCTCAGAATATTTACGATCATGACCCCAGGAGGAAATGTATCCACATTTCATTATCCATGCTTCAGTATCTATTTCGTATGTTTCAGTATTGCAAAAAGATTGGTAACTGCATAGAGTAAAATGGATGCAGCATGGTTTGCATGCTGTAAATGTGTATTATGTATACAATGTAGGCTTTTGGTTGCATCCCGGATCTTTAAAGCTAGTTAAAGCAGAAATGCAGTGGACCACACAGATGTTTATCACCTGCCAGCAACAGATTTTTAATGTAATGCAATTTACAGATCAAAAGCTATAACTAGAAGTCTTATTTGAATGAACAATTTACTTGGAGCTATGTCTAGATGATGCATCTGTGCTCAGCTGATACGTGCTCTTTGACTTTTTAAGGATTTCCATACACAGTGAAGCCCACTACTCGTTTTGAAATTTCAAGTCACCTTCTTATAAAGGGCTTTTATTTTTAAATGAAGTTGCATAAACCTTTTCTCTTCAGACTCTATCACTAAAACATCTACATTGTGTTATGTGATTTTTAGATTTTATTTTTGTAACGTCTCAATATTCAGGACTGTAAATTAACTTTAAGATACACTAACTGATAATTATACAGTGAGCTGTGTGTATGTACAGTATAAAGCACTATGATGTGGTAGGACTGAGTGGTTTAGTTTTGTTGACAGAGGGGAATTGTATTAAACAATTACAATGCTTTTAATTTCTAATAAAGTACAAATGAGGCATTTTGGTAGATAATGTCATACAGTGTCATGATTTATATAAATGTCAAGCTGTCAAGTACAGTTGGGTGCAAAAGTTTGCATCTCTTATTTTAAAATGGCAAAATTTGTTTTCTTTCATCAGTATTTAATTTGCATTTAGCTAGTACAACATCAGAAATAAAAAAATAATTTACCAAGGGGGATGCAAACTTTTGCACTTTCGTAATTGTCAGTTTATTTCTTGATCAGTTTTCTTATGATGATGAACGAACATGTGCATTATCTGATGGTTCTTATGAATGGCGTGGGGTAAGTTTGCATTACGGCATTAGGGGGACACGAACTTGTTCCTTTATCATTAAAAAGATGGTCAAAGATAGTATATAAAGGAGTTATAGGCAACTAATACTTAGCTTAAGTCTGTAAAACTTTAAATTATTTCAATATATTATTTATATTGTGTGTATTAATTCAAAATTTATTTGAATTTATACACACAAATTAGATCCTAAATAAAATATGAGAAAAAAGGTAACGAGAGCTGCAGTCGCTGATGACTCCACACCACATTAGGCCGCAGATAGTTCTCAGTAACAGCACAGATGTATGCCTTATTTTTCCCCTCAAAATAACATGAACACATGGTCCAAAAACACATAAAGCATGTGTAAAGAACATCAGTAAGTGTAACCGGTTGATAAAGCAACACAGACTGCTTTTACATTCTTTATTATTAAAAGTTCTACCAACATAGTAAAATAAGTTATACATCTGGCCATCAAATTACACATTTGCTTTGCAGTTCATTCTAAAGCAACAGCTTTGGGAAATTTGTGGTACTCCTGAAATGCTACAAGCTAAACCTCTCCGTTTTAAAATAATTTCCACAGGAAATGACGTTAAAAAATTCTTGCCCCTTAAAAATTACTGCTATATATTTTTTAAAAAGATCGACACAAATGAAAAAACCTATGGCATATAATGTAATATATACGTGTTATTGCACAACAAGCTGTTTAGAAAGTGGCAACCCTTCCAACATATATCAATTTCAGACACATTATTATTGATGATACTTTAATTTTAGGACCATGTTTTTTTTAATAATTGAGATAAACATTTTAATTATTGTTGTTGATGTTATAATTGAAATATGAGAATAATCACAACCTTTGTTTGGACTGGATCTGGTTTGTTAATATGATGGGTTGAGGGTAAAGGGTGTTCAAGTCCTCTGCTGTAGTTGGTGGCATTTTTAAGGCTTGACCATTGCTGGCCTCGCTGAGTCCTGAGGGGCTTCCTGTTTCACATGCAGGTCCTGTCCTGGGCCACTGTTCGCATCTGGTGGAGCCTGACCGTAAGCATTAGCGGGATGGGGTGGGAAACCTGTGGCCATGTCCATCGGTGGGCCGGTGTGGTCACGTGGTCCTGCAAATCGCATGTCGGGAGGGATGGGTGGACGTGACCCGATATGTCCACGGACACCTGTATGGGGAAAATGGACTACAGTGAGAGGCCGGAAAATATGAAAGAACAAATCATCACGTGTCTGCAAGGCTAGGCAAAGCAGGGCTTTAGGTCTGTGGATCCTTTAAATATTTTTCCCCATTTCTGCATAAATATGATCTGAGTTTGGACTGCACCAGTTGGACTGTCAGGCACACTGGGGTCAAATGAAGACAGTTACCTTCTCCAGAAATGGCTGACCAATTAACATTACACCAACAGCAAGGTGTGTATTAATGTGGAAAGTCACAAGGAAACCACTGGCCAACATCTGCAAACCTCCTGCAGCGGCTAATATGTAGGGGTGGGGCGATTCATCGGTGTAATCAATAAATATTTGTGTTCTGAAATGACGGGATTTACATTCTTCAAGACACCATGGAGATTAGCAAAAAAGAAAATGTGGAGCAGCTTCTCTCTGTGGATGAGGAGGGCAGAGCTGTCTGCAGCACAGAGGGAGCACACAGCTCAGCTAAAATAAAGTTAAACCCCACCGGACAACATCAGCGCTTGGTTGCTCTGCAGCGCTCCAGAAATTAAGGATATAAGACATCAAAATGTTCGTTAAATAAGCCAGAACGAAAAAAATAAAAAAGGGGAAAATTAGGGGAAAAAAGTTTGTACATTAGCCACTTTTTGTCACCTCCAATGTAGTAGTTCGGAATGATGAGGCATAATTGCTTCCATTCCACCAAACACAAACACACCACGTTCTGTTAGCAGGCCCTGCACTTTGAACTAAAGCTTACCTAATAAAGTGGTAGAAAGAAAAGGCAGACTATACCAGTTGGTGGAGACATTGGCCCTAAGTGATGAGGCAGAGGGGGACGGAAGTGTGGTGGTAGTGGCCCCGGGCCTGGTCTGGGGTGGAATGCATGTCCGTTGGTGGGCCGAGGTCCAAACTCTCCTCCCATAGGTCCAGGCAGAGGCATTCCTGGGTGCCCATTAGCTGGTAGATTTGGAGGAGGAGGACCATGAGGTCCAGGTGGGAGGTGGTATAGTCCAGGTCGTGGAGCTCTGTAGAGTCCAGGTGGTGGCAGACGACCCGGGGGTCCAGGAGGCAGGAGTGGATCGTGGGGTCCAGGGCCGAGTGGAGGTCCTTGGACCATGGGGGCAGGCGAATCCCTGATAGGAGATGCCAGGAAGGATCCTGGGCCCTTAAAACGACAGACAAAGGCAGATAATGAGAAAGGAAGTGTCACTAGAATTTGCCTGTGAGTGAGTAGATGTCCATTAAAATTTTAGTCGTGCATTAACGTTATCCACAAACCAAACAATTTCCAACATAAAGTGCATTTAGCCAGAGCTCAATCACAAGACCAGTAACCACACACCGTGATTCTATGTGAAAGTGATTTTCATCCTCACAGATGACCTCTGACACAAACTGTTGTTCTGTACTTTTTCAGTTTAGTTAGGCCGAAGTTTAAATGTGACAAACTTCTGTCAGTGCTGTGAGAACAGGCGAAACCCCAAATCCAGCCCATTAAGTTCCATAAGCACCAGTCAAGCAAAACAAAGCCTGAAATTTCTTCCCAGATCCAGGTTCAGGACAGAGGGGGTGCAGTTGCATACACCTTCACACCAAGCCCCTGGACTGGTCGACCTCTGTACTCACAGGCTCTGGACACTCTGTGGAGGGCTCAGCCTGAGTTTCTGCTTTAATCTGTGGATCTACTGCTTGTGTCTGTTATAGAGCAAGGACATATCAATGTACATGAAGGTAGCTTTTGGAAAACAGACAGAAGAGGGAGGGTATTAAAAAAAAAAAAAAAAAAAAAAGGACAGTCCAGTCGAAACTAAACAAACTTACAGATGTATCCATGTTGGCGGGTGATGAGCTTCGGGGCCCCATCATGTCTGAAAGAGGGGAAACATTGGTAAACACCTAAAGAAATGTCTTAATTAAATTATAGGAAGGAGAGAGACAGGAAAAGTCCTACCCATCCCAGCCATGTGTTTGTTTTCAGGGTAACGACCATGAGGATCTGATGGAGGACGTGGACCTGGAAGGAGACAAACAAGTTTACATTTAATAATGAA
Organism: Channa striata; assembly: GCA_033026295.1. NCBI lineage: Eukaryota > Metazoa > Chordata > Actinopteri > Anabantiformes > Channidae > Channa > Channa striata. The sequence goes on from CM065170.1 coordinate 7,128,313, forward strand.
AGAAGCCACAGGACTTTGGCTACTGTACTTCTCCAGAGTGCACGCAGTTGTAAGAAAGAAGAAGATTTTTATGAAATGGGTCATCTGGGAAGAAAGAAAGATGAACCTAACTTTCTGGATACGTTTAAAACCCCCAAACATTTTCACAATAAAATCTCTTTAATTAAGAAAGAAAAAAATAAATGCATGTATTAGTAAAATTACAGCTAACCAGTTTCATCTGGCTTGTTTGGCTGTAGGACTGTGGTGATTATAGTACGAAGCTGGTTTGGGAAAACATTTTCATGGCCCTTTAAAAAGGGAGAAATTATGAATTTCCATTTAACAACCAAAACCCCCCAAAAAATAAATGAAAGAAACAGGAGAAGGAAAAAAAAGGGACACTGAAAACAGAGGTGCCAGGAAAATGGAGGAAGACAACAAGAAAAGAGTGGGAGGAGCTAAAAGGAAGATCTCAAGACACAAGAAGAGCTAAAGGAATAAGGGAAGGATTGCAAAAGAATCAAAAGGAAGACGAAAAGGACATGAGGCTGTAGCACAGGGAGGACGTCCAACTGTGGTGAAGATAGAAAGAGTGAAGAAATCCACTTGGACTCACCATACGGGTCAATTCGCCCCACTGGGGCAGAGGGAGGGCGCCTGGGACCCTCGATCATTGTTGGAGGGGAGGGTGCACCCCCACTCACAGGAGAGGGCCCATATGAGTCACCTGTTATAATTAAACCATGTATTTACCAATGGAAGAGAAATGGCCAACAAAGCAATATCAGGCTCTCCAGGTGGAAGAGAAATGAAGAACACGACAAAACTGGAATCCTCTTTCTCGTTTGGACAAATACTATGTCTGGACGTGACTGGAAAAACCAAGTCCTCTGTGAGGCAGTAACAGTGACATGGATGTAGCGGACTCACCTTGGCGGGGGCCTGCAGGTTGTCCAGAGTTGGGTCTGAAGAGAGGAGCACGGCGCTCGTTTAGCTGGGACGTGAGCACGGCCAGTCTGTGAAGAAGTTAACAACACCGTTAGACCCAGATAAGAAACATTTTATTGAAATTATAAGAAGAAACCAAACGCTTGATCGAGCCTGGCAATTCCAGCAACACTTACTTTTCACGAAGCTTCGACGATTCAAGCTTCTCTTGATTCAGAGCTCTCTCGGCATTACGAGCGTTCACCTGCACACACAAACGAATGCAACTGAATGCAACTAAAATCACGCCGTAGCTTTCCAGAGTCTAAAATATCCAACTATAGCATAAAGTGTGTGCAACATACCCAGTTTGAGTGTGTTTTGTTTTCCTGCTCTTTTATCTAAAAACAGAACGACATCCATTCAGGTTCAGGCTGCAGTTGCATTTCTCACTCTATGTGCTTTATGTATTAATATACATTTGAAATCTACCTGCTCTTTGTAGACTTCCTCAGTCTTCTTCATCTGCTCCTCCATTTCACAAATGCGTTGCCTCAAGATTTTGACCTGCTCCTCAACCTCCAGAGCTTTTCCTCCCACTTCAGACAGCAGATTCTCTTTGCTGCGTCGCTCCAGCTCCTCCTTGGTTAATCTCCTGCGTAGCCACAGAAACAGGTTCCTTTGAACAGCGGCGGCCAAAAACATCTTTTGCATTTCAAAGGCAATATTTTTATTCATGAAATGTTTTTTCTGGGTTTTACTACAATAGTACAGCTTATCCTTCACACGGTCAACAATAACAAGTCTAATGCGCGGCACACACACAAAAAATTAAATAAAAAGATTAAAATTCAATGCTCATCCAAATGAACAACACTCAAAATTACAACTTTTGTTCACACATTTTACTGCTGTACTTACTGCTGTAGAGCGTTTTCCTTCTGTTGGTACATTTCAACCATAATTTCATTTTTCTGCTGCAGGATCTTGAACTGGTTTTCCACATGGCTCTTCTCACTTTTTAGGGTTGCAATTGCATGTTCCAGCTCTTGATGTTGTTCTGTTCAGAATCAGAAAACTCTTTACTTGCATGCAGAGTAAAGTCCACCTAACAGTACTAGGAATTTGTCTCGGCATCAGGTGCAAACAAAAAATCTACGGAATAAAGTTAAGGTGGAAAGTTGTGACACAATATGAAACGTGTACAGAAATAGTATAATACAATAGAAATAAAAATAAGATAAGTGAGTCTACAGTACGAGGTAGTAGAACTTGGAGCTGTAAAGGAACTATCTGTAAGGGGGGAGGGTGGCCAGTGTTCAGCAGGCTGACTGCAGTGGGGAAGAAACTGTTCTTGTGGTTTGAGGTCCTGGTCTTAATGGACTGGAGGGGAGGGGCTAAAAGAGTTTATGTCCAGGATGAGAAGTTCCACAGCAATGATAATGTTTGTGGGATGTAGAAAGGGAGTCATATTTAAAAGCAACACAACACAAATCTCTCTCTCTCACACACACACACACAAAAATTAAAAAACACATGCAACACACCTTCGAGTTCTTTTCTAGTCTTTTCTTCATTCAGTAGTTTGGACATAAAGCGATCGCGCTCTTCCTCGACTACAGTGAGTGTCGTTTGGACCTTGAAAAAATAAACAAAATTAAAGATTAAAGTTATGTTGAAACAACATAACACCTAAAAATAGTAGCAATAACACCTAGCGATTAACTACAGTGAGTCTTGAGGTCATACCCGGGAAACATCCATCATGTGTTTGATCCTGTTCTTTATAGCGGTCTTCTTATCTGTAAAACACAGATTAGAAATAATATATATTTATTAAAACCTAATTATTAAATATATCTCCTCAATCAGTCTCTCCCAGCCAGAGTTGAACTTACCAGGTGCAATTTCTCCATTGGCTAAAACTTTGGTATCACCTTTTTGTAAATCACATGCTTCAAGATCTGCTAGAAGTTCAGACAGAACCTACCAGGAGACATTTTTGTCAAGTTATGGGTTTATATGTACAGTGGATAACAAGGAGATAAAACAACTACAACAGAAAAACAGACAGTAGTATTAAAAGAAAGGACTCACCTCCACATTGTGATCTTTGAGAACTACAGAGTCCTCTAGCTCTTTCTGGGACTTGTGATAGACTTTGATCTGCTCACTCAGCTCCTTGTGTTTGTCCTCCCACTCCTTTATAGTGACCTTAAGCTGTAAGAATGGGAGAGAGCACAAAACATCCTCAGGAAATCAGCTTGTATTAAAAGTATACAACGTCATTTATATTTGTCGAGGAGTAAAGTCTTTCTCTAGTTTTCTTGAAAAATAAAATCTAACTACTTTGTGCTTTAAAATAATTAATTGAATGTAAATATTACAATTTGCAAGTCAAAATTCTTTACAAAAATCAGACCATTAGCCATCTTATCCTGTCTCACTGATGAAGCTGCAAAACACTGTTTGTCTCACCGTTTTGTTTTCTTCCTTTACTGTCGCATACTCTTTTTCAAGACATTTCTGATGAACATTTCGAGCATCTTCGCGAATCTTTGCTTCATCCAGGAGAACAGTAGTCTGAAAAATGCAAGCAGTTGATCATAAAAGCTGAAACCAAAAGCTTTATGCAATCCTAGAGAATCTTGTAAGGTGCAAAAGTTTGTGCAAGATATTGTACCTTAGTAAGTGCTTCCTGAATCTTCTTCCTGTTGAGCTGTAGCTTCTCATTTGCCTTTTCCAGTTTCTCAATCTGTTAACAAAATTATAAAAAAAAAAAAAATCACGAATCTGAAAAACAGTTGAAGTAACAAGACAAAGGAAAAGGATATCGAACAATTACCCTGGTTAAATTTTGCACAGAGTTTGTCCTCTCTTCTTCAAGTAATTTTATATACGTGTTCTTTTCGTCAACCATCTGTTTATTCCTTGTTTCTGCCTCCGAAACTTTGCTCTGCAAAAAAAAAGTTAAAACTTAAGCTTCACTTATCATCTAAATAAGTGATCTATTTATAGGTACAGCCAGGTATGAGCAAATGCACAAAAACTAAAACTGTTCATGATTGTGATTACCTCCAGGTTTTGCATCCTTTTTACTGTGGAACTAACAGTTTCCTTTGACTGCTTTTGATTTTCTTTTAGTTGATCAGCCTTTGACAAAAAAAAAAAAGACAAAAAGAAAACAATAATTACAAAGTTGTTAATGCAACATTTTTTCAGACTAGCTAGATAATATTTTATTTGCAGCTCACCTGTTTCTGGAGTTCAGACATCTTTTCCAGAGCATCATTCTTCTCTTTTTTCAGTGTCTGGATTTGTTCTGTGAGCCTTTTTTCATCCACTTGTTTCCACAAAAGTGCAATAAAATAACATTATTTGTTAGATTTTTAAGATCTACACTTTTGGATACGCTTAATGTGGAAAAAATAAAAAAGGTTAACACTTACCAAGGTATTCTCTCTTCTTTATCTGAAAAGGTTTAGAGATACAACAACTTAACGTAAGTCTGATATGTTGTCACAACACAAATTACCATATACATGTGGTATTTAACTTAATGGTGTACTGTAAAGCATATCCAACAGTCATCCAGATAAAGAAGATAGATAAATAAATGCATAATTGTCAGAGAAATGTTATTCATTTGAGCAGACATAAGAACAGCTATTTTACAACACTTACTGCCAACACAGTCCTCCAGAAGAAGAGAGTGAAAGTCACTACGCCAACCAAAGCCGTGATGACAACTGCTTGCCAAGGACAACCAAATAAGGTTTGCCCTGGCTTCCACTCTTCTGGCAGAAGCGAAATCATCTTAAGACACACAAACACAAATACAACACTGAATATTTACATTTAGGAATATGGTCAGGAGAAACGTCTGGTTAAAATTAATTGTGCAAAAAGCAGTTTTAGGTCAAATAAAGGAGGGGAAATGTACACACTAGGTACAAATTGTTATCTTGATTACAATGTTTAATATTTTGTACAAAGACTAACCGTAACTGAAAAATAGTCAATATTTGTCAGGTTTATGACAACAGCAGCAACACTACAGTACCTCAAACTGAACTGCATTAATAACATTTACCCCTACGGTGAGGCAATATGTATTTGGGATCTAAAAATACCAGTGATGTGTCAACCTGCACGACCACTGATACTGTTACATTGCTTCAGCTGGCAAGGAAAACCAATTCCTGCAAACTTTAAATTTAAGCACAGATTCGTCAAACCTAGAAGTCTGAAGTATCTGTGGGTGGGTTTATTTGTGGGGGGGCGAGTAAAATATCCTACAACGCTTTTTTGCTGCTAAATCTTTTCAGTTGTTAAGTGGCTTTCATTAATGTCCAGTCAAAGCAGAACTTTGGTCAGACCACAAAGGAACCTTTGAACCGAGCGTGGGGCCATCTCAAATACACACTCCACAGCCCCAATAAAATGCAGCGATTACACATAACATTATTATATTCACAAACCACATTGCCTGAAAGGATTTTATTTTTCTTGACTCTGTTCATCTAGATAGTATTTAAAAGTTTAACAGTATGCATTTATTAAAACAGTACACAAAGCAATGACTGCAATCGGGTTTCAGGGTTTTCAAACTAATCACACAACAGGAATTATAACAATCTTAGGAAACAGAAAACCATTTGTACACAGTGTTGACATGAGTGGCTGGTTGCGTGGCTTAACATTTAACCTAATGTGCCTCCACCATATGCTTATCAACACGTCAGCAGGCCAGATAACGTTTGCTGGAACTTACATGCTGCAGCAACTTTAGAAACAGCGTGTCCAGATGATCCGGCTCCATCGCAGGTCGGGACAAACTGTCAGTCTCCATGACAGTGTTTGAAACAAAGCGGAACTAGCACTAAGTGACGTTGCCTTAGTTTGACAGATATTAGCTAGCCTGCTAGCACGGTCGCTAGCCGTTAGCTCCCCCGTTAGTAAACAGGACCGTTAAGCTAACGCTAACGCTAGCATTTCAATCCTCCGGTGGCCGAAAAAGGAACCAACGTAAAAACCCCGACAGCGTTTGATTACGACAGGGAGGCTTTTCCTAACGGCAGCTGGTTAACGGTGAGCACGGATGAGCCGTCGAATCCAATTCACCACAACACAAAACCAAAAAATTAGCTGGAGCCGAGCCGGAGGTTCAAATATGGCTGACGGCTTTTCGCTCTACACTGATTTGACAGCACGGAACCTCGCGGCCGTGTCCCGCTGTGATGATCTGTGTTCCCGTGTCAGACCGAGGCCGCCCGCCTGAGCCCGCAGCCACCTCAGCACCGGCTGTGCTGAACTTCAGCCTGAACCACCGCGATCGACCAGGAAGGAGGGGGGGCTGCGGCGTTCACGAACCGTGGGAAAATCCACGCTCGACGTAAAAGAATCAACAGGACACTGCAGTGTTACGATTAAAGCTGCCCCACACGTATGGAGATCACAGTACACTGCAATAGTAAGAATCCCACATCAGGACGTGTGTACTTAAACAAAAGAGAAACCCAAGGATCGGATTTGAGATTATTATTTTGAGTTTATGATTCCGAGCCTTATTGTTTGACTGACAACACCTGACCCGGCTAAAAAGCAGTGGGTAGTGCAGGGTTCATTGGAAAACAAGCAGGGCTGAATCCCCCAATCAACAATCAACCAAGTTGTCTGCCCCATATGGAGTGCTTATAGTACACATGCATTTCTATATTAATGATGTTTACAAATGACAGGATCATATTCCATAATGACCCTTTGTGGCGGGATGTAGTGGTATTTGTAAAACAATGATTATTGAACCAAAATAGATAAGAATATTTTTGACCTACCACAATGGTCCACTCCTCGATTTTGCTTTTGATCATCGAAAGGATGCAGTTCAAGTAAACCATTCCAGTGGAGAATGATCCCACTTCTTTGTCGTGAATTTCAGACACTGGGTCCATTGAGTCCAAAGATCCTGAAGGAATAACATGACCTGTCAGTCAGTCTGTGCATGATGATCATGAGAGAAATCCTCCTCTGACATTAACGGCTTGATTAATTATGTCAGTATGACACAATTCTCCCAAATGTATGCAAAACAAAAACAAACCAAAATAAGATATATTGATTTTAACCTAAACACAGCTTAAAAAATGCATTCAACAGATTTACTGAACATTTCCATGCAATCATTTTATATTTATTGTAGATCATGTCTTGAAACTGCATTACATGTTCCTATTATACCATAATAAATAAACTGGTGCTCTACAGACTACCAACCTGAGGGCGAGTTCTCCACCTCCACACCAAGACCCATGTCTAATGGATTTTCCAGAGTGGCTTGTGGGACTTTCTGCATTTTATCTGAGTCGGTGAAGCCTGGTTGATTGTCTTCATTTTTATTAAAACGTCCACCATCCTCCTCCACACTGACGTCCGGTACAGGGTGAGCCTCATCCAAAACCTTCTGCTTCTCTTGAGTATCTGCTGGCCTTTCTTCGTGACTGGTTTCTGTGAGATTGCCATCACTTTCAGTCTCTGTGACATTGTCAACCTTGTCCTTTTCAGCTATGTGCGGCATGTCTTCTTTATCCAGTAAGTTGTGTTCATCTACTGTAAAAAGATTGAGTACAATTAAAGGTTACTCACGTAATTGGTTTTTACATCTTGGTAGAACTTGTTCTTGTTGAGGTGCGTCCTCGTTTACAGTCATAAACAGTTTGGTCCAAATGTGACAAATAGTTTGTCATATTTGCTAAGGTGGAAGTTAGACTTAAATATAAACAGCAGTTTCATCGAAGACTGTCCACTAAAAGACGTGTAGAGATGGTCCAATTTGACATGACTGTCCTAGATATTTTAGCAGCTGTTTTTTTTTTTAAAACCAAATTTAAAATCAGTAGAGCTTAATATTAGGATGACATTAATGTTGGGAATAGGTGTGTTAGTGGCTAGTCTTACTGATAAGGCCACACAAGTAGGGGTGTGATTTTTTTGAAAAGAAAAATGATCTTTGGTGGTGCAACCCAGCATATGTTTTGGCTTTTTTCTAACAAATGCTGCAACTCACTGTTGGCAGGGAAGTGAAATTCTATAACAAACGTTCACTTGAGACATGTTCTGCTTCCCGGTGTGAACACCAATCCCTTTTAACTGGGTGAAGACACAATCTGGATACATCTGGAAATAAGATCCTGACAAGGACAGAGCCTGAAGGAACAATTCAAAGCTGCTGCCACACAATATCAAATTTTGCATTCACAATTTCTGTGGATCAAAAGCTGAAGTAATTTGAGTTACAGTCATTCATAGTCTAGTCTATGAAGCTGTTTAAAGAAAGTCATTCTAATGCTACAAATCACAGAACTGTAAATTCTTCAGGATTTATTTAATTTGAGATACTCAAATTCAAATAATAAAAATCTAACCTACCCTTGTTCATATCAGATGCTTTTTCTGTTGCCAAAGGTGTGCTTTCATTGGCTGCTGAATATTTGTTTCGCAGACTAAATGCGAGCTCTTGAAAATCATCCAGTATTTCAGTTTCTTCATCTAAATCACTTATGTCCTGCTGATTATCATTTTGTTTTGAAGCCCGATTATCTAGCATCTTCTCCACCTCATCCAAGATAGTATTTTCAGAGGCTTCCAGGATGCTCTCAAGTGCATTCTCGATGTCTTGATTAGTCCCCGATTGTGATAGACGGGTAGCCTGCAACTCAGTGTCCAAGTCAGAGAACATGGCCTCCACTTTGACTAGATTATTTATGCCGAGATGCTTTTGGAAGCGTTGCATGTGTTCTTCTGTGAAGTGTTCTCGCAGCAGAGTCAGTCGCCTTACGCTGTCACTATATTCTGGTTCTGGAGTCAATTCAGTGGGTGGAGTTTCAGCTCCAGCTGAGGTTCTGTCAGACTCTGTGTTTTCTGATTGTGCAAGTAAAATTGCATTTTCATCTTCAAGTAATTCTTTCTCTTCATTGTGGTCTTCCTCCATGTCTTGGTCGTTCTTCTCTTCTGTCTCCTCTGTATGTAGTTCTTTATGAGTCTCTGGTTCCGCGACAAGTATTTTTGGTTGACTGTTATTATTGTGTAGATCCGTTAGTAAAGATGGGTGTTTATCATCAGGTAGGCTGGCATCTACTATCTTTTCCTCATTTTTGAATACATTTTTTGATTCTGTCTTCTCAGTGGACAGGTCCTGACCCTTCTCGCTCTCTTTAATGGCTGATTGTTGGTTGGTAAACATTTTGTTTTTGTCCAATACTTTGTCTAATTTCTGTTTATGCTCCACAACAACACTACTGTCCTGTTTATCTACATTATCCTCACTGGTCTCTGAATTTTTGGACACCTCCTCTTTTTCCTCAGTTGCAATTCCCTCATTGATCTCTGAATTTTCGGACACCTCGTCCTCCTCTGCACTGTCCTCACTGATTTCTGAATTGTCGGACACCTCGTCCTCCTCTTCGTCCTCATTTGCATTGTCCTCACTGATTTCTGAATTGTCGGACACCTCGTCCTCCTCTTTTTCCTCATGTGCAGTTCCCTCATTGATTTCTGAATTGTCGGACACCTCGTCCTCCTCTTCGTCCTCCTCTTCGTCCTCCTCTTCGTCCTCATTTGCATTGTCCTCACTGATTTCTGAGTTGTCGGACACCTCGTCCTCCTCTTCGTCCTCATTTGCATTTTCCTCACTGATTTCTGAATTGCTCAACCCCTCCTCTGCTTCTGTGCCCTCATTAACATTATCCTCACCAATCTCTGAATCGCTGGACACCTTCTCCTCTTGTTTGTCCTCAGTTGCATTATCCTCATTGATCTCTAAATCACTGGAAACCTTCTCCTCTTTGTTCTCAGTGGCTGACTGAGGGGTTGTTTTAATTTTGGATTTTTCATCATCAGTGTTTGCTAAAATATTTAGTTCTACATCTTTCTTTGCCTTCTCCAAACTCAAAATGGTTTTTGTAGCAGCTTTTTCTTCTTCTTCATCCTTATCCTCCTCATCATCCTCTTCCTCTGAACTCAAATCTTGTGCTGTGGCCTCTTCTCCAGTAACAACTGATAAAACAGTATCTCCGATTGATGTCCTCATGTTGTGGTCTGTGGTCTGGAGTTTGTCAGTATTTGTTGTTGGCAGAATGTGCTGCTGTTTCATGGTATCAGACGCAGAAGTGTTCGCTGGTTCTTCGGAGGAAGACAGCAATGGGATTTTTACTTTAACATCCACGTCATCTTTACGCTGATTTTCTACACTTTTGCTTTCCTCCTCTTCGTACGGTGTAACTTTTTTAGTGATCTCTTCATCAGTGGTTACAGCATCAAAAGTTGTTCCAAAGGTAGTTTTTAACTCAGGGATTTGCACTCCTTCAGAAACTGAGACTGGTTCCTTTTCTTCATATTTCTTCTGATCTTCGGGCACAGGTTCTTCGGAGAAAGACAGCAATGGGATTTCTGCTTTAACATCTACTTCATCTTTACGCTGATTTTCTACACTTTTGCTTTCCTCCTCTTCATACGGTGTAACTTTTTTAGTGATTTCTTCATCAGTGGTTACGGCATCAAAAGTTGATCCAAAGGTAGTTTTCAACTCAGGGATTTGCACTCCTTCAGAAACTGAGACTGGTTCCTTTTCTTCATATTTCTTCTGATCTTCGGGCACAGGTTCTTCGGAGAAAGACAGCAATGGGATTTCTGCTTTAACATCTACGTCATCTTTACGCTGATTTTCTACACTTTTGCTTTCCTCCTCTTCATACGGTGTAACTTTTTTAGTGATCTCTTCATCAGTGGTTACGGCATCAAAAGTTGATCCAAAGGTAGTTTTCAACTCAGGGATTTGCACTCCTTCAGAAACTGAGACTGGTTCCTTTTCTTCATATTTCTTCTGATCTTTGGGCACAGGTTCCACTTCAGACACTGTTGGTGTATCTTTGGTTTCAGTTGTTTGTGACACAACATTTTCAGGAAAAGATTCGACAGCCTTTTCTTGATCAACTTTTGCATCTGATTCAGCTTGTTCAAAAGAATCAGAGGTAGCTGTTCTAATGAACTCTACTACCTTTGCTGTGGATGGTTCAGGTGTCACATCAAGTTTGGTTAAAGAGGCACTTCGGTCATCTGGAACATTCCTCTCAAGGTCTTCTGAGTTATCTTGAAGCTCAACTGGATTCTCACTGTCAGCTGAATCCACTGCTGATTGGTCATCTGGAAGTTTCCTTTTAATATCCTCTGAGTTATCATGAGGCTCAAAGGGATTCTCAGTGTCAGCTGCTTCTATTGGTGATAGCTGTCTTTCTTCTGTAGTGTCATCTGGTACTTGTTCAGATAATTCCTTATTTTCATTCACCTCCAATGAAGAGCCTAAGAGTAAATCTATGTTGTAATTGTCAAATTTATCAAACCCATTGTCAAAACAGACAAAATCTGTTTCCTGAAAAGAAGAGAAAAACGCATTTACAAAAGATATGCATTGGGAATTTATAAGTGCTATTAAATTGACAGTCTGAAAGCTCTTTTGAAATATATAGATTGCATTTTATCTTGTCTAATTGTAATATTAATAAGAAATAATTTTATTTACAAAGCACTTTACATTTGTGTGCAAGTCTCAAAGTGTTTATATTCAGTAAGAAAGCAACATATTCATACCTCTGCTGGAACTTCAAGCTCCTTTTCAGTATAAAGATGGTTAACTGCAAGGAGATCCTTCGGGAAATAGCCAAAGTGACTTCCAACCTGTTGACAAACACAAAAAGGCAACAGAAATAAAACTAATAAGCCTAGATTTTATTCAATAATGATAAAATATGAGACTATCCACACAGTTTCCTACTTACACTTCCGGCCCATAGGTCTGTCCTTCTGCCCGACAGTTTGTAGTATACATAGATAGTTTCAGATTTCTTAAATGATAGGAACCGACAATCGGGCCCTGAGAAATCTTGTACTGCTTTTCCCCGACACAGAAGCACTGAGAATGCAAAATAGGAAGAAATTAGATTTGAAAAAAAACTTTTAACAGGGTTTTTTTTCCGCATTGAGCTCATGTGACCAATTTAAAAGTGAAACTGTTAAAATCTTTTCCAAGACGCAGACAAAACAGAAACAGTAAATGATTTATAATTCATGACTATGGTCTTTGTTATTATGCTACTACCTATAAGTTCTTTTGATTCATAAGTTATGCAAAAAAGGCAGCAATTTCTCCAAAGGCAAGTTAATGTGTTCAGATCTGATCTGTAACAGATATTTTATGCATTATAACAGATGAAATATGGAAGCTTTTAAAAATATGCGATAGAAACTGAGACTTAAAGTGTTGTAACTAAAGGAGATGATGAAAAGGAAGGGATGACATGGCATCCTGCTGTTACTTAAACCAATTAAACCAAAATATAATGATTTTAATCCTGGCTTTATTGTCAGATTTTGGTTTAAGAGATCTGAGGAGAACTTGCTGCTGTCACTATCACCTTTTATGTGATTATGTGTCTAATCTTTATTGTTGTGTGACTCAAACCAAGATCTCCCTGATACAATACAGTCATTTCTTATCACCTTAACCTGAGTTTGGGATTGTGGTTGACACTGCAGTGATCCCTTCTAGTATCTGCACGACTTTAACGATCGTCTCAGGTTTGACCTGTGTTTGCTGAAATCTAGCAATGCAAACTGGAGTGTAAAGAAACCGGGGCTAGCAGGTAAATCGGAGACGGTTAGCGTTAGATTTCATGAGTTTGCTAAGCTAGTAACACAATCTGGACTATTCTGTGTGAAGACACACTGTCAACAAGACGACACATAACAACAAACGTCAATGTGGAGCGATAATAACAGCTAGTCACACTCGGACTTCGTTGGCTAATGTCAAATAGCCTTATTGTTTTTCCACGTACTAACATTCTAATAACAGCTGAGCTTTTTGTCCGAGCCGGCTAATTAGCTAGCTGCTAACATTAGCTTCGAGTATCCGGCTAGCAAAGACAGGGCCGGAGCGTCCAGGCGACCGGCCAACACAAGCTCCTTCGGAACGAATAAACTTCGCGGGCCGCTGAATGACGTTCACGTTGATTTGCATTGCGTACAGAGAGCGGGACGCCGCCAAACCGCGTTCGAACAGGTACCGGAGGTTATCCGGGTCACGAATATCGACTGGCATCGGCTCAAGAGATAAGGCGCAGTTTACAGCTAGCTGCGGCGTCGGGATAAACGGGAGCTGCATCCCTGAAGTCCGGGCGAGTTCGCGAGTAGTTCCCGTAAAGCAACTTACTGCTGCACTCCGAGTCTGTGCATCTCTTAAAGTCCGAGAACCGTCTGTCCAGGGCCGCGGCTGCAATAACATGGAATAAAAGTAATAGAAAGGCTTTTGGGGAAAGGTGTTTTGCTGCCATGCTGGCAGTTTTGTTGACTGGCTTGAATCTGCTGCTTGAGCTTGAGCATGAGCACTGGGCTGGAGGAGCCGACACGTCAGCACATCAGATCCGGCTGGGTGTAGACAGGGATCGGTTTTCACAGCATGCCAGCTTTGGACTGGGCTGCTTCAGGTGGTCACACGGAGAACGGAGACCGCAGACAGCTGCACAAGTTCAGCCCTGTGTCTTTGCGTGGGCAGTTTCTTCTAGGGTAACCCATTAACACTATTTACATGACGTATATTCCAATCTAAACTAAAAACCAGATTATCATGCCTGGTTGAAGAGTCACGTGTTATTGTGTGATGCATGTTATCGTCCTGCACTTTTATTCAGGGACCTTCCACACACAGTCAGATACACATTGAAATCCTTTTAAATTTATATCCTTTTAAATCCTCCTCACTCCAAGAATGTTTTACTTACACAGATCTGAACCTGTTTTCCTACAATAACCGGCCATATAACGTGAACTGATCTCCTTCAACAACATTTCTAATCTTTCACTTTTTTAAATCATGCTCATAAAACTAAAATGCTTTGTAGAAAAAGTAAGTGAACGCTTGGACTCAGTAACTATTTGAACTTCCTTTGGTAGCAATAACAACTGTTTCCTATAGATGCACATCTGACTTGCACAACCTTCTGCAGAAAAGTTGTGCAATTCAACATCGCTGAACTGCTTCAGCTCAGTAATTTGTGACACAGGCATTTTGGAAACTAACCTAGCTCTTTTCTGGCTTTTTGCATGCCTTATATAGTAGTTTATTGTTTGCATTATATCCTTTTTTGCATTACATCACCAGTGCCTCTGTGTGAGTCTTGTTTGTTCTTTATTGTCAGCTGTAGGCTGTAAGATGCTGGATGCCTGAGCGTTTGATGTGAATAATATTCTATCATGGCATTGTTTTACTTTTACTGCCTTCTTTTTTTATTTATGGGATTCACCCACCCTGTAAGAACCACACCAATGTAGGAATTCAGGTTCAGCTGGACACTGATGCCCACTGTGTTTACACGGAAACACAAGGAAGTTCTTTGCCCCGCCTCTTCCTGCTATAACAGCCAATAGCTACGCAGCGTTTCTCTTCGCTTCCTTAGTGTGGCGAGCAATAGCATGTGGAATGTACACGCTGTAGTGATCAAAGATAACAAATATTACATCTACATAAACCGTTATGATCCAGCAGACACGTCTGTAGAGCTTTAGCCGTTTTCTAGTTCACTCATGCCGGTTTGGCGCCGGCTAACTGGCTAACGGGAACCAAACACCCCCTCAGAGGTAGGAAGCTAACAGTTACAGAGCTGTTAGCATGGCTGGAAGTTCACGTTATTCTTCGAATATGAAATATCGAACTAATTTTAACCTCATATGTTGTGATTTGTGGACAGTTGCGTGGTGTTGATTTTGAAGTGTTTCACTTAAACTGAGCTTCGATGTTAGCGCCACACGTAAAGTCGAATAGTGTGAGTGGGAAACTACATTTATTTACTCAAATATTCTGCTCACGTGCAGATTTGAAGCAACTTACTAGAGTATTCATATTTTTATGTTAGTTTACTTCTAGTTATGTACATATATACATCGATAGAATTTGTAATTTACTTTATGCACGTTATATTTTAAGTAAATTATCGAGCTTGTGTTAAAAATGGAGTGGTATTTGTACGTGTTGTGCAGTTGTGGTTCTCTTTATGTTTCCAGTATTATAATTATTACTAATCTAGTCCTAAACACTTACAGCTGCTATTATTTTGTGTGCTGATAGCTGTATCAATATTTTTAGGAATTAAAAAAATTGAATGAAATTTAAAATTGCATTGCATTCAAAAACCATGAAATATAATTGATCACTTAATAGAGGTTACGGTAAACAGAAAAACTGAACGACACAGTAGCAGTTCTGTTTAATAGGGCAGAGTTACCCAATGTTTAATTACCCAGATATCTGACGACCGCAGCAAACTTAATGTCTTAGAAATACTGACTGTTTTGTTCTTCCAGGTAGATGTCATACACCATCTCATTTAACCTAGTGGCACAAGGCAGGTGACTTCCCTGGGTTTGACTCCTGTGCCGAATATGGATCACATGGATATGGAGCCTTCCTCTTTAGAAGAGTTGGAAGTTGACAATGACTCTTCAGACGACAACTCATCCAAAGGAGGAAAAAAAGCCAAGCTCCCTCTGGCTAAAATCATGTGTACAGGTGAGTTATATACTATGCAGTTTTGTATATTTTTCAGGATATGGCCTACAATTAGATCAAAGAATTGTCTGTCTTATACAGTAGTTCAGCCAACAAAGCAAACTTAGTGCATATCAGTATATTTGTATATACTGGCTTATGAATAAACCTATCCATTCCAGAATTGCCAACACTTGTTAAAGTCAATTCAGAAGACGTCTTTTTAAAAACTGACTTTAGTGGACAGTTTATAGTTATCACACTTTTTTTATTGTTTATGACAAAAACATTTTTCTATAAAAAACATTGTTTTTTAATCTTTAGAGAAAAAAGAGGAAAATGGGTTTTACCATAGTACATGGACGTGCTTGGAGAAGATTAGAGATGCCATGCTCCATCACAGATGGCAGGAGGCAGCAGAATACATGGCATGTTATGCTGCAAAATTAGAAGACACAACTAGAGGCAGTACAAAACAGCATAAAGAGGTAGGTGTATTTTTGTTGTTGATTTTGTGTCATACTGTACACACACTGCCTGGCCCACGTACACATATAAGACACAAACCACATACATAACCCCAAACCAAGTACTACACAAAATTCTACACAGTTGTTCTACACAGTTGTTAATGTTTATACATCCCTTTCTTGTGGCAGCTTATTTGGAGAATCTGCACAGAGATCCTTCACCAGCACTCCAACTCAAAGCTGGAAGACTACAACCTCATCTATGAACGAATGAAACACTCGGGATTCAAGCAGTACCTAATGGTATCGTATGTTATCTGTAGAATGCACAATTTTCTCGTTTTCTCGATTTTCTTTTGTTTTTCACTGCTGAAACATATTTGGAAGATTATTTATTTATTTTTTGTTTTCAGATCAGTCTGGAACATTCCTTTCACCTGCTACTCCATAGTCACATTGAGGATGCAAAGCGTCAGTTGTCTGTCGCTGAAAGTTGGAGGTATGGG
Organism: Channa striata; assembly: GCA_033026295.1. NCBI lineage: Eukaryota > Metazoa > Chordata > Actinopteri > Anabantiformes > Channidae > Channa > Channa striata. The sequence goes on from CM065170.1 coordinate 7,144,794, forward strand.
AAGGAATCGGCAGCTCAGTATCAGAAGGCTAAATTGATCCAGGCCTACAGGAGCCTGCTGGATTACATCATCTGGTGTGACAAAAAGTTCACGCACTCTAGGAATGGTAAGACAATATACAACTTATCACCCCAAAACATCCATTATGTATATGCATCAGTTGCAAGGCAGGCTGCAGGCCGTTGTGTGTTGTCATGCTGCCACCTACAGGTTACATGCAGTAACTGTACATGTACAAGTGGTTTTGTGTATGAACATTCATGCCACTCAGAGTCCAGTGATGTAATCTTTTGAAAAATTCCATGGTATGCGTTTACAACGAAAGGGAAAACTTTTCTAACTACATGATGTTTGGCCTGTGTGCAGATCATCCAGACTCTGGTGACAATCAGGAAATGCATAACTATTTCAGACAAGCCTCTGTGAATTTGAAGGAGATTTTAAAAAGTCCTGGCGCCTGGGATCCCTTTATACTGAGCTACACTGAGGTGAGCACTCATTCCCAGCCGTCTAATTTCATTAAACCCATTTTTTTTCTTAAGATTTAAAAATTGAACATTTAGAATATTGAGCAGGTTGCTCTGGTTTTGCAGATGTTGGAGTACTATGAGGATCACGAAGAGGCTTTAAAAGTCTTGAATCACTATGCGTATGACAACAATTTTCCACCCAATCCCAATGCACATGTCTATCTGTACGAGTTCCTAAAGCGACATGATGCTTCCAAGAGGAAACTGGTGAAAGTGTTGAAGGTATGGCTTCATATTATAGTGCAGCATCAAAATAATATTTGTTATGTAAATAACACTTTAAGATCATATGCAGTTAGAGTGTGTATGTTGTGAAAGTACTGATCCTTTCAGTACTGATCTGATGTATAATTTGTATCACTTTAATCATATGTAATATTCTATTACAAAATTGTTATTAGCTTTATAGATAACTAACTATGCTCACTAACACAGACTGAAACACTCTGACTTATAGCTCCTATATTGTCTGCTTATTTTATGCCATAGATCCTTCAAGTGTTGGTCCCAAGCCATGAGCTGATGTTAGAGTACAGCGCCTTCCTTCTTCAGTCAGGTAAAGACACATGAAAAATATTAATAGATAATAAACTGTGCAAAGAATGGAGACGAATTACATCTTTGTGAGAAAAGTAAAATTTATATAGCCCATGCATATATAAGTTTGTTCTAAAATGTTTTGTAATTTGTATAGCGTGTTGTCCATTGTTCTAGCCATCCGGTCCAACACCACTTTGTGTCTGTGTCCCATTTGGTGCATGTGTTTTTGTTGTTTTCAGTGAAAGAGAGTGACACCCACAAGGCTTTAGGAGTTGTTCTTGAAATGCTGGACTATGCCTGCTGGAGGAACAACTTGGCTGTGTGGAAGCGTTTGAAAGCAGTTATTCAAAAATTACAGTTGCAGTACGTATGAAAATGTGTAACAACCTTTTACAGACTGCATTTAATCTTTCAAGTCGTTAACGGTGGCTCAAGCCTGTAGTTATGCATGTTTGTGCATTAAAACAGAGAAGACTGGCAGAAGGTTGTTGTTGGGAAGATGGCTAAAAGAAAAGACTGGTGGCCTGTGCTGCACTTCACAAGATTCCACGCCAGTAAAGATGCAGAAGAAAACCCACAGCTGATGAAAGTGAAGGCATCGCTTGCAAAAATACTCTGCCCAGGTAAACTGGGACATGGCATGTTGTGCTAAATCACTTCATTTTTGTAGGCACCAGGCTTTGAAAAGGATGAAGACTGCACGGAGTAAAAAACGATGTGTGGTTGTGAAGGAGTGAAGTTTTGAATTACTTGACATTTACTCTGGTGTTGTGTGTGTATGCAGTATAACTGTGAGTTCTTATGTGTTTCCCCAGACTTTACTCGTGTTTTATGTTATTTTTAATCATTTATTTATTAGTTCTTAGAGGTATTTATTTGAGAGCATTAGACATTCCGTTGTATCAAACAATAACAATAAAGACCATCCCTTTTTTAATTCGTGGCTTTAAGACATGTCCTTAGCTATAGATAAAAGCACCTGGTAAATCTAGAAAGCTGTGTGGCAGACATTAATACACCATATAAAAATGCTTGAATCCCATAAAAACATCAGCATTAAAGGACACTTATGTAACTGGACAAAAAAACACATTATATTTTACACTTTGGATATTTTTTTAATATATACATTTCATATCTTCTTCCTGTCCACTGAAAGCTATTTAAAATCTTCAGTGATCCTTGTGTACTCACACATTAGTGGATTGGTTTGTGAAAATAGTAATTAGTTCACTCATACTGGTGCTAATAGCACCATGACTGTATATGCTTTTCTTGCGTCTGCGGCACCATTTTAGACGTTTACTCGGAAAATACGTCAGTTCTAAATGACCTTTTTTTTAAATATACTGTAGATCTTTTTAATTAGCAGCTGAAATTGACTTTGACACCCTCGCGACTCTCAGCTGGACAAACACTATAGATAATCTATGTATGTATTGATCCTTGTTAATAAGCTTCACCAGTGTCTTTTGTTTTGTTTTTTTCTTACAGATCTAATGCTTAAGTACACTGCTGATGGGTCAACCAATGTAAAGGACTGCCGTGCTAGTAGAAAACAACAGAAAACCCTGGCAAAAGCATCTGTATGAAGAGCGGTGAACATGCCTCAACACACATACAATTTCCCCAGGTCAAAAATGGACCTTCATATTTATATTTTTATCTTCTTTTGCATGTGGTAAAATGCAGCTTGAGCTGTTTTAAAAATGTAAAGTCTACACTGTCCACTATGTGGAGCTCATGTTCTGTATTTTTGGAGGATCTGAAGGATGTGAAACTGAGCGTAGCTCTGAATGTCATTGCTCTGTAAACATTTTAATGAGAGCAGAGGTTCACTTTGACCCCAGCTGACCTTTGACCATGGTGTAAGGGGATTTTTAAGGTCTCTCTAATGAGTGCCCACGTAGCCTGAGGGAATGTCTGGCTGTCACATCTACTGTCACATCAAAATCTATGTTGGGCATAGGGCTTACGGCAACATGTTGTGCAGAAGGTAAAGTCAGTGGCACAGACCACTGACAGGTGGTTACTGCTAAGAGATGTGGCACATTTAAATGTTGCGTTCTCCCTTTACTGTGAGGTGCTTTCTGTGAAAGACAATGACTGGCTTGTTGTCAGCTTGTATATGTGCTGGTCTTTTGTACAGGTAGAGTGTCTTTTTCACAAATATTTGACACTGCAGTGTCTTGTAGGAAAAAAGCTCATAATGTTTTGATGCCATCGATTTGAAAATTATGTATTTAGGTCCAAAGAAGTCTTCATTTATCCTTCATATGTGTTTAGCCTCGTTAGTCCTATGCATCAAACCGTGAAATAAAGGTCTGCAGCCAGCAGCATGCCAATTTAATAAGTAAAAGTGTAATGATTCTGTTTCAACTCGCCACAGTGTTGGCCATGCAGCTACTCAGTCAGGCATACTGTATGTGTGTGTTGCTTTGCAGTCATTACATAAACCAAAGCCCAAAGCACTTGCCCAACCACAGGAGCAGCTGCAGAAGGGATCTGGGAATACATAACACATGCGGCGAAGAAGATGGAGTCAGGAGCTGTCACGGCTTTATATTGTGTCCTGACTGTGACCTTCTCGTAGGGTTTTTTTGAGGGTTTTGCCTTTATTAATCATATGACACAGATGTTAAGTTGAGGCACATTCTGCACTGTCCTTATGTGATGGATTGTGTCTGTTGGGAGTTTGGTTTCTTCCTGAAGGGCACCTTAACAGTTTGGAGCTATTGTTTGACCATGGTTTTAAATGGGGACACACTCTTTGTTTCAGAGGACACAAAGGAAGCTTCACGAACAATTCTTTCTTAGCAGGTCACTAGTAAGAAACGTCGTCAAGAACCACATTTAGTCAGGATTTAATTTCTCCCAGAATTTCAAAGAGAAATGAAAGAACACTTTGATTTTAAAGGTAGAAATTATCACCTATTAGTATAACAAAACGTCCCTGTGCCTCTTGAAGCGAAAGCAGAAGTCTGGAGCCGTGTTCAAATGACAGTGTGTAACTAGACATACAGCACTGGTCTTTGCAGTGTCATGTATTTGGTCCAGACACTGAGGTAGGAGTGCGTGATATGAATAATCTAAACCATACTGTATGTCAAGATATAGCTACAGAAGTTGGCTTGCTTTTATAGTGTTAAATTGAGTTAGATCGATATCAAAGTCATATCTGGTGGTTAAAAACAAAGCCTTACCCAGCAGCTGATCAGCAAAGCGTAGATTATTAATTAATCTGTTCAACTTCACATTTAACCTTTAGCATATAGACATGTAGGTGGAGTTAATCTTATCATCTAACTATTGGTAAGAAAGAAAATAAGCATATTTAAAAAATATATATTTTTGTAAATTCCAAATATGGTATTTTGTATATGGACCTCGTGCTATGATTTAGTTTAGTGTCAAATTTAGTATATACAAACATAATTTAGTACAAAGAATAGAAAATATCAAATTTTGGCAAGTGGAGAAATTGTACATAGATTTCCAAGCGGCTGAGCACTTCCACTGGCACCACTGGTCACTGAGCTGCTCCACTGGTCCCACCATCTTGTTCAGTGCTCAGTCTGGGCGAAATAATGATTTATGGTCACCTGGGGGTGCACCCCAAGGTTGAGAGGGGTGAGGGTGGGGGGTGGGAGTACATACTGTACTGTGAACGCTATCAGGTCGATGTGATGACTCTAACAGGCCCTTAAAAACCTCCTCTTGCTAAGGGAGATTTTTACTGTCTTTGGCCTAACCCTACTGACAGCCATAATAATTGTGTAATTAATCATCAGTGCAGATTTTAGAATGAATCTCTTTGCTGCAGGGAAAACACATACACACAAATCATGTAGGGAAAGATGGTTTAATTATATGCTTGGTGTATAAAGACACTGGATGTTGCTTTGTTGTGTGAGGGTGACATTAATTGAGTTTTTGCTTCTCTTTCAGTTTCACACCCTTCTCTCTGAACACACACACACACACACACACACACACACACTGCAGTTGGTGACTCAGTGTCTCGCTTGGTTGGTCTGCAGGGCTCTGAGGATTTGTAACTTAAAATCCAGACTTGCACAGTGACAGCGTAACATCTCAGTAGCTCTGCAAGACATTTGAAGTCCAGTATGGTTAGACCGCCTGTGTGTGTGTGTGTGTGTGTGTGTGTGTGGATGGTGGATGGGGGGGTGAAGGCGTGATAGTTCAGCCATGCAATTTGGACTTAACATATTGAAGCGTGTTCCACAAGCGAGGCGAGAGATAAAACGGGGAAACGTGGCTGAAAATCAAAAAAATACAAGTCAAACTCATGAATGAAAATCTTACTGGAGTCAGCTCCAAGTCTCATCGTGATCACATTTACTTTAGTGCGGAAAGGCCAGTATTTGATGTTCGTATTCCAAATCTGTGAGGCTCCTATTGAGCAATATGATAACAAAAGGCTTTTTGCTGCACTCATGAGACTGGCAGATGCTAAGAGAAAAAAAAAAACTGCTTGAGGGGGAATCGAGTCTTATGGAAGTTCAGGGAGAGAAAAGAGAAAGAAAAGAGAAAGAAAAAGTCTCCCAAAATATCCTCTCTGTCGTGTCTATGAAGTTGAAAGTGACAACTGTGGTACCTTTGTTCTCGGAGTGCGGCTGCAAAAATAGCTTTCAATAATGTATTAGGAGAATAAAGACCGTGAGCTGATTTCTGGGGAGACGTGGGCTCAGTGTATGTGCTAGGACCAGCCACTTTCTCTGCTGTGCATTGACTGCGGGGGGGAAAATGAGGCCGCTGAATGCAAACTGATCATCGTGACTTTTAAGATTGCTCTACTTATCCAGCATTAAGTACATTCTAGGCGTTGGAATAAACAGCTTGCGCTTTTATGTATATTTATGTCGGATATTATATCTTTAGGGACTGGACAATTACTGAAACATGATCGTTATGCAGGACTCATTCTTGATAAATTGCTGTGCACTGCTTGTCTGAGCAGAAGACAAGCTCTGGAGAACAGCTATGTAATGACTGTGAAATGCAAAGCGCCTTGACCAGCAGAGCATTGACTTGAAGCTGCTGGAGATTTAATTTCTTGTGGGCATTTTAGTTGCAATTCAAATGTTGTGACAAGTTGTGTGGAGCCCAGCCAGTCAGCATAGGAACAGGTAGAAAAAATTCTGAATGATGTGAAATTTGAAGAAAGAGGCACAGACTTCAAGGCAGGGATCAATTATTAAGATAAGCGTGACACAGTTGATTGATGAGACCCGTGGAAGGTTATTTTTTTTTGTCAAGTACGTGGTGGTTTGGCTCACAATGAAACGTTGCATGTAAGTGAATATTTTACAGAAGGTGAGAAACACCTGGTGATTGCTCATAAGGGACTTGTTGGGTTTTCTCTAATATCTTCGCAAGTGAAGAGAGTATTTATTGTTTGAAAATCAACAAGAAACCCCTGTCAGTCACATGTTCCAATACTTTTGGAAAAAAACTGTGGGGATCTGACAAATAATATGATTTTACATATCGAGGTGTAAATGCCATCAAATAAAATCGAACATTCTGAATTTTTGTTTCACATTAATCTTTTCATCTCAAATCCAAATGTCTTCAGCTTGACTTTTTGCAGGGGACTTTACAAACCTGTGGAGCTGCTGAATGTTTATAGCCCTTTCCTGCAGGGGGCGCTCTACGCTGCTCCAAAGTGCATGCATTTAATGACAGTGCTGAAGTCCTGGGTCTTCATCTGAACCTTGGAGGGATCGTATTTGAAAAATGGCCTTTTATTTAGCATGTGGGCGTCTCGTGTGTGGATTCACATGATGTCATCCCTTAATTTGTGCTCTTCATCTCGGCCTCCTGGTAAGTGCTATGACCATAGCAGAGGACGATAATGACTCCAGTTTTCTGTAAATATGTAATCTTAGATTTTCACTTCCCGTTCTGTTTCCCTTTTTTCAAATGTGAAGAAAACATAATGGATACTTATATTATAAAAGCGGTGATATCATCCACCATCACACCCACACGCTCACTTATTAAACCAGTCTGAAAATGAGGGACGCTGAAATCCTCCGTAACCCCACAGGTAGAATTCCAGGTAAGTTGAACGATTCTTTGAAATGGTTTTTGTACCACATCACTCTGACTCATGTAAGCATCTATATACGTGCCCACTGACTCATGTTGTCCCCACTTATCTGTCATTGTGTGTTCAATGAGCAAAGCACCAACAAGGAGTTTGACCTGACCCGAAGAAGCCTCGTTTGTCTATGTACTGGGGCTTCGTAATGGGGGGTTGTGTGGTTGGAAAATATAACCGAGCCTGATGCATTTGGAACAAATGTGGGAGCAGGAGTACATGGTCTGTCTGTCTGTCTGTCTGTATACTTCCGCCTTTACTCATCCTCCGCTCAATTAGCACTTCCTCCTCCCATTATTCGAATGGCTGTTAGAGACATTAATGTGGTTGAACTTTTCCATATTATCAGGCTTTGACATCAGGTTGGATTTATCATTTGGATATAAAACATGAAAATTTTTTAAAACTGATTTGTGAAAAGGCTTTTAACCCTTTATACTAGATTGAAGCTGTGGAGCATTTACAGCAGCACAGAGGTCACCGAACTATAGAGTTGATGATAATGTCGCCCTGTGTATCAATGACTGCAGCACTGTGTCTCTGTTAATCTTTTAAAAATACATTAATAAGATATATGAACTTTCATTAAATAATTTTGTTGCTTTTGGTGTTTTTATGGTTGACTTACTGTATGTTTGTGAGTTTTACAAGCTTCGTAACCTGCACCGAGTCTGTCTGCTGCTAAATGTTCACTGCCTGACCTCACTCGAAACTGTGGGCTTTTTCTTTTGTATTCAAAAAAAGCTGTGATGGTGTATCACAGGCTGACATTTCACCGCTGGCCTTTTCTATGCGCTGGCCTTTAAATGTGCTGTTTGTGTGTCTTTGTCCTGTGTTTAACTGTGTGTTAGGTCAGATTAACAAATAGTAAGGCCGGTGGCAGGCTGAATAACAGCATTAACCAGAGGACAATGGGAGCGTGGGACTAAGCCTTTTCGCAACCTGTCTGACAGCTTGTAGGGTTGATGTCACCCTCTGACTCAGGCTGTTACTGCTGCCGCTGTCACCCTGGACGTTTGGGTGCATGACATCACCAAATGACACATATCACTCTCCACGACGGCCTCTCTGCTTTCATTTCTCTCCTTTTCTCTCTCTCTGTCACTTTGTCTCCAGTCATTTGCATACTCATCAGCTTTCCTGCATTGTAAGCTGCCACTGTGACAGTCCGTGAACAAGGAGGCAAAAAGCATGAAAGGACATGATTAGTTTTCAGACCCTAACTGCAAGAATAATTAAAATTTGTGATTTTAACAGAATAATTAAAATGTGTTTTTTTTTTAAGAAGAACAGTAAATAGGTTACAGTTTATTAAAATCTGAAAGAGTAGACGTGCCGAAGGGCCCCATCTCATACTTATGCAACATGACTTGAATAACATTGCTGGAATTCAGAAGATTAGCAGCCAGCCAAGACCTCTGACTCCAGAGGCGTGATGCTTTGGATGCGGCCGTTTCCCCGTCTTCATGTTCAAGTCTGGGGCTCAAATAAGTCAAAATACTTCACGGAGTCCGTTTGAGCATAAGTTTGTCCTGATGTTTGCTGACAGTTGTGACACATGTTCCCATTCTCCCCTGTGATCTCACACATATGCTATGAGGCCTGAACTTTTCAGGATTCTGGGAGTCGATCCTTACCACGTTATCTGTGGTGCTTAAATGCAACGTTACCCAGCTGGACATGTACAGTTACAGTATTCAGACCAGTGGCCTACGGGTAAATTTGCATCTGCCTTCACTGCCCCTGTAAAAATTACTAATTCCACCCTCACACAACTCCTGGCTAGAGTTCAGCATGAGGGTGGAAGGGCTGCTGGAGAAGTTATTGAAGAGATGGATAACGGGCATGTACAGATGGAAGCTGATCCAATATGTGCTCCTCACTGGTCTGTACACATATTTTATTTTGTACACTTTAAAAACAATTTCTAAACTATCTAAAAAGTTCTTTGAATTGCATTAACCATAGTTATTTATACCTAAAGTTTCATTGTTCATTTCAATGTTGCCCAAATGCCAAAGCAGACATTTTGGAGATATTTGTTTTTATCAATACTTTTTAAATAATAAAATAAACTGTTAAAAGTTGTTTCCATTCACACAGCAGTAAAACAAAGGTGATAACTGAGAGCTCTGTGGTTTGTTCAGTTGTCGCCTCGCTGTGAAGGATCTGTTCATGCCCATCAGAAGCCGATGAAAGCGAAACCATGATAGCCTACTTCCTCCTGTGAACATCCATACAGTATGTAGTGGTCTCGGATGTTTAATTGAAATAAAATGACAATATAAAAAAAAATTCCCAGTGGAATTATAATTGCTTCCAAATACTAAAAATGCCACTTTAATATAGAGTAGTACTTATTAAATATCCCGCTTAGAAATATTAAAATTCTATTAGACAGAATGTTACCAGCTACTTAATTAAAACAATGACCGAGTTTGGCCTGTTTCCTTAAACTCAGGACTACAATACTGTTCTCAAATCCTACAAGCAGTTTTACCAGCTCATCTGTGAAGTTTACAACCAAAGGGAACCAAAGAGACCAGAGGTGCAAACACTCGGAAGGTGCCGAGTTTGGTTTTGACTCGCTGCTGCCTGTTTGGCCTGTTTCGCTCATTGTTTTCATTTTGTCAGTTTGTCACTTTCCTCACATCCTGCTCATCGTATCCTGTTTGCATAGTGGTGTATATACTCTTCATTAAAATGTAACCTGTAAAATCCCACGGTACACATCACAGTCCGTGTCAGTCAGGTGGACGTGGTTGGTTTGTTTTCACTGCTGCTTTTCATACTACTTGTCATACTGGTCCAACGTATGTAAAGCAGCTGCATCACATCAGTCTGATGGCATCAAGACATGTTTTTTTTTTGACACAGTGCAGATAAAGGGGGGAATTTCAATGCATGCAAATTAATTTTCATATATGCTCACTAGCCCCTTTCTTAGGTACACCTGTTCAACTGCTCATTACCGCAAATGTGTAATCGGCCAATTACGTGGCAGCAACCCAATGCATCGGGGCATCGGAATTGGAAAGAAAGGTGACAACCTTAGTGGCTTTGAGCGTGGTATAGTTTTTTCAGATGGGCTGGTCTGAGTGTGTCGGAAACTGCTGGTTTACTGGAATTTGAGCAACCATCTCTAAGAAAAAATGAGAAAATATCCACTGAGCTGCAGTCCTCTGGGCAAAAATGCCTGATCGAGCTGATAGACAGGCAACAGTAACTCAAATAGCCGCTGGTTGCAACAAAGATACGAAGAAGATCATCTGTGAGAGCCAAACAGATGGGCACCAGCAGCAGAAAACCACACCGGGTGCCACTGCTGCCATGTCAACAGGTTGGTAAGGCTGCAGTTGGCAAGGACTCGCCAAAATTAGACAATGGGAGACTGGAAAAAAGGTTGCTTGGTGTGATGAGTCTTGATTTCTGCTGTAACATTTGGATGGTAGGTTCAAAGTTGGTGTAGACATCATGTGTAATGCTGTGGGGGATATTTTCTTAGCCATTATCCTGAGCACAGTCTACCTATCCCTCGACGGATAACACTTCATATCACACAGATCACACAGCATCATCTCAAACTGGTTTCTCGAACATGACGATTGAGTCACTGTAAATGGCCTCCTCAGTAACCACATGTCAATCCAGCAGAGCATCTCCGGGATGTGGGGGAACGGGAGATTTGCATCATGCATCACGTGCGCACCACTAATCTGCCGCACCTGATCCAGTTTCTATCGTGTCAATGTGGACCAAAATCTCCAAGGAAAGTTTCGAGCACTTTGGTGAAAATACACCATAAAGAATTTAGGCGGATCTGACGGTTCCCCTAAGTGGCTGGTGAGTGTCTAGCAGAACAAAAACATGCCAACTACATCCGGCACATTTTACTGTTATTATGGCCTATACCACAGCTAAAGGTCAGACACAAACGAAACCTTCACTGCCCTAAATCCTGGTGGTTAAAGTAAAACGTCTGTTTATTATTCACTGAATAACTGAGCGCATCTGTTACTCAATAGCTGATTCAGCAAAGTTTTACATTTGCTATTCTATACACCTGGTGTCTGGTTAGTTTCTCATCTTCTGTCATACAGGAAGTGAAGCGTTTTACATTTCTGACAGCCACAACAGCTTGTGCAGAATAATACGGGTGAGGACTGAGGAGTTAGCACGAGGAGTATTAGCAGCTGTGAGACACAGGCAACACAAAGTTCAGAAACTCTCCCGTCATTTAGAAACATTCTCTGCAAATCTTTGCCTGCACATGTAAAAGCAGATAGCTGCAAGCTTTCACCAAAGGCTCCTACAATTCAAGACCTTTTAATTCATCTTGCTCCCTTTTGCAGAATTCATCTTTTGCAGAAACATTATTAAAGAGCCAGTGAAGGGCCATGACGCGGAGACAGCTGCCAAAAAGAGGCTGAACCTCAGCTCCCTCTGGGGCAGCCATGAGCAGCGAAGGCTCCCGCACAGCCGTGGAGCAGGTGACCCCTGTCCTAGAAACAGTTGCTATTTCGATGTGATTAGCACTGGGTGCAAGGAGAGTCATTGTTATTTATATTGTTTTATCCCTGTGTTTGTTTCAAAGGTTGAGGGCAGGGAGTACTGCTGATAAGTTGCTCCACTTCAGGGTCACAGCTGAGACGTTTGGTTTATAACCCCCGAAAGACTTTTAATAAACAGACTCTCACTGAGGGCGATGGGTATAAATATCACGGAGGGGGGGGGCATCATCCATATTTACCCTCAGCGGTGTAAATCCATCCGTGTGTATGATATACTTCCATTCTGGGATATGGTCCGAATTAAACAGGGCTCCCACTTCAGGCGGAATCACAACATTTGCTATTCTTGAGTTCCTTATCTCACGTTTCATCAAAGCATGAGGTGCAGGGGAAACGGGAGCGCACATCAGCATTAGTGACGCTCCATCACTTTCTTCACACGCCACAAGTGCGAGTTTATAGGTGAGCGAGTGAAAGTGACTGTTTAAAGTTTTTCATCACTAACTAAACAATATTTGGCTGTTGCTAAGTGACCCTGAGAACGAGTCACGTCTCCTCGGGCGAGGGGACATGCCAACTTGAATGAATAATACTGAGCAGACGAGCCCAACGGAGAGAAATAGGGTTGTTATGAGCGCAGTGATGGAGCTGTTATGGTTAGGTGTAAACTCACCGCGTCTGGCCTCCTCTTACAAGCACTTGAAGGAACCTTTAGCCTTTTCTTTTTAAGTTCTTACTCCCTACCATCGTTTTAATTTCAGTAGTTCTCAGCCTCCAGTTGGAACTCCCCTCACGGTTGTAAGATTGCTTTTTTTTCTTTGGAGGAGGTGGGTATCACAAGATCGCTTATGAAATGAATTATAAATGTAGCCTCCTTAACACACTGACCCTATTTATTCCCATGGTTTCAGACTGCACAGGGGTTATTTTAAGATGGCTGTAGGTCATTTTTTAAACCGAATAACATCACGACTTTGGTTTATTTTTATTTTGTGGCATATTTTTTTATCTAGTTTGTGTTGGTGGTGGTTGCCTAAAGGTTAGATTTACTTGTATGTGAGCTGGCTGCTGATCAGTTTATTGTATTTGAAATGGAAATACAGTTTTATTTAAGCTATTAAAGTACTGGGTAAACTTCCAGTGCAAAAGAAAGTTTAAGTTCAAAATAAGCTGATTTTTACAAATGTATATATTTGTAAAAATCCGATATCAGTTAACAAAAAAATTGAAATAGTTCAGGAAATCTGTAGTTGGACATATTAAGTAAAACTGTGTGTAATTTGTTACATTAGTTAAATGCAGTTGAAACAGTTCACAATTTCTGTTTAGTCATGAAATGCTTTGTGTCATTTGTTTCATTTTATTGGTGTACTGCCCAGTACAGTTAAAAAAATGGTTTTTAATCTCAAAGAGGCTTTAGTTAGTTAAATAGAAGCTAAATAGATTAAAATATTATTTCTTTTCTGCAGTAAATTTGCGATGGAACGTTTAAAACTGTGGTAAAAGTGAACACTTGAAGCTCTGGTTGAAGTGGCAGTGAAAACACAAATAAGTGAAATGGCATTTACAATGGCAGAGCAGAAAAGAAATTTAGAAATAAAAAAAAAATTAATCAACGAATAAAGCTGAGTCGTCAGTACAAGTGCTGAGTGAGGTTGGAAGAAGTTGAAGATTTAGTTGTTTTCGAAAGAGAAAGAGCAGGTTATACTTGGAAATACTAAAATTATTCAAATTATGGGAAGTTATACAGAAGTGATGACTTTTCTTGTTATTGTTCTTCAAAGAAAGCAGTGAAATGATGTTTAAATGTCATGTGAAGCCAAAAACACGGGTGTGGTTAAAAGTGGACTTTCGGTTCAGTTGTTCTTGGCCGTATGTGCTTGTCAATCGTAAGCTTAGGGTGAGGTGAAGCGTCAGTCAAGACATGAATGCAGCAGAATTAAAATGGCAGCAAAAACAGAATAAGTATATGAGTAAAAATGTCAGTCTAAGTGTAGCTGAAAACCATGAAAGAAGTTTACTTGTGACGGTTTTTCAGGCCTGAGGTGAAGACCTAAAAGGATGCGAGGCGTCAGGCCTGAGTGTGAAAACAGTCAAAATGTCAGCTGATGTGTGACCACTACAGTTTACAGTTTAAATGTCGTGTGGCAAGTAGCTGCTTCGCTTAAACTGTCAGTTGAGCAAAAGATAAAGGCAGCTGAAATATATATTATTCACTTTTATGTTATCATCGTTATTTGCATATCTGGCCTATCTTTTGTTTTATATTTCTGTATCTCACAGATACACACCTAAAGAACATTTTCATTTCATCGGGGTTTTCCCTGTTAAAGAAAGGGTAAAAACATGTCCCATGTCTCACATGGTTGTTTTAATAGTTAGATAATCCCACTATTGTTAAATAATACTTGCCTGTCTAGTTTTTAAGTAACACAACAAAAACGCGCTTTTGTGTTTAAAGTAAAAGATTGAAACATGTTTTTCCACAACAGTTTCAAAAAGATTGATGCACGATAAATTTTCTTTAATCAGATGTTGGTTTAATGATGACTAAAACTTCGGTCTCGGCCCAGAGATAAAGTCAAGGATATCTTTACTGATTTACATGTTTGGTGCAGCTGCTGATCAAATCATAGCATCAGATATTGCTTGAAATTTTTAGGGTTTTCCCAAAACGTGATGCCTCAAACCTAAAATACATGTCAAACTCTGAACGTCAGGTTTGTCACATGCTGTCAAGTTTGTACAAAACTTTAGACGGGAAATCAACCTTACATCCTATAAATCAAAAATCAAACACGGGCAGTCATGGCGTGACAGTATTACAGAGGAAGGCACCATAATGCATCAACAGACTGGGCTGACCGCTTTTGTTTTTTTGTGCGCTTGTTTTTGGGCTCTCAGAGCTCAGTTTGTACAATGATCGTCACCCAGCCTGAGCGTTGACGACGAACAGAGTGTTGTGTTGGAAAGCTGTGTCAGTGCTCCGTTAAGATCTTGTTTATTCGATTAAAGCCCCTAATGATGCTAATGAAATAGATTTGAAATGACACCGAGATAATCAGCCCATCAAGTTCGAGAGGTTAAGCACGTTCGGAGCCTCGCGTTGCGACTGACTAACAGACTGAGAGCCGATAAATATGCAGAATGTAAAGGGGCATAGGTCGATGGGCTGTTGAATCCTTGGCAGTGTCCCTTCTCACCATTGTTGGACATGTGGCTTTTCAAGCTGTTGAGTCTGCAGTAGGCCCATCTGTGCCATTCTCTCTTCAAAACCATCAGCGGCATCATTTTTCCATTTCGTAATTCCCCAGTACTGAAGTAAGAAAAATGAAGGTAATGGCCAGATGGGATAAAATACTGGGAGGGAGGTGGCTGTCTTTTGCATTTTTAAGACAAAAACTGCAATTAGTAAATAAGCTTATTTGTAATTCTAACACAGTCTCCTGGGTTTTAGGCTAAACGAATGTGTGTGTTTCCAAGGTTACGTGAAGTTGAGAACTTCCTGTGCTGCTCTAAATGTAACACTGAGTCTGCACCTTGCTGCACGCAGGAAGTGGTTTGGGTCTTTCATCTGGGGCCAGCGAACACCGCATCACGATCAGTCACATTTTCCATGCCGAGCAAGAATTGAAGAGCTAACCACTTGACTGTGTTTTACATCAAAGTTTGACATTATCTCATGTAGTGTGTGACCTCTAAACATACACAAAGCCACAGTCACACTCATGTTTTCCATGGGCTGACATTTATAAAGGAAGACAGTCAGCTCTATCCAGGTACAGACTGAAAAAAGGAGAAAAAGTGTGTAAAACAAGGTTTCCTATCCTGTTCGCTACAATGACATAAGAAAATGGCTAATAATACGTGTAAATATAATTTAAAACTATTCTGCTTTCCTAAAGCAGTTGAATTGAGAACTTTAATGCGATTTAGAAAAACACTAATAAGCCTCGAGTCCTTCTAGGAACCAAACGACTTCCAGCTAATGTGTGATCATCTGAATTCTGCTTCATAGTTGCTGATTATGATCGCTGACATGTCATAGCAGCCATGAACACCTGATTAAAATACCAATCTCGGGTCAAATCATTTTCTCATTTCTAAAAGACAAAACCTCATTGCTGTGGATCCAAAGACACTGACACCGGTAAGACAGAGAATATTATGGTGTCAACCCGACAAACATTTGGCCTGATGAAACCAGCCACACAGGCAGAACTGGTTTCATTTACATAACTGCTCAGGTCACACGACATTCACTCTATGAATTTCCAACATGTCTCTCAAATGTTTTCCAAACGTCTGCTTCTCAATTATCACCTCATATTTCTAGCTCTGCTACCGTATTAAAATATGTAAACGTTAACTGAAATTATTCATAAAGAAGTAATACAGATGGAACTGGGTGCTTGTTTAAACTATTTTATATACAGTTGCTTAATTCAGTCCAGTGGTTTCCAGTCTGGGGTTGGGCTCATTCTAAAAGGGTCGGAAATCTGAATCGTGAAGAAAAAAAAAGAAATTCTGATACACAACTCAATTTTATAATCTCTCCTAATCTTGACAGATATTTTTACCTCATCAACAAAGCTCTGTGATTTAAAAACCTGTTGGTGTCAAGCAAAGTTCAAGTACTTTGTACATAATATGAGATTAAATGTAGGCTACTCATTTTACACCACTGTATTACCCCCAAATTTGGGCTTTATTTTTTCAAAAAATCTTTAAGTCAGCTAGGTTTGAGACACCGTTTTATCTGGACAGCAACATTAAACACTTTACTGATCCCTGCTACATTCAGGGTTCAGGGTCTTGTCCAGGGTACATTGGATATGAGGGCGGAACCAGGAATTCCAACCACTAACCGTTTGCTTTATGGATGAAAGCCAAAACCATTCAGAACAAATATCGTTGTATTTATGTACAGAGCCTGAAATAACAAATTTTCCACTGAGGTTTTTCTTTTTAAATTGTATTTGTGCAAACGATATATATTTACCATTTGGAGGTAAATACTGAATTTGACCACTATAATAAATACCACAATGTAAAATCAAGCTCTGACTGTAAGCAAACAAACGTTGAGTCTTTTTACATTTAGCTATTCAGAAGATGCTTTCCCCCGAAGCGAATAACACGTGTGGTACAGAGCCAGCAAAACCCCAAAGTAATGGAGAAGAAGTTAGAAGCAAAGTGCCACAAAAGAAACTGAATCCTTTTTGTCAGACATAACTCCCAATATTTATTGTTTCTCTAAAGGCCAGGGGTGCTTGTTCACTTTCCCTTTGTCACACAGCGAAACAGGAGTCCAAACTAAAAAGGCTTGGATCAGCTGTCTCCACTTATAAATAACTGTTCGGAAGGTTAATAATAGCAGCAATAATACATGCCCTGCATTGTTTCAGGTTGCCGGTGAGGATAAATAGAGAGCTCATATTATATTTAGTGTCTGATGCCAGTGAGACCCTTTCACCATAACACGGTTCCTCTCATATGGGACAGTGCCCTCAGCCAAGTTGGCACTGGCTTAGCAGCCCTCCTGACTAAGATACCTACTTATTACCACCCATAATGTTACCTCCCCACCCAGCACACACTTCACTTGTGCCGTCTTACACAAGCGAGACAATCTTCTTATTCTGCAGCCGTACAGACACATGTGAGTCAGTGTACCAAAGCAGACTGACCAGTCGAAACCCGGCGGCATCTGAGATGCCGAGATAAACCACGTTGCCACAACTCCCTTAAACGTCTCCTGTCCTTTAACTTGAGCTATTTCAGCCAAAGTTGTTTCAACGGCTTCATTTGAATTTTATCTGAAAAGAAAAGCTGGTTTTGTTTTACAGGGTTTGTGTAACATTAAAGTTAGAATGAATAATTTTCAGTGTAAACCAAACAGATGGTACCTCCATGAGTGGTGGGAAACACAATGCACTGTGTTGAGAGCTGGGAAGACATTTTTAATCAAGTTAAACTTTCCCAAAATAGATGAATACCCTTACTGTGGGTTTGGATTGTTCATCTGTGGAGACTCTTCACAGACCATAACCTTAACGTGGGAAAACTTGCAAGACAAACCCGCAGAAAAGTAATATCGAGAAAGGGCAGTTGAAGAAAGATGACAATGTGGTTTGTTTGTTCACGAAAGCTGCAGACATAGTCTGGCAAAGTCAGCAGCCGCCATCAAACGCTTAACAGAAACATGCCTGTGTAGAAATAAGAACAAAGGACGTGAGAATTTATGAGAAACGGAGATGCTTTAATACAAGGAAATGCTGCATGGCAGATGCGAACGACTGCAGGTATACAAGCTTGTTGTTTTTGTCATCAGTTTCTTTATGTATCAATGAGCAAGAAACTGTAAGAACATAACAAGTTCAAGTGAAGTTTTCTTGTAATTTCAGTTCCTAGACCGAAGAACAGGAACCTTTGTTTTAGCTGACGCTCCTCTTTGTCTCAGTCGCTGACATCTGATCTTTCCTTGGTTTGTTTAGAATTTACTTCTAAGCATGTTCAACTAATATCGTGACACCGTTTCCATAAAAACGAATCTTTACCAGTTGACAGCATCACCTGATCTGATAGGAATTACTGCAATTTATCCTCATACTTAAAATTCAATTTGGCCACTTAACTTATATTAATGTAGCAAATGACAAAGATATAGTTAGCGAAATACTAAAATTAACACATGTGCTTTCACTTGTGTAAGACGCTCAATAGTTTTCACATCACCTCGCGGGAGCCTCCATTGCGCTTTTGCGCGCAGCCCGTGAACGCACCGCGTCTTCTTCCTCCAGCCTCCCGGAGAGACTTGTGATTGGCTTCCAGTGACATCATCGCTGTTCATACGTGGGGCTGGAGGCCCACACCCCATCCCTCCCCCCAGATCCAATCAGCAGCCACAGAGGCAGACGGCTCGGACAGAGTCCGCCCATCGCAGGGCCGGACCTCGCAGTACAACAAGCGCCGCGTTTAATATTAATGAAGCCGCGCATTGGCTCAGAGTCGCGTCAATCCCGCTGCGCGACTTCTGTAGGCTGGCAGACTTCCTTCAATATTCTTTCTGGGGGAGCAGGGTAAAAGTACGAAAAAATGTTGCCGATCCACAACACGGGGATGGACTGAATGGAGGCGACGTTGTCAGCGAGCGGACAGAACAAATCGGTGTAGAGTGAACCGCGACACACACCGGTAAGAGCAAAGACACGGCAACTTTGACAATTAGTGTCCGAGCCTCAAGTTGTTGTTTTTGAAATGCACAGTCATACAGATTTCGTGCCATTTTTATTATTAATGAAGACGAATATCAAAGTGCTGCAACCATTTTGGGCTGATGTGTGTTATTAGTTTTTTTTTTTTTTTTTTATGAGCACCTGGGTGCCTCGTTCCGCCGTTCACCTTTATTTGATTCAGCTCCATTGCGACAAAGTTCCGATCCCTGCCTTTTTAAAAATCCACCACGGCACATTCATGCGCTAATTCCTTTTCTACGATTCGTGCTGGTGTGAAATTGGATTTCCTTCGCTGTTCGGCTCGTCCGATCGGTTCGTCTCGTCCCGAACGCCTGATCACATTCTCAGCACGTTCTCATGCCGGTTTCTTCAATGAATTTCGCTCATGAATGATTTCAGCTTTTGCTGAAGCTGCACCGTGCTCGAAGCGAGGCGATGGCCGGGACAGGCGATGCTTGGCGGGCGTCTTTACATAATGTGCCAAAACGACACGCTTTTAAGATGCTCAGGGCCGGTGATCAAAGGGAAATGCCACCCCTCTTTTCTTTGTACCCAGACTTGCCATTCGGGAGAGGGAGCAAACTGCAGCGTTGCACTGATGCAGTATTTTATCTCTCTCTGGTTGTAAAAGCTTTGGAGTTGGGATGACAGATTCAGCATCACACACACGCATGTACAGTATCAGAGGAGGATGATTCATATTAATTACACTCAAAGGGATCCAGTTACACCAGACCCTGGGATGATTTCACTATTTATTATTAGTGGCCGGTGTGTCACACCTAAATCTTCACACCAACTTGGGTGTTGCTATGCAGGTGTTGACACTACTAATATTTGGCTTCAGCGGCTCTTTTCTAGTTTGCATGATCAGACTGATAAGAGGTCAGCGTGTGTTGTTCTCTGCTTGCTCGCTCACAGCCAGAACTTGAGATTTAGCTTCACTAAGCTGGTGGACCTGAGGGTTTTGTCCTTGGCCTCACGCTTTTGGCTTGTTGCTGTCCCCACAGAGCGTCTTGTTGAGTTCTCCGTAGACGTCCAGCCCTCGGCCTCCCCATGCCTCCATCTCCTCTCGACGACAGAATTGTGGTGGCGCTGCCAAGGCCGATCCGACCTCAGGAACTCCAACTGCGCCTGGACACCAGCTACCTGGACTCCATTGTCACCAGCAGCAGCAACAAGACAGTTATCAGCACCACCGTGGTGAAGATCCGGGCGACGGCCAATCTTGTAACGTATATGCCCTCATCCAAGGGCTCCACGCGCTCATTGTCGTGTGGATGCAGCAGTGCCAGCTGCTGCTCTGTGACTACCTATGAGAAGGACAGCCAGAGTCTCAGCCACAGCCAGGTGAGCGCCAGCAGCCCCAACCTCAGCTATGCCGGACCCCCCACTCCTATGGTCAGCAACCATGAAGCATTAAGTGCCCCCAGTATCACCCCGGGTACTCCAAAGGCCATATCCACCGTGAGGGTCATCCATCCCAATGAGCTGGCCAAGCGGATGAGCTGCTGCCCCATGGGGCACCCCGTAGGGCCCGTGCCGGTCATCATCGACTGCCGGCCCTTCATGGAGTACAACAAGAGCCACATCCGGGGGGCCGTTCACATCAACTGCTCCGACAAGATCAGCCGGCGGCGGCTGCAGCAGGGCAAGATCACTGTGCTGGACCTCATTTCCTGCCGTGAAGGCAAGGACTCCTTTAAGGGCATCTTCTCCAAAGAGATTGTGGTTTACGATGAGAGCACTGTGGACCCCAACCGGCTGATGTCCTCCCAGCCTCTGCACGTCGTCCTGGAGTCTCTGAGGAGGGAGGGCAAGGACCCCATCATCCTCAAAGGTAACGTTTAAGTAGGTTTATCAAAGCGTGGGGATGCACACGCCGGTATGAAAATGGAAAGAAAACTACAATTTCATGGGTTTTAGTTTGAGTCTGGAGGGACTTAATCAGTTCAGACATTTGGAAGCAATGTCTGATTTAGCTGTGGGGTACGTCTAAGCAATGTGAGGTGCTGTGAAACTAGTGCGGTAGCACAAGAGTGTGTTGCATGTGCGTAAAGTGACGTTATAAGTGCCCGTGTTTTGGTTTTTGACGCACATATTTACAGTGCTGATTCAGTCACTATCGCCAACATCGTTCCGAGTGAGGAAGCTTCAATAAACACACAGTTACTGACTAGCTGGTAAACACGGTGGAGCTTTTAGCAGTTGGAGAGCCACATATTTCCCTTGGGAGTCGAACTTTGACCTTTTCTTTGTTGTTGTCAGCTGATAACTGCCTGTAAACACTGGTTGTAGTTTTATCATCATCTGAGCTTTGTACTGACGCTTTACAACAGCTATTATATCATCCACAACAGCTTTTGCACGTATAATTGAGGCTATGCACGGTGTCTGTGTCGCACTCCTACGCAAACATATGCACGCTCTTGTCACCGGCCTTCCATATGACACGCTGAGTGTTTTTGCAGAGAGCGGGAGGCAGCTGTTGGTAAATAAGGAGGCCTGTTGAGATCGCAGTCTCTGGGTCGCTGCCATGTTTTCGGCCTTTGCTGTGTGTGTGTGTGTGTGTGTGTGTGTGAAGCTAGAGCGGCACGTTGGAGCAGGGGCAGGGCTGTGAGTGTTTTGAAATGCCTCCCAGTCACCAGTCTAGCCTCAAGATCACAGCACCCTCTTCTCTTCTCTTCTCCCACTGTGCACTTTGATGGACGACGCTCTACTTCAGGCAGACTTTCCTGCTCTTTCTTTTCCTGCTTTAATTCCGGTAAAATACGAGCCATCCTCTCAGCTTAAGGAATCAGATGGCTTATCCTGACTTCTATCTGCTTTACACGTTTTTTTCCTCAAAGCAGGGAAGGCCAATATCCCTCATGTGTCTGCATTCATTATTTTGTAGGCTAAATTTCTTTCTACATAATCACATTTTTTTTATTTAAGGGTTGGAGCCTAGACAAAGCCAACCAAGAGCACAGTGCCTGAACCTTGATTGTAATTATAACACTTCTAACATGTTTTCCCCCTTCTTTCTAAATGTAGAAGCACTTAATACTTCATTTCTTTTTGAAAGGTTCCTGACTAGGGGAAGTAGGCAGGGGACTGTGGTCACTGAAAGCACTAGTAATTGTGACATTTATAACATGCATGTATGAATTCTGCTTTTTTTTTCCTGCCTACTCCATCATTTGCCAACAAATCTTAGTCATGATTTATTTTAAATATATGAGTGAAACACAGAATCTTGGCTGCCTGTTGCAGCTGAAAGTGGTAATAGGTCACATTTAAGAATTACTATAAATATCGTGTCAGGAGGTTTATTGTAAGCAATGAAAACGGCAGGTTTGTGGCGTGAGAGACCTGGTGAGGCAGAAGCGGTAATTTCTAACCAGGAACTGAGCCAATGACTTATGAAAGTAATAGAGACAGTTTTGTGTTATCCTCTGCGAGTTTAGTCAGAGATAATGACAGACGGTCACACTTGACAGATTTCATCTCACAGCAACGTGCTGTTTCTGGAGATTTTGTTATTCTCAGTTTACTTTGAATGCTGTTGTTTATCTGTTCACTTTGGCCTGAAAATGCTGCTTCAGTCAGAGACAAAACAGGAAGCAGCTTTTCATTTTTACTGTGTGATGAGCTTAGCCTTTGGACTATTTGTGTTTGCAACCCACATTGTTAACAAATATGAAATGACCCCTATTTACAGTGACATTATTAATATTGGCGTATCTACTGGCTGATAACTGACATCATAGAGCGCCAAAGACATATTTGAGGATGGCTATAACGTGTCCTAACACTTTGTTAACCAGGGTCTTTTTACTATGGATTTCAGCTAGATCTAATGTTGTGCCAATGCCATTGTGAGCGATTCTACTCGTGTGCTGGTGTGTCTGCATTGCTGCTCTGCAATTAAACAGCCAAATTGTTGGCAATGGGTTTTTCTGTGCCAGTAAGTTCTCAGTCCTGGTCCTCAAGGACTCCTGCTCCGCTTGTTTTCCAACTACTCACTGTTGATTACCAGCATCAAGAGTTTTTGGTCAATCAGAAGCTGGAAGAAACCATCTCTGATGACGACGGCGGGGATGGACAAAGTGAAGTTGTATCTCGCAGCGTCTGGGTGACTGAACACACCTGATTCAGGGAATATCCACAGAAGCAAAAATCAGGAGTTAGTTGTGGGTCCACTCATGACATTTGTATAGATTTGTTGTGGTCTCCACCAAATATTAATGAAAATATCTGGCCCCTAAGCCGGGTCACCAGCTGTCTCTTTTTGGTGCTGAACAGGTGATGTATAGAGGATTGATGAGAGATCCAATAAGCTGCCTGCTAGTGGCAGTAAACCTCAGTTGATCAGAGTTAACTTTGTAGAGTTTCACATGGGTCATTATTAGGGGATATGTGGCACATCATCCATGTGAAACTCCAAAGGATTCTCTTACAATATTCAATAAACAATTGTTAAAATGTTCTTAAAGTGAACTGTAAATCTGCAGTTTTAGTGTTTATCAGCTCAGTGTTTGGGTTTTCTGACCCACACAATCACTGTGTTTGTTCCGTTTCTCTGCTGTTGTTAAGACCGTTTCCAGCGAAGACTTGATAAGCACATTGTACGAACGTTGTTCAGCCAAAACGTTGCCACCAAGCTGGTAAACAGCATTTACTGTCACAGCCGAAGAGACGTTTCCTTAGGAGGTGACACAGAACAAAAGTAAAGTAAAAAAGAAATTAAAATTGACAGACAGAAATATGATTAATGTTAACGTGAACTTGTTTCTGTTAGTTGAGTAAATGTGAAACACGATTTCATAAGCACCACAACAGGGTTTCAGTGTCTCTATTGTCATTAGTACAGCTTTGTCTCATGAACCCAGACTAATTATAAAATAGCATAAAAATATCAATACCTGTGGAATCTCCCTCCAGTGTCCGTTTTTAGAGCTCCTGTAAATACTTCCCTTTATTTTATGTACTTTAGTGCAATTATTACCACAGCATCCACCTATAGCAAAGGCCTGGCCAGCATCAAAATAACATCAGACTAGCGTCTTAGTTCAAACTTAACAATCAGGCTATTTTTGAGCAACACAGTCATACAGTTGACAGGAGACCCCCACCTGTGCGGTCACCAAGGCCAAGTTGTGCGATGACCTCACTTCCTCTGAGGTCAACCCTTGCCATGTGAACAATAGATGAACTGATACTGTGTGTGAGACACTTTCCACTATACCCACAACTCTTGTACTCGGGGGGGAGAAACATTGGCTGACGGCATCACTAGCAACAGGTGCAAACCAGCTATTTGCAGAAGTGCAGCTGTCCAGTGAGAAGCGTATTAAAAATTCAGTGCTTCTCCTCACCTGCAAAGGGGGATTTCTCCTGCTGTTAAGCTTGTGCAAAGCGTCTTAAGGAATATTTTGGCCTTCTTGTCTTGGTTTCTCAAGGGAGAGATAACAACATTGCACATCTCTCTGTATTGATTTTATATCCAAATTGAGACATTCAAATGACAACCAAATGCTGTGGGGATGGAGATTCCTGCAGTGATGAAGTGCTTCAAAAGCCTTTAAAGGTGGTTGTGGTTTATCAGAGGTGTATGCAAAGGCTAAGTGTCCGGGTCTGTTGTAATGTGTGCCATGTGGTGCACAGTGTATTTTTAGCATGCATCACACCGGTGGGAATTGGACCCTTAATCCTGGCAGTGTTAGCCCCGTGTCAAGAGACTCACAGGGTTCAATTTGCATTTAAAAAGAACAAAAAAAAAAACGAAATATGATTAGAAAAAAAGTTTGTGTTAATTTCCTGTATGTCCTTTCACACAATCTTTCTCTTTGTGTTCACAGGAGGCCTTAGCTGCTTCAGGCAGAGCCACGAGAACCTGTGCGAGCACTCGTTGCACCTTCATGAGGGCTTGGACACAGGCGCAGCTGCTGGCCTGACGGGGGCGCTACCTCACTCCCTGCCCTCCACCCCAGACATAGAGAACGCAGAGCTAACACCAATCCTGCCCTTCCTCTACCTGGGGAACGAGCAAGACGCTCAGGACATCGACCTGCTGCAGCGCTTGAACATCGGCTACATTTTAAACGTGACCACCCACCTGCCGCTCTACCACTACGACACGGGCCTCTTCGTCTACAAGCGCCTGCCCGCCACCGACAGCAACAAGCAGAACCTGCGCCAGTACTTCGAGGAGGCGTTCGAATTCATCGGTATGAAAACTTAGGCTTTGCGTTGGATGTTTGCACTGCAGGCGTGTGAGCTAAGACAACTTAAGTCAGGTGTGATCTTCAAAGACAAAGCACAGTCTGTGTGAGACCTCATCACAGGGGAACTGAGAAGTGACGTAACATTAGCCAGTTGTTTCAGGTGATTCCTTTCTGCAGGTGCAATGACAGAAGCAGAAATCAGACTCTTTAGTTTTGTTTTATAGCGAATTTAATACTAACAAGATTTCAAAGCTCATATAAGCTGTCATCATAGTGGCCAGGATGCAGGTTTGACCTTTTTTCCATTTTTTTAAACCTGACAATATAACACATTGAAATACTTTATTAAAGAAAATAAAAAAGCAGAGGTCGATAAGGTGCTAAAATCCAAGTTGGTGGCTCGCCACGGCTGTAAGACAGTAACGGAAAAGGCACTGAATACACTGTAATGTCACTGACAAAGAAACTTTAAACTAGATAAGTCACATCGGATTAATTATTTATTTGATATTTCATTTGATGACCGAGCATCTGAATAAGGTTAGTATTGACGCAGACTCAGATCTGGCGAATCGGACTCCATAGTTTCAGCCCTAATGGTGGCTCTGTCATTTGCACTGTTGCTGTCTGACTGTTTGACCTGGTTCTTTGGGAAGTTGGGAAGTGTCACATATTTGTATACGTTTTTAACATTAAACCTCAAATGGAAGATTTCAATTGTTCATCGAGTGTTTGTGAGAACAGATTTGCAAAAGGAAGTTGATAAAATACGCAAGTCTGCTTTGATACAGAAATAAGTAGGAAGTGGGTAGAGAATGGGTGGATTCAGTGCTGGGTATTATTTTAACTGCTTTGATAGGAGATTTACGAATATTGTAAATGTATAATTCTCTTTACTTTTTATTTATTACTATTGGAAAATTAGGATGTTTCTAAACTAAACACACTTTGATTTACCAATAGCTTAAAATCATATGCAATAATGATGATTAATATATACAAATATCTGATGAGGCAGGTATTTAATATCATCTTTTGGTTCCTGACAGTTTCCAGTACTACAAATGGTGGGTGCCTCAGAATAGGCCCCGGGTGGATGTTGGGCAACAACAGAGGTTTTGTTTGATCATGAGCACCAACTGAACTTCCTCACAGGTGGAAAAACATGAATTATATTGTGTTTAACTGTTTCCTTGTTCCATTCTGCAGAGGAAGCACATCAAGCAGGTATGGGCCTTCTGATCCACTGCCAGGCAGGCGTGTCTCGTTCAGCCACCATCGTGATCGCCTACCTGATGAAGCACACCTGGATGACCATGACAGACGCTTACAAGTTTGTCAAAACCAGAAGGCCCATCATCTCCCCGAACCTCAACTTCATGGGGCAGCTGTTGGAGTTCGAGGAGGACCTCAACAACGGAATAACGCCACGAATCCTCACACCAAAGCTGATTGGTGTGGAGACAATAGTCTAAGCGAATCTCCTGACTCAATGCTCACACTTTTACTCTTTTTCAAGAATTGCTGGCTCCTCTATGAGCTGGTTAGAGTGTGTGCGTGAGAGAGACGCTGTATTCTCCTTGAATCTCCTCATGCTCATCTTGGACTCTCTGGAGTGCCAAAGCTTTGGGTCAGTGGTGATAAGAAATGCCAAAAATCGCTCCTGTTTGGACCTGGCCGAAGTCCCCGTGGAGTAGACGGTTAGAGATAGAGCGGGAGGAAGCGGTCAATGGGAAAATTTCCATTTGTTACTGCGCAGGAGGAGGGATATGAGGGAAAAGAAAACATATTTTACGTGCTTAGGGGCAATTACTCTTAACTCTTAAAGCTCACACTGTGGCACACAGTTTATGTTTGCAGACTCAGGCAGGGTTGGCCACGGCAGTGCCTGTCACAGAAAAAAAAAAAAAAAAAGATGAAGACATGTTTGGTGTGTTAATGTTGTTGTTCTATTTTTATACAGGGGTGTATGGGGTGACCACGACGAGCCCACAGAGGCTTACTGTGCAATAATTTCAGAGTGGAATGCAACTGAGACCTTGATCTTATATGTGTATATATCGGTAATGATTACAAAACATTTCCAGCTGTTTGCTGAAAAACATTTTGATGTTAATGTAATTACTGTTGTTCAGTTCTATATGTTTATGGTGCATACAGCTGTAATATTTGCTGCAGATGTGTACGAGAGAAAATTATTATTTTTTTTGGGTGCAGCTTATGTCAGTCGAACCATAATTTTCTTTGTGATTTTGCTTTAGCATCTTTGGTTTGCCATTCCTACTGTACATCCACTTATTGCTTAGACAGCCATAGGAGCTTCGCATGACTGCTGGCTAAAAGTAAGAACACTCTGAAATGATCAGTGATTAATGTAAAACAGGGCTACTGCTGATGAATATCGTAACAGAGTGGAGGGAATTCACTGCCTGCATCTGTGTCTTTTGTTTCTTTTGCTCCAATTCATCCATCAGCCAAATCTATTGTAATTTTCTTTTTACTGTGTTACTGTCCCTGCGTGGCTAAATATTATGTTTTTATGAATGCCCTACATTCTGAGCTATGATTTATTCAGTTCTAAAGTAGCAGAGTTGAGGTACAGACTTCAAACAAACAGACTTCCTCTCCCTTGGGCCACAGTTTAGTGTGACGGCGGCAGTACAGTAGAGCAGTGTGACCCTCGTCTGATCTTTTGCATCTCCCTGTCGCTGACACTAAGCCACAGTGAGCTCTTCTGCCTTGCATAGGCAAGTGCTGCTGTCACGTGCTCTTTCAGTGCCTCTATCAATGCCTTAAGTCATGTGTCACCACTTGGCCTGCGCATGGTACACCATCACGTGCAGACAAATGCAGAACACACCGAGCGACCTGCTCCTCTTGGTCTCTATGTAACATACAAATTTCACTTTTCAAAAAGAGTAATATGTAGATTTTTACAAGCTCTATCTAGCCTCGCGTGTGTTCATTATGTAACTGATCGCGTGGTGGCTTTTGAAGGACAAACCGAGCACCACCCATGAATTGTAAATGAATAGAGTAGTAAAAGAGTTTATGCACACATAAAAAGTTTTCCCCCTTCCTCTTGCATCTGAAGATATTCACCTTTGACTCACAGTAAAACAAATATACTGTATGTCCATAGATATGAAGAGGAAAGGCCTAAAATATGATTCAAACTTCATGCCTTCCATCTTATCCAAACCACAGATTTCTTTGATCAGCAGAATCACCTGCATACAACTGAGCACACAGTTGTATAAAGGCCCCGTTTTGTTGAGATGACTGTGTGCATGACCCAGAAAATCAAGTATTTAAAAAACATTGATCAAAATTTTATAGATCTGAATGCCTTGAGTGTCCAAAACGTTGACTCTTCTTTTTAAACTGAGAAAAAAGGCCATGTAGCCTGAAGACCATGAATTTTGATGTAAACGGTCTTGATTGGATGAACCCAAGGGCTGTTAAAGAGCATGTGATCTTTCAAAAACAGTTGAAACATGGGACTCTTATTGTTCTTATCAAGCTTCCTCACAAATTCTGGTTCCTGTTCTTGTTCATAATGTTTTTTTGTTTAGTTTTTTTTAAGGGGGGGGGGTTTCTGTTCAGATCTCCATTGTTTGCATGAAAATAAAGGCATAAAAATGAAGCACAGAGCTAACAATATCATCCTCACCAAGCACCAAAACCAACATTTGTTTTGCACTCTGTAAACCATCTTTAATACGGATACTCTTTTGTAAAAGTGATCACGTGTCTGTCAGCAAGACGAAGGAGAATGCGAGTTTTCATAGCATAGTAAATACAAATACACAGTGCACTCAGTAAGGCTTTCCGAAACCAACATTCACAACAATAAGCTTCAAAAATCCCTCATGTGAAAATTCATGCTATGCAAAATAAAACCAACACAGGTTGTTTCTTTACTCACTTAATATTAAAATCGTTTTACGAGGTGGCTGTGAACACTTTGAGCATGACTAACACATTTGCAGCCTCAGACTGAAGTAAGTTTTAGGTATGACTTGTCGACAAAGATGTATGAAAAAAAACTTAACTGTGTGGCGACGTCTCTCCTCACTAGTATTTCTGTTGCTGTTGTCATTGGTGTCCACTGGTGCTCCACAATATATTATATAAAAAAAAAAAAAGGATATTATAACCATTGGCCACACGTTTGTAGCTTGTGCATTTATATTCAGTAATAAACATTAGCCAAAAAAAAAAGTGCTTATCATCTGAGCCAGTGTTATAAAGTACCTAGTCGTCCCATCTGCTGGTTCCTAGAAATGCAGCAGCACATAGCTTTTGTATGTAATAATCTATTTGACTGAACAATGTAACCGTTGTACTGTACGTTACTCTATCTGGTTGGAAAACGAAGCATGCCGTGTGCTCCTGGTCTGTGAGGGACACTCGCAGTCATTATGGTGCTGTCTGTCTTTCCCACACTGCTCTTTCTGTAGAGGTCATAGCCCAATCGACAAACTCCGAGAGGCATCCGGGTCTGTTCCCTTTTATTTGGAAACACGGTTCCGTCTTAGAACAAAATCAGAGCCGTCGTATTTGATGTGCCCTCTCTATGACTAGACTTGTTTAAGAGTCTCTGCGTCGGGCTCGGAGGCTCTGGTGGAAATGGGCTTTGCTCTACGAGCCCATCTCTCGTTGTGTCTGTTGTCAATGGTAAAGTATATACAGTATATAAATATATATCTATTTTCTTTGTATGCATATATTCATTACTATTTTTGCACTGACCTATGGACAGATGGATTTATTTTTTTCCACAAAGGGTGCTATTATAACAGAGGCCTTCTCTCACACCTTTTTGCATGACTTGCTCAAAATTCTCAACTGGTCTGTCATCTCTCCTACTCTTCTCCTATTACTCCTTGAACTGTTGCAATTGAAGCACTGTAATTTTGTAATCCCTACTTGTGAGCTTTGAAATAAACAGGGAGGCTTCAAGTTTGGTTTTGGCATCCTGGAAATTTATTTGGGTTTCTTCAGATGAAATAACTTCTTCAGCCACGCACAGAATTTATCTCTGTGCTCTGAGATGTAGTGGAAATATTTTACTGAGGAAATAAACGCACCACCTTTTGAACTAGATGTTCTGATTTCTGATGATCTAACTGTGTATGATGCTGCTGTGTTCTTTATACTGTGACACTTTTCCTAAAATTAGATATGACTGCAGTGATGAACACATATATGACTGCTCACCTTAGCTCTACAGAGCCTTTCAGCTAATTGTTTTGGTTTTACGTAATGCTATTTTACTCTTTTGGTTCATTCCCTGCAGCTGGACCTGATGTTAACCAAAAAGACGTGACAAAATCAACTTTACACCAACAGCTTGGCACCAAACAGCACAGGGACAACTTTAATCACTAATTGGTGAACAAAGTGGAACATTTTCGTAGCTAAGCAGCCAGATGTTTTCCTCAGGAACTGTTGAGACCAAAAACAGATATAAAAAAAGAAAACCAGACTCAATGATTAATCATGTGCAGAAACACCACGCTCCGCGTCTGCTCAGCGTGTAAATAAGCCACTATTTGCTAACAAATGTCTGCTGTCCCCATGAGCACAAGAATAAAGAACTTTATAAATGTTGTTAGATTTCAAGGCAGAGACTAGGGCTGTAACTAATGATTATTAATTCATCTGATTTGACACTATTACTTTTGCACAAGTTTAAGTCTATAAATAATAAATATGTGATAAAGTCTGATATTAAGAACAGAAAAACACAGGGAGGGACAAAGAGGGAAAGAGAATGTCCATGTGACCGAGGCCCCATGATACACTCAAAGCCAGGAAACAACAGAAGCTCAGAAACGAATCATTAGGATCAATAACAACAAAACAAGTCTTGCAGTGTGTATTTTAGGAGACAGACTCTATCAGCCTCTTGACGTCTGAGCGTCCAGTGAAGCACACAGCCAGAGTTGTGAATTATCTGCACTCCCCTCCACTGAACCATGTGTCACATAGCTGCAGGAGTTATAGCCCTATATTAACTTCCCAGGCATCCACTGCTACCACTGAAGGGGTGTTTTGGGGGGCTGGCATGAGGGTCAAGATCTAGCCATAGGAACAGGCACAAAAATAGTTTTAGCGTTGTTTCTAATTACAAGCGATGAGTGCCCCGCCTCATTAATCCTTTTCTATCAGCACTGGGCAGGCGGGCAGCACCAGAATAGCCCTGATCTTTGTGCTGCTGCACGCTGCTCTCCAGCAATCGCTGCATGGACGTATTAGGCAAAGCAGGCCTGAGAGGACACACACACACAAAAACACACACACATTTGACCAAGTGTATACATTCTTCTCTGAGGAGGCGGTGAAACAAAGCAGATGATCTCTGAGCCAGAGGAGCGCTGCACTGGTTAGAATCAAAGCTGTTTCCTTTGTCAAAGGATGATGCACCTTCACGACAAGCACACCAAGGCTTCACTGAATGCCAGCAGCATTTGGCACTCACCACCACCACCTAAAATAATTAGTTTTATTTACACGTAACATATTTTAGATGACTGTTAATGCTTCAAAGTGTGTAACACTGCTATGCACAAAGCCAGGTTGATACAGAAATGCCTCTCTGGGTTTAGATTAGACACACAAGCCTGACCACAACACCGGCCCACAGGTTTGGGCTGAAGGAGACTCTGACTTTTAGTCAAGGCTTTATTGTGACTTGTCTAACGCTGTTTTGTAGCTGGCTGGGAGAAAATGCCCAGAGCCAGACTCCAGCATCTCGTGGAAAGCCTTCAAAAAAGCAGGGTCGCTGTGACATTAGTGTATTTATAGTGACATTGTCAAATAAGATGCCCGACAATCACAGGTTTGGATGTCTACATTGTGTGTACTCCTGTGATAAGGATTAGTCAGGATGAGCTGTAGCTACTGTCACTGTAACGTTTTCCTACCCTAAATGAGTTCTGGCCTGTGATTCCCTGCAGTCAGCTTCTAGTTGGTGAGTATGAATTATCCCTCTGCATCACATAGAGAGAGAGAGAGAGAGAGAGGAGTGTAGGAGGGAGAAACAAGCACAGCACTTCTGGATGGAGTGAGATAGATAGATAGAGAGCACAGAGGAGGTCATGGCCCTTTTCACACAGTGCAACAAGGAGATTACAGGTGGTGTCCAGGTGGGACTCGAGCACCGTGGCTATGGTTCCACAAATAAGCAGATGCAAATACAGTAGAGTATAGCACCTACAAAAGAGCTAAGGACAAGGAAGGACAAGGAGCTCAGAGATAGGACGCAAATGTAGAAAGTTTGTCATTCTGCAAGATCAGGAAGATAGCGAACGATGACGGCAGCTCCGCATAGAGCCGAGATAAAAACTGTCGTCATCTGGAGCTGCTGAGTCCACGGGCCAGCTGACTGAGTGTAGCTGATATCGTTCGGGGAGCACGTTGGATTTCTGAAGTGTCATGTCTCGTTACATGTTAGCCACACGCTGACACAGGTTGAGGCTCAGCGTGGTGACACCGAGCCATATGTCGTACAATCTTTTTTTGGGGGGGATACGCGCGAAGCTCCTCCTGCACCACAGCCACATTATCAGAACATATGTCATACGTATTGATATATTTCCTCACAGTACTGTAAGGGTTCTCGTGATTCATAGACTGTGGTGTTGTCATTTATTCATGGATGCTTAAGTCAGCAAATCCTAAATGTAGACACATACAACTCACATTTAAATATCAGCTTACCCATGCACATGCTAGTATCACAAAGTCAGGTGCACGAAAACGTAATTACATTCCTAACACATTCAGACATGACTTATGCAAAGGCAATTTCAGCATCAGCTTACATGTATGATCACGACGAAAGGGATTTCTTTCAGCGTATGACCTAATGAGCTTTTTGACTTGTAAATCAATTGTAGCGTGTGTATTCGGATCGCTGCTGATCATCGCCATCATTACATTTCCGATCTGTAGCTCTGCCTGTAGGATCACATCAGACGGGAAACCCTTCACTCCCCTCACACATCCACGAGCCTCGGATCCTTCCTTGGACGATCACTAACCACTGCAAACCACAAACACCCCACAACACCCGCTGACTCGGTCGTCTAGTTGTCACAATTTTCGCCTTTTCTATATATATATATATATATATAGAACATGGATGTATATTTTGGGGGTTTTTGGCGATTTTTAAAATCTGTTTACATATTATCTGTTTCCCTCAACAGTAATGTCCAAATGCAGTTTTAAAACTATAGAAATAAATTGTGTTGAAAACTACTATAAAATGTTTAGGAAAAAGCCCACAACTAAGAATAGAGAGGACATGTCGTCAGTAAGACACAGCCTTTTTTTTGTGAATGCAACCTTAAAGACAGACAGAAGTGTTGGACAGTGAAATACTGTTTTACCACGCCGATGTAATTAAATGCAGCACAAAGTAGATCACGCCCCAAATTCTAAACCCACCCGAGACTTTGGGTGATTTTTAATACTCCTTCATTTGTTGGTGTTGTTTTGGTACAAGGTGTACCCCAAAGTCTCTCTCTCTGTGTCTCTCTCAAACACACACACACACACACACACACACACACACACACACACACACACACACACACACACACACACACACACACACAGCTGTGCATGAATCATGACACCGGGGGGTGGGGGGGTTGTCTGAAAGGTTGCATCATGCCACCAGATTATAAATAAGACAGAAATATAACAAATATGTCACACGAACTCCCAACCTGAAAAACTTTCTAGAAATTTGTCGCCCCCACATCTGTAATGTGAAATCATGAACTTCTAGTGGTTCTGTTTCTACATTTGATCAATGGGGGAAATACAGTAGAGTAACTCTGAAGATTACACATTTAAAGGTCTTCAAATAAAGCCGTACAAGACTGTGTACGTTTCAGGTGTCATTCATTCTTTTAATAAGGTTTTTGGGGAAGTTCCTGTTCTGTCATCTCTCCTCTAAACTAGTTGTGTAGTTCACACACTGTATGTATCCTGAAAGTGGTCTGTGCCCCCCTCCACCTTCCTCCTCATCTTTCCATCTCTTTTTTACCCTGGGAAACTCCCCACCACAGGCTTCGTGACACATTCAACCCGCCTATTATATAGCACTGTGGGGGGTCTGACAAGCCAAAACAATAATTTAGACCCCCACTTTACTGGAGCATTTATCTGCTAAGTGCTCACACAAGTAGTCAAAGCCACACGTTGTTATTACGTTGACAAATTTTGATGGATGATCCAGCCTCACGTTTGAATTCAGTCGGCAACTGAGGGTGATTTTATTCACCTAAACAGTTGTCAAGACAATGAATAGTTTGAGCTTGACTTAAATAGGGATTTTCCACCAGCTCAATTTTATTCTTTAGTTTTTATCGGATCTATGTATACAGTATATTTTCATTTAATATAGACTGTAACAATATTGTATTAACACAGACATTTGCTGTTAAAGTCTAATTCTTTAGGGTCTTCACACTAAGCCCATTGCCCTGGTTTTTCCAGTATGTCCTGCTAATGCAACTAATAATTGGACCCCTGTTAGTGTCTTTTCAGCTGTTTCGACATGCTAAAACTCCGGCCGTCCCTCAGCGAGAGAGACAACTCTGATTCCCTATTAATTAAACAGCCAAGTGCACAAAAAGAAAACATAGTATTATAGCAGCTGCATTTGTAACTTCTTATCAGACAAATGCTTGATTAGACGAGGTGCGGAAAGGATAAAGGAAGGGAGGAAACACTGTTTGGTTTACGGTCATGTGGCCGCAGAGTGTCTTTGTCTGGTTGTATGTTAGGCTGAAGGTTTTGTGGTGTGTTCAAGGGCTCCCTTTTTTATCAGATGACGAAGTAACAGCAGCAAAGACCAACGTACAGGGTCAATAGAATCAGCAATTCCAAAGATGTTCTTTTCATTAAGCTCTTGACAAGAAAGCTAATTTGATTATACGAATAATAAATATCTAAAACAGTCCTTTAATGAATGACTAATGTAGTAGATCTGTCAGTCAGTCTGGTTCACAAATGAGGCTGAAACACAGCAACCTTTGAATTAGTTTCCACTAGTGTTGTGTTAGTCATCACACCGGACTTTCATGTACGTGAAATTTTTTTCTAAAACCACCTTTTGGTGTTAAAAGATGCGTAAGAAGTTTCTCAGGTAGGAGTCAAATCTTTCATGCATTTTTATGCTCATTGCTCTGAGAACACTGAAGCTCTTGAGCTTCCGAATGGTCCAGAATTCAGGTAACAGACAATAAGTTCAGAAATCTGAGTATTAATAGAGTCTGACCTTTCAGTCTCTCTCACACACACACGCACACGCAATAACTCATTACAGCTTGTAGTAACTCAGCTTGTCACTAACTGCTCTGCGAGTAGACAGTGAGCTAAGGTGCAAAGTTGAGCTCAAATTAGTATCCTTGACTTTCTCAGCCGCCGACGTTTCATGCAGCGTCTGTAACTCAATAGGTCCATCAATTACCTCTGTTTCCTAGGTGCCTTCACAAACAACAGCTGCAGAGTTTAATAAACTGGCCGTGCAACTCAATCGCACAGGCTAAAATATCGTGATGCCTGAAAACCGGCACGATGATGAAAGCAGGCCCCTTTTGTTGTCATCGCAGCTAGTATTCCATGTTATAATGAGTTATCTTGGTAAAATGCTGTTTTTAAAATCCCTCGCAGCAATATTTCTTTGCACTAAGGCATCCTGTCACTGTATTGAGTTGCTGCAGGCTTCCTTTGCTTGTGGGACAGAGGTACATTTTTTCCATGGTAACTGGAACCTCATTCAAACTCTGGCCTTGAATAGATACGAGAACGAATTTAAGTCGCTGGCTCACATACACACACACACACAGACTGGAGTCTCCATTTAGTTTATCTGCACAGAGGGAGATAATTAAGATTTAAAAAATGCTACACGGAAAGGACAGAAAGCAATTTGGGATTACACAGGGTGCTCCCTATAGGAGACTAAATCCAAAGTAGAAGAGGAAAGCAGGTAATCAATAATGTAAAAAAAATGAAAAAGGAAAATACTAGTGAGTGACAGTTTGACTTATGTTCCAGTGTGGCCAGCGAAGTTATGACGAGGGCTGTGAGGACAGTTTGCCAAAGGGGACAGGAAACAGAGGGTGTTTTCCAACACACCCTCAGACATGGTGCAGAAGGTGAGTCTCAACAAGTGTCCAAAATTAGACAGTGATATGGGAGATCTTATTTATTAGAAGACCATATTTATAACAAACTGACTGGTGTCAGCCTGAACTAAAATGGTCACTGACAAAAGTAAAAAAAAAAAAAAATTCAATGAAGATTGTTTTGCTTTTTAGTTTTGGAGCCAGTGTGAATCTGAGAATCTGTTGGTAAAAATGTTCATAGCCAACCTACAAAGCTGTCCGTTAAAAAGAGCGAATGACGTTTGGAAAAGGATAAGGGACACTACAGATAAATGAAGATAATGATGGACTATTTCAGTCAGTCTAAAAACAATTTCGTTACAAAAGAAAATAAAGAGCACGAGATTGCAGTTCAAACCCTTATCTACTTTCACACCACCACACACCTGGTCCAACAAGGTGTGAAGTGGGCGTGAGCGTTAGTTTTGGTAAGTTTAAAATGGAAAAAAACTGTTGGACATATCAAGCCCAGAATATATGGAGGGAGGGGTTGTGGGTGATTTTCCTTTGGTTAAAAAAGCTCCTGGTCGAAACGTACTGACACCTTAAAGATTAGAGTGAGTCACACGGAAGAAAAGTCTATGAAAACAGGTGTGAAATGTCTGTGGTCAAGCAATGACACAAAACACTAGACAAAAAGCACGCCAACAAGCACGAGGAAACACAAAAACGATGGCTTTAGGACTGTGACACACCAAGCCAATGTCAAGGAACTGGTGCTGATAAAAACCAACAGTGGCCTTAGGTCCTGTTGGCTTCACTTGGGCTGAAAACTGGAGCCAGAACACACTGCAAAGACAAGACCCAAGAGCATGTGGTGGCGGATGTTCTGTGCTTGTGTGAGACGACGAGGAAGTAGAAGCCCTGGGACACAAATGTACAACCTGAACAAAGCCGAGTTCCCTTATTTCTCTAGCTTACTAATTTTCACCCTGGTCTGACTCAACACAGACGGTTTAGAACAAATATATCAATCCAGAATGTTCCTGATAACAAGCTACACCAACAGTACAGCCTTGTTATTACAGTCTGTAATCTTTGAGCTGAACAGAGTGGTCTCACCCAGTGATGGGCAGACACCAGTTCTTAGTTGGCAGGAAAACGTCTGGTGCCAACGGTGCAGGGCACTGTAAAGACAATTCAGACCGACGTCAGACCGACCTACAATAAGTCCGTCTTCCAGTATTTTCCATCAATGTCTGTGGCCCTCAAGCCCACTGGCAATGACAGAAAGTGGCTAAAAAATATAGTTATTGAAACAATCCCCCCTCCCAAGAAAAACCTAAAACAGTTGAAAACAGCAGTTTTAACAACTCCGGCAACTTTGTTGAGGATTATTTGACGTAGGCTTCATACGCAATCTTTATAATACTTGTTATTAAGATCAAATAATTATTGTTGTTAGTCCTTGTTATGTGAAAAGTACTCCCATTTCCTCCCACAGTCCAAAGATATGCATGCTGGGTTTACTGGTGACTCTAAATTGCCTGTAGTGTAAATGGCTGTCTGTCTGTGTGTCTCTAGAGACAGACCACCGACCTGTCCAGGATGGACCCCGCCTCTCATCCTATGACAGCTGGGTTAGGCTGCAGCCCCCCGCGACCCTGAACAGGATAAGTGATTTTATGTACCGAAGGAATGGTTGAAAGTGGAGACTTTTAACAGAATCAGAAGGAAAAACCTCTGATACCCATCAAAATATTTTGATCATATATGTGGTAGCAAGATGGTTCCTACTCTGACGGTGACTTATGGAGCAGCCTTTGTTCCTCTAGGTTCTCATTTCTTTTTTAGAATAAAAGATCAGTGGAGCTGAATCAGGACTTTTATAAATAGCACTGACTGCGATAACATACCAGGGCTTCTTCTCTGCAGGGCTGCTGACGCTCCCTGCAGCCATTCACGTACTGGACAGAAATGGGGGAAGAGGCTGCTGCACTCTGCTGGAGAAAAAAAGATCGTTTCACTGTGGTGTTGGTTCCTACCATAGACGGGTCTAAAAATCAATCGCACACATTTTTAATATCAGAATTCCAGCATAACTGTTGCACAATCACAATTACAGCGTAATGACGTGTATGTTCTTTCATAAAAGCGGTGACTCAATAATGTTCTCTGAAAGAACACAGCAACACATGATTACTCACATGCTCTCAGCTCTGTCAGGGCGAATGTAATTTCAAGGAAACAGCCCTGGGGGTTACGCTATGTTCCCATTACATGCTGAAATGGCCTCAGGGTAGAGTGAGTGTGAGCAAACTAAACCCGATCCTTGCTCTTCATCTCAGATCAGGGCCACTTGCATCTGATTCATAAGCGATCTCGAGCAATGTGATCGGAAGGAATTCACGATTCATTTCTCTTTGTCTCAGCAAATGAATCAGTGTCATTTCGACTGCAGCTGAAGTGACAGTTTATTTAAATCTGCTGTGCAGTTTAGCACAATAGTTCACACCAGAACGAGCTACGAGTCATATAAAAAACGCAAATCTGAAGCATAAACACCAGATTGTTTCTGTCAAAACACATCAGAAGTAAACGTTAAGCCTTTTAACGTGAGTGACAACTTTGTTCTGCGCCCGTTTGACCATCTGACAGCCGCTACGCGGAACATGCATGCGATCAATGATTGGATTAAATCACAGCTGCTGTATGACAAACTCCATTTTAGTCATGTCATATATTTACGCGGCTCTTTCACTTTTGGAGGCAGCTGCATCTGATGGGAATCTTGCTTCAGCTGACACTGTGACCACATCATTAGCATTTTAGCCTCTTCGAAGCGGCTCATGACGCATTTCACAATTTATATACGTATTATGAGTGATTTCCAAAGTGATATGTGGTTTGACACCAGATCTATACAAGCATGTCTGCACACTAACATCACAGCCCAGTTCGTGTTCGATGGGAAACTAGCCATAACGTTTTTTTTTAACCTAATTGATCCTTCAGTTGTTTTGTCATAACGCATTTATAGAACTCAAGATGACATAAACATTTCTTTGTCCAAATGACTATAGAAAACCCCAAAATTGTCAGACTATTAGCATCTAAACAGGATCTATGGTAAGGACTTTTTTATTGTCCAAAAAGTTTATGGACGTTATACTTTTTTCTATGACACATCATTTTTGCATCGTCAGCTCTATCTGATGTTTATCCAATAGATCAAGCATTGTATGTGTCATTTACCTCAAGAGTTGACTGACGCTAATGACGATGCTGCTGATGCTTGTTGTCGTCGCTCTGTGTGTGTGTGTGTGTGTTTGTCTTTGTTTGTGAACACCACCCTGCATGAGACGAAACTTGACTAAAGCACAAAGTATGAATCACCCGTCCAGCAGTCTCCCTGTCTTGATTTGTATGCCGCAGCAGTTATACCAGCCCTCTGCACTGATTAATGTATGTTTATGAGATGCTGCATTAAAGCTGTCACTGTCCAGATAACCTCTTTCCTCCACCTCCCTCTCTCTCTCTCTCTCTCTCTCTGTGCTGCACTTGTATGTTCCTCTCTCTGTCTCCTTTTTGACTTTTGTCCCAGAAGTGCTCCATTATGACAGGAGCAGGAGGGGACAGGCTGGGGCAAAGAAGGACAGAGGGATGCAGCAACAGGCAATATAAGTGTCATTTTTCACCTCCTTTATAAACAGGTCGTAATGTTGAGATGAGCCATTGCCTATTATGGGCTCGGTCCAGCCGGTGACATCAGTAAACAGAGCGGCGCAGCTCTCTGCCGGGCCAATGAGGAGTGTGTTTTAACAAGCCGGCCCGGGCTGTTGGGAGTCTGGACTAGCTCGTCCCATGGTAACCCAGGTAGACAATGTACTTGTTATGGTTGGGCCTGGGAACAGACTCAGGCCAAACACTTATCAAGCTGTCTTGTGAAGCACAAACTTTGGATCATGAATATTACAAAGGTTATGGGGTTATGGGACAGCTTTATTACTCTGACAAACACCATTTCTCAGGAGGGTTAAGCTGGGAAGACAAGACAGCCATATGCCTGCCCTATTTGCTTTGCAAAGCAGGCGGTTGAACTTTTTCACTTGTCTCTGTGACTTTTGATTCACCTTTATCCTGCATTGCTTGACCCATGCTGTTGCTGCAAATGAGCATCTATCTTTAGGTATGATTCAGTGCTGTGTCAGATCGCAACAGGACTGAGGCTGAAAGGCTGCAGGAAAGTGGGCAAATGTGACTCAGACGACAGGATGGGTTTTGTGAAACAGGTTTCCCATGCTGCTCCTGCTCAGCCTGTGTCTTGATGTTTTTATCTGAGCAGATACGAAACCCCAAGTGCACGCAAGTCAAGTTGCACAGCTCCCCAGAGCTTGCCTGCCCTTTGGACAGAGATGCAGATTTTTGTCATAATGCAGGTGGCTGGCTAACAGGAAGGAACGCCGGAGGGAAACAAGCAGTGAAAAGAGGGGAGGAGGAAGCGATGGAGACACATCTCCTCCATACCGCCTCTGGTCCACATGGATGTCCATCTTTTCCTCCGAATTCACACAGGCACTAGTGATGCACTGTGAATTCATACGCCTCTCCGTAAACTCACCAGGCTTATTCCTGAATGCTTCACACTGATGGTTCAGTTAGAAAGAAACACGACGCCCCCATGTGGATAAAGGAGGAACAAACTCAATGTTCACTGCAGAAGAGTTGTCATGGC
This sequence comes from Channa striata, assembly GCA_033026295.1. Taxonomy (NCBI): domain Eukaryota; kingdom Metazoa; phylum Chordata; class Actinopteri; order Anabantiformes; family Channidae; genus Channa; species Channa striata. The sequence goes on from CM065170.1 coordinate 7,185,819, forward strand.
ACATCACATGGGATTTTGGTTTACAAATTCAACACAATTTTAAACAATGTAAATGTGCAAAAGGGTTCCAGCGTTTTCTCTGTAAAATGTTATAAAAGTAAGTTCAGGTGTTTAAATGTTTAGGTTTAAATATTAATAATCCATTTAATATGTTTTCCTTGTCGTTTGATGTGCTGTTACCATCAAATATTCATTATGGCAGCTTTAAACACATAAACTTCAGTGTATTTTGAAACTGAAGTGGAGTTGTCTGAGTAAAAACTGATCCATATCTTTTATATTTTTTCCTTGTAAATCCCAAACACTCTCCCTCTCTGAGATTCTCCTTTAAACATCAATTATTTCGTTGCTGATTGGACACATATTAAATGGATTTAAATGTAGATTCAGTCTTGACATTAAGGTGACCTAGCACTGACACACACTTTCCCCAGCTCTCTCTGTCATTAAAATTGACTTTGTTCCTATAGCGTGTCACTCACTATATTCTCTCATTTCAAACTCTCGTGTGTTTCCCGCTCTCCTTCTCTACATGTCCAGGAATGTCAGAAGGCTTGTAAAGGAGCTTTAATAGATGGGCATATAAATCTGCAAGTGACAAACTCCAGTTGTGGCAGAGCGGGGGCTGGTGTGCGCGCTGTAAAACCAGGACCTCCAAGACTCCTGTGCCCCCCTGCGATTCCCCCGCTGGCACTGCCGTGAGACCCCACAACCTCTCGGCCTGAACCGCAACACACAGGCAAGATGCTCGAAGCTTTACTGACACCGAGACTGAAGGACATCTGACCAATGCTGGCCGGAGGTTAAAGCGGAAAATTTGGGCTCCTTGGGTGCCAGAGGTGATGACGTCTTGACAAGGTTTTATGAGATTATATTTTTCATCTACGTTAATTTTCCAGAATTTATTAGATGCTCTTGGCAAATAGTTTTAAGTCGTGATTTGTAATATAACATGTTTTTATTTAAACAAGTCTTGGAAGATTTAATTACTTTAAACAGGTCTAAGAAGAGTAAACAGTACTAAAGTGATTTTAAAATACTGCATCAGAATATAGAATAATAACCAGTCCCAGTGGAAAGCTGTTGTATGAGCTGCCAGCCTTGGTTTATCATTCCTTCTGTGTTATTAAGTGAATCCAAACATGTGCATAAATTGTGTGTCGCGTTCTCTTTTTTCTATAACTCTCTGTATGACTTCAGAAATGATAGTGACATGTTTGAGTAAAACCTGAGAAAAAGTTTAAGAAATGTTTTATTATATTGCAGTTAACCTAATTTCATCCATTATAAATCTTCAGACCAATTAGCCAGAAGTATTTTTTCCATTAAAAAACATTATTTATTCGAAAAAGGATTATGTGTAAATATGTGCTGGAGCTTTGAGGCAGATACATGAAAGTAGGGCAAAAATACAGTTTTGGACAGAGGCTAAAATGGTTTATATTCATGTCTCGGGGGTAAAGAAGATATTTGGCAGGATGCTAAACTTCTTTCTTTAACAGTGCTGACGCATACAAGGAATCTGACTCCAGCTGTCAGTAGCTTATCATAAACATATACACAGTGCCGTGAACACATAAACACTAAGAATATCTGGGACTTCCACGTATGTGGATGTTTCCTAAGAGACCGTTCTCATTTCTCTTTGATTAGAATTCAAGGACTGTAATTTCCATGATTTTGTGGATAAATAAATTGAACCTTGAACCTCCTTTGGGTCCTTTATTCAGCCTTCCAGCATTTTTATTTATAAGGAAAAAACTGCTATTGAGCCCACTGTGCTCTATTAAAAATGCTGATGATAATAAGGAAAATAAGTGGCAGAAAGTGAAGAACGCCCAGAGTGATTTCATATCACCTGAGGGTTAAAAAAGGCTCAAATGAAAGAAAATGGGATCAGTTTCGGGATCAAGCTTAAAAACGGAGATTCTGTGTCAGTGTGGCAATGACTGGACGTCATTGTGATGATAATAAAGAGCTGAGACCTTTTAAAACATCCTGATACGGTGCGATTTCAATGCAGATCATTTGAAGACTGTCCATGGGGTGGCACTGCAAAGTTTCCGAGAGCGTGCGGCACAGTATGGTAACACTTCCTTGTCCTAAAAAGGAAGATAAACGGACTTTTAACTGTTAAAATAACAGGTCGGGCTGACAGGCTGCTGAACTGGAGGCTGCAAATGTCCTTTGGATTCCTGTTAGAATAATGAAATGATAGATTTAACAGGCCCAGCTCCCAAATTAATAATTCTGTCCCACATTGCAGAGCGTATCGAATCTGTCAGATAGTTTTAACAGCTTTTCGACTCCACCTTTTTCCATTTGCTTGAGTTGAATTTGGCTCCATGTTTTCCATTCCCCAGCAGCTGTGTTTTGACTCATTTACAGCTCAGCTGACATCGCTGCTCAATATAATGGATTAGAGGACAATGAAATCATTTTTTGAGGGATGCCTTTGGGGAAATGATGGATTCACTGTATAGTACAACAGCTGATAAAATGCATATTTGGCTTTATAAGTGTTGAAAATCTAGACAGAGAGGAAGATTACATCTTCATGACTCAATTTAGGAAAATCAAAGCTAAATAAAATGTTGGAATCCTGCACACTGTCAGCGCTAGCAACATTTGGCTTATAGACCAACATCAGAATTCAGTGAAATTAAATAAGATATAATGTAGCATCTGAGTTAAGTCAGTATAAAGACTTTTGTTTTCTTTATAGCTATGTGACATCTAAGACATTTTACGACTGCAGCACTTGACAGGTTACGTTTTATTATGAAGCCAACTTCTAAACAGTTGAACAATTTCTGGACAAAGGGCAAATGCACTGGCAATAATCTATAATTCACTGCTGATACATTTGCCTTAAAATACTATAGCTTGATATTATGTTGTCAGCAGTCTCAGTGTACAACTTCCAGGAAACATTCACCCACTGTGAAATAACTGGGTCTCCATACTTGATCACACTGGGTGGCAGCGTTGGCACTGCACTGGAAAGCATTACTTCTGCATAGTGTTAATGGACTTACTTAACTCCTGGGTCCTGACTTGTGTTTTCCAATGAATTAAAGTGTCAGGAGCCACAAATCAGTGTCTGGGATAGGTCATGTGGGTACTAGAGGAGTGTGGGTCTGGTGGGCTCAACGCTCTCTCTTAATGGTTTGTTCCCTGGGTGCATGAAACCGGAGCCTTAAACCCGACCTGTTGTTACTGAGGCCCCATTTATACTCCCATCTACCCATAACACACACGCTCATGAACCCCACAAGCACACATGAATGCCATTACAAGCTAACGCACCGAGTACTGCCTTTTCTCCAAAAGAAAAATCTACTCCCCCCCCCCACACACACACACACTAGCTCCCCTTTGCCTCACTACTTTGGCAGAACAGTAACATTTACTCAGCTAAATGAATTAAGTAATCGCACAATCCCGCAGCCTCTGCATTACAGAGGAATTTCCATATTACAGCATCCGATACTCCCTGTTCACAGCTCTCCTACGCCACTAATGCAAGCCCCTGGCCAGGCAGGCCGTAACTGGATAGCCGATGGGATTCTGCAGCAGCAGATGCAGTGAGTGCAGAGGATGAATGTGTGTGTGTGTGTGTGTTTGTGCAGGAGAAGAAGAGGTGTTGGATGTGGTGTTGGTCATCCATGCTATATGAGTCCTGCTTTTTTTATTAGAGCTCATTAGGGCAGCAGATAACTCACTACTTGGTTTTCATTTAAGCAACAAGCCACTTGAGGCTGAGACTTGCAGTGATTTAGAATAGCCGTGACGCATTGTTAGGCACGATGTAACTCTGAGAAAGCCTGTGCTAAAATTTCTGTACAGTGCTATTAAAGTAGCGGGCCTTCACTCATTTAGCATCACTCACTCTTATCTAAGAATGACGTTTTTTTAAAAAAGGCATCAAATTTGTCTAGTGCAACTAGAGAAAATATATATATTGTCTCTAATGTATTTTTATTCCGCACATTCTTCATCATCGTGTCAAAACCAAGGCATTATATAATCCACAAAACAAAACAAAGTGCTCGAAGATCGAGCTGCTACCCACACACTCAGCTGAGGAGCCAGCTGCTGCTATGTGGTAAGATCACGACTTTCTAACTTGACAAGCCAAGATTTTATTTCCTAGTCTTGAGCCACAATAAATGCTACATCACAAAACATCACTTGAGGTAACTGACCCCCAAGACTTACAACATTACAATAAAACATTTTTTAAATCCTGCATACAGTATTCCCACCCAACATGTGCAGGAAGTCACTTTAGCAAAATAAATGTCATATCTAAAATAAATGATTAAAATTTTAGATATAAGGAATTATACAATAACTATGTGATGCAGGCAAATACTTTTCACCCTGTGTATGGTCAGTTTTAAAATGGGTTTGGGTGATTTGAAAACCATTGGACACATCACTGTTCACACATCAAGTAGTTGTAACTGTTGAGGGGTGCAGGCGCCATCTTGTGAGGATTCCTCTGCCCTTTCTGTAGCAATTCTGAACAGCATTGCCATCACGGGTCAGTGCGTCTTTGTTACTCGTAACCTACAGGGTGACCTCGCAACTGTTCTAGTAGTTTTTTTTTGTAGTTTTTCCAAATAATAATAATAATTGCTATTGAGATTTCTTTAGTCCACGTAGGGTCCCCTTTTTTTTTGCGTAAACCTCACAATATGGCACCGCATACCTCAATATTGCGTGACATAGCTTCACATTCTCTATATACATGTGTCGCCAAGATTGTCAGTAAATCTGTCATGTTTAGATTTAGTTACTGCTACTTTTGGTAAAAGGTCAAGAGGCTACATTTAAGGTTGTTAAGTCGTTCGGTTTCCAGTCAAACAGCAAATTTGTGTTGCACCCGCTAGTAAAACTGTTTCAGGAACGAGTGTCTGCTTGTACAGTTGTTGTTTTTTTGTGACACTGGCAGGCTCTAACTAAAACCACCACCATGTTGTGGACTACTGAATGTCCTCGTAGGACATCGAGACAAAAATACAGTTTTACTACAACAGCCACTACAATTGTGGCTTGTGATGTCACAATCCGTCTGGGTGGTTACATACACTTATATTTAGCACAGTTTTAAACCCAAATATAAAAAGGAAACAAAATAAAATGATGCAGTGGCTAACATCTGTTTTTTTGTTCTGCTTGTCTAATGTCTCAGTGATACAGTTATTGCTGCAAACCTGTTGGTGTCTTTAAAAAAAGCAGGTTGAGGATGTGCTGCAATTATTAAGGCTGAACTGCCATCTTTCATTCACCACAATCAGACCGCAAGCATGAGGTTCATAAAATTTTTGCAGTAAATTAAGTTCAGCTTAAGGTTTAACCAACTTTATTAATACGAATTTTTGGGTAGCCTGTGTGATCACATTGGAGTGGAGTACAAAGTTAGTATGTTGATAACTGGCCCCGATATTTTACTCCATATTACAAAAATGTGGCGATGGTTGTGAGATGAATGCAAAAGTAGGAAGTTACTGCCCAGAAAACTAACAGTGAAACAAATTCCTTTCTATAAACAATAATAATAATAATAATGTGATATGACTCTGGACAAGTGAGTATCCAAACACCGGTGGATGTGGAGTATAACTGGTGGTTCCTAATCATAAACCTCCACACACGCGCTCACAGATGTTTAATAGTTGCTTGTATTTTATTTCATTCAGGCTCTGATCAAGACTCCACCAATCAAAGAACAATCGAAATCCACTCTGTTGAAGAACAACCAATAGCTAATTTCCCAGGTCTTTCTTCCCATAATCCCCTGCCTGCGCGCCTCCTCCCCCCATGTGGGAGGCTAATTAACCAGTTGGTAGGCCCAGCAAGGACAGAAGGCCACACACAGCTGCCTCAGCCTCCTGCAGAGCTGGGGGGGCTTCAGCTTGGCAATGGCCATACTAAAACATTTGAAGGGGCTCAGGGGGAAAAGGTGGAAAGTTTGAGTCAGAGCCGAAGCTGGCTGCTGTTAAACTGTCAAAATGACGATGTTGGCAAACAAAAGCACTTGCATCTGCAAAAGTATGTTTTTTTGTTTTTAAGAATGCAAAAAAAAAAGTGAACTCCTCAATGACTCCTCATGTATTTTGGACACTTAATGCGAACCATGTTCAAGTGTCCAGGGGATGTGAATTTCACCCAACACCTGAAACACAAAGTGTTTTCTTTTCCTCACAGAAAAGTTTCAAATGCACCAGCCAGCGCAGCAGTCAGGTGTCATAAAGTGAGAGAGCGAGAGCGAAAGAGAGAAGAAAGTCCCAGTCAGCACACACTTTTACACTTTCACTCACCCTTTAAATCTCTCTTTTCCTCCTCTTTTGCACCCAGAGTCGTGTTTCAGGAACACTGCGTGACTGTAATCGCACTCCTTTTTTGAAAAATTGTCCTTGTGGTCGAGAAATATGACCCAAGCTCACTGATGTTTCACACCATTGAAACTTTTTTATGTGCTCCGACAAGACGCGAAATGTTCTCATTTTTATTCAGAGCTGGGAGTGTAACTTGACATGTTTGGGAAATATGTTCAGAATGAGCTCCACCACATGTTGATTATAGAGTAGAGGCAGTTGTGGAAGAAGTAGTAAGGCTCCCCTTTGACTTGAATGAAAGTACAAATACCACATTAAAATACAAAATTACAAGCAAATAATAAGCATCTATAATAATCAACAGTGTAAAAGCACTATAAAGAGCCACCACATCGACAGTGTTAATTACCGTCAAATAAAAGATGTAAACTACTTTATATAGTTTATGTGGAGGACAGATTTTGTAGTTCAGTAGACCAATGAATCATACTAGAACTTCTTTTACCACTTGCTCTGTAAAAAACTAAATTATTGTTAGTATTGTTATTAATATTGTTATCATGAATTTATACAGATTTACTAACAGCATAAATGTCATAGCCAGGCCTTGTGGTTAACCTCGTCCATTAACACGTACTGTGCAAACATCTGCACTACACAAACACAGTCCACCATCTAGCCACCGAAGAGCCACTGCAAACGTATGAGCTGTCCACAAATGCAGTGGCTCTGCAGCTCCACTAGGAGTCAGTTTTTGTTAGTAAATTTATTAATACCCATTTTAGAAGAGAGATCCACAGGACTGTTACGCTGACGTCCAGGTGACCTTTCAACGGCTTCTGCCATATGAAGGTTTGTCATTATGATGAGTAAGTTAGTAATGACACTCATGACGATGAGGAGGAAAAGTATTTACACTGATGCGTAATCCAGTTGTGGTATGATAGTTTTTCCCTTCAGTCTAAGTTTAATCTTCTTTTTGGAAGAGTCTGTCAAGAAATAATGCACTCCACTCTCCACTCCACATTGTTTGTGACTTCCTTTGTCTTTGTTGCTTGACCTACAGAACATTAAAAATCACTGATGCTAATCTGAAAATCAGCGCAGTTGCGAGCTAGACAAACAAAGTAATCCTCAAGAGCAGTAAACAGCACTCGGTTTTCCTGGTTTGTGGACAATCACAATCATCATAGAAGCCACAGTTGCTTCCACATAAACAAAACAGATAATGGAGAAAATTTACCACATCCACTACAGGCAGTTTCCAATGATATTATATTATGTCATTAAATTATCTTTAGAGAAGATCACTCGCAGTATCAGTTATTACATTTCTTTAGTGCAAACATTGTGGGTAATAGTTTCCTTATTACTGAATTTGAAAAAAGAAAAGAAAACTGAAAACATTTTATAAAAAAAAAATTGGCACAGGATGCAATTTGTGATGTAATGCAATAGAATATTTACTTAAGTATAGTAAGTACCTTTGGGAAATATTTCACTTGAGTATCTCATTGTAATTGTACTTTAGAGTAGTACTCTGTTACAACATATCTACATCATCTACATAATGTATTTTAGAACTGACAAAATGATCGGATGGATTAGTAAATGGCAGAAAATAAATCAGTAACTATTTGGATAATTGTGGAATTTAGGTTGTGGAATGACATAATTAATGTTACCCAGATCCATCTCAGTGGTGAGACTTTGCTGCCTTTTTTGTTTTATGTGATCAACTCAATCTTTTTGTTTTTCAGACAAAACAACCAAGATGATGTCTTCGCTTATGAGAAGCTGTTTTCTGACATTTTATAATGCAGATTATTAAATAACTGAAAAATAATCAGATGATAAATTGGTAAACCCTACAATGTAATTTTTACTGAACTAAATGGATTTTAAAATTACTATTTGACATGTTTTGTAAAAAAAAATTTTTTTTTATCAACTCACAGGTAACTTTATTTCTCTGGCATAGCTCACCTGTCACATGTACAGCACATACAGTACACACACACACACACAGGTTATTTTCATCAATTAAAGTGAAAGGAAGCAAATAACAGTACATTAGCCCAGGCTGCATTCACACAAAAGCGTGCACACAGAAACGTACTTGGATTATTTTGGCAAGCGGTGAGTTTATTATTTTGTTTTATGGGGCTGGGAGGCGGGGGAGTTTGTTTTGTGGTGCTGCCTGTGATATGGCGGCTCTGTTTGTGAGCTTGTGAGAAAGAAAGCACCAGTAAGATCAATACATCCTCTACGTAGATTTCCAGCAGTGTGTGACGTGCGTGTGGGGAAATGAGCTGGGCCGAGGATACTTTGCTTGTTATGGATTTGACATGAACTTGGCCCCCGGCCTCTCAAAATGTGATGAATGTATTATTTAATCTTCCTGTCTTTGTTAACCTCCTTTTGGCAAAAGCCAGAGTGATTCTCTCTCCATGGATGAAACAACACCTCAAGTTTGGCCGTTGGATTTAGATGAAGTATAATAACGGCTGTAATAATAGTGCCTCTCCACAAGCTCCGTTACCACCGCAGACATGTTAATGGGAGCGGTACTGTATTTTAAGCAGATGGAAGTCGACTGCACAAGTTATAAATTAACACTCAAGGTATCACCGAAGACAGCACTGAAACAGCTGCATTAATGGGCCTTGACACATTATCAATGTCATTATTCAGATTTGGATGTCTTAATAAGCACCAGTCTAAACTTTGTAGTATAATTTTACAGTATGGACATTTTGCTAAGTGAGATAATTTTAGCTGGATTTAAAGGGCTGATGCTTATTTTAGATTCAGGAAAAATGTGTCAACCCTAACGACTACAAATATAAAGAGAAACTTTAACAAAACACACTTAACACAACTCGGACAACAGGCAATACAGAAACACTCAAATTTTGTTTTGGAATAAAACAATAATCCCTTTGTTGCTCTCAAATGAAGTGCACACCCACGTCTTTGCATTGTTACATCCAAACAATTAACTCCACACAGGACCACGATATTAAGTTCTAAAAATGTTTGTGTGAAATATGTTTAAATAGAAGATTTGTCATTGATTTAATAATAAAAAATGACAGGCTTCTTCGATAATCTCTACAATAAAGCACAAGTTAATGGTGCAGCTTAAAGTTATTTTTCTTTATTGCTTAATCAGAGATTTATTTTTATGACATATAGTCCGGAAAATCTAAGAAGTCTAGGGGACAAAATACAGTAAAACCTGCCATTTTGAAATACAGGACACATTGTAGTGAATGTGTTACATATTTCAATTTAAAAAAAAGGTTAAGGGCTGTGATAATGTCAAAAAGTAAAATTACAAAAGGAAGAAATACTTGAACTATGCATGAGTGAATGGTTAGTAAATGTCGAGTGGACGGTCCTTGAAGACAACGAGGCAAGGATGCGTGTGTCTGCGTGTGTCTGTGCAGGGGCAAAAGAGTATTATAAATATCTTTGCAGCAGCTTCAGACAATGACAGGGCAATATGCTTTAGAAGCTGAAGACGTCAAAGCTTTTGGACAGGACACAAAAACAAAGAGACAAATTTAGACCTTTGGTTTGTTGTCTGAGTGGAAATGATGATCGTCACCTCTGGGTCGGAGATATTTTAGTAAACACAGACAAGCACTGCAAAAAAAGACACAGACACAGGGAGATTGGTGGAAGGAACTCGCCTACTAAGATTTGTGAGCCAATGCGTGCAGCGTTGTGTCGGCAGTAGCATGAAAATGTATGATGTTTTGGATTTTGTCAAGTTGAGGTTGTCACATTATCAACAGCTGCATAACTGCACGTTATTTTTTACACAATGAACTATAAATGGCCTACAATTATTCCAAGATAAATGTGATTTTTTTTTTATTGCTGTAGATTTGACATGTAACTGGCTGATTAGCATTCACCCTTAACTCTTTGTGTGTGTCTGTGTCACTTGGCCTCGAGGCCAAAGGACACAATCATTCACCGGGAATTCGACTCCACACCAGGCCACCCTGATCACACAAAGCACCAGACTAACTTTGTGGGGTAAATCTACTGGAAGACGTCACGAGTACCAGACTTCTTAAAAAATGGCCACTATGTTCATTTGGAAACAAAATACAAAAAGCCATAAGTAGCCAAACCTTAATACTGAGCTTTTAGGTGATGAGGGAACCCTCAAAAACATGGCACAAAAGCAATAAAGCTAGCACTTATCCTACACTTTTTAAAAAGAGAATTTGTGTTAGTCCAGATATTAAAATCATTAGCTTTATATTAAAGTATCAAAACACTTTATATAAACACACAATAACTCAAACATAAGATACAGCAATGTAAGAAGCAATGTTCAAGGCTGTGAATTAGTTTTCACTCACTGACGTCCATAAAACAAACAGCACATAATAAACAGTAAAGTAAAGTCCAATGTGGCATTTACTAATTTTTACTAGTTGCCACATGATTACTGTGTTGCACTCATTGGTTTCCATGTCTTTATTTCTGCCTGTCCACTTTGTCTAAAATCTTATCGCTAGAGAAGCAATTAGGTGGTTGCAACGTGTATCCCTTCATGTTGATATGTGGACGGTGAGTGGTCAGTCAATTCTACCCTAAAGTAAAAATGATGACAAAACCATGAGAAAAAAATATAATATCTAATAAAAGAAATTAAATATAGATTAAAATTTGTTTTAAAAGGATGTATTCGTTGATAACACATAGGAGAAAAATGACAAAAGATAATAAAAGACAGTAAATGTAGATACAAATATACACACAGCATTTAAATGTAAACATAAATGCACTAAATAAATAGTGCACATAAAATATTATAATAAGAACCAGGCTAAAAAAGGTGGGTTTTAAGTTTTCACTTTAAACCATCCAGTTTCTTTTGTTCTGAGAACCTCGGGCAGAAACACTAAAAGCTGATTCACCGCAAGTTTTTGTCCTGCCCACTGGAACAAATGAAATGTAGGACCCAGAGGATCTGAGAGCAGGCTCTGGTTCATACAAAAAATAAAAAATGTACCTGTCTGACACATGAAATCATGTTAGACAGGTAAGATGGTGCAGGATCATGAAGTGCTTTAAAAGACAAGTAACAGAATTTTAAAATCCGTGCCGAAGCTGACAGCACTTTAAAACAGGTGGCATGTGTTCTCTCCTTCTGGTCCTTGTCAGTTCTGAATAACTGATGTGTTATTCAAGTGTGTTGATGATGTGTGAATGTATTTTGGATTCTCCACTTGGATTCTAACAGTACCTGTGCACCTTAACTTTATCTTGTTTACACACTGTGGCTTCATTACAGTCGAGGCACAGTGAATTACATAAATAATGTAAATTCTTGAATGAATTTCATTCTGATCAACATAACTAAAACAAACAGTGTGATGTATAGTGTAAACTTAAATAGTATAAGATAACACCAATGCCAGGCAAACCTACTAAATGATAAATGTCTAACATAGTTTATTTAAAATTCCTTTCATCTGATACCATGATGCCAGGGTCTTTTTGCATCACTTAGGCTCAATGCTTCAAAACACAAATGTTAGATAGGACGCTCAATGTGCAGTGCAATGGAGCTTCACAGAGGCTCGGTTACAGCCACTGTGACCTGCAGCCTGTGAACCAAGTCCACCACCGACAAAATGAGCCAAGATCCTTTTCAGAGAGAAGAACACATGGGTGACAAAAATATTATTTTAGAAATGCAACAATGTGAGAGAAATGCTCTGTAGACGTTTACGGCATGAGGCTAAAAATACTGTACAGGATTGTGGGGTATGAATGACAGCCTCCATCACAATCCCTTGTTGTCTCAAAAGTGGCGGATGACCTGCTGTCAGCTGTGGTGGGCAATCAAGCGAGTACAGAGTGAAGGATTTTTAACCCCGAGTGTTGCCTGTAGGAGTGCATCGGGCATTCTGTTCTGCTCTGTTGTTTCTCCATCTATACATCACTCACGCTCAGATGTAAACACATGGTAGTTCTTACAAATATTCCAAAAAGGCCAATAGGCAGAGTGACCCTAAGATCTGAGGTCATCACAACAGGCAATCCAGAAAAAGCCAGACTCCACCACAAAACTCACTAGATCGGTTTTGACTTTACACTGGCAAACCACAAAGAAAAACAGACATTCATCAAATTTGCATTGGGAACACTTGTTTGTCCATTTAAAGACACGTTAAAGCTTTAGGCCTCTGAAGAGAGTAAGATTAGGGTTAAGGTTCGGGTGAGCTTTAAGAGCAACCTACTAGGGGAAAATTATAACAAAATGTAGCCTTGCATCTTGGCCAAAGAGGATCAAGATCCTAAATCTGGAGCCTCGCCTCCACAATTAGCCGGACACAAGCTACCGCAAAACGATGCGCGGAGAGCCGTCTCGATGTTTCTCTGTGTGCTCCCCTTGGTCCGAGCACGGGAGATTTACAACTTGACTGTTCACACAGATATCTAAGCAATCACATACTCTATTCAAAAATATTAAAAAGGCATTTGTTTGAGAAAATGAGAGGCCTGGATCTGTTCTACACATTTCTGGCAAGGTAGTCAATTTCAATACATTAATTTTTTTTTTTGGTTTTTTTTTTCTTTTTGCCCCAGATGATCCATTACATGACAGTGAATCAGGAGCCTGGAGTTGAGTGGTCTCCAGTGCCTCTTCACATGCATACCTCAGCACAGCCTCCCCCCCTGTGCACAGGATACAGGAGATTTGGATGTGCAGAGCTGTGCTCAGCCCCTGATGTCAGAGATGACTCAATCCAGAGGCTTGTAACTCCCCAACACATTGTGGAGATCCTGAATGGAGGCAAAATGGGAGGAAAAAAGTAGAAAGAACTTGTTTCCATGGATATATAAACATGTTTTCTCTATTAGATAAAACTACTCTCATGCACATGTCAGTTATAAAGCGGAATACAAGAGCAGGCTGCTCCACAGACTACAGGCGGAAGAAAAAATGTAAACAGTTTCAACAACGCTGCATCTTTATTTAAGAGGAGTGTCAACTTTCCTTTGCATCGGCCTCTGAAACACACTTGAGTTAAACACATTGATGTGTTTTCCTTTACCCTCTGCAGGACTGGCCCTCACTACGGGGCTCCCAGGGGAGGTTGAGATTAGCTAGAATGTGACGAGATGGTGACAAATATCCAACACTCCCCTGTATCAACAATCCTAAACGCAACCGCAACGGAGAAGAGCGCAGCTCCAATTGGGCCGGGAAACAAAACAAAACAAAAAAAGAGACGCGGCCAGGAAGCAAGGTATCCATTTCGTGCCCCCCTTTCTGTTGCCTGCCACCTGTTAGACATGATCATTACCACGAAGCAAGGGTGTAGGGGGCTAAGTCGGCCACATTTATATCAACAAGCTGGGATAAAACTGTCTAATTATCCCCCACGGCCCCTGGCCCGGCCCCTGACTCTCCTCCCTGAGCTGGTCCCATTTGCCAGCCTGGCCTCCAGCCAAACACTGCAGGCTGGTATTTGAAAGCACATCCTAATGACAGTGCTCTTTCAATCGCAGGTCTTTGGAATCGCCCTGAGTAGCTTATACACATTATGTGGCACCGGTCCAACTAAACAGTTAGAAGGTCAAGGAGAGGTTTGATGGAATAAGTATGCGAATTTATTGTTGTACCTAGTCTGAATAAATTACCGTCATGAAAGTGAAAGTGTTGAGGTTGGTGATGACAACTTTGACGTATTTTGAAAGAAAATATGGACCTGGTGCAAGAAAACTGTACTGAACAAGGATGGTGGTCTTGAACACAGAAGCAACAAATTCCTCGTACAGACCTTAATAGTCTGATACATGGAAATAACTGTAATTTTCTACTTTAAACAAGTATTCATATACCATCCAAGCAAATTTGCGGGCAAATGCTTGAGTCAGGCAGCGTTAAGCTTTGATGATCACCCGTGATTGAGAGCAAATGTAGACTAAATGTAAGCAATTTGCACCTGTGCAAAGCTGACTATTATCATAACAGTTTTGATGGCTACAGGGGGAATGTGGTGGGTAGGAGCGGGGCATCCAGATCCCCATGGGAGGTAGCATTAAGGTCTTAATTAGGACGCAAGGGGAAAGATTCAAAGTACTCCAAGATGACGAGGGACGCAGCAATTGGAAACCAGAGCTGATCGTCTTTCCTAGTTCAAGGCTAATTGCTGAAAGGGATCTGACAAAGATGTGAAGTGAAACATGGACGGTATGTAATAAGATGAGGTGAGGTCATCTCTAAAATCTGTTGAACTAATTTTGTATGTCTTTGGTAGCTTGTAGCTCTGTGTTATTAAGACATTACAGACACTATAAGAGCATTTCAGTAACATCACAATGTAATATAAAATCAACCCTGTTGACCCTGTATATTTCCTGACAACTTACGTTAATTGTTTTCTTTTTTGATCTCCGTGTTTATACAGTATCATGTCAATGCTTCATGTGATCTTTCATATTATGAGTGACAGAGAAGTCGCTCCCACTGCCGCCTGTTTACTTCCAGGAATCTATTTGTCTTCAAGCTCTCTGATAAAGCGGCAGCTGCGGTAGATAAGATTACTACATATGGGCACGAACTGGAAGCCCTTGACCTAAGATTCGTCACTGCTTTTTTAACAGTATGACCAGAAAGAATCACGGTTTAAAAAGAAATCACATCAAATATCAGTTTGGGAAACCTACGAATTTGTTGACTCATTAAGTGTTTTTTTCCTGTACAAATCCCCTCACAAGTATAATACAAACAAAGGAGTGGGTCTGAGTCAGTACCCGATGCATCACATCCTCAACATGTCTGCGTTTCTTCTCAGAACTAAGCGTAGCATAATTTGAGGAAAATAACCTCATCACACAGGAAGTGAATAATAACGGTTAGGAGTTAAATTTTAAAGTCTTTTTCCACTTGGATCTCGAGTCAATGGAGAGACACTCTAGTGCAGTAGTTTGCCAACATTATGTTACATGATTTCTGGGTAATAATGTTCCCTTTCTTCTTGAATCTTCTTCTTTACACTGCTAAATACAGTCCTGACACTACATTGCCGTCATAGCAATGCATTAAAATATGAACATGCATATCGAAAAATGAATTAAGGATTAAAATGTGTAGGTGAAAATAGTAGTAAAAAAAGATCAGAAAAGAATGAATCAAAGGCCTAATGCTAGAAATGAGAGAAAGTTAAAACAACACCCAAGTGCTGAGGACAGATAAGGATTTTTATGGCGATGACTTCAGGTGTTTTCTCGATAAACTTTGCTCACCGCTGTTCCAGGCAAGTTCGCATTTCATTCTCAGGTTTCGCTAGTCTTGTTACAGGCACAAGCATTTCCAGACCAGGTAGGGGTTCTGATTTGTGTTAGAGCCAATGCCATTATTCACTTAATTTCTGTCATTTTTTTTTAGGTAGAAATAACAAGAGATAGCAAGTTTTTTCTAACTAGTTCAGCTAACGTGCATGTTAACAATGCAGTGCAGTATTTTAAACTCTTTACATCACTAGATTATGGAGAAGAAAAATGTACAGTTATTTTAATCAAAGGGCCATTTCAGAGATTTTATGTGAAATACAATAAGGATCTCTAATTGCCCTATCAAACTGAGCCTTTTCACTGACATCATTTCAAACATTTCTATCGGAAACAATACCTTCGGGCCAAATTTGTATGATGTAAGGCACAGAGCTGTTCTAAAGATCATCAGAAATGATTCCCCTGGCAGTGTCCAAACTTTATAGAGTAGTAAGGCAAGCCTGCCCTAATAAAAATACAGGTGCTTTTTTCCTCTTTCAAAGACTTTTGCAGACTTCTGTTCAACTACAGCTAAACTGTGATATATCATTTATTTATTCTTTGACTGACCTGGCTGAGTTGAAGACAGACTGTGTTAGGGCATTCATGCCAAGTTTCTTCCATGCTGTTTGCGAACGATTTGCCAATCTTCTTCAAAATACTAGCGTGTACAGCTCTTCACTGAAAAAACAAAAAACAAAAAAAAAAGATCCCCAGCTTTGAAGCAGCTGAAATAGCACAGGGATAAAAACTCTATACAATTTCCACATGAAATAAGAAGACAGGGGTCCACCGGGACACACTAAATTGAAACTAAGGCTGTGCCTGATGGACCACAGGATATGCCTGCAAAATTTAGACATATCAAAATGGCGAAAAGGTCTGTTAGTGCCCATTCATATAAAGTGAATGGCTTGTAATGTTCTCAGGCCCTTAGAGGATACTTGCAAGGTAGAGGAAAGACTACAGGAAGAGCCGAATGGTTTTGACATAACTTTATTTTAGTGCGCTACAGGTTTTCTCTCCTCCCTGCAGTTTAATGTTGTATTCCATTGGGTCCCGGAAGGAAGCAGCCCAGTAAATCCCTACTGCTCGACTTAAAAAGGAAATGGTATCTGAAGACAGGTGAAAAACTGAAAGATAAATACATCCAGGCCTCTCGCTTGTAGTGTTTCTCTCCAGAGGGTCATCTCCCAGCTACACAATATAACGGCACAGGCGTTTGGTTTAAATTTAGCCAGAAAGGAAGCTGTAACTATGAAATATTACTCGGTCCCTTTTGAAAAAATTAGTCATTTTGATTAAAAACTTGCACTGAACGTTATAGAGCCCTTGCTGCTTTTCAGATAACCTGTCAGGTGAAGGTGGTATCTGTTTTTTAAGCCAATGCAGCATTTATTGCTTGAAAGTAGTTGGGAGCATCAAAAAACACACGAGACATTCTCTCTGTGTGTGTGTGTGTGTGTGTGTTGGGGGTAGCTAGGTTGTGCTGTGGTAGGTGAATTAGGAAGTCTTATCTGGTTCTAATGAACTGAGCCGATGTGCACCCCTGTAAGGTTTAACATTTTACCTTTTATTTGAAGGAAGGAGGTTGGGGGTTGAAAGTAAACAATGAGGACCACTGCAGCCGTCTCAGCTGCTCCCAGCGTGCTTCAAAGGGGTTTCCATATGTTTTCAAGATTTGCACCAAACTCCGGTATTGCCATTTAAAGACAGTCAAGTTAGAGTGTTTCCCTTTTTTTGCCAATTTGTTTTCACTTTTAACTGCCTCGATTCATCATGGTGCTCATTTTAGTGGAGAGCGGCGCGCGTTGAGGAGAAGCACGGAATTAACAATTATTCCGAAATAAAAAATGCTTACATCCAAAGAAAATATATACGCTGTACTTTTAACAAGTCTCAACGGCATTGGAGTTTCTTTCCAGTAATATGTTATTGTGTTTGTAAGACAGCCATTGGTTCGTCATCACTATCAGGGTGTGTCTGCTAAAAGGATAAAACATCTACCATCTGCTGCACTCCAAGTGCTTGTCAGAGTAAGATGAATCCTAGTGTACTAGTGTGTAGATGGTATCCAAAACATCACTGAGTGGTTTATGGAGTCATCTCCTACTTATAATCCAGCTGACGGCATAATAAATAGGTCAATTTTAGTAGATAAACAGTAAAAAATACCTCTATTTCTCAAACAGTTGCTTACACTTTGAATTCAGAGGTAATTTTTCTTAAATGTTGCCCGTGAAATGCACATTAATGATGAGGACAGTCTAAAACTATGTCTGTAGCCGCTTATTTGTCCATTAAACTGCTGTCACTACACTGCTATGCAAACTCATAAAAATTTAAGCCCTCACACCATGGTCTCAAAATTATGAAGAGCCTGCTGCAAACCAGACCTGTGCACACATGCATTAATAGAATAGTTCCATTGTCATCTTAACTTTTAGCTGAGTTCATTATTCTTTACTTAAAGGTAATCAGTGGGGCTCCCTCCTCCACGAATTGAACGACACAATATTTACATATCTGCTTTAATCATTGCGGTTCATTTATTTTTACCCTATTAAAATAAACATGCTGGAGTATTACCAGCTGGCTAATAGAACGGGGAATTAAAAAAATGAGTATAAACTCAGAAATACTCAATTACTTAGGTATGAGGAATTTCTATGCAATTGACAGCAGGCTCCTTGAGATACATAGTCAGAGAACTGTATGCAGAAGTCGTATATCTTCAAGACGAGCGATTTTACAGAGCTGAACAGATCATGATTCAGAGGTTCCTGAAATCTTACAGAAGTTCTAAATAACATCACGATAATATACATTTAACATGCTGAAGGACAAAAGAAAGACTGTCATGATCTCTGAACAAGATGTAAGCCAAATGTAGAGGAAAGCATAAAAAGCACCATGAAACCCAAGTGTTTCAATGTCCAAATATGCTACGACCGCGGACCATCTGTTTTTCCCTTGTTACATTGGGGAACCCAGTAGAGAGGTCCAGAGTGATGTGTAACCTCAATAAATATCACAGATCCACTGGGAATCCCCAATTTGTCCACTGGTGATTCATCTGGGAACTAATAGTGGAAGACAATAACCAGCAAATGGGACCATCTGAAAGACATCAGTAAACATGTGTGTAAATCACAGCGACAGTGGGTAAAATCTCTCTCTTTTCCACAAAATCATCTTGTGTTTGGATGAGTGCGGGGCTGATGGCAGCACAAAGTTAAAGCTATCCCCAGACTGTTGATGGTTTGGTCTGTTGGGATTCTGAGAACTTGTCCTTTCACTGACCTTGACAGTTATTCTCAATTTTTCAAACAAGCAAATCATTTGTTTACAAAAAGTACAGTAGGCGTAACAACTGTTCCTCGCCCGCTCGAACGCAGCTGTGTGTCTGCGAATTCACCTGCTAGACATCTGGAGGACTTTATGACATGGACACTGACTTCTGGCACTTTTTGTCTGTGAAGAAATTGGTCAATATTTTGTGAAAATTTGAGATGGTTTTAAAAGCAAAATCTGGTTAATGTGACAAACAACATAGTATGGGTAAGAGCAAGGGTACAATAGCACCCTGAAATGTTTCAATAAACTTGGGGGAAATTTACAGTCTGCCAAAACTAGTTAAACTTGGTGTATATGGCCAAAGTCAAAGGAAGTTTACGAAGGCAGGAGTGGGTTTCTGATATGAATGAGTATGAGTCACTCCAATAAATGAGAGAGCAAAGTAACTAATATTACCCAAATCTCAGCAGCGTCTTGAGTGGTCCTGAGAGGGGTTCGTAACCTTCACATAACAACGTTAGCTTTTGGAAATAACAGCAGGTTACTACTTTATGTACAACAGAGCCACCAGATAAGTCGGGATGCTGTCTAAACTCTCAATAAAACAGAATGCAAATATTTATAACCTATATTTAAAAAACAGACATGATTCCGTAGTGAAAATCACAGTATAGACTCACCAACAACTCTGAAAAACACTGTCAGTGAACATAATTTGTCATAGGTTAAAGCTTTACCATGCAACATATGTTGCTATCCAGAAAACATATATTGTAAGAAAGGCCTTGCTTGTGTCAGCAACACAATGACAAACCGCATTCTGCACATATTATAACAGCACTAGTAAAAGAGTCCAGGTGCTACGTGGGCCTGCGTATAGGCCAGACCTGTCACTCACTGGAAACATGCAGCAAAGACGACCTGCAGCTGAAATCCGATATCAGGCTAAAGATTGGAAAGAAATGCTTTCAGAAGTACAGTGAAGCATATGGTCTCCACAATTCCAAAACACTTATGTTCTACTTTAAGAAGAGGTGAACCACATCCAATGTGTCATTTTTGCACTATTGTTTGGTTTGGAAGCGACATGACCCTTACAACACTAAAAATCAACACAACTGTAGCTGTTTTACACAGGAGAATGTTGCTAATTAATAAAATACTCGAATTCACTTTTCGACCGAAAAATAAATTTCCAGTTATTGGTGGTTTTTTTGTAACCAGTGGTTACGATAACGCCTAAATGGCAAACTGTGAATAATTTCTGGCTAAAGTTACTCCTTCAGCAGCACATTACACTCAGCTGTAAACACCCATGCACATGACAAAAAAACTTCATGACCGTATATCAACATCCACCTAATCCATATGCAGTGACAATTTTATTGTGCTCATAAAATGCTCGCAACTGCCCTTAAGCACATTGTATTTTCAGCAGGCGTTTTAAAAAGGCTTAAATTACACTCAAACAGCATCAAGACGAATGGATTGGCAGCACTAATGTGAGTGAATTTTTTCTTTTCAAGACAGGGAATTTTCCTCCCTGCAGCTGTGCCAGGAGCAGGAGGGGAAAATCAACTCCATTCAACTATTTGTCAACTCCCTTTAGAAACATTTAATAGTAATAAAATTTATGGCTCCAGTTTCCAAAGGATACTGCCAGTGAAGTTCATCTCTACGAAAGTGGTTGTAAATGCTACTATTGTTTTAGAATTTGATTTATGATTCAACCTTTTGCTGAGGTTTTAGAATATGAATATTGAAGTCCGTAGGTGCAGAATAAATAGAATGAATATGTGCATTTACTGTATGTTTCTATCATCTACTTTTGACATATAGGGTATATGCTGGTCTGTCTGTCTACTCACTCAATTCTATACTGTTCATAAGGAATAAAGGTTGAAGAAGATGCACTCCCCTGACTGTCGGATGAGCAATGATTGTACCAGAGGAATCCACTGAAGCCGTGTTTCCAAAATCGAGTTGCCATATGGCAATGGTGCTTAAATGTTGCCTTGAGACAGGTTACACTGTGATCTCATATGTCATGGCTGCCAGCTACACTGAATTGCTATTAAAACTTTGATAATTCCTCCATGCATAAGAAAATGAACAGAACAACCGAGAAGACCAGTGTCAGAACTTTGGGATTTCAAGACAAATCAAGACATTTCAACCACAGGGAGTGTGATTTCCTCATAATCTTCAATTCATGGACTTTTAGGCCATTTTCTTTATTCCATTACGATATTGTTAATGAGATATTGTAAAATATGTTAGTCATACCATGGATCACACTTCAGAGTGTAAACCTTTTACTGGGCAGTGTAGAATTGCCTATAATAAGGTCATTAAAAAATGGCGCAGTGTATTGTGAATCCGACAACATGAAGGGGAAAAGGGAATCATGGTCAGAGTGAGTTATGGACCATTGAGGAGCAGTAAAAGCCAGTGATGAATTAGTATGCATTTAGATTTTTCCTTTTCCCTTTTTCATCCTGACACAGGGAAGGAAATGCTCTTTGTTTTCTTAAGGATGTGCAATTTTCCTCTCTTCATCCCTTTCAAACCCTCCTGCCGAATCCTCAAGTCATCAAATGGAGAATTTAAAGGCCTTTGGCGGCAGTTATGGCTCCCTGTAGAAGCCTCCTCCTGATGCTGAGTGGCGACTCTGTAAGGTCAGGGAGGAAAACCACTTTGCAGACTGAGAGAGAGGATATTCCAAAAACCTTGGCAAAACATTCACAATTTAGCTTCACATGGAGCATCAATCAAGCATCTTGCTCTCTTCGCTGTAATTACTGGGAAATGTTATAAATTTTGTGCAGATTCTGAATCCAGCGCCTATTGTGTAAAAGGAGAGAGTGAGTCACTCGATAAGATGAATTCCTTGTACACGTTTACACATGATAAAGCCTTAAGGTTGCTTATTGTTCTTATTCATGCTTAGATGTAATGACCTTGCTGTTAAGCATAGTGTTTACCATTATATTAAAAAATAAAAGTAAATGAAATAAACTTCAGATAACGAAAATTCCACCTGAGTTGTGTTAACTGGAGTTGGGAGCAGTACAGCACTAACATCCTTCACACCCTCACAATGCACACGTGCACATGTGTAGATGACATTATGCTCTGGGTCCTTACACAGAAAGCCTGTGTAATTTATGGGGAAATAAATCTACCCCCTTCCTGACAATTAAACTCCAACTCTAAAGGCTGGCACAAAAGAAAAACTGTTATTTAAAAAAAAAAAAAAAAGATAGAGCAGAAAGAGTCAGTCTTAGCTCCATCATAAATCACTCGCATGGGCTCTGACTTTTTAACTCTTAAATCTGCAAGGGACAACTATGTATCAGCATCAACATTAAAGCATGCATCTGTCATATCCCCAGTGAATGAGGGGGGTTATTTGTGAGCCAAGTTCGGATGCTGATGGCGCTCAGCTGACAGATGGCTGAAGTGATGATGGAGCCGTTGAAGCCACATGCAAAACAGAACATTGTGACTCTGTACAGTGAACAACTTCATAACGGCTCTAAGAATAACTTTATAGATGCCAAGTCATGTTTTGACCGGGTTCTTTGCATGTTAAAACAAATCACCCACATACAGCTTAAGGTTAATACATATAAATTACATTACATACAGGTCTGAAATTTATGAATTTTTTTCTACTTTCCAAATAGTGTGTTGTTAGTTTTTTCAGTTAAGTTTGAAAAAGTACTTAATGACATATGAAATGTCCTTGGCATTATAAAAAAAAAATCATTCACTATCAACCTGCCTGTAGCATCGCTTTGGTTAAAAGCACTACACTGAAAAAAACTGAGAGTGACATTTACTTGAAAAAAGCCTGGCAACAATTTCCACACAGAAAATCTATGTATATTTACATCTGGTCAGTGCAAAAGTATCTGTGCTCAGATGCTATATTCTGTACATCTTTTGTTCAAACATCAGATTTCTAAATTGAAATTGTCATCTGATACAGTACACACAAACAAAAATAGAGGTGTAGTATGCAGCTAAGAACCAACCATTGGTTAGTAATTACTTTAATATGAACTTCCTTTTAATGAGATTACACAAACATGAAGGGTATTAGCATTCACTCCTGTCAAGCATGATGTTAAGCATGAAGCAGAAAGTAAAACATCTGCGTAAATTCTATTCAGCATAGCACAGTTGTACCGGGCCTATTAAATGTATTCACTTCCCTCATTGAATGTTCTCACATTTTATTTTCTAACTATCAAACAGGTCAACTGAATCTGCTATAAAACAACATTTCAAATAATTAAAGAATCTCAAGTCCCAGCAAACTGACAATTTTACTCTTTACCTGACTATTTGAATTCAGCCTGGGCTATCCGTTTTTTTTTGCCAAAGTCCAGTTTTGAGAAAAAGGCTGGCTCAAGATGAATTTTTGTTATTCTCCTAGACTTCTCTTTGTTCGGAAACAAAGGTGATAAAAACACATTTCATGTGCTTTGCTGGAGATCTGTTATCACATCGACGTGTCCTTTTTGAGCACATTTTTGTGTAATAACATAGAACAGATTTAATAATTGTCGTTGTTGTAGTTTTGGATCTGGTACATTCAGGACAGATGCCAGTCTTTCTTAGGGCCAACACAGAGAGACAACCATCAAATTCAATTTAATTCAATTTTAGTGATATAGAGCCAACAAAGTCATATCAAGGCACTTTATAATTCAGACTCACATCAACACCTACGAGTAATTTAGAGTTACCAGTTAACTTAACATGCATGTGTTTGGGCTGTGGGAGAAAACCGAAGTGTCCAGAGGAATGGCACACAAGCATGGGCGGAACATGCAAACCCCACACAGAAAGGCCCCAGGAGGCTTGTAGATTCTAACTGGGCAGCTCGTAGCTGTGAGGCGGCAGCGCTAACCACTTCACCATCATGCTGCCCATAACAGTAAAGAAGAAAAAGGCTGTTAGCGAATAAACCACTAAGAGGAACCTGTTTACAGACAAAGATCACAAAGAATAAACTGCTCACAATATGGTGGAATTCTGGAATTAGCCATTTCTGGTTAGGTTCTTGGAATCTTTATGCTTATTACTTTGACCAATGACTTCCTCAAACGTAATCACTCGACCTTATTATCTGACCCTAACATCTTTGTATCTACACCAAGATAGAAGATAGAAGAAGAGATTTATATCTTTCAGATATAGTAAAATCATTTGCTTCGGGCACTCTACCAATTTCTCTTGAAAGACGGTGTAAGCAATGCTGTTATTATCGGGCAATGCGCTGCGCAAATATTTTAACAGAGGAAATACATCCAGCACATTTGTTTGGGATACACAGAACATATTTTGGCAGGAACAATTTCAGTTAATCAGTTCATTGTTTATTCAAAATTGTAGAATATACTTTTTTGCAGGTTCTCAAAATAAATATTTTTAGGTTATGAGGTTTTTATCATTAAGGGCTTTGGAATGCAGATTTTTTTTGTGCATTCTGATGTTAAAGGTAAAGATGAAATTATTACTCAATAATGAAATAATATTTATTTATAGCCCTACAATACTTTAGGAGCTGACTCCAGTGTTTTAAATATGAGCACTCCAACAACACGTACATAACTCTCCTTCCTGTGTCCTTTATCAGTCAACAGTATGCCTTCCCTTGCTGCTTTTAAAATCGCCTCTGACGGTTAGGTCGTATAAGACAATACTGATCCTGATACATCTAGTTTGGTGTGGGGGTGAATCCTTAGATGAGCAGAACATTCTAGATTCAGATTTAATGACGTGTGTGACCCAGGAATCTTGATTGTTTCATCCAGCTGCATGCAGTTAACCGTGTTACATTTTATGCTTCTTTCTGTGGTCCAAGAGGCCTTTAGGTCAAGTGGAAGAAGGTGTGATTGCCTGCAGGACAAAGGAGAAAATTCCACTGCTTTGCAGCGCAGGGGTGTAAATTACAGTATATCAGGCTCATTTTGTATTCCCACACTACAGGCTTTCTAAGAAGAAAAGTTTTCACCTATAGCTTTTTGGATTCGTAATTTCAGGCAAACTGTTAGGTCATTACATGGAGCTGCTGAGGTCAACACCTGACAGGAAAGCCTGACACAAGCGACTCGACAAACATAAAAGACGTGTGGCTGTGCTCAAATTCGTTTCATCTAGAAACATTTTAATACATTTGCTTGATCTGTTTTTTCACTGTGCAGTCTTCAAAGTGGCATTTTTACCACTAAAGATGTGTTTTTCATCATGCTGGCTTTCATCAATTTTCCTTCAATTAAAATAGACTTGAGACAACAGTGCTGTCACAGATATGATAAGCAGGATATAGTGCATCTGTTTAGCTTGAAAAATACATTGCCTTCTCAAATATATAATACCGTACTTCACTAAATGTGGATAAAACGTAAACCCACTGACATATCTGACAGTCAGGTGGCTGACAATATTGCACATATGCAAGTATTCTTTTGGCAAATACTACTCTGACTTTGCCAAAACAGCTGATTTATTTTCTAAACGTATCCCTGCGTGACTTCTGAACCACACAATCCAAACAGCATAAGAAGTGTTGCTTCTGGCCGGCAGAGGGTCATTTACTTAATGGTGAATGAATTTCTAATCCTGTGTAAACGTCAGGTTCGCGTAGCAAAAGCTCCTGCAGACAGAGAGGTTTTTGCTGCCTAAGCTTGAGCCAAAAAGTCTGAGCTGTTCCTCAAGCTGGAGACAAGGTCAAGGAAATAATGTTTGATCTGTTATGGCACCGTTATAATTATTTGGACCCTGGAGGAGGACCTTTTCTTTGGCTTGGCTACTGCCATCTAATATTTCACTTGAAAGATGTGAAAGCCATATCACTACTTGTGGTGAAAGTACTACATTGCTGAGAATTCCTAGATCTTCTAGCAAATGTTTTCCCCGCTCTCTGTGACTTTGTTAATTACTTTTATAATTACCATAATTTGTTTATTCTAGACCTGGATCTACAGTTATCTGTCTCATACCATGGGATAACTTTAATTTAACACAATGTTCAGATTCTGGTGTTATGAAATCTTCATACTGTACATTGAATTTGAATAATACTTGAATTATTCATCTCAGGTCCAAAGCTAAATTATAGGCTTCGCCTCTAGTTGTGTGAAGTAGCAGCCAGCTGTGTGGAGTTACCTCTGGGTCCTCTGGTTTCCTCCCACAGTCCAAAGGCATGCATGTTGGGTTGATGGCTGACTCTCCATTGCCCATTAAATTTGAATGTGAGAATGAAGGGTTGTGTACCTTTGTTAAGATACTTATACACTGTTAACCTGTCCTGGGTGTACCCCACGTCTCGCCCAAAGAAAGGTGGAACAGGTTTCAGCGCCCCCGAAACCCTAAATAAGATAAGTGGTTACAAATAATGGGTGAATGAACGGACATTTATTAGTGATGTCCACAAGCATACGACTAAACTACCTTCTGTTCTGTTCCTCTTGCAAAATTCAGACCTCAAAATGTTAACTTCACATACTCCTTTATTTGCCATGACCTTTCCACACCAGAAAATGCGGAAGTCTGTCCAGTGAAAATAGTTTATGATAATGTTAAACGTTTTTCTCATGAATCCTCAAATAGATGATGACCAGGCCGTGACCGAGGAGTGGAGAAAGAATTTAAAAGTGCTGATACAAGAGTTTAGCTGTCCCTTAAGATGCCGTCTGTTGTAAGAGGAGCTAATACACAAGTCTGTTTAAAAGGTAGGAAATGGAGGAGGCCTGGGAGTTTTCGATGATATTCAATTCTTAGGTGGTGCAAAAACTTTCATACCAGATACAAAACTCTTCTAATTTGAGTCCTGCTGGTCATACACGGGATCTCATGTACGCATCGCAATGACGCGCAAAACACAAGGCCACCATCTGATTTGTGCATTTGTTTATTATAATGTTGCTACCGTGCATATGCTATTCGGTCTCTCTATCTACGTACTATATTTGTCAGCCTCTTTTGCATGTTAAATCTTAAAAATCACAAATTATATTTGTGTGATAGCACCACAAAAAGCAGTGTATATACCAATGTAAGGCAGAGGGGCTTCTGTTTCTTTCTACCAGCTAAATGCAATCTGTAGTCTGTCTATATGCAGTAATACTACTTTTAATTCTTTGTAAGTTCTGAGGATGTTTCTGCCAGTCAGTTAACAAAAATATACTAAAGCAGGTCACATAAAGGAAAAATTTAAATCATATCCAATATGCTATCACTCATCACAAATGGCTTATTATTTTCTTTCTTTCTTTTGCTCAGTTTCTCTTATTCTCTTTTCCTCCCTCGCTCCTTTGAATGCCGTGCATTCCTCTTTGTTTGCTCATACTGAGCCCTCCCTGTGGATCCTGGGCCTGACTTTCCCAAAGCCGATATTAATATCACAGGCCATTGTAATGGAGTTATTTTCATGGAAGCCCCGGAGGAAGTCACGTGGCTATGATTAGTCCCCTGAGGGCCCGGACTCTCCATTAAGCTCGTTGTTTTAACTCCCATAACCATCAATGAAGTGGAAAAGCTGAGGAAGTAGCAATCACTCTGGGCTGGCTGGGGTGTTTTCTGAGCACCTATTTTGTTAATGGAGCCAGAATATTTTCCCTCTCTCTTTTTTGTGAGGGAATTATTCTTAAACTGTGGCTTGCAGAAAGAGCCTACACATGTGTGCGTTTACACTGACCCACCACCATTAAGATTGATAGCGATGGGAACGGGTGGTTAACACACTGTTTAAGCCTGGAGAAAAAAAAACAGGGAAAACAAAACATAAGGAAAAGCACAAGGACTCACACAGACTCACCAACTACACGCAAGGGTAAGCTCAAATGCATCTGCCATCAGGAACACAACTTAAGATGGAAAACAAGGCTGGAATACCTTTACTCTGTCAGGTTCGTGCTTAAACGCACATGACTGGGAAAAGCAGACACTGCCACATGCATGCTTCCTCTCATAATTCTGTTCACCTCTCTTCTCGACCTAAAAGCCATTGAGCCACTTTACCACTGGGTCACTTCCAAGGAAACAGGAAGAACTGGGCCAGCAAGGCAGTTGACAGCTTTCAGATGGACTATTGATGATATCCACCATGTTCAGCGGCTTACTCTGAGGAAGTGGCGGCTGTTCCCACTCTGCAAAATGTAGTTATCCAGACATGAGCCTCATAATTGTCAAACCAAATTTTCTTGCTGTCAGCTAATAAAGGCGGTGAAGGGAAAAAAACAATTGACCTTGAGGAATAAAAAAATAATATGTCAGAATTATGAGTTTAGATTTTCTGGCAATTTATTGACACGATCATTGACTTTTTTCTATCTTGGAAAATATATAACAGAATTTCTAAGCAATGGGAATATCAGACTGTAAAATGAAATAAATGGATCGCATTTTCAGGCCAGGGGATTTTTGCCTGTTCTTCCGCTTAAGAAGCTGATATAATGAATTGAAAACCCTACCTGCTTTAGTAGATAACTGACATTTTTACGTTGGATTACTAAAGCTATATATTTACTTTTGAGTTTTAATAGTGACATAGGTCAAAGAGGGGTCATCTTAAGGAACCATTAACACTTGAGGAAACGTGGGTGGTTGAAAAATACAAACAGGAACTGGTTATCAATAAGAGGCTGCTCTCTGGTGTGAAATGGACACGTTGCCTCAGAATCACATCATTTTTACCACCAGGCCGTGGCCTTTATAGCTGGATACACCGCTGTCTTCACCAACTACCATCAGTCACACCACTCCTGCATTTCATTCTCATTTTAACAGGGATTACGGGACAAAAGTATTCATAATAAAATTCACTTGCCAGCAAATAAATCTGATGATTTTTTTTGTCTAGAAAATGTCATTTTCACTGGTTACAAGCCTGTGCA
Source organism: Channa striata (assembly GCA_033026295.1). NCBI lineage: Eukaryota > Metazoa > Chordata > Actinopteri > Anabantiformes > Channidae > Channa > Channa striata. The sequence continues at coordinate 7,214,689 of CM065170.1, forward strand.
AAGAGAAGAGTGCTGAGACCTTCCATCTGCTCACATCTGCATGTCGTCTAAAATGATGTAAGCAAATTCCCATCACTTTTCCTTATTAATGTCAGTTCCGTGTTGGGCACTGAGCTACATAAACACCCACACATGTGTTAATAATGTACACACAGCAAGACTCTATCTGGGCCCCATTTGACCTGTGTGTGTTAAACTGACACACATATAATACGCAATCCAGCCCTGATCTGCACAATGCTCGGTCCCAACTGGGCCAGTTGGGGGAAATGGAAGATACACATGGAGCTTGTGACACTGCGGCCCTCTGCTATGCCCCAGTCGCAGAGACCAGAGGAGGCCAACCGGCCCGCTGCACATTAACTGGAACAGGTGCAGTGAGCGAGAGCTTGTTTTTCTTCATTGGCTCCTCAGGAAATCATAAAACAAATATACTGCTGGAGGACGGTTTTTGGGGTGCCCTGTGAGCAAACTGAGAGGGGAAATGGATCAACGAGCAGCCACTGGGGACAGTAAATCAACAGGCTAAAAGGAGAGCTGAATGTACTGTGGAGGCCCCGGGAGCCCAGCCCAAGGCCAAGGCCTCTGTCAGTCAGGGCCTGGTGTTAATGTCAAAGCCAGCTGGACCTGGCAGCACACGCCTATAAGGAAATGATTGAGCTGTCTGTGTCAATCGCCATTGTACCACTAGAGGCCATCGTGTCACAGGGCAGCATTGTGAAATACTTTCAAGTTGATCTTTTTCACACAAATTTTTCTTTCAGATTTTCTGTGCCCTTGACAGCGGGGAGAGGATCAGATTTTGTAGTCCGTTCAAAAGCATCCCAGAGGTTGTTTAAGTCATATTTTTATGACATTGTTATAAAAATGACTCTTTCCTCAGAATAAAAAGTTGAGACAAGGTGAGATTTATGCATTTCAATGTCAAGAACATTTTCCAGGAGGGCAGTAGAGCAGTTGAAAATGCTGAATCTTTTCTACACACTCTTTGGAGTAATTGGTTATAACTAATCAATTTGTCCCACCTGTTTAAGTCCCACTGAGGTCTCCTTGTCCCTCTGACAAATGCCTCCGTACACACAAATTTCTCACTGGCTGAAAAAACTCTCTCTCTGCTACTGCACTTGATTCAATCATCGTCAATCTGGAACATATGGTATTTCTTCCTGGCTCTCCCTCCCCCTGCTCCCCGCCTCTACCACTGCTGTGCCACCGTATCCAGTGCCACACACAATATTCAAGCCCTTTTCTCTTGAACAGTTTACAAATTAGAGCAGCTGAGGTTTACTGCTACTTCATACAATCTGTCTCTGCAATACATTTACACATGGTTCAGGATGGTTACGCTGTGAATGGAGCATTATTATGAGCCGGAGACACAAGCTGGTCCACCCCAATTTTTCTGATAGAGTGTTTCAACACATCATATAGGGAAACAGCTGTACTACAAATTAATACGTTTTCTGTGACATTGACAAATGTGCTGCTTGTACTCTGTAAAAGCCCAACAGTTTCCAAAACTGTATCCTTGCCCACCTTCCCAGCACAGACACCTTAACCACTAAACACACATACATTTACACACATCTTGAACCCATACACTTTGCCAGAAGAGGCAGGATAATAGAGGCTCTTGTGCGTGATCACTCCGCTTAATCATCTATCTGTCATTCTACTTGCTGTTGCCAAAGTAGAAATGCAGAGCGTTGTGCAACACAATATCTATTGTTGAGAGAAAGCTGTCAAGTGTCAAGTGACCAAGCACGAATTAAACTTTAATTCATGTGATGATTGATTTAAAATCATCCTAAAAATCAAATGTAACTTTTTTGAGTGCATAAAAACTGTATTTTATTGCTTCTGACTGTGCGAGTACTCTTTTTCATCATACAGTGCATAATGAAGTAACTTCTGACCAATAATTCAACCAGTTAGACCAAACATTCTAATGCCATTGGGGCAGAATATTTAAAAAGAATTGCAAAGTCAATGTAGATAATTAGTTTGAATGGCAATATCCATCACAGATAAACGGTGTAAACAAGCAACACCTCAAGAAAAGCAAACTCAGAAAGCACATCACAGACTGACACAGTAATTGTTCAGTGGAATAGAAAAAGAAACATCAGTAGCGGTAAAAGCTTAAGAAAAAGGGTTTTTCACTGCTTGCATTCCAAATAATTGAGGACTTCCACTTTAGGTGTTACAGGTAATTGTAATTATGTGGTGGAAGTCTGTATAAACACTGGTTCATGTCAAGTACAGTCACACTGTAGTTCTTTGCAAGAAAGTAAGCTAGATCCCCGATGTCAGTGATTTGAAGCCCTGCAGTGAGAGTAACATGTGGTTTAGGAGAGAGTGATTGTACCAACGAGCTTACTAGGTATTTTGCAACTTAAACGAAAAACTTGAGCCATAGAGAAGTGAAACTCCTTTTGGGGTTGAGCTGCTGGAGCAGCTGGAAGGCTGCAGTTCCAAGGTTCATGTTACAGGAAAATAAAAAAGGTACTTCCCCATTTTTACACTATATGTAATTTCATACTAAATAGAAAATGTCTGCTGCAGAGGTGGATGGTGGAGGTGTAATTGACAACATGCTGAGAATTCAGTAATACAGAGTCTCATTATTTGCAAAAAAAAATGTTTTAATACTCTGTTAGTGATAAAACAGGATCACTCTTAAGGTCATTTATCTGGTGACTAGTAACTCATAATTTCTTCAGAAAACTATATTGATACCGCAGCATCTTTACTTCCTCATTCTGATAATGACACATTGTGACTGTTTCCTGTTCTATTATCATCAGCGTTACAGGCTGAAAAAGACTGACAAAGAAAGATCAAAGTTACTAAAGGAGTTATTTAGGTTCTTTAGTACATATTAACAAAAATTAAAATGTCATGATGATTCTACAGATGTATCTGCTAACGTTTTTGCTGTGATCATTACTGGTTTGATCAGACTTGGATAAGCAGGATGTTGCCATGGTGACCCAGTTCAAAGCTCAGGTCTAAAACCCAGACGTAACAATAAAATGAGAGTACAGACCACTTTAACTTTGTAGAGAAGAGTGGCAGGGTGTTTCTGACATTTTCAGTTTACTCTCAGTATGTCTGTGATGTGTGGCCAGACTGGTTTCTCAGAAGGGAAACATCACCAGGCTCGAAGCACAACCAGCAAAGGAGCCCAATGTTATTCTTTCTGCTATAGAGTGGCAGAGACGAGCTAAATATCTACCCATAAATTTGACCTGGTGTGGGTCAGGCTTCTGGCTGAGCATCAATAGGGTGTACCTAGTGTGTGCCAGGAAGCCAAGCCCCTGTTACCGCAGAACTGCTCATATATCTAACTCCTCACATCATTCTGACGCTCTCCACATGGTCACAGCACCTGAAATTGACATTACCAAGTGTATTTTAAGATGGAATCAAAATGCTGAAGCGCCACATTTCAGTACTTAAACATATCATTGTCAAATTCACCATGATACATTGGTGCTATTAGCTTAAACAGATATTGCTGGTGGCTGTCAAAAATGTCAAGAGCCGCATTGCCCATAAATCAACAGATGTTGCTACTTGACTCCACTGAACCCTGCATAGGGTTTATCTGTACACTTTACATATTAACAATCTTGAATGATAAAAAATTAAATAAACATACGGCCAATATTACTTTAAATACTTCACCTTCACTTTATTTGTTTTCAGCATTATGTTTGTTATTTTTAATTCATATAACTTTGTGTGCACTTAAAATGTTCTCTAAACTCCAAACTGGGCCAAACTGAAAAAGCCTCTCTGAAAGTCAGTGGAGAAACAGACTTCAGCATGGTAACCCTCTGCAAAGATCTTTTATGAGGCGGGATGCATCACTCCATTAAATATTTTGAGGTGGACATCCACAGACAGACAACCAATCAAACCTATGGGCAATTTAGAGCGACTAATTAACCTGTGAATTAACTGAACTGTGGGAGGAAACTGGGGTACCCAGAGGAAACACACACAGACAGGCTGCAGACGGCCGGGGATGCAAAGCCGCAACCTCCCAATGCAAAGTACAGTAAGTGTCTCATCTCACATCGGCTGCCAGTTACAATTTAATATTCAAATTTTTAGTATAAATGTTAGTAAACTCAGATTAAACTAACAAATTTCAAATTGGACTTGGATAAATAATCATGCAGCTAATTTGTGATCTTTAGCGATTGACGGTTTATAATTACTATTAAGGCACAAAATTGTTTACAGGAGCAGATAGTTCTTCCTACAAATAACCTTTTAATGTTGCTCTCAAAATGTACCCAATGGATGTATTTCATTGTAAATGTAAACATTTTTCTTACTGGGGAGTACGTCCCCAGACCCCGTTAGAGGGTTTGATGTCTCAAAATCCTATGGGAAACACTGCATACATCCAAGTGTTTTGTGGATGTGAGAAAGGCTATTTTCTTTACAAATATCCATTTCGGAAAAAAAAGTCACAAAAACCAGAACCTAAAACAATAGTGGTTGAAAACCATATTAAAACAGGTCATTGTACTATAACTTTCCACTCTTCATCACAGGGGTTTTATTTATCTGTTGGCTTTAGCGTCTATGAAATGTGCTGCACTAATCAGTCAGCACATGACTGGGTAACCTCCCTGAGATTTGTAAGGTTTTATTTTGACATTAATACCATCACCATCATGACAAAGCACATAGTTACTAGGCTTCGTCCAGTTTCTTCAGACCGAGTTGACAAACAGTAATAGTCTAGATTATACACTTTTCAAAGGAAGCTAGGGCTGGGAACTATTTCAGCCAATGCAAAAACCACATATTTCATACACATTTCTGCCAAGAATGTAACACAATCTCACATCCCACCGGCAAAATTAATGCTTATGAGTATTTTTAATGGGCTACCTCAGACCCAAGCTTTTTAAAATTATGCCAGTCCTACCAGAGTCTGTGAAATGATTTCAGAGCTACAGTATAAAGGAAGCGTTATGTTGTACCACCTTCACTATAATTGAGAGCAGCTCCCTTCAACAAGTCATGTGAGTTATAGCAATGATGGAAAGGTCTTATGATTGGACTTGTAGAAAATAATTGTTGAAGTTTCTGCAGTGAAGTCATTTGCAAATGTTCACTGTGCTATGGGGTCCATTGAAGACATGCAGCATGATTAACATGGATTGTATAGAAACGAATTTGTTTCCACTGGGAAACCCAATATATGACTTTAAAGATGGAAACATAAAGCAGACGTGGACTATTATGTGTCATGCTTATACAGGCAATGAGACAGTCAGCCTGTTGCCTTTATCGTAGTCCTTAAAAGATGTTGTAAAGGGTAAATTTCAAATAACTACCTTTAAAAAAATGTGAATTTCTATGTTAAACACTACTGACAATTAGTATGCCAAACTACTGCAACTCTGTTACAAAACACACATAAAGGCAAATGTGACGTGTCTGACAAAACATAAAAAATGTCAGTAGGTTTTTGTTGTGTTTTGTTTCTTAAACAGCAGGAGAGCAATAAGTTAATCCATAGTTGTTCCAGTTGTAGTTTCTAACAAATGAAACCTACACTGTCATAACCCCATGTGAGTTACTCACTCGATGGAGCACATTATCTTGAAAATATGCCAAAAAGGATAAAAACATGAGGAAGTTTGAATACTGTAAATCTGTCTACATCCAGCATTGATCGAGACAGAGAACTGCTCTGCACTATGAAAGTATTCACACTTGTTAGTGGATAGAGCGGAAGTAAAACTGGGATAGCAGTCATAACAGGAATCGTTTAATTTAATCACCAAGTACGAGAGACAATAGAGTTTGTCTTGTTGTCACTGGTGCTGAGCCATTTTGAAAATGCTCAGACTTTCACAGCCCATACTGACACAACAGGACGAGGCACGGTTCCTGCTCTTCACGACCTTAGGAACAGCATCTTCAGTTTGTTTGCACTCAGCTCAAGAATAACAACAATCTATATTTCTTTTGACCTGTTATTTTGCTTACTCTAAATACTGTCTTGGGCACAAACTGTGGAGTTAAAAACATTTCTCATTGCTTATATGGCTATAGTAATTTAATAAAGAACCAAAAAAGACCGACTACAAGGAATTTGAGTGGCTGCTTTAGGCACAATTTTATATTCCAGCCTAGTTCCTATAAACCATATTCTGCATATATACTCAACATCCATGCCCAATGACTTCTCTTATTAATCATGTGAAGCATTGGAGGGGCCCTACACCTTGGTTGGGACCCACTAGACCAAGACAGCAAAATTAACTGTTTACAACCTACAACAGCAGCTACAACACATTGACAATCTGAAGACGTCATTTAGCTTTATGTCTAATATTGTATCTTTTACTCCAAAATGTGCATATTATTTTTGTAATATTTCTGTAATCTCTGAAAAAACTGCATAGAACTTTTGGACCTCATGCTGGAGGTACAATGAGACTAAAAATCACAAGTCTGTCCCTGAGGTACCACAAGCTCTTTAGGTATCAGTTAAGTCAAATTTACATAATGATCAAATAGCAATACTACAAAAGTCATGCCCAGTCAGAATTAATTAGAATCTCTGCAAAGCTACAGAGATAATCAGCGAGTCTTTGAAACCTTTGAAAGCATTTCTCAACATATAACCCATTAAAAAAATGAAATTAGTTCACACTGTAGCTTTAAGCACTAGAATTAGATGTAATAGAGAAACTCATTCTGAAACCTATTAGAGAAGTGAAGCCTTGTCCCAGCGCTCCAATGAATCAAGTCAACAACAAAGAAACTCACAGCGCCTTTACCTGCGACCTCACACACCGACACGTTAACAGGAAGTGGGTTAGCGTTACTCACCAAACGGCCCCTTTGTTGCTGGAAACGCCCGGTGGTTACTATGGAAACGCCGGGTGGTTGCTAGGAAATTGTTCATTAGCAACGCTGTAGAAAATTGCAGTCTTCCGTGTTGCCAGAGGTTCTGTCTGTGTTCTCCTGCTGTTAGCGGCGCTAGCTCAATGTTAGCACGGCAGCTAGCTTGGCTACACCAGGCACAAGTCAGCTAAAAGAACTAGTTAAGCCTTAGCTGGTTAAGCTGCTCGTCAGGTTAACGTTTGCTGGAGAACTACTGGTTCTACTAACATTGACCTCCGGCTGACAGTCCGTGCCACGTGTCTATCAGTGTCACGGCTCATTGGTCAGTGTTTGTCTCTCGCACACCTGTGTTTTGTCCTCTCACGGGTCCCCAGCCAATCAGCGCCGTGTACAAGCCCCGTGTAACGTTGGACATATTTTATAATGGAATATTTCTGGTAAACTGCTAATTTAAATACAGTTAAAATGAAGAAAGTGCCACTTTGTTAAAGTTTAGGTTTAGTTGTGTTATTTTATTTTTTTGTATTTACCATACTGAACACAAATTAGGCCCTGGACCCCGCCTCTCCACTAATGACGGCTGGGATATGCTCCAGCCATAAGGGTTATGCATGAATTGATGAACCATTAACTGCTATACACATAACATAGATTGTCATAATACACAAATCTTCATTATTTAGGTTTATCACAAAGACCAAAGAAGCTGCTTGGATGAGTAGCAAAACGTTTACAGTTAAGATGAAATGACCAGTTGACATGATTCAATCTCTGGATATGATATGATTGTCTACATACAATACAGTAAACCGTATGTTATGTTATGTTAATTTGTGTAGAAACATTTACATTTGGTAATGCTGCATACCACTGCATATTAAAGCTGCTTTGAAATTCATCAGGTTCTGTTGTGCATTCAATAGTTAGAAATATACGCCGATCACACATGAATTCTACTTTAACATTTTAACATTTCTGACTTTTAGGTTGAAACTGTGAGAAAGGTCATAATTCTACTCTGTGTTTGTCATTGAGGTGGTCAGGGGGGTTTATAATGTTATGCCTGACCCTTCGCTTACAGTACAACTATACATTTTGCCAAACGATGTTATTACAATGACATTTCTCTAAAAACATGAGATCTGTCTAAGCAGCTCTATGTTTAGAAAGATTGTCCTCCTGACCCCAGTCATGTTGACCATGGCCCTGTTTTAGGGGTTAAAGCCAGAAATCCCTTTTTGTAGTTGAGGAGATTAAATGTTGCATCGATGTGAATGGATGTGTGTGCGCTGCTGCACCCCTGTGAGACGATCTGGGAGCCCTTTATCACCTTCCCGAGCTGTTGAGCAAAAATAATGCCCCCTCTGTTATCCTCATCACCGACGCAGTGAGCAAGTCTGAGGGGATATCCTGTTGGCGAAGTAAACGCATTCATCCTGCTTGCAGCGGTTTTGGTGACACAAGATTTACAAAATGTTCCACCCGCCTCTACTTACCTCTTTATAATACTCCGAATATAGAGTAATGGGCCTTAGATCCTGTGTTATTTCAGAAAACAGGGCATTCTCTAAATGGTGCCAACTTGAGCAGGGTTAACCAAGAGACCACTACCAGCAGGGCTGCTCTCACACTGCACTTTTTGTGACCAGAGCGAAATTGAGTTTAATTTAATCTATTTATGACCCTTGTAAAACACATATACACTATGATTTTCATGTGAATTTTAATCACTTTTCAAAGTTCTTCCGTGAACTGTTGACTTTGTAGTTTAAAGTATTACACTACATTTTAATCTCTGCGTCCAAAAAAACTAATGTTTGGGGCTTTTACCACTTATCAGTAATATGATTTCACCCCTAATATCCTGCCATGTTAAATACACTGTGGCCCTAAAATGAAGTGAACAACCTACCTACTTTAACGTGAAGGGAAGGTTTAGAAGGCAGATTACTCAACATCCAACTCAATGACTTAAGCAAAGTTTTAAAACCACTATGAAACAATTCTGTGGGTTGGGTAAGGAGGAACCATTAAGTAGCTGAAGTAATTCAAAACATCCACTAACCATAATACACCGTGTGGTTTCTGATTTCTGGAAAAGTGAAGTACTTAAAAACAATTGGATTTGAAAAATTTTATCCTTCTCCTCATTCCTTCCTTCTCTGTGGCAACAAACTCCACCGTGGGACAAAAATACTCTGATAAATGCATTTTTTTTTTCTGAATTATGGAGCTGTATCCTGCTATCACAGCTTGCCCCTTTTGTCTGACCCAAACCATGCTTGCGGTGAAGCTCCTGTCATACCGGCAAAGGCAATGACATTAACATCAGAAACCAGAGGAAGCCTGGTTGTAGGCCACCCAGGTTTTCCTGAGGTCTGGAGACCCAGGGAAAGTATATCTTGGACAATTCACCCGGCTACCCTTGCATTTCCTATTATTAATTTTACGCAGGCGACCAGCCCTGCTCTGTAAATCATACCTGTGGTTTAGGAAGGGCCGATGGGTCTCTTCTTTCGCTTCTTTGTAATTCCTGATGAGTCCTGTTTATTGTCTGTCTGTGCTTATCTGTCCAGTTATCCCAGAGATTACGCTTGTCACTTACAATACACACACACATCCACATGATATAGTCCGTAAATGCTGTTGTGATTCAGGCTTGTGACATTTGGATTCACATTTAAAAAGGTCTGGACAAGTTAAAGAGCGTTTTCCCCCCCAAAATCATCTTGTCGCTGGCACGTTTGTGTTATTGCAGCATCAGAGCTACTTAAGAGAGGAAACTGTGGTGAGGACTGGCAACTCATTTCACCCTTTGCCCTTCATCTTAAGGAGAGGAGGCAGATAGCATATTACCCTCTCAACTCAATATAACACAGACACACAAGATTTAACAGCGAGGTCGGAGAGGCCGTTAAATGCACACTCCAAGCTTCAGCTTACTGTGCTTTTTTTTTTTTTTTGAGGACCTTGACGCAGAGCTGCAGATATTTTATTTTGTAAGGAAAAGATCATATATGGGCTGCAAAATAAAATGAAAAGAATTTAAGACATCACTTGAGCAAATGTTTATTCCATTCGTTTTGTCTAATTCATGAATCTTGGAGCAATTTCAAGGCTGTGTGTGAGATTTCTTACCCTTTTCACGCTATGGTCGGACACACAGCCTGTCATTATCAAAACAAAGTTGATGATGGTAGATATTCGATGCACAAATTAAAACTGAGTGGTTAGCTATTGATATATACACATTGTATATGCTGTATGCCAGTGTAAACTGTATTTCCCCCAAATATTTGACTCATTGTGGGTAATTATGTCTCAGAATAGTCATGAATTCTGACACTTTAAACAACCTGCCCCACAAATGACTAATACGTCTTCGGAGCCACATGTATCTGCATTGAAGGCGTCCTAAAGCCGCCCACCATTTATAGAATTATACTGAGCAGAAACCGCACAGGGACTATCAGGTACATATTTTGTTTAATACAGCCCTCTATTCTTTCCTCTTTTTGTTATTGTATGTGTCTTAATCCCATTTGCAAAAATTTGATTTTTATCTCCCTGGTGTGTAGAGTCCTGCAGATCAGAGGGAGGGGGATACTGCCTGCAAAGCCTCAAGTGATTGCTGGAATCATTCATATTAAATTTCTGGCAGGCTCCGTGTGAGTGTGTGGCAGCTCCCACTGTGATGCTTTCACTGAGCTGGAGCCCATCAGAACACAGTGGTAAGGTGTGATATGTGTGGGCCTGTAAAGGATCAGAAGATGGGTAATGAGTTATGCAGAAAAAGAACTTAAATATACTTAAATATTTTATTCATGCCACTACTCCAGTGTGTGTGTAAACATACAATATCATTAACTTTTGATTGTACGTATTTTGGTACAGAATTACAGAGCAACAGCAGTGGCAGAGGTAAACTCAGATATATTATATTCAGCTATAATAAGAAATATTCAGCTATAATTAAAAGCGTTGCATTCAACATCTAAAAAAATATCAGCTTTAAGATTCCTCAAGCACAAAAAAGAGAAAGTACTCATAATGCACAATGGATATTTCACAATTATATATTATGCTATATCACTGGATTATGACCATGACAGCACTGTCAGACTGTAAATATTAAAATTATCTTTGTCGGAGATGTAATTTTCTTTCTGCTCAACCACACTTAAACTTTTGAGGTTTTTGTCTGCCACACTTTACTGTACACTCACTGGAGAGGAGGCGACTAACCATTTTGCTTTGCATAAACATGTATTTGCTTGTTACCACTGATATTTTTTTTTTTAAAAATATGTGCACCAATATGTGCAAAACAAATGAGTGAAAAAATGTTTTTACAGGTAGCTTATGGTGAACAAAAAATAGTGAATGATAAAAGTTCTTGAAAATGCAGCTTAGCAATATTTAATGAGAACTAATTTGTTTAAAGTTACTTTCCAAAACACTACTTGTAAAAATATCACTATTTCTATAACTATAACACTGTGCATGTAGCACCTGAAATTACTTATATAACAATTTAGGCAAATGTGTCTATTATTTAGTTTTCGAATATTTACTCTTAACCAAATGTTGTTTCATGGTTGTATTGTAGCCTTAAAGGGTCTGTAAATACTTCCAGCACTGCAGCTAAATACTCAAACAATAAAAATTCCTTCTTTCAAAACTTAACATAATTCAAATCTTTGTTGACACAGTGAGCGACTGCTTATGTTTAAATGCTAACCAGTGGGAATTGTCAGCTTAAAGACAGCTGGACTCATAAAGGTGGACCTATTTGGAATGTGCCAGTAAAGCTGAGCAGCGGAGAGTCTGTGTGTGAATGTGTTTAGATTCAGTGTCATCGGAGTGCATTAAGCAGAATGTAAACATGCGCAGCAGACATTTACTGGGACCAGTCTGCATACTTACGTTTAGAGCAATCAGGCTGCAATCTTAGCTGCATGCAAACTGCGAACCGGACCGTCTTTACTGATTTAAACACTGTAAAGCTTTTATATGCTGAAAGGCTGAACGGACACACTGTAGTGCTCAAGTCATCATCTCCTCGAAACTCCAGACAGACAGCTCGAGGAATTTTTAAACAAAGTTGGAGAAATCCATCATATCAAAACCGTTTTAGGTTTTATTTGGGCCTCTGGTATCTCTCATCTCTTTTGGAACATGACAGTAATTACATCCATCCAGGTGTCTGTCTGGAGCCATCAGCCAAGAGTGTGGAGACTGCTTCTTCTCAGCTGGTCCGACGTGGACTTCTGACATCACCGCCTCGTTTGTTTTAACAGAGCTTGAGTATGTAATGGTGATAATCACAGAAAAGCCAGATTTATTCTTCGTTGTCGCCCTGTTCTCATTCATACATTAACTTAACTGTTGCTGGGAGGATGACCTTATAAACAAGTTAAAGGATTATCCAGAGGAAGGAATGTGTTTATAAATGTGGGCTGTCAAATGGTCAGGGCGGGAGTTCTGAAATCATATCAGTGACATATGAAATAATTTAGGGGCAGTGATTTGACGGATGTTCATTTGCCTCTTCATAAAGACGATAATGAGCTGTGCTAAGTTTGAAGCTTTTCACGGTTTTAAAAAATAATTAATCCTGTTTTATCAATGTTTGGACAAATAGTAAATCGAGGTATTAAGACTTTTAACAGGAGGCTATATTATTGTTATTATTGTATTACTGACAATATTAAGGTGCATTTATTGTCTAGGTGGGCTTGTACAAAGGACTGAAATTTTTAAGCCTTTGCTGGGTAAATTTGACAAGCTGTCTTTTGTGAGTGATACACAAATAATTAATAATTATAATTAATTAATTATAATTATTATATATATAGCAAATTCTATATTCTAAATCATCACTGCCATAATTTTAAATGTAATATTTTAAATTTAAATTGGCACCTAATAAAAAGCTCAATACTGCAGGTCATGCAGAATAATTTAATTGGCCAGTAAAGGAAATACGTTTTTTTTATTAAGTTTTCTTATTACTAAACTTACTTCAGTTTATTTAAATTTGTTTTTGAAAAAAAGACATGAAATCAAACAGACTAGCCTACATTACTCATTCTATTTTAAAACTAATCATATAATCATAACCAAACTCCCTTGGCATGTAAGTGTTGGGCTCCTGCATGTGTAGCCACTTGAGTAACTGGACTGTTGGAGGTTAAGTGCCTTGCTCAAGGGCACCCTGATGGTAGCACTGCAGGCAGGACTAAACATTAGTCACTCTTTTTCCCTGCCAGATTCTCTGAGCGAGGCCAGAGCTCTGAACTGGCAGCCATCCAGTTCCTTTCATAGTGATGTACAGTAGTAAGGACACAATTTATGGTTATGTTGCTTCATGGTTGGATTCATAAGGATCAAATTACCTCCATAAACTGCATTTATCAAGCGAGTCGCAAGGGCTGCGGATTTCTTCAAGGATGCACAGTAGATGCCGAAAAGCAAGTTTTAATGATGTTTATTAATGAATTCTTGTCAAGTTGATGTTTTAATCAGCTTGTTAGTGACCAGCCTCTGTGTCGCAACAACAAAATGTTAGTTACCTAATAAATCAATAAAACAAAAATAAATAAAATAAAAAAACACCTTCATGCAAACTTACCTTTGAAAAAGTGAAATGATTTAGTTGATTAGTTACAGTAGGACAAGAAACACAGCCAAGCAGGACTTGGCAGCCTTTCTCCACAATGTTCCACGAGAGGCAAACTCTGCTCCAGTTTCATGCTTGTTTGACAATGCTGTCACCCTTTTTCCTCTTAAATATGAAATACTAAACACATGTAAAAATTATAGCCTTTTAACAGCTATTAAATGAAAAGACAATTTTCCTGCACAAAAAGCGCTGAGTGATTTGCGGAGCTTGTTGCTGAGGTGTTGCTGTTATTCGATTTCACGGTATTATGTCTAATGATGTCAACTTTTCCCCGTTGTGAATGTGCTCCACCGCCTATTCATTGAAAAGGACGATGGTGTAGCTAAATCAAGAATAAACTCTGTATAACGTTCCAATAAAACATGGGCCCGGATGGGGAAAAAAAAGGCACCTCTGAAAAGAGAAATGTGCATAACATCAACAATCTGCTGTGAAATGTGAAATGAAGAAAGTGACCTTTAGTCCCCCTGCTCTTGCCCCACGCCCATTCATCAGCTTCTAGTCTCCACTAAAAGCAGGCTTTACAGCCAGTTGGCGCTTGTACCCTAAAATATGTTCTACTGGATGGACACAAGTGTCGATGAGGTGGTATTTCTCAGGCCCCTTGTCTTTTTGTTATCACAGGATGTGAAGTTGGGGAGAGCGAGGGAGCAGAGTGGGGAGGACCGGAGCCCTAAAGCATGATTTACTTGACCTTGCAGCGCTGGAACTCACAGCCAGAACCTCATTAATTTCCAGGGTCATTCTGTTCAGACATAAATTGGTTAAAAATCAGAATGCATGGAAGACTTCCAGACATACACAAAGAATTATGAAATCTCTAGCCTTACGCCTCCCTCCCTGCCTCTCCTCATATCCACCCCAAAAACCAAAGCATTTCCCCATTGCCGGGTGTAAATCACACAGGTCGGTTCGGAGGAGTCGCCTAATCCTGATCAGAGGGAGGAGGCCGGTGGAACGTTTTGTGCTTATTAGGCAGCAAATATGGCGTTGTTTTATGTGATTATCAACTGCGAATGATTTTTCACTTCTATCCGTTCTGAGGCCTTGGCTTGTCTTTTGTATGGGAAAAGGGAGTCGGAGGAACAGCAGGGCTGAGAGGGAAGCCCAATAAATTACACTAATGCACACATTTAAAGGGGCTCATATTCCCTCTGGCCTGTTATCAAGACTACTCCAGTGGGAATGTAAACTACCTCTGACTGCCCCCCTCCCCAGGCCCAATATTTAATGTTATCATCCTTTAAAACAACTCAACTGTTTATGTTATCACAAATAAAGGGCAGATTATTTCAACTTTTTCTCACTATTTCATATTGGCTCCAGATTAGTCAGGCAAATAGTTGTCTAATGGTGCTGTTGGCCTCATTAATTTCAGAAGATAGACCCAGAATTGTGTAAACACAGTGAAGGCAGGGTTGGTGAATCACACCTTCAGTTTATAAAGGCCGACAGAGGGGGAGGACGCTCCATGCGAGCCCACACAAGGAAAGCCGTGGAAAGGAAAACAAGCATAATCCTGCTGATAAAAGCGGGATTGTTTCAGGGTTTATTTGGACACGCAGTGCCTGGCAGAGGTTAGACCCTAATGAGACAGCAGCTCGTCCAGTGCGGATTCATCACCGCCCGATAGGGGTTATCACTTTCCGCCGTGCTCCACTACTTTTAATCAGGCTCCTCTCTGGTCACTCCCTATCAGCGGCAGTCCATCTCTGAGGCCGTCCGCATCCATCAGGAGCTGCAGACAAGCCCACGGAGCACGACTGACGAGAGCATTAGTAAGTTATTGCCTTGCGGTCCAGCTTTAGTGTCTGTCGCGTCGCAGAGCGCACAGCGAACTCGCATATGCACACAAGTATGCAGATGCACTTCTGTGCTTGAAGACATTTATTTACGGCCGCACTGATAGAGATGAGACACGGCAGTAAAAAGCGGCAGTCTGATACGTGCAGGGGGGAGCACACTGTGCTCAAATCCTGCAGAGCTGTAAGTCAGGAACACATAAAAGCAACACCTGTGGAAAATAATGCAATCCAGAACAAAGGCCCTGCAGTAAATACTAACTCTGCGATATTACTTATGGTGCTACTGATGCTGTTAAATCCGTGAATAAATACACAAGAACGTTCAGCTCAAACTGTGGCCTCTCTTGTTATTTGTTGCAAATTCAGACACACAAATGTCTGCACACATACAGTCGTAAAACACGTCTCCGTGTGTGTGTGCGCCCTGTCTGATTAGTTTAGGTTAAAAGGTGATTTAGTGCTGTTAGTGTTACTCACTACCACGACACGACCTGCTCCCACCTCATCAACGCGCCCCCGCAACCCCAAACAAGCACATTAAAGTCACAACAGGTCTTTGTCTTGTCCTGTGACGATCCACAGCGTGATTGTGAGGCTCGCCGCCTGCGTCTTTGTCTGCGAGAATAAATTATTCCTTTTTTCCCCTTTCTTCGATCTCCGGTCAAGAAAAATACACAGAGCTCAGGGGCTGAGAGGAGGCCTTAAATCACTCATTGTTGATGTTTAGACCAGTTAAGTCAATAATCTCCATCTTGCCACAGTGATAAGTGATATTGCAGGAAGACTCTTTACCATAACTCCTCTCAGTTTGAGTTCCTGGCAGTTCCCGTTTGCTTATAGCAAAAACATCAGCCAGGCCGTGTGTCCTGATTGGCTGATTGGCCCTGAGGGAGAAATATCCTTGAAAGTAAAAGAACAATGTGGCAAATTGCATTTTACTTTTGTGTTACTTGTCAGGGTCAGCGACGACAACGTCACTGTCGTGAACCAAGTGTTCACAAAGATGTCTGCAGGAGATTATACTGAGAGGGAAACGGGGACCGTGAGAAACTCAATGAGTGTTGCTGGTTAAAGTGAGTGTTAACACTTTGGTCAAGTACACAATAATGATTACCATGCCGGTATGGGGAAGTCTTTACCCACTCTACCAATACACTTCACCACCTGGCCACAGGAGCAATGTGATGAAACTAGATAAAGTTGTACAAGACTGTCTATGCATTTCATAAACTGTACTGAAGTAACAAGTGCTTAATATTTTCATAAATTCAAAACACAGAACTCAATCATTGTTAAACGGCGACTTCACCAACTGGCAACTTGATTTCTATGGCTTTGCTTTAGGGTTTAAATGTGCATTAATGCTTTTAAACTTCCCTCTGACTGGACTATTTCAAAATGTTACTCTGCTTCTAGCTGAAAAACTCCTCCAGATGACATCACCCCGAGGGGTTTTTCATCATTAGGAGTTCAGATGCTGTCATAGTAGCTCTGGAAAAGCATGTTGACCGTCTTTACCAATTCCACAGTGTGAGCAACAAGACGACATGATCTGAACTAAAGGTTCCTCCAGGTGATGTCACCTGGAGGCGTTTTTTAAGCTAGAAGTAGTGCGACATTTTAAAGTCGGGAAGTCAGAGCAAAGTGTGATGGGATTCATCTACATTTACTACCCAAACTAGAACCAAAAGAAGCGCGTTCAATATGAGTGAAGACATTCTTCAAGCTTCAGCGTATGTTTAGTAAATCACGTATTTCAACCCACTTAGAATAAAGTACAAATAGCAGGTTTTTTGTACCAAACTAATGATCTCCTGTCTCTCCAGAAAGTAAAACACACAGGGCCGTCATTGTTAATAATCTCATCTAACCTCTCTGACAGAAACTCCTCTTTAAAGCATAATTAACATAATAAATGTGTTTATTCCCCCTCCACAGCTGTTTTATTCAGCACATTGTTCTTATGTTAGAACTTCCTGAATAAACATATGGTTTTAAATTCTTACTGTACTAGCCGAACAGTGTTTAAATATTCCGTTCTAGCTGCTGTGATTTGAGTTTGGCTGTTCTGAATAAATAGAACTGTTGAGCAGCTTCAACACATTTTATAATTTAAAATGCTTTTTTTCTCTGAATGTGAAATATAATCTGTGGCCTTCGGATTTGAATCAATCTTGTATTCATCCAATTATTAAATACTTTATGAAGCCAACATGTCCTTTTCTGAAAATGAGAGAAAATGTTGATACTGGATAGTTGCTAAAATACTTTTTAATTGACATGTCTTTGCTGGTTAACTATGTCTTTTATTATAGAAAATTGAATGTTTTCAGATTTTTACTGGTTGTATTACTTTGGCTTGAGGGAAACTTTATTTCCAGCATTCTAAAGGTCAAACAATTAATTTATTTACAAAAAAGGAAGATTAATTGATGATAAAAATACAGTGAGGTTGCAGCCCTGCAGAGCAGACAGTGCACCAGGCTTCATGATGACCAAACTAGCTAATTAACCAGCTGGTAAATCAAGATAAATTGGACAGTCAAACACTTTTAAATAACGGAAAATGTACAATAAATCTGTTTCAGCTTTAGATGATATAGCACCACTCCTATTTCCCCGGAGCATCCTATAGGCAGTAATTACAGGCTGCGTAACATGTGTCTCTAAGTCGTGTGGCCTTTGCTGCCGGCTGCCGAGGAGCCCTGCAAGCCATCACAGGCCGTAATGGAAGCCAGATGTCTCCCTGTCCGTTTAAGGCTCATAATCAATCGCCTCTCTCAGAGCGACTCTGACTTTCTCTCCCTCCCTCTTCTCTTTCGACAAATTGTTACGAGACGATCTGTGAAGGAACGACGTGTCCGTGCGGCAAACAAGTGGAAGTGTGTCAAGAGCGAGATGAACTAATTGGATTCCCTACATGGATTTTTGTTTGGAGGAGGCGGGGTGGGGTGAGGGGGGGGGATGCGGTGGGGTGTGAGGGAAGGGAAACGATCCCTCCCCGTAGCCTTGACAAGCTACACGACACTGCCGGCTTGTTCCTCCAACCCCCCGACATCGACGCTGGGAATCCAAGAGTGATGGAGGAAAGGGGATTCCCGTGAAAAAAAGGAGTAAAATCTGTCTAAATAAATAACCTGAAGTGGCACTCGAAGCTACACAGTGCATCTCCATTTCCTGTGACTGTTTCCTGCAGTCAGACAGGATTGCTTTATATCTGAATCCTCAAGCGTGTGCCAGGGGAAGCATTATGAAGCTTTGACTTATTTTGCAGCATGAGGGGAAGTGGAGTGTATGTATGCAGCACAGGGTTACTGCAGGAAGAGGCAGAGGTGCGCTGATAGGGGTGTGCAGGTCATGACCTCCAACTTGTAATGATCACCTGATGGATGACGCACATCTGAGGTCAACTGTGTGTCAGACGAGAGCAGGGAAGTCCAGAGAGAAGTGGAGTGGCGTGTAGCTGTGAACGGCCAGTATGCATCACACAACAGTTCCGTGGAAAAGGGATCATTTCTTTACTTACTGTTAACCAACAAGACAAATGTAAAATGTCACAGTGACACTAGGCCAGCTTTGATTGAATGCAGTTCATCTCAAGTATTTCTTTCATATTAGGACAAGGAGTGTGAGCAGCAGGACAGTTCCTGAGGAGGGTCAGAGCAGCAGGTCTGGAGCTGAGGCCTCCCTCTGTCCAGAGTAGGAATAACTCCCTCTTACTGATGGCAGCTGGCTCCGGTGACGCTCTGTAAAGTTTTATAGTCAGATATGTCGAGATGATTAGTCCAGCTGTGCTGTGTCATTATATTCCCAAACAAACCCCGCAGGAACTGAACTCTCACCCCGTTGCACATATGGGTTGCAGGACTCTCACTCTTGTCCGTGCACTTAAATATGTGCAAACATCACGCACACAGCAGAAAATAAAAGACACTTGCTGGCTTGAATGAATGCAAAGACTACGTGACCCTTTCAAAACCAGTATAAATCATATTCTCCGTTAAAGTGCGCTGAAGTCTGAGAACTGGCTTTGCTGTAACCACGCAGATGCAAATTAGGACCGTAATTATGATCTCTCACCCGTATCTGAATCTGTCTGCTAAATCAGTTAAAAGGAAGTGGGAATAAAGGATGTGAAACTGAGCAGCGCTTTCTATAAATCACCTGTTGACTCTCACTTGCATGTCTCCTCTCTGGTTGCTGTGGTAACGAGCGTGTGGCACTTTCTCGGTACAAATTGTTTTGATCAAAGGAGCTGCATAATACCAAGCAGCTCTGAGAGTTCTCTCCGCCGCTGCTCTGTTTATTTTGGAACACGAACAAGACAAACCCAAGTGACGTCTTATTTATTTTCCCGATCTTGCCCTCTCCTCCCTTTTACAAGCAGAGTCGCAAAGAAGAATTCCTCGATAATCAATCAGTACCAGTCCAAAGCGGGTGTTTTAGCCCTGACACCCTTCACACACACACACACACACACACACACAGATGACATAATGAAGTGTGACCAGGCCTCATGCTACAACGCAAGCAGATAATAAAGGGCACTATCAGATAAAAGGGCCGTGAGCAATGAGCCAAGTGACACACTTGATTGTGATTGGTCCCCAGGGTGGTCTAAACACTGGAGGGCCGCTGCCTGTCTCACACCAAAGGAAACAATCATGACTTAAATGTGGTTTTGAAGAGTATTCCAGCGATAAAGCTGCGTCCTGCCGGTACGCTGCACGGGTGGCGGCTCTTCATCCTCATCTCTTGTTTTGTCGTTGTCACTGTTTGCGTTAAGCGAGCTGCAGGAGCTCGGTGCAAAAGGCGCGGCATTCGCCGTCGGTTGGAAAAGCTGCATTGTAAATGGTGGATATTTAACGCCGGATGGCTTCGTCTGACCGAAAGGTTTTGAAACACTGGCCATCAGTTGTCTCTTTAAGTGATAATATCAGATTTTGTAAGTGTGTTGACATGACATTGTTACTCATTTGACATCAGTGGGCTCTGGGTTCATCTTGTTATTCACTGAGTGGCGTTTCGTTTTAGCTGTTCTCCATAAAACAGCATCTGCGAGCCACGATAAGCCCCAGAAAGGGGAAATGAGGAAACCTCAGACTATACTCAGCGGACTTAACATTTATCTTCACTGCAACCAAGCAGGTGACCTCAGTTGCATCATTTGTGAGTTTCTGCTAACAGTGTAACACACTGTTCGTGTCGTACAGTGTCAAAGACCACACAGGAATCAAGTGGAATTATCTAATTTCATTAATCTTTTAAATACATTTTTATGCCACGTCAAGTTACATTTTTTCAGTTCAAGTGGCTACAATGCATTTTTAGAATAACAAAACATTTAATTGCACCGTAACAAACTGCATGAAAGAAAATTTGACACTGTGAACAAAGTCGAGCTACAGAGAACAACCTGCCATCCCCGTGGCTTTGCAGGACTGTACGGTGAGTTTCAGTTCACTTCACAGTTCGGCCTGTAACCTGCTGTTTTGGTTCACTCTAACCACTCATACTGTTTCTGGCTGCGGCAGGCAGTTGTTTGTGATGAAAACGCTCAGCAGATGGTTAGCCGCCGGGGTGGGTAGAGCCCTGAATCTTGGACTCACAATCACCACCAGAAACCTGGGTAATGTTGCTTCACAGCACCACTGTCTGCTCAAAGATCATCTTAAATAGTTATGATCTGTCAATGTTGTTGACACTAAGCCTCACTTATATCAGGCTTAACAGATGTATTGGAAAAAAGTCTTTTGACTACTGATAATTCACCAATTCAATCTGAGGAAAGGGGTTATTAATGAAGTAAGAGGGTACATCCTGGACAGTTCTCAAGGTCTGTCTCAGGGCCGAGACGGAGAGACAAGCATTCACACTCACATTCACACCTACAGACAATTCAGAGTCACTAATTAACCAAACTTGCATGTCTTTGGACTGCGGCAGGAAACCAGAGTGCCCAGAGGAAACCCATGCAAACACGGGGGGAACATGCAAACTCCACGCAGACAGAGACCTTCTAGCTGTGAGGGAGCAGCACTAACCACTCCACCGTCGCGCTGACGAAAGTTATCAATTGAATCTTAAGAAATAAAATCTGCGTATTAGCAGAGAGCATGTCTTATCTGACACTCTGTTTGTATTTGTTGTTTGCATTTGCAGGCTGCGTTTCATATGTGGAACAGAGCTGATGTAAAGTGTTCATTTTCATTTTTGTCCCTGTTTATTTCCATGTTAGCAGACTTACTGTGATCAGCCTCACGTTAAGCAAAAGAAACATCAGGCTCTTCAAAGTAAAATCAGCCTCCAACATTTTTTAAAATTGTTTCATGTTCATTGAAGTGGTTGCTTTCTTCTGAAACTCCTTATTCAAGTTAAGTTTACTTAACTTGTATTTTAAGGAGGCCGGGAAACTTGCACCACCTTGAACCGTACTCTGAGGATAACCCCATGTGAAATGTATCCACTTTGAAATTTGTACATAAACCCTAAAATCTAACCTCATAAAATGATATTCTCATCACTGAGAATAATTTCATGCTCTCGAAAGCCAGTGCTGAGGTTAAATACATGAGCAACTCTCTCATTTGCACGCACATAATGTCAACTCGATCTGATTCTTGGACCCAGTGTGCAGTTAGCTTGAAAGCCGCAGCCCGTTCACCCGGGTTTCGGGGAGCGGAGTGAAAATTTGCTGCTGATGACAGGTCATGTGAAATGAAAGTGCTTTCTACATCCTCTCTTTTGTGTTTGCATCTCAGCGGGCAGCCAGAGCTGGGCCGTAATCCCCCCCTCCCAGCGTGTACATCACTCAGTGAATTCAGCCTGTATGGAAACAGGCAGGCGGTCGGACCGCTGCCATTTCACAGCCCTAATTAATACCAAACCTCTGCACCCTTCACAAATTACAGCGTTTACCACACGGGGCTGGCGCAAGACAACAGTCTGCAGTCTGCAATAAAACGGTTCCTTCATGGCCACATTAAAAACAGGGCGGTAGGTCAGAGGACTTTTAGCTCAGAACTGATTGCTGTTGACCGTCGGCTCAGAGTGTGTAGGCAGTGTATTATTTGAGAAGGGTGGTGAAAGAAGGCTTAAGCAGCGCTGTCCAGGTGGCAGATTCTCTGAGGGATTCTCCACTCTGAGAGCTATCCAAGGACAACCAGGAGGAGCTTTTGAGCTGGGGCGGGGAGGACCCGGCCACCCCACGGTGCCCCGCTGGCTGTGGTCCGCAGCCAGTGCAGCAGTTGGTAACTCTGGAGCCAAGGTGGAGTGAGAAAGGAAGGGAGGAAACTCAGAGAGAAACCATGAAAAATGTGGAGCATGAAAATGTCTCCCTTGGTTTATGGCAGTGCAGCCTGGTTTCCAAGAGAAACACATCTTTAAATTTAACTTGAGATGTCTTTTTTTTCTCTCCCCTTCTTCTTATTCCACTCCCAACTGCTGGCAAGGACCGGGTTTTGAAAGCAAGGCCAAGATGCTTGGAAACTGCGACCATGTTAAAAAAGCACTCAATAATGTGGCCTTTTGGAAATGTGGCGACAGCTTCTGTACGAGGGGCTCAGTTTTCAGGGTTGGTGAACATGTTGGGTACGTGTGCAGCTGCAGAAAAGCCCACAATATTTTAAAAAAAACTGCACCGGGTAAAGGTGCATTTGCTGAAGGTAAATAGAAGTGTAAGACGGCTGACTGTTGGTTCAGCTAAATGTTCTGCAGATGGTTGCGGTGACATTTCATTTTCACGATCAAACATAAACTCTCATTTAACGCATTTCTGCATAACGACTTCCCTCACATTCTTGTCTGATTCTTCTCTGGGAGAATCATCCCAACTGTATTTGGAATAAAAGCCCATAAATAAATAACTCGATACTGATTATTCCAGTGCATTGGCTTAAAATGATGTGGGCGGCTGGAAACATTTTGGCCTTCTATCAAATTAATGGTTCGTACCACGTAATAATATTTTGCTAGTCTCATGAGGAAGTCATCCCTCATGCCAGTGATTCAGAGATCATTTAGGGAAAGAGCATCCAGGCGATCTCGTAAATCAGTGTTTGATGGAACAAACATACCTCTGAGGGGAACAGAGCTTCAACACTGGCTCCTGTCATTACAGCGACTGAATAAAATGCTCCACCGATGATAAGCACATTTTTTACATGTGGAGCGAAATGCAGATTAGCCGAAAGCTAACAGCTCCAAGTTCCACAAAGCAGGAAATTAAAGTACAACAGGCCAATACAGCTAAGTGTACTCTGGATAATTCACTGAAACCTTGGTGAAGTACTTTTACTCAGTTACTCGGTGGCATTTTGAGGCAGTTTCTGCTTCTTTATACTTGCTACTCCAATATGCTCGTATGACAGCGGTAGTTTCTTTGTTTCCGAATGCACTTGCAAAACGTGAGGTCAGCGTGCAAATCGGGATGCAGCCTGTCACAACCTAAATGACTCATCAGCACGAACTACACATTTGAATCAATAAACTACAGTCCTAATGCAATATCTGGGTGGCCTATAGGTAAAAACATCAAAGGGTTTTGACACAGTGATGAGTGTTACTTTATGTTATGCTCTGTTATGAATTTATATCAGCAGCTGTGCATTATATAGATTTAAATGTCAGATTGTTTAGTACAACCAATACACCTGCATATTTGTGACAGTTTAATAGTGAGTTCAAATATCCATATTTTAATTTTGGACTAATAACTGCAAATGTACAAAACAAAGTTAGTCCAGGATTGTGTGTTATATTTATAGTAAATTCAAATACAGTAACTTTTAATGTGTTGGCAACTTGAGCTCCGCCTTGACTAACCACAACTTTAAAATGCTCTTATATCTTTATTTTCTTTAGAGCTTTGAGACAGATCCATTTCATACAACTTTGCAAAATTACTCCCCTTTCTCCTTTACATCACTAGTTGTAAAATATGATGTGCTGTTATTAAAGTACCAACTGTGTAGAAAGCAGTAAAGGTTCTACTGCAGTAATCCAATAATTTGAAATACAGCGATACATTTGAAACGTTCATTCTTCTGCTCCATACAAAAGTAATGTATTTTTACTTTGGATATGTTTAGGGAATAAAATGCTACTTTAAAATGAAGTTCTAAGCGCTACTTCCTGTGCAGCACAAAAATGAGTCCATGAAAGAAGATGCTCAGATCATTCTCATCATCATGACAATTACAGCATTATCAATTTTAATCTGCCAAATGAGGAAGAAGCAGAGTTACAAAAACAACAACCTTTTTTTTGTTTTGGGTTTGCACACTACAGTCGTTGGCTGCAGTTTCTTAAGCACTTGCTGAGTTATGGTGTAGCGTCCGTGCCCCCCTCTCCACAGCCTCAAAAGCCTCCACTGATGCATTGCAGCTACAGAGGAGAAATTTCCATCAGCCTATCAAACAACTTCACAGATAATGCCTCAAAGGGCAGAAGACGTCACAGCTTTTAGTCACGTTAATCTCTCAACCACTGCAGACGCAAACCCCCTCCTCTGCTCTCACAGAGGTCATTTGTTTTACACAGTTACTTTTTCAAAGCATTAAATATTGGCGAAATCTGCAAGGCTGGTTTGTTTTATGGGTTGCCCTGTCTTGGGTTGCCAAGAGGGATGTATAGGACAGCTTTTAATGGAGGGTGACATTAATTACAGGCCAGATGGACTTTCTCCCATCCTGCTTATAAAAGTTCTTAGGACAGTTCACAAATCAAGGCCGCTCAGTATTTTGTTAAGCGTTTGGATTGTTATTGTTATTGTACATCTGCAAATACTGAAGTAATTTATAGCTTTTCAAGCATAATTCGAGACTCAACCCACCGGGAAATTTAATACGTGAACATTTAACAGTTAATATTAAGTTGACAAAGTGCTTGGGCTTTTACTGCCTTCTATGGAAACTGGCTCCAATAATTCCGACAACTTTTCGTCCAGCACGAATTAGGAGGGAAGATTAAGACGAGTGCCACGACGTTGTGCCCTCATGGAGGGAAGGCAAACGGCAGCAGGTACACAGTGCACCGGCAAAAGAGGGAGAAAAAGAAAAGTGAAATTCAAGATGCTACGCTGAAAGGGAAAATCTGCAGCTCTCTGGGGTCAGGCCTCTTTCCGGAGGAGAGGAAAGTGGACCCCATACTAGTGAGAGGCTTTGGTGGTCCGCGTTTTTGGGTCACTCATTATGATGTTGCTGCGAAGATGAAAACAAATACCAGAGGGCTTTGAGTTTCCTGACTGAGATATAATGCGATCAGAAAGCCAGGGCTTCATTCAACATCACCACCTTGCAACACACGTCCCCTTTCATCGTGCTTAGAGACGCGTCCGTGTAAGAAAAGACAATATTTCATAGCTTAAAGCAACTGAGCACTAGTTTGAAATAATGTTTTATGTGACATCAGGCCTATATAGAACATTAAATATTAATCCCACTTTGACCAGCTGCAGCTTTAAAGTTCTACTTAGATGTTGGGATCATCCAGTAACATGATATTATAACACTGACTGTTTTGGTTTACTCACAAAATATATATGTAGTTTAACAGCAATAAAACATTTTTGGTCCCCAATACTTTCTTGTGTGATGTGTGAAATGTTTATTTTACATTCGTCAAATTAAATTTTAGTTAAAGTGGCACCTGCAGTTGCAGAACATATTGCAATCACCATGCAAAAATACATGACACTACAAAAAACTGTATCAAAATTCACTTACACATGCAAAAGTAAAGCTACTGACAATATGCAATATGTTAGAATATGATATATTTGAAAGGTAATTATTATTTCAGTTATGTTTTACAACTGTAATATAAATGATATTATAACACCTTTCTATCTGTTGGAACTCAAAGCGCCTTACACAGCTTCTCAATCACCCAGTCACACCAATGGGGAACTGTCCAAAATTCACCAACTAAATTGTAATAAATAGATAAATTAAAAATAAACTTTAAATTATTCAGTGGCTTACTGGTTATCTTAAAAAAATAATAAAAAATTACAGCCTTTTTGGTGGTTTGTGTGTGAACTAGGGGAATCACGACCACTGTATTTTTGATTTTCTGGTTACGGCCCTGGTAACAGGATCAGTCCCCACAATGAGATCTGTCACAATCGAATATTATTTATTTTTTTTTTTATTTTTAATGCTTTTGTACAGTAAATGGTTGAACGCAGTACTAATGTCTTGTAATTTAACTGCTTTTACTTAAGTAAATGATCTTCATATGCACCGAGCGCATGTTTTCCATTAAATTCTATCAGGCCTATTTTTACATCAACCTCTTAATAGCTGAGACAGGCACGTCATAGTCCCAGAGTCATTTTAAAATTATCATTAGGGTCTCACATAGACACAACAACAATATTTACTGCCTCATTATCTTCCAGGCTTTGGGATTATTTTTGAAACACTCATTGACTGGAAATTGTGCACCAAACGTCTTTGACGTCGGGCAGCGTGACACCGGCCATCACGATGACGGAATGAACACTGATCTTTGTTAAGAGCCCGAACGTTCACATCTGTTTATTGGGTGTGATTAATACCAAAGAAAATTTGGCCTTGAGCAGAAGCCACTCGAGGCTTAGTCCAGATTAATGGGTGTCTTATGAAGTTTTATTTCTCTGAGACACTCACACGGACGCGTAAAGGGAGGAAGTGGCTCATGACATCATATCACTGAAATTGTGCTGCACATGTCGGTTTGCTTGTTGCAGCCATAACGTTATAATTTCTGAGCATCAGGGTAAAGTTCATTGACATGGATTTCGTGTTCATTTTGAAATGTCCAAACCCTGGAGGAGGGGTTTGGTTGTGAAGGGGGGCGTTGGTTGGATCCGTGTCTGGATGCGTAAAACACGCTCATCCAGGCCGTGGAGCCAGTCAACGTACACAAACTATAAATCAATATCTTGTTCTCTCGCTTTCTCTGCTGCGGGGGAGATTTATTGTGCAGGGAACAGGCCTGTGTGTGGACGTGGGCTTTGTCATAGAGCTGGATTTAGTCAGCTCCTCACTGACACACGTTTAAAGTCGTTTAACTATTTGCTTTAGTATAAAAATGTATTTTTAAAAAGTAAAAAGTCAAAATGATTGCGTCTGTTGACCTAAATATGTGCATCTAAACACACATGTATTTATTTCTGGAAGTTGTTTTTTTAAGGCAGCAGCTACTACGACGTGTCTGTTCCCACATTTTTTAAAAACGTGCATTTTTTTTATTAATTTGCTGCAAATGTGCACATTTTGTTTTATTTTAGTTGCTGTTGATTGTTCTACTTTTATTTAAAATATATAATCTATATATGTATATTATCTCAAATATAATAAAAAAAAATTCAATAAAGTTATATGATCAATACCTAAACTGAGCCACGTCAGCACCCTCGTCAAAACGACTGAATCACGATGAGCGAGTAATTGATAGGCCTGATGATAATAATAACAATACTAATTAAAGGGGTAATAATACATCCGATTTTCAAAGTAAGAAACATTTTATTTACATATTTTTCAGTGCAAATTATTATTAACAAAATAGCACAACTATGTATTCAGACAAAAAAAAAAAAAAAAAAACACTGCGGTGATGTTCTGAGATTTCATGTATAAAGTGAAACGAGTGGTTCATAACAATAAAATTCACACCCGCACATTTCCTTCACATGAGGAAAACAGACGCACACGGAAGCTCCGAGCGAACGACAGCAAAGAAACACGGACTTCTCAGGAAAAACCTGAGGACAGTCTCTGAGAATCGGTCTGTGTGGTTTTTTGGCTACTGTCCCGTTGCCCCCCTTGTCTTTTGCTTTCCAATGCTACAGTCGGACGCGTTTTTTTTTTTTTTTTTTTTTTTTTTTTTTTGGGGTAGAGAACTGACTCGTCGTCTCCACGTGTGTTTCGACGTCACTGTCGTCGTAAAACTCGCCGCCATTGTCCGCGGGCTGAAGGCCGCGCTCCGCCTTCATATTAGCACCTGGGAGGCCGCCGCGTCCGTCCCTGTGGCCGCCGCTGCCGCCGCCGCCTCCGCGCCGCTGCCGCTCATGATCACGCTGGTTTTGTTGTGCTCAGAAATGTCCAAGTGTCCGTCACAGTTGTCCTCCTCCGGGGCCTCGTCGGACTCACACTCGCTCCCGCCCTCGCTCTCGCACTCAGACTCCATCGGCTCTTTGGTTTCCCTGGTGCCGGACTCGGACGCACTCTTGTCCGGCTTCTCGTCCTTGTCCTTGTCTTTCTGGGCCTGCGCCTCTTTGGAGTGTCTCCACTTCATGCGCCGGTTCTGAAACCACACCTTCACCTGCGAGCAGAGGCAGTGGCAAGTTAGACTTTATAATATCCAGAGCAATTCAATGGCTCCACAATATCATTAAACTACAGCAATTTATGAAATAAAAGTGCACAAAATGTGAAACTGCCCCAAGTCCCTTTTAAATTGTTTAAATAAAACGATTTTTTTTTTTTCTTATACGCTGTCATAATGAGAGTCTGACTAACACACTTTACACACACTTCAAGGTTGCCAGAAATTGACAAGTGCCTATAAATATTTTATTTACTTATAATAAGTCAAACCAGAAAAGTCACACTGTGGTTCAAAATACAGATATGGTGCAAGTTTTATTAGGCAAGACACATTTAATGGTGTGATATGGTGCCAAATAAAATAAAATACAACATTCCGTAATAATTAAATGAGAGACTCTGTGAAGACATTTGTTGGCTAAATGAAGCAATGAACATTATGAAGAAAACAAGATCTGGTGCAGCGTTGCTCAACATATGGTGAGATTTGGCAGTGAAGGCCACTCAGCCCACCGGCTTGCACCATGCAGGGCAGCTTCTGTTATTGAGGCTTTTTTGTTGTTTGTTTATTCTTATTTATTCTATAGATTTTAGATTGTACGTTTTGTCTAACTGAATATACGTACGTTTATTAATTTTTGAAATTTGCTTTTTTGGGCTCTGACATGCACATTCCATATCTCATACTTGTCACATTTCAGTGCAGCGGAGGACATGGAGGTCATTGCGCTCGATATTTTGTCTGGAAATTTAAGCAACACAAGTAAAATCATACTCATCATGCCCACAAATGTATAGGCTTCTTCCAGTATTTTTACAATTTGTGGAAAACGGAACTTCATTACTAAACAGAAGAACAACAAAACCAGACATGATAAAAACTTCACGGTGGGGAGTTGGGGAGGTTAATACGCAGAGTATTTATAGAATCCTGGCTGCAGCCCTGTGGTTTCGCTGTTTTATTGTACATTTGGATCTCAGCTACTTTAGCTGGAGTCCACATTCAAAGAAAACACACTTAAAATGTGATTAAAAACACATTTCAGCCACCGCTGCACCATTGCAACAAAAATAAACACATCATCAAGACATGTTTTTATGTGGATGCACTCTGTGCCTCAGAGATCTTGACTCTGTTTTCTTTTTTCGTTCATCAGCCACAGACACACAATCACATCACAGCCAAACCCACAGGAACCAGAACCAGCACGGCGTCTTACCTGAGCGTCGGTCAGCCCGAGCATGGCAGCCAGCTGTTTTCTGTCCGGCTTGGTGACATACTTCTGTATTTCGAATCTCTTCTCGAGGCCTTTTCTCTGCAGGTTTGAAAACACTGCCCTGGACCACGACCTTTTCCTCTTGTAGGTCTGAGGCATTGTGTCTTTTGTGAGGACGGCGTATGGACCTAAACACACAGGAAGAGGACACGAGGTTAGAACAAAAAGAGTCCAGACACCAGAGGATCATTCGCTACAGGTGGCTCCAAACAAAGAGCAGGACAGGCCAGTGTCTCAGTCTGTCACTGTCCTACATGTGGTGACTACCTGGGAAAGTGTCCTGAAACTGATGCTGGCCTGATTGTCTGCTGCTGCTGCTGCCTAGCGCACTCATCATGGAGGACGCGTCGCTCATCCCATGGTCTATGGAGGAGAAGTACTGGCTGGCTGGAGCCTGAACGGGGACATGGATCCCTGACTGACGGTTGGAGCTAACAATGGACGTGAGATCTGTTACAGGGCGAGAGATGAGGGACTTCAGTCAGGAAAGAGTTAGACAGTGACACACGAGCGGCCTGCATGAAGGGAGGCAAGATGGACTCAGTGTTTAGCAGAGAGGCCGTGTTTTGAATTCACAGCCTGGATTTCCTCGCTGAATTGCTTTGGAGCAAACTCCCAGCTGAGCTGCTGCTGTTTGTGTCTGATCCTGAACTCTGACCTCTGTGTGCAGGGGGCAAGAGAGCTGAGGTTTTCCCCACCGGGCCCCTTAAAGTGCATGTTATGAGTCTAACTGCTCTGTAAACACGTCTGTCAGAGCTTCACACTGGAGCAGGTAACTGACTTCACACACATGTGCACAGTTGCCTCTGGCTTGTTGTTTACAGTTTCTAAATTTCACATTTTGTCATGTCTGATGCGTAATATTATAAAAAGGAAGTTTAAAGGCGTAGAAAAACACATGCATTTATTCTGACTTCTGAGTGTTGGAAAACATTTCTTCTCACCTCTTAATGACGACTTGTCTTTGCCTTTGGGGTCAAAATCAGTCGACAGTATCCGATCAATTCCAAATTTTAGGTCTTTGCTCGAAGGCGGCGGAGCTTGTTGGGAGTTAAATGCAGTTCTGGAGACTGAGGTGAGCTGTAGTCCGTGTCTGTGGTACGGAGACGCCGGAGTCATCCTCGCGGCGTACACCGACGCCTCGGGCGCCACGGGCGACGGGCGCAGCGGGGAGCCGCCGGCGGGGCCGTGTTGCGCGCGGTGGTGGTGTCCCATACTCACCATGAGCGCCGACGACCCCGAGACGCCCTCCGCGTCTCCAGCCTGCAAAATGTCCGCGATGCAAAACGAGGGTTTCTTCATGGAATCCACGGCGAAGCCCCCCGCGCAGTACGCGGACCACAGGCTGAAGTTTGACGCGTAAAACGGGTTGAGCCCGGCCGTGTACATCCCGGAGCCTCGAGCGCGTCTTGTTGTCGTTGGTCAGAAGATGGAACGAGAGCAAATCATGCAGGGAAGAATCGGGGGCGGGGGGGTCTGGATCAGCGTCCTCTCCGTGTTCATGCACAAATCGCACTCGCAGCTCTGAAATCCCAACCCCGCAGCTCCAGTCTGAAGTTCCTCCGCGGAGCCTGATTGGTCGCCCTCT
Organism: Channa striata; assembly: GCA_033026295.1. NCBI lineage: Eukaryota > Metazoa > Chordata > Actinopteri > Anabantiformes > Channidae > Channa > Channa striata. The sequence goes on from CM065170.1 coordinate 7,246,245, forward strand.
GGGCCAATGGGCGCCTCGCATTTGCTCACATCACGTCCTCGTAAATGAGGATGATGTGTAATCCACGCACACATGACCAGGGGACACCTCGGAGCAATTTTGATCCTGAGATGATGGATTGATCACTTAAGGAGAGACCCCCACCACCACCCCCCTCCTCCTCCCACCGTCTCACCAAACACAAAAAAAGACATTACGCGCATTAAGTCTCATGTTCATGTCAACTCTTCTCATTGCAAATACGCGATTTCCGACTTGCTTCGGACTGAATGTGTGTTTAACAAAATCTGCCCTGTCACTTAATATTTGGGTGAAATTAAAGACTTTAAAAAATATACATAAAATACAAAGAACACACGGCGAATAACAGCCGTGTAACCTTGAGTCGAGCAAAGCGGCGCTCAGCTCCGAGTCATCCTGTTTTTGATGGGCTGTGATTCGTGTTAAATGAGCGGATGCGCCTGCTAGATTTGCCCCCAAAATAGAACCCGTTTTAGTATTTTAGGATACAGCAGAAATCCTTATTTCTTCCGGAGCAGGAGGGGGGAACTTTATAATGACTGTTAGAACTTCCCTTTTTCAATATTTGTGCAACTTTATCTCGACCTGCAAGTTGCACGGTGACGCAAATCCGTCCCCATGCTCATAATAAACAGAGGAAATCGATTCCCCTCTAAAACGAAAACACAATTAACTTCAGAGGCGATACTTCATCCGCAAGGCCCCTCAAGATTCACACGTTGGGCCTCGGCCAATGAGATTTCAGAATCACGCTTTTGTAAATTGGGAAAAATGGGAAAAAAAAAGTGCCCGCAGCGCGTCAACGTGAACTGACGCTCTTCAATTTAAAATCTAAAATAACATTTTTTTAAAATGATATATAATAACAACAATTTATCTAAGTGTGCATGTGCGTTCTATTTTTTTTTAATCTGTCAAATAAAATGCCCCCTGTCTCCTGTGGTCCGGTCTTGATACTGCTTGCCCCCACCCACCCCCTCCCTCCTCCTTCCTCAAACTCTCCGATCGCATGTTTCTCTTGCATGTGTTGAAACAATGGCTTCTGAAGCTCGCATTCATTTAGTCTTGATTCATGCGACCGGAAGGGCTGATGACCCTGGCTGCCTCCTATCATGGTGTTTTCGAGTGACACTTTTCCGGGTTAAATTTAGAAATGAGATTTCACGTTTGCCCTCCATCATGCAGTCAAAACAATCCAGGGAAGAGGATGTAGCAGACGCAGCACGCCTCGAGTTATTTCAGGTGCTGATGAGCTTTTCAGTGGGAAGCATGAAAAACCACTAGCAGGCCTCAGATCAGCCTTCACAAGCAGCGTTTGGGGTTTTTCAGGAATATTATCAGTTACTATTCATCAATGCATGAATAAATCCACTGACGATTGTTTATTTTTGTGTTTTTAAAATGTACTTCGACTGCGTTATTTTGATTGAATTAATAATCCATTCAAATCTGAATTACAAATTATAAAAGTCCTGCTTTTATTTTAATGGAAACAAAAACAAGCAAAAAAGAAACTATTTATTTTATCTACTGTCCTGTCAAATCTCAGATAACTAATGTAAAATTATTATTATTTTATTTAGTGTGTCCCTGAATGGATCAATTTTTTTCTGGTTTGGAGCAAAGAAACTTAAAATTTGAAACACACACACACACACACACACACACACAACATGTAAATAATGTGAAGCAGATAATATAATGTGGACATCATCGTCACATACAATAAAGGGGTAAACATTTTATTCTGTGCAGCTAAAGCAGTGATTATTCTGTTATTAAAGCTGAAAATAATAACCTTCCGTAGTGGGAAGCATTTCTTTAGCTTTCGGAGAACACTGCGGACACATGGACGAAGCAGAAAGTGAATGTGCACATGAAAACATGAGAATTTATTGAACTGACTACAGAGATCATGTTTAGTCTAATATGGTAATTTTAGATAAATTTCTTTCTAGTTGCTAAAATCTATATTATTATAATATTTATCCATCTCTTATTTTTTTCTTTTATTGCAGTTGTTTTGATGCAGAACTTGAATTTTAAATACAAGTTTGAATCTGAAACATCCTTCTGGCCTCATGTACTTACAACAATGTGGTCTGAAAATGAAATCTAACAGCAAATATTTGATGTACAACTCACCTGTAAGAACTGTAAGAATATGCTTTTTCAGTCAGAGCCCAGCTGGATACTATCATTCACCTTTATTTCCCTTTTGCAAGCCAGTCGTCGGTGGAGCTGCAGGGCTGGATGACTGCCAGCGACTCCTGTGGCTCGGCGAATTGATCTTGTCCTAAACAACAGAAATCTCACTGTCAATGTCATTCCGAGGAATTCATGCCTGTGTTTTTGTCCCAGTTTAGCATAACTTCACTACACGGGCAATTAGAGGTACTAGTTAGTTTTTAGGGAAAGATGTGATGATGACAAACTTAACAAATACAACAGTATTAAGGAAAAAGTTCATGTGGCTGCACCTTCTTGTTACATTTGTTGTTTTTGTTAAATAATAATTATCGTCTCATATTGTTCTCACGTTGTTGATTTGTCATTTTCTGTCATCTTTCAGTGAAGAGTTCGTGATCGCATACACTGACGTCCACACAAAATCCAACGGAAGGTCTTGACCCCTGCCGCAGACTGAAAGCTACTACACCAAGAGACCAGTTACTCACAAGTAGTAGCTCCACCTCAAACAGCAATAGTTAAATTATGCTGCGTCAGTATTAACAAACAAAAACACAATATATGTGACAACAAATCTGTCATTTTTCAGATAATGCCGGAATTTCACTGTTTATTTTTCACTTTTGTACTGTACTTGAGTAAACAGTCCAAGTGCTCGTTCCCCTGTTGCGTTAAAGTCAAAAGATGTGTGAATATCAATGTTGTGTAAGTCATGTGACTATCCCTTTCCACGAATGACTAACTCTTTACAATAACGCCACAGAAAATGACAGATCAACAACAAATTCCTGTCAGCAAACGCACTAATGACTGATTTTGTTACCCAATCACTTCTAAGGGGGGAGGCAGCTCGACTTTATTGGAGAGTCTGTGCAGCAGCTTAAACAAGCAACGCGAAAACACAAAGTCCAAGCATTCATGCTCCCGGTGGGCGAAAACAAAGGCCTGCTGCTGTGCACAGTCGGCATCCTGCGGCTTCTGACAGTGTCTGCCGGGGCCTATTGTTGTCGCCTGATTGCTCGCTGTGTGTTTTTCAGGAAACCTTCTCAGGAGGAGGAAAAGTGAATGAGCACCTCAAAGTGTATCTGAACTGGATCTGAGTCTGGTGCACAGAATTAACTAATTTCCATTATTACTCTGAGAATTATTGCTCCCCTCTGTAAGACTCCAAGTCAAGCCAAGATTACTATTTCTGGCAATGTTTGCCTCAGGAAGGAACTTTCACAGATTTAATGGGACCTGGGCCATTGTACACAGCCTTCTGTATGGCACCCTGCCATCATTTCCACAGAGAGAAGGAAGAAAAAGGAGCTGAGGGACGTGTCTAAAGTCCATTCAGAGCGGGACTGTCCTGTTTATGTGGCCATGAATACATCCTATACATGTCAAACACTGAGCTCCCTCTGAGGTTCAGATGAACTCACGCGCTGCCCAGCTTGAATGTAAGGCTCTGTGATTTGACTTGTTCCTGCTTCTTTATATTTTCAGCAAATTACAGACACCTTTAGCTCACAGTAGCTCACATTTAAACATTATTTTGCATCAGTGTTGGTACTTTTTGCTCAAGTAACAGTGCAACTCATATTGTCATTTTCCAGAATTATTACAGTCATGTTAGTATTTGTAATATTTGCTGTTGTTTTGAGATGCAACAATTTATGTAAAAGTGTTGGGTGCAGGCCTAAAGTGTCGCCGGAAAAATTGCAGTGATCTTTATCTTCAAATCTAAACAAATTAACTGTAGCTTTTTCCATGTCATCAGGGTGTGAGTGCAGCTACTGATTCTTCTCACAGATATTACGTAAAAAGATTCATGTAAAAGCAGCAGATGTTCACGCAGCTCCCTCCAGTGACAAAAGGCAGATATTTTTGATAATTTATTAATCCTGTAATTTTTCAAGCATAATTTCAAAACATTTTACTGTCCCAGCTTCTCCACAGAGAGTATTCGTTGCATTAACACTCTTGCAAAACAGAACTTTTACTGCCTTTGGAATAATTTTCTGAATAGCTTTAACTGTAATATCACGTGGACTTGCTGACTTTTCCTTCCCTGCAGCCTGTTGAGCGACCACAGCTGGAAACAAAAACTCACACCAGTGTTTCTACACACTGATTGTTATTGAAACAAGTGTTGATTCTACAGGCTCTAAATGAGTCAGGACTCTCTATGGAAACTAATTAAGACTGAACGCCGGTGGTAATTCATATGACAGCACTTTTCTTAAACTCCACTGCAGATCAGGGTGTATCAGTGCAGAGCCCATGGACGGGTTCACATCATGAGTGTATGAATGTGCAGAATAAATCCCATAACAGCCCAGCGTTTCCATTTGTGGCATTCAGGTTCTTGCTCTTTGCTCAGCACAGAGTCAGAGTTGAAAACATTAAGTGGTCATTAGCTGGACATTGGAGTGCTAGACTAATCACACTCACCCCAGCCTGCCCTCCACTGTAAACAGCCTAAGGGTCTGCTTTAATGGAAGCTTTTAAATGCTATGGTGCCTCAGTGCCTTTGAGCAAAGCCACCTGTTTATATTAAAACAGATTAAAGTCGTCACTTGTGCAGCTCCACGGTGCAAATGTACACACGGTTAAACCACATCGACTGTAAGCAGGAGACTAATGGAAACACAAAAGGTCATAATAACAAACCATTAGGGCCCCACTGCTGCTTCTCCAGCGGAGCCCTGAAAACCATCAGATCAGGACAGCAAATCACTCCAGCCAGTCTCAGCTCAGTGTGATGCAGCTTCCAATTCAAGCCCCGAGCGATGGGGACACGTGTGAGCAGGTAGGAGAGGACGCGGTGCTGCAGAGGCTGTGCAGATGCACGGAGGACAGGGGCCCCGTGACGCACAGCAGAGCATCTCTGCAGCTCAGTGACGCGGAGGTGGAAAAGATCAGGGGCGGGGGACGATTCATCAGCGCGAACCGCAAACAGCCGCAGCCGCAGCCGCTCGGGAGGCGCAGAGACGTTCGTCTGTCTGTCTGTCTGTCTGTCGCTCCAATTCACAGACTCTTCTGCAGAAGGTTGTAAATCTGCAGCTCGTCTCCGGGGAGGACAGGTCACATCGGGACAAATTCAGCTACTGGAAATGTTTTTTTTCCACCCGGTCCCAGGAGCGTCTTCAGCGTCCGTTGAATTTGTTTCGTTTTCCTTTTATTTTTAACCGAGTCGGAGCCCGTAGATCCGTGACCGACATGAGTTATGAACATGTTTTCCTGCATGTCACTGCTCTCATCCATTTAGATCCTTCAGCACAAATCCAGGCCAAATCAGTTTCAAACGCTCAAGAACGTACAAACATTCAAACTGTTAAAAACATTGTACATCATCTGGACCCATACAACAACAACAACAATAATAATATTAATAAAAATAATATAATCAAGTTAATAATGATAATAATCTGAACAGCCAGGGTAAACAATAATATACTATATCTAATTTCCAGTCTCCTTTAAAGACTGTCTCAGCTTATTGGATAAAGCTGATATTTCTGCTTCACATTTTTTTTTGGTGATGTTAACCCTGTTATGTTGTTATGATGTTCGTGTCCTGTGGACAACATGGACTCATGTCTTGTCCTCAGCACGTTGATCATAAACAAACAGCGACGAGCTGCTGCTGTTTTTCAGACAAGCGCCTCCATCTAGTGGCCACAGCTCGATGTGCCATCAACGGAGGAACAGGGAGGACAGACAGACTGTGTCTACTCAGGCACTGTCCTGACACTTTACTGCAATATTTTATATTATTTAACTCTGCTACTTTTATTCGACAGCTTGAGTTGTTGCTTAGTTTGAGGATTTTCCAAAATAAAACACATTTAACTAATTAATCACAGATTGGTTAAGATTAGCTCATCTTTTACCAGATGCCATTTTTGTCTCGTACATCAATAATTTGTATTAATTACTGTAAAATCTTCTTTGCCATACTCTGCACTTCTTTTGAAAATTTGTCAAACAAATCTGGACTTTACACTTTTACATGAAGGGAGAACTTTTGTACTTTAAGTAGATTTTACTCACAGTGGAGTTCTTCAACTTGACTTAAGTACTGACTTTGTGTGATTCTACCCCCGTGTAAAGCAACACGCACAGTAACTGACTGAATGACTCAGGAGAAGATTTGGTGCCACTTCGGGCAGTGAGAGTGAGAACTGGTTACTGAAGGAATGGATTTAAATCCTCCGTTGTCATATTTTACCTGTGCTCCTACATACTTGTATCTTTCTTTGTGTGGCTGTGTTTATTTCCTGCAATGTTTCCTGCAACAGGGGGAATACAGGGGAAAATCATAATCCAACATAGATTAGAGCAGATCAATATGTTATCCAATAATAAAATCTATTTCATAAAAGAGAATTCGCCAAATGTTTATTTAAAATAGCAAACTGTTTGCACAGCCCTGTCAAATAAAACTACCAGTTATTGCTGGTAATAAAATACATTTAACATAACACTGATATTGGTTCTACATGGGTAATTAGCAGTTTTCCTCAGGTTGTTCCTGGTGCTGGACGGGGTCATGCGCACAGATCTCAGGGGATTCCTGGATTTAACCCCTGACCTCCATTAAAGCATCACAACAGTCTTCAGGGAGGATGTTGGACTGACTCAGGAAGTGAAGGCAGGTGTCAGCTGCTGTGTTGGTGACATTGGACCCTTTTACTGACGATTCGCGTCTTTTTTTGCAACATCAAAGTCTGAAATTGTTGCAGGTTTTTCACTAAAGACCTTGTGTGACTTTTCTAAACAGGCTGATGCATGGGAAGTTCTAGTGTATATTTTAAATACTGTATGTGCATTTCATAACCATTTTAAGTAGTATGATATGACTGTTTTTATTCTTGTTCCTTTTTTTATCACAATGCTGAAAGTAGAAAATCCCCCAACACTGTGCTGAGTGGCCTAGAAACACCGTTTGGGCTGCAATTCAACATCAATCTCACAACCCAAATAAACAAAAGCTATAAATCCAAGAGATCTCTTGTTACTGATCTGGAGAACATTGTTGGTAACCTGCCATGGAAAAAGAACCTATAATTTTCTCTGAAATAACATGCAGCTGACACAAGAAAAGAAATAAATTAAGGAATTAAATAAAAACCAAACTTTGTTTTTAAAATCAACCAAGTATTTTAAACAAAGCAACAAAGGCCAAACCAAGCAGCAGAGTCACTACTTTTACCAGATTAAATTTAATTTGTCAAATTTAAGTCACTTTTTTTGAAAATAATTTTTGTTCCACAGAAAGTTGCCAACAATTTCAGCCCATGTGCGTTTCTCAAAAATATTGCAATACAGCTTTTCTACTAATTATTTCAGTGCTAAACACAGACTCGATTTAAGATGTGTTTGGGTTATTTTAAACACGTGTTTGATTTAAATCAGGCTGGGATGTGGAAGAACCCAGAATCAAATCCCAGCCCATGCAGCAGGTTTGTCTTTGAGGAAGACACCAAGTGTTAGATTCCCGGGCGTCACCTGCAGCTGCCCACTACCCTCCACACAGGGCAGAGTAAAAAAGCCATGACACCACTCAACAAGTATGATTTTAATGACGGTTCCCTTTTTTTTTCCATTCTGTACCTTATGACCAACAGCTTCGATATGTGAAAGAAGGAGTAAAAGTGCAATTTACAATAACAAGTGCAAATCGCTTGGTGTATGAGCTCTGCCTTTTTGATACATGTCCAGCTGTAGAATCAGGAGGAGGAAGAGCCACAGAGTGAGAACAGATGTACCTTCACAAAGCAGTGAACTGATATTCACTGCTTCACACTTCCATCTCCAACATTTTGGCACAGTTGGCAACACAATGAGATGCATCACAAGAAAAAAAAAAATATAAAAACGTGACAATAGCCTGTCTATTTAAGGTTATCTGTGTTAAAAAGATCTGAATTTTTCGTGGCCTGTGGGACAAGACTGTAAAGATTTTTCACTAAATGAACCTGCTTTTAAAAGCATCCATATGTTTTTTTTTAACAATTTATCTCCAAATTAAAAACAATCCTTAAAAAACTGTAATATAGTGTAAAAGCTCCTTCAGACTGGTCTTTCTTTGTTTTAACAGTTTAACATTTTGGGAAAAGGAATTCTGCTAAGAGTTCAATGCTATGATTGATATCTTTCTCATGTCAGCAGTAGGAAACAGCTGGCCTGTCTTGTCTAAAGTCAACATCTGTCTACCAGCACCAATACAGCTCGGCAATTAACACATTATATCTTGTTTCCAAACAAAAGTGTACCAGCGAACCGCACTGTGGTGCGTCCTAAATTCCCTCCTCCTTTAAAAAGGTTTAGCACTCTCATACTGTGTGAACAAAAAGCTGTTTGAAAAGAGACTGTCACTGACAGCATTCATAAACGGTGCAGTGTCTTTGTCAGACAGCCACCTGTGCTGTGCGCGGTGGATCGGTGTCAAGTTTTAGCTGTCGTCACCGGTCTGCACTCGGCCATCGTTCAGCAGTCTCTCTCGTTCGGCTCGGCTGCTCTCCTCCTCTGCGTTCAGCAGCCCGGCACAGCAAGGCATCCTGGCCAGCAGGGGGCGGTGCAGTCCGTTGTAGAGTGCCGTGCCCAGCAGTAGGACTACGAAGCCCAGGACCTGCAGGCCGTGAAACTGCTCCCAGCCCAGTCCCAGGCTCACAACCCAGATGACCAGTGTTCTCAGGCTGTCCAGCACCATACGTGTTGTGGCGCTGATCTCTTTAGTGACACTGATCCCGGCAAAGTTGAAGAAGGCAATGCTGACTGTGTTTCCCAGCAGAGCCAAAAGGATCAGAGGCTGGTTCCCGATCTGGCAGAAGGCGTCAAGTGCGTCCTCCAGGACAAGCCGAGGGTTGCCACTGAAGTTTCCCACGTGGATGAAATACATGGGGATGAGCAGCAGCGACAGGACGAAGAAACCAAAAAAACCTGGAGATAAAGTTTAAAATTGTAGTTAAACTGCAACTGTTTGAATTGCCCAAATATTTTTTACCCTTTTCATTTAATTATTTTATCTTTGTGACATCTGCTCAGCCTTTTTGAATCTGACCAGATTCTGTGGCAAAACAATTAAAACTAGTCTACCTTTTGTCGGATGTTTATTCATATACTCACTGGCAATTTAGAATTCTGGCTCATTCTACTTGTGTATTCCTCTGTCCCTCTGTGGGCCAAGGAGCTCAGATATTTATCATCTGTCACAGACTTCTTGCATAAAATCTTTTTGTTGTTTTTCATTTTGAAAAACACTATCCATGTTTAATATAAGTGCAGATAAGCAACCACGGTACCTTCAGTTCCAACAGCCCGAAGAGGATGGACATCATGTGTGTAGACAAACTTTTCTTCCAGGACCATCTGTACTGAGACAATAACCTGAGCCATGATGATCAGAAGATCTCCTGCAGAACAGAAGACAAACGCTTCTTTTAATATCTTCACACACGTCATACTTACTAGTAGTGAATGTTGCATGATAACCACAAATTCTTTTTCACATCACTATGAAAATCAACTGCACCGGTGATGATGTCACTGAGTTTGTGCGTGTCGTCTTTCTGGCTGCTGAAGAAGTCAGCCATGCCGACTATGACGAGGCCCAGAATGGTGATGAAGATGCCAATCCACTGATTGACTGCCAGACGACGCCCCAGAAAAGCCACGGAGAGCAGACCAGTAAAGATGATGACCGCTCCACGCAGCATCTGGAAACTGGAGGCACTGGTCATGTTGAGAGCTGGAGAAAGAGAAAAAGGGTTTAAAAGGACGGATGCACAAAAGCTGAAACTGCCTTTGCCATTTGTTGAGGACATTTGTTGTGAATTTAGATAAACTCACAATTTTCTTTCCAAGAAACAAACATTTATACTCTGCCCAATAAAGCTGACAAGTGCAAAAACAGTGTAACACTAAGTGACAAAGAGAAAAGTAACTTTAATGACGATATTTTCTCCAGATGAAATGAGTATTTATGAAAAACCAGCTGTTCTTTGCAGTCTGGCTGCACAAGTAGTACTTCAGTCAGCACATTTGACCTTTGTAGGCTAAAACACATGATCACTTTTACCATACGCCATAAAAACATAAAACTGCGGTTTTAACAAGCTGGTAGGCAACACTGTGCAAGTCGATAACAACTGAACATCTAAAAGATAAAAAAATGTGGTCACTTACCAACATACATAATGGACGTGGCTGTCATATCACACATGGCAGGCGGGAAGAAGAGAAGGGGGTTGAATCTTTGACCTGGGTTCATCTGGGGCTCTGGCCTTCGCCGGTCACGGCAAAGTAAGATGTAGAAAACTGCAAGACAGCAGAACTCGCCCAGGAACATCCCCACTGCCTGGAAAGGTAACAGGATTGACAGACAGAGAGGGAAATGATTGTTATTGAGTTATTGACTGTGTAAACAACAGTTGGGTTAACATTTCGATAAAAAAAACAAAAACAAATAAATAACTGAACAGATGTACTGCTGACAGGATGTTTAAACAGAACTTTGAAGGGGCACTTACACAGTTTTTGTCTTTCAGTTACATAGTTTTGTTTTTGGGGAGGGGAAATCGATCCATCCATTCATCCATTATCAGTAACCGCCTGTTGTTGACTAATGAATATGTGCTGGCTATGACAGCAGGCGTCAGAGAAACTAGTAGAACATTTTTAAATGATTTGAAAATGGTTACTAGTGACGTATGAAGATCACTACAATACCTTAGAACAACAACAACGATAGCTAGCTTTTCCTGACATCTTCAGTCCTGCAGCTTACACAGAAATTTTAAAAAATTAAAAGAAAGTTCCTCAAGAGTTGAAATTGAGCTGGCATTCAACGCCACATTTCTGAACCTGACCAAACCTGACAGTTTTGAATATTTAAAGGAAGACACATATTTACAGAACAACACTTACTTGTTGTGCTGAGTGAAACTAAACAGTCATTTGTAACATATGTGATTACCTGTAAAAATGGATGAGAGAATCTGTGTTCGCCATCACCGTGGCAACCATTCGCTGAGAACAGATCAGCCCATCTGTCAGACAACAAGACAATTACAACGTCATTACAGGTATTACAGACAAAAAGACATGGGAAAAAAAGCCTGATGTGACAGAGGATTCTTACACAATAATCAAATTTATTTGATCATAAAACCATTTTGAGGAAACCGCTGTCTGGTTTCAGTTTCTTCACGTGATGCCTGTTTGACCAGCTCAGACTGAAAAGTGCCGTGAAGTAAAGGATTTCTACTAAATACATTGCACGTACAGTAGAGGTAGAGTTATGAGTTATGATTTCACTGCAGGTCAGATAAAACACATGTGACGGTTTCTTACAGTGACAACTACTCCACAAACATCACTGGCTGATTTAGTATAATTCGTAAATAGGATCAAGAATCATCAGTGTTGAGGAATCTTGATTTATTCAGTAATTATTTTGCCTAATTAATTGCTTTTCCAAATGTATTACAATCACTTTATACTGTCCACTAACATGTTTGCACTGTGACATCAAGTGAAAAACTGAACAGTCAGACAAAATGATCTGACCAACGTCATATGTGGAGTCAATGAGTGCTTAGGTCAGCATAACATATTGACTTTTATAGTCAGAGGAAGCATGACTGGCATGTGAGTCCTGTCAGCCTCAACGTGCAAGACAAAGGATTTGTCTTTAAAACTGAAGACTCAGCATTTCCTTCAAATGCAACAACTTCAGAGCTAATGAGTCCAGCAGGGAAGCAAAACTGGGGTCTGTGAACTAAACCAAAACTGCCATATATGGATTTCAACTTTCCATGGTGCATATTTGCATTGAAGCACAAAGGGAACTTACACCAAAACTATCAGAACACATACTGTATCTGATGTCGGTTGTTGGGCTTTAAATCAGTGAAGCAGCAGGTTTCACGTGGCTGTTGTGAAACCTAATCTGTTAATTATAATGTGCCTGGATGAGCAACATGATACAGCTTGTTCTCTCTCACATCAGCACCAAGCAATGCTCTCAAACAGAGCAGTGTGACGGTTCATTATTCTGAGCGAATACAAAAAAATGGCAAAAACGTGTGTGTATTATAGTTTTTGCAGATTTTAGAGGTTTTAAAAACAGCTGAATTTCTTGTTCCTTGATTGCAGTTATCTGTATCTGTAGCTTGCCTTTGTAATTCGACGTGCACCCCATAAATATATGATGCTGCTTACAATTCGGGGGTGGAAACAAAATAAAACTGTCTAGAATTGTTATAGTATTTATATGTAATTACGCAGTTGAAAACTCAAATATGCATTTACAAGAAAGATACTCATTGCAAGATTTTTCAGCTTTCAAATGAGATTTGCTTGTCTCAGTTTTAGTCAGACTAAAATGGAAATTGATGGGTTATGGACAAAAGACACAATTATTGTGAATAATAATAATAATCAATGAGGACAATAATGTTACTTAAGGGCTGATAATATGTGATGACGTACTGTATGTTTGGGTTGAAATAATCAGTAGATTGATAGGAAATGAATTGTTATCAGTCTTGATAATGGGTGACCAGCTGTTTTAAAACCCAAACAGTAATTCAAATTATTGGTATTTCTGACCTTTATCGTGTCAGCCACTATGGTTTTACATAAAAAGTCATCTGAAAGGCCCAGACTACATGAGTCACATGAACTTTTTTTTGCTGTGACAGCTGATCATGAAGCCACACAGTTGAATGAATGACTTTACAGAAGTGCGTGTCGAGCCTTTGCTTCCCATCATCCTCAGCTGCTGCTGCCGTTTCCCCATATCTGTCAGTAACATTCAAATGTCTGCTTGACAGGAGGAAAATGAAGCTTGTCATCTTCACATCTTCACAGGCATGTGTGGCCGCTTTGTGAAGCTAACAAGCTAACAAGTCTGCAGCTAGCAGCAGCTAACGTTGACGGCTCAGGGCTACGACGACTGTCCCTGAACGACACATTCATTACATCTGCATATGCATAACAAAAAGATTCCCACTTTTAGCTAAACAATTCGTTTAAAAATAACCTGCCATTTACATATTTTACAATAAACTCGGTATCACCTCTGACTATCTTTAAATTAGCTGGAACCGTAAACACATGACACCAGCGGGGAAACAGATTTGAATTCACTCACTTTGCCGATAATGTGTTGATAGATCCAGTTGTGAGCATAAGAAACGCGAGGAACAGCTGGTATCTCGTCCAAGTCATGTTGGACGTGCGAACGGGACCGAGAGGACCGGAAGAACCAACACCGAGCACTTTTCCTCCGTGAAGATCGGGCTTGTTATTGTCAGACTCTCTGTCGGATCCTCATTCTCCTCCTGCAGCTGGACAAACCACGTGACCCAGTCAGCTGACCCGCGCGTCAGCGCCCCGCTGCTTTCACGGACCGTCGGAAACCACGACACGTAACTGCCCGTTTTCATTCAAGGAAAATCTTAAACTTTTACTGTCGAAATTCTACACACATGGCTAAAATTGAGTTAATATATTTCTTATCAATTTCCTTCATAATTAACTTTGAATACTGTCTTTGTGTTTCACAAGCATACTGGTGTTAACAAACAACGATAGGCTAATTGTAGATGATCAATATTCAGTAACAACAATATAAACCTCTTTGCTGACATACAGTTTAATTCTCATTCTTGACCTAAAAAAAAGCCATTTGATAAAAACATTAATGCCACAAGATTAACTTAGCTGTAGTTGTCTCAGTGTTTTCAATCATGTCATGAAATTGACATTAACTTTCAGATGTTAAGGTTTCTATTGATTTCAATAAATTCCTTTAAGTTATTAAAAAATGTGAGGTCTTTGTGACAAACATGTTAAGATTATTGTCACCGACTCCAATAAATGGGTGGCTATTAAACTGACAATGGAGAGATTTCTTACTGTAATTTTAATAAAAGGCTTTATAGGGCCTGTGGTTTGGGGAGATGTGATGATCGTTTTATGATGACAATTTTCAGATGTCTTTAACACTGAAAATGATCAAAAGTATTTTAATTTACACCAATACATCCAAAGAGGGTTGAACTAGGTTTTTTTCCGAAACTCTGACCTAAATACTTGAATCCCATCAACTTATCTATGTTGATAAGCACTGATAGATGATGATAATGAAATCACAGTGTTGTGGTGCAAATTAAATTTAAATAACTGCTTTGAAGACGACAAGAATGGACACTGTCAATAGTTGGTTAATGGCTTATCAAGTCTAATGACAGTGACATTTGTCCTAACAGACAATTAAAAATAAAACATCTTACAACAGCTGATTAGGATTTTTACAGTTGTAATTCCATGTATAATAATTATAATTCTATCTGTTAATTAGCTGTAAATATTACCGGTGGAGGAAAGTTACCAAGTACTCACACTTAAATACTATCCTTAAGTAAAGCTGGTACTTCATTATCATGTTCTAGTACTTCATACTTTGTAAGATTACTTCAAGTATTTTTTAGATTTGCCCTTTTTCTTCAGTAACATTCAAAGCAGAGGTTTGCAAGAATAACACAACAGGCCTGATGGGCAGACAGCAGGGGGAGTCAAAGACCGCATAAGGGTCTTCATCGCCTCCATGTGGGACCACAATAAATTTCCCCCTCCGAGGCCTCGCATTGCTTAAAATTAGAACATCTACTCTACTTTCCATGTGGATACTGTCCATATGTGCTCATTAGGTCAAAACTTTGTGTTTTAAATGTCAATATCATGAAAAATCTGATGTCAAACTGGATAAATCAGGATAAATGCAGATCATGTAAAATCTGCCACATGATCTTGGTTTGTCACTCTAATATCAGAGCAAATAAATATGTCGCAACCTTATTTTGTGCTATTTTCCTACTTCAATCGTTTCGATTTACAGGGAGCAAAACAGATTTTTTGGTGACTTTCCAGCCAGTTGATGAGAACAAGGACTCATCTGCTCAGTGACTGTGGAGTGTCTCAGCTCTCATCTCACTGCAGACAGCAGTAAAACCTCTTGGCTCCTACCACTTAACATTTAGCTCAAGTGCTGATGTGAATTCCAAAAACTGGACCTGCTCCTGTGACTAGCTTTTCTGTGTATGTGCCTCGGTAACTGTAGCGAGATTACACAGGGATTTGACTGGGTTCATTTTTTGCAAAATCTAACTGCATCGGAAGAACGTTGGATCATAACATTTGCACCAAAACAGAAAAATAACTCCATTTGTACAACATTTGCTTCTTGTACAGTGAACCAGTTTCTCTTCAAATATGCCCTTTATGAGTTGCTACATCTGTGGCAGCCAAAAAAAAAATCTGGATGCCCAGCAGCTTTATTATTTCATTGGCCTGGAAGCATTTGATTGACAGGCGACCTCTAGTGGTGTGAGGTTTGACCTGGGGGGGGGGGAAGGTAACGGGAGTGCTGTGTGTGCATGCAGCACATCTGAGGTCACTGACATGTCACATGGCAGGGGCAGCTGAGCAGACTGAGGCATGAGGGTTTGTTAAAAAAAACGTCACGCCGCAATTGTCCAGCTCTTTCCGAAGTTCAAGCTGAACTGACGAGTGAATTATTCGCGATCACAGCTCGACATGTCTCACCTGGGCACAAACCACTGTGAGCCTGGGACTCTGCACTGTGCAGGACAAAACGCAGGGCCGTTCAAAGATCACCTGCTGCCAAGTGGAACAATGTCGTTCACTCTAAGGTGTGAAATATCCACCATAATCTGATCATCTTTCTTTACCTTAGTCACAGGTGAAGTGTGTCAGGTTTAGGCTCCACTGTAAAATGTTACATGAAAATATATTTTATTTTCAATTGAAAAATGCATTTGATATCTGTCAAATATATGTGACATGTATAATTTGTTGCTAGATAATTTAAAGTTAATATTAAAAGTTATTTTATACCTTCAATAGAGGTTTTCTGACACACTAGAACAGGCACCAGCACACCTCTCCGCAGAGAGGTCAAAGTCTTTTGCAAAAAATTAATGAGTTTTAAAGGACACCTTGACAGATTCTTGTAAATGGCCACTTATATAGTGTTTTTATCCAAAGCACTTTTCAATGTTGCTCCTCATTCACCCAGTCGGCTGCTATGCAAGATGATCGTCTGACCCACTGGGGATTTGGGGTTCAGTGTCTTACCCAAGGACACTTTGACATGTAACAGGGGTGATCAGGCTTCGAGCCACAGACCCTGATGCCCGTGGACACCTGCTTTACCAACTGAGCTACACTTTGGGTAGTACATGCAAATAAAAGCCATTATATTTCCCTTTGACTTCCCTATATTCAAATATCTCTTTTCTAGCTGCAAAAATGCCTCCAGATGACATCACTCGCAGGAACTCTCACTTCAGATTATGTTATATTGTTGCTCATATGGAGTCTGTAACTAGGGTCAACCTGCTTTTCCAGAGCTCCTCCAGATGAAATAATCTGAACTGATCGACTGATGAAAAGCTTCCCTGAGTTTTTTCAGCTAGAAGCAGAGAAATAATATAATATAAGGAAGTCAGATGGACATTTAAAAGCATTAACGTACATTTACACCCTAAACTAAAGCCACACAAGCTAAACAAAGGTGAAGCCGCCTTGTAATTAAATTAAATTAATTAATTAATTTATAACATAATAACAATCTTACTACTGTAGACCATCGATATCAAGCCTGTTCGTGTGGGGCACAGTACAATCATAACTGTGAAATATATTTCTTAGCGGTTGCTTTGAAGATATATTTATTGTTCATATCTTGTTTTGGCCTTCGTGCTAATCGCACACATATACTTGAAGCTATGGTGGCTCCCCAGGGGGGAAAATGATCCCTGAGTGGCTTTTCAAGAATTTACTGTAAGAATAAAACCAGTCAAACATCAATGTCAAAACGAGCCCATAAAAATTTGCTCCGGCCTGAAGTGTTGTACACTGTGCTGATAACTAGCAGCTGAGAAAACCACATTTCTGGTAACACACTTTCAAACACTGTTTTAGTCCCAGATTGAAAGCTGCTGTACAGCAGTACACACATGATGACAGTTGGTGAAAACACACAAAAGACAAAATTAAGGATTTTATGACAATATTTTGCATTAGTTGAAATAATCAAATTACTTCTGCTTATAGATATTAGAACACTTAATGACTCACTGCTAACTTACAAAATATGATAAAATGACCTACAACAGGTGTTTGGATAAAGTAAATTTCTGTGATGATTACATTGAGATTCACAGAAATATAGACCATGTTTGCTTTTTAAGCTTTTGATCTGTAAAATAATGACCAGAACAATCAATAACAATAACAGTTACTTTAACCTCAGGGATTTCTTATCTCATCTTCTGTCTCCATACTTTTACCAACAAACAGTTATTTGGATTCTTAAATTCAAGATGTTTATTTTCTGTATATTAATCTAAAATTATGCCATGACTGAGATGAAGACAGGGATCCTATCCTTTATCATTCAACATCCAGAGGCGTACAGAAATATTTTGTATGCAGTTTTGAAGAGAAATGTGTCAAAACTTATCGGGAGCAGCTTCATCATAATCTAGAAAAAACAGCCCACTCAACAAAGTGCTTCATCAGACATTAACCCAACTGAACGTGCATTTCAGATTAATTCATCTTGAATAATAAACCCAGATATCTTCACACACGCAGAGATTAACTGACCGTGTATGTGCACTTGTAACTACGTCGTTACTCATCTGAAATCTACGGCCCTGCACAACACACCAAATATCCTCAACCGCGCATTTTCCGTTTCAGCAAATTACCCAGGGTCCACTGGAGAGCTGGAGCCATATTGATTAGGAGCAAAGAAGTTATTAACCGTTAGCAGCAGGACCAGCGCTTGTGCAAGATTATCCAATAGCTGTAATGCATTTTAATGTCTAAAGAAACAAGGAGGTGTGCAACCCCATACCAATGGGTGGACAACTCAATACATCCATGACTAATTGGTGCACAGATCCAACAGAAACGAACGATACTGCATAATTTATCTGATTTCTTACCTAATGGTTGGATCGTGCATTGATTTCCAGGTTATTTTGGGTAATGGGACAATAGCTACTTTTTGTCCACTGGACAATCAAACATTAAAGGAGGGAGTATCGACACTGTCAACTCTGCGATTTCCCCAGATGGAAGAGCAGACTTTTGTCTTAGGTGTGGGAGGGAGGCCAAGCTTCAGACCTCCCTTCACGTGCCGTGGAGTCGGTGCAGTCGACGGACGTTGTTGTTCCTGGAATTGATTTGCGGCCTTCAAACAGAGCTCACGCACACGAATGAAGCGTAAACACAGGCCCACACAAGCTTCTCGTGTGCCGTCCTCACTGTCGCGCTGAAAATGTGCAGGATGTAATAGCACTGACAGCTCTTCTTAACCTTTGGAGAACATCAACGGCCACTGTGAATCATCGTTTTAACTGTTGCCAACACACACCTCCATGTTCCTGGAAACCCTATCACCAAACACAAAGTATGTTCACGTGAGCTGAAGACACATAACATCTGCTGAATGGAAAACAGAGGACGGCATGATGAAACTGTACTGAAACAACTGAGAGAAAGTAGCATTTATTTTATACAATTCAATTCAACACTAATTCTCACATTTATAGGTAAAGATATCAAACGTATAAATTATGCTCATGGATTTTAAAAAGAAAGTACCTCGACAATGATTTAAATAAATTAAAAAGGAGCCTTACGTCATTACTTAGAAACCCACAAAGCTAAACTCTCTACCTGCCCTGCAATTGCATAATTAGTTGCGTGGTTGTGTGTAAACTGGATTGTATTGTTCTGAGTTTGCACAAACCAGAAACAAAATTTACAATACATCATTGAAAACGTCCCATCCCAGAGCAGTCGGGCTTCCAGTTTTGACCTCATGTTGCTGAGCTAGTGGACCTCACTTTGTTAGGCAGCTCATACTCACCTGCTGTAAACCTGAAGCCATGAACATTATGTTTCAACGTTAACCATGCAAGAACCAGCCTGTCCAGCTCCCTTCGACACTTTTTAATTTTACACTGCGTCGTTGCTTCAGGCGTCAAATATTGAAGTGCCGAGGTTCCCGTTGTACTTCACTGAAAGCCCGGTGCATCGATCACTGACGCAAACGGCACCTGAGGTGTCAGCACGACAGGACTGGACAAGGCAGTGCTTTCTGACACCTAGGGAATGAGAAAGTCAAATGTGTCTCAGTAATAATGTTTTATGGTCAAGTACGAGCTTGTATAATTTATAACAAAACCAAACCTTGAACAGAAACTTGCATGACGAAATGGCATGAAAGGCACCGTAATCGTTCTCTGTGGCATGAAAATAATTTTAAATCGCAAACTATTGTTTAATTCATTTGTGACACTAAGTACGGGCTGCGACCTTTTGCTGCATTCAACAACTTTAATGTCGGCTTTGCAAAATGTTAATGAAACGCTCTGATTTTGCTGCCCAGTTTTAAATATGACAAAATCTCTGACGCAGACACGCCTGACCCGTGACCCTCTGTCTGCCCTGTCCACTCATCTCCTCTCCATTATCTACTGTATCAGCAACACACCAGGACGGTTGTCGTGATTGTGCATCAGCCGCTGAGGGCTGTCATCGGTTACGCAATCGCTCTCCACTGGTGCTCAGTGTGCTTGAGCTCTTCTGTGCTTTTGTGGCCTGATGAGGCCGTCGAACACACGTGGCTTTAGACAAATTATTGAGCATCTCGTCCTCTTGAGAGATTCAGTAGAGGAGGACGAACATGTAAAGCATCCTTGAGACAGAAAAGCAAATCCACCTGGGCACCACGCTTCCTTTTTCTATTTGTTTGAGCCCACTCAACGTTAATTTATCCAACTGAGAAGTTACCCAAGATGCATTAATCACATGCAGACATGTCTGCCTGTAATGAACATTAATCATATGGAGACATGTCTGTGTTTAATTTGCATTACTTAATATACATGCAAACATAATTGCCTTTTTCACAAAGCTTGCAGCAAATACCTGCATATATTTAAGTCAAGCTAAAACGTTTGGCCCATGCAATCAGAATTAATCCATCATTTTCTTAGCAAAACTCTAACATGATTATTGTCATTTAGTCTAATTGTGTTGATTTAGTATTTTCAGGGCAGTGTTTTTTGATTCAGTTCTTTGTGGCTAAATAAACTATTTTCATTTATTTTATTTATTCATCATGTTTGACACATTTCAGTTATGCTGCGAATATGAGTGTGAATCGCACATTTATTAATATTCAGCACCTGTAGTAAATAGAACAAATATATAGTGAAAGAATAACACTTTTAATTAGGAATCTATTTTCGTGCCACACACTTCTCCAACCTTGAGTTCAATATGTTTGTGAAGCAAAGTGCTCATAATGGCTGACAGAGGGGCGTGAAAGGTGTAATTATTTTATGACATTTTGCCGTAGCTATTTTGAGACAAATTAACGGGCAAAATGAATCTACTGCAGGTGTGTTTTCTTAATATAGCCTCCATCATATCAGTATCCACAGAGGTTAAAGTTGTTTTGCTCTCATTCTTTAAGATACAGGGCTGGGTGTGAGTTGGTACCACACGAATCCCCTGTTAATCTCGCAGATTATGTTTGGATTTCACAACAATCGCTTTCGCTCACATCCGGGCTGATTATCTAACTGCGGACGAGCTTTGCGACATGTCCGAGGTGTACGAATGGCCTGGCAAAAATTTCCTGCGCATCTTCTTGGAGAACACCTAATCACAAGTGACACTGGAGCAGCCCTGCAGATCTGACATTAATCCACTGTGAAGTCGGAAACATTTACGAAGCTCTCAGCAGTTCAGTTCTTTGCAGATAAAAGGGGCACAACTGCGATTGTGCCATGAAGGCTGTGATGTGATACTTATTTCAATAATTTACGCAAACCTTGGGCTACAAGTACGGAGTGAAAATATCTTCCGCAGCAGCTCGTATCTGTGAGCTTTTCACGCTTGTCCTGGACAGTGATGCGCTGCTTGGTATTCAGCGTAAGGCTTTGCAGCACAATGCGTATTCATGTGGCTGTAATAGATGTCAGGCCTTGCAGATGTAAGGTACATGTCGTCCGATTCCTCCCCCGGATCTATTTTCTAAGTGCAGCGTGCACATTATTGTGGTGGGACGTGTAGCGGGGATGAGAAACGACAAAAGAAAACACAGTGGTTGTGTTTTTTTTGGCTGTCAATGCAGAGCCGGAGATCCAAGGTTGACATGTGACAGAGGCTCCCTGAAGCTCTGTCTGCTTTGGTGAAAGAGGGTGTTTCATTTGCAGTTTTGAACTCGATGCACTGTGACACCGAAGATAAAAACGACTCAGGAGGATTAGGTAAGGAGGAGATAATATTACTAAGACAGATTAGATGCAAGTTGTTAAATCATTATCGGGCCTTCTCTAGTTTGCTGCGTGATGGCGTTGATGCAGGAGCAGGATGTTTTTTGATGTCTAATGGCTGTAAATCTTTCCTTTGATGGTGCCTCTGCGCTCGACTCTATCGAATCAACCTGGTCAAAGCCCATTAGTCATGTGTTTGTTCCGACTACAGACCACAGGTCCACTGATGATCCAACACCAGATCCTTTAATCAGCATTAGGCTCCCGTGGGACCCCACATGCAGACCTGTACCTGCCGTATGGGTTTTCATTATTTATTTCCACGCCTGCTTTTGTCGGCGTGGTGAAAGCTTGTCTTAGTTGGCAGCAGTAGTTTCACACACAGAGAAAATACAAAGCCTGGTATAAATATTCTGAGACAACAGAAGATCAGCACACGTAGACTATTTTATCCATTTTTCCTTGATGACCTTCAGGGTGATGTTATAGATACATTAGGACCAGCTGTTCCATATGTTTAGTTTACATGTTAAGGTTATCATCTGCATTGTCCACATCTCTCTTCATTCATTCCATCACCAAAATGCAGGAAGGTTTGTTTGTGAGATGCATCTGGGCTTTGGTTCCTTTTTAATTCCATGAGTTGTTTTAGACTTTTACAGAGACAAACCCAATAAAAATATATTAATAGTCCGTTTTAGTGGTGGCCACAGCCTGACTAGCTTTCCCTGTTTCCTGCCCTTAGGCTAAACTAAGCTAGCCATCAAATTCTCATCAAGAAATGAAATATGACTTAAGTATATGTTATTATATTATTCAAGTTTGAACTCCTAGAAAATAAAATTGTGCAGAACAAACTACAAATCATTGTTTCACAGGAGCACATCAGAATTTATGATGAAATCAGTGTCATGCATCTTCGTCTAATTCTGCATGTTCTGCAAAGTAAACTTCAAATATTAATTACTCCATCGGCACATATCAAAAATGAGCTCACTGTGGATGAGGGAAAACCTGATTGGCCTTCCCAGTGTTTCTGCTGAGTCTTGATTCAGCTGACGGCATCAGCTGATCAAAAGAAAAACCCCGGCAACTGCCAACAGCTTGTTTAGCCCCAAAACTGGGCTTGTGTCTGAGGCCATGGAAGCAGAATGATTACAGAGGAGATGGGAGGAGTGGAGATTGTACCAGAGTCAGTGGCAGCAGAGCCGGAGGTAGCAGTTATGTAAGTCCACTAATGTCAGAGCATCGCATGAGATGAGGCCCTGCTCAGCATCCAGTTTCTTCCCACACCAGTTAAAATATCCACATTACAGCTAATCTGAAATGTGGAAGTCTGAACCAGTCCGGTTTATTCAGGAACAAGGTCAGTGTGTTTGGACTTGGAACGTGCGTCACTGAATCGTGTTCAATTCTATATCGTTTTTTAGTGATTGTTTTTGATTTCGACACACGGAGAACACCTGCATGTGGATGCCTCCTGATTGCTTTCACCTTTTACCAATAACACACACACACACACACACACACACACAAAAAGCAGGAAATCAGCGTTGAATTAGAAAGGAGTGCGGAGGAGGAAGTCAGATTTATCTCGTCTACCTGCAAATTACGATGAACGCTCCGGCTGTTCATCTGCAGACAGACAGAGAAAAGCTCCAGGTGTTTGTGGAGGAAAATGAAAACACCGTGTGAATCCCTAAATGGCACCAAGTGAGGAGAGAAATTCTTCATGCTGAGAATAGATTTGCAAATTTAGTCTTAATTTTGTCTGGTGGACACATTTACCCCTTCTAACATCTTATATCTCTACATATTGAGTTTAGTTGCAATGAATGTCTGACGGCCTGGCGGCATGATTTTCATTTGGGGACACGTTGATTTTTCGAAATGATGTTCTAGTCAGAGCTTCAGCGCGCCCCCACTTCATTTCCCTCCATTCTTTACTCTGTGTCTCTGTACACGTGACAAGTAAAGATCCTTGATCCTGCAGATTCTTTCTCATCCTTTGCCAGTAAAGAGATCTGAACTGAAAAAAAGTCAAGTGCTTTTCTTTCTGTAGAGAAACCAGAAGTTCAATGTGAGTAGAACACTTAGTCATGGAGTTCAGGGAGGTGTCTCTATACGGGAACAAAAATCGAAGCACAGCAGCTTTGGAAACTGATATTCTTTCACTGCATATAATTTCAAGTTTGTTCCAACTTGGGAACCAAAGTTCACCTGCTGCCAGGAAACATAATTTGATTGAACTTGGGTTTAATAGTTGTTTGAACATCATTTGATGAGATTTGTCTATGAGTAAAAGCAACTCAGTCAACCTGAGAAACAAAGTCAGCTGTCAAAATATATATTGTCTTCATTTATTCATTTTGTACAGAACCAATGTTTTACCCACATCAGTACAAACACAACATGTGCAAATGTGTCTGACACTAACACTAACCTTTGTCATGGCTGCCATCATTTTTATTACTATGAAAAGAAACTATGTAAACATATACGGAAAATAACCTTCATGACTGATTTCTTCAAACGAGATGAACGATAAGAGTCTCTGAAAAGCATCTAGACTCAAACTGTGTACGCTGGGATGTCTGCTAGTTCTAATCTAATAGATTAGATTACATATTATACCAAATAAGGAGTCACAACCTCCTGTGAGTTTCTAAATTAAGCCGAACAGCTGCTGGTTGTAGTACAAACAAAAATATAAAAAAAAACTCTGGCATATGTCTGCAAGTCTATTTTTGTTTGTTTGGTTTGTCCTCTAATGGACCAGTTGCATATTCAGGTGCGCAGAGGTTTGATCTGATAGTTCATCTACACACATGAGAGTGGTCTCAGTCTTCTCATCTAATGCTCAGCAAGGAAGTACATACATTTATTATCATTTATTTTGTGTATCTGTGTCATACAGAACAGAAAAGAGAGAAGAAGAAAGACGACAACAAAGTTTTAATTCAATAAATTCATACAAATAACTGGTAGTGTAGTTTAAGTTACACATGGACAATTTTGGAAAACAGCTGTTAGGATCTTCAAGCTGAAATAAATGAATGAATTAAAGATGTCAGAGTTTTAATTGACGATAATGAACAAGGCCTATGGTCCAAAAATACCAAAAATCTGCATGGAAAACGAAGTAAATTGCAACAAAGAACCGGACGTTAAAAAGAGAAGTAATCATGAAAATACATAAAGACATAAAGACATAAAAACATTTTCATTTCACGTTTTTCTCAGTTGTCAGCCCAAAGAAAGCAAATAAACCGAATGTAGCTGCTGAAAGGTGCCGACAAGAAATAACAAGAGAGGAAAGTGTGCCGCTTGTGATTCTGACAACCCGGTTAGTAATACCCAACATCTTGCTGCGGGAGAGATGGGTTTCTGTTTCGGCACATAAAAAACATTTCCTCTGTGTGATTAACAGCAGACAGTGAAGCAGGCCATTAATGGCATTCTCCGTTTGTGAGATAAAGGTCCTGGCAGGCACACGGACTTTCAGTTTCCCGTGAAAAATGAGCTGTCTTAATGCAATCCAACGAGACGGAGACGTGAGGGCAACGGAATACTGGACGTCAGAGGTGGATGCTCGGGAAAGATTGGAAGCCCGTCACCATCCTCTCCACTTTCATTTATTCATGTGTGGAAGCCGCGTTGCCCCCGAGGTCATTCTGCGGAATAATGACAGTGTATTCTCTAAGATACTAATCTGAGCCAGGCAAACGGTGAGCAAAGAAGGATTTTAATTACACCGGAAAAACATTTAGCCTTTATAGATTTGGCGGAATTACATCATTTTCCTTCTCATCTGTTGCTTTCAAGTGTCCTTATTTTTATGTCAAGTGAGGTAAACACTTACATGGAAAAGCTGGCAGAACACATCTGTTTTTTGAAATTATAAACATTGTCTGGTGATGACAGGCTATAAAAACAGAGCAAATGGTTTAATATAAGAATTACTTCAGATTCACTTTCCCCACATTTCATTTTGTAACGCGCGGCCATCCAAGCGTAAGGAACTGCAGCCTGTCAGATGTCATTTGTGATCTCAGACGCATATGTCCTTGGATTTTTTTCGTTATAATCTGTAATTTGTAGAAATTAAACCCACATTTCTAGAAATGTGCTTATTCCTGCTGTACCGGAATACCGTGTAGCTGCTGACCCGCAGAGATCTGCTACAGGCGGAGCATTGCAGGGTGAATGATGGCACATTATGAAAGACACTGAGATCTCAGCTGATGGTCTGGAAATGAGTTTCTCCTTGGAAGTGGAGCAGAAGAGTTTGTGGTTTGCAGCTATAAAGGTGCGACTGCGACAGTTATATAATACACATCATAACAGTCACCTCACCTGACTTTGGTTATGTAACTAGGCACCAAGGCCTGGTTGAAAGGTTGTGGTGACATGGTTGAATATATACAGTAAATCCAAAGATTTGTTGGGATATTGTACAGGTCGCATGGCACAGTATTGGTGTTCTAAATGAAATACATTTATTAAAATATTTATTAAAACATTTGCACAGACATCCCACTCAGACGTCCCTGAATGCACCACCAGCACTGCTTTTGAGAGGCTTCTGCTAGTTATGAAAAACCGACATTGTGCTACTTTTTTGTACAAAAGACAGCGGATCCCTTTGCCTCAACCACAGAGCAAACTGACCTATTCATTATTAATGAGAGAGAGCCACAGAGCTTCCAGGAGAGGAGGGATGTCTCCTCATCTTTTCATTTGCTGTGTTCTACAGAAACATAAAATAACGTTAAAGAAACGTGAGCACAAATACGTGTGGCAGAAATAACTGAAACCTGAGGAAATATTAGTATTAAAAAGAATCTAGATGGCATTTGTTTAAGACTCCAATGAAAATGTGCGTATTTTTAAAGCAGTTTTGTGTTTCCTGTTCAAATAAATTGTTGCAGACATTTTAAGTTGCAACACAGCTTCCGTTGACTTCTGATTTATTAAAAACTTCTTAAAACTTCTTGAAATTGAAAGTTTTTCCTGCTAAGACCAGAGAAGAGCTTGAAACTGTACTTCACATGAAATAGTCTTTTCTGTTGTTGACTCGCATTATCAGTATCAATTATTAGTAAAACATAAATGGAGCATTAAATGATACAAATTTGCTGTGTTTACAAATAAAAAGATTTGGTCCAACGTTTGCAGCATTTATGCAACTAATGACTAAATATGATTTTATTTAGAAAACACTATCACTAAAATGAGTTTTATTGTAAATATGCAATTATGTTTACATTGGGTTCATTATTGGGATGTATATTTTGGGTTTACTGTAACAACAAATATGAATCAATTCTTTTATTTGTAAATCATCTACAAAACAACTTTAAGTTTCTCTTTGCTTGTTTCTCTTTAGCTCCTTGCTACATTTCTTCATTGCTTCATAAATCAGCAATCATAAATTACTATATATACAGCAATATGCACATTTCAAGTAACAAGATCACATCCTCGTTGAAATGAGACCACATGAACTCAAATGAATGAACTGGTGCTTTAAATTAAATATTCTTTTATTATAATAAAGAAAATAGATGTTAACAGGCATAATGTAGGTGAGAACGTTCCAGCAGGAAAGAAAGAATTAAAAAGCACATGTGACTGCATTGAATGTGATATGACTAAAATATTAAGGTATAGTAAAGTAAAAAAAAAAAAGAGAGAAATACACAAAACAAACGTCATGAAGACCTCCGTTGACTGAATCAAGTGTGTTATTTGGGGCTGGAGCAAACACGGCCCTAAGTGCATGAGGTGCATACTCACTGGGAGTATGAGTGAGGTGTTCAGTCTGAGTTACCCACAACACAGTATCAATGCACGTTTCTCAGACTAATAACAGAAGAAAGAATTTATTAGCATTTACATAACAAAACATAAAGTGATTCCGTTAAAAAATAGCGGGCTGAATCCCACCGTCCTAAAGCGTTTAGTTTCCTAAGGTGCAGCAGTGAATAAGATATGACTTTATACAATGTACAGTACACATGAGTTTACATGCTTTAACTTAAACAGATCAGAATACAGTTACGCTATGTGACGATTACGTGGAATAACTGGATGCACAGAAGAAAAAGAAAAATAGTAATTTGTACAAGACACAGTGAGTTTTGACAGGAGCGGCAGTGGTTCCGAACATCGTCACGCCCGGCACTCAAGGCCCATTACTCATTCTCTACGAAGACTCGTGTCAACGCCTGCGACTGTATGTATTTTCTCTAACAGAAGCAAAAATACATAAAGCACATCAGAAAGTTTGGCTTGAACCTGAATTTTAGTTAAAGACACAAAGGAGAAGACAGTGAGATTATTTTTTGAAAACTTTCACTGGAAAAATAGCTACAAGTGGAGTGTTCCAAATATGTGCACATTCGGAAGTATTACAAGCCGTAAAATGTTTTTTTGGAAAAAGTGGATCTAACATTTATAAGCGGGGCATTATATACAGATATTACACCGTCAGCTCCTGCACTTTGTCCCCTTTGTATTGGATAAAATTCTGCCTTATGAACATTGAAACGACTCCTTTTATTGTTGGAATTCCGAGGTGCTACGTGTGTTTTTTTCTCCTAACAGCAACAGTTCCAGAGTTTGTGTAATGAACGATTTTTACACAACTATTCTCAGTGACATCAGTAACGATGTTAGTCCGAAATGGTGCTGAGCTAATGGAAGTTAAACATATGGCGAGAGTCTGGAGACTCCTCGGTGTCAGAAAGAAGCAAACATCAGGAGTACTGTGAGTTTTTGTCCCCCGGATGTCCACAGCTAGTCTAGTACCAGGTTAGGAGGGTCCGTCCAACGCAGGACTTGACCTTGAAGCGCGACGCTCGCCTGGTTCAGATGGAGCTCCTGCGTTTATTGAGTCTTCTGTAGGTGTTGATGCTTTGCAGACCAGTGGACACGGAGCTGATGCCCGAGTGACGCTGCAGGCTGCACACGCAGCCGTTGGAGTGGAGCGGGTTGGAAAAAGCCTCGCCCTGCTCCATGTAGGTGTCCGAGGTGGAGAGGTCACAGGGGATGATCATGGGGATGGAGTACTGCAGCTTCTCTCTACTCTTGTACCAAAGGCAGGAGCACATGGACTGGAAGTGGAGCACCTCCGCGTAAACGTTGCGAAGACCTCGGCTCGCTGCTCCTCCTCCGCCGCCGCCGCCTCCGGCTGCGCCTCCCCGCCGCAGCCGGAGGGCGTGGAGGAGGACGAGGCCGGATCTACAGAGCAGTGGATGTGTCCTCCCACCTGCCCGTTGTGAGCGAGGAGCGCCCGCTGCTCTGCATCCCTCTTCTCATCCTCTGTGTTCATGGTCATGAAGCGCAGCACTGCTAAGTTGAGGAAGGCTCCGATCACAGCCAGACCGGTCAGGATGTAGATGAAGCAGAAGGCCACGTATTCTGGCTTGGTCTGCAGGGCCTGCTCATTCTGCAGCGCCACATAGTCCCCGAAGCCGATGGTGGTGAGCGTGATGAAGCAGTAGTAGTAGGCGTGAAAGAAGCTCCACCCCTCAAAGTGGGAGAAGGCCAGCGCCCCCACGCACAGTGTGCTCATGCAGGATATGAAACCGATGGTCACCATGTTGACCATGGAGACCTCAGTGCGCCTCATGCCAAGGCACTTCTTCAGACGGTGGAGCAGGTACCTGACGAAGGTGTTGATCCGCTCACCGACGCTCTGGAACATGACCAGAGTGAGAGGGATGCCCAGGAGGGCGTAAAGCATGCAGAACACCTTCCCCACATCCGTGCTGGGGGCTGCGTGGCCATACCCTGAGGGGAAGAAGGAGAAAGGGACAGGGTTACCGAGGCAGAACTAATTAAATCTGCAGCGCAGAGGACAGGAGCCGGAGAGGAGCCGGCCTGGAGCCGACAGATACACAGGAGGGAGATGATTTGTATTCTTTCAACAGCACTTCCCATAAATTGGAAGGCTCTTCATTTCACAGCGGCAGAATGCAATTGGAGATGAGAATGCAAGACGTGCGGCAGCGATGGCCAAGTATTGATGTCGCGTATGCGAGTGAGAGCTTGAATAATTAATTGACAATTGCTCTCTGCAGAGTGGCTTAAGCTAATAAGTACGTTTGCAGCTAATTAGTCCTCTGCCTTTCCATATCCGTGTAGCGCTGGTTGTACACCATCAGTCATTTGTCGTTCGTGTAACGCCATCGCCACTTGTCCGGCAGTCTGCTGACCGCGTTCGATGCACGTGTGCACCAGCAGTCAAAAAAAGAGAGTGTCGTTTCAAAGCTCGGAGCAGAGCAAACACTCTGTCGTTGACATGTCCAAGTGCTGCACTGACCAGACCACCAGCTAATTTCATATTAATCTTTATGTGCTGACACAGTGGAGCTCATGAATTTCCCTCTGTTTGATCTCCTTTCAGGCACACAGCAGATGAAGTGTCAACATTTTGTCTCATTATATCATCTCCTCACTCCTGTTGTCCCAGTGCTAGGAGACGCACGCATGAAGTCATTATCAACTGAAACGTACACCGTACATGTGGACCGCGTCGCACACGGGGGGCTGAAAGATGATGTCTGATAACTATGAGATCAACACGTGGAAACGCCTGAATGCAATTACTCGAGGGGTTGATCTAATTCTTTGGGCTCCGGCTTTATTTTCACACCGATTCGTGCCGTCGAGCCATCTGTCTGTTATGTGTCAAATGTGTTCAAAGCTTTTCCAGTGGTGCTGCCAAAACGAGAGCCGTTACATCTGATGCTTCTCTTTATGGTAGGAAAAACCTGACCCGTTCACTACGCACCGGGACATTTTGCCATTTTTCTCATCATATGTATCTCGTTTTCTAACGACACATTGATTTATTATACACAGTCCAGTTTACCAGACTGATTCTCTGGCCAACAAAACCTCACACGCTTTTTCCAGCATTTTCTTAATGTTTCCCACACATGAACCACATCATCAAATACCAGAGTGCTAATTTTAATGGGACGTTTTTTTTTTTTTTTTATACAAATCAACATTTATAATGCATCAGCGTGGTGAAGCATGTTCGTCACTTTTACGTCACTTTAAATACTACAAAGTAATAATGTTTAAATTGTTATTTCAGTGTTTTTGTTTTTTTATGTATAAGAAGCTATTTCAACAGCTTTGCCATTAAAGTACTTTTAACTCCTTTGTCCATTTAGTTATGACTTCTGTTTCAAAGCTAACTTTAGCTGACTTTTCCCCTTTTCCACTGTGTATAAATACATATTGATGTGTTGATAGCAGTAGTTACAGAAATTAAAAATTCGATTTTTGTTCTGACATTTGACTAGGTAATGACTAGGACATGAATGTACGGGATGAATATTGGGATTTAAGTAGATAATAATGATAATAATTAACATGTGAGTGAACATAAATAGTGACTATGTTTTAACAACATTGCTCAGATATGAAGGATTTCAAAGTTTTGGCACGACAGCTTCCAAAATGTTTTATATAAGCTTGTTGTGTAACCAGTCAATAGTGTGTAGCTTCTATGTACAGTACAGACATTTGTTCATATTCCACAGCTACAATATATTCATTTGAAAGTTACCAACATTTGCTGCTGCTGGAGAGTTAAAAATGAAAGAGAAACATTCATGGTACACAAATATTGTGTATTACTCACTATAATGTAGAAAAAATGTAAATAATAATGCAGGTTTATTTTTTATCTGCTGTATTAATCAGAAAAAGGACGGCTTTGTCAGGTGAGCACAGGGGCTGAGCTGGAGCCTGTGGGGAGCTGTCAGCAGCAGGGAGCAGTGGGAACAAGCAGAGTGACAGGAGCAGGCTTCAACAGAAGAAGGAAAAGCTGGAGGCGACAGGTCCAGCAGTCCCGCTGCCGTGCGAGAGCGAGTGAAGAGGCCTTCATGACAAGTTCATCGCCCCCCCCCTCCTCTCCCCACCGGGCCGCACTCGCTCCCCCAACAACAACGACAAAGTTATCATGAGACAGGACGTCCCCGCTGCTCGTCCGGACACGCTGGGGAAAGCCACCAAGGCCGCTTGATCTGTTTACATGGATTCGAGTCGTTGCCGCTGGCAGAGGAAAAGTGCAGCCTCACCACCACTCGCAGGACCGCAGAGGTTTGACGGACATCAGACAGCAGACGCGTGCACTCTGCGCCGTCTGAGGCTGAAGCTTTTACCAAACATAAAATGAAGTCATTTGGTTCCAAAATAGCAGCGTCATTACGCAGGAATGACTGCCACTATTTGTGCATAATTCATGAATTGATGGAAAAAAACAGAGCGGAGACATCTGGGAAATTACAGGCTATCAGCTTTTTCCTCAGGAACAGTAATTCCCTCTAAAATTAGCTCACATTGTCAATTTGTGGGGGGATAGTTGCAACAACTTCACCGCAGCCCAGGGCCGATTGTCTCATGACATCATTTATGTAATAATCATATGAAAGAAAGTTTGAAAATTGCATAACACTGAAAGGTCGTGACACCTGTTAAAAGACGTATTAGGCCAAATTAACAAGCAGGGAAAGGTTATTGTTGTTAGCAGAACACAGGTGCACCATGGTCCAAACTGCCCCCCCCCCAAGCTGCTGCTTCTCATTACGGAACCAGAATTTAGAGCCAAGCATCTAACACGCTGGTGCTGATTGAAATGCTTCGAATGGCTTTGCAGAGAGATGAAGTATGATCATATGATGTTTGATGTTCCCAAACAGTGCTAACATTGACGTTTAATTTGAAAGTCTTTGATCCAGCCTTTCACAGTTTTCTCCCCTTGATTTCTTTCGCAAAGTTTAATCCTCTCAGTTATTTGAGCGGAGGGATTCACCGCTGTGCCACATTAACCCTGAGTCCGATTTTCTAAATTAATTGTCTGATATCTACCGGCATTGCTGATCTGTGGCGATGCAAATGTCATTGAAGCTGTTTGCCACGTGACCTTTTTTGTCCCGTAACTGCACGTTTGTCTCCCAAAAAATGTCCGCTCGGATATTACGGCTCCATAAACGCATCGCTCACATCACCCACAGCATCTAAAGTCTTCATTATACTGATTAATTAGGCTGGAAATAAAATCAGGCTTTGAAAATACATCAAAGAATGGCATAATGTGGCTGTTGGGTCTCTTCTGTGTCACTCAATTAAATTTTCATTGATTACCAGGCACAATTTGTTCTCGTGAACAAGACGAGGAGCACGGCTTATTTATCATGTGCATCGCCTCACCTAATGGGGGAGGATTCTCTGAGAGAGGTGATGCGGAGACAGCGGCAGGGTCTAATTCATCAGGACTTTGGACAAAGAAGAAGCTGCCGAGAGCCACGTGCCTCATTAAAATGTCCAAAACACGCAGAGTAAAAGCGAGCAAAGAGAGAATGAAATAAAGTGCAGATGATTCGCTCGCAAATGAGGCTGCGGGACGTGAGAGCTCAGTAAAAGGGACGCTGTCTCGGGAGATGGTGGTATGTCCACAGCCTGGAGACCTGCCAGTGTCTCGCTGTACAATACACTCATCGGGGTTGGGCGTGTGGTGCAGGGTTTCATTTAAGCCTGCTGGTTTCCCTCGTCTTTGAATAAATTCATTTATAATCATCATTTATTAACATCTCAGCAAAGAGTGAGTGTCTTAACACGGACAAGGGTTTAGTGTGTTAAGGGTCATCATACAAAGATTATGACTGAATAACTAGTGGCTAATGCAAAAGCCTCTAGTAAAGCCACAGTAACAACTTGAAACTACAGTAAGCAACTTTTTGGATTTTGTGTTTTTAGTGGAAAAATACCACAAGGTTTATTAGGTCGGCTGTGACCCAGAGCCACTGAACAGCACTGCCAGCTGTGCGAAGGTATTTCTATGTATAAGTTTCTGAGCCATCCTAACCAATCAGATGTCAAACATTCTTAGTTGTAGTTATTATTTCTAAAAAAATGACACCTGAAGGGCCGGGCTGAGCGTGGCAGAGCGTAGCTGCACAGGTGGAGGAAGAGGAGTGGACAGATATTAAACCGTCCTGAGGGGAGAGCGGGGGACAGGGTGCATCTGGGTGTGTTGGGTCCTTTATAATGGTGAAGGCTCATGAGTTGAGCTGGTTGGCGTGGATATCGCTCATATTAGGAGGTGAGGATTTGCTCTGACCACCTGCTGCAGGTTTTATTGTGTCTGATGTGGTGCAGCTGGAACGTCAGTGTGTGGAGCAGTACACGTCAGGATGCTCAGATGAGTAAAGTATTTCTAATAATTTACAGCTTCGCGGAAAAGACGTGCGTTGCCGTGGCGGTAAACAAATTCCTCCCGCAAAGCTCAAGTGTGGCGAGGTGTTAAGCGTCATCGCAGTATTCAGCCGTATATGGGCAGCCCAGTTCTTCACCGTACAGGTGGCGTGAACAGCCGCCCCCGCGCGGCGTCACTCTTATCTGCATTTACGCCATTCCTAAAGTGCCACGTGCACTGACGAATGTTCTGTTACCACACTGTGTAAATCGACTCAGATGGCGTCACCCGGTTTGGGGCCCGGCTGTCTCTGACCTGCAGCTCGCTCTGCCTCCCGGCGGGGCCCGTCTCCACAGCCCACTTTCATCTCCAGCTGTGTCTGGCCATCCTCACACAACCAAGCCGATCCCTAACTTCTTGTTCACTTGCGAGCGTCATGCGTTTCCATTTCCGTGGGTGACATCCAACATTAAAGGCTAATGAAGATTCTGGTTTTCCCACGAATCGATTTAAACACGGGCCCACAGATCCCCATCAATTCCAAACTACAGACACTTCAAACTCCAGATGACCCGGTGTTTGTTTAGTCAGGCACTTAAACACAGCTCTGGCTCTCCCACCTCCCTCCATTAGGTTTGACCTGCAAGACCTCACTGACAGCTGCTGTGTAATGTCTGAGTGAGAAAGGAAAGAATTCCAGGAATATGTTTAATTGGAAAAAATATCAATATTTAGAGTCAATGAGTGCAACTGTGATCTATCAGGGAAAAAGGAAGCGTTGATGCTTCATTTATTTTCAGTGAGTTATGAATTAGAAACGTGTTTTCTGCTGTTTTAATGTCACAATGCAACAGAGTACAGCAACACGTAATTAAAATCTTCTATTACAGGTCAGGTCCGGACTTCCAACGTAAAGGGCAAAATATGGTGTTTGTCCGGTTTCCAAAACCATAACAAATGATACATGACTTCTGTCTGATGTGTCAATTTTGTGGTTAGGGATTAAGAATAGAAAGAGATTGTGGTCACGGTTTAAAGAAACCAGTGTTCACTGTTCACGAGAGGCAGCATGCAGCAGCAGCAGCAGCCTCCTCCAACCTCCTCCCCAACCATGAAAAAACCCACTCAGCATGACAAAGGTTTACCTGTGTGTTTTCAATGCAACACGGACACTTTGATTTGCAAAACACAGTACGTGTAATGCACAAGAAACCAAAGCTGAATATGTTTGAATTTATGCAAATGTTTCTAAAAAGTACTTATGGAAAAACGAGTTCAGCTTCTAGTCAGTGGGGACAGATTTCTGTGAAAGCAAATATTATTCTTTGTAGCTTCTGGGAGTCTTGAGGTGCATCCAGTACCTCCAATAGTTGAAGTAACAGCAATATAATAATGTGAATGTTTTTTCTAATGACACAATTTATGTAATCACCAAAAATCACAATTTATTACACAAACTTTGAAGAACAAAGTATTAGATGGAAGCCAAGACAGTCATTTGGATTTGGCAAAATTATCGTGTTATCTCGAGAAAACAAACTTTGTTTTCCCAAGAAATTAACTCGTTATCACAAGAAAACCAAGTTGCTATCCTGAGATAACGAGATAATTATCCCGTTAAGATAATGGCAGAAGAAAGATAATAGCATCCACAGCTACTCAAATAATCATTTTGTCTAGATTACTTCCACCTCATAATTGTCGTAACTGTAATTGAATTCAAAGTTTGACCAAGTGCACAGCTCAACCGGTGAAGCAAACCGAGCCCAAACTCCTCCCGGCTGAATTTAAATCATAGAAAGCCTATAAAATCAGCCTGTGTAATAAGTGCAGAGAGTATTAAACTTCCTGTCGACAGCCTTCGGCTTTTGTCACAAACTGCTCGTGGCACACAGTCAGGTCTTCCAAGGTTGGCTTGTACTTGTCGCAGACTTAAGTGATTGCGGCCTTATGTGGAGGAGCCGCTGTACGGAGAGCGTGTTTTCAAGGGCCGCACTTTGCCTGGTAGCTCGCTGCCACCGGTGTGGGAACGTGACGGAAAGTGAATCAAAGAAAAAGTCAAACTTGGAGCAGCGCACTTCCAAGATCATAATTCCACTGGGTACTTGTAATGATGTATGCGAGCGTGTACATTACACTGCTGTTACTGTCAGCCAGCTGTAAAATCGTAAGAATAATTTCTTTAATCAAACCTTCATAACAATGAGAGTGTTGGGCCAGTGAAGAAGAGAGAGAACGTGGGGAGACAGGACGTATTCATCACCAGCGCTGTGATGTCATGCCAGAGGAGACGGCGCGTTGGCAAAGCGTCTGTCTGGGTTCACGCTAACTCGCTTACCCCCTGTGTGAGCTTGGGAGCACGTGCTCCGACCCGGCTCACAGCTGGGGCCCCGAACGCTGAGCGACCGGCGGTTCGGGCAGAGAGCTGCGACTGCGCTGCCAGTGCTGCAGTGAAACCCGCTCATTGTGCGGCACACCTGCAGCGTTCATATGTCGTCCGCTGAAGCATTTCATCCTTGATTAAAATGCACTAATCTGCTCCCGAGTGTGTGTCCAACCATCCAAGTCTTAGGGTTTGCTTTCACAGTGAAAGGAAAAAAAAAAAAAATCCCTATCAGGGTCTATTTCCAAACCTACTTCTTAGGTTCCCTTTTAGGGGATATGAGAGAAAACCTTGGCAGGCCTTAGTTTTCCATGAGGTCAGTCGGCAAGGCATTCCAAGCAGAGTGTGAGATCTCTGGGAGGTTTGGCTAATTAAATAAATCAATGATTTATGTACCTGATACACAGTTGATACTGAGTGATTTTTAAAACTCACAGCACAGCCGGAATAAAATGGGGTTCATGTGGAGACAATGTACACAAGAGCTGAGCGGGACGAGGAGGGGGAGACAGAAGAGAGCAAGTACAGTACGACGGAAATAAAGGAAAAAGATCAAATGCTGACGGGGGGAACAGATTTGAACCCATCAATCTGTTTTGTAGTATTTATAAAAACAATCCGTTAAAAATCTAATGCTGTAAAAGGTAATTTACGTGGTAGGAAGTCTTTCATTTGTAGTCATTGCTAATGTAGGAACTCCGAGTTGGGATTTCTTTCCAGGCTTTTAAGAGGTCAACTCCAATACAAGGCGTATCTGTTTCAAGTGCTCCATCTGGGTTATCTGCTTTGAAAGTGCGCCTGTGTGGGCACAGGGAGGGAAAGAGTAGGCAGGAAGAGAGAGCAAGTGGTGTAGAATGATGCCGAAAGCTGATTTCGGCATCATTCCATCTTATTTCAGAGAGCACACGTTAATATTGCTTGTGGTGAAGAGTGCGAAACGCGCACTGCGTCTGCTCGTGACAAGAACCACGAGCCGAGTCAAAACAAAACAAATGCACAGAAATATGACACGATTCCCTCAGTTTGCTCTATTTCCTCACCGATTGTTAGACATGCCAAGCTACAACAAATAAAATCCTCTTCGTGAAGTGTTGATTCAACTGTACGGTCATTTTTGCAGGATTTAATTTGTGCTGCTGCTGAGCTGCATTAGTCCAAATAATACGAGCGGGGTGGAAAAAAATGATAGAGAAACACCTACACTGCACATTCCAAAATCCTCCTCCATGAAGTGAAGGGAGGATTTAGTGCAGGGCTTTTGGATTAGACTTGGTCTACGTAAAGAACAGCGTGTGAACACCACATTTGTGTTTGCAAGTGACATCGGCTAAAGGTAATGACATTAAACGCACCATTTGGTGGCAGCTGGACTATTCACAATTAACCTGAAGAACTGCGATATGTAAATGTGGAGGCATTTATAGGAACTGATACTGGTTTTGCACAAGAGCAAGGATGTTTTTTTACAATATAAAACTTCAATGAATTCAAAATGTATAACAGAAAATAAAAAAAACAACCTTGTTTTGCTATTGTTATGAGAAAGAGCTATAAAAGCTCAACCTCCCTAATCCACAGAGTATTCTCTGTATTTATTTAGAGCCCAGCACAGGGGGAAAATAACTGGTTGAATAAACTCAAATTCCATTTTTTAAAAATGTGGATGAGTGAAATGTCCCTTACCATTACCCATGACCTTATTATTGTTATGGTAAATGATTTTCGGGCAGAAGGGCCAAGTGTTAATACTGAATCCAGTTTTCTTACATCCCACCCTCCAACATGTGTCTTCAATCGTGATGTACGACACGTCTTATTTGCTTCCTAATTTGATACCAAGTAAAATTCATATCACATGCTCACATCTGTCTGGATGAGGTAGCAGGAAGACAAAACGCTAGTGTAGACGTCAAAGTCAGAGTTTTTGAATGGTGTCGTTAATGACTTTTTCTTGAGTGGTTGTAGATCTAATGTCTTATTACTGTGTGTCAAAAAAAAAATATCTCGCTCTGTTGTGCTGAAAAAGAAATTCAAATATTGGCGTGGTAAAATATAAAGGTAAAATTAAAAGTTTCCAAAACGACCAGACATACCGTAGACTTCCTTCATAGAAGGATTGCTTCTTTTATTAATAACAAATGGTGTCACTTAGGTCATATTGTAATAAAAAATCTCAAAGGTTACAACCCTGACCTTTATAAGGTGTTTTATTATACTTTATGATAATTATTAATTTATTTCACTGTGTATTTATATGAATACAGATGTGGCAATCACCGGTGTTACCAATGCAATGAACTCATCGTTTGAACATGAAAACAAGGTCCAAAACATCCAACATCCAACAAAGCATCTCCATAGATACACTGGGCACCAGGATAATGCTGCCACTGTTAACGGACTCACTGATGGGAGTCTGTTTTCCCCTTACACCACCTTTCTTCTCCTCCACCTCTTCACACTGCGACTTCATCACATTATCACACTGTATTGTTGCTTAGTCTCAATCATTTACAGTGAATGTCAGCACTGTTTTCAATCAGTGGTCTCAGAAAGACCCACTGTGGTTTTTGGCCCCTGTGGTTTAGTTCTGTAATAGCTATCTGCCTTTTAATACGAGAATTGATCCCAGGACAGAAAACTCTGAGATTTGAAGCATCGATATTTCAGGATGAATTCAGGCATGAGTAATCAATAGGGTCAATGTGTGAATGGTTGTTAATCAACCTGGGAAGGAATAAAACACCACGTGGAGAAATGTGCAGTCACACAGGCAGTTCAAGGCGTCAAGGCCTAAATGTTCAAAACAACCACTTCACCAGCACATGGCACAACGCAGGGATGCCAGCTCCTCTGGGCAAGACGTGAAGCAGTCCACCTGCGTCTGAAGGACAGGAGACACTGCTTCGAGGACACACGTTAGTGAAGAAGGACGATGGTTTGAAGAGGAGTTATGGAAACCACTCACGTCAAACTAGATCGTGGCTCAAGCGACCCCCATGTGACCTTAATAAACGTGGAGGTGTAAATGACTCCACAGAGGTTGATTACCCGGAGTCACTAATGTCTGTTATGCATAAATATTTAAAATAGGTAACAAGACGTGATGAATGTGCAGTTGAAATTGGGTAAACACTGAAAGTAGTTCCAACAATAGTAGTTTAATGGTTAGAAATGATGCCAATAAGCAGTGAAGAAAGTGTTTAAACTGCTATTTTAAATTATAGATAAACGTTGATGTATTAGTTAATTGCAACATTTGTGAATAAATTGTTGACAGAACGACAAAGTTATTGCAGTGGTCGAAATGGACTAAATGGGCAAATTGTTAAGAGCAGAACATTGTTACAACAGACGGCAAAATGCTCATAGACAGTTTAACCAACTTAAATAATATTGAAGGAGACGTTAGATAAAGATTACGATGAAATGAAACTGTTTGGTACATCCGTCAGACAGAAAAGCACCAACCTCACATGTCTGCTGACGATGGTTGTTGGGATGATGATATTCATTTTCTGTGAAATATATAAAGAGCAGAGACACACTTACATCTAGGCTAGGAAGTGGGCCAAGTGTGAAGCAGGAGACGGCTGCTAAAATTCACACATCATCAGCTGCCTTTGATTCATTTGCACTGCAAATGAATTGTTGTGTTTGCATCACGTGACAGTGGGGCTGTAGAAAGAAACAACACTCGAAGGTTGTGAATCTGCTCGAGCGTATGATAAATTGCAAGTGAAAATAGCCAAACCCGATGTCACGGAAAACAACATAGAATATGTGACCAGCCTGTTCAAATATGACATAATCTTGTGGTGGCTGGTAATTTGGACTCCAGCTGCTTATTGTTTTATTCAGCTGAATGGTCTTTTTCAAAATTGCTGCTGCTGCTCCTGCTATCTGGTTCCTCGATTGCTTTTCATTATTCTCTGATTTGTTTTTTTTGCCAGTTCTGACTCTTCCCCCTCCTCTCAGTCCATTTCTCTGCCCAGTAATTCAAACATTTATATTTGCTCTTTCTGTGCGGCACAGTCACCTGCCATCCGACACCTCGTTTCACCAATATATTCATATACACAATGTGGCCGCTGTTCAGCTGCTCTCAGGGAGCAGATGCTGAGGTGGACGCGCACACCACGGTACATGAGACACACAGATCAGCTTACACAGAAAGCAGGTAGACAATATGGAAAACACTGGATTAGATGAAAGGACAGAGGTCACACAAAGGCGAGAAGCATCATCGAATCACACAAAGACCAGAACAAGTGAATGAGTTGATAAAGAGAAGCTGCAAAAAAAAAAAAAAAAAAAAAAAAAAAATCCTGTCAGGCATTTGTGTAAATGCAGCACGGTGCTAAAGCGGTTAGCTCTGCCCTCTCACAGCGAAGGTCCCCGGTTCGAATCTCTGGCCTTTCTGTGTGGAGTTTGCATGTTCTCTCTGTCCTCACGTGGGTTTACTCCTGGTTAAGTGCTGACTCTAAATTTCCTGTAGGTGTGTGTGAATGGTTGTCTCTCCGTGTTGGCCCTGTGAGACTGACGACCTGTCCAGGGTGGAGCCCGCCTCTTGTCCAGTGACAGCTGGGAAAAGCTTCAGCGCCTTGTGACCCTGAACAGAATAAGCAGTTGCAGATTGCTTATGCTGCAGAATTTTGGACAGAGCCAATGCTAGCTGTTTCTCCGTGCTAACTGTCCTCAGTTTTATATAAATGGCTTTATAAACTTTAATAGTCAATAAACAGGAAAGAGCATAATTTTAACATAACTTTGGTCATTTTCTAAATTAGACTTAGAATTCTGTAGACACAATCAGTCTAAAACCAGAATTAGCGTGTTCCTCCACAGCAACAACCAACCACAAACAGCCAGACACATCACTCCGCTGGATGACACGCTTCCTCATTATAAAATGCCTAAAATCTTTGCACATGCATCCGCGGCCTCATTTGTTTAAAACTCTCCACCAAGAGTTTTAGAATATGAATCAGAAGAAAACCTTCACCTCCTTTCTCTATTTATTTACAGTAGCTTTTGTTTTCATATGTAGGCAGAAATCTTTAGTAACAGCAATTAGATTCTAACTGAAGTGGTTCAAACAATTCTACCCACTGTTGTTCAAGGAGACAATTTAAGAAGTGATTTGACAAAAATAGTTCCAAACAAAAGCCCGTTTGACGAACACCACGGCTCGTGCGTCAGCGCTCACACACAGACCAGCGTGTGTGTGTGTGTCTTTGATAATGGCTTTGTAGTGGAGACACAAGTGCCCATCGAAGTCCTGGCTGAGCTGTCCGACTGGGTCCATTGCCACATTGTAGAGCTGTCAAATGTTGTGTCGCGTGATGTGCAAGACCAACGCTGGCACCTGACCTCGTGCAAATGAATCAAGTAATGGATCTTATGAAGGTGTCAGATGAACCTTTCACTGCACTGCCGGCTGCTGCTCTCCTCGGCACTGAGAAGATATCCTCTGTTGTTTATTTGGTGATTATTTTAGTTTTCTGGCACAAATCGGAGGAAAGTAGCAAAAATAAAAGCTATTTGCCTTAATGGCATTTCATAAGAAGCCGTCAGCTGGCATTTAATATTTATTTTCATTTCTGTGCTGTTTCTGTATTTGGTCTTTGAGTGCAGCGTTGCACATAATATGACAAATACACAAACACTGCTCACAGACTTTTGTGAACCTGTTAGGTCAAAGGTCAAATCTCCTGATCTCCTAATTACAGTGACCTTGCAGCCATGGGGGCTATTTCCTCTATCTCTAACAAGCACAGAGGGGCAGTATATGTGGGCAAATTCCTAATAAAACAATCATGTTATAGCTATTCCCGAAGGACCGTGCAGTGTGTCAGCTCTCCTTGTCACCTTGGTGAGGTAGCCACTGCCTCCGGCTGCCCATATGGCAGGAGCAGACAGACAGGGAGCAGAGAATCAGCTCCACCTCCACTCAATCTGCAGGTTCACCTTAGCAGACCTGGGTCACACAGTTTCTGCAAATCCATCCGTGCTTGTTTTAACCTAGTTGGAAAACTGCAGTATTATATTTGTCAGGCTTCATTTTTTGAGTAATCTACTGCTTCTAATTTTTTATTTAAAACCTGCTTCTTAATATTGTGTCTACAAATTGCTTCATACGCAGCCGAAACCAGCGCATCATCGTTCTGTTGTAGCCTGATCTTCACGTGCAGCTCACAGAACCGTACAGTGACTCTCTTACAATTGATTCGCTCTCAGACTCATAGATCTTGTTCTCAAACAAACGTTCCTTAACTGTATTTTCATCATCCTATC
This sequence comes from Channa striata, assembly GCA_033026295.1. Lineage (NCBI taxonomy): Eukaryota > Metazoa > Chordata > Actinopteri > Anabantiformes > Channidae > Channa > Channa striata. Next base: position 7,288,738 of record CM065170.1, read on the forward strand.
AACATCTGTATTTTTGGATTCCAAACACTGCCCTACTAGTATGTAGACAGACTGTCAAGGTCTGCTGGGATAGTTTTTTTTCTGTAAGCGATGTGAAAGTGCCTGAAAACCATCATACGACAGTGATCAATTCAGCATTGCAGTAGTTTCCAGCACAGCTAGAAGCCTTGAATCTTTGATTAATCAAATTGCTTCTGCACTAATTGGTTATAAATTGTGATAAACGAAATATCAGCGCGTGGATAAAGAGCAGACACGTCACCTCTGACAGATGTGATATTCGGATGAGTCCAAATAGGTTAGCCGCCTCTTGGTTTAGCCCAAGGTTGTCACGGGGCACTTTGATTTTGTGCATGGGTATTAAATGTGTACTCATAAGATTGCGCTGTGATCGCAGCCCCGAGGGGTAAACACACACGCTCACCTATCGCCGTTATTGTTATTATCATTACGCCCCCTGTGTGTGACAGTCCACTTCATCCAGGTTGGCTTGTTTGAGAGATTAAACAGATGCTGGATGCAAACGGGGAAACAAATTCCCCTCGGAGACGCGCTGCAGTCGCTTGGCGCTGTCGGGCTGAATTATTCCAGCTCGTAGCCAGTTGGATTAGTGTAAAGCTGATACAGCGCGCCGGTTACCAAAGCATTCAGCACAATCCCCATTTCTGGACTGAGGGGAAGCTGGAGCCGTCATCGGCCAGTGAGTTGTGGGAAAATCACTTCAGGTTGTTATGATAAGGACGGCAATGAAAGCTCTTTTCTGTGAGCCATAAACATGCAGTATTAGCTCCTCACCTCTCACCTCAGTATTTATAGACGCCCTCCAAACTGCTGAGGAGCCCACATGCTTTTTTTTTTTTTTTTTTTTTGCTTTTTGACACATGCAAGTGCTGAGGCTACTGAAGTTCCACCATCACCAGGCAGAGTGAGGAGACAGCTCTGAGCTTCGGGCACAAAAATCATCACCCTGCCGGCTGGTACTGCATGAACCCCCCCCCCCCCCCCCATCTCATCTGATACCAGTGTGTGTGTGAGAGAGCTGGTTTTCATAATGCACGTTTCACAGGAAGAATTTCTCTGCTGTAGATGTGCGACTGACTAGCTGCTTTTTTGCCTGACTAACTGCTTTTTATAGCAGCACGGGCTAGTTGTAATTTCGGATCGGGGGCCCTGGGGTGCAGTCGACTGACTTTCCTCTGGCATTTTGATGAAATTGGAACAAAAGCTTTTGAGTTTGCCCTTTTGTTTAGATGTTGAAGGATTATTGCTGTATAAATATTTTTGTGTTGCTGTTGTTCAGATGTCAACACACTTTTCAGCACTCGGTGTATGTAAATGTGTGTGTGTTCTGCGCTGTAGGATTATAGGAGAATACAGATGCATGTACAGTATATACATATGTACCTCAGCTGGACAGTCGCGGACATCACTCAGCTGGGGCTCTGTACAGTATCTCTCTTGTTTATGGAAATGGCTGCAAAACGTTAACACAGCGAAATGCACAAGCGCACACAGATCCATACCACACACATACTAATGTACACATAATGAGCTTTTTAGTGCAAAATTTCCATCAGCATTCATGCATATTGCCAGCGTGGGCTCTTAGGCATCATTGAGGAAAATATCGAGATGCTTTTGTGTCAGTGCCCCAACGTTTCGGCGCAATATGAGATAAATCGTCTCAGAGCATATGAACTGCAAAACTCTCCATTACGACTAATAGCCATTCCATAGTAAAACTCTAAAGGGGAAATTTGTGAAATGGCATATGATGCTAGTATGGAGACATCCGAGTAATTTATATTCTTTATAAATCATGACAGCTACAGTGAATTCAGTCCCTCAGAAACCTCTCTGTAAATGTGTGTCTGTGACCCATGTGTATAACTTTATGACAAAACTCGAAATTTGAAAAAATAAAAACATCACGTTGGAGCTTTATGCTTTCATGTGGGAAGCCATGCTGCTTGTAATTTCTAACATTCTATGGGAGCCACTTCTCTTCTCAGAAATTAATCTTTTTAACGTTGTTGATGTTGCAACAGTTGCGAGATAACAGCAAATGGAGCGGAGGCCAATTTGTCTTAGAATAGGCCCTTTTCTTCATGAAGGGTCATGACAAAAATGCTGAAACGAGAAAAGCTAATGGAAGTCGACATTTCAAGTTGACCAGTCAAATAAAAATTCTTCAAATACACGGAGAGCTGCCTGTAAAATATGTGACTCGAAATCCTTTTTCTTTCATGCTCCGCTGTAAACTCTACGCCTTATTACCCACATTGTTCCTGGAATCATATCCCAACTGACTGCACACTGAACAAGTTTCCAATACCTTTCCTTTTCAGGTCACAAAAGGAGCATCATGACACAGACACAGACAGAGTGAGACGGAGAGAGTGAGACAGAGAGAGAGAGACGGAGAGACAGAGCCCAGTGACAGCTTTGTGCATCTACACACAGGCTCCCATTACATGCCATTTTCCATCGGTGTGCCACTCCGTTACCGCTAATGATCGTTGCCGTTCACCAAACATAGAGGCTCTAATGAGCTTGAACCCAACTTATTGTTGCCAAACAATGAATCATTCTCGCTCATGTGCAATGCAAATAGCGATAATCACTGCATCGATACTATTCAAATATTAAAGCAGCTGACTGATGGTTTTTTGTTTTCTTTGCAACTGCTCCTACTAACATCATCGTAGGCGACTTTCGCTGTGTTCAGCAAGTTGGTCAAATGCAAACAGAGCTTTGATGAGCTGAAAATAGAGCCCATCAAAAAGTGTTGGTCAAACAAAACCCCCTGCAGCCTTCTTATGAACAAATATACTCTTGTTTTTATTATTTATATATATGTATTCAGTATAGGATCTACTTGGCTTACAGTTTTTTACCACACACAGGAGGAGGATGTCAGAAATCCACTACTGCATTGTTGGTTTTGGTCTTTCTATGGAATTCGTTGACACTGAGATCAATATAGAATAACACCAGACTTCTCCAGTTCCACAAATTCTGTGTCAAACTGCATAAAGCGAGCCAGTACATTTCCTTTACACATCAACGGTGCTGATGGACCGGAGCACGGGGGGACACATCTCAGTTAATCTCAAATTTCCACTGGAAGGATTAGGACATTAATCGAGCAGCTCTCTAAAAGCTCTGCTTTGTGAAAGAGGCAATTCAATATTCCAGGACATGAGATTATAGGCATTCTTCTATTCAGAGAAAAAAGTGAAAGGGGTTCACATTTCTGATCAAATAAACCTCACGGGAGTCGGTCTGGCACAGCACAGCTGAGTCTTTACAGCTGTAGTGTGGTGTGTATTTATACTGTGGAACAGAATCAGTAGGAAACTTCAAGTTAAAGAGATTCAGATCTCACTACTGTGTACTATTTTATTTGGTTAAACTCCAGTCAGCCCCCACTGGATTATGAAGTCTAATAAATACAGTCGTGTTTTGTTTAGTGAGTCAGGCAGGCACTCAAATTTCCACTGAGGCAGCGGAGCATAAAGCAGACGTACAGTAAGTAAACACTGGCTGCTCATGTGAACGGAGCTGCAGCGGCAATGAGAGTCACTTCCCTCAACTTTCTCAGACGTTACTCCTCAGATCCAGAACAGCAACAAGCTCTCTCCGCCAACAATAGCTGTGAATGTTTCAGCGTTCCTCCCTGCACACTCGGAGCCGGCGAAAAGGCCCAAAACGAGCTGCAAACATGGCAAGAAATCTAAACGTTGTTCAAAAAATTTAAGTTAAACAGAGACTAATCTGGAAAAAAAATCCAAACTGCAGTTACAAGTGGCCGTAGCAATTATAACATAGTCCAACATCCCAGTTCACAGCACAACAGTGTGTTTTTCCCCCAGAACTCTTACACAATATTAACAGCGTGTTTATTATCGTCAGCATGACATCCTGTAACATTAGTTAAGTGGTTATTTGAAGCCAAACCACAATGTTTTTTTACTAAACCTAACCACCGTCACTCAGCTCTTGGGATCTGATAACCCAAGACTGAACATAATAAATCTTATCTGAACAGCCCAAATATAATTGTTACCATGACGATGCCAGCCGTTGTTAGTGTACTATTTAATGTTCCACTAACAGCCACCATTTACATTTAGCAAGATGCTTTTATGCAAAGCGACACACACATGTACATGATGGCGATGGCTGCCACGCAGGATGCCCATCTGGGCCATCGGGAGCAACTAGGGGTTCAGTGTCTTGCACAGGACACTTCAACATGCAGGAAGGAGGGACCGGGGATTGGGCCGCTGACCCTGTGGTCCGTGGACGACTGCCTTACCAGCTGAGCCACCCCATAGGAGACCTGCTGCTGTTTCAAGAGATCAAGAGGTTCGTGTTAGATTACTTGTTGACTTGAAATTGTCCAGAGGTTTAAATGGTGTGTCTGCGTGTGTCTCTCTGTGTTGGCCCTGAGATAGACCGGAGGCCTGTCCAGGGCGTAACACGCGTCTCCCCTAATCCAACTAAGGACAAGTGGTCACAGACAACGAAGGAATGGATAGATGTTGCACACGATAACATTTAAGGAGTAACTCTACAAAGTCCTCGCAAAGTATTCACACAACCACCGTGTGACAGGTGTTTAAAAAAAGTTTGTGGACCTGATGGATCCATTAAAAATTAATTACTCAACATTTAGCATCATCGCAATCAGATTCAAACATGATTCTTTTGCTGGGAGTTTATGTCAATAAACCATCTGCTTTCAGAGCTGCTACAAGTTGAAATCCAGTGTTTTACCACAGCACAGCATATGGTTTTGCAGGCATCAGGGACTACAGCAGAATCTCCTGGTACTATTTCATAGTGCAGTAGTTAACCTGACCAAAATTCTTAAAAAATGAAACACACGAGAGTGTTCACGACCAAACTCCCCGGGTGATTTATACAGTGCGTAGAGTAAAAAACAGTAGCGCAAAACTCCATTCAACTATTTATGTGTAAGAACATTTACCCTTGTGGTTTTCTGTCAAAATGAGCAATTGTTTCATTTCGCTGAGTGTATAAAAAATGATTTGAAGAAGTCGATCTGGGAAGGTAAGAAGTCACTTTTTCGCTTTGCTTCAAGCACTGGCAGCTCACAGAATTATGGCACCTTTGATGATGGATTGTGAGTTTGCATTATTTTGAAGGGCTATTAGTCTAAAATAATTGAGAACCACTGTCCCAAATATGGCTCCTGACTCATCCACACGACCGCACCTCTCATTTTTACGGTCCCTTCTGTACATGCACATTATATTCGGCATAACACAATCAGACATTTAACACAAACATGCTGTGTGCCATGAATGTACATCTGAGTGCGTGTCAGCTTGTCCAGAACTACAGACACTTTTTGCGATTACTTTACTCAATGACCTCTTCGTAACAAGCGTGTCATATTCACCTCATATTAAATGTCTGGGCTCCTCGTGTAACTTTCATTGCACAGAGCGAGACAGACCAAAGGCAAATCTCTCTATCATCCTTTCAGCTCTTTCAAGTTCTCGGTGACAGGCCACTGAGTCCACCGCTCTCTCTTAATCATAGTATTACGAACATGTCACACGCTTTGAGACCTTGGAACCTTGAAGATTGTTGCATCATTTTAAAAATACAGTGTCATCAATTTAAAAAATTAGCCAGGGTTTTTTTTTTTCTTTATGTCATATCACATCTCAGCGTGTCTCCGTGATGAGTGAGGGAGGCAGTGCTTGACTGCAGAGCATGACACTGGGTTATGTAAGGTAATTTGCTCTGTTTTAGGCCTCTTTCATGCAAGTGCTAGGGAGGGTTACAGTTACCTTATCCCCCCAAATCACTTAAAACCCAGCAGCAGCACCTGGATCAGTTCACCCCCAATTTAATTAAGCTGTAAACTGAAACAGCTTTGGATATGTGCAGTTTAAACCACAAATTCTCAGTTGATTCATTGTGAATCAGTTGTGTGAACCGATTCTTTAACAACTGTGCACACTGAGTTTTTTTCAATTATCACGGTATCAGCACTGCTGGTATATTAAAAATATGAGGTCCACTAGAAGAGAACGGCAGCTCTTCAAGTGACAATAAATTCTACACTGTCAAATAAAAATTGGATGAAACACAGCCACATTTTTACATCAACATGAAAAGATGTTGTGCATATCCGCATAGTTGATAAATGTTTCTGTAGAACAAACTATAAAATGCTGATTGACAACATTTGTAATTGGTTTCATCAACAAAATATCATACAATCTAATATCTGCCTGCAGCAACTGTTGCTTTATTCAGTTCATGACTCTTTTGTATCATTATGTTTTTCAACTTACCAAAATAAACCTGTGCTACAACATGCTGGATCTATTAATATTCATGTATTTATGTATATATATGTTCAACATTATCAGGCAGACGTTTTTTCCTTACAAAATGACACACACAAAAAATACTAAACTATTCCTTCTTTTATCATTAAGCAAGAAAAGTGAACAGAGAAAAGGCCAATAAAAGCGTCTGTATCCATTAACAGTTGGTGTTAATACATCACTTAGCCAGAAGACTTTTCATAGTCACATAATTTATGGCAGTTGTATTTACAGTCTCTCGTCTGACAAGAATCCATCTCCTTCTGTCTGATGAACGGTGCCCGTGTGGACTAGCCAGTGAGAGTTATGGTCCTTGTGCAACCTACCACTTAGTGCACCAGCCTCTTAAGTTGACTGAATAATAATGACGATACTAATGTCAGTAATTAGCATGAATAATTCAGCAGGTGCCTTGAAAATGGAGTCATGTCAGCTGCAATCCAAAGTGTGTCAGCGATGAAAAATGATCAGTTATTTTACTCAGTCAGTCCACTTATAGAAACGTGGGATTCGCTGACCCCGGGTGGACTTGCTGAACATGTCTGCTCCTTCTCAGCAGCTGCCTGCTTCACATTAAAACCCTAATGTGCTTCCACACTTGCCCAGTACATCAACAACCGACGTACTGGCGCTGACGTCGGAACTAAAGCCAGAGCTGGAAGGGCTTCTGCTCTCTGATTCAAGTCGCTGCTAATGTGATGGAAGAGTGTTGCCTGCGCACCAACCAGCAGATTTCCCTCACCGGTCCGAGGCATCAGCCATCACTGGATGCTATCATTTGGGATTATAGCAACGCGTAGAGAGTGCCTGTCCTGAAAGCATTTGTATTCAGGTCCTCTCTCTTCCACAGAACACAGGCTCATGAGGTCCTCTATCCAAGCACTGAGCTCACGTCTAGTAAATCAGCAAGAGGCAAAAAAAAAAAATGATCTTTGAACGAAAACTATTTAACAAGAGGTGATTCACAATAATAAAAATCCAAGCAAAGCATGTGATTTTGAAGGAATGTTTTTCTAATTGCAGCCATATGGTGATTTTAAAGGGTCCTATAAATAAATGTTTTGTATATGAGTCTACGAGGAAGCTTAATGACTTCAGAGATTCGATATTTGACAAAAGATCAAGAGTCAAATGCATTCTTTGCTAGACTGAGACTCTGCAACGTCAGACAGCCAGATTTGCTGAAAAGGCGAAAACAGAAATGTTCCTGGTAATCCTGTAGTTAAAGGGCTGAGGTCAGAAATAATGTCGGTTCTTGTATCTCTGAGACAAAACGTTTAACAGCTAAAGGTTTTTCTAAAGAATTATCTCAATAATCTGGATGGGTACAGTATTGTGGTGCTGTTTTTACAGAGGGTCCTCTTAGAAAGTTTTATTCTTCTTCGCTTCAGGCCAACAGAGAACATAAATTAGCTGGTGTAATACCGTGAATGCACCGAACACTAGTTCAACAACATTTGTCAATGTCCAAAGTCAACACTATTTATTTTAATTTAGGCCCTTTTTTTTTTTGGCTGAAGCCATAATTACCAAAACAGTGACAGAAATGAATGTGAAACCCACTGACAACTAAAAAACAAAACATTATTCTGAAAAACTGAAGTAGTAAAAATATATACATAGGCAATTCGATAATAAGATTGAAAATTTGATGTTACAGGAAATTCATTTTTTTGTCTGTGCCAAATGTTTCAGGGTATGTTTTCCTTATTTTTAGTTCAGGGTTTGTTGTCAGTGCAAATTTATTTTCACTCCCCAAATGTGTAGTTTGACTGGTCCAATCCTTTAATATACTTTATGTAAATACACTTAACGTCATATCATATGGCATGTTACACAAAGACTGTATGTCAACACGACTAAAATACATAAACCATCTGTCCATGAAAAACAACAAAACTGATTGTCCCTTTCCCTTATCAGATGTCACCACATCCAATAACACACACACACACACACACAGGGAACATGACACATGTCTTATTTGTAAGACAGTGTTTACATGTCGGCTGTTTGTCCTCGGCATGGCTGGGATGACCTTGCCCTGCAGCCCGAGCAGCGAGGGCACACACACACACACACACACACACACACACACACACTGATGGTCGTGGGTGACTCTGTTTGTACCCCCGAGGAAAGCCCCGGGAATTTCACAAGACCCGGTTTCCTATGACGCAGAAGAGCTCCCCCCTGACTCCTTCCTGTTCACTTAACGCTCATCTATTTTTCTCTTGTGTTTTTTCATGAACTCCCAAACAACCCCCCCCCACCCCACCCAACAGTGGATGAGTAAATGGACACCCTGCCCTCCGCCTCCACGTTCGTCTTTGGAGAGTGATGAACGATTTCGGCTGCTCCTCCCTTCACTTCACTTATGTTACAAAATTAGCCGAGCACAGTCTCATCGCATCCCATCATGGCGCTTGTGCAGTCGAGAGTGTGAACTAAAGCGTGGATTTACTCATTGCTTTCCAGGATGTTATTAGTTTTCATTGTTTTAACAACCTACTGTATGTTGTAGATGAAATATGAATGTCAATAAATGGCAGGCTTGGCTCAGTCTCTCGTGTTGCAAACTCAGAGAAAGAAAACAGTTTGCACGTCATCAAATGGAGCACTCTGGTCCTTGGGGGTGTCCTGTGTTGGATCCGAATGTCCTGAGGCCTCATTTCTAAAATGACTTTAATTATAATTTCAAACAATATGAGTGGAAATAAGAGGTCTGCGACTATTTTTATACATTGGTTGGTGACAGAAATAGATTTAGTCTCTCGTTTAAAAGCTTAAATAAATCACAGCTGTGGCTCTGATTTGCCTCCACGTATAAAAACTTAATGAATCAGATGTTGTGGCTGCATGATTTCAGCGCACAGTACAGTATCCACAGTGCTGATGCCGTCGCCAAGCAGCCAGTGGAACACTTTGGGTCTGGTGTTGTCATTAATTCTTTATAGCAGGCTGAAACACCAATCACTATGTTTGTGGCAGCCTTGGGGCTCACAATTACAGAATGCAGTTACAGACACCTGGCGCTGACTCCGAGTGCAATTAGTCGCCTGCATCTGATACTGTAGGGTTACAAGTCAAAGGTCGCTAGTGACAACTGTCCCCGCTCAATAAACACAAGAGGAAGGCTCAGATAGGAGATGCTGATAAGAGCAGCTTCTAAAGCGATGAAAAGACATCTTAGAAGATAGAACACAAGTCTATTATTTAGAAATGATACAGCCTGGACAGATGCTGTGTAACTCGCCTAAACGAGATGTAAAAGTTTAAAGTGTGTGACAGCATGTTACAGGAGAAACATTTAATCCTAAAAGTACCTGATGTAAGAGATGAGCCTGACATTGTCCTTAGAGAGAGCATGGAATTTAAAGCCCCTGTTCTAAAATTCTGATAGATACTTTAGATATTAAAGATTGTCCTGCACATTTAATCCCACTTGGCGCAACAGTTTCTTTTCATTTTGTCCCATTTTTTCGTATCAGTTTTTATTGTAGTAAAAATGTTTTTTGTGGATTCTGATGGACAAAAATGCACAGAAAGGATCCTACTGTGATCATTTTGTGTTGAGATAATTAAAGCCATCAGGAGAGCAAGCAATATTATCACAGACTAGCTGCAGGTACTGTTACGTGTTCTGTCGTCATCTATAGTCCAGCTGAATGTCTATTTCTAACTAATTTCTGGAGTAATGAGAGTAATCATAACCGCTGGTTACAAAGGAGCACAGTGAATATTTGATTCCCTTCCTTTATGTGTAATGTTATTTCTTTCTAAATGGGTTTTAGGTTTGAGGGCTTTCAGTCACTTTAATGCTGTAATGACTGATGCTTGATGGGCTGAGCAGAGCGCAGCAGAGCGTAGCAGACAGTAGAAGAGTACAACAGAGCAGGGAGAGGGAGGGGTGCGTGGAGGAGGGTGGACTGACGTAGAGTCTCGTGCCAGTGGCAGCTAAAGTTGCATGTTTCAGATTTTAATGGGTTTTAATTGCATGTAGACTGAGTAAAGTTGGAAAAGAAATCATGGAACCAAACAAGCAGATTTTCAAGGTCGTGCAATGAAGTGAGTAAAGAGATACGAGACTCGTGGCGGCTTTTGAGCAAGAGCACAAAAGAGGAGGCAACTTAACTTTCCCGCAACGTTTTCTCCAATCACAACCTTTAATTATGAGCAGCAGGGTTTTATATTTGGAGACATTTGTCCCTAAGAGTCCATCACCTAGTGAAGCTGCTCCTGATAATAAGAAAATGCCCAAATATAAATGATGACAATGTGTTTGTAGAAGCATTTTCTTTCTGTTCGGTATTAAATGTCTGTTCTCGGCTCAGTGTGTGTGTGAAGCAACACACAGCAACAGTAGTTTAGTGATTTACTTGTTCAAACCGCTCATGCTGTTATATAAAAAATATCTTACTGTAGTGGTAATTAGTGTTTAGCTTTTCTAATGTTGCCATATATGTGGCCTCATTTCATATAAACATGAAACAATGCTGCAGAATGCTAAATTATTATAGTGTTATCAGTAGTGGAGGAGAAGTACTTTGGCTGTTTTCGAAAGATATTTGTGTATTTCCCGACAGCTGTGGTTATTAAATTCAGAATAATGCCACAGAGTATAATAAGATCTAATATAATATTATAAGTGAATATGAGACTACTCAGCAGTATATCAGGAGAATAAAATGCCACATTAAACCGACATTAAAGTAATGTACTCATAAATCAGCAATAATTACAGTCCAATAATATAATGACTATTCACAAAGAGTATTTATTGACTGGGTTACTGTCAATAAAGTAAAATACCTTATGCTTATTCCAGCACTGACAATCAGACGACGTTTCAGGCCCATGTTTTTAAAAAGCCTGTTATGGCTCATGCAAACTCAAGTGCATGCAAATGTTATGGGCAGCACATGAGAGTACAATAACTACTGTCCTCACGCTACCTTTATCTGACACCGATAAGTGCAGAACTTTAAATATTACACCCAGGAGAAGCAACTGGGAGGGAAAAATACTACAGTAAGACATGGCTGCATGAGTACCAATAAAACAATAATGTCATGCTTGCAGCATTTGGGTGCATGTTGTAATAGTTCATATACTGATGTAGATGAGTAGATATAATCCACAATTGTATATTAATTTAATGGCACACTTGTTGTACTTACTGCAGCACAGGGAGGCTTTTTAAATTGAATTTATCGTTGCTTGTGTTTTCTCCTCCAATATCACCTGCTGAATTTATGATTTGCTCTGATTTCAGCATTTTTCCAGAGCCCCATGTTTCACTGACAAGACATCAGAAAGAAATGGAACTTTCTCCAAAGTTTGACCTGCTCTCCTACCTATGGTGGTGATCACCGAGATGGCGAAGTAGAAGGAGCCTGCGAACTTCCACTGCACCCCGGCTTTGTGCGGCTTCAGCTGCAGCACCACCTTCTCCAGCTCGTCGAAGTCCTCCCTGGACAGGTTGAACGTCCGGAGCAGCTCCGCTTTCCGCAGGTCCAGCTCCCCCCTCTGGCTCGTCTCCTGGCGGGATTCCAGCGCGTCGAAGATCGCGGCGCCGACGATCAGGTAGGTGAAGGTGCAGACGATGAGGGCGAGCGTCCTCACGTTTTGCCTCTTCATGGCGTCAGGGGGACGGGCGGAGTGTCGGCGCTGGTCTGGAGGACGGGGAGCTCGGCTGGCTCATGGCTGTGCTGCTCTGACGGAGCAGGGGAGCTCTCTGGTGACTTAATGAGCGGAGGAGCTGTTCATTCAGCACCACCCCTCCAGGAATCCTCCGCCTCCTCCACCCGCCCGCCCGCCCGTGCGTCCATCACCTTAACCCCGCACGGCGCAGCGTGGAGCGAACGTGCGGGACACTGCGGCTGCAGTCACATGTTGCATGCGGGGCTTCACATGGCAGCTGTAGGATGTGACATCATCCAAACGTTTTGCATCTTTGGTATCTGCACTGCAAATGTGAACTGGTGATGACTTTGGACCATCTACCAGGTTCATAAAGCTGTTTTTAATTATGGTGACGCATCATGATGAAATGTCTGGACGTTACGTCTGTAACTGCAGTTGCATTGAAGTTTCCGCCGTAAACTCAACTCAACAGCGACGCCTAGTGGACAGGTGAGGTATGAGAGTCCGGACTGACCAGGTGTGTTGAAAAAACGCAACGGAGACTAACACATCAGCTGCAGGAGGTTTTGTGGCTATGTAGAACAACTAATATACACACAATACAACACAAAACACAACACCTGCGACCTTATTTGTGTTTGTGCAGCATGATTTTAATTAGTATCGGGGTTCATAAAAAAACAATATACATGTGTTTTAATGCTCCGATTTATGTTACTTCTCAGTAGGTTGACCTGCCGATAAAGTCTAATATAAGCAAGAATTTCTGATGAAATTCAAATAGTTTTAAACACTTTCCACATCTCTGCATCAGCACAGCAGAGCCGGGAGGCGATATGTTTTGCGGTTGTCTGTCCATCCCGTTCTCATGAACGCCCACGTCAAACTACTTGGCCTCGAGGCTGAACTAATTAGAGTTCGCTGGTCAGAGGTCAAACGTTACGGTCACTGTGACCTCGCATCTATCTTTCTTATGTATGAACTGATCAGAAAATGAGCCTGGACAGACACCAACTTAATAAATATAGTGAACCTTGGAACCTGGCTGACTCGTGGGCGAATACAAGACCACACTGGTTTCAACCGTGGACTGAATCTATTCAGCACTTTGAAGGTTCCACCTCAAACTGTGAAAGAGGTATATTCCTTCTTTCCTATAAAAACTCACTAAAACTGCTCCAAACTATTAAACAGTATCATGCTTACATAATATAAAAACACTGACCTTTTGGAGGAGAATCAAAAAGATTCCTGTGAGACTTCAGCCTTGTTCTGGTGACCACTGAGCTCTTTCAGCAGAACAGCTGGGGGTAGAAAGCCTTGTTATTCATTCACATTCACTGCTGTGAGAGAGTTTTTTTTTAAAGGGAACTTCTCCATCTATGAATGATGCTCTCAACATGAGTCACCACAAACTTTCTACAGAGTCCAGCTGTTACTCTGGCTCCAATGTAAATCTCCAGCGGCCGCTCTTTAACCCTTGTTTTCTCCCAGTGCAGCAAAGCAATACCAGAAGCAATTTCTCAAACTCGAGAGTAAATAAACTTTATTTTAAAGTTTCGAACCTTGTTACAGTGAAGTTTGTTTACACTGAATGACAGTTCGGCAGCAAGGACGGTGTGTGAATGTAATGTGTGTTTAAATAGAAAGAGAAAGATGTAATGATGATTTGACACAAACAGACAAAATGTCAAGTGAAAGTCTTAACTGGGGCAAAATGTGGTGACCCTCAGAGTCACTGGTTTCCATTCGGAGGTTCCCTGACATGTTGTACACAGAGATGGAGACACTGTTGACGTTCGATACGATCGTCTTTTGTTCCTTCATCATTGCTGCTTCTTTTTCAGTGGAATTCAGTGGAATCTACCTCTTTTCAGCTGTTCATATCCATGTTTATATGTTTAATATGTAGGTTGTTCTAAATTTTAAGTCAGCTTGGAGGCAAAGTTTTAATTTTCAGACGTCCTTACAAACAATCGATTGTTCTCACGTGAGGTCACTTAACATCAAATAACGAGTTGAGAAAAAACGCACAGCTGATCATTTAATGACTTTATTTAAACGAAGCACAATATTTGATCTCCCAGCATGCATTATTTAACATTTTAAACTCTTCAGACTCTTCAGACTCTTCAAACGCTGGTAGAAATGATGTGTTTTTAACCATTCAAAACATTGTTTGCTTTCGTAATAATTCTGACCATTAAATTCTTCCCTCGTAATTTGTTCATCCCTCATCCTCAGATGTTGTTTTTGTCTTGTAACAGGCCTAGTGGTTCGAATCATTGCCACTAACTAAACTCAAGCATTTTGGTTTAGTTAATTTAAGTTAGTTAGTTTTACAAACTCAAACTGGTTAAACTATTAGTTTTAGTTAAGTTTTTTATGCATTTTCACAATAGTTTATTTCTAGGCTAAACTGACTCATCATAATTTACAGCGTGACATGACTAAACTAACTTTACGCTGCTTTTAATGTCCTGATTTTATCTAAATTATTAGCTTAGTTGATACCACCAAGAGAAACCGCACGTTGAAATCATCCTCACCCCTTAAATGTGCCTTCTACTAACCTGTGACACTGATTCTATAAGGGACTGATAGATCCTGGCCAATCTTAACTTCCCCACCATGAGTGAGGCTGAAAATAGCTCTGGCTTCAATAACCAGGTCAGTCAAGTCAACCGTGACTGAGCCTGTTTAAATCCTCCCTTCACAAACTGAAGGGCTGCAGACCGTAGCCCGATTAATTAAAATAGTTCATGATGCATTGATCAAAAATGTGGACTTTCAAATTATGCTCTTTGGAAGGTGGAAAATAAGACGATACTAAATGCAGTGGACAGTATCAATACTCATTGTGACATATACAAAGACCTTTGTCTTTAAAGAACATACTGTTTATAAAAAAAAACAGCCACATACCTATTATTCAACTAGGCTGATGGTTTTGTCCAACAGCCACATACCTGTTATTCATATATATATATACATAAAACAGTGACCTAGTATTAAATGATGATTGGGATGCACGGGTGAGTCAAGAAAGCACAGAACTTTCCCATGGGAGACGGGGGATTGAGTCAGGGGTGAAACTTAAGTCAATTTAGTTATGAATACTTCTACTTCACTACATTCATAATCAAAGTTGTGTTAGATGTCGCTGTCACGTTGCTTTTCACATTTCAAGGCAACCAAATATCCAAGTGGGCCATTCTATTAATTCTTTTTTTTTAATCAGAGGCTGCATCATGAACTCCAAAAGCATATTTTCTGTACTGCTAAACCCACGTTGGTCTCTAAAGTGGGGATAAAATGCTCCCAGTATAAATCTCTCAGTGCACCCAAATAATTTTCCACATTGGAAAACTCAAATTTTCCTTCGCAAATATGAAATAAATAACGTTTGCACTGTGGTTAACACTGGCTGTTTGCCCTGGCTGTACTGAAGGTCCGGTAAAGACAGAACTTGAGTTTGACAGAATGTACTGAAACTGTTGTAGCATCAGTGCCTTCTTTAGGTGGTGTGTTTAATGACACTTTTCATCCAATCATTTAAACGAATGTCGAACGATCAGTAATCTTTAAAATAATGATTTGTATTTAAATATCAGATAAATCATTACCATATAAACATCTAGTGGGTCAATGCAGTAAACTGTTCCTCCTACTAAATAGTTAATCATGAATGTAAAATAATAGTGTCTGTACAGGCCAACATCACAAATCACACATGTGTCTGTCCTCAGACCTTCCAGTCAGATAAGGAAAAACTTCCCAAAAAGGCAAAGCAAACATTGGGAGAAACCTCAGGATGAGCAGTGGAGTCTTCCAGGAACATCCCTAAAATACTTTGGAACTGTAGTATCTTTTTTTTTTTTTTTTGTAATGGTTATACAAGCAGATGCTAATAGTTTGCTGGTTGTGCACTATTTTCAGCCTCAGTTGAATATACATTTCGTACCCTTGAGAGTATTTCAGCAGGACATTGTGGGATCCTCTCAATCTGGACCACAGTGTCCATGTTCATCGTGTAAAAGAACACCAGGACACAAAGGAATCAGACAATCTAACGTCACGTGTTGGTTTTGGTGTTTTCGTACAATTTGTTGACGAGGACAAAACAGCATCATCACCCACTTATGATTTAACAGTCACGATCTGAAGCAGCGACACAACAGATGTTAATATCACAATGCCTCTAACAACACCAAAGCGGTCTCAGTAAATTAAGAAATGACTTTCCAAGTCGACAGGGCAGGGCTCTGTGTAATGCGTGTGTTTTATTTCTCACGTTGGCCCTGGGTCCCGATCGAAAACAAGAGGATCGGTCTCAGCTGTGAGGCCAGGCAGCGCTCTGTGTCTCCCCCCACTGTGTGATCAACAGTACATCCTCATGGGCTCGAGCACTTCCTGCACCCACTGACCCTTCTGAGTAAATTTTCCAGTGGCAGAACATGACCTCCGGCGGTTTGAGCAAGGGATCAAGCCTGAACCCTCATTACTGCGATTTTGGAGAGGCTGCAAAGTCCACAGTGAAGCCGGAGCTTTGATGTACTTTGAACCTCATGGGTCCCCAGAAAGAACATCTTAAAAAAGTACGCTGATGCATATCTGAAGTTCCCAATAGCAAGCATCCACTAAAGAATAACAAAGGATAAGTATTTTTGACTGTATATTCATGATCTCATGTCTGAAGACTAAACATAATTTTTCAAATGTCTGAAGTGTAGTGAACTCTGCAGATCCTGTGATGCTACATCATGGCTAATTGCAAAATGTTTTGCGATATTTACCTGATCCCGTCTAAATCTGTGTCAAATTTAATGGAAAACTACAAAATTCAAGTCATCATAGAGGGTCACAATATATTTACTGCGTGTTCCAAAACCATAGTTTAACCGTGATTTAGCCCCTTCTCACAGAAACAGGACTTCACTTTCATGATACACTCTCAAGGCCCTCAGCAGAAAGTTTTCATATGAGACAAGAGGAAAAGCAGAGCTGTGAGAAAGATTGGATGTTTTTCTGCTGTAGTATAGATGAATATGACATGAATTTCTGTTTAAATGACAATTGACTATTAATACCAAATATTCATAGGTTCTGCCTTTGAAAGTGTCAGGACTTTCCCTTTTCACTGAAAATTATTAGAATTCAGGTTGTGGACTGTTGCTTTAACCTTTTGTAAAATGTCATCTTGCACTTTGGAAACTGTGTTTTTTACTATCTTTGATGAATTTATATACTGAATTACTGATTAATATCAGCTGAAGCTCGAATACTAAATTTTACTTTGGAACATCTCAGGCAGAGATAAATTTAGCTTTAAATTTCGATTTAAATTTATGAAATTGCAGAAACAGCTCACACACAGTGAAGCCGGGGCTGTTGGAGTCCGTCTGTCCCGAAACAGGATTTTGTCCTCTGTAAATCTCCCTTTTACTGTTTGTGGACAGTTTTCTTTCTTTCTTAATGATTCAGGCTGTTGACTGCTGGTCGTCTGAAGTCAAAGACAGAAAATTTGATGATGTTTGTTTATCAGTGAAAATATGCAAGTCTGTGTGCACAAATTGAGTTGATTTTCTTCTGCACTCAGCGTCTTCAAACTCATCACTGACAAAGAAAATAAATTTTTGTCACCTATCAGTCACAAAATCCAGTTGACTTTTTTAATTATTTCATTGACAAACTGACAAACCTCAGAGGCCATCAAGGTAAAAATAATGAACTCCAAAATACACACACACACACACACACACACACACACACACACACACACACACACACACACACACACACAGAGCTCCATGTTAGCTCTTTCACTGACGGGCAGGGCTCTGGGTGTGTGAGGCTGACTAAACACTACTGGAGAGCGCATTATGTAAGCACATGATATGAGGACATCATTAGGATGATGCCAGTGAGACAGGAGGTCTCCCAACCCCCTACACCACCACCACCACCACCACCACCACCACCCAATGTGAGCCCCCTGCCTCCGCCCTACAAGCAAAGCAATCTGGGCGGGGTGTCCTTCAGCTGCCTGCGTTGCATTGCATGAGGTTCAACGTGGCCTGCAGCTTCCTGCTGACGTTCAAATAAAGTCTTTTTTCCATCGTTAGCTTTGCCCCCACAACTCTGCTACTGCTCCTGCTTTTATATAATAATTATTATTTGAGGAATAATACTATTTACTTTAATTTATTTGTTCCGGTGACTTCACAGTTGGTTTGGTTGCGTTGTGCCAGTGGGAGGGTGGTACCCTTATTTTGAGGGAAGTGAGACTGTGACTACAAGGTCGTCCGTTCTTGAAGATCCTTAATCCCTACTGCTCCAGTGGAGCCAGCAGGTCAGACTGCGGTGAGCAGCTTCCAGGTGTGAATGTGTGAAATGTGACCAGGGTCATACTGCTGCAATATGGAGGGACAGGACCAGGCGCATAACTTAAAAGATATTAGGGCTGCAAATGTGCTGTTTTTGATTGATGCTTTTCTAATTATCAACTTAATTTTAACAGTTGTATGGCGTGATTGCTGCACAATATTCATTTTCCCAACAAAATGGCATAAAGATTTGTGCAAATGAGCAATGTAACATGTGCAGTGTGCAGTTTTTTCTGTAGTTTATGAAAAAGTCTGATGTCGTCCTGCGGTGTTCAGTCCAGCATTCTGGTGGAATAAGTCTGTGGCTTGAAGTGCTCCGCTGAAATTTCTCATTATAATTTTCTCAGTATACAGTTCAGTTTCCAGAGCATCTCAGCTACCTGCTGAACATCCAACTCAACCATAATGGTGGAACTCGCTCTATTGATCAACCTGTTTCAGTCTGTTTCAGTCCATGGAGCGAGTCCCGTCCTCCCAGCACACTGGCCACTACAGTCTGATAAAAGGTGCACGGCAGAGGTCTGCAGATGTGACCCAAACAATCATGAACGATCATTTATGAAAATAGATGCTATTACATTTTCTCATCTGCTTATTTTATTTCACATAGAGTTAGAAGAATCGCTGCCATCCAATCATCTTCCTATCAAACAGTCGCTGTACATGCATTACCACCCCTCACTCTCTTCAACCCTGTCACATGTCTCCCATGTCCACAACAGACATGTTACTTCTATGGAATATTTCAGCAGTCATTTACCCGCCCTGTCACCAGCTTTCTCCATAGATCTCAAAACAAACATCAACAGCATGACCCCCATCAATCCTAAAGTACGAAAGGTCACAAACTGGTTCGGAGTTATTGATTTAGGATCGATGACACATGAAGTACCAGGAAAACATTTATAAATCTTGAGCAAATCTCCAGACTGATCGTGTCACAAACACGGCCTCCCTGCTGCCGGCATACGTCCGTCCACGCTAATCAACACACGCCTGTTGTGTTGTTGCATAACATTTGTGTCTTTGCATGAATTTTTCAGCAGTGATTACCCACCCTGTCACCAGGTCTCCCCATAGATCTCACAGCAAACATTGACAGCATGACCCCATTAAACCAACCATGCAAAAGGTCACAAACTGCCTCTGAGTTATTGATCTGGCTGTTACGCTTTAGACTCTGTTAAATCACTTAACGGGACTTGTGTTTTCACCTGGTAATGACTGCATGCTGTTTATTTACCAGTGGATAATGGTTATATTTTTATCCTGTTATGTCCTTCATGACGTTTCAAACGTGTCTACTGTCAGACTCCACAGCTCCACATTTTTTACCTGTGTAGTTGCTCATTATACTAAAGTAAATTAAAAATGTCACATGATCTGTTTTTGCAACACCTTAGTTTCATTAAGAAAGACAAGAAAGCTGCCACGGCTGCACTCTCACTATCACACCTACCTTAACTTGAAGAATCTAAATATGTAAAGACCACAATATCTCACTATGTGCATGTGAACGTCTGAATGTAGGCTTGATATTTGAGGACCCAACAGCTTTAAAATCAATATTTCAACTAATTCTTGTGGTTTTAGAAGATAATAATCCTGTGATGTTACAATTTAGTTTGTTCACCAAACGGTTCTTTTAAAGTCACTGAGATATTTCCAGCCTGATCATGTTTTTGCATTCACCCACAGTTTTACCTTCCGATTGATTGATTGATTCACGGATTCATTGAAACCATCCAGAATAAACCAGATCTCACTCCACTCTGCACCACTAACACAGTGAATGTCATCACGCTGATTTTTGAGGTCAGAACCAAGAGGAGCAGGGGAGATAGTTTTCACCTGCTTGGACTTGGGCATCGATCCTGGGATGAATCCACACTGGAACATGCCACAGGTGAAAGACTATACACATTTTTTCTAGAAAAAATCTAGTTATTTTATCAGTCCTTCATTATTTATTGTACTATTCTGTGATTTAAAGGAACTGAGTACTGTTGAAATACCTACAGTTTTGGTGGAACTTTTATTTTACTTTACTGTTCCTGTTTTGTAGTACACTGTACTTCCACGTAACTAAAACTCAATGTTTTACTCTACTTTTCACAGTTTTCTCTAGTTTCTAGTTACTTCATATTATTTGCACAATATAATCAACTTAACCAGCATTTAGACAGTAGCTCCAGATTTGCATTAAACATTAAATTGATCTTTACACATAATTGCATCCAATCCCATAATATTTTGTGAGATTGTTAGTACTATGACTATCCATTTGAGTTCTAATCCGTACAGTCTGAGTCATGTTTGGGCTGCAGGTTTGTAGTATTAAAAAGCAAATGAAGTTTGACCTGTCGTCCACAAGGTGACAGGCTTTTGCTCTGTGAATGGGAGCCCAGTACTGCGTTAATAATTAATCAGTTTGTTCTCTTTATGAGCTTAATGAGTTAAAATAAAAACAAAAATATTGAATGATGACCCAAAACTGTTGTAAGGAAATGATAAAAAATCTTTTTTATATCAGTAACATGTTATTTTCAATTAGAATAATTGTTAGAAGAATTATTTGATGCACAGCTTTGTAATTCCTGTTGTGTTTATCACTCTGCTTGGTTTTGCTCACTCCGGCCAGTTCCTCCTTCCATGGTCTTGTTTAAAACACTCATTCCACATGTTGGCAGTTCTCAAAATGAGCCGGTCTGCAGTCATTTTTAATTTGAACTCTTTTTGCGTGTTGTACACTGCAGGAGTGCACACAATTCATGGTTAAATGTGGCTTCACACGGGGATCATTGAATGTGGTGTCAGGTATGCACTGCTGTCTCAAAGTCCTTAAAAATCGTATAACAAAAGGGGAAGAAAAGCAAAGCAAAACATGTTTTTGGTTTCACTATGTTGAAAACCGTAAGCATTCCTTCTGATTCATACATTAATATCGCAACAGTTTAAAGTCATAAGTCTGGAACGCACAATAACAGCGAATATGGTAAATATGTCAGTCCTGTTTCTCCTTTTTCTTTGGGGCGTCTTTCCAGAAGGTACAGTAAGACTCATTATTTGATTTCTTTGATCATATTTATTATTTTCAATTATTATTATTATTATTAATTAATAAGTATTATTTGTTCATTTGTTTCATTCTAAATAAGTGTTCATTCTGTAAAAGCGTCTTTCCAGAAGCTATGATTGATGACTTTTTCAAGGGACCCCTGGCAGCAGCAAACATTCCTCACGTTCAAGACACTATATATATCTATATATATATATATACATATATATATATATATCTATACATATCTATATATATAGATATGTATAGATATAGATATAGATATAGATAGATAGATAGATAAATAGATAGATAGATAGATAGATAGATAGATAGATAGATAGATAGATAGATAGATAGATAGATAGATAGATAGATGAAACAACACACAATCAAATGTATTTATTGGTTAATTTTACTTGTTGACTTGTCATTCATTCATAACAAGCGTGCTCAGTCTGTATTCGTTTATCTGTGTAGGCTCTCACATTATCACTGACAGTCTGTTACATTTCATTTCCTCCATGCAGGTGCAAAAACTGTGATTCAAACCCAGCAGACTGTGCTGGCAGCCGTGGGAGAAGAGGCTCGTTTAAGTTGTTGTCTTGTGCAGCCTAAAGATGTTCTGCAGGTCACATGGCAGGTCATTTTACCCGATGAGGAGAAGAACTTTGGTACCTACAACAAATACTTTGGTCAAAGAGTGACTTCTGACTTCAGGGATAAAGTGGACATTAAAAGTGAAGGACTGCAGAACAGCTCCGTGGTCATCAAGAAGGTGACAGAACAGGATGAAGGCTGCTATCGCTGCTTGTTCAACACCTACCCTGAAGGTGCTCTCTCTGCCACAACCTGCCTCAAACTATATGGTAAGAACCCGACTGCAGTTTTTTTTATACATCTTTTCTTATTTCCATTTTTAAATTTACTCTCTATCCTGAGCACGAAAACATGTTTACTGATCCACTGCTGTTGATGACATGTTTGCATGTGTTTTGGATTTGGGGAACTTCCTGTTCACTCCTCATGTGCTTGACCTAAAAGTCCACAGAGTAGCTTGACTGCACATCATGTGATCTGTCTTTGCAGAGCTGCATGACCCCGTCCTTCATGTCCGAGAATCAGACTTCCCTGAACAGTCAGTTGTGTCGTGCTCGGCCACAGGTCGACCTGCTCCCACTGTAACACTGAGCGTCTCACAACCAGACCTCTACTTCTCACACTATGACACTGTCGGTGTCACCAACAGCAACACTACAGTCTCTGTCACCACTACAGCTGTACTGTCTGGTTTCCATGACGGCAACATCCAGGTTGGATGTGCAGTGAGGGTCCTCTCTGGTCCTCAGAAAGAGGTGTTTGTGGTGATTCCAAAGCTCAAACACACGTCTGCTGATGGTGAGAAACACGAGATACAGAGTCATACAGTAAGCTGGTAGTTCAGGATTGTTTTTTCCAGATTATAATGAGGAACTTGAATCAAATAGCAGTGTTGTCAGTAAGTTATTGTTTAAGTGATCTCAAGTCAGAAGAACCAAAACATGTTTAACTGCTTTATGAATGTTTTCTCATATTTTCCTCTTTTTTCTCACAGATTTTACCTGGATCATAGTGTTGACAGTTGCAGTTACCTGTGTTATAGTCGGTTTAGTCATATTTCTTCTTCTACACAAACAAAAAGAAAGAAGGAGGTAATTTTCACTTTTACTTTAATATTTAACTCATATTACTTTTTTAAAAAAAGCACGCCTTTATTTAACCAGGAAATGCCGTTGACTTTGAGAATCCCTTTTGTAAGGGAGACCTGGCCAAGATAGCAGCCATACACAACTCATACAAAACACATAAATAACAATGAGACTGAATGACAGCTATTTAAGTGGCCTTTCAAGAAAAATGCTGACATTGTCACATTATCAGTATAACAATTGATTATGTTATTGATTGACTGAATTGATTGCCATTGATACATACAGAAATGTAAAAGCCACATTGGCAAAATTTTTTTAAAAACAGCTGATAAATGCACTGCATTGATTTTTTTGTAATCTCTCTGTCACATAGTGACTTGGGGAAGATCAAAACACGACTAAAAACAGACACGGAAAATAAATAAGTAATTTCCGCAGTGTTTCATCTGGGTACTCTTACATTTTACATGTTTAACTTTTGATTTTTAGTCATGAAGTCAAATCTGATGCGCTTGACTCTACCTAGGATTGTACTGCATGTGTATCCACGGACCTTTCACCGTTTAACACAAATATGTAATCTAATCTCTTATAATGAGTGGAAATTTAACAATGTCTTGTTTTTCTCTGAACGACCATCAGATTTAATGCAAAAGGTCAACTGGAACATCCAGAAATGAACATCGTTAATAAAACTTGAAGAAATGACCTGCAAAAACCTTTGGTTTCGACAGCAAAGTTCAAAGCAGTCTGGCCACATTTAATGACAGTTGATACATAATCTGTTGTTGTTGATTTTGTTTAAATTTTTCCTCTTTTTATGAGCTTATTATGTCATTTAAATGGTAATCTGCGTTATTAATTAATCCGGCGAAGTGATCACTAATGATGCAGCTTCCTGAGGTGAGGCTGATTTTAACTTATTAACTACATAGATATTTGTTTATAATTAATCATAATTCATGAGTTGATGTTTGATGTTATGTTTTGTATCATTATTCTGATTGTTAAGTGCAATATTGCTTATAAGTAAGGATATCAGATGCTGTGAGCATAGTGGCGTAAAAATGTACAACATTTGACCCTGAATGTAGTGGAGACGAAATACACAATACCATAAAATGTAAATAACTTAGGTTTGTACATCATAAAAAAAAATTCCTTATGTCACTTCCAGAAGAACTGCTCTATTCCCTAAGGTCTGCAATGTGAATGCAGCAAATGTTTATATATTAAGCTATTTTGTTTTAAATATATACTTTTTGAAAAAATCGATGTTTGTCACACTGGCATAAAACAATGATCCACCATCTGAGTTCCCTGGTAAAGTGACTTGCCGTGTGATCATATGCACACACACGTCTGGTGGCTTATAGGGTTTTGAATTAAAATTATAGCAGAAATGTTTTCTTTTTTCACCAGATTTTTTCCAGATGTTTTATCATGTTACCATGTACCTATACAAACCATGTAGTGCACCAGTGATCGGTAAGATCAGTAAGATTAGAGCCTGCCTTTCTGAATACACAACCCAACTTAAATATCTCGACTACTGCAGTGGTCTGCTGGCAGGGCTACCAGCATACACAGTCTAACCCCTCCAGACGATCCAAAATCCAATTAGGAAATAGGAAATATGTCCTATTTCTCTGTTTCCATTCGACCTAGGAGATGTGCCTTTAGATAACTGGACAGAACATTTTGCCTTAGAATAAATGTTTCAGTAGCTTTAAAAAAAGTTAAAAGCTGCATTTTTAAGACATGTTCATGAATGTTTTGTAATAAGAACAACAGTATAAGTTTCTTTTAGTTTTTTTGAATAAAGCTGAGTCTTTCCTCTGTGTGTGTGTTGTGGAGTTGACCCCTGTGTCTAAAATTGTGTCCCTTCAAAGGCTTTTATTTTGTAACTCCCCGTAAGAATGGACGTTTATTTTGAAAGGGCCGTCCACGTTTGCTAACTTAGCAAAGGTGAAAGACGGTGAAGGTAAACGAGTAAAACGACACAGAGACATGAAAGAGTGAGACACAGGCTGTGGTGGGACGTAGTTCGCTGTCGTATGTCCATTGTCCATGTTTATCTGTACTAACTGTGAATAATTAAACTTTATTACGTCATTCATCAATTCATCGAAAGTGAAAGTAACTCATGTTTAGTGGTACGGCGCGGATCGTACCACTGTGCCGTTCATGGGGACGAACTCTCTAAGTTCTCTTCACTGATGTATTTTTAGTGACAAATATGAAGTAATTCTTATCTTTAACATAACAGTTAAATTTGTTATTTTGCGTATAGAAGCGTGTATTTATTCTACAGGTGTTTATTACATTTATTTTTTTTTGACTCAGGGTCGATGGTACACGCTTACAGATTACAGTGGCGAGTTTGAATTTTTGGCGCATAACAACTGGCGCAATGTCGATCGTGTCTGCCCTGTTTCTCCTTTTTCTTTCCAGCATCCTTTCAGAAGGTACAGGTTTTAAACTTACTTGTTGATTTTATTTAAATTCATAATGTGTGCTCAGTCTGTAAAACGTATACCTGTGTGTTTTACTGATACACACGGTTTCCAGTGTGTATGAGTCCACAGTGATTTGATTTGATTTCACTTCCTCCATGCAGGTGCAAAAACTGTGATTCAAACCCAGCAGACTGTGCTGGCAGCCGTGGGAGAAGAGGCTCGTTTAAGTTGTTGTCTCGTGCAGCCTAAAGATGTTCTGCAGGTCACATGGCAGGTCATTTTACCCGATGAGGAGAAGAACTTTGGTACCTACAACAAATACTTTGGTCAAAGAGTGACTTCTGACTTCAGGGATAAAGTGGACATTAAAAGTGCAGGACTGCAGAACAGCTCCGTGGTCATCAAGAAGGTGACAGAACAGGATGAAGGCTGCTATCGCTGCTTGTTCAACACCTACCCTGAAGGTGCTCTCTCTGCCACAACCTGCCTCAAACTATATGGTAAGAACCCGACTGCAGTTTTTTTTATACATCTTTTCTTATGTGCAGATTATTTGCATTTTTTTATTTGACTCTTTATCTTAAGCCAGAGAATGTGTCTATTAAACCACTAAATCACTGTTTCTGCTATTATGCGTGCATGTGGTTTGCATTTTGCATTGTATGGCACAAATGCAGCAGGTGTGACACATAGAGAGCCATTGTCGGATGACTGCACATTATTTCATGTGATCTGTCTTTGCAGAGCTGCATGAGCCCGTCCTTCATGTCCGAGAATCAGACTCCCCTGGAAAGTTAGTTGTGTCGTGCTCGGCCACAGGTCGACCTGCTCCCACTGTAACACTGAGCGTCTCACAGCCAGACCTCTACTTCTCACACTATGACACTGTCGGTGTCACCAACAGCAACACTACAATCTCTGTCACCACTACAGCTGTGCTGTCTGGTTTCCATGACAGCAACATCCAGGTTGGATGTGCAGTGAGGGTCCACTCTGGTCCTCAGAAAGAGGTTTTTGTGGTGATTCCAAAGCCCAAACAGGCATCTGCTGATGGTGAGAGACACAAGATACAGAGTCATACAGTAAGTTAGTAGTTAATGATTCTAATGCTTGGAATTTGTTTTCCAGCTTTTAAAGAGGATCTTGGATCAAATAGCAGTGGTGACAGTAAGTTATTGTTTAAGTGATCTCAAGTCAGAAGAACCAAAACATGTGTAACTGCTTTATTAATGTGTTCTCATATTTTCCTCTTTTTTACCCCAGATTTTACCTGGATCATAGTCTTTTGTAGTCTAGTTACAGTTACCTTTGTTGTAGTTGTATTAGTCATATGTCTTCTACAAAAACAAAAAGACAGAAGCAGGTAATTTTCACCTTAAATTTAACACATAACTTGTATTATCAGTATAACAATTGATTATGATATTTACTGACAGTAAAACCAAAGTTGGCAAAATACTTAAACAATTAACAACTAATAAATGTTTTGCTTTGATTTTTCTTGAATCATTTTGTTACATAGTGACCCGGAGAAGTCACCACATAGAATGGTTCAAGTCACCATGGATACTCATGGGTACGATATAATGTTTTACTTATTTATATTGTTCATTGCATCTGTTGTCTGTCTCCTCTATCTCTATTCTGGCGTTGAATGTCCTATTTATTAACTTGGTTCCCTGAGCACGCAGCAGAGGTCTTGAACCAGCTAGCAGTTTACTAACTTGTGTTTTTTAGTGAACTGCATCAGTAAAATCTGATGCAGTTCACTTTTACTTTGTGATTGCATTGCATGTTTACCCACATATGCATTGCAGTGACGTAATACAAATATGTGATATACTGTAATGTGATACTGTAAGTGGAAATTTAACAGACTTGTTTTTCTTTGAAGGATCGTGACACCTTTAATGAAAAAGGTCACTGAGAACGTCCATAAACGATCATCTGCTAAGAAACCTTCAAAACACGTCAGACCCAAATCTTCAGTTTTAGTACCAAAATGTCTACTAAAGCAGTATAACAACAATTAACCATTTTGTGACAGAATCACTCGCAGGATTAAGAGAACCAATATAAAGATGATTAGACAGAAGATCAAATCTATTTCTTAATGTTTTACTGCTTTCTCTGTATTATGCAATCATTAATAAAATATACACTTTTACCAAATTGATATGCGCTACACTGTCACAATCCTTTCTGTTTTCACCTGGTTACCCCCCAAATGTTTTATCTTTTTATCAGGAACCCACATTTTAGTGAGTATTCAGTGCAAATGCAAAGTATTCAGGAATGACTGTACCACAAAACCAATGATAATTCCCTTCATTTATTTGTAATGTTTAGTGAGCAATTTTCAAAGAGACAACTAGTTCATGTGGTGCTGGCAACTATTACATAAAGATGGTGTCTAACAACAACAGAAATGACACAGACATGAAACAGTGCAGCCCCCCCGGGTGTCTAAACAGAGTTATCCTTTTCAAAATCTTTTTTCTAGCCAAAGGTTTTTCATTTCTATTACATTTCCCTTTGCATGGAAAGATCAAATGGGTCAACAGGCTCAAGCTGAAGTCCAACGAGTTCAAGGGCCCCTGGGCCAGAGTTTCTGTGTGCCATGTACATGTTTCTTATTTGAAATTCTACACATTAGCTAAAAGACATACAATTAAAACACAGAATGACCAAGGAGACACACAAAACAACATAAAAGTGGAACCATGAACATGTAACATAGAGGAAAGGGAGACAATCCCCCTGTCTGTGTCCACTGGAGGCTCACCTTCTTGTAAGATGTATTGATTGGAAAGCCTCTGAGAAAAAATGTATTTCAATAAATTAATAAAATTGCGTAAATATCCCGGAGGTGCACGGTACCTACAGTATGCTGCGTATGCTAAAATACAGAATTAACTGTGTTGCCAACTTATTTTTACTTTGTTTGTGCAAGATATTTAAATTTGTAATTCTGTGTCTGCTGGCAATACTGCTGTGACGGCCACTGTGTCTGTCGAACAAACAATGACTCTTTTGAATCATGAGTCAAATGCATCTGCTTAATAAAAATTACAGGAACTTGAAGGTTAGAGTTAGGAGGACAAGTGATTGTTAATGTGTATGAACAAAACCACAGAATATTTAATGAAAGAAGTATTGTCAGAGAACGTTATCAGTATTTACACAATTTAAACCCTGAACCCACGGATGGATCAAATTATTGTCACTAACAACAAGCAGAATGATCACAATATTTCAATTCTCAGTCCAATTGTAAAAAACCAAACTCAACTTTGATTTCTATTTAGTTTGGGCTTGTTTGGTGTTAATATCTTAGCAAATCTGGAGCATCTCATCTAGCTTTCTGTTTTGTTTTTAGTGGCAGGAAATCCATTCTGCACTAAGTCCTGTTCCCACAATAGTTGTCAGTCATCGCAAATGTTATTTGCCTTTAAAGTCCCTCGTGTCCCTGCAAACTGGTCATAAGGGACTGTGAATGAGTCACACTTGACTGATGTCTACAATTGACTGGACACTGCTACACAAGTTCAACACAATTTTAAAAACACAACCATGTTAAAGAAACACTGTGTTCTTTTTTTTTTTTTCCTTTGGCAACCAGAAACTGTGTTTCAGCAACAACACTGCAGCTAAACTTCCAAAATGCTCAGTGATGCCTCAAGGCTCGGAACACTGAAGCTGTAGAAAGGAAGAGAACATTGAGTATGACTGGTGCAAAGTGTAAAAAACATGTTACCCCTGAGCAGGGTTGGCAGAGCATATGACATAATTTAATCCTGCACTGAAAAAGTTAGCTGCTGCAGACACTGACCATCATTTCTTCCAGATATTCCAGTCTGCTGTCTGCTAGAATATGCCCCCCACTGCTGCTTTGCCCAGTATGGATGCAGCCTCCTGCTGATTCTTAGCACTGGGGTGCATTTCCAAAAATATATCATGTTCAGTAATAGCAAACGCTAGTGACATCTGTGTTATTTTTTTTCCAGTGGAGGACGATCTGCTTTCTATTTCATCACCATTAGATTGAAGCAGTGCTTTGTGCGTTGCTCTTTGCAGCTGCTCCGTGTGACATTATCTGCACAATGTCGTCAGCACAAAAACTTGCTTCTGTTTAGTTTAGACACAAAAACGATACAGGGTCGGGATAAGGTAACGAACAAGGCTAAAATCAAGAAATGCTTACTAAAAACACAATGAAGACTGTGTTGATCTTGTCAAGCAAAGCTCTGGCACCTGTTGTATATACTCTGGCCACTAGATGTCACATCATATCCTCACTATGGGCTGATGATGACTGATGCCTTGCCATTCAGTGGGATGATGAAGTTAGCAGCTGGTTGACATTTTAATCAGTAGCAAAAAACACAAAGTGCAGCTGTCTGAGGATGATAGTATTAGTTTTGCATGCATTAGGTCAGAAAGTAAAATATTAGGAAAATGTAAATATTAACCTGAGGCTGGTGCTTGATGCTTGATTATATTAGAAAGATTAATTTCTGTACAAATGATTTCAGTCTGGACCAAAATGACAGGCTGACTGAATATTATACAAAGACATGCAGCCAGCCGAAAGACTGTTAATAAAATTTAAGCTTTTTATTTTAGCATAAAACTTTTTTCATACATACAGTTTATAATTGGATGAAATGTAATATCACACAGAATAACTGTTCACTATTATAAGCTTTTTTTTTGACAATATCCCTCCAAAGTTGGTAAAACATGAGAGAGGGAGGAACAGAAAAATAAATGCCTTAACATAAACTTTTAACATATACTGTACAGGACAGTAACTGTATAGAACAAATATGACAGTTTTGTGGTGAAAAACATGTGAGAATATTTTCCTGTCACATTTTGTCGATACTTATATCAAGGGTCCCAAAGTACAGAATCTATAGAGCACAGTCAGTGAGTGGACAGACTGTTTTATGTCCCTGTTGTGAGTAAGTGTATATCAAAAGCTTTGAAAGGTGCCCATTACCTAAGGCCAACAACAGCAAACACCAGACCAAAGATTCTATAAGTCCTGGCAGGTGGTGACAGATGTGTGTGAGGAGACAGAAGCTTTTGAATATGTTGTGCTGAGGTTTGTGGCTGGAAGCTTCCGTAAATCTCCTGGGGAAGATGAGAAGTGCTGTCAGCTGATGATTTCTTTAGGCAAAATGATTGGTGCTGGCTCATCGTGTTTTATTCCAACATCATAGCTCAACCTGTTTTCCAGACCCTCCACTTTGCTTTAAGTGTTTCTGTGAGTTTTGAATCATTTCAACATTAATGTCTAAATGATTTTGCAACAAATTAATAATGGATGCACTCTTGGTTATACAGAAAAATGCGTAGGCACATGCAAATTGACAATGGAAACCATAAAATTAAATATTTAAAATAGTAAAGAAATGACCACCATAATCTAAATTAAACATGCACTACATTATACTGTTGGAATGGAGAAAGAACAAATGTGTTCAATTTTCTTTAGACATACAATTGATATGCTTCTAATCTACAATATTCTCATTTGTTCCAACAAGTATTCCTTTAACCTTTTCATCTCACCAAGTAGAGATCATGTATTTAATTGCTGTTCAACCCCCCCCAGCATTTCCAACAACACAAGCTAAACTGCAGCACAAAGTACAAATATTTATGCGCAACACAGCTTGATTTAATAAAAAAGTGAAACCATAACAACATAAAATTGTTTGTGCAAAACTGTGTTCAACAGGTCTGAGCAACGATTAGCAGCTCATTATGCTTTTGTAACAATGACAAAACACAGAAAGAAAATTTTGTCAGTTTTATCAGAATGTTAATGAAAAATGTGCATGAGACGATTGACAAAAACGTGGACGAACACGAGGACAGTAAGTGCTACATGTGTAGGTCAGTGTTAAAGGGCATATTGTAACGTCCAGCTGTGATGGGGCAGCTGTAGGGAGACATGCTGCAGAGAAACATACAGTTCAATGACCAGGACACCCACACAGATGTCTCACACACTAACCACAACCAGACACACAGACGTGTGATCACCCAAGAGGCTTAAAAGCAGAGATTTACTTTAATATATTCAGGCACTCACACACACTTTGCACAAGCATGCATACAAAAACACACGACACGAAGAACAAATGCACAGAAATGCAAACACACACATTTGCTGGAAAAGAAACAAAACGACTGTGTTAACCAGGTTGTTTATAAAAGCCAGAGGTCAGAGGTCAGTAGCTACACTGTCACCCTGTGGGACACAGCTGATTCTGAAGGAAACCTGTAGCTCACAGAGGTAAAACATGCCTGTGTTAAAGCTGTCAGGCTCTAGGAGCAGTACAAAATGATATTAAAAGAACTTGTTTTGGGGGCATGAAAACATCCACAACAGGGAATGTGTTTAATGTCATTGTAAAAGTGTTACAACATCACCATCTTGTGGATGAGATACTCACAAACCTTTTGTTTTCATGGTGCATTTGATCAAGTTCATTCTAAATAACGGATATTTTCAGATTAAGATTAGATAGATAGAAGATATATCATCATGCAAATTCATGCAAATGCTATACACAAGGTACTTCTACTTTCCCTGATTACATTATTCTGTGCCAGTTAAACAATGAACTGTATTTTGTACAAATATTTAAAATTTTTGTAACTATCAACTTCCTCTGCCAGATGTGGAAGAGAACAACTAAAAGATTTAGTGTAAACTCTGATGAGGTATAAGTAACTCAAAAAATTATATTCATTTATTCAATGTGTAAAAAGTACTTATAAATTTCCATACTGAAGTCTTAATATTTGGTCAGCCAGCAGGAACCTGCAGTAAAACTGAATACTGATAAGAGGTTTGGGTAGACCAATACAAAAAGGGGGGAAGGAACTTAAGCAGTCTTGGAGGCAACAGCTACACAAATGCAATCTGACAATGACTGCAGGAACAGAGCTGTGCACTGAAGAAGGTGATGAGACAATAAACAGCAGTGCAGGTGATGCAGGTGGTGGGAACACAACCGCAGGGCAAGTGGGAGTGTCAGGGTCCAAGGTCCAGGGCAGAGGTGGGCAGCGTGACACAATCAGAGCAGACATTCTGTAAGCAAGCAGGCAAAATCCCCACGAGGCAGGTTAGGTTCAAGCACAGCAGGCAGAACACAGATAAAAAGGCTCAAATGACACTGCAGCAAGAAGTGAGAAATGGGAAGCAGGTGTTAGGGGTCAGGTGACACTGAGAGCTGCTGCTGATTGGATGGAGAAACACAGGAACTGATTGAGTGGTGAGGTAGTGAAGATCAAGTTTAGAAAAATAAAGAAGCGGGTATTTATGGCAAGCCCTAACGTTTACCAGGTAGACAGGATTTACATTTTAGATATCCGCAATATATTTATGGCTAATGCATTTTAATTTGTCAGAATTTTAATTAAAGATATCTGTAATAACATTTTGACTAGTCAGAATGTCCCATTGACTTGAATGGGAAAACGAATTTAAAATCTCTGTAATTCAACTCTGACTATCCACAGTGTGAATTCTAGATATCTTTAATTACACTGTGACTCGTCAAAATTCAAACCACAGATGTCTTGAATGACATTTTGACTAATTATTATTCCATTTGAAGATTCATTAATTTGCCACATTTACAAGATATTTTTCTTAACTTTTTGGATCTCCCAAAAGATAAAATTAAATACATTTTCCCCATTCAAGTCAATAGAACATTCTGACTAGTCAAAATGTAATTAAAAATATCTTCAATTAAAATTGTGAGATAAAAATTCAGTCGCTCTAATTGACGTTAAAAAAAACCGCAACGACGACAGTGACGTCATTTCCGATATCCACCAAGGAATTGTGACTAGTCGAAATGTAATTGTAGCTATATTAAATGTTTGTTTTTACTTGTCAGAATGCAGTTATGGATATCTGAAGAGTAATTATGGATATTCAGCTGAAAAACCTTTGCCATAGAATCACCAGAATTCTTGTTAGCAGTATTTTATGGAAAGGTTGTCCAGTTATGGGACGTAGGACGGACAGGTGAGTGTGAGCAATGAGTACAGGTAGTAAAAGTAAAAGGAATAATACTTAAAACTACAGTACAAATATCACTTCAAATTTCTTACTCGAGTTAAAAATAAAACTAAAGTGTGAGAGACATTTTGTGTTAAATAGAGAAGCCTTCGGACAGCGGAAGGTAAAGGTTTTAAAATGTCTGCACTTCTTCAGTCCCTGCACAAGATGGCGGCAGCTCTCAGCCACCTGTGGCGAGGCGTTTAAAGTTCCTCAACAGCTGTTGGTTTGTGTTTGTGATTCACTTGACAATTTACAGGAGATTAAATGCAGCTGTGGTACGTCTGAGCACAAAAACACGAAATATTTTTATGGTGCTTGTTTTGAACTTAACTCTAGCTCGTGTCTGATGTGGCCACGCAGCTGTCAGGTTTATTGATGAAGAGATTTATTTTTCTTATTTAAATTTTTTGCAGGGAGTCACATCAGTCGAAGTGCGCTGTCCGCAGCCTCCGGCTCGCTCAGATCAACCTCATGTCTGGAAACTTGGAGACGTCGAGAAACGAGGCGGTGCTACGCTCCCGCGGAGGGTCGCTGCATGCACTTTTCGTTTTATTCCCGGAAAGCTGTGCGGCCACACTCTGAGCCTCCTGCAGGTCTGTCTGGGCGACGAGCATGGACGCAACGAAGGGAGAGTCTGCCGAGCAGGCTGCGAATCTGTTTGGGACACAAGACACGGAGAGTCAGAGGAGAAGCCCCGGGCATGGACAGAAGTGGAGTAATCGGTGTAAAGTCATTACTGCGGTACGTTCACGAACACCAACACCAACACCTGCCTGAGTTTCACTGAGCCCCTGTTCTTTACCTCCACACTGCGTCCACAGGTTCTGTCACATTCTTAGAATGAAATGAGGCTGATTTAAGTGGCAGAGCACTTTGTATCCTGTTTTTATCATTGTGGACCTGAAGCTGAGGTCCTGCTGCTTTGTCTTTGGGCTTTTGTCAAACTAAACTTAACATCTGCAGAAGAATTCTTCAGTTTCAGCTCATTGATTGTTTGGGTCTTAATCACAGGGAATTATTGTGCATTTCTCCAAAAGTTTCCTCAAGCAACAGCTGTCATACAGGTGAGACAGTGTCAATGTGTGAGCTACATGTTTTCACACTGGTGCAGAAAGACTGAGGCCAGAAGTGTCTGCACAGGTGGAGGTGATTTACACTTGGTGGTGTAAAGCCCGGCTGGACTTTAAAGGTCACGGGGCCGAATCTGATCTGGAAGAGTCGCCATTTGGTGGAGGCCCAAAGTCAGTAAACACAGTTTAAACATGCCCATTCTTTGGATGTAAAGTAGTGTTTCAGATGTTTATTCTGGAGTATGAAGAAGTAGTTGGAAACACTTGATGGGTTCTGAGGAAAAGGGGCCCCTGGGCTTAGACAGTGTTTTGTGTTTCTTTTGGATAGTCTTAGTTGTGTTAATCGTTTTAATAATTTTTCAGCTTTATATGGTTGTTGTGCAGTACACCTCTTTCTGTTCATTTTTTTTTTTTTTTTTAAGTGAGCTCTGACCCCTGGGCCCCGTGACCTCTTAAGGCCCATGAACCTAAATCAAGTTTGCTGTATGTTTAGACCGGGGAATTCTAGATATTCTAATATTTTAACATGTATACATACATACAGGCAACATTGATCTAGTGATGGCAGAGGGAGGTTTACAAGCATTCGTGTACATGTACTCCCCAAATGAGAATCACAGGAGCAAGTGGAAAACTGTTTAAGTTTCCTTTAAAAATTAAAATAACAGTTGCATATTATTTATCAGTTGATCATTCAGTATATCAATTCACTGTTATGGGATGTACAGGTTTTTTTCCGGGTCACATTCCATTGAAAGTCTGTGTTCTCTCGTGAGACCAAACAACAAGCCCAGCACATTGTACTTGCTACTTGCAGCAAACTTGTGACCTGGATGAGCATCAGTTTGGACATTTGTATGGGTCTTTCTTTGCATTGCTGCCACAGAGAGAGAGTCTCAGACACAACAGGAGCATTTATTACTCTCAGTCCCTACAGGCAGTTAGACCAACTGCACATATTCTGTTTGGAGGCTAAATCTCCAATGTATTTTAGTGTTTACATGAAAACTAAAAGCATGATTGTAAGAACTGCACGGAAAATGTGATTTTATGTTTTGACATCTGATGTATGTCGTTATGATCAAGGACATGTCGCAATAAATATGTTTGCATTTAAAATAAAATGGTAGAATTTGAAGTAGCAGGCTGTCCCTTCAAGAATCTGTGAATAACACCGTCCAAACACAACATTATAAGTTTTCACAAAGTCCATCGGAGGCGTTTTTAGGTCGCATTGATAAAACAATCTCAAATCCTGGAGCGACTGAATAAGTTGATGGGAGGTAGGAAAATGATCTCACAGTGCACATCTTATTGAAACTATTTACTAGCAAACTCCAGCTAAAACCACAGGAAGCCCTGTTTTAAGTTGCCGTCTGCTTGGTGCTAATTAGATACACATGTGGCTAAGCCTTGAAGACTGTGTGCTCTGTCCTGTCACGCCACATATCTGCCAGGGTTCATCTGTTTGTCATTGTAATATTAGTACTAATTCCACTACACTGTGCTGTTTAAGCTCCTGCCAAAGGAAGATCCCAACATTGTAAGACTAAAGACAAAACGCAGGCCTCCTGTTCCCCCCTGCATAAGGCCTGCTCATTAGATTTCCCCGCTAATAGTCACTTTATGATGGCCGTTTATGCTTCAGCCTAATCAGATCTTTACTGTGTTGACAATGGTGCCGTGTGTTTCAGTTTCAGACGAGTAGGTTTCCACCAGACAAGACTGTTTACTTTCACAGCCCACAAAGACCAGGTCTAAAAGCTTTTCCGAGGATCCAGTTCTCGTTCTTTGCACCTATAGCTGGAGAAAATAAGTGCAGTGCATATTTTCATAACTGTCAAGGAGTTCTACTGTAATCATATACACTCAGTTTGCTGGCTATTAGCCAAAACTCATAAAATGTTGAAAAACTGATGTTAAGCTGAGTTAGTTGTAGCTACTGTCCTTGTAGATGTAATAAACCAGCAAGAAGATAAGAAGAGAAACTATAAGAGGAAACTTTACAAGTTGCCATGTGAGATAGGATAAACATTTGAATACTTGTGAAGTAAGATACTTTTATCAGCAGAAGGCTGCGACCGACAGACTTTTTATAGAGTAAATTTCTATTTTTGTAGACACTCAACAATGTAATTACTACTCTGTGGTAGAAGTCCGTGTTATGTGGTGAGTAAATTTGCAAGCTCTCTTCAATAGTTCTCCACAGCGAGGGTTCCCATGATAAATCTGAGGAGCCCACGGGTTCCATTACACACATCTTGGATCATGGTTGACCTGAAGTAGATTCAATAAACCGTGAAGCTGGGGAACAAGATCATGTGCCACCAGACACAAATGTTAAATCTACTGGTTTAACCATTTAGAGAATGTTTAAAGCTGGTGACACACTCCAAATCATGGCTTCAAACCAAGTCTCAAACATCAGGATAATTAAACACCCACTGAACCACAGCAGGCCTGTTTTGGTCGCAGGAGGTGCTTTACAGTAGGCAGCAATGATACGACTGTTGACCACTGCTCATCTCTGAAATGTACGCGCCCAGACTGCTTTGAAACGCCCTTCTAATTACTAATGCCTCACCCAAAGTGGGCAGCCACCTCTGAGCCGAACAGCTACAGGCATCTGTCCTGCTTTGACTTTACAGAGGCCCAAAAGTAACACTGGTGTGAGGAAAGGTGGAGATGATTAAACTCACCAATTGTTTGTTCATCAGTCACAAAAGTAAAAGATTAAATGAATAGTCTCAATGAAATAAGAGTCTACTAAAGCCAAGCTGAGGCTAATGTTTGTGTTAAATGATTATGTATGTTTTTGCAAAAATTCATCCTGTCATTAGTGAAAAATCTTACTGACTACTGC
This sequence comes from Channa striata, assembly GCA_033026295.1. Lineage (NCBI taxonomy): Eukaryota > Metazoa > Chordata > Actinopteri > Anabantiformes > Channidae > Channa > Channa striata. The sequence continues at coordinate 7,326,380 of CM065170.1, forward strand.
CCGTGAAAACTCTGGCCTGCTAGTAGTGCTACAGGAAAAATAATAAGATGTCAATGGCATTGATGCTGTCGACACTATAGATATCTGTGCCAAATTTCACAACAGTCAGTCATTTGATTCATGTCATCTCTTATTCGTTGAGCTATGCCACGACTAAGATCATGGTCCAAACAACAAACGCTGCCACAAGCATGAATGAGATAAAACTTTCTTTATTGTTTCTACTGTATTTTTGGTTCTGCAGAAGGTCCTGATTTATGACTCCTCTGACGGAGCCTGCAACTTTATATTATGGTCACAGAGGCATGTATCCGACACCAGACGGTGTTTGCGTTGCCAGTAAGAGAAGCCAAGGAAATTGTTTCACAGAATCATCTCATTTAATGTGACAGATTATTTATTGCAAATTGGGAGCCGGTCTTCATGTGGAATTAATGACAGACCAGAACATTATTGTTATTGTGGCTTGTAGAGTTTCTTACCTCTGCTTGTGTTTGACACTTTCCAGAGCCAGAATTATCATGTAAACGTATTCAGATGTTTTTTTTTTCTTTGAAAGCTACATGTGATGTGATCCTGACATTTGTTTTCTGGATTTCAGGTTCTGCTGCTGTGTTTACTGGTGGTCATCCTGGCCATGGCGATTTCTCTGACAAAAAGGGACGATGGGAGAGGTGGGCAACACTCTTCTATAACATACAGGACACGAGTTGTTTGACTTCATTTTGACTACAGTGTTTCTCTGCATGTTTGACACCTTCTGCCGTTTGTGTCAGTCACCAGCTGCATGCAGAGCTGGGCTGTTACAGTGGCTATTGGGTTTCCACTCATATTAGGCTAAACGCATAGGAAATTAAATGTAAGTTAAAGAGCCGCTGCTATGCTTTTTGTGATCTAGTGTAACATACACAGATCAAGCATAACATTATGACCGCCTGTGCAATTTAATGCATCCAATACAGCAGCTCTTCCATGAATTCTACTTTTATATGGTTAAAATATCTTGGTTTTTAGGCTAAAACTTCCAGAAAGGTGATAATTTTACTATGCATTCATTAATGAGGTCAAAGTGGGTGAGCGGTATTGCTCAAAAGCAGAAGAAGGAAACCTGAGATAACTGCGGCTTAATCTAGCTTAATCAGCACATCCTGGCTTAATCCGTTGCACATTTGTTGAGTCGCGATAACAAGGTGCTAGCCAGCCGTAGATAGTTGTTCAAAGAACATGTTCACAGCTTTTTTTCATAGACCACATGCTGCAAACGTTTTTACCAACAGAGCATTTTATCTTATAGAAACATGTCATAAAAAAAAGAAATGTTGTCGCTATAGTCAAAAATAAATGGCCTTGAACATAAGAGCAGACCAAATTAATGTGTAAAGGTCCCCAAATGTGCAATTAAAAGCCAGTGTTCCACTCAAAGCATCATAATTACAAACCACACAGTTGTCACTTCCACCAATTGTTGCACAATTTGTCTTGAATGTGACCAGTTGAAGTGCATATTACTCAGAAATTTCTCACGAAGAATAATTGCAAACACTTATCGACAGTGTGACTCTATTTTAACCATTTAATCTACTGTATCTAGTAGTCTATATATTTTTATCTAAGTTTATGTATAATCTGATAAAATGTCATCATTTGTTTATCTATTTTTTTTTTAACACAGCATCCTACAGTACTTAGATATTGAATGACACTGGCTGGGAATTTGTATCTCGGTCAGATATTTGTTTGTCCAACCTGTCCTGGAAGACTTTCCTTGTCTAAATGTTCGCTGCTTCTTTGTCTAGTGTGGTTTCCAAAAAAGGGGACGCTATAGTGAACATGTAAAAGGACAACAGACTTGTTAGTGATGATTTTGTTTTGTCGTTGTACACGCATGGTCCAAATCCTCAGGGGCAGGTGTAGCTTTAATGAATTATACCATTTTCAAAACATGCTTTCATCTGGAATTCATGATTTGTCCAGAACACCAGAAACACATTTTGTGGCCTTATCCCCAGCCCTGTGCTGACATTTTAAAATGACGATCCCCTCTTAAAAACAGATCTCTATAGCTTTACAGAGGATGATTAAGATTACCCTTTCAGATTACAATTTAGTCCACTGATTAAGTAAAATTGTGTTATGCAACTTGTCATTGGGCGGAGGAACAGCAGCTTCATCCTGCTGCTGTGAGGTTACACAACTGCTGTTTCGCCTCCTAAGTACTGTAGCTACTGTAATGCGGATCCTGCTAATGTCAATTTGTCATAAATAACATCTGTCAGAAACTTTAAAGTGAGAGTATTTTGAGAGCGAGAGGGTCAAGTTACCAAGCAGCCACTATAGAAAGCAGTGTGAGGGAATGGGGGAGAGGGGTTAACGCTGGAGGCTGCACAGGACTTGTTCACAGAAAAGGTTTCTGTCAGGGTGGTGCTACACATCTTTTTTTTTTTTTTTTTCTCTCTTTGCCCTCTATTGCAAAACATGTCATAAATACACATTTCAGCCAGACAGGAATGTTCACCCGTGGTTGGCATGTTTTCTGCAGCTATAGATTTCCACGGGTTAGACAAGGGCAGTGGCGTCAGTGAGCTCTTTGTTGCAAACCGCTGTGCCAAAACACCCCTCTTCCTTTTCAGTTGCAGTGGTGGTGGTGGCTGTGGGCAGCTGTCCCCCGATTGGGCGGGGTGCTCTCTCTGCTGTGGCATTTTTCTTTACTACCCTACTCACCTCACATGAAAGCCATATGGGAAAAAACAATTTTTAGTCACTGGAGATATACTCACACATTTAGCGTTGTTGGAACTTCAGCATCTTTTATAAAGCTGCTTTCTTGGTCCAGGTTTTGGAAGCAGATTAAAAGAAATAAATATAACCCAGAACTTCCTTTCTTCCTCGAGGCTTACAATGTGTTGGGTTTGAATCCTGAGAGAGGGTTTTCCCGTGGATAACCGACCTCAGTAACTTTTCTCCTGAGACGGAGCATCTCCACATCTGGTCCAAACCACGACAGGCAGCGAGGAGGGGCTTTCTCACCAACATGCTAAGACTTGCTGTCATGCATCCAGTCAGCAGCAGATTTGAAGGATGTTGTGGGGAAAGAAAGTTCCTAGAGAGGTGAAAGAGTTGGCCCCTAAGCTTCTTGGAGTCACCTTGTTTGTGGAAAAGTCTTGAGCAAGACACAATTTGTTGTAATTGCTCAGGGGGAAACAAATAAAACATTCAGTATTTGTCTCTAGGTTTTCTGGCCCACAGCTTTATCTTTCTGGTTCACTCTTGCCACTCATCAATCATTCCCAGCAACAGCACACAGAGCTATTCAACAAAAACATTCTTATTAATCCAACTCTTACAAACAGCCCACAAAAAGCCATATTTGTCAGTCTGGCCCTGACTACAGTCCTGGCTGTATATATCATAGTTGTTACACTCTAGATGTTTGATGTGTTATCTAGATGCTGGAAACATTATCTCTTTGTGCTAAAGTGTGCCCATATGAGGAAGTGGTATCTGATAATCGAGCTGTCAAGTGGCAGAGGACGATTTTAACGTTGTGCCAGAAGAAATGCATCAGTGTGGCTAAGTATTTGCCAGAATAATTTTTATATATAATATTAAGCCAATAAAGTGTCCCATATTTTCCTAAAGAGCTAAAAGGAACTAAGTGTTGGACAGAAACACAAGCCACATGAAGTTTGAGCTGCTCCACGTTTGTTGGATGCTTAGATGGGAAACTGTTACCGTATCATATTGTGTTTACAAGCTACATTGGCGCCATGTAATTAAAAATAAATTAAATGTGTTAATTTGAAACATTTGCACATGTTTTATGGTGCTGTTCCACCAGAGTCCAGCTGATACAGTATGAGATTGTGTCAGTTACATGCGTCAGTGTTTTCCATTGTTTCATGTCCACATATGGCCACAAATTGCATAACTGATCACAAGTCCACACTAGTTTTAAGAAAAGCAGAGGTGGTTTCTATTGTTTGTGCACACATGTTGTCAAGCACAAAATCTGGCTTTAAAAATATGATGGCTGAGTTTCCTCTTTGTTCATGGAAATGTTCTGTGCTGTTACCCATTTGGATTTTATGTAACACATTCATGTGCTGAACAGACTTGGGCTCTTTTTTTTGTCCTCGGAAGCAGTGGAAAGATTTTACTGAGGGAAAAACAGGAAGTCTTCAGTCTCTTTAGTGTCCTAAGTTATCTTATCGTATCATGCGTGACTCAAGGAGTATTCCGCATTTATGCACTTTCACATCCTGTTTTGTGTGATTTGTCAGATTTTGGAAAAGGTGATATCATGTACTTGCCTGGAAAGTCATATGGTCACATGCAGGGTTTGGCTATTGGATTTTTTTTTCTGGCACTGTAGATTTAATTTCATCCATCTGCTCAGATTAATTTAGCTTTTGACATTTTTGAAATTCTGCCAAAACACCTTCCTTAAAGTTAAGGGGAACTTCCACATTGTAATTTGATACACTGGTCTTAGCAAAATTCTCATACTTATCTTTCAAAATAAGATGTTTTATGTTATTTATGGGAAGTATTATATGTGTTTGACCCATTAGCTCTGAGAGACATATTCTGCATTGTTTATGCGCTTCTATACCGTGTTTCACTGTTTTGTTTTGTTTTTTCTTTCCTGTAGAAGAGGGAACCTGGCTGCAGGATGTCTCTGAGGAAACTCAACAGCTAAAGTGTCCCCCTGGGTAATACATTACTTCTGTTTTGCACTTGTAGTTTTAGGTTAGTTTTTATTACATGAGCCCCTCTCCTCCACCTGCATAATATCTTGAAGTGTTTATTAAAAGCTGACAATGACACTCTTTAGCTCTATCGCCCACAGTTCTCCTGAAAAACAAGCAATTCCTAGTGGAGAGTTCTTTTTTTGGTAATTACTGACTACTTTTAATCAGACTGGCACTAAGTCTCTTCATTTTAGTTTTATTTGAGTAGTGTGTAAATAACACAAACCCATGACTCATGTTTTAGTGGTTTATTGGTAAAAAGTGTCTGTGGAAACTTGTCTAATGACACTGTGTAATCAGGCATGTGTTAGTGAGGAGATGTGTGTTGGTCACATGTGTCTGTGTTTCTGCTTTGGAAAGGGAGGGACCCCAGACAGTCTCGTTAGGCTATAAAAAAGAAAAGTTGTCTATTTTCAGTTTAAATGTCATCTTTGTTTTTGAATAACAGTCATTCATCCCTTTGCGTTTGTTTTATATTGTGTCTGTTGTCAAACCACATTTTATTTTAATGTGTGGTTTGCTCTCCTCGTATAAAAAGTTGTTTTGTAAAATGTGGATTCATTCCTTTTATCAGTTCTTAAATATTGACATTATGTCGAAGGGCCTAAGTGTTATTATAATTGTGAATCAAAAATTAAATAGGAAAGAGAAAAGGATGAGTAAATGCACAAATAAACTGCATTGCCTGAAAGGCCCTGTGGCGCACATTGCCTTGCAAAAGTCACACCCCTTGAACTTTTCCACAATTTGTCAGGTTACTACCACTTTACAGTTTACTTATTTCTGTTTTTACCATGCAGATTCTATATTACATTCTAATCAATACACTGTTGTGAAAGCTGACCTATTACATATATACTTTAGCTATGCAAAACGTCATAACATCCAGTTATTGATAATGTTGCCACTTGTCCGCTGTGTCTCTGTTTGCCAACATAATAATCATAAGATCTTCATAAGGAAATGGCACTTTAGTGTGTTTACAGCTTGCTCTGCTGCTGCCAGATTGCCAGCAAGTCACTTCCTAAGTCATGCAGTTTACCCAGACATGCGCATTGTTTGACAATCTTCAGTATTGATGCTGACAGCAAAACATTGCTTCCTCCAGTGGATTAGTCTGTGCTACCTTAAACTGTAATTTTCAAGAAATGCACTATGCCAAACTGATCAACTGTCGCTGTTTGAGCCCAAGTGGACTTAATGGAACACAACTGAGGACTGCCTAAAGCATATCGTAAAAAAGAGAGACTGAAATTGCCAAAGTCCATATTGACAAGCCAAAAAGTATCTGGAAGAATGTCGTTTGGACAGATGAGACAAAACTGGAACTTTTTTGCAGGTCACATCAGCTACATCTTTACATAACGGAAAAATGCAGCATAGAGAAAAGAACTGTACCTACTGTGAAACATGGAGGAGGATCAGTTTTGTGCTGGGGCTGCTTTGCTGCAGGGGTCTTGAATCTGTGCAGGTAAAATGAAACCTCAAGACTATCAAGGATTCTGGTGCAAAATGTGCTGGCCTCAGGTACAGGTCATGGGTCCTCCAATAGCATAATGACCCAAAAAACATGCAAGAATAGCTAAGAACAAAACAATTGGACTATCCTGATGTAAATCCTAATAAACATCCGAGGAAAGAGCTGAAACATGCAGTCTGTAGAAGGCACCCTCCAAACCTGAGATGGCTGGAGCAGTGTGCTCAGGAGGAGTGGAAGAAAATACCTGTCGACAGGTGCAGAAGTCTCATTGAGAGTCACAGAAATCGCTTGACTGGCTCCAAATGTGCAACAAAATGTTAAGGCCACCATCAATTTTCGTCCAGCCAAGATTCATTAGTTTTTTTTTTCTTTATTTATTTTAATGCTTCTGTTAAAAAAATTCAAAACAATGTCTGATTGAATTACTTCATTTTTAATTATTACCCTTTGTCAGTATAAAGTTATTTCTGTGGCCATTTTGGGTTTTTCTTTCTTTCTTTAACGGAAGGGTAACTCTTGTATAATGAGAAACCACAGTGAGACAATAGATGGACTCAGATAGATGGAGATGATTAATTAAATACTCCCACTGGAAAACGGGAGGATTATCTGTCGCTTCAGTGAACAAAGAAACCTGCTGGTACTAACTGAGCTCTCTGAGTTTCTCACCAGGGTCACATTTCTCTTCCTCCGCTCCTCCTCTGTGTTTGTGATTTCACTTTATTTTATCCTCCTCTTGGCTCAGTCAAAGAGCTGCTTTGTATTCACTCAACAGACTTACTGTACAAAAGTACCTTGACGCTCCTGGTGCCAAAGATGAACATGTCCCCTACTGAGTGATTAATCCAGCCTCCATTCACAATCCTACTTCTGCGTCTAATTAAAGCATCACTCTTTCTGGTTGTCTTCCCACACAGTTTTTCCAGGCCTCCTCTGATCCTGGTGTCTATGGATGGTTTCAGAGCGGTGTACCTGAAAGATCATGGCAGCCGCCTTCCTGTCATCAACAAGTTGCGTAAGTTGCCAACATTTTTTTTTGACTCAGCAGCTGTTCGTGGTTGACTCAGCATAGTGGTGTGACTGATCGTTGTTGTGTTGTAGGAAGTATCGGAACAACAACGCCATACATGAGGCCTGTTTATCCCACAAAGACCTTCCCAAACCACTATACCATTGTGACTGTAAGTCTATTTTTGCTGCGTTTGCAGAGCCACAGGTTGATTTATTGAATCCAAATGGCCATAAGGGTTTGCGTTGTTTTGCCAATAAAGAATTCTCATTGTTTGAACAGAACCAATACATCAATGTAAAAATACTCAATTTTAAAGTGATGATATTATGGAGAAGAAGAAATGATGCAGTAAGAGTGTGATGGCGGGCAGATTCCTGCGCTGTAAAACTACTGCATTATATTTCTATACTTTAAATTACTTAAATGTTTTGAGTGAGCAGTTTTAAATCCACGCCCACTGTGGGATCAATCAGGTGAGAAATCCGTGCTGTGCTCAGTGTGAACATGTCTGTAGTGAGAGGTTTCATTGCAACTGAATGAATGAATGAACAAAGGACATTGATGTTTGCTTCAAACTAGCCTCTACCCGTCAGAGTAGAAGGGCATAAATACCGCTAATTTTATGCAACTGGATTCTGGAATAGATAAATCGAATATGAGGGAAAGATTTCAATTACACTCAGTTTTTATAAGTCAGTAAAAAGGGTAAAAGTTCAACACTCAAAATTCTACTTAGGTGAAAGTTGAGACTTTATAAAAGTAACAGCCTTTTTTTACTGTTGGAGCCAGTTGAGGTGAAGCTTCTTTAAAATTTAGTGAAGTAGTTTTGTTGTTTCCCAATTTAGGGCTCAGGCGTCTTCAGAGACTCTCAACATGTGAGAGGTCATGAGATGATGTTGGGAAAAAATTAAAGGAAATCATGCACAGTTTTGTGTAGAAAAAATGTATAATCATTTTTGGATTGATCTTGTTTACATTCAATCATTTAACTTCTTTCAGACAGTTATTTCAACCAACCCATCTGAGAATTTCAGACTAAATAGACTGTGAGAAACATTTGTATTTATTATCAGCGGTTTTTCCAGTCCAAACTACAAAGGAACTAGAAACTTTATCAGTCAGTAAATATGTTGAACTAAAAAAATAAATATTTCCTTTTGGAAAGTTGGTGAAACAGAGGGATAAAGTGACATAGCAGTGAAAATATATCGACTCTGCTACAGGAAGTTGCTGTTGAATCCTAATGGCTTACATGTGCTTATGAAGGCTTGAGTTCACCTCTGGTGGTTGAAGCCTACAGTGTAATCAACGTGAACTGCTGTGGTTACCAGTAATATTCAGCTTAGGAAAGTTGGAGAGAGGAGCTAATCACAGTAAATTCCTGTGGCCACAGTATCAAAGCAGCTCACCTTTTACTGTGTGTGTGTTTGAATGCTGATTCCCCCAGGGTCTCTATCCAGAGTCTCACGGGATCGTGGACAACAAGATGTACGACGTGACCCGAAATGCTTTCTTCTCTTTGAAAACTGAGGAGAAGTTTAACCCTAAATGGTACCAAGGAGAACCAGTAAGTGTTGTAGCACAAAGATGCATACGTACAGTTCAGTGTTTATGTTTGATTATGCCACACAGGCCAAATGTTAAACCTAGTAAGAACATTTTGGAGCGTCAATAAAATATAGTTTTTGAGAAACGGCGAACCAGTTGCAAACCCTGATTTGGAACACTTCTCTGTAATCTGAGTGTCTGAGTCAGATGGCATTGTTCAGTAAATTGTGAAAGGCGATACGTCCTGATTTTTGGAATTTGCTGACATAAATCAAGACAAGACGCTTGACTTGTGTAACAAACAAGAGGCACTGTGCCTTTAATCTTGCTGCAATTTGCTCTCTTTGAGCCACACAACACTTTTTTTTTTTTTTTTCAAAAGTGAATTTCTTTGCTCCCCTAACTGAGCTCCCTGATATAATTATGGATTCTGCTTGTGCTGAATAACTGCTTGTGAGGGCCACGAGTTGTGCTTGTTTGGATGCTTTGTGGTTCCCATTTAAATGAGCGGCCTCTCAGACCTCATCCCTCAGCTGAGTGATGGACAGCTTCTCTTGAAAATGCAACACAGCACATAGCAGACCATATGACTTTCCAGGCGAGGAAGGAAAAATTGATGACTTCTGCTGAGTGATTCATTCTACCAAATGCGCACAATCGCAGTGGCTTTTAATAAGTGCTGCAAAGTCAAAATACACTGCAGTCTCACATGACTTGTCTTTGCTGTGAGGGAATGCACCTTTATCCTAATGGGCTAAACACTGCTGCCAGGATAAATTAGTCAATTATTAGTGTGGTCCGCCTCAGGAGGTCTGAATTAATCATAAACCTAGATGACCCTCGCCTCTCGTGTGTGTACTCAGTTTTTCTTTTGTTTCCTTCTCCTTTCTCAGTTAATTTATGTCTCATGTCTTTTCCTCTGCCCTCCGCTCAGGTCTGGGTCACTGCCATTCACCAAAAATTGAAAACGGCAACGTTCTTCTGGCCGGGCTCCGACGTGGCCATTAATGGCACCTACCCAAATCTCTACAAGAAATATGACAAGTAAGAGTGATTTCATCATCCTAAAAGTATTTAAACTGATGTCATGTTGTGGCATTATATTTAATAGGGAGCTACTGTACTGTTGTGTTTATGGTTGACATGGTGCCTTCTTTGTGCACAGGAGCATTGACTTTACAACCAGACTGTCAACACTGCTTGAGTGGCTCGATTTACCCAAGGAGCAAAGGTGCAGTATTAGTATTATTTCTAATTACAGAGAACTTTCAGAAACCCTGAGCAACCCTGAACCAACTTTAGCCCTTGTGATTTTTAGGCCTGATTTTTACACTTTGTACTTGGATGAACCTGACTCATCAGGACACTATTATGGGCCAGGCAGCACTGAGGTTAGTCACTCATTAAACCTTACAGCTGCAACGATAAACCATGATAAAAGATAAGTGGAGTCATTTCTTTCTTTTTGTTGTTGTTTTTGTAAACAAATCTTATAAAGAGTGTGAAACTATCAATAACGCAACTAAAGCTGGGTATAAAACATTTCATTCTGAAACAGCAAAAAAAGTAAAGGTAAACATTTCTTTATCAACATGAAATTTAGCCAGTACCAAGATTCCCCTCATTTAAAATAAATGTTTTATTAACATATCCAGGGGGATGCAAACTCAGCAAAATGTTTAAGCAATGCATCTATAAAAAAAAAAAAAAAGAATTACACTATCTCTGATGACATCCCCTTACATTGAATGATGTTTAAGAAGATGCAAACTTTTACTGTTCTATACATTTTTCCATTAGTTTAGCTATTTATTTATTTGCTGAGACAAGTTGTTCTTGACTTTGAATGGTTAAAGCTGAACTGTTTTGTGCCATCAGGTTGTTTCAGCTTTGGAGAAGGTGGACAAGGTTTTGGGCAAGCTGATGGACGGCTTGAAGCAGCGAAACCTGAGCAAGTGTGTCAACTTGATGGTCGTGTCAGACCATGGTGAGATAACCTCCACACAGCTGTGAGCTTTGAGTCTTTTTGAATGACGTCTTGTTCTTTGGCTTTTATTAAAAATTGTTCATTTGTTTATAAGGAAACTTGCTTGTTAAATCCCTGTGGTTTCACAGTAATACGTAATTTTGGAACCTCTTTACTACTAATGAGAGCTTTAGCGACTTTGCCAATTAGCTTGAGCCACTGCATTTGTTGCAGGAGAAGAGCCCACCCACGCCTGAAATGAATGATGACATCCTCAGCAGTGTGGTAGCAGCATATTTTTATGACAGGAAGATACCCCGAGCATTTGGAGACCATATGTTTAGTTTGTAATTGAGAATATCAAAGATGTAAATGGGAGTGACCCAGTTGTCATCAAATTTCCAGGACAGAAAAAAAACTTTTGTAATCCTGCAGGCAAAGCAGTTAAACAACATATCAATGTGAAACCTTATTCACACGCAGTCATGGATTCACTAACTCCCCATATCTCCACATTATTTACAGAAGAAACTGACACATTATTATTTTTTTTTTTTTTAGGAATGGAGGAGGCTACATGTGAAAAGGCGGACTATGTATCAACTTACCAGTTCAACACTGACAAATTTAATGTAATTCAAGGCCCGGCTGCTCGCATCAGACCCAAAAATCTCCCAGATGATTACTTTTCATGTGAGTTCCTCCCTAACCAGCAGCTTCACTCCTTCATAGCATTGCAGCATCACTCAAAATGTGTGTGTGACCTTGTCCTGTCTTTCCCTCCCCAGTCGACTATGAAGGCCTGGTGAAGAACTTGTCGGTATGCGAAGTATTCCAAATGTGTCCCATGTATTGATAAGAAGAATGAAAAATTATCTGCTTGCATAGCTTCACGTCAAACAAGCGGATTGTCGCACTGCTGACTGTTGATTCTTCTTGTGTGTGTCTGTTCTGAAGTGCAGGACCCATGATCAGCCAATGAGGCCGTACCTCAAAGAAAACCTCCCTAAAAGGTTTCACTTCGCCAATAACAAACGCATAGAGAGGGGACACCTGTATATGAAGCTTGGCTGGCAGGCGGCACTGTAAGTCCCTTAATAAACAGGACGTTTTTGTTGCACTACTAGTATTTCAGTTCTAAAAAGTCTGATTTTGCAGTATAAAAGTAAAAACAAAGACTGACCTTTGATCTTGATGTACAATAATTGGCAATAAAACTATTGACCACTGCTAAAAAAATGTATCTAAGCTGACACAAACTAAAGTAAAAAGTCAGTGATTTGTACTATTGTGAGCTTATTAAATGCAAAATGTGTCTGAATGTTTAGAACCAACAAGGTCTTTCTTCTGAGACGGGATGTCTCTGTCAAGTCTTAATGGGCCCAAACCAATCACTCATTTAATATTTGGCGTCTGGCAATACTGATAATTATTTACCTACCTTTAAAATTTCATTAAATGTGTATATGCTCATCACACACTGACATAACAGCTGCATCCTGTTTGATCTGACACTGTATCTGATTTGTCAACATTTTATTGATTCCACCACTAGAAGTTTGTGAATTCAGGTTGTAGAGCAGTGTGGAGCAGAGTGGACACGCACACAATCGCTAACTTTGTACAGACACCAGCAAAGACACTTATGACGACCAGTTAGTGCAACTCTACAAACGGTGCAGAATGGTACACGGGTCCCTAAAAGTGTTTAAAATGTGTTGAATAAAATTGGCTTTTAGTAAAAGGTCTTAAAAATTGTTAAATTTAGATTTTATATGCCAAATATATCTTTATTCTGCAAAGCTAAAGAAGATTCTAAGGATTTTATTGTCGTTTACGTTACTAAAACTCACTCAAAAACTCGGAGCAGCTGAACATGCTGCACTTTTACAGTGTGGCTGTGATGTGGAGCACTGCTGCAACTTTCCAGGTTGAGCAGGATAAAACACATTCAGGGTTGGTTCCAACTTTCAAAAGTCCAAACATGTTCTCCAAACTTTCCATGGTAGCACAATACACTTTAAGAAAAAACAATTCCTAGCCCATTTAAAATGTTAGTTTTTTTTCACAGTATTTTATTTATTTTATTGTTTTAAAAGAAACATATACAAGGGTGATTTATTTTACAATGTACTGGCTGATGGAAGAGTTTGTAAGGGATGCAGACAAGTTAAAACAGCTCTCAACTGGCTGCCAGTCACTTCTCCAGATGATGTCACCCTACAGAGAACAGAATCTGAACAGTCACACACACTCAGTTCCCCACCTAAAACCATAGGAAGCAAGTTGAAAATCAGGAAGTTGCCTTTGAAAGAAATGCCAGCATTTCTTGAAATCGGTTTGTTATCGAAAGTGTACATGGCTCTCAACCAAAAAGTGAATGTTCACATTTGCTAAAATGCTGATCAGGAGTAATACATTTCAACAGTTTTTATATTGAAATTTAAAGGTAAAAGGAAATAAAAAGAAACGTTAATTATTATTTATACCAAACACAGCTGCCTTGATCAAAGAAACACAATATTTTAAAACGCTTGATGTACTGCATCAGGTTTATACTGTTGTAACCCGGCTCACTGGCCAAGTGCGTCTTATCAGTAGCTACATGTTGGATGTGTGCAAATATTGTGTAGCTGGAAGTGTTGAAATATGCAAAAACAAAAACCAGATGAAACAAAAAGTGGTGCAGCAGCAGAGAGTAACTCTTTTAGTCTTCAGACCCCTGATTCCACGTTCTCCTAACTTGGAAGGCTTCTCAATCAAGCAGCCTAGAAGGCGAAAACGCACACACACACACGCACACACATACCACACTAGACAACTTTTGATGTTGCTTTTATGACCGTACATAAACAAACCAAAGCTATAAATCAAGAGATGTTGGAAAGTTTCAAAAAAAAGGGTTGTGAAATTAATGCAAATGTCTGATAGGAAAAAGTGTTGAAATGTTTTCGGTGATTAGCATCAGCAATCATGTATAACTTTTTTGCAACTCTTGTGACTGATTACAACTATGTGATTCTGGAAAATTGGTTCACACTGAACAATTTAAGTGGCTAACTGAAGTGTGAGTCCTGCTTCAGGTTATATGAAATTCAATTTATCTCACCCTGAACATTATTTTTGCAAGAGCTGTTCATAATTAAGGTGTTAAGTTTCAATGCTTTCCACGCTACATTTCTGTCAGTCTTAACATTTCACTGCTGAAGTAAATCGTTTTCATTTCAACTTTTCAGGAACAACAGAGAAATCAAGTATTGCAAAGGTGGATTCCATGGCTCAGATAATATGTTCACCAACATGCAGGTCAGCAGAAGACAAGATGTGATTTAATAAACACGTTCATTCTCTTCTAATGATTGAGAGACAGGCATGTACTGTCCCTGCAGCGGACACACACTGTGTTATCACTGGACTATGCTTATCATTTTTAATCGGGATGAATGATTTGACAAAAGTTCCCAAATGAAAAGATGGAATCAGTTGAATATCGTTTTTTTGGTTTATGGCTTTTTAATCTGCACATCAGCTGTGTTCATATTGGGAGTAGATGTCTAGAAAACATACATTTACTGTATTTTGCAATAGCAAATCGATTCCCTACATACACATTTTTGTAAAAGTTTTTTGTGGCAGGCCCAGTTTATGTCATATTACTTATTACAGTATCTGTTTTAAAATGGCTTGAATGGCTGATCTTGTCACTTAATTTTGAATATTTGAATCTAAATACCGTACATTAAATCTCAGTTTATTGTTAACGTTTGCAGATGAAACCAGTGTAAATGCTGCTCCAAATACTTTACTTTCAGAAACACTAGGGGTACACATCAGAAACACAAATGCAGTGTTGCTGTAAACTCAAACTCGGTAATTACGCCTACACATTCTCAGCATAGGACTCAGTTTTCTACTTTCTAAATGCGTCTCTGGCCTCCACCTTCACGTTAGTCATCACAGGACGTCAGTGTATGTTTCTGGACGTGGTTTTTTTGTTGGAGTGTTCCTTGATGTAATATGCTGACAAGGCCGCTGACTTCTCTAGAAATAGGTGTGTGTGTATAAATAGGTTTTCAGTCAACCAAGAGGAAAATGTACTTTGCCTTGTTCTAGGTTGCATAAGGTCATTTTACAGCGTCTGTTCACTTTAAATATTTACACAGGCCTAATTGTGTGATTGAGTGTTTGACATTTTATTTACAGAAGGTATAAATGAAAGTTTCCAGTCTAGAGTGTGCAACAATTCAGTGTTCCCCTCTCCAATAAATGAATGAATAAATGTCAGCGTGTTTTCGTTTTTCCCCTCCAGGCGATCTTCATTGGCTATGGTCCAGGGTTTAAACACAGAACTGTTGTGCCCCCTTTTGAAAACATTGAACTGTATAACATCATGTGTGGTAAGTGATTTTCTTATAGCATACACGTGCTTCTAGTACCATCTTCTCTTACCACTTATTCTTAGTTTGGTTTGTTAATTCTATTGTTTTTATAACATGAAAAAAAGTTGAGAGATTTAGATTTTCTAAATATTGAGCTACGCCTGTGCTGACCAACAAACCATGTCCGCAAAAATCAAATGAAGTTTTAACATTAAAGATACAGTTTGTATAATTTTTCACTGAACTCAGAAACTGGACAGCTCTGGCAGGGTGTAGAGAGATTCACTTATGATTGAGGCTCACTCTTCTGACCAATCAGAGAGGAGCAATGATTTCTGTGGTTTATTATCATTCCTATTTATTAAAATTTAATGACGGAAACTATGTGAGGACTTTGCTGAACGTGGAGGATTGAAATCAACAGCTGCACTTCTCCTTTTTGAAAACAAGTCCGATTTTTAATATGATATACAGCAGAACACACACGCATTTTTTATGTTGCCCTAAAAAACCATGCTTTATGTGAAATGTAGCTACAAAATGTTGTTTTCTCTCCCTGATGCACTGGCAGGCTGTTCTTCGCTCAGTGTATGTTACGGTATTTCTGTTTTTCTGCTCCAGATCTCCTTGGCATTCGGCCTTCTCCAAACAACGGGACTCACGGCAGTCTGAACCACCTTCTGAGTCATCCCAGCTTTCTGCCAGTTCACCCGGCAGCTCTGTCCTTTAGCGTCCAATGTGAGGCCAGCAGCCCCACCCCTGCTGACGACCTGCAGTGCTCCTGTGACTCTCAGACCAGAGAAATGGTATGTGCAGAGAGGTTAATAAGCACCAGCGTTTGTTTTTAGCACTACTGTCATAATTTAGGGCATGGCGCTACTGGGTTGGTTGGTGCGCCACTGTCGTCCAGACTGAAATATTTACTTACACACTCACACGCTTATGCAAGGTGCTGACCCACAGGGAGCAACTTGCCCATGGACACTTCAACATGTAGCCAGACGTTACAGATTGTCTGAATCACTGAAATCTGTCCTGGCTGATATCCAGGTTTATAGCATAGTGACCTAGTTGGGCATAAAATGATGTAGAGACATTTATGGCTCAGTCATTCTCTCTGGCACCAATTTGATAATCATATCTGTGCCTTGGCCCGTGCATGTTTCTTTCACCTAAACAGTATTGGCAAACTCAGGTGTATTAGTACTAGGTGTCAGAGTGTGTCACACTCTGAACTTGAATTTATTATTCATGCTTTCATCATCATGACTTGATTACTGTAATTCCCTTTTTACATGTCTCAACCAAACATCGATAGAGAATGTCCAGCTGGTGAAAATCGCTGCTGCCAATTGTCACATTACTCCCACGTTGGCTTCCTTACACTGGCTTTCTGGTAGTTTTAGACTTAACTTTAATCTTCTAGTTATTACGTTTAGAACCCTTCATGGTCAGCTGCCTTGCAGAGCACTCTGGTCTTCCAACCAGAATCTGTAGTCTGTGTCTTACACCAGCCTTAAAACTAAGGGTGCTTGTGCTTTTGCTACATTGGCA
The DNA here is from genome assembly GCA_033026295.1 of Channa striata. Lineage (NCBI taxonomy): Eukaryota > Metazoa > Chordata > Actinopteri > Anabantiformes > Channidae > Channa > Channa striata. Next base: position 7,343,070 of record CM065170.1, read on the forward strand.
CTGAGATTGGGGAATGCTGCTTCAGTGAATATTTTAAGAAACTTCTTAAAACATACCTGTAAAGGCAGTCTTTTCATTTTTTTTTTTATTGTTTTCACATGAAGCACTTTGTGAGCTCTTCTCTGTGAGGGATGCTTTATAAATACATTTCATTACTTCTTATGGTAATTTATTCAATATTTAATTTTCCATTAGCTTTAGCTGTACTTTGTTTATTGCTAATTAACATATGTCAGCGTGTTGACGCAAAAAAATGAACATTAAGTGCATTATACCTGGTAAGTATCAGCCTTGCTGTATGCATTGTTCTTGTGAGAATGTGGGCATGTAGATATTACTGATATATATGGATATGGTGACACTGCTCAGTTCTTCAGGAAGATTTACCTGACAGCCACTTACAGCCCTGTAACAAAAAAATAGCAGTCGCTCACAAAGCTGAAGTAAGATTATTTCCCTCAGACGTTTCAATCGTTTCCCTGATGCAGAGCTCAGGTACATGAAGCTTTGCTCTGCTCACATTGATGTAAAAGTCAAAGTACTATAAACACAAACTTACTAACAAGTGTGAATTTGTTTTCAGGAGGCAGAGTTTAACAGACGTCTCATGAACAATAGTAAGTATTACTTCACTTTCCTTTGCATTTATGTTGTTTTTGGAGAAAAAGTTGTGTGACATGTTGGTTTCCCATGATGCAGCCACCTCGCAGCGCCTCCACCATCCTTTCGCCGCTCCTACAGTTGTCCAACCAGACGCAAAGTTTTGTCTGCTCTACCACTCTGACTACCTCAACGGATACAGCCAAGACCGCCTCATGCCCCTCTGGGTGTCATACACCCTCCAGCCACTGGTGAGTCCACTGTTTGCAGCTTTCTTTTATCGCTAAACATAGCCTGCTCAGTTGAGTTATTCCGGCTGTATTTCTTCCATGGTTACGGTTTGGCCACAGATTGTACAACGTTGTTTAGCACAAAATGTTTTCTCTAAGCACCTATTACTCATCTCCTCTGCTCGTGTTTGCTCGAACTGTTCTTGTCTTTGCGGTTGAGATTTAGCGTAAATCATGACCTCAGAGTGATACACTCCCGGGAGAGTTTACACTGTCACTGTCTGAATGATGGAGCAAGTGAGGATGTCGATGTTTTCATCGAAGCTTGATTCAAACACACTGCAACTAAACATGGCTTGCACCGCATTCTCTGACAGTATATAACATGCAGGATCAAACATTGTGTGTTCCAGCTCCTGGGAGTAAACACGTCCAAACACAGCTAGCCTTAAGCTACGCTTGCCTACAAAATCCGCTCCGCATTGAAACGGGTAGAGCCACGCTGCCGGACAGTTTGCATCTGACTCTATGCACAGGATATTTTTAAATTCACCCAGCATTTTTCTGTCTATAATCAGACACAGAAATTTTGGTAATGCTTTAGTTTGCCAGTCTGTAATTTTCAAATACGTTTGAGATATTTTCCTGGAATGAGCTGTATAATTTTGCGGTAATTATAGGGCAAAGACAATATCATTGATATATCATCTGTCTTTAAACCTAAACAAATATTCCTTCAGAAATTAGAGGAACTATAACTCAGTGCAGTCATGCATTCGGCATTTTCCTTGGTCTTGTTGCTAGAGTATCTCAGCTCCATGGCAATGCTTGGTGACTTTAATGTCAATAAAGTTAAACTACAACTGCGTATACACTAAAGTATATCTCACATCACAGACACTGTTCCACTGGCTGACATGTTCATTAGCATAAATGCAGTGGTGTAACTCTATAACACCTCCAGAGATCTTGTACCTACACAGTTAGTGTATAATATGTCAAACACGTGTTTTGTAATAAAGAAACACGTGATCCAGTGGAGCGATGTGTCTGGCTGATGTGTTTTTAATAGTTTCTGGACAACAGTGGTGGTCTATGGCACAGATGAACAAGCTAATCCAGGCTGCAGACTGTCAACCATTTTAGTGTCTGTATGGTGATTATGGACAGTATGATTCATTTCATAACTTTTTATGACTTTAGTTTGGGGTGTAAATGTACATTAATGCTTTTAAACTTCACTCTGACTTCACTATATATATCTCTGCTTCTGACTGACAAACTCTTTCAGATGACATAATTCATTGGGGTATTTCATCATTAGGAGTTTGATGTCACCTAGAGGAGCTCTGGAAAAGCAGGTTGACAATAATTATTATAAACTCTGTAGTGTGAACATGAAAACAATCTGAACTGAAGGTTCCTCCAAGTGATGTCATCTGGTCAGCTAGAAGTACAGAGATGCCTAAATATAAGGAAGTCAGAGGTCATTGATTTGCATGGTGTGTATGAAGGTCCTAAAAACAGAAACACTCACTGAACACTCATGATAGATACTAGATATTTAACGTCTTTATTCTTAATCTTACCTAAACACACATTATGAAGCAAACCACTTGACCTGTTCCAAGGCTGTGTTTAAATCTGACCTATGGTTTTAGATCAAACAAAAAATGTCAGTGGGATTTGGATTTAGGTTTTCATTCAAAACCCAAAAGTTGCACTTTCCCTCCATCAGAGAGACTGTATTCTCAGAAGGTATAAAAATGTCCCTGTAGCTAGCACCAAATGTCAAAGTCTGTAAGTGAAAATATTTCACTCAAAATAACTGGGATTTGCTTCGATGACGAGGACAGAGCTGAGATTATTTTTAGAGAGCTTTGGAAACAAAAATAGTGCACTGTGGCCTCACTGACCCACGTGCACAGACCAAGCCAAACCAAACCAAGTGATCTTACACAACGCTCAGTGCTGCTCTGACACTGTCCGCCGCTGACTGCTCCTCTCCCTCAGACCAGAGTCCAGCCCCTGAGCCCAGAGTTGGAGGCGTGCGTTCGTGCCGATGTACGCATTCCAGCCGCCAGCAGCCAGATGTGTCTCCGCTACAGAGGCAACAGTAATCTGTCCTATGGCCTGCTGCATCCCGCCAGTGAGTGTATATGTGCGAGTGTGTGTGTGTGTGTGTGTGGGTTCACAGCTCATCGTCCCCAGCTGGGTGTTGAATTCAAATTGACGTGGTTTAGAGTCACATTCTCATGTAAAAATGAGCCGCTCCCAAACTGAGACTCTGCAGTTTCACCTCATTTATTAATTTTAGTGTCATACTTGACTAAGAGTTTTTTTTTATTATTTTAAAATAAGCCTCATTTGTGGTTTGTCACCAAACCAGCTTTTTTATTACCCCGTGATTTCATATCCAGCAGATTGGACTACTGTAATGCACTCTCTGGTCTACCCAAAACCCTCAGAGACCAGCTACAGCTTATTCAGAACTTATTCAGAAAAGAAAAAGTCAACAAAGCTGACACTGGTGACCTGTCTGTATTAAATGTGAATTTTTGTTACCGGCTTTTGCCTCTGTCAGTCTGTATTATTCAGGTCCTCTGGCAACCTTTTAGTTTCAAACTGTAGGAAAAAAACAATTTGTGAGGCAGATTTTAGTCATTGGAACATTTCACCTGAGGATCCCAGAACAACAGATTGCCTGTTTTTAAATGCTTAAACTTAAAACCCACCTTTTTAGCCTGACTTTTCATTAACGTATTTTATGTGCACTATTTATTTATTACAAATTTTACTTTAATATGTATATTGTGTGTTTGTGTAAATGTTTTTAATATAAATCTAATTAATTTTCATTGTTTCTTTTGATTGATTATAATCTTTATTTCTATTTTTTTTACATTGGTTTCATTGTCTTATGGTTTTGTTGCCCTGATGCCTTGTTATTAACTTCACGTGTTATTATACTAACTCTGCATTATTGTTGGCTGTTTTGACTGTGTTTAAGTTTTATTTTGCTTGATGGTTTGCCTTCACATCAGCTTTGCAATCACCTGTAAAGCACTTTAAATTTTAGTAGTTTTAAGGTGCTACAATATTAAAGTTTGATTGTAATTATAGAATATATTTGTTTGGCTGTAAGACGGGACAATGTCACGAAGACAAAGTGTTAGACTTTGGAAAATGTAAGACTTTTTTCAATCTATTTGGGCATTATAAAAAAATAAAAACCAAAATTAAAGTTGGTTGTGGACGTTAGTTACTTCGCCCGCTTGTTTGTAGCTCTCCTAAAATGTAAAGGTAAAGTGATTTATTTTTCATACATACACAGGGTTCAACAAAGCTGGGTCAGAAAATCTGCTGTTTTTTTCTTTTAATGTCACCTGCAAGTAGCAGAAACCTTCTCATTCCAATTATTGTCTTACCTGTAGATCTAAGTGCTGATGGACAAGAGATGGACTCTTTAATCACAAGCAACATGGCACCAATGTTCCCTGCATTTAAAGGTGAGTCAGTCCTTTTTTTTTTGGCTGCACCTGAAAATGGAAATGGGAACAGAACGGATGCAAGAGATGATGCTTAATTCCAGAGCTGTTAGAAGGCTTCGTTTGCCAACTAAATGTGAGCTCTCAGACGCTGGAGCACAACTAGACGTGGGGTCAGGCTCTGTTTTGTTGAACCCTTAAACACTCGCGTGTGAGAGCAGATATCGTGGTTTGCCTGCTTCTGTTCTCATTTTTATTGCTCAGTGTTATACTTTCCAAAGCTGATGTTTTAAAAACGGTCTATACTTTGTCCCCTTCAGCTCTTAAATATACATAACGGGAGACCAAACATCTGACCGCTGTGATTATATGGAAATATGCTGTAAAGCACAATTAAAGGTTCAGTCTGCAGAGGTACAATGATCTTCTTGCCATCCTGTTGTAGACACCACAGCATTTTTTTATTATAAGATTGTCTTTAAAGTTGATTTAGTTCATATTGTGATGAAGCTGATTCACCCGGATCAAAACGGCAGAGAGGATTAATGATCCAGTTAGACAAGAATTTATGTTGTGCACTGCTTAGTTTTTTTGTTCTTAGGGTTTTTTTGTTCTTAGGGTTCCATCTGCTGTAAATCCCACAATGATTTAGTCTGCACTCGCACTCAGTTCTAAAATCACGTGTACCATCTGTGAAAGTATGTGAAGTGTAATTTTGTAATTCAGGCTCCGCAGCGAGGATTTTGTCGAAACTTGTTGAATGTGTCGGGTGATTAGTTTGAGTGTTACAGACTACATGGCTTGGATCATTTCCACGGGGGCCACCCAAGCTGTAAGCGGAAACTCTTTCTCATGTGTACCAGGTCTATTTAGAAGCCCCCCCCCAAGAAAAGATTTTAGTTTGAAAGACTCGCTGTGATCCGGCTAACAGACACTGCCCCCTGGTGGCACATCACTGTCTAAACCCTGTGTGTGACTGTGTCTCGTTTGTTAAAATTAATACAAAGTTGTCTGACTGTTTGATTGTAGTTGTTTGGACCCACATTCATGAGGTCCTGCTTAGAAATTATTCACAACGAATGCACGGAGTCAACGTCGTCAGTGGGCCGATATTTGACGAGGACTACGATGGACATGTTGATGCATTCAAGAAGATCTCAGGGTGAGTCTGAGTCTATACAGATCAATATATTTATATCGTTTTCTTTTCTGAAATGTGTGAGAAGACAGAAAAAAAAACCTTTGTCAGTTTTGGTATAAAAAAAAAATCATAACAATAATTTCCCATTACTGTCGCACTGATTGACCAGCTGGTTAATAGTTTTCGCCTCACAACTGACTGTCCTCGTAATAATCATTCAGCAAAAGAAGTCTGGATTTATTTTGCAAAGGCAGACACCTGATAATCGGACATGAAACCATTAGGTTCCCGAAGTAAGAGATTTGACGTCATGTCTTTTAGTTGTGGTTGGTAGCGAAACTGCCTCATCGGTTTCTACTTATTGCAAACCGATGTGGCTGTAAATTATGAATTATCCACAGCTTAGTTTTGTTTTTGTTTTGTTTGTTTGTTTTTATATGAGGAAGTAAGAAAAAAAAAACTGTGCACCCTTGTGTTAAATGGGATAATGAAGTCTGGCTTTTGGCGTTTGGACCCACAGTCAATTGAATTATTTAGATTAAAGTCTTTCGATAACGGCCGAACACACACAAATTAAAGCCGGTTAGAACCAGTTGAGCAGGGATAAAACAGTCTGTGCAAATGACTCTTTTCTCCAGCTTTGCCCTGACTGTCCACTCCCTGTGACGTCACGTCAAACTGTCCTGCAAACCAGACTTTAAGAGCTTGTTTGAGAGATGTTAAAAATAAAGTTTTGTCAATAGACATTCAGAGTATTTCTGCTAAACTTTTAAAAACCATGCACCACAACTATGAGTTTGTTAAAAATCTGGTTTTTCTTTTCACTTGAGCGATCACTGTAGCACAGCTTAGTTTTTCATCGTTAGTCTCTTTTGTAATAAATAACTCTGTTAAACTTTGATTGTTGTAATGTTATCACACACACTTGGTTGTGGCCAGAGGAGGCAGCCATCTTAGACCTTGTGATCTCTTTCCTCTCCAGGAGTGAAGCTCCAATCCCGACCCATTTCTACATGATTCTGACAAGCTGTGCGAACTCCACCTTTAGCCCGGTTAGCTGTGAGGGGCCCCTGCAGGTGGAGTCCTTCATCCTGCCCCACAGACCGGACTACACAGAGACGTGTGCTGTGAGTAACCCCACCGCCTCCCCTCCTACTCAGTTTAAACGTCACTCTCCTTCTGTCAAAACACCACAATGGAAAAATTTAAAATAGACTGACACCTAATATGTAGATTTGATGTCTCCTTTTTTCCTTCAGAATGCGTCAGACCTGTCGTGGGTGGAGGGTTGGATGAAGTTTCACAGTGCTCGGGTCCGGGACATTGAACTCCTGACTGGTCTAAGCTTCTATCATGGCAGGTTGTCGGTGGAAGAGACACTACGACTCAAGACGTTTCTGCCAAATGCTTAAAATCAGAGACCTTTTTTAAAATGAAGTTTTATTTCCAAAAGAAGCCATATCGGCCCGCGCAGCAGGCCTCTGTCCACAGTTACCTTCTCTGAGCGGGTTCACCAGGTGCCTCACTCTGTCTTCAGAACATTGTTCCATCCAGATTCCAAAACTATGTTTTTATAATTATTGTTGTGTTGTATATAATACATTTGTGTCTAATCATTTTTTAAAGATTTTGAACCAAAGATCTGCTGAATGATGATGAGTGATAGTTTTTTGTTTTTCTTCATTGGGGAAGGCAGGGACTGTTTCAGGAAACACTTTGATCGTTTACTTTCATCTTTTGTTTGCTGAACAAAAATTCCACCACACGTGCCAGGCAGCTGGAAAAACACTTTGAGATTCTTTATGAGGAAAAAAGAATTGCTTTGCTCTTGAAAAACACAATGATTTTCACTTTCACCTGCCAAATGTTGCCATATGTTCACAATTGTTAATTTTGTGCGTCGTCATACAGCAACAATGTGGTTTTTAGTAATTTGTGAATTGTTGTTGACCTTTTAATAAGGGACTTTTATTCTGTGTGTGTGTCTTTATAGTCTTTTTTGTGAACAAATGTTGTTTCAGTACCATTGTTGTGAGGCCATTTCAGCAGGTCCAAACTACTTCAAAAGGCTTTTAGGCTCAGGGTTAGAATTTGACTTTGGTTAGGGTTAGGTATTCAGTGGTCATGGTTAGATTAAGGGGCTAGGGATTTTATTATGTCAGTGAGGTTCCTCACAAGGATAGAGGTGTGTGTGTGTGTGTGTGTGTGTTATAGGATAAATGTGTCTGCAAACGTGCAGTAAAAGATGACCCCACTCTGATAAACGAGGAACGACGCAGCTTTTTCTGTCAGCAGTAGACTTTCTGTCTCTTTGTGGCTGTTGTGCATTTGTGAGGCACCGTGCGCCTCTTTGAAGTTGTCTCGTTCCTTTTTGAGGCGACGTTGTGATATTTTAGGTCATTTTCATCTGGGTGCTTTGTCAGGGTGTGCAGGGGTTTTCGTCTGTCTGTGGTCCCTTTTAGGTCTCTCTCAGTGACATTCTGCAGGTTCTGAAGCAGGACTAACAGCTTTTGGTTCAAAACCTGCAGCTGCACAGGTTGTCTGGGCCCATGAGGCCTGTTAAATGTGTCGGAGTGTATGTCGCAGAAATGAGTGTTTGTGTGTCCTGTCTACGATCCACATACTCTTGTTACAGCTTTTTGACTATTTTCAGAAATGACAATTATGGACAAATGCACATTTTCATATAAAAACTAGTCCACACCGACCTTGTGACTTGAATTCTTTTTTTAATACGTTTTTTTGCAGCCATAACAAACTGTTCCTTCCCACAATAACAGACCCAAAGCAAAACTACTGTAAGTGTTTTACAGAGGAGAACGAAAATGACGTCTGTAACCCACCAGCAGCTGCAGTGTCGGCCTTCTACAAATTGCAAAAGTACGTGTGAACGTGAAACGGAAGCAAAGTGAGCGCAGTGAGTTTCCTCCTGCGTATTAAACCTGCCACTTCCTCAGGTTGACCACTCCATCAGAGCAGTGAGCGTGAAGGCAGCCGTGCTGCTGATGCTGTGCTGCACTCTCACTCTGCAGTGACCTAGTTTTCGTGTCTCCAGCCTGAGCTCGAGTTCTTTCGCACTGTAGTCTGACATGGGGCCTGATCCTCATGCCGTTGTGCGTTGGTTGGGGGTTTAGCAACAATGTGGGCAGTGGGTTGGTGGGGGCAGTTTAACTGTGACTGTTGTGAAACCGTGTGAGGAAATGCCAGAGCTGATCACTTCTTTAGGGTGTTTCAGTCGGTGTTCAAGTCGACCATCACCTGCAGTTATTTGCACTTCACCCACATGGGTTTTTTTTTACCATTTTGAATAAACTGACACACGTGGAAGAAATCAAAGTATTTTGTTCTATGACTTTAGATTTGATTCATTATTTACATATATTGAAACTTTTTTTTTATTTTTCACCTGTGAAAACGAAACTTGTGAACGTTTGCTCATCTGAAATGTTAAAGTTCCAGTTATAAACCTGATTAACCCCACAATGTCAACCTTCTTAGAAATGCACAGCTTGGTTTTCAACCACATGCTGATGAATTTTTGCTATTCAAAAGCCATTCATTCTGAAAACGAGGAGCCATGTGTTTGGTGTCAGAATTCGCAGTGTGAGAGAGTTCTTTATTTGGATGTGGCTTGTCATGACCAGTTGGGCTGTAACCGCACTCTTGTTCTTGAGGTGTGCAGCCGCTCACGCTCGCGGGTCTTCCGGAAAGCTCTGCTCGGGGTGGGAAATATGTCAGAGGCCTCGTGGCTGATTTGTTCTCACGCCATTCAGACGGCGCCGGGCGTCGTTTACGGTCTCTGTCATGCGGGGCTAATATGGGCGTCCACCTTCTCTTCCCGGATGCTGGCTCACAGTCACCACTAAACCAGCATGAATCATTAGGGTCTTTTGCACAGCAGAGGAGCTGGAAATGAGTGAGCTTGTGACTTCACTCAGCATCTGCAATTCAAGTGAAATCCACTTATCATACTGTCAAGCTAAGGGCTGTGAGGTTTCAAGTAAGATAAGCCTGAAGAGACGCCATCCCCACCGCGTCCAAAATCATAATCTGCTTCTATATTTTGCATCTTGCTTCACTGATCGAGGACTTGAGGTTGCCTGTAGGTTGGGGGGGGGGCAGACCAGACCTCAGGACACATCAGTGTCTCCTTTTGGACCATTAGAGCAAATTACAGCTGGCACTGATTGTTCCTGCACCTCCAGGCAGCTCTGGACTGTGACGAGGACAGGCTCTTATCTAGCAGCACAGGCTGGCATTCAGCTATTCAACAGGCCACTTCCTCTCAAATTGTCATGCTTCGTTTTTTTCTTGCCACTGAAGACTAAGATGAGTTTGTCACAAATTGAATCGTGCACTTCTTAGACCTGGGACTCTGTTATGAGATGTGTGAAAATCTAGAGTTATACTTGGACCTTAAAGGAAATGTGTTCATTTGCTTTCTGCTCAGGATTTAGAGGAGAGAAAAGCCACTTTTATTTTTTAAACTAAGCTAGAGGGGGAAACGGTTTCTGTATTCGAACTTCACCTGGGTTCAGCAGAGACGACTTCAGTGAGGTAAAGCTCTTTAATCCCACACCTGGAGTTGCAGTAATATAGCAAAAAGGAAAGAGCGAAAGATGAGCATCATGTCCACTGAGTGTTGCAGCAGTTTTTACAAGTAACTTTGTTGATTGTTGTGATGGTTAGAAAATGTGCTTGGTTTTCCGTGGGAACGTACCTCAAACAGTTATTGCTTAAATTAATGAATTACAACATGTTTTTAGTGAACGCTGGAGGTGATGGATGGTATGTTTTGATTCCTTTGAACACAGGCTATTTTCACAATGATTTCTGTTGAAAGTTTGTGGCTTCATATTTGTCACATAGACATGAGAACAGCATCAGCATGTTGAACCGACTTGACATGAAACATTTGAGTAAGTGTATTTGACAAAAACCTGCGTTTAATCTATTTGAATCCACTGACCTGCAAAACAAAAAAAGAAAACGGAAGAAGAAAGTAGAACATTGACACGCAGCAGACATCAATAATGCAGGGGTTGGCATTTCGTTTGTTTTTGCGCCGCTGCCATCAGTGAAGCATCAGTGCTCTTCCTGCAGCTGAGGAAGCGGTGGTGGTTTGAGGCGGAGGGGGGGAGGAAGTGAGGACATGAGCAGTGTGAGGAAAGGATTAGAAGCCCGGAGTATAATTGTGTTTGGTTTAAATGTCATCATATCCTGTAGCCCTGCTGGGGAGAGTCTGATAATACACAGACTATCTGCGTCATCCAGCACAACGTGTGGTTCTTCGAGAACTAGACCAGAGATATTCAAAGTTGTTGGGGTAGAAAACGAGATTTAATCATCCAAGAAGATGCATTAAAACTAGCTGCATCTGCTGGTCTGTGATTGTGACGTGCGTGGAGACCCCAAGGAGATCAAAACCAGCAGAAGGGGACTTAACTGAGAAAACCCCTTTTATTATCTTTGTGTTTTAGCTCCAGGACGTTGAACGGTAGGTGTGTGTGTGTGTGTGTGTGTGTGTGTGAGAGCTCAGTGAGGGGAAGGGTTAAAGAAAAGAGGAGGAGGAGACAGAAACACATAGAAGAGAGCGAAGCAGGGAGGAGGACACACAGAGAGACGAGGACCGGGGACAGCGACACATGAGCAGAAACTCTTGAGATGGATTTAAGTTTGTTTCAAGCTCTGGAGAAAGAAATAATCCTGGAGGTTCTTCGGAGAGACAAGCAGCTGCGGATTATTGAAGAGGACAGAATAAGGTGAGTTGTTTTTAGATGTGAGAAATCCTCAGTGATGCTGACCATCGCAGGAAGAAGCATTTTGTTCTTTCAGCTGATTCCTCAGAAAGCATTTAAGTTATCACAGTTTGAAGGTGCTGCTGTTACCTTGGGTTCCCTGTTTCCAGACTATCACTAATTCTACTTCACATTTGACATGTGACACAATGATCAGGGTTTTTCTCTACAAAATCTTTTTCTATCTATTGACAGAACAGGCATCAGGTGACTTTCTTTTAGTCGTTTGTGTTGAATGACCTGCAAAGAGATCATGCGCTTATTTGAGCTCCTCTCCTTCATCTTTAGCTTGTTCTCATCCCCAGCATGAGAAGTGGCTGATTGGTTTCTCTGTTCTCAGGAGGATGAAATGTGAGCTCCAGGAGCTGCGCCGCAGAGGCGCCAAGAGCTTCGCCCGGCAGTACGGCGAGCGGACCTGCGCCCGGTGCCAGAGGCCCCTGGGGAAGTTCTGGAACTCGGGCGCAGTGTGTCGCGGCTGCAGCCACCGGATCTGCAACAAGTGCCGCGTAGGTGTGGGACCGACCTACTGGAAGTGTACAGTCTGCCATGCCTACAGGTACAGTAGAGGGAAAAACCACCTAACCACCAGAGGACAGAAATAGTCCAGCCAGTGGGGGTTCAGACCACAATCACGAGTTACAACCTGTGACTTTCATTTAGCACCTTGCAACCTCCTCAAACTCACTTTATGGCTTTTACTCAAGTTGGGCACAAGAATGAATCTTTACAGCATCTTTATATTTATATTTTTATAGGAGACATGCTGTAGCACATTAACTGTGAAGCACATCACCTCAGTGCAACTTTAATGAGTTGATTGTTTGACCAACTGCAACTCTTTGGATTTTTAATGATATGCCGTTCTATGTTTCTTCATTCTGAAAATATTTACAGACACATCATGACATTTTTGGACCAAGCTCTAAATAAAAAATAATAATTTCAGCCTGGTGCAGCCTTACTGTCAGGGTTTTCAGCAGGCAGCTGTTTTCCCTGATGAAGATCTAATCACACTGTAACACAACAAAATACACAACGATTTTTCTGCTGGGGGCTTTTTAATACTGTTATTATATACCTGAAATGTGATCTCATGTCAGTGATGTGTTTCCAAAGGACTAAAAAAAAAAAGTTGTTCACTCATGAAAGCAACTGTTAGTCAAAGTAGAAAAAAGCATCAAGAAGCTGGTAGAGGAACTGAGACGGTGTCAGGACCGTGTGGACAGTTCCCCTGTGAACGTGATCACGCCTGAAAGTCGCATTTCTGTTCTGTAGCTGTTACTTAAAGAAGTTGTGGTGACGTCTGACCCTTATTATATTTGATAAGAATGACATAATTTCTCTCCACTCAAGCTTCAGTATGACGCACATACATCTTTACATACAATATGATCATATGAAGCTTAGTTGCACTTTTTTGCTTGTTTTTCAGTAAGTTTTTTTTCTCTCTTTCACGTTTTTCTTCTGCACAGGGAGGTGAAGGTCCGGTCCGGAGACTGGTTTTTAGAGGAAAGGGGAAGGAAGTTTCCAGTCACGGCAGGTTTGTTTGTAATTGTAAATATTTATAAATGTCTTGTCTTTATTTATTGATGCACAATTTCCCTTTTCTAAATTGGTTCATCGTGAGTTGTGTTAGTTGAAGACTTTCTTTATCACTAGTGTAGAAAACTGCGTAGTAAAGTATCGGCACTAATATGTACTGCAATGTTTGGAACAAATACATATATAATTTGTTTTAGTGCTTCAAACATTTGCTTTTCATGCTTTGAGCGCAGTGTCATTTGTAATATTTCTGTTTACAGACAAATGTGAGACGGTTGGGGAGACTCTATTAAAGACCTACAATGCGCTGAGGTATGAAAAATCCTGATCTTTACTTTGAGTGACTGGATTCATTATGTTAAATACTTATGTAATTTAAATTCTCTTTTACAGCCTCATATCAATTGTGCCACCAACTCCTCCGCCTCAGATGGATTATCAGTTTCTAAGCAGATCTGGGGTAAAAATAATAATAAATTGCCAATTTGTTTTAATAGAAAAACTGTGAAAATGTATGTCAATAATTCTTTGTCAATCTCCAGGATTTGAAACAGTCAAAACCTTTCACCAAATCTGTGGAAAACCTGATGGTTACCTTCACGAGTCACATCAAAAGTAAGTCGACCCCAAACACGAAGGTAAAAACTGATGAAGATTCATTAGTCAGTGTGAAGATGCGTGTCGGCAAAATCAAATGTGAATCCGCTGAATAAGCGCACAGTAATAACCACAGCGGAAATGTACCTGAAATACACGCTCAACGAAAAAAACCCATGTGACCTCATAATACTATGTAGCAGCGGAAGTTGCACAAGATGATGGGCACAGATATAAACAGCGTGTTCAAAAAAATCCCCGCACCTGTTTGAAAAATTACTGTAGAATTTTATGACCGTGGATTCGTCACTAAATGATTTGTTTGTGTGTGTGTGTGTGTTTCTTTCTCTACAGAGATTTCAAATTCGCAAAATGATCTGCTGAGAGTCAATAACGGCCACAAGGGGATCAAGTACAGCACCCAGAAGAGTCTGTCCGAAACCGACCTCAGTAAATGTGGCATTGTGAGTCCAGACAAACACGCACCTGTTTCTGGGCAAGACACTGTTTGTTGTCCACGTTTGTTGGGACTAAGTTGAGAATTTTCACAATTCAAATGAAGCAAGATCCCTGATTAAAGCAATAAAGGGCCTTAAAGTGAATCCGAAAGCTCTGAAGTAGCTGGAATTGTTGTAAGAAAAGATCCTTCTTCCTCCTTTTTGCAGCTTTGCAAAGGCCCCAGTCTTCCAAACCTGTTCAAGAAAGGCAAAGACAGTGACCATGAGGGCTCCTCCACCGGCGCAGAGGAAGAAACCTCCTTCGGTTCCGAGTACTCCGGAGGAAGGAGAGTGAGTAGAAGCTGAAAAAAAATCCCCATGCAACATCCTGTTGTGAAAATATCAGATTGTAGATTGTGATCACGTCAAACTGCCTAAAATGTCCCCTTATTTCTCCGTGTCCTCTGCACTGCTCCTATTATGTGATGTTTTAAACGTGTCTGCGTTTGGCTCCTTCAGGGCAGCTGCAGCAGCAGCATCAGCACCGAGTTCGGCCTCTTCGAGAGCGTCAGCGTGGCCGGGGAGCTGGAGCTGGCCCTGGCCTACAACGCCAGCTCCTCCTGTCTGGAGATCACGGTCGGCGCCTGCAGGAGTCTCACATATGGGGACGCCAAGAAGAGAAAGTGTCACCCGTGAGCACAACGAACCCACCGCCCTGCATCACGTACAGTGATAATGTTTGATGTGTGACGCTGTGTCTAAACCTCAGTATCCTGACTGCACAGGTACGTCAAACTCCACGTGCTGCCGGAGAAAGGAGGCAAAATGAAGACGACCGTGAAGAAAAACACAACCGATCCAGTTTACAATGAAGTTTTTAAGGTAAACAAAGCGCTTTTCAGTAGCTGTTCTGATGCTTTACTGCTTTTTCCCACTGCTACTAAGATGTGCTTAACGAACCTGGGATCCACCTGATCTTTCTCATCAGTGTTGAAACTTTTCCACTGATTTCACCAGTTTTACATGTTTTTTATAAAGCATACACTTGCCAAACCTTTGTGTGTTCTTGACGAGGACTTTTCCCCTAAATGTCTTGAGCAAATGACCTAAATGTAAAATTCAGTCTTTCATGGGCATATATCTTATCTTAATTGCATTTTTTTAGAGTATTTCCCCCCGTAAGTTTGATTAGGTTTCTCTGAGAGATTATCTGTATTTTCACACTTGTATTTACTGTACTGAGCTTTTAAGTATTTGAACAGTTTTTAAAAAGAATAATATCTCTTGCACGACAGTGTGGCACAATCAGAAATGTTTTTTTTACCGAGTGTCTGAACTGTTTGAAAGGCTCAGGTGCACCTGACCATTTTCAAAACGAACTGTGACATTTTGGGCCGAGAGTTTCTGTTTCAGTCTGACGACTTCGGAAAATGTGTCTTCAGTTTCCAAGCAAATGAGAAAACTGTAAGGTGTGTCTCTGCCTTGTGTTTGACAGTATCAGGTAGAGCGCCACCTGCTGTTTGGAAAGAGGCTGCAGGCAACTGTGTGGCACACGGGGACCCTGAAGAGGAAAGTGTTTCTGGGAGACGTCCTCATCCCGCTGGATGGCTGGAGATTTGAGGACAAATCCTCTCAGCGCTTCAACTGGTATCCGCTGTGTCCAAAGGTAAAGTGGAACAGATATATCCAGCTGTAATATTTTACACGAGAGAAGTAAATACAGACATTTAGTTTGAAACATCCAGTGTAGCCTCTCAACACTGTTAGTATATATATTTTCTCTTTATATTGAATTTGAATTTTCAGACTATATGTACACACACTTTGGAGGATGGATAATTTCAGATAAACTTGCTGGAATAAAATCAAAATGACCTGGAACAGTGATTTTGTTAATGATGGACAGCGGCTTAGTTTTTCCTTAAATGATGCTATTTGAAAGAGTGGATGAGGGTCTCAACTTTTTCTTCTATGATTGTGTTAGGATTCCTGCTTTAAGTATTTTATTTTATTTTTGAAGGGAGGATACTTTAATTTGAGTCCCTTTTTTTTAAAAATAAATTAAAACATCATTTACTTCTGTGGCCTCTGCCTTTTAAAAACACACCGTTTCTCACGTTCTTTGATGTGTTTTGCTTTATTCCATCCCATTCATAAGCCTCGTTTTGCTCTTCATCGGTACATATTGAACGTTCAAACATGACATTCTGTCTTGTATTTCTTTTATCCATTAGACTGAGAGTCCAGATGGAGGCACTGTGGAGTAGGACGGAGAAACTACAGGGGCTCCTGCAGCTCAACGCCCTCGAATATCTGCAAGGAAAAAAGGCACGTCTGTCTGCTAGATTATTGAATGTTACCTTAATTTAATTTAATAATAACATATGGATTGTCATTGGCAACATGTTGACTCCCCAAGTTTTACAAAAGGATAATTCTGCATTTGTCAGTTTGCACATAAACACTACGTAACGTCTGCTTTAAGAAAGAAATCATAGCAGCCTTGTTTATTTATTCACTTTGTCTTAATATCTGAAACTATACAGAACATTAAACCTGAAAAAGCTACAACCAAATACTATATTTTACTGTCTTCTTTCAAAAGTCCAGTGTTCAGCTGTAAAGACTATTGATATGCGGCTTTTTACAAATACAGTAAACTTTTGTTTTTAATCTAAAAATATTGCTTTCAAAGGGCCTGTCTTTAAGTCGGGCAGTTTTGGTTCTACAAGTGAAGCATGAGAGTCTTGCAGTGTCCTGCATATCAGTATAGCAGATTAGATTTATGGTGTGGTTATCATGTGCTGCAGATATGCGTGTGTGATAATAGGCAATTCAAGATTAGGTTTTCAACTCTTCGACGCTTTTTAAAAGATCATTCAAGGATAAAATGAGAGTAAATCAGAGCCCACACGATTTCCCAGAGCAGAGAACAACACTAGGGGTCAGGGGAGGATCTCTTTTGGATCCGCTCACGTTGCCGAGCCCCCGCAGAGGTCAGCACTGGGCCACGTCAGGCAGCATTCTTATCAGAGGTGTCAGAAACGTTCCCATTAATGCAAACACCTGCGTAAATACGCCTCATTGTGCATTTGAGCGTCTGCAGGCCTGCAAAGGTGTGTGTGTGTGTGTGTGTGTGTGTTCCCATGTGAGTCTGTGAATGTATTAGTGTAGTGTTCAGTGTGCACAGGCCTACGTTCTTATTAGTGTGTGTGTGCGCAGCAGGCAGCGAGGTCGCCCAGGTTAACGTTCTCTGGTGTGTGTGTGTTCCTCACTTCTAAGCTACTAGTTAAAGTCCTGCGTGAAAGTGTAAAGTAGTAGAATATATGTACGGTGGAATCTGTTCATACTCTTGTATCTCCTTGTGCATTATAGTGTCTTGGGAACAATTTATTATCCATCTATATCTGGTGGTTTTGTTTTTTTAACCTTGTGTGGCCTCAAGTGCGGTTACAATGTGTTACCCCTTAGGCTATAAACTGGGACGACGCTGCTGAATCGCTAAGTACAAAGCAATGTGAGGCTCTGTTAAAGGAGTCAGGGAGCTAAACGTCCATGCAAATTAAATTGCTGGAAAATACATTTGGATAATATTTCCCACAAATGAGATTTGGAGCCCTGCCCACCGCCACAGGAAGTGGCATTTCAGTGAATGGGTCCGTCTGTGAGGGCAAGACTCTTCAGCTGCTTCTTCTCGACAATGGCGGCTTTCTCGTGTCAGCGAGTAAAAGGAATAATTTCACAGCCCCTTTAAGAAAAAAAGACAGGTCCATGTGAAAGGAGCAGTGATGTCAAAGACCTGGAATTCTGTTAACCCACTCCTCCAGTGTCTCCGTGGTAACCAGCTCGGCAAATGCTGGGTGTGACGTCTCGTTAACGTCATGAGAACTAGAACAAGCTGCTTTTCAATATTTTTATCTTAATACTGTCGGAGTCAAAATAAAGTAAATAATGTTTATCAGTCATGGTGAATTCCTTTAGTATCCAAAGTATTTGAATCTCGGACTTGTAAGATCCCTGTACTCAAATTTACTACATGGCCCTAAATATGTGGACACCCCTTTGATTGTTATTATTGGTCATTTGCAGAGAGTACCGTGTATTTGTCACGACCCATCTTGTTTGAGGTTAAACACTATGGGTTTCCAATGTTTCACAATGAAGATTTGACAGCCTGGCAGGGTCGCAGCCGACCTGCTCATGCCAAACACAAACTCTTTCAGCCCCTCGCCTCTGGCGTTTATCCCGGCACTAGAAAGGACGTCAGTGTAAACCTGCACCTCCAGCGTTTCAAATGATTTTGAATAATGTTAAATTTGCTCATTAAGCAGAGGTAAAGGCCTCTACAAAAATCATACCAACGTTGTTCCGCGTTCAAAAGTACACAAATGTGGTAATATGCCGGACAAAGTATATAGACACTCACCTGGAATCATAATATTTTATTGCCAGTATGTAATGAACACCTTATTAAAAAAATCCTGTTCACATACAAATGCCAGCAGAGCTGTGTCAGCACATGCTACTCTAGTCCGTGTCCAGAGACACGGACTAGAGTAGCAAGAGTGAGATGTTGCTGTCTGGGTCAGTCTTTTGTGACCAAGCTGCAAAATAAAAACTTTAACATTCACCTCAACCCTTATTTAACCTCTGTGGAGGTCTCAAACTAAAGAAAAAAAGGTTTTTGAAGCTACATCTGTAGTTTTCTGGGACTATGCACCTTGTTTAAGAAGTGAAGACCAATTGTCTGGGACAGCCAGAGAGAAAGGCCACTTAGGAGGGAAAACGCACACGACACGTGCTGTGTCCCCTCAGCCAATCGCAGCGTGACGCAGAACAGAGACAGTTCAAATAGAATAGGCGTCCCGGTTAACACGGCGAGCTGCGAGCTGCACGGCAAAAAAACGAATCAGAAGTACCTACAGAGCAATCCTAACTGATTTAATGTCATGCAGCTGGAGGTTTGCTACAGTAAAAAACAATAATTTACAATTAAATTTCTTTAATTTAGTGATCTAAAGACAGCATATGGAACATTAGACTTCTATTTTGATCAATATATAAAACTTTTGAAACCTATTAAATGTTTTCATCATCATTAGTAGACTGCAAAAATATACAAACCAAAATGAAAAACCCTTTTTTAATGTCCCATATACAGTATAAATATCAAACTAGGCTTGATTTTAAACTATTGTATAGCAATAATAAACATAAATGGAAGTGTCCAAATATAATGGAAAACAAAAACATACATTTCTCTCGCTTATACTGCTTTCCCCTTTCTGAGTGATCGCTACGGAGGACACACCGTCCCTTTCTTTATATACAACAAAGGACAGACATCCATAAAAAGCCAGGCTATGATTAACATGTGAACAACATATAATAGTGATTCAATTTTGGCTAGTCCCAGTACTTCTTCACACCTCTGGTGGAAAAACGTCTTATTTGGTCTGAATTGATCGAATTACACATTCAAATACACAAACAATAGCTGAAACACTAAGAACAAAAGGTTTTGGCACTAAGTTTTCTTGGACTAATATGCAAAGCCCTGCATACTGCCAAACAAACTCACAACAGGAGTTTCTCTCTGTAATTGATGCTGCTGCTGCGCTTATACTGCTCCACTTTAGTCTGCAACTGGTGTGTGTGTGTGTGTGTGTGTGTTCATTTGCGTCAGCCACGGATGAGATGTAGTGACCATTCAGAAAGGGTACGTGGATGAGACCTGAAGGCTTCTTATAGGGCTTCAAACTCGTCGATCCTCTGCTTGGTGTTGCCCTGTCTGATCTGTCGCAAGGTCTTGTATTTGTCTCGACCGGCCCGGACGTTCTCCGAGTGAAGGAGGTCGTTCTGGGTATTCTTGGATTCATCGCGTGCCTGGGCCAGCTCGGAGGTCAGGGCCTGAGGGCAGAGGGAGGAAAAAAAAAGCACCGGATGAGAGAGAGGACGCAACCGGGAACTCCCCACTGCAGCCTGTCCGATGGTACGTACCTAATCTACACTCACCTGCCACTTTATTAGGTACATCTGTACATTCTAATACAATCCAATACAGCAGCTGCCATGAATTCAGATTTTACAAGGATTTAATTTGTCAGTTTTAGAACTCTCACAAAGGTGATAATTCTAATTTGTGTTTATGACTTAGTTCAAAGTGGTTAGTGGACTAATACTGGACGGCATTACAAAAAAATGTGAACCATCTGTTCTTATAATGTCCTCCAGTCCAACTCCACTAACCACTGTGACCTCAGTCATAAACACATATTTGAATTATCACCTTTGGTGATAATTCAAACTTAAAAACTGACAAATGAGAACTTTGGAAAATCAGAATTCATTTCAGAGCTGCTGTATTGGATTGTATTAGAATGTACAGGTGTACCTAATAAATTGGCCAGTGAGTAGTTTGACACTCTGGTCTCATTCTATTTTCAGATAATTATTAAGAGAAAACAGTGAATGCACATTATGACCATCCAGTCATTTGTTGTTATGTACTGAAGGTTCTATTTCAGTCTAGGTCACATTTCTTTACGACCTCTATGTGACAGAAGATAAGTGAATTCACAATCAGTGGTGACATCATTTTGATGCAATGCTGCACAGAGTCACGTGAAAATCATAAATGACTGTTTTGTGTATTGAAATTGCCGGACTGTGAGGCATCAGTGTCCTCACCTTTAGCTGGTTCTGGACGCGCTCATTCTTCTCGGCCTCGGTCAGGCGATCCTCCTCCTTGCGGTGGTCGTTGATGCCTTCAGTTTGCAGGTCGGCGCTGTGCGTGCTGGTGTTCTCCTCGCTGTCGCTGTTGTCATCCAGGTGGTCGTACATGGGGGGAGGGGGAGGAGGCGGCGGGGCCGTCATCACCATGTGCAGCTCCTGTTTGGTCTTCAGCAGATCGCCCTGGGCTTCCATGGCCTGGTAAAAAGGTAGAGTCAACTATTTGTCGTTTTGTTTGTTAAAACAGCCAAATAATCTTATCTAATTCAAATCCGTGTTTGCTTTTAAACCACTGCCTCCGACTTTCCCACCGCGCTGACGCAGTCGTCCGAGCGTCGGCGAGCTCTGACGCTGCCCTTTTCCCTCAGTTCTGTAAAGCTCTCACCTTGAGCTGCCAGATATTGGCCTCCTCCTCTTTGTGTTTCCGGGCCTCCTCCAGCACGCTGATTTTAGCGGTGTGCTCCGCCAGCTCTGCGGCCTGACACAGAACGACAGAAACCATTACTAGACCCAATACACACAGGTGGATAAATCTGACCATAGTGTTTGGTCTTGAGTTGCGGAGGTTTAGTATCATGCTTCATAAAAGAAAGACATTAATACAGACTTTTTTTTGCTAATGTTCCTTCATGTTTGATTTAAATTCCTTATAGCAGATTCTGATTTTCACAGTCTACTCTAATGTACACACATTGAGAGACACTATACTTTTCTAATCTTTCTATTATAAAATAGAAATGTTTATTTCTACTAATTAATATAAAGCGCTGCAGTACATAACTTATGCATGCCATTAAAGTGCTTTGATTGAAAATTCATTCCTGTCATTCGTGACTGATGTTCTCTGCAGCATTTGTTGTCCTAATTAAAAATTGCCAACTGCAGAACTTTCCAGTTGCTTGACTTAAAACCTGCTTCTCGCAGGCTGCTGTTCCCTAAAGGCTTCAATAACTTTACATTTGATAGTATTAAAGCTAAAATTATTCAGCTATAGAAAATGTGGAATTATAAAAATACAAATGTAGGAAACGTGTGTTTTGAAGACAACACCCTGATGAAACATTAAACATGCTGTGGTACATTCCTCTGACCACCACAACAATGTGAACAACTTTTCTGTCACCAGACTGAACCAACCAGAAGCTCAGTACTAAAGGCTGCACCTGCGTTTGTGTGAGTGTTTGTGTTCCTGTAGATACTTGGTGAGGAGCAAATCTCGTCTTTTAAACAACAACCGAGTGAGGACATTTTTGTAAAGTGAGGACATTTTTGGCCGATCCTCACTATTTTTGAGGGTAAAACCTGTGTTTTAGGGTCAGAGTTGGGGCTAGGTTATTGTATTACGTCATCAGGGTTCTCACAAGTATAGAGGTGTGTGTGTGTTCCTGTAGATACTTCTTGGTGGAAACCAAATTTTGTTTAACAGAGTCACATTTTGGCCAGTCCTCACAATTTTTTTTTTTTTAAAAATGGATTTTTGAGGGCCAAGACTGGGTTTTAGGGTCAGGCATTCAGTTGTGATGGTTAGGGTAAGGGATTAGGGATTGTATTATGTCAGTGAGGGTCCTCACAAGGATAGTGGTACAAACGTGTGTGTGTGTGTGTGTGTGCTTACATTGTTAAGACACTGAACAGACTCCAGCACTCGGCTGTGAAACTGTTACGTTAACTCAGAGGAAGCACAGGAACACGGTGCACTATTAATAAGTTACCCTGTGCGCTTTCAAACATTAATTCCATGCTGATAACACGTCTTTTTAAGCTAAAGTCACAGGCAGGAGCTGACGTTGAGACGTCAGTGTAAGTTTAAGGATAAAGGGCGTTGCAGCAGGTGTTTGGGTGTCAGTGGCTCAAAGCGTCGGAAGACCCGGAGCTTTAATGTCTAGGTTGTAAAAGTGAAAGCACACGTTGCTGTGGGTGGTCCACAGCACGGCAGCCTGGGCGGTTAGTCTTGAGTAATGGGGTGTGGTCCAGCTGGACTCAACAAAGAGGTTTTGTCTGGAGCTACAGTAGCCAGGCACTGCTGAAGGCAAAGTGCCTGGTACAGACCTGGACAAAATAACAGGTGGATGTGGGCGGCGAGAAAGTTTCACTTGATTTACATTTGAGTTTTTTGGCAAATCTGTGTCAGCAAGACTGTTCATCTCGTTAAAGACAAAAAAATATTCCATGGTTTAGTTGCAATGTTTTTTTTCCAATGTTTGAATAAATAGACCTCAACCGTGATTTTTAGTGCCTAAAAATTACTGACCAGTTGCTCCTGACTCTTCTTCTGGTTCTCAGCCTGGCGAGCAAGCTCCTCTTTAGCCAACAGGGCAGCCTGACGCTCCGTCTCTAGACGCTTTGCCTCCTCCTCAGCTCTCCTCCGCTCCTGCTCCAGCATCTGGGCTCTCTGGAGTTGGTCCTGCAGATCTAAATTACAGAGAAGACGAAAGCAAAGTAGATGTTACCGCACGCAGAGAAACACAGAACCTCTTCGTTTTATGCTGATACTGAAGTGAGGAGAGGGGCCTGGCTTACACACAGGTAACTACAATCAAACTTCCTTTTATAATATCTAGTTAATTTACTGCAATTGCTCGATTAATTCATCTTGCCACACGTTTCATCCTTTAGCAAGATCAATCATTAAATTATTTTTTTGAGACACATTAGAAACAGGATTTACATCAACCTTAAACCATGTCCTCGCTTTAAAGTTTAGTTCTGAACACTTTCTCGAGTGTGTAAATCCATTTTAGACTTTATCATGAAATAAAAATACAAACACACGTCTACAGATTGCTGGGCATTTAACATTAGATTTTTTTTTTTTGAAATCAAGACAGTTTTGTATCAGTTTGCCAAAATTGTAATAAGCCTAAAAAACTGACTTCAAGTTGTAGCCCACCACATGTCAACTGTATGTGTATTTTCTGTAAGAAAATCACTGTCATTATACCAGAGTATGGAATATAAAAAGGTCCTGAGAAACGAAACTCTTTCCTGTGATTATGCCGACCTTCTCCTACTAATTGTGGGTGTCGTAGCTCATGTTTAAAGCATTTAAAAGCAAACACTGCAAATCATTTGGCACTAATTTATGAGCAGGACATAAAGAAAAAGGAAGCCCCGGAGTCACTTAACGGTATAAAATTTCCTGATTATGTAGGAAATTTCATCAGCATTCGCAAACTCCTTTCCTCAGGTTGATGAGTATAAAATTCCATGACACACACGCGGAACAGGGAAAACTAGAAGCAAACAAACCAACTTTTGTTTCTCTGGTTTGGACACTAAGCAAAATAAAATCAAAACACAAAATTCTGAAAACTTGTCATGAGGCTTCCTGTTTTGTAGATTCTATGACTGCTGAAATAAACGGTTGCGTGATTATTTCAGCTTATGTTTGAACCACGATTCGTTGTCCCGGCTATTTACATAACAAGTGTCATAACCAATATGATCTCTCACACACACACACACACATTTTATTGTCAGGGTTCAGTGATGGAGGAGCCCCACCTTTTTCTGCCTTCTTGGTCTTCTCTTCAAACTGGTAGAGCCTCATCATCAGATCCTGCTTCTCTCGCTCCATCTGATCCTTCTCCCTCTCAATAGCCTCTCTCTTCTTCTTCTCGTTCTCCAGCTGGGCCCTGCAGAGAAGAGAGTCATCGTGAGCCAAACAAGAAACTCGTCTGAACAGATGCTCCACTAACTACTACAACCTCATGAATAGCATATTTTTTTATAGCAGTATCAATTCTGTCCCATGATTTGCCGGTGAGATGAGGGATCAGTTAGTACAATATCCCCAAAAAGACAAGTTTCCTGCAACTACCAAATCACTTTAACGATTAAAAAAAAAAAGAACTCTTCCTGTCCGTCCTATCGTGTACTCAGATCTTATAAAACTCACTTGTGAGTCGCTTTGAATAAAAGTGTCAAAACAAAAATACTGATGTAAATGTAAACAACTTCAGAATTTGTAAGATCCAATAAAATGTGGCATGAAAACAGCTGCTAGAAAGCTGCAAATATCATTTATTTCTACACGTTATGGCTGCAACCAACAATGTTTTTTCATTTATCAGAAAATTATAAAATATCACCAACAGTTTGTTTTGCTCAGAATTAAAGATCTTCTCTTTATCTGAGTAGGCAAACAAAAATAAATAAAATTCTCAAAAGCGTGAAGCCACAACCAGTGTTTTGAACACCTGACATTGGCATTGCTACAACCTAACATCTCTCCAAGGAATGAATCATATTTCATTCGAGCCGTTACCGTGTTTGTACAGTGGCTGGACTCGTTCATAGACACTGAACCGCTCGGATACTGTGTGTAAACTAACAGTCTACTCGGGGCCTGACGATCAAATTGTTCACCCGCTGGTATTAACCGTGTTGTCTGCTCGCCATTACATCACCATGTTTGAACAGCTGTGTGGGACAGACAGCGGACTGACAGCTGGAGCTGAGACGAGGGACAACATCCATTCACTTTCAGTTCAACCAATCCAGGAAGAAGAATCCTCATTCATAAACAGGAATGTTGTTATCAACCAGTCGACGGAAGCTCGAACTACATTAAAGGACTTTACATCTTCTGTGCTTTGTTTACAAGTTATGAGATATTAGTTGTCGGCACGTAGCAACACTGTGAAAAGCCCCAGAGTAAACAATAGAATATGAATAATTTAAATTGCCATCAAGATTCACAGACACTATGGTGAGTAGAGACAGTATTCACTATTGCTTCAGTGTGCCAATGGGAATTGTTTAATATAATAAAAATCATAAGGCTCTGTGTGTGTGTCTATGCAAATGAGTCTTTAGTCCTGAATAATCATTAGCTAATCTCAAATTTTTGTATATTGTTGTTTTTATAGAGGTTATGCTGACTTTATTTCAAGGATGTTTGTTATTGCACATGCACATTTGACCAAGCCAAATATTCTAGCTTTACCAGTGCAAGGATTGATTTATATAATGACAGTTATGATAATAACCTCATTATCTTTTGGTTTTGGATTGTAGTAAATAAAACACAGTAGATAAACCACTGTGAGAGTTTGGGTTCCAAGAAACTGCCGTAAATGGTTGTTAAGTTCAAGCTATTTACACTATGGTGGATGTCATTTTCACAATAGCCATATGAATAATAAAGAATTTACGATAACTTTTTTAACCTAAACTCTAAAAACAACCACAAATTCTAATATCAGATAGTAAATGTCTGAAGTCTAACACATTATCAACAGATAAATAGTCTAAATTGTCTCTGCAACAGTATGTGACTGTTCCACCACAATTAAGATTTAGTGAAAATGATAAACATCCTGCCAACTGTCATTCCAAAGATGTCACAGATGTTTTGTCCTCTCTTTTCATACCTCTCCATTTGTTTCTGTTGCTTCTCCTCTCTGGCCTGGGCCTTCATCTGCTGCACCTCAATCGTGTCTGGCTTGCGGCGTCGCATGTACAGCTCGTGGTTGCCCATGCACAGCTGCAGGATGCGCTTGTTTATGCGCAGCCTTGGGGCATAAAACACAAAGTCCTGGAGATGGAGGAAAGATTGAACAAAAAATAGATTAAATAACGTTTAACTCTTTGCTCTGAGCAGGTTCAGGATAACCTTTAATACAGGTGAGCCCATCACTAGTAACACTTCCTCTATATGCTAGATTGTGCCAAGGATATGTGTCTTATTTAAAACCATCACCAGTTAAAAGGAAGTGGAGAGCTTCTAAATAAATGGAACTTAACAGGCTCTAAAAAGATGAATTCCATTCTTATATTGGAAGAAAAGGTTTAGGAAAAAATAAGTTGATCTTAAGATGGTGAAATCTTAAAGGTGGCCATTACTTTAGAGCTTTTACTAACCGGAGACTTTTTGTCGATGGGCTTGATGATGAATTTCTTATCGTTGAAGGAAATGTTTCTGATTTCGCTCCAGGGGAAGCCAATCTTCGGGGTAAGTCTGTGGAAGTGACCACATAAAAAAAAAAAACATTATGCTACAATACTAGACTTTACGGGCAAAGACATAGGGAGAAAAATTACTTAAAGCATAGTTAAATCACAAATATATAATCTACATGATCAGTTTTGTTTGATGTTCCGGTGTCTGAAATTATACAATAGCAAGTTGAGAACACATTACTGCCCCATGTGTGCACTTTAAAATCTTTATCAGACTTCCTTAAAAAAGGTTACACTCTTTAAAAAGCCCTAAATAGTTGAAATTCTGTTAAAACAGATAAAATCTGAAGATTAAGCCTTCGGCGTCATCACAGTCAATGATTCAACCTTTATGCACTTTACAGGCGCATTTTTTTCACTTTTCCACCCGTTACATATTACAGAACTATCACAAGAATTCATAGGATCATATCTTGCAGCTTTAAATAGAATAAAAGGGATTTCCCACTATCAAGCCACTGCCTTAGATCATTCACCTGGACAGGATTTAATGTCCCACAGATAAGACACAAGTAAGCTTCTTTTATTAAAATGGTTGTTTAAGCCATTTTGCTATTTTGATAATACAAAGTTTCCCTACTTTGAGATTCTAAAAGAAGATGATGTACTTTCTTTTTCATGTATTACAGTACGTTCAATTGATTTTTTTCCCAGTTTTTAACATTAAACAAAAACTATTAGGAAAACACACAACAGATTAACTCATAATGAAAATAAGCATATTACCTTAACCTATTTCGTTTGGTAATACAGTTCAAATATCATGTAGACACAGTCTAACAGACTGTTCCAGACTACAAAAGTACTACATTTTTATCGCTCCACTTACAGTGCAAACACAAGTGTCAGATTACACTTCTCTCCGTCCATCTGTGATCAGGGATTTCTGTGTATCCACTGTTCAAGTATGAGGGATCCTGGGGTGTGGCTCGCCTTTCTTTTGTGCTAGACAAACTGAATTGATGCCAGCCTCATTCAACACAACACAAAGTAGCACAGTAAACACTGACGAGCCGATTGTGCTGTAATCTTTGAACACAGCCATCCGCCGAGTAGCGAAACTCTCCTGCGAAACCGTAGTGTCTAAAGTGGAATGTAACTCAATTCCTGACCCTGACACATACTTATGACACTGATAAGCCAACGTTATCTCCGCTACTGAATATTTCTATCAGGGTTTTGAGGTTGATGCCGTTGTGCTTTATCAATGGATTTGTGTTAGTCGAAATTACTATATGATACTATGATTTAGAAAAGTAAGAGGCCGGGGGTTGGTGGAAAAACTTCCAAGCTTTCAGCAAAGATTACTGTTGTATGGGAATAAACTCGTGGGAGAATATTTGCATTTACTAGTGGAATC
Organism: Channa striata; assembly: GCA_033026295.1. Classification (NCBI taxonomy): domain Eukaryota; kingdom Metazoa; phylum Chordata; class Actinopteri; order Anabantiformes; family Channidae; genus Channa; species Channa striata. The sequence goes on from CM065170.1 coordinate 7,370,959, forward strand.
AGTATGTCAAAATAGGTATCTTTTTAAGAATTGTTCCAGTCCAGTGAAGTCATCAAAATGAAAACAACTGAATCAACTACTTGATTTTTGATTTGTTGGCAGTTGTGCAATGTTACAACAATTGTGCAATGTTAATGGAACATGTGAACATGTAAATGTACAGTAAACCATAAGTGACTGCGCGTTACACCACGGTTGCTTAGTAAAAGTTGCCTTAGCAGCAACAGGTTGTAAGGAGTTAAAGCAGCACGAGACTGTGCCTTGATGAAGCCTTGGTTGCACTGGGCCGGCTGCCCTCATTGCTGAGACAGTGCTGTAGGTTAGCCTCACATTCTTGAGTGCCACACAGCTTGAAAAACCAGTTGGCGTAGCCATGGCTACAGCAGAAGGCACTGCGGAGGAGAGGCCTTTCTTTGCTGATCCATGGGAGCGCATAAAGAGACAAGGACACAGGGACCCAGCATAATCCTGAAGAAGGTTTCACATACAGTACTTGAACTTTTAACACAACGCCAGCTTTTTCAATTCAATTAAAAAGAGGATCTCAAGCTAACATAACACAAAAAAACCTTCCAGTAAAGGTTAAATTAGAGGCCACAGTCAACCGAGACACCAGACTTTGTCATTATGCTGCCACCAACCAGGGGTATTCATTTCTTCCAACAGGCAGACAAAGCAGGCCATGCTGTTCACAATATCCACTGGAAAGACGGCTGAGAGAGCAGCTACTTTAACACGGGACGAGCTACAGCACAAGCCGGTAGAGAAAAACAACTCAACTCAGCCAGAGAACAGCTGTTGTGATTTCCAGCACAGGGTCAGTGACTGAAAGGCAACTCACCTGAGACAAAGTGCTCCTTTAACCCAGTGCGCTTCACTCCAGTAACCCAACACATGAGGCCAGCAGCCTCAGGAGATCTCAGAACTCATTTCACCAATCAATGGTGATTCTCTCCCAAACTGCCCTGGCCTATGAACAATTCAGAGTAGATGCCAGCTGCTGACACCCTGCAAATGTAGGTTTCCCTTTAGGCACAATGCCAGACAAAGAAAAACTCATCCACACAGGACAGTAAATGTGGATATATTATTTTTTCCTCACCATTTTCTTCAAGAAAGGAGAAGAGGTAGTGATCAGCTTTAAAAATACACCTGACCCATCAAGTGAACTCCTACCCTACATACACTAACAGGTCATTTGAAAAGAAAATTGGACACCTTCAAAAAAAACATACACACACAAAACAGAAAAATGAAGACTTGAATTTGGAGCTGTGATTTTACACAAATCATATGTGGTGTAACTGGTAAAGGTGCTTCAGGAAATAGTTTTTTTCATTAACGGTGTGTAAAGTGGCAATTGCACCAATATAAATGGCAGTGTCAGAATTATATATCGTACAATAGACAATGACGCACTCCGTTGTCTATATGCAATACACGTAGCAGAAAACCTGCAGTTATGTCACTGCAAAAGATTCAGATGTTAAAAAATAGCAAAAGCAAAGTCCTCAGTTGATATACGCATTTAAGTTTGAAGATACGCCTCCCAAAGTCTGTATCAGTTTTCGTTGTTATTCCTGTCATGTCACTTGCTGAGAAACAGGAACAGTGATTAAGTAAAGACATGGATCTAGTCCAGCCAGTTTAGCTGTGTCACGGGGCTGCAGCCAGCAACATGCAGACAGGCAAAGCCAGAACACACACTAACAGCAGGGCTGTGGACTTCCAGGGTCTGTCCAAAGACACTGCTTACCTGTCCTCTTTCTCATAAATGTTGAGTCCCAAGGCGTCCACTCCCAGCCACAGCTCTGTTCCCTTCTTATTCTTGATATCAAAGTAGTTTACTCCATACATTTCCAAATCCTGGGCAATCTTCAGGTACTCCAGCATAGCATCCTCCCTGCAAGAACATGCACAACTCAGTTCACGTCATCAGTGGCAGAGACATAATACAGCTGTATTAAAACTGTTTTCTGATGACACAACATACAACAGTTACGGTGCATAAACATGGGGAGTGCCATTACGTGAGACACACTCACTTCAACATCCCGTGGTGCTCTTCATGCCACACCTGGATCCTCTCCTCCCACTGTTCTTTGGATAGCTTGTGCTGCTCCAGGACTCTACAGAAAGAAGGTAAACATCAACTGTGTCACCATACGATCACAGAGACAAACATGCAGGCCTGATATATATTCAGTTTCAGTGTGTACAGTAAATTTATGGGCTCAATTTCTATTAACATTGTTGGAAAAAAGTGGTATTTTCCCTGGGGTGCATTTTTCCCTGTCAACACTAGGTTAGTATTTTGGTAATTTGTCATACACAGCGGTGGGAGAAAAAGCACAATAGTGGGTGTGTCACTCGCAACTGAGCTGTGTGTGAAGAGATGTTTTGTGCCCGTTTTCCTAGTACACCTTTAACTGAGCAAACACATTAAATGCTTGATGGGGAAGGAGTTCTTAATTTTATTGTGGCAACAATATCGGCAAAGAATAAAGAAGAGTACAGGGAGCACAGCAGAACGGTGTCCAAAGCACGTCCCTTTTAGAGGATGTCCCTGTCCATACAGCCACCTGAAGGCCTCGTGGAACCCAAAATTCGCTTTTCTACTGTACATACATCAAACTAATACTAATATGCTGCATACATGGCTATGTATTTATGTATGTACAAATGCTTTTAATGATCTTTTGGAAACTTAATACTGTGGCAAGTACATGAAACAAATTATTTTTATTTTTGACTTGTCATCATCTAAAAATTGATATTAACATGACACATCCTCCTATTTCTTTTATCTTTTTTCCAGGGTGTGTAGAGCAGGTACTCAATCAAACGAAAAAAGAAGTCCCATCTCACCTGCGTGGCAGCAGCTGTTCAGATAGCAGGTATCCAGGTCGGTGGATTTCTTTGCTGTAATCGCCAAACTTGGCCTGAACAGCGTAGGAGGCCAGCAGCACGGCTGTTTCTGGTGGACAGTAGACCTCGTCACTTAAGATGCTCTCTTTCACCTGCAGGAAGAAGAGCTTCTGGGTGATCTCCTGGATCAATTCCTCTGACACATCCTCTGGGAAGAATTTTGCCCGGAACTTAAACTGCAGTGGGTTCTCCTTCTTCACATCCTGAGATGAGACCTGAGCGATAGTGAAACACAGTTAGGTAGCGTTAAAAAAATCAAATGAGCATTATAGAAAACAAAATGTATATTGACATTTTACAAAATATGCTTATTTGCTTTGTTGCCAAGACTTAGATTTGGAGATGAGAACCTCTATTTCTGTTCAGTAAATAGCTAAATAATATTATAAATAATAATATACAGCTGTGGTCAGCTACAGATTATCTTAGCTGAAGATTAGCTTAGCTTAAAGGCTTAGAGGTTGGAACATAGACTATAGAGACAAATGAAACCAAACTTAATACACTGAATCATGATGGTGCACAATATTATTATTAGTGAAAAGTGAAACCTATGCAAAAATCGTTTTAAACACTTTTTAAAGTATCACCCTGTGTAAAGACCTGTGTCTTATATTATTGGCTTCAAAAGGATTCAAGAATAAAATAAAAGGTTGGGTGTCCACACTTTGTGTAGGAGGAAGTTCACTCTATAACGTCTGCAGTTGAAATACAGCCCTCTCATTCTATGGAAATACATGAGAATAACTCCCTTCTACTCTACGTGTTTACACAATTTGCCTCCTATTTTTAAAACAGGAACTGAGCGGTCTTGATGGAGAGCATGGGGTGGACACGGCCGGGAATATTCCAGTTTCAGCTCGGCATTGTGCTGATGAGCTGCAGCGCAGTGTCAGCACACAGTTCACTGCTGATGACTGACACAGGCATAACCTCATGCCTTTCTGTGTGACACTTGTTTCTAATTAAAAAAAAATGAAAAAGGGCAAGGTTTTGGGATTCCATAAATACCACGGTTTCCTGCATTTGTTTCAGTCAGTAGAAAACAGTCTGAACCTTAGCACCACGCTTCTGTTCAGTCTGTGGTCTCACACTAATGTACCACACTTACAACAGCAGAGAGGTTCTCCTTGAAGGGACTATCATTGAAGACTCGACTGTGACACTAAAACACAGTCGTGAATATGTGGAATCCTGCTGATTTGCAGGTATGACTTCGTTTATGTGAGTGATTTGTGAAGCACAATTGAATAGTTTAGATTACGAATAACTCAAAGTCCAGCAAAGTTTTATTTACTCGAGGAAAACACAGAAGCAGTGATGGTTCATAAAGAGTTCACACTCTTGTCAAATAATCCAGTTCCAGCTGACTACAGGCAGTGCACAGAGAAACCAGACCAGGTTTCAGTATTACCTCCTATGTCAGAAAACAACTAAACAGAATGTGATCGTGGGCTTACCGTAACACGGTGGCTACTGATTGACTGAAAGTCAACTTTTGCTATTACAGTACTGGGAAAGGTGTTACAAAAACTGAGCAGTTCCCACGTATTGGAGGAAATGGCCTTCTATTAACTCAAATTCATATCTAATAATTTAAATAATGACCTTTAAAGTCCTTTAAAATTCATGCTGTTATGTGTTGAAGAACTACAGTAGTAACAATCATTCATAAAAGGATTTCATCTCCAACCTTAATCTCCTCAAAACTCTGATAGCATAAAAATAGGGTTATCATTATGAGTGAAAGTGTAACTTTTGTGTTATATTTTAAGTTGGACTTTACCTTTTTGTCCAGTTTTAACCAAGTGTAGTAGCCTTTGCCGTCCATATACTGAAGTCCAAAGTACCAGATCTCACGTAGGCCAATGGTTTTTACCACCTGCACAGGGAAAGGAAATGGGAAGTTAAATGCAAACTATTGTTTTCATTTTTGAATAGTTTTGAATAATCAATTAATGTTGTGGTGTATGTAAATGGTGATGCTATTAACATCTATCAAAAAACAAAACTGAAAATCACAGAAATTTGTTCTATGACTAAGACAGGAAGCAAGTCCTCACATTTGTGACGCTGCAACCTGAGACTTTTTTCACAATGCCTGCTTGATGCCTGCTTATACAATAACTCAAATGACTAATCCACTAGAAAAACTAGTTGCTGGTTATTTTCTGTCTATCAACGGGAACAAGATCCTTGTAAGAGGTGAAGATTTTGAATTTGTTAGGGAAGTCTGTCGATTTGCTGGAAGTGGAGATGGTAAAATGTAATCGTAGCAGTCAACCCAAACAATAAATAAATAAATTACATCTTAAAAATTAGTGAGGTAGTTTTCCACTAAATGGAAATGAATCACTGATGCTTTCCTTCAAACAGGAGTCATAAAATGGCCTTTGAAGGCTTTTCAGACATTGGCAAGGCCTGAAGAATCTAACCTTCAGGTGACATACTCAGGTACCAGGCTAATCTGGTGGACAGCCCCTCATAGTGTTACACATTTCCCAGGCCGGAGTCTAAACTTGGCATGCTAATGATACAAACCACAACTACTGCCAGCACCGACAAAACTACACTACGTGTGTTTAATGTGCAGAGCAATGCAGCTAATAAATATTTTATTTTATGATTCTGAGCAGAGAGACAGTCACACGGTTAACATTGTTAACCGAGGCTCTTCCAAGTCCTAATTTTCATTACAGCTACTGGAAAAGTTGGTTATATTTTCACTTTCAATCAATCAGTGGACAATTGTCTTGATCAAGCTATACATTATTTGGTATATAAAATGTCCAAATTTGCTATAATACTATTTGGATCAACATAATTTTTTTTCTAAATCTCAAAGAAGTAAATATTCACCAGTGGCAGGTTTTGCATTTGTGGTTAAAAAAACTATTATTAAAAATGTTGAGGTTAATCTTCTGTCAATTAGCTTACTGATTTATAATTTCAGATGATAAATCAAATGGCACATTTAACAACTGTGAATCCTGCTGCTACTGTGTGTGAAACTGCAAATTTAAAATATTGAAACTTCTTAGGATTATGTAGAAAGGTGCAAACATATTTTAAGCTTAAATAAAACGTTATTATCACACTGCATTTACGGTAATTTAACAGTGATGATCAGACTTTGCTAAATGAGCAGTGCATTAAAAATTGACACGTCACATCTCAGTCTGTTGTACTGTACCACAGCGCACACGAGCAAGATCCACAGTGGTGCTATTGTTTGAACAGTGAGCAAGAGTGCACGCTGCAGGACTAACATCCTATGTCCCTGACTCCAGGAAGAGACTGAAGAGGCTGAAGCAAGGTCGGGGGGAGTCTGCTACCAGGCCCGTTACTTTCTGTCAAACCTGAAACAGCCAGAACTCTTCCTCCTCAATGGTGTCTTAAAAGGCAGACCATGAAGCCAGATTAAATTTCATGTGCCCTGGAAATATTCGGAAGAAGCCTCCGATCAGCATTTTGACGTTTTTTTTCAACCAAATTTGGATTGTGAAGTCAAAAAGTGAAAACCCAGTTATGAATCTGGAATAATCACTTGTAGGAGGAGGAGCTGCTGTTTTCCACTGGTTTCAGAGAAAAACCTCAATGACCAGAGGGTCTTTATGGTCTTTTGAGAGAGAGCAATTTTCCAACAGCACTGCAAGCAGGAATTCTCGTTTTCTGTGTGGGTCTGTAGTTGTAAAATCAGTGCTCAACCCTTTTCAAATACATCACTGCCAACTTCGCTCAGGGACCAGGTGAGGTGCTAAGTGGCCTTCGTATAGTTCAAGTATACAGGCTGCCACTTCAGCCAAGCCCATTCACAATCGTAGAAAAAGGTTAAAATAAAACCCCTCACTATTAGTGGACATGTTGATGGCATAAACGGCTTTTATGATGGACTCAGAGTAGAAACGACAAGCAACGACATGACTCAACCTTTGGACAAGCGAGAAGGGGAGCTGAAATCAGAGAGCACTTCAGGCTGCATCTCACCTCTAATGAAACTTATAGGGCATCTGAAAACAATCAGCCCTTTCACTGTGGATTTTGCTCTGGGGTCCACAAAGTGGGAGGACGAGAAACAAAGTGGGCTACCACACAGGTTCCTAAATGAACCACTGTTTTTCTCAGGGGACTAGAGACCTGATATGACACTGGCACTGTCAGAGAAGAAACCATTTTACTGGGCAAGCTCATACTTCACATGGCAAATAGATAAACTACAGTAGCTTCAATAACCTGAACACCTGCTGGAAAAGGATAGTGAAAATAATCCAGTTCATTAGAGGAGGATTAAAATTGAATTCAGTAAACGGACGTCGCAGCAGGGGTGGTTTGGCAGCCTGCCATGGCCTTAATGGCTGCGTAGTTTGCTCCAATCTATGTCAAGAACTAAACCTTAAATCAAAAAAGTAAGAGGGGAAATATTTATGACTTTGGCTAACTAGATTTCAAACCTCAAATGATAGTTTAAATATAATGCATTCTTGTGGTTTCCTATTTATTCTGGCACTCTACAAAAATTGTTTTTGATTATTTACAATCCCTAAAAACTGCTAATGGTTTCTATAATGGATCTTCGTGTAGTTCCTCATCTTCCCTTTGGTGTAAAACAGTTTGCTTTACCTCCTGTCTCTTAAGTCCACTCTGTTTTGTTCTGAGCTAAGCAGAGCATTGAGCCATTTAATGTAAGAATAACGCGTGTGGGCGCAACTGTGTACAATGTGGGTGTGAAGGTCAATTTATGGACTGAGGTCATTTGTTGAGACAGTTCGAAGGGTCCAGAGAAAATGCCTCGAAGCAACACCCCCAAAGACTTTCCAACTTTCAACAGAGACCCCCAAGATTTTTAATTTGGTGTCATATCTGTTACATATTTTCAGCCACATAAAACAACCTCTTTAAAGGTCATTTACAGAATATCTTTGTCTACTTTTGGAAGAAATTAAAACAGACATCAGATCTGTAGAGCAAACGCTCTGAAAGCATCTTTTTAGAAACGGGTACAAGTAATAGAACAATTCTGCTTTAATTTGGCAATAATTACAAAACTGTAAAGTCTGTCAAACATTTACAGTCAGGTTAATAAAGATAATTCTTTACAAACTTGGAAACACTACAGCATTACAGAGGAACATTTATCATAACTTATGTCTGCAGTGTCATCTTACACTAATCTGTCAATAAAAGAATATCCCTCCTCCTGTTTTTTGGGGACACTGGGCTGAAACAGCATTACTCTGTGAGTCTGCAGGGACAAACTCCACCAGGCCCCGAACACAGATGAAGGAGTGTGTTTTTGAGGTGGGGACTCTTAGACTGAGGGCAGTGGCTACTGGACCAAAGAAAACTAGTCTTCTTAGCCATCATGAGCATTTGAGCTGTACATTATTTCAATATTTATCTTTCTGTGATAAACATTTCATAATAAAAAAAAAGAAAATGTCTTTGTCCACAGAACTTTGATAGCTCTATTTGAAAAAAAAAATTCATTCTAGAGTTGTGTAATTTGTTTTGTAATAGTAGTTAGTGCTGGGTTGTCTTTCTCCTCCTCAATTAATTCATCCTTAAATATAAAAATGCCACCATTTTAAAAACCTGCTAATAAGCAGCACTCAAACAGCACAGTGTGGATAGAGGTCAGGAGAACGATGCTGAAACCATAAATTGTGACCTAATGAGTGTGTCGAGTCTGCTGACTTGAAACAGCATTTTTTAAAAATGCATCCATGACCTGTGGGGTTGGGAATCTAGATGAACTAGTTTCATATTTTGCTATTGGCATCCATGAGCCAGATAAGTCTGACTTGTGTTCAGTCTAAGACATTTAAAATGGGTCAAGACTGTGAACAACGTGGCCATGTTAGTTTTCCAAGTTTTAAAGAATCCAAACAATTTCCTCAGAGCTGAAGCTCAAACAGAATTTTGGGCTCATAACAGTAAACAATATGAGCACAAATATTAATTAGTACATCTACTGAAAATGATGATAGCTCAACAAACTGAAACAAGCGGCGACACAGTCATATGAAGGTTAAAACTGTACACGGGTGTGCAGGGGAGTGGCAAGTGTTCCTCTTTAAAAGCAGCATTACCGAGACCAAGGCTATGATCAGCGCTGACCACACGGGCCGCACCAGCCCTCACGCTCGCCCTGAGAGTGAGCTCACTGCTGTTACTCAGCATTTCCACACAAGCTGTCTAACTCACCGAGACTGTGTCTTCAGCTGATTATTGCTCAGACACCAGTTTTTAACAAAATCAGGCCACTGACAAAGTTTGGGGACTCAGCCCCTCTGGGTAAACATCAGCCGAATAAACCTCGAGCTGCTGTGAACAGCTGCTTGGACAAAGTTTAACGCTTCATAGACAGTTTCACACCCTCAAATTAGTGAATGTGCTAAAACAAACCACTGCACTCTCTCTGACACTGTCAAAGGGAGCGAGTGATATCCTGTGGCACACCTCACTTTTAACATGCAGGCTAGGAAATGCACCAACACCTATTATTAGATGTCATAGGGAATAGCCATTACTTCCAATGTTTCACAAGAGATGCTAATATTTTAGATTGTTATTGTATGCTGAGCGTGATTGTGTTCCTTTCCATTTATAGTACAATTTGCTCCACACTGCTTTTAAAAATGAAGGGTGAATCCCCTGACGTGACGCCTCAAGACACACACTCGGCTACACTTGCTATTGAAAAACGAGTTAGACAGGAAGTGGCTAAAACAATGCATTTCCTCCCATGGTGCTGTCATTTGGCCTCAAAGGAGCTAATGACACGTCATCTACATTTGGATTTTTGGTACAGCATTGTATCATGAGAAGGGAATAAAAAGACAGCCAATAAAAAGAAAATTACTCATACATTTTACTATTTTCCATGTGACCTGTTGTGGGAATGGTAAATTATTAATAAAATAACTTGCCACATACATAAAGCAAACATTCATTTACAAATGTGAACAGTTAATAAACACTTGATGGAAGAGAAAAAATAATATGAGGTCAATTGGCTATTTATGAAAATTCTGTGTTTGTCTATTTATAAAAAGTGTCTTCTAAGATTGTTAGTGTAATCTAAAGATTTTTCTTTAAGAAAACCATATATAATAAGCTATATGAGGAAATGTGAGTCAGTTGCTGAAAAGACACCATTACGTTAAATTAACAATAAAATCATGCAAGCATTTAATAATCAACTGACTAAGATTAACACAAGTTGAAACAAACCAACTCCTGTACTGTGGCCACACCTTTCACTTGCTTCGGCACATAGTTCATTCTTCACTTTAAAAAAAATAAAAAAATCATCAATGCTATTAATTGTTAGTTTAATAAATTCCTTCAGTTGTATTTGTTCTCCTAAGTTATAGCACTTAAGCGGCACCTATAGTCCCTGAGCCTCACCAAGAAGACAGACACTGATAAATACTCTTGAGGCCAAAAGCTCCCGTAATCTCATCTGTAGGAGATAACTTGTCAGACCTGGATGTAATGAATGGAAAGAGCTTTGGAGGGATGATAATGAGAACAGACACTTTCTCCTAACACAGATCTTTCTCTGTGACGTCAATCCAGTGAAGGCAGACAGACGAAGGCCGGAGCCGTTTTGTGACCCGTTTGTAGTAGCAACAGCAAAGTATAGCTGGACTTAAAACACCGATCTGAGCCAATTTGTTCATCTTCAGTCCTCAGTAATACAAAAAGTCCACCAGTGTCTCTCACTGTCTCTCATCAGCTGGATTGGACAGTCAATAGATGAGGATTTAATTGCCCAACATGTCATAAACAGAATCACAACACTTCTCGTAGTACTCGTATCAATTACTCAGTGTTAGCAAGTACTCAAATGTGAGTACTGTATGTTTCAGGACTCCCCCACTATCTTTAAACTCACCAACACATTATGTTTCATTTGTTTAATGAGTATAGACAAGTACAAATTGCTGTTTTTACACATCAATTTGCTGTTACTGTAACTCCCATAAAGCTACAATTTGCCATTTTTAGACTCATGTTTTCTTATATATTAAACTAAATATGTCTATATGTAGGCTTCAGAAGTATTGGGTTAGGCACATATTGTTGCATTTACTGGGAGCTAGTTCAAATGTTTCCATTCTGTACACTAAGCTATAAAAGCAATCAGGTTCCTCATTCTTTCCATCAAAGATATTCAAAAATGTCTAAACTATTTCTCTAACTTTACAAATGAATCTTGTTTGTGTCTGTCTCTGTCTGTTTATTATTTACCATCTCTACAACTACGTTTTTTATTGAACAACTTTTTATTGAACAAAACCAATGATCAGCACCTAAATTATTCCCCAAACCCTTTTAGTGTAATTTTCACAGCATATTTATTGACTGTCATCAATGCTGGAGGCCTGTACAGAAATAACATCCACTGTACCTGGTCAAAAAGCTGCTTGCCAGTGGTGCTGGGCTGGATGGCAAATTCCAGCTCAGCGTCCATGGTGGTGACACGAACGTTGACCTTTGGAAAAACAGAAGAAAACAGGAGTTAGAGAGCTGAGTCAAAGCAACAGAGAGGCTCTCACAGGTAGGATTAACACATGGTAAAACATAGCAAATACAGCAGACTAATGCCCTGTGTGTGTGCAAGTTTGTGTCTGGTGTGGGGTGTATTTGCACAGCAAACACATGGGCTCTATGTTTAGCTAAGCTTTCTCAGAGTCAAAATTGAAGGAAAATGCTGCAAAACGGTTGCCTTATGAAATTTGATAAGAAGCAACTCATCTAAATGCTTAATTCAACAAAAGGTAACAAGAATTCATAACCTATATGAGCAACATCTGGCACAACTTTCCACAGCTAACAAGAGAGCCATACACGCTGTTTTGAATGAATAAACTGAAGGGAGGACTGAGGTAAGGCAGCTAATACACTCACTATTTCCCATTCACAGAATAAAGGCATGTCTGAGTTATGTGGTTAATAATTGATCAGAATGACCTGTAGACACAAAAGGAGGTGCTCCATCTAACTGAAACCTGCTATGGGCAGAGTATTTAACGTCCACTCACACCCTAATGATTAATGTGAAATATCAAAACCATTACAAATAGCACGACTGGTACAACACGCGGAATAATAAGAAATGACGTCAACTGCGTATCATAATGGGGAGAAACAATATTCTGCATTGCAGGTTTGATCAGTAATCAGCAAATGCCACAAAGGGCACCCAACAATGCACAAATGTTTACAATAGCTGCTTTGAGGCAAGGCATACACTGATTCTCCTTTTTGTGGCCATAATGTCAAATAGCTCTGGTATTTGTGGGGGTTATAACAAGACACAAACCCTCTGACTATTAAGTGAATATATTAATACCCAGTGAAAAGTGATACAAAGCAGTCAGTAGACGTGGAGTCCGGAAAGCCCGCCAAACAGAAGCCTCCAGTGACATCTTTCAACTCCAGCCTATTGTGAAGGGACCTGAGCCTCAGCGGTTTAACAAATTCAATGACGCCCACTGGAAAAGGCCTGTCTGGTCTGCAGCAGTGACTAGTGTGGTGACTCAGAGCTCCAGTGATTCCAATGAAACTACACAGGCCGGGCAACTAACTGACACACCGTACTTAAATCCTACAGAGAAGGCAAATCCAATCATAGCACAGGGTAGAAAGCACCTCACCACTGGGCTATACAGGATACTGTAAGAACACAGAAGTCTAGACAGTGGATATTCAGGGATGCCCCATGTTTTCCACCCATGTGTCTGCTGCTGTTACATTAGCAGACAGACGGACATTATCACACAGCATCACAGCAAAGAAAACTAAATAATCAGACCCTCCAAGCAGTTGTAGCTGTGCTGCAATGCCACATGTGCCTATAATTTTAAACTTTAGATGGTCTAACAGAACGACTTAAACCAGCGAGCCACCGGGGGCAGGAGGGGAAACTCTGCGTTTGCTTTACCCAGCAAAACAAAGCTATCCTTTCAGATGCAGCCAGCCAGCAGCCTCAACATTCAGTAGCCAGATTGACAAAAACCCACACTAAAAAACTGCATCAGGAGATCCGAAACAGACCGAATAAATAATACAGTTAGGCTGAGACTTTAGAGTTCTCCCTGTTTAAAAGGGATTCTGTGAATGGGCATTTGAAGTTCTGACAGATTTCGGATGCTTCTCTCGATGTCACAGTCTATATTTACACCAGAAACTGACAGAGGACCTAGAAAAACACAACACAAGCAGCAGAAAATGGAATATGTGAATGTGTGGAGCAGACAACCCAACAGAAACCACAGAATGAGTGATATCTGATCTGAAAGTGAAGTTCTCCAACGGTACCTCACAGTGGCCATTCACAGTGGCAAAGAAAACATGACACATATGCTAAAAATATACTGGGCAAGGACCCAGAGTTCCACAAAGAGCAACTTTAGTCAGAGGAAAATACGACAGTTCATTTTAACCATACAAATACCGGCTTCACAATCACTATCTTATGTATGAATCAAAGCATACATTTTCACAATTTGTCACTTGTGCAAATATTAGGTAACCATGAGACAAAAAACACTAACACAAGCTCTATGGAAACGATACAGAGTACTGAAGAACAACTGTGTACTTTATGTAGTCATGTCTGACTATATTATTAATGATAAAAATGTTGCATGTGATCAATAGTGTAGAGGATACTTTTATGGTAAAATCCTTAGTTTGATATAATAAACCACATTTTTGGGATCATTTCATTCTTGAAATATTTTAGTATGAATGTATTCAGTTTCATGCTCAGTTATTTGTTAATTAAAAAAACATTTTATGGTGGATTATTGGTATATATAATATGGTAATTTGTGAACTGTACAGGTTCAATTAGCAGCTTAAGGTCAATTACCAAATCTAAAAAATTTGAGAAAAGGCCATAATTAAAAAAAACACAAAGTCCTGTAAATATTCTTTAGTCCTGAGATAATCATAAGATAGAACTGGATGGGCAAAAAACAAAAAATCTTGTCCTTTTCTGTCAATTAATGATCAAGACATTGTCCAAGAATTCCAACTATTTTCTTGTTCACGCCTATAAAGTTATATACAGGCCCTTTGTCCTCTTTCTTATTGATGGTGAAATGAATGTCTTTCTGTCTGCCTTTTCAGTAGAGAGGTTAAGGAGCTGCTCTAGTTAAAATAAATGCGGTGGTCATCACCTCAGTAGTTAAACTGTGAGGAGGTTGTAATGCATTCTTCACTAAAGGCCATTCAATACTTAACCCTTGGCATAGTTTGCATGGCTTCGGTTTTCAAGACAAAAGTCTTTTCGTCATGGGGATTCCACTGAAATTGTTGACAGTAAAGTCCATATACATGACTGATAACATCGTTCAGGTTCAAGAAGTCACAGTGTCACAGTGTAATGCTTACATACAGTAACTGGGGAATGATGGATAAAAGGGCCATTTTTGGATTTGGGAAGCAGGAGAGAAGGGTGTTCCAGACATTTCTGAATTATTTAACAAGGAATAAATAGCTAACAAAGGGAATGGACATGAAAAGGAAACACCCATCCATGTTAATTGTGGCTACGCCTTGTATGGTTTGTGTCATGGGGTTGTTACCACATGGAAACAGGATTCTGGGAGAATCAAGGAGCTCTATCATGTACTTCTGACAATGTGTCATTCAGATAAGTGAAACATGAGTCACAGAAGCACCAATACAGGAGTGTTCACTACTTCTCAAATCTGGTCCAACCTACTACTGGGCATCCTGGTCCTCTAATAAAAAGAGTTTCTCTTTTCAAAACACACATAGTTGGAATGTTTGTCACTATGCCAAGTTTCGAAAGGGTAATAATTCAGTGTGTATGTGTTCTGTGCCACATGGTGTAACACTGAATGCAGGTTAGCTTTTATCTTTCCGTTTCAGAGACTAAAATTATTTTTACGAACATGGGATGTAGCTTCGTATTTACTTTAATGAGTTTATTTATTAACAGGTGACTTTTAATGTGAGAATGTTCTAAAGTATCAGATATTTAATTTTCAAAAACGTTTTTTTAATGATTTTATCCACTTGTCCTGAAAATGCGTCAATGTTGAGTAAAACAAAACACATAAAAACATGAATGTCATGTGTTTAATGTATAAAACGCTATAATGAGACTCTATTCAATATACAGGGAGGAATTAAACTAGGGTTTCACCATAAGAAATGTTTTTACCTTTGGCAAAAGGTAAATTCAATATCATTGGGTTTTGGGACTGTTTTTGGAAAAAAAAAACAAAGGTATTACTGTAGGATTTAAAGAAATCCTAACTTGTGTTGGTATATTTAACGAATACCAACAATAAATAATGAACATGTCATTAAATTCATAGGGAAAATTGCATTAATGTTACTTGCAGCCTTAGGCTACACCTGTCTTGCCTTGATGTACCTGTAGGTGCCATTTCCTGACATTACACAATCCCCTGCCCCTCACACTTATCTAATTTATTTCTGGCTATGGGCCTTCACTCTTCAAACTAGTAATCTAATTTCACACCTACATGTTTAAGCCAAAATATAAACCCTTATTTAGATAATCTTACCCAGTACAGAAACTGAAACTCATCATATGCAGGATTAATTTAAAGGTATGAAACTTTGTGGGACAAATAGCATGAAAGGAACAAGTTCATTAAAACAGACTTAGTGTCCCATTGATATTTCTCGTGCCATGTTGTAAAGGCAGGCCCAGTACGGAGGCCACAGACTGTTGACAGTCAGTAAACCGGAGAATACAACAGTCGGACAATATCACCCGAAGACAGTGTCTTGTGGCAACAGGACTGCTGTCTGCTGACTGCTATCAGACCGAAATGATGTCACTTCCACAGCGACGCTCATGACAACTCTGGGGCTATTCTAAACAAAACGACAACACACTTTATGACTGAGGCTTTAGTCACCATCATTACAATACGCTGCTCTGTTTGACTTGGCTCTCCCATGACCTGAGCCACATTTTAGCACCTAGGGTTTACAGAGTGTTGAGATCGACGAAATTATGTTTAGGTCCAATCATTTCCATCATATTTTCCGTCAGACTGAAAATATATGTAGGCTGTAATACTGAATTTTCCAAATTAGGAAGGGACACGCACACACACCATGTGCAGCTGTACAGTGTGTAATAGCTGGGGTGGGGCACACTGAGCAAAGAGCAAATGTAGGCAAAAACGTGTTTAAATATATCAAATAATTTCTAAAAATATGCTCTCGCTCTCTTTGATAATGAAAATCCAATCGTATGTTGCCAAGATGACTATGGGAACCCAACATTAAGTGAGGGACAACTGCAAACTTCAGCCTTGAAAATAATGACGCAGACTAAGACAGAACCCTGTATTCATCACCAAACACCAATAGATAATTTTACAGCTCCTCTGATTCTATCCCCTTTGCTGAAGATGTTGTCTGACAGTTGGACAGCACAGCAAATGCTTTGGTAGACATGGCTCCTGAGCTACGCCTACACAACTAACACATTTCTAATGAAGCTCAAAAAAAAAAAAAAAAGCATTGGACACGATCATTAGTTGAGATTTTTATGATTCATTTATGATTTTATGAAAGCTGACATGTTATCTGTAAATTAACGGGCATGTCAAAAGTGTCACAGCCTTCTCTGGAGTTATTAGTTGAGCATCACTTTGACCAAATGCAATCAATCACTGCCAGTATGAGATTTGACGAGGTTCATCCGAATTAGCATCAAACCAGTCACACCATGAAAGACATAATCATAAATCTGTTTAAACCAAAGTCTTTACTCAGACATTTTACACTAAATACATTTGATAACGTGGGCCACACTTACTTAAATTAAGTTGGATGAATGTAAGAACGTAAAGCGCGGACTTTCATTGAAGATACGAACGTATTTCGGACGTTAATTCATCCATTTAATGAGTTGCCATGTTTCAGTCAACTTACAGCAGCGACACAAACGAGCTACAAGTGGGAGAAATCATGAAGCTGAGATCCACTCACCGCTTTGGGCATTTTTCCGTCCTTTTCCTGGCTCTCCGCGAGGAACTGTGGAATAAAGGTGTTTCCCGAACGAGAGCCCCGCTGCTCCGTGTGCCGTGTTGTCGCTGCGCCTTCCTGGTCGGAGAGAAAGAGGAGAAACGAGTTTCAGCCACTTGTGCGTTACTTAAACCGGCCTGAGAGCAGCTCGACACTCCTGCGAGCGGCCGTCACCATCACCACGATGAATCACCGCCCGCCACAAGCTAACGGCAGCTAGCCGCGAGCACACGGGAAGTTAACCGGGCTGACTTTCAACATAAGAGCGATTCTCACCCACAAACGTCACACGTTTTGTTTCACTTGCTTGACCAAATTGTTTATTGAAAATTTGATATTTCTATTACAGGAAAAAACTATTTATTTAGTATGTTTTGTTGTCTTTTTTATGAAATATGACTTGTGTTCATGCATGTAGTATATAGGTGTATGTGACAGTCACCGGCCACTTTATTAAGTACGCCTGTAGACTCTAATCCAGTACAGCAGCCCTGCCATTAAATCTATTTTACAGTGTTACAATTTCTCAGTTTTTTTAAGTTGAAATTGTCAGAAAGGTGACAATTCTACTCTCGGTTTATTACTGAGGTCATAGTGGGTCGTGGAGTCTTAAGTTTAGTTGGTTCTAAAGTTTAGGACCCTCATTCATTTTAAAATAGGAGGCCAAAGCACTATACACAAAATTATGACAAATGAGTGAGTAATAAATGTACTTTTCTATTTTAAAACAAATCATAAATTAGTAGGACCTGAGTTACCCTTAATCAAGAACTGGCTTAAGAAGTATAATAGCAATTAGTTCACGATATCTATGTCAGAGTAAAGACCACTGTCTCCATAACTGGTTTAAGCTGATGTCCTTACAAAGCATTTGTTAGACTATTTATGAATATATGAGTTTGAGCACTTAAATACAACAAATGTTATTAAACCCGATCAAGCAGCTATTTTTACAATGTTCATAAAGATTATTTTTAGTTTTGTCTTTGTAAACAGCGTGTCACTTTTCTTTTAACTGTATGTGTATGTTGGAGCTTCGCCCCTGACGCAGTTTTGAGGCCGAATAATCGTTTTATTTTGAAATGACGCAGGAAATCGTGCACGTTCCAACCACCTTGACACTGTTGAATCATCCAGGCGCCCGAGCAGGTTAAATACGGTCCTCGACGAGCCTCACCCACTAACAATGATAAAGTTTTCGTCCCCACCCTGCTCGGTTTCAGCCTTTTACTTTGACGCCCTGATTTTTTGCTAACAAACGCACACCCCACTTCAGATTAACGGAAGTCATTAACGCACGTCTTTGTTTGTGTCGCCTAATAAAGTCCCTCTGGGCACCATGGAAACAATGTTGCATTAGGCAAATAAGTCTTTGACGAGCGGACAACGGTCCCAGTCAATCTGGGACTCTTTCTTTACGGTGTGGGGGAAAATTCACTGGAGAAGGGATTTTCTGGGACTAGTCCCCTGCAGGTTATGGATGAAGCAGGTACACACCCACAACAACAGGGAAACGATTCCAGCCCAGCAAACGAGAAATTCCACCTTTTCGCTTCGAGCGGACAGAGGACAAAGATTTCCCAATAAAACAAATCGTAAAAGATTCAAGGGTCTTTGGTTGCGACCGTAACAGCGTTTGTTGCCCTTTGTGCTGCTTTCAGTCACATCCTCACTATAATCCCACTGACACCTGTTGTGAGATTTACCTCCTTTGTGCACAGCGACCAAAAAAGTTTGTTTTTTTTTTTGCACAGTTTGCAAGTCGTCGTGCTTCAGGCTTCAGTCAGTACTAGGGGCTTAAGTAAAGTCTTACCGGATGTGATGAGGTGGAGATCAGATGAGGAATAAACCGTGGTCCGACGCTCCCAGACGCAGACTTCCACTGCCTGTGTTCAGCCTGCCGCAATATGGCGCTCACCCATCCCACTGTGGAGCCTGTCCCTGCCGTCACCGACGGGCAGGAGGGCTCACCAGCCGGGATCCGGGGACATGCAGGGGATTCTCACGGGCTTCCCCTCAAAACCAGCACTTTCACTATTGAGTAATGGGGCTTTTTAATCTCATGCTGGTCTTTCCCCACCTGTTGTATGGCTGTTTTGAGTCTATGAATCTGCATTTTAATATATAACATCATCATACAGGCTTGCATAGTTTTATTTGTGGCTCTTTTGATATTACAAGCCTCGCATCCACTCAACCTTACAAGATGGGTGTGTAGGGGCACATAAAAAGGTCAAAACTGAATTCCATCCATCGAAATCATACATCTAATTTAAATATATATACCATCTGTTTGCCTAACATAACTGGCCTTTTATTTGTTTAATTCACCTAGAGTGAGGACCTGTCTGTCTTCCTGTATGATTAGCTGCACATTTACACGCCATCCCTCAGCTGTCCCCTGTCCTCCTGAGCTCCTGTGTACAGTTGCATCACAGCAGAAACTTTTTCGGCTGTTGTTGCTCAGGACTTCCACACCGAGGAACAGAGGAGCGCCGCGCGGAGGAAGCGCTGCCAAGCGAGAGGGGCGGCGTCATAGGTGAGCTGGCCAATCAGGTGCCGGGATTAAAATAGAGCCGTATATATCCGAGGTTAGACCTACTTCTCACCATAATGTGAAACTAAACAGCGATGTGCGATAACGACCGGCTGCGTCGCACCAACACAACCTGTTGCAATAATTATTGAGATCTCTGAAAAAAATATATATGTATATAAAAACATGTGAAAACAGCTATTAGGCAAACAAACACACCGAAGTAAGACGTGTGTGTGGTAAGGGACTGTCTGTCTACACAATGCAAAACTTCTTAAATTTGCTTGTTAGGGATGATGAACCCGAACAAACTGTTTGCAGAATGGTGTCAGATGCAAATCCATATTTTGAATGGTCCTCTTGGGTATTTAAAATGCCTTAAAACCTGTTGTTTAACTGCTCTTTGAATATTACTGTTTTTAAGACCAAAGTTTTATTGTTGGTTTTTCTGTGGTTAATGTTTTGAGAGCAAAGTAACTTGAAAAGGTAAAAAAATATTTAGCAAAAAGACAGGTTATCCTAAAAATGATTTTGCAATAACTGAAGTCCATTATAAAACTCAACCAGTCAGGCAAACTACTTTAGTAGCTAATATATGTTACAAAGAAAACCAACTGCTTCAAAAGAAACCACGTTCATGGAAAATCTACAGTTTCATCATACTGCATAAACATATATTTGATAATATGCCTAAAGTAGTGCAAAGACTTGCAAAACCTAAAACAAACCTGACTACTGAGCACAAACTAACCCGTATCATATCAGTATGTTATGTCATTAGTTGTACGTGTCACCGCCAAGACTCACCTTGAGCTAAACACACACAGTGTTGTATTACAAAATACTCAACTCGTGGTCATTTAGTCGGCAAAAATGTATTTTTGCGAGTTAATTCCCTCCCCTAATACATTATCTCTTTTCAGACTTTACAGACTTAATCTCTACATGTCAGATTTACGCTGTGTCCCCAGC
Organism: Channa striata; assembly: GCA_033026295.1. NCBI lineage: Eukaryota > Metazoa > Chordata > Actinopteri > Anabantiformes > Channidae > Channa > Channa striata. The sequence goes on from CM065170.1 coordinate 7,391,453, forward strand.
TCTTTAAACCGCTCCAGCCTCTTCTTGGTAACTTCATGGATGATATCTGAAACAGACAGAATGAAGACACTGCAGTCACATTCATCTGTGCGTACAAGTCTGTCTGGCTGATTTTAAGGACCACTGCAACGTTAACAAATACAAAACACTAGATGGCACTCAAATACCATGACCTGATGTCCTCTTGAAACTGTAGCAGTAAAGTACAATAACATAAGTCTCTTTGAATAATGGTGGTTAATAGGTTATGTTTACAAAAACATTTGGTTTGTTGAAGACGATCTATAGAAGATATATGTGAATTTGCTTAATTTTCAAACAGATATTGTTTAAAGAACAAGATGTTTGACTTTGCCATCAGACAATTTTTGTTGTCCTGTAATACTATTTTGGTTATACATTCTGATATTCAGCTAGAGCAGATGGGGTCTTGGACTTGTGTTACTTCGTCTCAGCAGTTCTGATTGTGGTGTGTTGTTCATGGTTCAGATCAGTGACTCAGGGATTTGAATGTGAGGGATGGGAAGATCTCAAAGAAAAGGGACAGAAAAAAATCAGACAGGTTGAGAGTGTGGTGCAGAATCTGTCAGTGGCTGTGTCTGTGTCGAAGGTGGAGCGGACCCGTGGTGGGGGTGGGGTTGTATAGACCAGAGAAGAAAACTAAGAAAACGAGTTAAAATTGGGACACCTGGGGCTTCAGTGGAACGTGAGGGATTATTCTCTATTCACTTACTGTCCAGCAGCTCTCTTGCTGCAAATCTCTTCTCCAAACTGTTGTTCACTTCATCCATCAGCCATGGGAAGAAATCAGTCTCAATATCTGGAAATTAGTACCACAAATACAATACATTGTAAACATTCATATCTGAGCCTTAAGCCTGTATGTAGTGCAGTGATGCCCTCATGTGTCAGAAAGGGGTATCTAAGTTTGAATGGTGCAAGAAAGCAAAGCAGCAAGAAAAACTAACCTTTCTCTACAGGGTCAAAAAAGTAGCCATGGCTTCTCAGTGAGGTGAAGACAGCAGGTAGAAGGTTGGCCAAGTACTGCTGGGTGTATGCCCTGGCAGCAATCTTCTCTGCAATCTCTTTTTCTTCTTTTAGCGCCTCCTTCTGCTGGGCAATTCTACGTTCCTGAGGTAAATAAATTTTGTTTAAGGTATGACATAATTGCAATGTCTAACATACAATGCCTTTTTATGCAGTTCACGTTTGATAGTTCCTTCTTTAGGAAAGTGTACTCTAAAAGAAAATCTTACCAAATGATATACCTACAGAAAACATACATTACATTACCACATTGTTTCAAAAATAAAAATAAAAACTGTAATGCTGATGTACCTGGTTGTTAAAACAACCAAAAACATGGTTTCAAATTCAGTTTCTCTGTAACATTAAGTAACTAAATGAGTTTGAGGTTTAGAATCTTGCTCAAGGACACTCACACACACACACACATAACAACATGTCCAAAGAAGCCTATCAATTGTTATCATATTCATACATCGTTAAATTCTGACCGGCACACCTGATCAGATCTTTATCCAGCAGAGCCCCATACCACTGAGAAGAGCACAGCACAAACATATAAACGGGGAAATCCCTTATGTGAAAAAAACACAGCTGTCCTGTCAGAGTAACAGTGTTGTAAAGTCATGTGGACGTAGAATGCTTGTCGTAAATCTAAGGGAAAGGACAGCTTCAAATGTCTAGCTCATGTGACCATTTTAAATGGAACAAAATGGTAATTCAGTCTGATGTTTTGCCCAAACTGTGGCAGCTTTGGGACAGAGCAGCTCCTCTACAGTCACATAAAGGAATACTTTGAATTTCACATACTTTCTCCTGAGTGTGGCGTCTCTCCTGCTCTTGAAGCCGCTGCACCTCTGCCAGCTCATTATTCCGGCGCTCTTCGAAGGCCCTCTGCTGGGCCCTCAGGCAGGCCAGCTCTTCTTCCTCCATCACCTCCAGCAGAGATTGTTCTATGGTTTTACCTACCAGGACCTCCAGCACTGACTGCACCTCCCTGTCAAAGTTGAACAACTGCAGATGTTGCCCGTAGTGAGTGGTATTATGTAATGGAACTTAAAATGAATACACATCAAATATGCAAAAACTATTGACACAGGTTTGGTTTGAGTGTCATAAAATATAGTCATGCAAATTTTCTAATAAAGGTTTATATATTCATGATAAATCCACAGAATATCTATAAAGTTATGCAGCAACTTAAGTATTTCCCAAAGGTCCTAAACCACAGGAGATATCTTCACAATCTGTGAACTGATTACATCATTTTTTAAACCATTTTTAAACCAGACCTAATAATCTCTCCATCCATTTAGAACTACATTGCGCCACGGAACGCTGTGTAAATTACCTCTCCCTCCACTATCTGTGTTTGCACATCCTTGCCAGATTTGGCAGGTATGAAGAGCGGACTCGCTGGTCTGTCCAGGAAAGCATCAGTCTGGCATTCAATGTCTGTAGCAACTATAACATCACTCAATTCTTCGAGGTACAGCTCTGAAAATAAAAGTCAGAGTATTAAAAATACTTTTGGTTTCCACAATCGTAGCTTTGGCGTCATCAATAGAAATGCTTTACCTGTTTGAACATCAATGTGTTTTCTGCCCTGAAGGGCCTCAGGGGTCTTGGGTCTGAACTGGTCTTTGACACGTCTTCGAGCAATGGCTCTCCTCCGGAGTTCCTGCTGTCTTTGCGCCTCAGCTGGGTCTGACTGAGCTGTCTGTCAATAATGGATGATGATGATGTACATTTTTAAGATAAAGGCAAACCTATCATTAATAAAGCTTGGTAAAACGGATGTTTCATACTCACAGTTGGGATAATGTGTTGAGCATACGTGTTTCCTCTGACAACACGACGGTCATACATAATGTTTCCATAATTACTGTGTGTCCTATGTTTCCAAGAAAAAACACAGTGCAGTCATGTGATCAGCTCATTTGTAGTTCAGCTGCATGCATGTTGGTTGGCTCCAAGCGGAAATGATTTCCTGTGTACCGCTATGAGTGGAAAGTATAACTAATGGCACATTGTATTTATAAGTTGATGAGTTATATATTTTGTTTTTGAATTCATAAGTGTGTTGTTGGAGAAACAAATGTTGTACTAAGTAGCCTACTAGGGCTCAATCAGATCTAAAGAATCTCAGATGTATATTTCAGTCCTGCACTTCAATTGTGGGAACCATATAAGGAAGAGGCTAATTTTGTGGAACTTTGGGTTCAGCTCAGAGAGCCAAGCTTCACTCTGATGACAAGTGTTTTCCAGATGGAGGAGGGTGTTTTTGATTGACACACCACATTTTTGTTATGATGTGCTACTTGCATGAGTTGCATTCTGATAAACCACACTCCCGTGTATAATTAGATTGTAGGTTTCCCCTTAGCTGAAGCAACATTAGCACAAACCCACAACAAAACCCACTAACAGCAAACCTACTTGTCAGACGGAGGTTCTCTGTATTTGGAGCGGTTGTCAACAGGTCTGGGGCGGCTGGAGAACGTGTAGCTTCCGTTTGGATCTGTCGGGCTGTGAGCCACAAAAGCCATTTGTCGGAAAACCGGCACACAGCGAAGTTATAATGGTAGTTCACGTTAACGTTCACAGCACAGCCAGGAGAGTGGAAACAAAATGCCATAGCAACCGTCTCCAGGAAGTGCGATGTGATGTCACTTCCCTTGTGTAAAAACGCGCTTTTAATTGTACTACATCCGCTAAAACTACAACAACTTTCACTACTATTGCTGATATTAGATATATTACATACATGCATCATATTTACTACCACTCTTATATCTGCTGTTGGAGATCTGCAGTGAGTAACTCGTACTTCCTGTTAGTTAGCGCTAATGTTGCAGCTAATATTACCTGCCATGCACTCAGGGGAAATGAAGACCCCCTTTCCCCATGAATGGAATGTCTTTCCCTGTGTAAATATGTTTCTGATTTTTTCAAAACATATCACTTCAGAAGTCTAACTAGCATATGTAGCTTTGACCTGCCTCCAACCAGTTACACCCTGCCTGCTCCTGAGTGTTGGGATCTAACATCATTGGTCCTGCTGCTGCTTTCACTGCTACTGGAAATAGGGATCCTGTTTCTACTGCTCCTGCCATGTCTAATGCCACTAGGCTTATAACATCATATAATATTTGCACTAATCACACTTTTTAATATAAATGTGGGTATTGTATAATGAGGAGGCTAATTAACTTTGGGCTCATTCAGGTGACAAGTGTTTCGAGAGGGAGGACGGTGTTTCTAAATGATGAGTTTTGTTCTCCTGTGTGAATACTACTTGCAGGTCCTGATGGAGATTTAGAGATTAGCCCTGTGGATTCCTGCACTGAAACAATAAAGACCATGTATAGCAAGAAATCCCATTTCCATCTACAGCCAGAAGATGGAAATGTGATTTCAAGGGAGGCACTGACACACCTGTTCATGCATTCCTTTAGTGGGTTCAGGTTTATCCACTAAATTAAAACCTTTATCTGATAGCTCACACAAACGCTTTCTGTTATATCATGTGTTCATCTTCAGGGTAGCATGCATGGTTGTCAGTGCCATTTAATTTGAGGACTTTAACCTTTTTTTTGTGTTGGATGAAAGATTGCAAGTATACTGCAGATTTTGGATTTCTTGGTCTAAAAACACAAAAAAATGAATAGAAGATAAATGACCAACAGGCATGGAGTATAGTTTTGCTAAAGTGCTAAAGCTAAATAGACCATGTTGAAAAAACGTGTCATTACTTCTTGTGGCTTTGGTCGTTCTGGATTTCTGAGTATAACCTGTTGACGCAAACACCACTTCCTCCACAGAAATGTCAAAAGGTGACAAATTAAATCAGCCTTAAGCTCCACCTAACTCATTAACCAGGGGCGTTTGAGGGGGTGAAGTTAGAAGGTCTTAAAGTGTTTTAAAGAGCTGACGGGCCACGATCATTGCGTTAAAGGTACAAGATGAACCCTGGTTGGCTGTGCTGCAGGCTCGACATCTGTTATTGTTCTACACTCAAACAATATGAAGCAGCAAAAGCAAAAAAAAAAAAAAAAAACAACAACAATAATGCTCTTGAAAACAGATTTGTTTTGCTCAAAGACAACACATGTGTGGGTGGCTTGAAGCCCTTAGTAAAAAAAGGGAGAAACTCAGCTCAAGATGTTAACCACAGACAACATTTTCAGCTCTCAGATAAGTCTGATAGTGTCACGGAAAATAGGGCACCGGAATCTACACCAAACTGCATTTGTGGAGACAAAGGTGAGAGCTTCGAGTGCCTAATGAACTGATACTTTCTTTGTTTCTGTATTCTGAAGGTTAAACTTATTAGCATGCACAAACAAAAGACTCTAGCACAACTACTAGTATTACTTTCAACATATCCATGACATCTGCACTTTATACATAACCAATAAAAGTTATCCTTACCACTTATACTGCAACAACCACCACTACAAAGATTACTACCTTGATACTAAAGCCTACGCCAACAACACTACTCATACTAGGAAGTTCACACCTATTCCAACTGCTCCCATCACCATCAGTACTATTAATGTTTTAGTATATAACCTAAACTACAAACACAATTCATTTCTCCACTACTACACTACTGCAGGACTCAGAATGTGTACCACAGTTTTCTCTCTATATATTTCTACCACCAGTGCCACAACTGCAGGCATTGAGTCTAAGTATGATATACAATATTCCCATAAAAACTATACTTAATTTACTACACAAACACCTTAAAGTGGCAATAACTGAAGAAATACACTTAGGAGTCTGCAGCTGTTTTTGAAAACTAGATTTTACCATAATGTACCACATTAACTGACGTTTACCGTTGAACCAGTGATATGATTTAATGATGCTGACCAATTGTAAGTCGCTTTGGAAAAAAGCATCCGCCAAATGACTAAATGTAAATGTAAATGTAAATGTAAATGTGATCAACTGCTAAGGGTTAAAAGGAATAATGAAGACCTATTAAAAAGAGTGATTTAAAAGGCTCTCTGCATTTCATATTGTTTATTCTTCTGCTGACATGCCCCATTACCCATTATTAAGCTTTAAACTGTTCAGCTCGCAGCTAGCCTCTTCTCATTAGTGTTGACTAACAGCCACGACATTATGCAACCAGCTGGGCAAACTGTATTTCTACTGTAATTCATCTTTTTTTTTTCAAAGCAGTGACGTACTGACACATTCTGTGTTTCTTGTTTTTTACGTTTCTTTTAGAAACCCATGACTCACTTTTAAAAAAAATCCACATATGACTTGATTTCTCAAACCTTTGATCCAACACTGTGTAGAGCAGAAACTATCATTCATTGTGTAGTAAACAGCCTTCTTTAGTGGTTGACTCGCCCACTCAGCCTTTTTCAGGCAATTAGGAAGCTGAGTGGAAAAAAGTCATGTATATTTATACCTAAGAAAAGGTGGTAATGGAAGTAGGTAGAGCGGTGAGGAAAAAAACAGTGGAAATAAAACAGCGTAGAGTTGTAAGGGCCCAGGAAAACCAAAGAAATGGAACGTCTGATGAGAATTATTGTCAGACAGCCTCAGTCAAGGTGTTAGCATGATGCTGTGTGTCTGTTCGCCCACTGGCAACTGTTCCTAAGTAGCAAACAGCCTGGCTGTTTTTCATCAAAAATAACTGATTCATCATGAAATTAATTTGCAGGTTATTCGATATTGAAAAAATCCCTACCTGTTGTAGTTAAAAATGTTATAATCCTGCATTTTATTTAAAATATGTGCAGCAAATTCAAAATTTCCCAAGTAGTTTGTCACATTCTTAAAAGCGGTGCTTTCACGAGTGCTCTAATTGTCTTATGCCACTATAATTTTTATCTTTATATCTGGAAATAACTCACCTTCTATGTTCTGACACTTACCTCACAGATCATAACATTTATAGACTTCAGCTGAAAGCTCCTTCATGGGTTTAACTTTAGTTCAGTATTTCTTTGCACATCTACATCCATGTGCAGGTTTATGAATTATAGCTTATTTGTGCATGATTTACAGATGTCTCATGTAAGATTTCTGGCATGGCAGTGGTTTCCACACAGACCGCAATACATGCCGCTGACCCACTGATACTTTTCAGTACTTCCTACTGACGACTTCACACTTCATCCTTCACACATAACTGCAAAATTAGGCAAAGTGACACATGGGTGAGACAAAAAAATAGGCAATGTCTGTCAAAGGTAAATGCACATTGACACATACCGCTTGCAATGGGGCTTGCATTGTGTAATAACTTCTGCTGATGTGTTATTAAGCTTGTCATTATGTTCTATATGCTGCAGCACTGTTTTTGTTCCCTTTTAAAGACAATAAGTACAGAGTTTAAAAATGTTTGTTTGACAAAATGTCTCTTAAAGCAACATCAAAGTTCTATATTTTGAGCAGTGTCGGACAGACTATTTAACAGCCTGCATTTCACCACTTAAATGAGGCTAAATTCGACTCAGTTCTAAGGTTTCACCGTGCAGTTTGCAGGATGAATTAACTTGTCGAAGAAGGAAGCAATGTGTTCAAACACTTTACAAAGGAAGGAAGATGGGTGGCATCAGTCATGCAGTCAGACACAAGAGGAACAGCAATTCAAAGAAAAACCAAATCCGCCCATGTGACCATGTCTGGTTTCCTTCTGTTTTAGCATATGTGCCAGAACACACTGTTCTCTCAATGAGGTCTGTTAGCGTCTGTTATGCAACACATGTGTTAAAGAGAAGTTGAGCCATCTCCTCCATTTTCTCATTTTTATTCACGAATGTTTAATGGCGACAGTAAACAACAACACAACATTCCTTTACTTTAAACCTTTATTGACCACAACCTTCCATATAATCAGCCCCACTTACAGTGGACTAGCTCTGGAGGAGTGTCTGACAGACAATATAAATCTCTATGTTTTTCACTCTATGTACATTTTTTGTATACAAGTAAATAAAGCATAATTCATAATTGGAAAAGTGCCTCAGTGTAGTGGAAGAAGTCCATGCAAAGTGATTATGTACAAAAAGAAAAAAACAACAACATTGTTGTCAATGTGTTAAACTGTACATTTCATATTCACACAGAAAATCGAGATTCATAGCATACTGTAACCACAGCCGACTGTGTTTTCATAGCTTCATAATTCGATAGACTAAATATCTATCATTAACTACATATCTTTTAATAGTTGTACTCTAAATAGTACTACTGAAAAGAATGTGCAGCCTTGGAGGCTTCACATAGTTGACATTCATTCAAAGTGAAAAAGTGAAAAATGAACAGACTGGACTTTTTTATGTGCTTATACAATTATTGCTCCAACAGAGCTGCTCAGTGGGCATAGTCTTGAAATACAGATTCTCTAACGGTCAAAAATATTAGGGGTGAAGGCAAATTAGCTGCTATTCACACGAAGCATCCCTGCAGCTAAAGGAAAACACACAATCCGTCCGCGTGGAATTCTTTAAAGTCGAAGCTTGCTTGGTTGCTAACTTGCAGTTTGAAAACTGGCCTTTTTGCTTTCCCCGCTGATATTTTACACTTAGTTACTTCTGTCTTTGAAAAATGCTTGTGTAACCATAATCCAATATGTGAAACAGTTCCAAAGCCGATCAAACATAAGACTCCTTGGCGTAAGGAAATTCTTCAAACACAGGCTGGCTGCATCTCCGTGACACAGCTTCGTGATGACCCGCGGACACAGACTTCGGACATGGCTCTCTGCCGGAAAGGCTGCCGCCACTCCACAGCATTTGCTTTGTCTTGTGTCATTTGAGAAAAGTCAATGTACTGGTTGGGAGAGGAGGTTGATGCGAAGTCGTAATTTACAGAGGACGGCCGGGACTTTCTGTTGATGGCATCTTGGACAGTCATTGGTCTGTTTTTTGGAGGGAGACCCACATTCTGCACCGCCTGCTCGTATGTCGGAGGCTTGCAGGGCAGCCTGCTGTCCACATGCTTAAAAACCTCAATTGCCGACAGAGGGCGAGGCCTGTGAGGAAGCTCCGCTGGTGGATCTGTTTCACTCTGAGAGTCCTCCTGGAGAGTCTCGCAAGGGAAGGAGTTCTCCTTCTGAGTGTCTTTCTTCAGGCTGCTTCTGCTGAAGGTCGCCAAGCTCCTTGTCCTCATCAGGACTTTAGTGGCCGCTCTCATTGACTGCGAGCGCCTCTTCTCTTCGAAAAGTGGCCTGGGAATGTCCGGCTGAGCCTTAGCTGCCCCTGAAGGCTGGCTGGTGGTGTTGGCTCTCCTGGAGCAGCCTGGTGACCCCACAGGGGAACTTGTAAAAACAGAACCTTCTGACTGGTTGGAGGCAGCGCTTTCCAAGGAAGAGCATGAGCAATCCTTGGAACGATTAGTATCCATGTAAGGCAGTGGATCCAGGTTGGAGCTGCTGCCCTGTTTTGGAAACCACAACCCTGGCCTGGCTCCGCCTCGGCCCTTAAGCAGAAAGGAGTCGTCTGAGATCTGCTTTGTCAGCGGCTGCTCCCTAAAGTCCCCCCTCTCCACAGAGCAGTCATCGCTGCTCCTGGCATGACTGCACAGGCTCTGAATGTCAGCCGGGAGCACGAGGATGGGCTCAGAGCAGCGACGGTTGAATGGAGGCATTGCGTTGAAGGTAGCATCAGGTGCCAGAGAAGAAGTGGTTGTGCTGGGACTGAGAGAGGAGGATGAGCCGCACTCCCCATGTATGGAGTTGATACTCTCTCCTGCTTCTCCATCTCCCTCTGGGTCAGTGCTGTCATAGGCAGAGTCGTGATGCTGGGACGATGAGTCTACAGAGGAGAAAAAAGAATAATTAATAATCATTGTCTTTCTTTTTTAAAAAGTCTTCTGTAGCCCCCAGCCCCTTTTTTCCTACATTCCCCAAAGGGAAACAAAAGCAGAGGAGACAATGTACCTTCATCAGTATCCAGCAGATTTTGGATATTCTCTCCTACAATCTCACAATGCTCAATCAGGAACTCAGTTAGATCTGTGACCTGCAACATCAGAAATAGAAAAACCATAAGTTAACATAAAAACAACAAATTAATAATTGTTACAACATTATTTAAAGCCCCGAGTGAAGAAGCTGATGTTCAAATAGATCCCAGCCTAATACTAAACAAACAGAAGAGCCTGCGCTAGTTATTCCCTTACTGTAGTTGTGAAACCTTTTGAGGTTTTCTTAACTCTGAACCACAAAGCTTCAAAGCAGCAGAATTGAATATGTATACTCATAATGAGACTTTCTACCTTTTGCATCTTTTCCTTCTGCTCATCCAGCGGGGTTACATCCATCTGCAGTAGTGTGGGGCCGATGCACACCGCCAGGTTGTGAGCGTCCATTTTGTTAATACCAGCGTTCCCCAGGATGTGACAGAAGACGCAGAGTAGGTGCTGAAGGAGGAGCTTGTTGTGGCCCGGCAGCTCATCCACCACCCTGGTTGGCAGGTAGAGAAAAAAGCGGAAGGAAAAAAAAAGAAGAGGAAGAAGGTTTAGCGAGGTACTCCTTTTTTCTTTAAACATTTCTTCTTTTTTTAAAACAGAAGAAAGACTAAAAAACAGAAGTAATCAATGTTCAGCCTAAATGTGGAAGACACTGATCATTTACTGCAAAACATTCACAAAAAAAGCCTCAATTTATAGTTTTTTACCATGTAAACATGAAAATGCATGACAACGCTCTTGAATGTCATATGTAAATGCACGTCAAGCGAGTATTGATTGCTTACTTTCTGATTTCCAGAGCTCTCTGCTGGCTGTCCTCACTGTCCAGAGCTGTCATCCACTTGTCATAATGTTCAGACACCAGCAGGCTGCCAGGAAGTTCCTTCAGAAAACTCTGCAAAAATGAAGAGATTGATGTTGATAAGCGAGGGATTTAATAATCAGTGGTAGATGCGGATCTGGTTTTAGTGGTGGTTTGGCAAATAATAGCTTATATAAAATAAGTTTTTAGACTTGGTGGTGACAGGATAACATACTTTCAACAGGCCGACGAGCAGGACCACCGGCTGGCTCTCCAGGTCCACCTCGGAGCCGCTGTTGAGCTGCTCCCTGATGTCCCTCATGTTCTTGGTGTTGCCTGGCTTCCGAAACACCCCCTCCGTCGACGGCCCTTTCTTCTTCAGCAGCACCAGCATTTCCTGGTGAGAGAAGAGGGAACGAAAGGAGGAGAGAGGTGAGATGAGCATAGCGGAGGAGAAACAAAAAAAACAAAAGGCTGGTTGTGCATGTGAGATGAGTGGGTTTTAGACTGAGAGTCATTAACATGCAGCTCATGCAGCGCGTGCGTGGTTTCCTGTTGTGTCAAAGGTCACGTAAGTAGGCGCTTGGTTAGTAATCATGTCTTAAGATGTCATGTATTCTGCCTTAAATAATAACCGGCGTTATTGGAGAAAACAAAGGGATGACGGGATCTCGAAACCATTCAGAAATAATAACAGCATGACACGTGTGGGTAAAAAAAGCGACTTACTGAGACTGGTTTGGGAAGTGTGTAGTCGTCCGGGCAGACCTTGCAGAGGGGTTGTCCAAACAGCTGGGTCTCATTTCGACCAGCTCTGCTGATGAAACTGGAGCCTTTCCTCAGCCTCTTCACCAGGTTCCATTTAGTTTCTGATGACAGGACAACAGTTTTATCCATCAGCTCATGTAGTCAAGTTGTATCTTTAAAGGAATGAAGCGGAATTTCTGCCACATCGCTGAATAAAGCGAGATCAGTCAGACTCAGAGTGCCAATGTCTCAAAAATGGTTTTCTTCACTTTCTTATCAGTAGCTAGTTTCCCTTTTTTCTGCTTTTGTGGTTGTTCTTTTTGGCCACCACACATGGCACTCCTAATAAGCCCCGCCCTCCAACAAAAGTGACCTTCAAACTCACCAATGGGCTGCGTCGACTTGTTCTCCTGGTTATGTAACTGCTTCGGAGGATCTGAGATCTTTGCATCGCCCTAACAACAAAATAAACACAAAGGGATGTTGCGATGAGTATGCAGGAAGACGCGCGGCATGCAAAAAGAAGAAGCAGGAAGGGGCCGTGTTCTTTTTATGAACCGCCATGTACAACACACACACACACAGTCACACACCCTTCATGCCTGCTAACATGTGCACGGGTTTGCGTTAAGTAATCGTGATTCAAAAGACTCACAAAAGACTCCAAAAATACCCTTGTTCAGCACAAGTGGAAAAGTGCAGGTGTCTTTCACAAACACTTGTTTCGTTTCAGTACTTTTAATTTCCAAAAGCACGTGAAAAGAGTGGGTTCACTTACATTCAGTGGAAACTCCGTGAAATGCTCCATGCCACCTCCTGTTAGAGTTTTAGTCTGAACGATACAGAAAAGAGAGACACGGACAGTGAGAGGCGGCCATTGGTTTTTATTAGCTGATGTCTGTGCTGGTGTGGACAGGGAGACACTTACTACGATACTGCCACTCAACACCTTCATGAGGACGTCTGGACGTGAAGAAGCACAGCCAGCTCTCTCTTTTGCGACTTTAATTTTTCTGTCACGACATACAAAAATACATAAGTACGGCTGCAATTTATCTCCAAATTCGGCATTTTCTGCGCGTGCATTCACATATTTTGTATCGATTTAGATTTTCCTTTACTACAAAAATGATATTCAAAGTAATCACATATTAACAGTTGATCTGTGTGATAGTTATTTAACAATAACAGAAAATTACTGCAACATAGAGGTTCATTTAAAGATGCCGTCTTGCTCTAATTGAGAAAAGCTTATCTAAAATCTTGATGATTAACCCTTCCGATGCCCAGATTCACTCTAAAACATCATTAAAAGTTCTAAATGCAGTTTGTTGATATAGATACTGATATGATCAATATTGCCTCTTACCTGTGAAGCGTATCTAACCAGCGTTCTTTCACCTCAGGCGAGCTGCGAGCAAAATAACAGCATGGTATGAGTTACTGATCCACAGATAGAAGCAAACAGTCAGCAGACAGTGGGAGGAATGACACCAAGTGCCGTGGCTCAGCCTCTTTTAACATCTCTGTTGGAAAGTGCAACTCAGTCATGGGAACAGGAAGCAGCGTCACGGCGGCCCCCAACCAGACACCTTCCACTTCCTCAAACCAGGTTTGCTGCGGCTTATTGTCCATCAGTGGAAAGATGACGACAAAACAGACACGCGTGCCTACGTACGCACCTGTAGGGCTTCAGCTTTAATAAACTGAAAACTCGCCGCCGCCTTATTAATGCACCTCGTGTGGCTTTGTGCTTGTTGAGCAAGTGTCAACAAGTCAGCACGTGGTCGCTATCTGTCGGCTCCGCATGAGCACGAAGGAAAGTTTCCCACACTGAATCATTACCAGAGCCAAACAATCACTGAGAAAATGGCGTCTCATTTTCAGACAAAACAACTCAAAACCCAACGAAGCATTCATCACTTTCTTGGAATCCACTGGAGTCTGACAAACGGCTTCGCCGTTACTTAATGAGAAATGTGGGAGTCCGTGGACACAAATGACTGCACCAACACGCCGCTTTCTAGCTGCTGCCATTTAGTGGCTTTGATCGGACACATGCCGTTTACTGTAAAGCAAACGGCGATTGCGCTCGTCTGGACAAAAAGCATGAGACGGCGTTTCTCCCGCTCGGCGTCTTTATCGTAAGGCCAGTATTTCCAGCTAAAGTCTCATGATGGACATTGGCTTAGTGGCTAACTTCGCACTTCCTATTTTGCAACCTCTTGTCTTGTGATGCTGCGGGGAGGACTTTCTCTGTGCCACTTCCCTGTTTTCAAGGCCGTAGCTCATATGACAGTTTACTACATTTGCGACCAGGTCTCAGTGATGAGAATAAGGTCAAAAAGCGACAGAAAGTCACTTTGCATTCTGTGAAAACTATCTGAGGAAAAGATTCACACTAAATTTGCCTCTGTCAAATCCAAAAAAACCCACTGAGGCAAAACTGACATTTCTCATTTTTGGAAATACAGTACGCACACGTTTGACGTGATTTGCACGTTTGCGTTTTATTCTGTTTAATCTGGTTTTTGGCAGCAGCATTTGTTTTTTGTTTGACTAATACATTTTAATGTGTTTCATTTTTTTTATTTGAGAAGTGAAGCTACAAGAGTTGAGCTCGGAACGCATGAGCAGTTTAGCCTGCAGTTAGAGTAGATATGCAATGCTGGAGAGTCACAAATCACAAACAGAACATGCAGGTTCATTTTCTTTTATTATTTTATTATATTATTATTATTATAAAACAGCTCCCTTACAGCCGACCCTGTTAATGATCTCGGGGGACTGAAGCCTTCAGAAATCTCAGTGTGCAAGAGGTGGAGTGTGTGCTGAACAGGGTCACGCATAGAAACAGACAACAAATCAGACTCATAATCACACCTACGAGCAACTTAGTGTCGCCAGTCAACCTACTTGGATGTTTTTGGACTGTGGGAGGAAACCGTTCCACTCTCCCATCTTGCAGCGCCTGAAAAGTATGTTTCTCTAAATATCTAATTGTGCCTTTAAAATGAACCTTCTCTGGTTTTAAACCTTAGTTTTTTTTTTGACTTTGGGGTTGATTTCAGTTCTGAGGGAATGAGTCTAAGGATTCTTCTCACACACGTACGACCACATTGCCTCATGTATTCAGGCACGCGGTCGCATGTGAGTCAAAACACACTTAATTCTCTCTTTGTATGTGAGTCATCTGCTGTGTGTCTGCTCACCAGAAATACACCAAACTAAAAGTTAGAGCCCAGGCCAAGACCACCGTCACCCTGAGGTCAATTTCGCCCGCTGTCCCTTCTTCGTCTTCGGCCAGCTCATCTTCGAAACCATAAAGCCAGACGTCTTCCAGCCTCACTCTGTGCTTCAGACGGTAGCTGGCAGTCGACCTGTTAAAACAGAAGCAAATAGCCACTTCCGTTTCCAAGTCTTAGTGCCCTTTCCAAGATCAGAACGCAGGTTTCAGTTCCATAAATGTCTGCTTCACTGACTACCGGTATATGCTCACAATAAAGACCGATTATTTAAAAAACACAAGTATTGAACATTTAGTTTTGAAAAACTCTCCAATCTCTTTTTCCTACAATTGAACAGAAAAGTGTTTTCTGTGCTCAGCGAGAACAAGAAGTCTTTGTCACAGATGTTGATTGTCACGGATAAAGAGACAGAAACTGCTCTTCTAACAGTTTTTGTTGGATATTTCTTCAGCGCAGCAAGATAATAAAAATGTGTTAGCTTCATTAATACCTCAGCTGGCCTGTTTGAGGTGTTTTATACATCAGAGGAATATCAAGGAGGGAGAAAATGAAGTCGACACTGACGCTGATTGAGACAAACAGCATCGTTATTTTGCAATTTTGCGTTTTTGTTTCCATAAATGATGACTGGTACATTATTAGAATGCAATCGTTCTTTTTTGCTTATGCGTCTCTTCGGCTACAAATCAATTTTAAACAGCAATCAACTCCTACTTTAAATGCTCACAAAAAATGTGCAGCTTTTTGACACATAGCAGTGGTTGATATGAAATGACATCAGGCTATTGAAGGACAAGTGTGTCTTACAACACCAGTCTGACGCCCATATGGACCATAACGTTAGTTTTAGTTGCTGTAATATTTCAACATGCTGCTAAGAAACCCCTCAAAAAAATAATACTTGTAACATTAAGTGAATAACCTCACAAAATTGCAGCACTTCTGTATCAAAATGATCAGTATTTTGGGGTTTTTTCCTGCAACTGTAACTCAACAGAAATATTCTATGAGGGGAAACACAATGAGGAACTTCTATACTAAAAACACTTTCAGTTTGGAAGATGATAAACATAGACTGTTTGGGCCTCGATTTAGCCTGAGCTACACTCATTTGAACACGTCTGCGCACGGACGGAGGACTGTGGATTAACGAGAGGAGGAAAGATTACTGTAAATAATCACCCAGTCATAAGGGAACGCTCAAGAAACGTGATGCCCGTCCTTGAAACAGTTTGGGAAATGTGTTTACGATGAGTAAGACGAAGCCGATGAATAAAAGCTACACACGACGGGCAGCGAATAGTACGCGATACAATCATTTCTAGAAGCAAACGAAAGCTCATAAACACAGACTCAGACGGATCCTGTGCGTGTTTACAGCATCATTGTCCCAGCTGTGCTACCTACTGGAACAGTGGGCAGGTTGTGGTACTGAGATGAGTATGAATGTCCTCCCACTCAAAGAGCTACAAAAACTTCCACCACCTTTATGAACACCTCAACTCTGACAGTGCCAAACAATGTGTTCGCAACAAACGTAAAAGCTGTTTCTGTTTGAAAATGAAGAAGTTTGAGTGAAGCAAAAATAATTCAGTTTCCTCCTACAGCAACAAATGGGAGATTTGATTATATCCACTAATAGTGTCATCAAGCCAGTTTTTTGGACATTTGTGAGTCTTGAAAAGAAGCAAGACATTTGGGCCTTTTTAATTTTTTATTTTTTTTAATGATTTGAGCCATTAGAGTCCAGCCTTTTAAACTGAAAGCACTGACACAGTTTGTTAAGAAGTCAACACAACTTATGTTATGAACGTGTCGAAATCAAACTGTTGAGTTCCCCCTCGTGTGACTCCACACCCAGGGAACCACCATCATTTCTACTGTGAAGTCGGTGTGAACAGACACAAACAGCGTGTGTGCTGGGAGATTCCCTAACAGCCCGAGTTTACAATCCAAAAATACACGCTTGTTCTCACTTCCTCTTTCGCTCTCCCAATCCAGCTGTACAAATATATCATTTTCAACAAGGAGTTACTTATACACCACAGCAGCATTTCAACTGAATTTGTTTAAAATAAGTCTTCGGTCCGTTCACGCCGTGGTTTTTACAGGGATGATGTTTTGGTCTTTGGAGATTTCTTCACATCACATCCATCCGTACACTGGAATATACATGTATAATAACATCATCTTTTCTTACTTGAGCTTGGCAAAGACGATGATGTCGCTGAAGAGGAACAGATGTCTCTCCCTGGTCTTCGTGCCCTCTGTGACTTGAACACACTCGTCCAGAGCAGCAGCTCTCCGTTCTCACTGGCGAGGCCCAGGACGAACGGACTCTGCTCCACAGACACCCAGCAGGACGCCTCCTCCCTGAGTGAAAGGACACACACATAAAGGATCCGGGACTGGGACTGCCCACAACCACACCAGTCTAATTTTGGCGACTACATTATGTCTCTCATGGGGATTACTTGATTTTTAACAGGTTTATATCCACATGGATTTCCACTAACTCACGAGAGGATGAAAAACGTGTTCAGCTCAAAGATGCAGTAAATACAGTAGGTCTTACAGCGACTGTAAGCATCTTTTGTAAAGTGACACTTCTTGTCTACACCCGTGGTGTTACTTTCGTGTTAACATGTGATGCACCGTGTTTGATGCTTTCATTAGTGAGTCTGCGTGAACGGTGGCGTCTAAGGCCCCTCGCCACAGTACGGAGCATATACCACTGCAAAACCACCAGCTGAACAAGAATCCGAATTTCACGGCTTTTAGAAATGGAAATCAACTATCAACACGTCAAATAACTGCTTTTAAAGTGGCCTAAATGGTGACACGTTATGAAATAGTTTAACATTTTTGTGAATAAGTACATGTATTATCTTGTCAAGAGTGAGTTGAAAAGTTTGACGGAAACCGTTGGAAAGTATTCGTTTGGACCGTGGGCCTTGTTGTTTCAGCCTCAGACATTTTTTAAGTTGTGGTTTTTGTTTAAAAAGAAATGATAGAATGCATTAATCAGAGAGATTTAGACTCGCTGACGTTCCCTCCTGTTTGCAATATTTTTGCTGAGGACAAATCTAACACACAACACATTCAAACATGGTGAGAAGCACATAATCCATGTCATTTGTTATACTTCGGCTTGTTAATAATTTCAGTGAATTATCCTACTTCATATTTAATATCCAGAACTGGGAACAGTGTTCTCATCAGAAAGACTTGACCTAATATCCAATTATTCCTTCAAGATATTTATATATGTACTTTCACATTATGTTATCTGTTTTTGACATCAATATAATTACTAACAATTTACTTTTTTAAGATTTCTTTATTAAATTTGCACATTATATGACATAAGCTCTATATGAAATCATAAGTTACTGCTGAACTAAACTATCCCGGCCTAATAACAAATTCTCTTCTGGGCTTTTATATACTAAACTACAGCAGTGAGTCACAAGTGCGAGACACGTCTGAATTTTAAAAGAGCAGATGGTCAAAATCACAAGTGAAGCTGTGAAAACTTCAGAAATGTCACAGGGCGACAACTCAGGGGTGTCACTGCCGCTGCTGTTTTCACCATTAACGTCACGTGTTTCCATTTGAAAAAATGCCACGTACGTTCAGAGACAATGAAAAGTATAAAATCTGTTTTGCGTCAGGAGCCTTTGTCTTACAGAAAGGAGAAACCCTGTGTAACATCAGTTTGTGTGTTTCTGAACTGTTCAGCGTGCGGTGTGTCAAACAGACAAGTAAGAGTTATTTGTTCTTCTGAAACCAGTTTTGGTCATTGGTCTTCCCACTGACTCTGGCTTGGGGGCAGAAATTCAAATAGTAGCAGCCCTGGTACTTTCCCTGATACTGTTCTGGGCTAAGATGACACACAAGATACCGGCAAAGAAAACTGTAAGACAACTCCAGTTGTTTTTTTTCTTTAGTGTGTAACATTAAAGTTTGACGTTTTGGGAAATATACTTATTCATTTCATTGCCAGTTAAGTGGAATGAGCTTTTAGCTTTCCAGCTCTGCTTTGTCCACACACTTCCACGCGTCCAGGTGAATGTGGCACATCATGCAGTAAAACTACAACCTGGAAGGTTTTTGTGCAGAGCAAAGCCAGTGGCTACAATAACCTAACGAGTGGAATCAAAATTCATGACATGCTGAAAAACAAAAACTAAATAAGTGTCTCATGTGAAATGGATGTGTTATTACCTTACGGATTAGAATGAATAGTAAGTATGTATATAAGACAATTACAGTTACTATAGAAATTCATGTCTAATTCAGCTGTCAGTGTGACAGAATGACCAGGCTACTTGTTATAGTCATATTTTTAATTCAAACAAATACATCATATGTCAAATTATCCTCAGCCAGTGTTTCTACAGTTAGATGGCCCACACTCTACGTCACTGGCAGTCCCACTGCAGTGAAACTCTCGCCCACAGAGACCTCCCTCATGTATGAGGAAATGCACAATCTGTGTGTGTGAGCGCTGACTGCGAGGAGGTGTGAGAGTGCAGCGCGTCTGACATTTCTCTTTTGACTGACGGACTCGCCCACCGGGTGCCATGGTGGTCTTTGTGTGACTACGGCGAAAACAACCTGAAAGGTTAAGGACATGTAAGAGGAGGTGTTAAAAAAATGCCCACTCTTTAGAAATCTGATCTAACCTGCCGTTAAACTAATTGTAGGTGTGTTATGACGCCAGTAGTAAGGTCAAAGGAAATAAACAATAGACAATATTTATTATTTTTTTTTGGCATTTTACAACTGTCCCCATTACAACTAAGCAAATTCTAATTTTACAGTCAGAAAGCCTGGGAATAAAGTTAAGGTTGCTTTTTATGTGTTGTGTTACAATCAATACAATTTTTAAAAATCTAATAATGGTAAAATATTCTTAATTTTGCCGGTACAATATAGACACCAATCTTTAACACAGACCCTAAAATCCCCAAAAGGCAGAGGACGCACCCTCAGTGTCCTCAACACAAGCCACCAGTACTGAAAGTTCACTGAAGTTCCTGGACTTTCCATGTGTCTCATGAAGAAATTCTGTCGATTCTTCAAAGTTACCAGCTCCCGTGTAATACTTGTAGTGTGTTGTACTGGAGAGCGTGTAGTTTGCTGTAGAGTGACTTGGACTTAAGGTCAGTGAGCAGGAGAGAGGAGGAAATGGAGATATTAGGGAGGCGGCTTTCTGAAGCAACCACAAACTCGTACAATAAATG
The DNA here is from genome assembly GCA_033026295.1 of Channa striata. Lineage (NCBI taxonomy): Eukaryota > Metazoa > Chordata > Actinopteri > Anabantiformes > Channidae > Channa > Channa striata. The sequence goes on from CM065170.1 coordinate 7,411,474, forward strand.
ATAGAAACACCTGCTTTAACCTCAGTGCAACGCCGCGGTTACTGGCCTGGAGGTACAGAGAGCAATGAAAAATAATATACACATAATTATTTTACATTCTAACAGTATTTTGAATCTATTCAATGTCATGTGGGGCTTTTGAAACTGCTTCCAATAACTTGGAGGTAAAAATCTGCTGACGTCCGTATTTAAACTGTGGAGAAGGAGCCTTAGTGATTTAGGAGAGCGCTGAACGTTCTACCAGCTGGTCGTATATGGGCTGTAGTACAACCACATGGAGGCCACATAACTAGTTGAACCTTAACCGGTGACTTGAATTCAGGTTAATAACAGACAGGCAGCTGAGTCTCTGTGGCTCTGACCAGGAACAGCTTCTTTTCGAAAGCCCGCAGCGTAAATCCCCCCACAGACGTGTGTGTCTGAGGCCTGCGTGGGCTGACGACGCTCAACACACGGCGGCGTCACAACGGGGGGGAAGCGAGTTTCTTTCCTAAGGGTCTGCCAGGTGCCGCACTGTGGCAGCAGCGGAGACGCTCTGAGTCTCAGTTCCTGTGTGCTGTCATCTGTAGGCCGGAGGCTGCAGCGCACAGACAGTGAAAGTGGGTCAAAGCTGGGCGGGTTCACGTACAGATGTTCCTCTGGCTTTTTACTGTCAATTATTGTGCCAATTATTTTCTGAAATAAGTGACAAATTGAAAAAATCTGTTTTTTGAACAAAATGTAGGAAATACTTAAAGCTTCAATAAGCTAAAGACGCATTTCATTTACACTGATAATCCCTCAGAGATACAGGTTTAAAGTTAACATGCCTGTTTTATTCATTTCGGGAAGGAGTAAAGCTTTGAAATGCTGATGTACAGACCTGATGGGAGACCAAGGCATCCCTAAAGCTCTCCCAAACACCAGAGACGGGGCAGAGCGTCGTCTGTGGGCCAAGTGTCTGAAATGCTGAAAGAAAAATGAGATTAATAATAAAAAAAAAACACAATACAGAGTTTCTATATGCCTCCGTGTAGCTGTCTATTTACTGGACGCTGGTTTCAGTTTGTTCACCACATGTCATATTGTTTTTCACACTCACCTTCATTTTTTTTTTTGCCGCAGCTGAAATGCTAAACAAACCTTTCACTTCTCTGTCACTGATCTCTGCTTTAAATACTGTAAAAAAATATCCACCAATTCAAAACATTTTCAATGAAATTCTATGTTTTTTATCTCATCAGTGTCACGCTGACGTCATTTACATTTTACATGACGTCATTTGGCAGATGCTTTTATCCAAAGCGACTTACAAGTGAGGTACAAGGCAGCGAAAAATCAAAGTCAAGGAGGAAAAACATTAAAGCAAAAGTGCTATAAGGAAGTACGAGAAAGAACGGAACGTTTTTGTGCAAAGAAAGATGTGGACGAGTTCTGTTTTCAGCTGATTTTTTAATATTGAAAGTGAGGTCGCTGAGCGCGCAGAGTGTGGCAGCTCGTTCCGGTTTTCCTTGGTGTCTTGTGTGTGGTGCCTCATCTGCTACGTGTTTTTGCTCATGGGTTTTTTTTTTTTGCAGAAACATCACAGTAAAAACAGAAGCAGCTGCTGTGTCATATCAGTTGCTTTAAAATATATTTTTTATCACTCTGTCATAGATTTTTGCCTTCACAGCAGATTCACACAGTCATCTGTGGCAACAGGTGTTGCATAGTCATCTATGCAAACATTGCTTCGCAATACGCCATGTATTAATATATGAACTTAATTCCTTGGAGACATAATTGTCATCGTAATGGAAGTTCTGTAGCCCTGCCTGAAACCAAAAGTGATAATTACTGTAAAGACAAGATAAGTATCTACTAAAGAGCTTTTTTGTGCATGAACATTAATTGATTATCAACAATTCTTTTTAATATAAATTGTAACATTTGCCTCAGCCTCCCTTCCCTTCGAAAATCTACATCCAAGTGCATTTTACAGTGTGATACCAGCTCATAATTAAAATATATATAGCTGATAAAGACATAGTGGTATAACTGTTTCTGTTTCTACTACAATAAATCCAGATAACAATAAAACATAAAAGATTGACGTGCCTGAAAAAGCCTTGCGTGATCTTGTGAGGACGTACTTCAGCACAGCAGGTTTTTAAGCTACATGCTTTGTCATGTTGAGATCATCAGAATGAGTAACACATGTTTAATTACCATCTTCACCGTCTTAGTTTCTTTAGTTCATATTTGCTCCTCATAATTAAAGACAATGTTTTTAAGGCCACACATCTTTTAATAAAATCTAACGAGCAGCCACCAGTAATTAAAAATGAGCTGTTCATTTCTCCCAGCAGGGGTCCTCTTTCATGAATTAACACAGTTTTGTTCATTTGTGCAGATTTGCTCTTGTGCTCTAATTGCTGGACAAACTCTGGATTAACTGGGTTAAGCAGAATTGATGACTAACCGACACACAAAACAAACAATGGCATCACCGTCGTCAAAGCATCTCCGTCAGGGGCCAAGTCCACTGACTCATTACGGACCGGTATCGGGGTTGACCTAAATGACTGTTGAATTATTAAAAATCTGTCTAAAGTGAAATCCGTTCTTAGATGAGGTTCTTTGCAAATTCTAAAAACACAGGACAAAGATGAAGAATTTTCACTGAATAATTACTAAAATGTAGAAACCAAATGCAAAAAAACAGAACATGCCTTTTCATAATTCATAAAACCTCCAGTAATAATTGCTGTCACCTCTTCATTTTGTGAACATTCCTCCTTTTTTCCGTTAGAAGGAGCTGGACAATAAAGACTAACAAGTTACTGGCCTGTCGCTAACTTCAGAAACCGACTCTTTGTCAGGTCTCAGACTCGTTAGTGTCTATAAAATATTACGTTTCATTACAGCCAGACTTGGCACAGATTCACTCCCAGCACATCAGCTACAGAGCAGGTAGAACGCAGTAATGCGGTGGAACCTGATTGGTCCTCTCAGTAACGTTCCGAGCACTGATTGGTCCTCTCAGTAACATTCCGAGCACTGATTGGTCTTCCCACAGATAGAAACTTATAGCACTAAGTTAGAGAGTTAGTGTGGAAATAAAAGCTGTTGTTTTTCCATGTTCTAAGGGAAATACTACATTAAACTGAATATAAACCCAAACAAAACATTATTACATTACCAAAGATAGTTTTTGCGTGAATCACACATTTCTGAAAATAAATGTGAGATCGAATCTTATTCAAAGTTCACACATGTCATTGTTTGTGATACTGGGTCTCTTTGGTTTTTAGTTGTTCTCAGGGACCCTTCATATAATTACCACCGCTGGTAACACAAGATTACGCAGGTCACAGTCCGGGGCTCATCTGAAACCACCGACCCGATTTCATTTGAACACACATAATTACAGTTCTGTACCGACTGTTCATCTTTTCCTCTTTTCTACACAAAGAACCTCTGTCTGTTTCAGATTCGTGGGTCTGCATCAAATAAAAGCGAACGGAGTGACACACCAGCGGATTCTCATCACCTTCGCCTTCGCACAGTGGATCAGTACTCACAGGACGCAGGGAGTCTGCGGCATCGTCGTAGCTTCCTCTCCTCATTGCTGTTATTCCGTAATCTGGAGTGTCCATGCTGACTTCTCCAAGCGGTCCCACAACCCCTCTGCTCTTCTGGACTGTATTTCGAGTAATCAGTTGACAGTTTTTACTTTGCAGATTCGAGATGAAGTGGTTTGCGCCCCAGCTTGAAAGAGCTGCTGTGAACTACGGGGACAGCGACTGCGGACTGGAGCATCCTGTCCTGCTCAGCCTCTTCTAACTGGCACTAATGAGGGTTAGAACAATGGAGGTCTGGCTCGAACACAAAAGACGAGAGGGGTTTTTTTGTGCCTCACAGGAACCTGCAGAGCCCGTCTGATCCGAGCCACCCCTGCCCCTCACACCAAAACCCCCTCTGTCCGACCCTCACACCCTCTCTTTATCTCGCCATCCCAGCCTGTCCTGTTACGCTCCAGCTTCTCCTCATAATGAATTTGCCGCGCGTCCCATGAGGGGCCTGCCACCTCGTCCCCAATTCCGGGCTAATGAGGGTGAGATGCCATGACAGGGCCCCATCCCTCTCATACACCCATGAATAGGTGCACACACATGTACCTGTAGTCCACGTCCAGTCTGGCCAAAGCTACAAACAAAACTGCTTCAAGGGTCCGACTGACGGAAAGCAGCAAGAGCAAGACCAGCAAAATTCACCAACTGAATTAAACGTTCTTCAATAAAGTGATTAATTAAAGAGCTGGAAGTGAGTTGTTTCTGCATGTGTATGTGCTTTTAGTGCTTGAGAACCAAAAAATGTAAGATTACCATATTTTACACATGAGCCATAGAGTCACAGTGTGAACAAACTCCTCTGCATCTCTGACCCATGGTGGCCAATCACAGCTGGGCCACAGACCCACCTCCCGTCCCACTTCTCACAATATGAACCCATGCAGACAGAGGGGATATCATCATACAGAAAATATGACTTACAATGAAAAATGTCAATAAAAATGTGAAAATGTCTGCTCATCTGTGAGATCGGTGCTCACATTACCGTGTTTTGAAATGTTTTGTACATGAATTGTCTACATTGCATGTGCACATCTCTGCACCTTTGTATAGCTGATGTTTATTTGTGCCCCTGTCATTTGGCAAAATCCACCAATAATCTCTCATTTATATTCTGTCAATCAGTCAGTCAATTCAGTGCCGTAAGGTTCAGAGAAGGTTGAAGCGGATTTTGTTGAGACTGTAAAAATGTAAAGGATGGGACACATTCGTGCTTCCCATTACTACTGCTATTATAAATCTATTAATCGACATTTTCTAAAAAACTAATTTTCGAAACATCCTAAAGCCTTTAATATTCTTGCAGTAGCTCACAGATTACTGACATTCACAGAATGTATGTGTGGGAAATCCAGGGTCTCCATTTCAACTGACCTGCAGCTATTTGGGCTAAACACGCAGACTTCGGAGATCACTTGTCAGCGGGGGGGACATTCAAACAAACAAACAGCACTTTTGCCCTTTTGTTGCTGGAGTTTGGAGTTGGCTCTGGCCCTCGAAGGCTCCACTTGTGCTCGTCTAGAAAAGTTAATGGTTTCCATCCTGTTGTCAAAAGCTCAGCATGGAGCCAATTCAGAGCAGGTCAGTGTTTTCATGACGGGTCTGGTCTTGGCTGTCTGTGGGACTGGCAGTGACGAGCCGTGGATGGATTCAGTTATTGCTTCTGCCGTTTGACAAATGATTTGTTGAAAACGCATCTACTTTTCAGACAGATGTCGCATTTTCCCGCAGGTGTGTGTGTGTGCAGGTGTGTGTTCTCATTCGGTAGCCTCAGACTTCAGCACCTGCAGGATGTTCCATATGTGCATGTTTCATCTGTAAAACGATGAGACGCGAACAAAGTGAAGCCTGGCTGAGGGTTTCACACGGTGAAACACAGTCAGGAGCAGCTTGGCTCATCAATGCAGCCTATTGTCGAGACGTTACATAATTTGCAGCACATACACCGAGTCTGGCTGAACGTCCCTCCGCTCGTCCTTAAAGCCCTTTCACCAGGACACTTTTGTCTCTTTGTTTTGTCTGTGTGCATGTACATGTAACTTCCTCGTCTATGGATGATTTGTGGAGAAAGAAATTCACTCAGTAAAAGAAAAACTGCAAATGGATTTTCCATTTTTTAAGTTTTAAATAAATAACAATGCCAGTGATCACATTACATATTCGGATTATAAGGTCTGACAGCTGCCGGAAGCAAAGACCTACAGTATGATATCGTCCTTCAGGAACTCAGGATGTAACGACGGAGCAGATTTTAAGATCTTAAACACTGTTTTGATGCTTATATGTTTTGCATCTTCTAGGAAAACCTCAAACTTTCCACCACGGGAACCATAGAAAGAGTGGTAACATAATTCCGATAATACATAATTTTTTTTTATATTACATGCTTTTTCAAGCATTTTCAAATTCTGCACATCACAGAAACATTTTTAAATAATTAAAATCAAAGGAGACATGTGAGAGTTGCTTCACGAGGACACAAATGAAAAAAAAACTGGATTCTAAAAGCATCACCAACAAAACAGCAGGTGTTTTGTGGTTTCAGCTGTTGAGTCACGGCGAGCAGAAAATCGGCATGACTCACTCAAACGGTTTGAATTCAGTAACACTTCCTGTGCCCTTTTCCCTGTTTTCAAATATTTATTAATAGCCCTTTGCAAATTTCACATGCAGCACAATTTACAGTAACTTACGGAAACATTTAACATCAGCACAACGTACGAAGCAGCATCAATATTGCAAAAACCTAAGATAAAAAAAAATGTATTAAAATTACTGGCCATGCTAACAGCTTTATGTGCTCACAATAGACGGGAGGGACTGCAGTTATATTTACACCATCTGTGTCAACACTGAGGCGGAATAAAAAGAATAAAACAGCTAATCCCTCAAGTCGTCAGCTGACATGTTGCACGCTTGTGCTGGGTTTCACGTACTTCAGTGTTACTAAATGCCAGCTCTGACACATACAGTAGGAGCTTTGTCTCCTGCAGCCAACTGTGTTCCAGTGAAACCTCCTTCCCCCATTTCATTTTCTCCTTTCGGCCATGACCAGGAGGATGAAGAACACTTCACTTGCCCAGCGGGGACTCCTACTCTCAGCTTCTCTATCGCCTTTACTTCCCAACAACTCAAAAAAAACCAGCTGTCACGATTCCAGATGGTCTATTCGTAAAAAATGCCCCAAATCAGAAACTCTGACAGCACAGCAGCACTTTGAGCTACAACAAGACCCCTGATGTCTTCAGTTCATCTTGTAAGTATAAAACACGAACTACGATTGACGATTATAAAAAAGGGTTTTATAAATCAAAGCATTGGACATATTAAAAAAGAGAAAGACATTAGGTTTTGTGCATTAAATTATCGTAATGATATGACAACAAAGGGCAAGTTTTGCTCATGGCGAGGATTAAAATGTCAGCATCATGGACCCTGATTAACTCCTGGGTTTGCTGATGAACTTTCAGACTGTAACAACGCAGCTCCACGGTCTCCATAGAAACACAAACAGTTCATTTAGAGACAGGGCCCAGGCGCTGACAAAGCCGAGGCGGAGGCAGAAAAACATCTGGAAGAGGAAGTAAAAGACTGTAGAAAATCAGTGCTACACTGGAAACGCATAAAAATAAACTTCATGAATCAGAGCTGGAGTCATACAAAGCATGTGTCCTGGGAGACGGACCAAAAAAAAACAACGGCTACACGGTCAAATCTCGGTTTTCTTAAAAGTAAACTCTGACAGTCATGTGCATGATGACTGACATCCACAGAAAAACGACAGCATCAGTCACATGGTCAGGTTTCTTAAGATGACATGTTTCCTTCAAGTTGCTGAGCAGGATGTTTTAAGTTTCTGAAAATCATCCCAACTTTGACCTTTTTTAACCATTTTCCCGCTCCTTGATTCTTTTGGATGTACAGGACATCACCTGGAGGAACCTTCAGTTCAGACTTTGTCGTCTTGTTGCAAGTACTATGGAGGTTGTAATCGTGATCAGTTGTGTCACCTCCTAAAAATGAAAACTTTTTTTCAATGATGTCATCTGGAGGAATTTTTTTAGCCAGAAGAAGAGAAATATTTTAATAATGAGAAGTCAGACGGACGTTTAAAAGCATTAATGTACATGTCCATGCTAAACTAAAGACACAGAAAGCAGGTGGAAAATTGGTGAAGTCGTTTTTTTTCCAACATTTTGATTGTTTAACCACCTTGCCATCAGGGAAACCTTCACATTTTTGACTTTGCTGAAATCAAGTACTTTTGGTGTAAACGGGAAATACTCACAGCTTTGTTGCCTTTATGTGTCATAACCCAAATTCAGTTCGGTCCATGAGAATGGGAAACAAGTAGGTGTCACCTTAGTTTACCAAACTAAAAGTGTCTGATCTCTTCTACCCACAACATGTGCAAACAGATTCTCTTCAATGTCAAAAACTGTTAGCAGGATAATCGAAATCTGAATAAGTAACAGTTGGAAAGTACCACGTTCAGATGAAATGAATTTGCCACAAACTCCGGAGCAGGTGGAAGAGGAACTTCGAGACGTGTGTGTTCTGGTTTATGCTGCAGTAATTCATCAGCAGCTGGAACATCAGCCAAAGTCCGTGAAAACCTTCAGCATGTGATCGCTGCAGTCTTGCATGACTCAGTCAAATCTGAACACAGACATGTGACTTTTCATTCACTGATTCACTTTTCATTGTTTGTCCATCGCTGGGGACAAAGTCAAACTACAGAAAAGATGCTTGAATTTACCGTATTATCGTGTTTTCATCCAGTGATGCGGCGGCTAATTGTTTCTCCTCTAATTACACATGAAGCTGGAACACTGTCAGAATAAATACTCTTGCGACATCAAGTGTTTTTCTGATCATAACCTGACCAAAAGGAGATCTAACGCCCTAACTGTTGAGCTCTGGCACCACCTGACTCACCGTGAGCAGGACAAACATGAGACATTCCACAGGATCATGGGGACGCCCCGATGACCCAGTGAGAACAGGCAGAGGAGCAGGTGACGGAGAGGACGTCCTTTCCAGAAGTGTCACAGCTTCTCCAGAAGACGTAGCAGGACATCCCATAAGGCTCAGGGACATATGGGTGTAGGGACGTCTGCGTGCAGGCAGATGGCACGGCTCACTATCCAGATGTTGGCTCCTTTCAGCCACACAGCTGTAAAGACAAACTCAACCAGTGATTCGTGTCTTTTTGCTGAGATAAGAACATCAATGTCACAATGACACGATCACCACTTACAATTAAAGCCGACTGAAGCATTTCAACGAAGCAATGAGACACTGAGATCCTCTCGAGAAAGAGAAAGCGAAAATGGAAGACAGACAGACGTTTCTGTCAACGTGTCTCCATGTTCCTCAGGTGTCCCCAGCCAGTCAATAGCAGGAGCCCTGGCTACAGGCCGAGCTGTGGCAGGTCTTCAGATTGATGGCAGCGATGGCAAACGCGTCTCACAGGCCAAAAATAGCGGCTTAGGCTCTTAGTCAACACGTGTGACGGTTTCTCACAGACCCGTGTGGTTTGAGGGACGACAGGACGGAGAGGGGGTAAAAACAGACGCAGAAGACAAAAGTCCACGGTGACACACAGCAGCTGTTTGACTTCTTCTTCTTCCTGTGGAAACAGACCAGCAGAACCATCTTGCTTCTCGGGACAGAAAACTGAACCAAGCAGCCGAAAAGAAGAGAGGAAGACATTTTTAAGTCGTCTCTGACTGAAATATTAAAAAAGATTATTAGTGGTTTAAGATTTAAAAGCTGCTGTGACGACTGTTAACTGGTAGAAAAGCGATTTACACATCTAGCAGATGTTGAGCAATTCTTTGAACCCGTGTTTCAAAATGTCATTTACTGTATGTCAGCAGATTATTGCGACCGACGGTGAGCTGTTACTGTAAGACGGGCTCTAAAACTGAAAGGTTACAGAGAAAGGGCAAAATGTTGGACAAAACTCAAACCACAATCTTTTTCTCAAGCCAACCACGTGGTTATTTGGCTCAAAACATAATCATGATGTTTTTCAATGGTTCCATAATCATAAATGGGAATTTCAAGAGACGTGACTAGAACAGCCTGAGCTAAAACAGTCGTGGGCCAGAAAAATATAAAGAAATAAAGCAGGAAAACGACTCGTACGTCTGTGGGTCCAACACAAATAGACACTGGTTTCAAACTTGTTTTAATACATATAAGTGGGTTATAGCAGCTTTAAAGTAGAATTAAGAGATTTTCTCTCCTGTGGTGAAAAAACGCCGGGATTTGTAATGATTTTTTTTGGCCATGCGATGAAACCAGGTCCACATTCAGTTTCTTTTAGCTCCTGACCAGGTGTCTGTGTTCGTCCAACAGAAACAGAGTTGGTTTCTGTGTTCGTCAGCTGCCCGCTGCTGGAAAAACTAATGAGAGCAGCACAGCAGAAACGAACCGAGTAACTCTGCAGACCGTGAAACAAAAAGCAACGAGCTGGAGACTTCACAAAAAACCTCGTACAGCCGAGAGTCCGGCGTTGGCTGTGGTCAGTGCAGCTTTACACGCAGATGAAGGATTTTGCTCTTACTTATGTACGTGCTACAGTTCAAGTGTTCGAGAGTCAATCAAAATGCAAAAGTGAAGACAGAAAATGTGAATTTATAAGTTTGACACAGCTGTATTTGAAATTCTGGCCCAAAACCTTAAAGTAAATACGGCATTGAATAAACCAGGCTGAATTCTAAGTTAAAGTTAAAATGTGAATTAAAGTAGCGTCTCTTCCTAAAACTTAAAGAGCATCAAAGCAAAATTGGAACATGCCGATACATAACAGCAACTTGTAAAATACATTTTTTCAGTTTGAGTAAATGTCTCAAGAGAAATAACTTGAGGTCTACCAGCTGACTGCTTTCTATTTTGCCAGTAAAGAGAAACCGAGTTTATAGGTTATGGTTCTTCAGAGAAAATTATGTGGAAATACATTTAAAAATTACAGCAGTAGTGTTGAGACTGAACTGGACCGAGGCATTGGAGAGTCATCTGTCCTGGTGTAGCTGTTGTTTTTTGTGTCTTTGTGTCTTTAGTTGTTGCACTAGTGAGAAAAATAATTATATTTTCTTTTTTTTTTTTTTTAAACAAGAAATATGTTTAAGAAAATACTTTTTTTAGTTAGGCTAACGCTAAATAAACTGTAATTATTGAGATTTATGTATAAAGTTGTTATGGCAGGAGTAGCACAGATTAAAATAAACCTCTGTAACTGTTATTTTCACATTGAATATAAACTAAGAATCTTCCTCCATAAATAACTGAGTTTTCAAGACAAACAGAATGAAGTTCACAAGACAGTAAAAAGGCAGAAATAATAACCTTGCTCCCCCTGATGACCTCCACGATGTACTGCAGCTCAACATATGAGGAAGTTTAATTAAAAAAAAGGACATGACAAGTGTATATGCTTTGGGTAGAAAGATAAAGTATACTTTATTCGATGGCGAAACCTAAATAAGATCTGCAATTACAAAATAGGTTCCCCACGCAGTTTAATAATGTCACAGAGGTCGGAATGCTGTACTGACAGAAAGGCATCATTAAAGACTGGACCTACAATATGAACTGACAAGAGCAGACACTCGGGATCAGAGGGAACGGCCATTCAACGGGGGAAAAAAAACCCTCGTAAGTCGCTTGTGTAATCTGCGGCAGTTGGATGAGGTTCCTGAACTCGAGCTCACACACTCCCAACCGTGTCAGTAACTGAAGAATGAAAGTAAACGTGGAGACGAGTGAGCGAAGAGGCATTGGCGGTAAGGAAAAGTGAGAGAACCGTGAGGTTGGAGAACGCTCGCTTTCTTGATATCACTACATCGTGACGGCCCAGGTTTGGATATGAAAACTCAGTAGGATTTCACGGATACACAAGCATCACCCGGCGTATGTTGTAAAGTCGCAGTGTTGTGTGGTGAGAGTGTCTTTGCCTTTCAGCTTTGAGGGAAAAACACTGAAGTTCCTAGAAGCACAGACGGCACTTTCTTAGACCCCGGAAACAAAGCGATGAACACAAAATCTTAAACTGAGTGGCATTTCCCTTTAAGTAGCCTCCAAACTAAGACATAGACTCATCCAGTATTCGCTCAAGCACATTATAATCCATCTGCAAGAACACGAAACATTCAAAAATATTTGGAAAAATATAGCACTGTAGGTCTCATATAGATTTAACTTTACCAATACGTTAGTTCGACATTTCGTCAACTTTCTTTGCTGTCTCGATGGGAGTTGGATGCAATAAAAAAACGCTCGTGCGTGTAAGTTCATAATAATCCGCGACACCAAGCAGCTTCGCACAAAGAGTGGAAATGGGGAAACGGCTGCTTCTGTCCGAAGACAAGGAAGAATTCGGCCTTTTAAAACGCGTGCTGAATTTGTACAAACGTCATGGTGTCAAGCAACATTTTGCTGCTTGCACACACACACACACACACCGTTAAAAAGCGAATAGAATTTCTAAAACTTTATAAAACAAACCAAGCTTCAGAGGAAGGTTTTGCTGTTTGGCCGTTTCCCTCACTACACTCCCAGCAAGAAAGCAAATCAGTGTTTTATGCAAAATGTCAAACTATTCCTTTAATTCCAGTCCGGCTGTTGAGCCAATCGTTCGTTGAGAGCCACGTCTCAATACTTTAGTGTAAATCATCTTACAAACACAGGTGCTAGGTTATGTTTTTATCCAGATATAAAAAAATATTTATCGACACCCGAAACACGAACATTTTCTCAGAAATTAATTCTTATATAGTCACTTATTTATGATTATTTTCTTCATGATTTATCTCTTTTAGCTATGCACCTCCTATTTTTCATCTCCCACAGGAGGCGACCGTCTTCTATTCCTTTCGCTCCTGACAACAGCCTTTGTATTCGGTAATATGATAAGCAATAAATGTCTAATATTGGGTCTGGTCCCATTTGTCCCTAACATCCCAAACTCTGCAGTTCGCTTCCTCCATGAGGTTTTACACCCAAGTGTTGGCAGCAACAAGGAGAAGCACATTAAAAATAGACATCTTTAAATAGCTATTCAGCTTGTCTAAGTGCAGCACAATCAGAAACATTGAATTCAAGTCATTTTCTCCTGCCCCATGTATCATACAACGAATATAACAAAGAAAGAAACGTTTTCAGTTAAGAAACTAGATGTGAGAGGATAAATCTTTGATCAGACAAACAGTATACTGCAGCCACACCGTAACATCCAAAAATAGTCTCAAGTTGAAATATATATATATATATACTGTATATATTGCAGCCAAAGAAATGCTGGCACTCTAAGTCACTCTAAGTAGATTTTATATACTGCTGAGGTGTAATTTGTGTTTTTCCATCCCTGTTAATCCTCTCCTGACATTCTTGAATGCGAAGTCAAACCAATATGGAACAGAAAGCTGAAATCCAGTGTCATTTGGCACATACAGTGCTGTCGCTGGCCACAATGACGGGATCTTTGTGGCCGGCGGTGACGGCGGCGCCGTCGGCAGCGCTCTTGTCCTGGCTGTCGTTGTTGTGATGGTTGTTGTTGTTGTTGTTGTTGTTGTAGTTCTGGACACTCATGAGCCTGTGGCTGTTGTTCTGGACCACGGTGGCGTTGCTGAACTTCAGCTCTTCCAGCTTCTTCCACAGCTCATCTCTCTCCTGTTCTTTCTTCTTCTCCCTGGGAAGACATCATTTGTATGATACACATCAAACGATCATGCTGTCATTCCACTAGTTACTAAATTAATTTACCACTGAATTTCATAAGTACAAACACCTGCTGTAAGTAAAAGAGGCACGGTCCAACAGAGATCGTGACCACATTTCTAAAAACCATAAACTGAATTGTTTCTCAGCTACAAATAATCACAAGCATAGCAAATTCATCATACAAAGACAAATCTTTGATACGCGCACTAAATATATTTTATCAGTTTTCTTCCGTCTGCAATCACAAGTGCAAAATACAATTAAATATCAAATGCAGTTAAATTGTTTTCAAACCAGGTTGATTGGCAAAATATGAAGCAGATATAAAGTTGAGTAAAAGTGACACAAAACCAAAAAATCTATAACAAAGAATAAAACTTTAACCACTATTATTTAGGTTTTAAGTTTCAAACAATTACATTTTTTTGTGAATTAAAATTTTATAATCAATAATCCTACTTTTAAGGATCTGATATTCCACATTTTTTTAATCATGCGTAGACTGTCAACATCTATTTTAATGCTCAACTGAGCCAAATGTCTGTTCACAAATTCATCTGCACAGTTTCTGTTGAGAGCTCAGAGCAATGTGCAGCATCTTTTCATCATGCAGCGGAGCAAATCATTGAAAAATCTTTTTTTTTTTAAATCCAGGTTTTAGTTGTCAGTGTCTCAGCACCGTTAAGGTGAATAATTCAGCTTTATTTTGTTTTTTATAACAGTGAAGAACTCCTTAAAGATTTTATAGACCTTTCATATTTCATTCCAATCATCTAATCAGACGTAAGTTAACATGTAGGGCAGTGCCGCTTGCAGCCTTTAGCTCCCTGGTACCGGCTACCTGCCCAGTGCATCCCGAAGAGCAAGAATGAGAAAGATTTGCTGCAATCTTTCAGAAAAAAAGCTGTAATTTTTAAAGTGTAAATTTTACATGTTGCCACTGAAAGCTGTGGCACCATGAGATGAATGCGAGCAAAGCTAATTCTTGGTTGTTCATCCTCTGTTACTCACTTTTGACGGTCTGTTTTATAGGAGGAAGTCAACTCATCAAACAGCGTGCAGTTCATCTCCATCAACGTCTTCAGCACGTTGTAGACCAGAGCTACGATAGTCCTGCAACGCAGCAGAGACTCACCTTATAAAACGTAACACACAAACGCGGTCTGAAAGACGACATCAGGTTTTAAAAGTTCTCTGTAACCTCGATTAAGCTTTTTGAAGCTTTATGAATAGAAATGTTTTTTTAAATTTTATGGACAAACTTTAATAGACAAAAACTGTTATAAATGAGATGTTTGATCATTGTCTATATCTGTAACAATTGCACAGCAGCAAATTATAGACACACAAGGTTCCTGTGAATTGGTGCCTATGGGAAGACTAAATCATGAGGGTTATGGAAATTTAAAATTAGACTCTAATATGTCAGCTGATCCCTATACGGGATGGCAATGTGGCTTAAAATGTATATCTGCGATACCCGAGTCAGACTGATTGGCTGAAACAAGCCTGACCCTGTTTTGGGAGAGTACATACGGATTCCAGTGCTCTTTGGAGATTCTGTACAGGCTGCCAAACATGATGGGAAGGACCGTGTCGATGTTCTCCTCGATGAGGCTCAGAATGTACTCGTTATTCCAGAAGTACAGCGCTCGCTCTGCCACCTGTGAGGACGGACAGGAGAGTGGACAGCAGTCAAAATGTATGGACGTCTGACTGGGAGTGTTCTGGTTTCATTATTATTTATTCATTACATCAATTCTCTTCAGTTGTGGAAAGAGAACGTTTAGATAAGGGCCAAGGCAAATAGTTCACGCAGAGAACTGCATCCTGTTTTGTAAATGAGCCATTTTGCATGTTACAAGTCAGATTTATATAAAAACTGTAACGGTCTTCACTGCTGAAAAAAATATTAAGCTGTTTATGCAAAGAGCCATTCTTTCATGGTGTTGTGAAAAAGTGATTTGATGACTAATCATTTCGGAGGATGTAGTGCGTGCTGCTGTTGAACCATTATTATTATTATACATGGACGTGTCTGTTGTTTAAGCTGCCCATAATGTTACTGATAGAATGGAAGTTAAGAAAAAGTGGAACAACCAGGGGGATTACACGTCAAATGCTCCAACGTGTCTGTTACTCGTTCCTTTTCTTGTACAACAACTTGTACTGTATTACTAACAATGGTTTACCTGTACAGTCTGAAATTAAAATAATATAGTTTTGTGAAGGTATATGTGGTTTTCTTGTGTATTTTGACCTTGCTGAAGTAAATGTTACAACAAGTTGTGGGAGGTTTCTAACAAGGTAAATACTTTTTGAACGTGCTGGTAATAATTTGGCGAACAGTTAAATCGACTCCTTCGTACACTGAAGGAGACAGATCCAAGATGTTAGTGCATTTTTCTCTGATTGAGGTGTGTGAACCCTCTTGCCCTGTGCTATAGAGTGAATAAGGATAAAAGCCGTAGAACTGATTTGAAAGCTTGTAACGTACCGTCTGTTTCGGAATGTTTGCTTGAAACGTACCTGAAAATGTGGATTGGCCACACATTTAGAAATCTGTCTGAACAACGGCTCCTGGATTTTCTTGAATTGGGTTGGCTCAATTACATCCAGGATCTCTTCAATTTCACCCAGGAACATCACCTTATTGAACAAAAAGTGGAGATTAAAATGCAGAAAATACATTTCTCTCTGAAATGAGCCCCGTCATAAGTGTCAACAATATTAGGAGACTTGCTGACTACCTCTTTCTGACTGCAGGTTTTAGGCCAAAACTTTAGCAGCCCGCGAATCACCTGCAGAGAAAACAAAGAATTTCTTCAGAATTTCTCGTTTGTATGAAAAATACTTCCACAGTCTGTTTAAGTGGGTGGTTGCACATACTAAAAATTTCTCAGCACTGTAGATAAATTTAGTGCCTGAAGCTTTGTGCTTTGAGTGGGAGGAATGATAAAAAAAAAAAAAAAAAAGTACCGGCTCTGTGAGCGTAGGATCCTTCTCCAGAAACTGGACCACACAGTAGGCCAGCTGAGGATTTACAGAAAAACAGTAAATGTACACACTGTTCCTGAAACACTGGTAAAAAAAAAGCCACCGGCTAATCTGATCACAGTGAAACCAACGATGTAGATTTATTTGTCAGATGTAGATTCATCAGATGAAAACCAATAATAATCAGTGAACCAGTGCATTTGCAATTCTAAGCCACTAGAAGATGCTGCAGCACAGAGACCACATCACTACACTCCACTGCTGACAAAATCCTTTACAAGTTATTAATAAGTTATTGCAGATAATGACAGAAATCAAATTGTGTTTAAATGAAAACATCTCAAGAATAAGAAAGGACAGGCAGCCAGAGTAAATGTGAGAAACTGGCAGAAAAGGAAGCAGGTTTTCCTACCTGTGCGTGGAATAGAGCCAGCCCCTTAGCTGTGTGTAGAGGGATCAGCACCTTCATCAAGAACTGCTTGTGCTCAGCCTTCAGAGGCAACGCAAACCCGTTGATGATACTGCAAACAGAGAAACAACTGAAAAGTGTCAGCAAACAACCGAATGCTGCGGAGAGCTCTGAATAATCATTTCCCGAAGCGGACGATAAACACGGAGAGAATACAGAGCGATAAAAGCATCAAAGCAACCCCAGGAGACTTTAGGACAGTTAGAGAAAAATGTCCTTCAAATCACTGGGCCAGTGTAACATTGTGGACGAGCCAATTCAAACCAGTTTGTAGCCAAGCTGTGACAAAAATAAATCCTGGCTGATACCCTACTGACATTTTAATCAATATAAACCCTCCTCACAAACAGAACAGAATTTATGAGAACATGCGGAAAATAATATAAAGTATCCGTGTCGTCAAATGCACAGACCCTGAAATCTGCGTTCTGGCTTAAAGAACGACTAAAACCATTGGCCAATTATCAAAGCCAGTAGTTGATTGATAGTCTACATGATGACCAATCGTATGTCCCCGACAGTGTTATCACTCACCTCCCCAGGATTTCTAGCAGCTCAGCAACTCCATTAAAATGCTCAGTTTCATAGATGAACCTGCAACAGCAACAAATAGTGACAGAAATTATGAAACAGATGGTGCTTAGATTGATCGGATTGATCCTGGCTGCTCATAATGCTACTTTCAAAAACTGACAATTTCATTTGGGAACAAGGTTTTATTAAAACTTCACTAGCGTTCTGTGAATCATAACACTCATACGCCCTGGAGAGTATATCAAGTTTTACTTGATCCCCCAAATTGTGGCAGTTTGCGTGACACTGATCCATATGTCTGAGCTTTAATTCTTTCATTAACAAAAAGTCTTATTTACATAGATCAGTAATTATGTGATTTAATGAGCAATACATGATTTATCTCCTGTGTTTGCTAACCCATTTCCGTATCTCGGTGCACCCATGGTATGTACAGACAGACCCTGACAACTGTGGCACTATTTATATCCTCCATGGCAGATGGTCAAAGTGGGTGCACCAGTTTTGCCACCTTGGCTGTTGGAAACGACGTCAACCAAAGCCCATTGTCACGCAGCAACAGGAAATAAAGAGAAAGAGCACTGCGCTCATTTTCTCTATCCTCTCCGGTTTTCCAGATGTGGAGAGTATCTGAAAATTTCGAGTTTGTTCATGTCACGTGGACCTTGAAAACCGTGACTACAAACTTCACGACATGATTCTGTTGCATTTGTCTGTTTCAGTGAAGTCACGCCTTGAATTTACAAATATTAATAATTCAATCCTAAAGACTGTTGTTAGGACAGCATAGTGTTCCCCACCAAGAGATTTTCTGGTTGTAGGTCTTAGTTGATAACTGATAGTATATACAGAAAGAAGAATAAAGGTAATGTTTTAAACGTAAAGAGACTGAAAACTTGAGACCAACCCTGTGACTCAAGAGGTGGAGCAGCTGTCCATGAACAAGACGACGAATGCAGTGTGTCATTGTGAATGGGTGAAGTGCCGAGGGTTTAAAATTTAAATATCAAAGACAACTGCTTAGCACATGCGGTTGTTCCTATCTGTCGACAGTGAATGTATTGGTCTTAAAATCTTTAAAATTACAAAATTACAGGTTTGGTTTCAACTTTAGTTCTAAACCAAACATTTTACTCACCGCAAAAAAATATTGTTGATCTGCTTCCTTATGAAGGCTCGCAGGCCAAGGAACTTTCCGTAGATCCGATGCAGGATTGTTTTTAGGAAGTCCCTCTCCCTGGGGTCCTCACTGTCAAACAGCTCAAGGAGCTACAGCAACAGACAACAGACAAACATGATTTCATTTCTGACTGATCTGAAACACTGACACAGGAGAAAATCTCTGTTTTGTGTGATTAACCGTATTCTGGCTACAGACACTCTGCCGGTGGATTGTGTCAATCACCTGCTAACCTAAAGTCAGTTTGTGATGTCATTATCAATAATAACCTCACACGTTTAGTGTGTAGCCTTTACTACTTCCCCCTCAAGACTTATAAGCCGAATTATACATTTTACAGAATGCAATATTTATTCTGACATCACTGCAAGGTGGGGGGGCCTTCATTATGAAAAGCTGCTGGACACTGGAAAGGTAATGGAATATCATAATATGAACCAGAACTGGGACCGGCAAACCAAGTAGCTTTTTCAATCATTTATCACTTTGAGGCATAAAAAAACCCTCCACTGACTTTTCAACATCTTCTTTTGATCAATATGTTTCCTTTGGTTTTCCAGTGAACAGATTTGACGTCACACACTGTATTGCCACCTGGCACACAGCGCGCAGCACGCCGTTTAGAAGTGTGAGCGTGTAAATTTACGGCCATAGTGAAACGGATTCTTTACATTTCTGCGCCCTGCTGTTTTGGCTTGTTAAAGACAGAAGGCCGTGGAGTGTTGTTGGAGTAAGAACGGATGGTTAGGTGAGCAGGAAGCCCCTGCTCCACGCTCCTTCAACAATGTTATGCAGCTCTTCCAGTGGCAGGTAATATAATTTATCATACACATAACTGCCATTGAATTCTAACGGCTAGTGTTTGACTTGTGTGAAAGTGGCAAAATATGACAAATTCATACCAACCATAAACTTACGTCTACCCACCACTAATTATTCTGCACTTAGTCCACCCAGCCCTGCTTATTCAATATAAGAACATAGATTACATATAGTAAATCTGGATTAACAAAGTAATTTCATGTCCCTCCAGCTATTATCATCAGGTTTACATGCATAATTTAGCCTGTACGTTCTATTATGTAAACAGATGACAAACCTCTGGGATTAAAGTGCTATTCCTCGTAACATATGAAAAGTCATTAGAATGCTGCTGAGCACAACAACGCTAGTGCCACTGGGTCAGATCAGCTCCAGCGTATGTTACTTACCTCGCATTAGTAAAGCCATCAGCACCTCAGGGACCGAGCTGACAGTCTATTTTTAAATCTGCATATATCAAGCAAAAGGGCATCGTCGTGCACACATGATGTATTGTGCTGATTCATATTCATTCAGCCACGCCTATTAAGTGTGAGCTACCATGAGTTTTATATCCTCTCCTTTGTCACAAATGAGCAGCTCCCTTGTGGCATCCAGTGTTTTGATATATGGGAAATTCTCGTAATGTACATTTCAGCAATACTTGCTGCTCTATGAAACACTCACCACACATTTGAGCAGCATTCAACCTAATAACAACTGAATAAATAAGCTGAAAAGTTAATTGACAGAAAATTTGTGGGCAAACAATGACAACTTGTCAGGAAAAATACCTAACACTGTTGAGGATGTGATTCTTCTTTTTTTTTTTATTGTGCAGTGCTGCTGTCAAGAGAACTTCGTTAACTTTTGTTTGATTAGTTGCTTTGCAGCATTCTCACTTTATTGAGAAATATGTTTGCCCAAAGGCAAATTAATCATGTTGCTTTTTTTCAGTGCTCTATCAAGGGAAAGACCAGGGCTGTCTGAGGTTTCTACCATTAACAGGAGTTTGTCCTCTCCACTGAGACCTGGTGCCGGGGGGATTTGTTAGGTTATCTATTTATGAATCGGTGCCATATAAATAAATTTAAAAGGTGGAGTTGAAAGTAAAAAAATCTCTACATTTATTTGCATGAAATCATAAATGAAATCCTCCCCATCTCCAATTGAATAGTCATGTGAAAGAAATATGCAGATCCCTTATGGAATAATACAAACTACATTACATATTAAAAGTGCTCCTTGAGAAAAAAGCGAAAGCCTCAAATTGACACTGAACACACGTCCTGCTGTCAGCTCCAACACATGGCTGCTTCTCACTGTTGAAGGCTCTTTTCTTCAGCAGCTGTGTTCAGTAGGGGATGAAGTCGGGGTGGGTTTTTAAAGCCACGTTATGCCATTAACTAGCAAGTGTGGCAGCTGATCAGGAGCTTAGTCCTAAGGAGTTGAGCTGTGAGCCACTGGGATATACGACTGGGTCTATGCTGTAAACTTCTGTTGGCAGAAGCAGCTTCGGTGCATGGAGCGCACTAACCAATTTACGTCTCAACGCAAATTGTATTAAATGTGATTGAAGTGTTTGTAAGGTCAAGCGTGACCCTGCAAGACAGAGCAATATGAGAATCACCTTAACACATCCTCTACATGTACAGTAAAATATCAACTAAATAATAAGTTTTGTGGCTTGTAAAAACATTCTTGAGAAAACCAAACAGAGTCCAGTTCTCTCCTCCTGAACAGTAAACACGCAGCTATTTAAAGCTTCCCCATGGCACACTCACATCATGGAAAGTTGGTCCAGGCACCTCGGATGTGGCCCAGCCAACATTCCAGGATCTGTGTTCGCCGTTAACTGCAGCGTCTTACTGCAGCTTTGTACAAGTGAAGGATTGGTGTAGCAGGTGGATGATGAGCCACAACAAATACAAAAGTTCTGCCATAAATTCTCCATAATTTCTTTTAAAATGGTTTCAATTTTTAGGGCCTCTAGTTTATTTTTAGTAGTGTAGCATGAATTTTAGAGGCACTTCCTAAAATTGTAACCTTGTAAAAGTAGAATCTAAAGCAAAGCTGCTGTATTTGATTGCACAAGACTGTACAGATGTACTTGATGTTTAAGGTGATTGGTGAATGCCGACTACAGAGACGTTTGTATCTGCAAACCTTTTCTCTTTACACCTTTTAAAAATCCAACATTCACAGCCACTTCGTGCAGGGCCCAGTTACGTGGAGGCAAGAAAGACAAGTAAGTGTAACCACGGTGGTCTCCCATGCAGACTGAAAACCCCAATATTTAAACAATGCTGTCCCCCCCTGCTTTTCTCCAAAGTCCTTGGTTTCCTTCCACCATAAAGATAAAAAGGTATGAATATAATATGATGCCGTAAAAGCAGTTCATTATGGGAAAGTGCACACGCAAAAACAAAACCATTATCATGGAACAGATGAATCATGGAAAACGCTCATCAAAGGAAATGCTCACCTGTAGAACAAATTTCTGATCAATGTAGCGCTTTGCAATGCTAGGCTGGAAGTCTGGATTCTCCAGAAAGCGCAGAAGAAACTCATAGACCAGCTGGAAAATAACAGGAAAACAAGTTTATAAAAAAACCAAACTAGAAATATGTACTTTGCGAGGAACACGTGAACTTATGTAAAGTAAAAGGGTAATAAGGTCAGTTTAAAAATCTTACTTGAATGTGAGGCCATGAAGCCTCCAGGGTGGGTTCATCCTCCTCTGGATCAAAATCCGGATTTTCGCTTGGTGGCAGAGTTCGGAAGATGTTGGTGATAATCTGGAGAACAAAACAAGAGTTTTATATATATATATAGGGAGGATCAATTGCTACAAGAAAAAAAAAAAAGAAAAGAAGCAGCACCGGACAACACCCGTCTTTAGTGTTTCTAACCACATTGGTGATTAACTTTTCTGTGTCAGTGGGTTGTGTGACAAACCTCTCAACAGACTTGATTACAGTTCGTTTGAATACCTGCCAACCAACACAGATAAAGTCACTGAGATTATACCTGAATCAATGAGCCAAACACAGTCTGTAATCCACTTTGCACGCTGAAAGCCCAGGGGCTGCTACAGTTTGCTAGAAATTACAAAGACCTCGGCACAACTTGGCAATGCCAGCATTCAACCGTGTAGGTGTAAAAGGCATCGCGCCTTCAATGGATTTACACATGGACACAAAATGAGTTGTTTTCACGGAATTCTCTGCAACTCTGCAAAAACCCTAATGCAAACATACGTGCCTGCACATCACCGTCATCACCGATCCCCTTGACAATAGGAATAGAAAGCAACTTCAACTGGACACTTTCTGACCACGAGTGTTTAATACTGTCACCAAAACAGAAAGGCCCTTACAAAACCATTACAGATTCTGCATGTGCTGCAAACCCCCTATTAAAATTCTGTACTGGAGACAATCATTGTAGACAGGACACTGCCACCTCTATTCCACCTTGTTATTTTTAGCAAGGGTAAATTTGAGAGTGACACACACAGCAGCGGGAAGCCGGAAAAGCTGGCATTATGTGATTGGATGCACAGCCTCATGGTGAAGTGATAAAGACAACATCAAATTACCTATTGGCATCTGGAAAATCCCAATGACACTAATGGGAGAGGAAGGCTGCATAGGATTTATAAAGTTGACAGTCACCCAAAAAAACTGGTCACAAAGACACGGTGAAAAATTGCAGCAGAAAATCATTTCTAGCTTGCAGAATTGCCACAGATGGAAATGGTAAAGCCAAAGCAGAGAGACTGCACAAACTAAGAAGTCAGAGAATGAAGAGGTTATTAAAGCTCAACGAACAATGCGATGTCATTCTTTTCAGTATTCATCGGAGAGGAACACTGTGAGTGAATGATGTGAGCAAGGAAGTGCACAAACTGCAAAGCAACAGAACCAACACACAACCGCAAACTAGGATACATATCATATTTACACCCCTTAATAATTTGACCTTTTATTGCTATTTTACACTGATTTATGTTTGATGCAAGCAATGACAAAAAAAAAGATTCATGAAATGGAAAGCGATATCTACAAAGTACATGAGTAAGGGACGTCTATACATGCAGTCCTTCAGAGGTTTGACATTTTTCCTTCTCGGGGTGTTTTATTAAATACCTTTTAGAGGCTTGGGAAATTGAAATGCTCTACAATTACAAAAAAATTACAAAATGCTAAATTGAAGAAACTGAGAAAAAACATTTTGTTCAGCGGAGATAGTGCGTCTCTTTTTTCTATCCAGTAAAGCTTCTTACGACCTTTCAGATTTGTACCGTCATCCCAAACGCCTTCGCAGGTCTTCACTAGACAAGGAGGGTAGAACGTGCAGAGAACGTCCCGTGATAGTTTGTGTTCATATTGGGCACGTGTTCACTCGTACACAGGAAGTGTTCACAGAGCCACATACAGAGGAACCTACTGGATGAGAGAAAACTACAATTTAAAACTAAGAAAGCAACAGTAGTTTTTTTTCTGTGGTAAGGTTTTTCTTCTCAGTGATATCATAATTTACAGGGATTAAATTCATACTTCATTGGATACACCTGCTTCCTCTTTCCACTGAATGATTCAGGAATCTGACTTCAACTCCTAAATGTATTCCTGTCTCAATCGAATTCTGCAATCCATGTAGATTTTTACATCTTGGCTGCAGCTCTTGCGCGAACCAAAGTTGCTGTAATACTGCTGGAGACATCCAGAGATCATAAGAGTTTTATGACAGTTCAAATACCCTGCCGAGAGAAGCGCCCACTGAAGAAAGGGGCGAACTTTGTCGGCAACAACAATGTACAGAAGCTGACGATCAAACAATCCGCTTTTCATTTTCACACGAGCACTCTGAACTCGTCGTTAGACAAAAAGAATGGAATCGGGTGCAGTCTGTTTCCTTCAAGGCTGAGTGAGCTGTGCGTTCAAAGCAAACCTTCAGCTCACCACTGTTGCTCTCAGCTGTTACTCCCTCACTTGTGGCCTTCCTGTATTAGAGAAGACTGACACTGCAGTGCAGCTGCTTAGAAACTGAATAAAAAAAGACAGAAAAAAACCATCTAACAATAATAACTGTACAATGCTCAAACTCACTTGTCTAACTCTCTGTTCTAACAATTCTGAACAGAGAAATTCACTCTTTGCCTGTGTCTTCTGCATCTGTCATTGGCAGGACGTCATTATTGCAATCAAATAATAAAATCTCCTTCGTCTGCATTGCCCGGTGATAGTTTCGACTTGAACGTGAACATGTTTTAATGTACCTTCATGTCCTGTCACAATAAGCAGACAAAATTTTTATGTAAACTATTTATTTATCTTTGTTGTACAGCATTTTAGTCTTCTGGTGTTTATGAATGTGCTTAAATATGAACCAATTTGGCTTAATTCCACGTATACCTGATTATTTCTTAAGCATGGCTTATAGGTTTTTACATGTACAGAGGAGACTGCTAACGGACTTTTGTTTTTGGTTTTCTGTGTGTTGGGAACTTCCAGTTAGCGCAGTGAGAGATAGAGCTCCTTTTCACAGTGTTCCACTTTTTGTTGGTTTCAATTTTAGTCAAACTTGGTCTAAATACAAATACACATCTTTCATTGAGCCGCCCAACATCTTTTCTCATGCTAATGACCACATGTCGAAAGCTGTGTGAAATTGTAGTAAAATCGATAAAAATTTTACAGATAAATGATAAAGACAAATCTAACTAGGAGAAATTAGGTTATGGCAACCAGATTTCTCATCTGCATTACAGTTTTGAAATGTTTTTTATTAGATCAGCTTAATAAGGAAAATCCAGGTAACCAGGTAAAAACACACTGACTGCTCTGTTAGAACCTTAAACAACATGCTACAAGTGCAAGTTTCTTCCCTGTTTAAACACAAGGCTGCTTTCCATTGGTAGGTCCTTTAACTTTAGCATGTGGATTGGACTACGGGGCCCGTCTCTTGTGGTATAAAAATTTCGTGTTTAAATTTGGCATCCATCAGACATATTAACAACTGTTGCACAAATCCCCAGGTAAACCTGACCATACTCCTGGACCACAGTAATGACTTCAATTCCTCATCTGCAGAGTATGCAGATGCTCATAATGAGGGAGATGAATCTGTGAGCTCTCTGTGGCGTATTAATTTGTTTACCCTGGTGTGAGGCACATCTTTGGCTGAGCTGAAGTCAGATGACTCACAATCAAGAGGGTGGAGCACTGCACCTCACTGTGTTGTATATTTTGCCTTTAGTATTCTGATGGTTCACAAAGTCACAATTAATGTGACAGGGCCAGAATAATCTGTGCTACGTATTGCCTGGTTTTTCTAGAAAGATGCAAATATTGAGTTTATTCATAATGTTTGATCTAAAGCGCATGATTTACACAAATAATACTGTAAAAGAGAAAAGGGGGAATTAGAAATTTTCAGCTGCCATTTTCAGTTTTCAACACACATAAGCAAGGATGAAAACCTTTTTGAAATAAGTGCTTTCCTATATCATCTCAAGATTGCATAAAGAGTTAGCTCCTTTAATCATATGAGAAAGCTAGTTGTTTGTATCTTAACAATCTCAGTGATTAAAGCGGACCTCGCTGCAGCCAAATAATGGGCTGCACTTTAAACACTCACCATCTCTATTATCATGTGATGCCAAGCACAGAGTATCTGTGAGAGCTGTTATCAAGGCGGCTTTCAAAAAGTGTGGCTGCTATTTGTCTAACCTCATTCACGAGCTTGTCTGTGCTACAGACACTTTCTGGTTCTGAACCAAGTTTTCTCTTGACCTCAAAAAAAGTACAGAAAAATCATAAATGAGACCATGAAGAAAGATCACTGACAATGTGCGGACCGGCCAAAGCCAAGCGTTCACACAACTCCAGGTAACAAACCTGTTAACCAGCAGGTGTGGTAGCCTAAGATGTCATTGAAGATAATTATGAAAAAAAATCGAACCAAGCTACAAGCTTCTCATTATCGAGTGCTAGACATTTTTATTATCAGCTACCTTATTGGCTTTCATCATGACTTTTCAAAGAACATACATTTAAATCAAAATGAATTTATGAGCATTAACATTAGTATTTACTGTCTTTATGTCAATGCATTTTAGTTTATGATTGTCCAAGTTAATTTGCCTTTAGTGTTTTGAACTGACCAGACATATGAAAATATGTAAACGGAAAACTTAAGATCAAAGCATTTTTTGCTCAGTGGAACATACACGTCTAAATTAATATGTAGATGTCATTGTAAAATTAATTACCACAAAATACAAAATACATTTTTTTGCTACTGGTTAGTGTGATTTATTGGCGTAATTGCATTAGTGTGAATAAACCAATTACTGTTATTAGGACTGGATGGATTCTTTGATGTGTTTTGATCGCTGGGTTAACACATAAGAGAGTTCATCATGACATACTGCAAACAAAAAATATCTCAAGCATCTATTGAGCATTTCCCACAAGGGCCACTGTTTATATTTTTCCACTCTACTACTGTGCAGGCAAGAAAAGAATGGCATTAATAACCCTGTGCATCAGCATTAAATTAAAAACAGACGGAAAAACAACTGCTTTGCTGTTTGGACGGAAAACTTTTGCTCCTCTTGACAAAGAGAGGTCGTATTTTTGAAATGATGGCTTCTCTGATACTGCAACCAATGCCACGTTGGCCTCCGCAGGAAGGCGGTGATGGGAAGATATCTGTGGTTCAGAGCAGTTTTAAAGAAACTGATGATGGCTGATGAAAACTCAAGCCAAACGCAAGATCTGCTGTGCTTAAGTCTAAAGATCTTGTTACATACGTACTTCTGTTTCTCAAGAATATTTCAAAAACGTTTAATATTTACGACATCAGCAACAACAAAGGTTACATACAGTAACTGGAGAGTAAGTTACTTGAAGTTTGCTTTTTACAAAATTATTCTTTTCTTGCGGAGACCTTGTCCAGCAGCTCATCCTAGAAGAAAAGCTGTTTTATTACTTGTAATGACAAAGTACTTTCACTTGTACCGAGTCTGGAAAACTGATCCCTATAATGAATTCTGGTACGACTGTACCACCCACAATGACTTTAATACAAGCACACAGTGGATTTATCATGTTTGTGACTGTTTCAGCTTAAGAAAGGAGAAATCCTAACCTTGTAAATATAGAACAGAATTGGATTATGTTAGTGAGTACAGGTGAACCTAATAACGTGAGTGAGTATTTAGATTAAATGTTGAAGCCTTAAGGAATAAAATAAGACATTGTAAATCATGGTTTCTATGGTAGCCGCTGAGTACAGCTTGATTTTTTTTGAAAAACCAAACAGAATCAAGCAATGTACTACTCTCTACCTTTTTTACACCAGCAGATATCCTATTAATCCTGAATCATCATTTGCTAGGTATTACATAGATTACTGCCTACAGTCCATCAATAATCTGAAGACTCAGCTGTGAAATGTGCTCACTTGTACCCGTCACGGTAATAATCTGCAGCGTGGAGTGAGTCACTGCAGCACTGACCGCTGCGATCTAAATGTTGCACACAAGTCATTGTGCTGTGGGAGGAAACTAAGCTGCTCAAGGCAGCTGCTATGAACATAGGGTGTTGGTTTGGTTGCAAACAGACCATCATGCAACAATCGTAATTATTGAAAAAGAGCTAAGCTGACCACACGCTCTCGTGAACACATTTTAGCACATCCCCGCATGAAACACTTCACTAACGGGCATTCTCACATACAAATAGATTTATTTGGCCGTCGCCAGGCTCTGGTAAAGCTTTAGTTCTGGGAGTGTGTTATGTTATTTATGGGCTTTGCTCTGACCAGGCAGTTAAAGGACACCAAAATTGTGGAAAATTATCTGTAGAAGTCGTTTTTTGTTTTCTTCTATTCCCCCATTTCATACGTAGCATGTTAAACATATATACACCCTGACAACAGAGGGGTTATGGTGCATTCCACACAACTGCACTGTCTTGGTGTCTATCAACCACAGGCAAAATGCCAACAAGCTTTGCTGAACTTTCCCCTGAGCTGAGCTCTAGATGAACTTGTAGATAAAAGTAAATATAGCGCGCTTTCCATAATCTAGACAATAAATGGCCAACTGTCACTGGCCCAGACCTTTGTATCTGTGTGTGGAAATGGCAGTGAGTGACTTTCTGAGAGGTTATCACCAATGTGCAAATGCAAAACATATTTGCAGATTCCTAAATATATATATGAGACTCGTGATGACAGAACCATGATAGCTGTCGAACAGATATAGATGATAAGCAGATGAAAACTTGCAAATTTACGGTAATATATGCTGTCGTGGAAATAATGACTGATGCAGTATTGTAGGGAAGCTACGGGAAAAAGTCGTATAAGGACTTCCCTAGTGTACTGAATATTCTGAAAATTGGGATTTTAGAAATTTTTTTTTAAAATAACTAAAAAAGTCTTGTGATAGACACAGGCATTATCTAGGTTGTTATCTAAGTTGTAAATAAGATTATTTCAGATTAAACGAGCAGTATCACTACAGCATATACTGTGGAAGGTTGGAGGCATTTCCCCCAGTATTGACACTGGCATAATTAAAACAGTGAGAGCTCTAACCGTAGATTGTACATTCAATAATGATTAAAAAAAACAAACATACTTTCCATTCTTTCATTCCTGCAGTAATGCATAGGATGTTATTCAGTTACACAATGCGAAGCGGTTTAATAAAAGCATAAAACTGAACACTTAATATGTGCCTTCTACAGTTTATTTGGGTTGCCAAGTAGACTTTCTTAATCACATCGGGCCAAAGAAACTTCGGGAAAAAAAAACAGAAATAAATCTTCAGCAAAACTTGAACGTATGTCCTCACCATATTAGTGATCTCTGGGTACGCAGACTCCACCAGCACCCCTCGGTTGGTGGAAACATAGTCCACGAGCTCGTTTAGTGTGGCCCTCTTGATCTCCTTGCTCTTCAGGTCTGTCACAGAGTCCAGAAAGTCGAAGAGCATGCAGCACTGCTGGAGTTTCTGGGTAAACAGTTCCGGCTGCTCTGTGGAGGGAGCATCTGCAAACACACAAAAGAGATTCGCTGCTTAATTGCGTGAAACATTTAAATCTGTGGAAAGAATGTATGAATGTTTGTATGAAGCAAGCATGGAGGACAACTGCAGCTTTTCCCTAGGTTGTCTGACTTCCTTGTTTTTTATATGCCTGGCTACTTCAAATCCTAGAAAACCAGATCTAAAAACCACACACACACACACACACACACACACACACACACACACACACACACACACACAACCAAATATTTGGTTTATTGCATTTCTAGCTAAAGTGACTGACAAGCAAACAGGCTGGCAAACACAATGCAACAATACGTTCTGCCGCGCAGAGGCAGCTCAGACATCCTCGGCTTTGATTGTAAAGTCTTTTATGGATTAGATGTTAAGTGCGTTCAGGGTTATTAGAGCTTTCAAACTTGACCCCGGCTGAGCTATAAATAGCATTTGACACACTGTACAGTGACAGCAGTGGATCATCACCGTCGACACCTTCTGTAAGGGAAGCAGTGGGCCACACAAATATGTCTGCAGGTTTGATTAACACCTTAAGAACCAAAATGAAAAATAAAATAAAAATAAAATAAAAATTAATCCCTATAAACAAACCTTTGTTTTATATAGGGATTTATGTATGAAAAACAAAGTTTTTTTATAAAAAGCTTAGCTGTTATTAATTCTAGTTATTACATTTATTAAGAAAACATTGTGTTGTTCAATATGGTAGTAAATTGATTATATAGGTTTTAAACTGGTGGCTGGACAAGAGAGGCTAAGCTCTGAGAAACTGCCAAGGGTATTAATCGATTAGGCAGTAATGAAGATAAGGGCTTCTTGCAGGCGTGGAGCACATAAATACACTGGTGTATTCACACTCCGTTGCTACAGTGTGCATTGTTAACAGGAGGAGAAGAGGAGTCAGGGTGACAAGTGTCAGGATGCACATTCTCATTGAGCAATGTTATGTAACCAAACAGGCATTACCCCAGAAAATCGTGTGGCTGAGGACACGGCTCAGGCGAGCACAGACAAAAGTTCCACAATGAGCTTCACAACTAGTGAAAATGTTCCAGTGGTGTTGACAGCTGACAGTACTTATGCAACTGAACTGTACAGGTCAGACCGCTGGCTGCTGCTCTGTCAGACTCGGTATCGGTGTCTAACCACACCAAGCTGACTTGTTAATCAACCACTTTGCCTTAATGCTGATTTTAGTATCAGAGTCCAAACTGAATGGGCAGCTTGAACCACAGTGGACCAAGAAAAGGAAAAAGGGCCGTGACTTCCCTGCAGCATGACACATGGCCACCTGCAACGGTTGTGGTATGTGGTAAACGTGTCCAGGGCTGTACTTACTTTGGCTGGGAATGCTAAATTTAAAACTTAAGTGCTTTGTAGACAACGAAAACGACATACAGTATTTGAGCCTTTAAGGGGGAATGTAGCAGTGCGGCTGCAACTCTTTCTTAAATACATAGTTAATGAGAAACTACAGTCAGCAGCCTGGTAACTCTGCACGGGCTTTTTCCTTCCCTGCTCCAAATTTGTGTCCATAGAAATATCTAGGCAATTAAAAGACATTGTGTGTTAATTAGTCCTTATTTAGAAGGTATTTCTAAATGTTTTCATAAGCCAACCACGTCCTGGCTTTAGCATTTTATTCACTAGAAAGACAGGACAGTAGTATCGATCTCACCTAATGCTCGGCATGAATAAAAATAAGCTAATTTCCCAAAATGTCAAATTATTCCTTTAAGTCTAAACTTTAAATGTATTCTCTTTTGGTGGATATTAAAGTTTGCTCCAAAATTCTTCATGATAGGTCATGATCATGCATGAAATTTGAAACGGAAAAACGCAACAATTTCACATATTCAGACTGTATTTTCTGCAAGCTCTCTGCGTCTTTTTATAACATTACAGGGAATTGTCTTTACTCGCTCCCGAGAGAAGCAGCTGTTGGTGGGCCTGCTAGAGACAGCCTGACATGTAGATGCTTTTCCCAAAGTAAAGCTATTTTTGCCTTTTAGATACAGATGCATTAGTGCACAAATTCCTCAGGGTACTTGCAAGGAAGGAAAAAATTTCAAGTAAGCCTATGAACGAAGATACGAAGATAGGAAGAAAGCATGCGAGAGATTAGATAGAAATTCCAAATAAAATAAGCTGTCAAAGACCTAAATGCATTCAGTTCCAGTGCAATAAATGGTCATTTTAATCAGCAAGGAGAAAATAAGAGTCTTTCTCTCTCCCATAAAATCATGTTGTAGCTGAGATTAAAAGTAGGATAGGGCAACACATTTAACAGAGGTTATCTATCTGTTCTACATGTTCCGTCTGCTGTTGCTTACACAAACCTCCAGCAATCTACATTTTTGGACATAATAACATGCAATTTCATAACCCCAAACAGATTTCAGTAAAAAAAAAAAAAAAAAAAAAAAAAAAAAAAAAAAAAAAAAAGCAGGGTTAAAAGGATAAACAGACACAAAACAAGATGTACTGTATAATTATATCTTTAAACCTAAGCTGCCATTCACAAATGGCTTTAATTGCGGCACTGCTGATCCCCACATGCACTGGTGGCTTACAGGTGAACTTCTGTATTTTAAGTATAAATTCCTCTACAAAGAGGAGATTATTGTGGCACTATAACAAGATGAGCCCTGGATTACAGGTTTTACCTGATAATAGCGACGATTCGAACGACAGAATGACCTAAAACAACAGACGCGGGAAGAATTCTTTCTTCCAAACAGACAAATGTTTGCTTTCTGGACACGTTTCAACTATGTTGTTGTCACCGGAACACAATCAACGAAGAATTACACAGGATTTACTGATTCCTAAAATACACTGAAGCTCGTTCTGGTGTAACCCGTGATACTAAGGAAACACAGCATCCTATCTGCTCTGCATTTACAAAATCCAGACACTGAATGTTGCCAACCACTGTTATGAAGAAACCAAACGTTGCACAAGCCTCGATGTTTGCTGAGTTCCATTTAATGTCGTTCATATTTTCTCGCCTGCTGTAAATCGGTAAATAACCACTGGTCTGTCAGTATGACATAATTATTAGGTTGTGATTTGTTAATTAACTGCTAGCAGAACAAAGCATGGTTGGCAAGCTGCAGACTGTATAATGTTGCTTTTACTTCCTAATCTTATGAGGCCATATTCAAAACTTCAACTTTCAACTTGCTGAAATGAAACAAAGACTTGAAATAAATAATTGATGTGCGGGCATAAGGAGGGAACAGTTTTTTGTTCAACAGAAACTACACCTACAAATTTGTTGCAATGTTTGTGCAGAGAACTGCAACCCATTGTGCTGCAGCACATAATTTGAAAAATTATGGCTCTATTCAACGTTAAATACTTTTAATTTTTCACAAACTATTGTATGAGTATGATATACATAGATGTACAATAGACGTTCTGCCTGAACATTTCACAGTGATTTCTAGCAACATAGACTGTTAAAAACAACAAAAATGATTTGGTGACAATAACAGGAAATACGATTTCGTCTCTACAACCACAGCTTTTTGAAGAGGGTTTTAATACAACTTCAACTTGAACCATATACAGACAAGGGGGGGTTAAATAAAAGAAAGGAAATAATGAGGGAAAATTTTTCATATATTACTCTGCAGAGCACAGATGGAAACATGAGTACAATGAGCACAACATTGTATAAATAAGTAAAGTATTGATTCAGACTCTTTCCTATGAGGTTTGTGCACAACATGTTTAGCCATTTTGAGATGTGCACGCAGAAAGGGATAGAAACAGAAAGCACCACTGAAAAAAGGCAGAGTGCTGGATTGAAAATATCTAATATTCCGTGAGCTGGATATCTCTTATTGCACAGAGTGTATAAATTTATACCTACGGTAATTTATAAAGACAAAGGTTCTCATACATACACACAGTGGCTTTTGTACGAGGGGACTGAAAGTACAGATGTTTGCATTTATGGCCTCCAGGGGGCGCCAGTAGGTCCTCAACAAAATAAATACAAATACATATTTCTTTTTTGTTTGTTAGATAGGCATGTAGACAGCGTAATGGGTTAACTCAACACCTAAATTGCAACTATAGTCCCACAGCATTATGTATATTACTTTAAGATATAATCAAACAGAGGGGCTTGGCTAGAAGGTAATACTACTTGTGGGGCCTTGGTATAGATAAAACACTGTGATTAACACAGGTTAGTATTATTTAGTCAAGTAGGTAGTCAACTTCCTATCAAGGTGTAGCAAGACATTATAACTGAGGTGACAAAGATAATGATGTCTGACATTATTCGTATGAAGCATTTTCTGAAAATATCCAAACATAAGGTATTGTGACCTTGAGGGAAATGACTGCATGTACTACATATCTGCACTAGCAAATATGAATTTTAATTAAGATTATTCAGAAAGGCTAAAAATCTCAGTCTCTCAGGACACCTCTGATGGAGGCACAGACATGGTGGAAAATATGAAAGCAGAAAAAAAAAAAAACAATGTAAAGATTTTTCCATGGGTTGATCACTCACCAGAATAAGGCAGCTTCTTACATTCACCTCAAGACAAGCAGCCTGGCTTATCTAGATTTGTAACTAAAACGCTCGTACTTTTCCAAGATGTTCAGGAATGAACCAATAAAAGCGACAACGAGGGTTCTCGGCCTTTACAGAAAACACTAGCTGCATCCACATTATTGAAATATGTGTTGCATGTGTACAGAACGCAACTCTACGTATGACAACAGCATCTGAAGACAACTGCAGTGAACCAACTATTGTTCATTTTAACATGCCATGTTTGCCGTTTGCTGATGTGCTGTGCCCTGCATGAATATTATGCTGCTGCTTTTGACTACAACAGGGCAACCTTCATGGAAAACATAAACACATTCCCTGTGGGCTGCAATTTTAACAAGAATAAAATGTTGTTATACAATACATGGCAAGTACAAAGATTTAAGTTTCAAGAAAAAAATTATATATTAAATATCTGTTTTTATTACTCATGCTAGTGTATTAGAAACAGAGAATGTGGAAAAAGATATTTTTTAGCATCATACTGTGCAGCTGGGGTGAAGTACCTGACCTCTATTTGCATTTTGATTACCACTGTTCTGGAGCAACTGCATTTGGCGTCTCTTTTCATTCCAATATGTGTTTAAAAAGAAGGAACAACTGCTTCAATGTTTAATCCTCTAAAAACTAATGTATTTGGCAACATATAAAATCTCACTTTCAGAATGTTATTTCAACAGGTTTATGTCACTGTTCTCGCAACAAAGTCCTTCCCTCTAACACTTTCAACACTATAGGCACACACAGATCTAGTGTGAATACAGAAACAGTCACCATGTTGGTAGAAATACTGGGGGTCTGGACCTATTCACAGCTAAACACAGCAAATGTTTAAATCATACCTCAGAAATCCAATGTTTTAATTAAAAGTGCTCGTTACTAAGACTTGCCTTTCTGGCGTCAGCATTTCAAAGAAGCACAGCCAAACGAAGAGACACCAAAACAAGCCAAGGGAAAATATGCGGGTCAAGTGACCTCTGAACAGTGACACATATTTTCAGAATCACTATCGATACTTTTGTTACACTGTTAACCAGTTGCCACATATTAACTTTCAACACTAATACAGCATACCCAGGATGATCATAAACATTTGTTTTACAGAGAAATAAAAACCTGACCTGTCCCAAATGACCTGTAACTCAACATCTGCTGCTGTAAACACTTCAAGTCAGAAGGAAAAACATAACATATATGTATGTATACATAGCCCCCAGAGTTAGTGCCAATAGTATTTTTTTCCCCTTGTGCATATTAATGTTTATTTAGCTGTTTTGCTATGATTTGCAGCAGGTTTAAAAATCTGAGTTTGAAAGAATAATGATGCATTGTAAGTGGAAACCTAATCAAAATTAGGATTGTACTTCTGCAAAAACATAGTCATACAATGATTACAACTAAGACATAGGAAAATAGAAAGATATTCGATTATGTTTTACGGAGGGGATGCATAAACTTTGCAAGACGCAAAGTGCCTTAACATGAGAACAGAACATGACTGCGGAGTTGTGTCAAACTGCAGTAACTGTCCACTGTAGGGTAAATACGGCCATTAACACTGCATCTGCTATACGGCCTAAGATTGTGAGATTGATTGAATCTAATTATCTCCAATTTCACAATATATCACAACAACAATAAAAGAACAGCTTAAAGAATCTCCACGACAGTCAAGAGTTCAAGATGGGCATAGCTAAACAGTATTACCACAATATTACATGTCGGGTTAGTAGATAGAAAGTTGGCTAATAGACGGAAATGCGAGAAAACACTTGCACAATGCTTCTGTTGTTTACTGTAATAGGCCTAAATTAATATATGCATGTCACCTCAAGTCACCACATAGTTCAACTTTTTTTAAAAAATTCTCTTCAAGTATAGCACACGTGACCCATAAATACATTTGTAAAAACCAGTGACGCTGAAGTGCACATGGCAGCCCTGCAGTTATCTTGAGCCTGATCCTGACGCGTATATATTTACAAGCCGTGCCACATAGACGCTTGATTGGCTTTCTCTTTTAGGTTTGCTAGAAGGGTGTGTGTGTGTTTTTGTGTGTGTCGAATAGCCCATGTGGTCATCATGTGGTTTTTTTGTCTGTTCTTCAACACTGTTTGACCGCATGTCTAAAACTGTTGATTCAGAAGTGAGCGTACGCACAAGTGAAAACATGCTTTGCTAGTGGAAAATATCAAATATCTGAGGTTCAAATGAGAAAGTCACTTCAATGTCATCTGTGACATGCTAATGGAATAGTTACATGATAACGTGACAGATGTAAACTTGTGCCACTTATTTTTGCCCCTGGCAAAATATCAATAATATATAATATATAATCTCTAATCATCACGCCACTGCTGCCCAACTACACACATGCTTGAACAGTAAACTGCAAACGAGTGCAATCAAAGAAAACGGGACAGGAGATAAGAAAGGCAGCAAAAAAAAAGTGCTGCTGCTATCAGCAGAATGCAAATAAGGAACAGCTATGGGTACTACTGTTATTTACTTCTCCGTGTCCACTTCTTGTGTTATTTGTCGATGTTACTGGATGTCATTCTTGCTTCTGAATGTTGAATAAAGGAAAAGAAATATAAAGAAAACTATATAAGAAATACTACTATTCAGGAGTTTCGTCCCATTTTAGAATTTTTCTTTCTGTACTATGAGCAGTAATTACTGTTGCATGTATCCGAGAAAGTTTAATGTTTCACTTTCTGACCAAGAGAGGTCAGGACTGTGCACAGGGCAAGAGTGAACCAAAGTGGCAGGCCGGATGCCAAGCACAGTCCCATTTCTGTGTCAGCTAGGAGATTTCAACAAGTCGAGGTCGTGGACTCATGAAGGACAGACAGTTCACAGTATTGCTCTTTTCAATTTGCCAGTGGTTACCTTTAAATTTACAAGTAATGAGGAACCACCACAAGGCAGGGTGAGGACAGCACGAATGGGCAAAGCTCTACATTACTTATATCAAAAGGAAAACAGGGAAGCTCAATTCAAAATAGAAGCAACAAAATTTTATGTAAATGCTTAGAGCTATAAAGGGACTCTGCTTGATGGGAAGTGGCAGTTAGGCAAAAATGTTATCACTACAACAGCAAAGATTAGTCTGTAATCAAGTGGTCTCACATTTTTCACTACTTTAGGCTTTTTTTTTTTATGAACCAAGTATTTGAGAAGATTGTTGGCAGAGTAATCAATGATGAGAATAGTAATCAGTCTCACTTATACGTAAAAAGTACAAATGAGACTTTGGAACTCATGCGTGCACTTGTACAAACAAATTTGTGCTTAACTGCCACCTATGAGCAAGTTATGAGAATTTCTATTATAGGAGCACAATTTAGGAGTCTAGATCTGTTGTACCTGCCATAAACAGACAGACCAACTTTCTCTATGGGGCGAATACACAGTTGACTTCCACATTTGACTTCATCTTAATAAATCTGTAGTGATGCAGAAAAAGATTTAATTACACGCATATCACTGGCAATATATAGAACAAACTAAAAAAGTATGACCCTTTTACTAGAAACATTTTATTTATATGGTCACTGAGGTTCAGATGGTATATTCATTTCAATTTGGATGGGTCGTTTCAGGCACTTATGGTCTAAAATGAGGGTGCAGCAGATTAGGTTAAAATCACACATTTACTTTATGAAGGTGAAATTATACATTGTGGCATATGTACTTACTGTAACAGCACCAAGCCCTAGTTGCAGCTAGTCATTACGAGAACACAGTTATTCAAACCACATCTTGAGCCAGAAGACAACCATTGCAAAATAAAACTGAGCCTGTACTTTTGTGCAAAAGGTGGAAGCAAATGATAACCTGCAAGAAGCCACAGTTATGCCACTGACAGCGACAGAAGAAAAGCACAAACCCCATCACAGTCTGAAACAAATGTTGCATTTCATTTGCCATAAATTATGTATTGATCAGCTGGCAGACATGATGGAAACACTTAACAATCAATAAGCCAATATGGTGTGTGTGTGTGTGCATTCATGACCAGATGAGCAATGGCCAAAAGATGGTGAATAAAACAACTGGCTAAAACACGGGTACAGTACTCAATAAGTCTATGTCAGCATAAAGTGAATGTGTCCATCTCAGTTAGAAATGTAGTCATAAAGTCATATCAGAACAGTGCAAAAGAGAGGTAATTTTTTTTGTATCTGGCAGCTATATCCATAGAGATAATAATACATAATTTACATACAAAAGTCTACTTACAGGGGAAAGTGCAACAGTATCTATGACACAATCACAAAAGCGAACCAAATGATTTCTGTAACGTCCTTGTTGATGGCATATTTTCTAAAACTGAGGACTACAAGAAAATGACAAACAAAAACCTTGGGATAAATAATTAGAGAGACAAAATCAACCAGAAATGTTGATTTCTTGGCTACATCAGCTGCTACGAGCAAAACTGTCAGTAGCTAAGAGATTCAAATTAAAAGTGTCTTTGACAAATAAGATGTGGAATCAAGAAAATGCTATCACTCGTTCTGCTGCATCAGTTAATAGCAAATATAGCTAAACCCTAGCAAATTGACAATACACAATACATTTTTAATGACAGTTTTTAAGAAAACGTATGCCCTAAAACATGCTATTTTTAAGAGGTGCTCTCAATGCCTCATGGGCCAGAGCCATCGAACAGCAATGACAGTGGCACAGAAATTCTCTTCTATTAATTTTGGGAGAGAAGTTGCACTTGTAACCAAGCAGAGAATTTCTGCATGATTTGTGGGAGAGAAATTTTAAATATTTGTTCATGGTAACCAAATGCAACTCTTTTGACACCTTAGCAGACCTTCTGTCTGCACTTTTAGACCATGGCTTCCCCATAGAAGATGAGCAGTCTCAGAGACCTGCTAATTAGGTTCCTGACCAATGTGTATTCACCTGTGTGTATGCTCTGCAAGGTGGATTTGCATTGACTCTGACTGGTTAAAAAGGCCGACAGGAACTGCAAACCCGCTCGGAGTGTAACACTGTTCTGCTCTGTTTCGTTTCTGCTGATTAAACTAACCATATTTGCAGTTTTTTCCCAGTAGACAAGTGTCAGAAAAGTGGGATTGGACGTGCGATGGGGCTCTGAGGGACAAGCAGTAGCAGTGCACGCCGGTAAAAGCTGATTCCTCCTTTCAAGTTGAGAAGCGGTTTGGGGTAGGTGACAAGACGTTGTCATAGTAGTTGAACCGCTGTGCTATTAATTACTGTTGTATGCAGCACAGTGAAATCTGAGTCGCACGAGGAAAGAGGAAAGAGAGAACGTCTACTAGAGAACAGTACTGGTACTAAGAAGTAAGCGTCTGGCACAGTTTTTACCAACTGAATCGTCGCTGTCATGTGGAAAAAATTTTAAAATGTGTAAAGACATTTTTAATTGAATTGGGGTTTCTTTAAAAGAAAGAAGCTGTTTACAGTTTAACCCAAATTAGAAGATAAACTGGAAGCAGAAAATAAGAGAGCACAGGGTAACACAAGTCTTTGTCCAACAGGAATGTGTTCCATGTTGATTGGAGGCCACTTTGTAAGCAGAAAAGATGAATGTCCTGTGTAGGAGAGTAGAATGATTAGACACAGCACACTGGAGACAAGGCGTAAACAGACGGAACAGCACAAAGAGCAAAGGATTGTTTAACACTGTCTCCTTGTCTGAGTTTCATAAGGTAAATCCAGGTTGTGGACACTCTCTCCCCACCATATAGAGCCAAGCATCACAGCAGCCACAGTGATTGGAGGAGGAGACCCCAGCTAACGCTCCCCCATCTGGCAATACGCACTAGAAAAAAAAAGAGCGGTGGCAACAGGAGCGTAACTACTCAACACACCGTGTCCAGAGTCGTGACCAACCGAACAACTTGTGTCAAAAGACAAGAAAAGAGACATGGCAAGGAAAGAAATCATCACTGCTGCTCTGTGAATAAACAAAAGACTGAGTGGGTGGGAGACCGGGGGGAGACCAACACACGACAGACCAGGTGACCCACACTCACAGGAATGGAATCCAGGTAGCACCTGGATAATTTCACAGTGCGTTGTCTTCCTGATAAGTACAAGCTATTCCCAGGGCTTTGCTTTTTAATTGAAAATTAGGATATGATCTTTAAGTTTATGAGCTAAAAACTCCTTTCTGAAAACCGACTCATCCAGTCAGTGGTAGATCACGTTTCACCATAGATGCTAGTGAAAAGTTGTTTTTCGATGGTCAATCTGTTCCTCTCAAATGCAGATAGTTTATAAACATGCACAATATGCACATAATTGCTGTGCTGTGGTGCACGATTGTCATTTGTTTTCTTTTTTTTTTTTGGTGATGTTGTTGTTGTTATTCGCACATGTTGAAACCTCCTGAAGACAGAAGTGTTTGTTAATGCAAAGGCAGGACTTAGTGTTGCCCCTACACTTGCTTTGCCTAATACTAGTTGGTTTTTGACCAGGAAGGCCGTTACAAAAAAGCCTCACGTTGCTGTGAAAAGGTGTAATATGCTTCTCTTCCACCTGCAGAGGAGGATCGAGATCCTTATAACTGCACTGAGGTACCAGAAACCACCTTTTCATCAGACGTGACTTTGAGAAAACGCTAATTCAGAATTCTGACATAGATTTATGTGTTGATGGCTCTGATTCCTGAGATGTGAAACCTGGCAAAATCAAGTTGGGTTTGCAGTTGTCAAAAAATTGTAGTGTCATTTCTAGTGATAAAATACCTTTTAACCCATCTGTACAGTAGCTCCTACTGAAACCTAAAAACGGGCCATTGAAATGAATGTTTAGACTGACATAATGACTTACATTTTTTGTTATTCATGGCTACGGTTGTATCTGGAGACAAAGAAGACTTGTGACATCAGGCAGAACACTGATTGCACATGGTTCTTGCCGCAGCCCCTTCGATGCTGTCTGGTTGTCTACACAAATGTTGGTTATGAAATGTGACACACAAGCATTAAGAAACAATCTGCATGACAAGGACCACCAGAGGAAACGCTGGCAGCACAAAGGGGGGGTAGTGCTGATTGGGCTCAGTCCACACTACAAGCTCCAACACACGTCAAGAATGGTGAATACTGGAAGGTGACAAAGGTGACATCTGGCACCCAACAATGGAGTGGCACCCACTCTAAATGAAAGAGTGGAACTTGAAGACCAGATTGTGCACATTTGACCTCCTCACCATGGTTGCAGCAGTTCTGTGGATGATCTGTGATTTGGCACAATTAAGAGATCACCCAGCAACTCCCAAACAATTCCTGGCCAACAAGAAGTGTGGCTGGACCTACATGTTTGCTCGAGTGTCCCCGGCTTTGGAGCCCTGTGTTTTCCAGTAGGCCACTACTGGTTCAACCAACCAGCTCGTGGTCATTGCTTTTTTTACTCTTTCCCTTTCCTCCTTCACTTTCCACTCAGCCCGACTGGTGAAGGCGGATGGCTGCCCACTCTGAGCCTAGTTCTGCTAGAGGTTTCTTCCACTGAAGGATGTTTTTCCTCTCCACTGTTGCCTAGGGCTTGCTCAAGAGGCAATTGCTGATTTGTTTTTCTCCATATACCTTATAGTCTTGAATTCATTGATTATATACACACACACACACACACACACACAGACATCAGATGTCCCATGACATCACAGGAAGTCATGGGCGAAAACGGGATGGGAATGGACATGCTAATCACCGACCAGGAGAAATCTTACTGCAATTTTTGGAGACTCCAGTAGCAACCTCACACAAAACAACAAAAGTGCTAGAGGGACCGAGGTCACGGAAAGACATTCTGAAAAGACATTCTGTCTACACAACACCAGCACTTGCAGCTGGTTTGAGGTTATGTTTGGAAGGTGGAAAAAAATTCATCTTTTCTGTCTTCACAGGTGTTATTATGGGCATTACCTTGCTGATATTGTGTAGATGTTGCCTCATTTCCTGTGCTCACGCACTGAAAAAATGTGCAATCACTAACTCCATCACCTACGAAATAACTAAAACCAAAACCCATCCATACTTAGAGATGATGATAAAGTTTCGCAGCATTATTTTCTTTTGAAAATTATTACTACTGAAAGGGCTGTGCAGAGCGTAATGGAGCATTAACAGCCAGCAGAGCCATTTCACAGCAAAGAGAGAGGGCTTGGCTGATACCATTATTACCATACATTGGTAATGAATTATACAGTGTATAAAATAATCAATAGAAGATTTATTTTCTAAAATTATCATTAGCTGGAGCTGTAGTTGTAAATCCCACAACAAAGAAATGCTAAAGTGTGTGCTCTTATTACAGATATAATACAGGATGGACACAATAATTTTCAGTCTTAAAAATAAACAGATCTTTGAAAGAAAAGCAGAGTAAAAAAAGAGCTACTCTTGACTTCTATGTGGGAGCAAGTCATGGAAAACCAAGTCGATGCCCTTTTCGACCGATGCTGTGACTGTACTGCATTCAGGCTATTGACGATAACCACCACACTACTCAGATGTAAGTTTAACTCTAGTAACAAATCATGGCTCAGCTGAAAATTTCACTCCAGTGACAGAAATACCAGCCTAAATGAAGTGGTCTTTATTTGGAAAGTAAAACATTCCCCTGGCTTGCTCTCAAGGCTTCCAGTTGTCATGACAACACCGTTGGTCTCTGAGTGACTCATCCTTCCAATGTCTATCACACAACAGGAGCGAGAATGTTCAACCTCTCCACTGCAGGAGAGAAGAAGCATCTTTGCATGCTACAACCTTGTAGGACAAGATATTTATTTCTTAGTGGTGTTAATCTAGAAACTGGGAATAGTGCTGATAAAACCGTCACTAACTACTCGGTTTATATAGGCCGAATAAGGCTGCCGTACAGTTCGGGAAGCCATGTTACGATGGTTGGCTTACACAAAAAAGCTACATATGGGAGTAAGATGTTGAATTTTACAACGTACTCCATGAGGTTTTGCTTTTAGCCTGTGTAATAGCACAAAAATGTCTCTTGAATGAAAGGACCAAACAATTTAAAAGCAACTGCATGGTAATGATGTCAACGTTCAGAACAAGCGATTTCCAGTCTAAGTGAATAAGCACCATGTGGAAACACTGTAGAATTTAGTCAGTAGATGGTAGAACCGTATGACCTCGAAATTAATTTGTAAACTAGATACATAAGCTACAGTTAGCTAACGCTTTCAGCACCAGCATTCTAAGAAAACGTCTTGAAAATGCAATAGTTTAATTATAGTACAGGTTACTCGGAAAGCTGAATATCCATTCCACATACTGCAACCTAAATATTAACAATTAGTAATATCTCTTGTGGTATTGGTTCTCTTATAAACATAATACAAAAGAGTAAA
This sequence comes from Channa striata, assembly GCA_033026295.1. NCBI lineage: Eukaryota > Metazoa > Chordata > Actinopteri > Anabantiformes > Channidae > Channa > Channa striata. The sequence continues at coordinate 7,454,801 of CM065170.1, forward strand.
TTTTTTAATAGCCTGAATGTGTTTTTTAACAAATTTAATTTCAGATCTTTCAGTGAATTTTTACAGCACTAATGCACATAAAATGCTCAGCTGCATACAAAGTTTGAACGTAATCTTTTAGCGTTTATGGAGATCAGTATCAATCATGTTCCACTGCCACTGGAGAAACAAGGTACCCGATGGCACAGATTGTTCTGTAAGACAAGCTACAAAAACAAAGAAATCTATTTCATTTTACAGACAAAGGACATTTTATTGTATTCCGTGGCTACACAACATCACAGATAACATCGACATTGACTGATTCTCTAGCTTGAGAGCCATGTTGCCAACATTACAATTAAACTATTAACCAGTTCTTTTAAGCCTTGAATTTTCTCCATTTTGCATTACATAATGTCACTGTAACATTTCGTTGCGATTATACTTCTATATCCAAGAATCATACGTATGCTCTAAACTGTCTTCTCCTCCCCTTAGACATGTTTGGAGCAGCTGTCAGGCAGTATTTGAAACTGATCTACTGACAGATTGGTCCATAAATCTGAACAAGTCAAAACTTCAGTGAAAAGTAGCCCTCTGGCTTCTATTAATGGTGCACTTCGTGTACACCATGTGCTGACACTCCTTCACAGTAAAAGCTTTCCAAATCTGTGGATAATTAAATACAGAACTTGTTAAGCAATTCTCTCAAAAATGGAAAGTGTGACTGTATAAGCGCTGAAAAACTCCGCTACTACATATCATCAATATAAATTACATTGTAGTGGAATTAGTCAAATGCAGTAAAAACACGGACATAAGAATGCACCCTGACAACTACGCCACCAAAAAAACAGCCAACCAGTTTTTTTTTCCATAATGTGGTGTACCTTATTGTTTTGTTAACTAGTACTTATATTTAGAAAAAACTGAATATACTATAGATATCTTTGATTCCATACCAGCACCCTTCGCCATGATAAGACACAAATCACCCTCAAGCTTTCAGTGGTAGTGGTAAATTCCATTGAAAAAAGAATGCCTCTTTTAGCATCTCCTCTCGTATAGATTATGCAAAATGAATGATAAAATACGAAAGACTAACTTTTCTACAAGGCTAGAAGACATAGTTGATACCAGTTAACTTGTAACATATTTCCTTTCAGCATTTGAACAGTTGCATCATGTTGAAAAGTTCCAACTACTTGACCAGGCAAGCCTTTCGTACTTCAGCCCTTCTCTTCGCACCAAGATAAACACTGCTGATAAGCTGTTGAGGCTTGTCTTCATTAGTAAGTGCTAGCGAATGGCAACTGAGAGTCATTAGATTTAACAAAGCCATTGTGTAATACCAAGGGAATCTGATTCATGATTAGGTTTACGGACTGTCAACAACTTCATGTTAGTTTTTATTACTATGCATTACAGCAACATTTACATTTCACCCACCATTAAAACAGTTGTCTCTATACCAATGTGCAAGAAATACCCAATTTACATCAAACTTTTATATTATATCATATTTTATTATATCACTCTGCAAATACATGGACAAAGTTCAATCCCAATTTTATATTTCTACACCTATGTATTTTGTTTTTTGTAAAAACAAAATGATGCAAAATGTATGCTGCTCTACGGTGAAATAACTTGAGAATGCGGTTAAAGTATGAACTAGTAAAGCACTGTGTTGTCAGAGGAACAGGGTTGCTAGCAGGCTCAGCAGAGCCAGATTTAATCATATCGCTAAAGGAAGACCGTTAACAGGGTTATGAGGTTCTGTACACCATGTTTCATGTTATCAGCTTCTGAAATTAGATTGTTTTATGCATGATATGTTTAATAGTGAAACATTTGGGGAGATTGGATCTAACTTTTTAAATTTATAACAAATGCATAAGACGGGCAGAAACAGTTTCTTAACATGTTTTAACTGTTGCCAAATACCAAAACAAACTGCAATAACCAGAAATAACTAGCCATGCAAAACAGCATGCAAGGTCTTACTAATCATGGTGTCTGTGTTGGAATATGTTGCATGAGCACGATTTGACAGCTTAGACTTTGATATGCAACTATAAATGTTGGAAAAACATAGCACAAACTTCCAACTAAAAAAAACCCAATGTACATTAAACCTTAGAAATGTGTGTAAACGTTAAATAAGTCTTCAAATTATAAAAATATAAAAATATTTTTATGCTATTTGCAGCTTACAGTAGGTAACAGACTCTTTGTTCAGGCAGTCATGCAACTCTCACAAGACCTCCACCTTAAATGCCCCCTTGCACTTACAGTACAACAGAGGACTTTATCAGCTGAAAACACTCTTACGTTTGGCCATTGCTTTAATCACACATAGTATCGTGCTTTACGTGATGCATTTTTCTGTCCTATATTCTCTTCTGCAATAACCCAAAGCTCAGTACATAGCACTTCTGAAACTATAAAACAAAAACTACCTAGTATTCAACAGGCAGTTTACATTTCCTCAGGAGCAACACAACCAGCTACCTTCAAGCTTTGTGAAACTGTTATGCAATACAATTGTAGTATTAAAACAATGGTATCAGGCTTGGATCAAGGGCCTGTAGCCAGCGGGTTGCAGGTTCAAATTCTTTGTTTGAATGAATGTCAATAATACATGGGAATAAAAGAGAACAAACGAGAATGACTTAAGCCAGCGTTATGCTTACTTGTTAAGGTGTTCCAAAAATTCTGCCTTTGGCAAAGCACCTCAGTTTTGCTTGCTTATTTACACTGGAAATTGTCTGGCAATGTCACAAAATACAAAAAGGTGTCTGGCTTTGGAGAAAAGAATACTGAGCTCTTCTTTATGATTCTCAGTGTTGTTTTTCCTTTAACAACCTCCAGCAGAATCAATCCACGGCTTAATCTGACACCTGGGACTGTGACTGCTGTCTGGAGACCCCTCTGACAGACACTGTGTGTGGTGCCTCTGCAAGAACTCAACACTAAAGTGTAACCTATCTCTGGATGGGCATTTCTACAGGTCAGTGCGGCTCCAGGTGCTCCACTGATCCTATTCAGGAAGTAAGCAAAAACAACCACCAACACAAGGAAATGTAACAAGCCATAAACAAATGTCACTAATAAAGCAAAACTTGTGCAAACCACAGTTGTGGCTGTTTCCAGAAGGCCTGGGGTAAACTCTCCCCAAAGGCTTTTCAAAAAAGAAACACACGTGACATTTGGAAAAAAGTCCACAACTCGTTCGACAAGTGGCTTCCCGTTTGCATCAGCATTGTTACCTGCGAACAGCTGGGTTTGTTCACTACGTAAGACGCACGGTGACTTTCAATTCTGCTTCATATTTCGCATACCGTATGTATGTTCTGCAAATCTAACAATACACAAAACACACTGGCCTCATCCTCTCACGTACCTTTGAGCTGCGGCAGCGGGGAAAGCTCGACCGGAACGCCGTGAGTGCGGTACTGTGAAGAGCCCTGGGATCTCCTCTGTTTCTGGGCTTTCCTCATCGACTTCCTCGTGAACCCGTCCACTTTTTCGGATGCAGAGATGGATGACATTTCGACTCATACACTGACGGGAGACTTCAGACAAGATATTGTATCCCTAAGGTCATACGAAAGATTTCCTCTCCAGTTTCTACCTCATCAGCGAACTGTACGACTTGAAGCTGGTCTGACGCGCGGCTCTTGGATTATTCTGTGCGATCCATCGTAGTTGTTCGTTACTGGGGTTCGAGTGTGTCCAAAAACTGCAACATCTGGGGAACTCGTTTTCTGTAACACTAGGGGAAATCTTCAATAGACAGACTCAAAAGACAAGCCACGGCTCATGGCATTGCCCACTCAACGGTTTTCAAACTAGGATGAATATCAGGCAAGTTTGTAAATGCCAAATATTTTGCAGCTTCTTCGTTTTTTCAAGGAATCTACCTGTTGCAAAAACCCCCCAGGGGCATCGTCCTGAATAAATTTGCCTGAGTAAGTAGTAAAGGCGCAGACTAAGTTCGTGTAACGTTACTGTAGCATGTCAGCTAACGCTCGTTACCTAGCTAGCTTGCTAGAACTAGCTGACGTTAATGTAACGTTACGCTACCGCGACGGCAGTTTGCGCCACGGATGAGGAGAAAGTTACTAAAGACAGATGCCTCAAAAAAAAAATAATAATAATGCAATTCTTGGGTGAAACGCCAGGTCCACGTCTTCAAACGTCGGGTTTTAATCCCAGCAAAACTTCCGCTCAGCGTACGCTCAGAAGAAGTGTCCGCAGTCGACCAAGTTCAATTCACCTTGACGGTTAGCTCTCGTTTAGCGCGGAAAAGTTCGCCGAGGTCACGCTTCTTGCTAAATATGGAGCGAAAGTTTAGTTTCATCGGCGTGTAAGATCCGAGCGGTCTTCAACAGGACGAATTGCGGCTGAGGAGGAAGCCATAAAAAAAACACACACACACTCCCAGGTCCAGGGCACTCCGTCGTTGCCTCTCTCTGACTTGACTGTGCGGTGGACTGCAGAGCCTGACAGCCGCACGTCACTGATCGACGGTGAATAACGACCAATCACAGGCGGGCATTTACAAACGTGAAACTTTTTTAACTAATCAAGAGGCGCGGAAGGCGGGCCTTGAACATGTGAAACGTAAAAACAAATACGTGACGTCGTACAGTTGAGTGAGGAGTGGCAGCTGTAGTGCGTGTTCATGACCAGAGAAAGTCACTACAGCGGCCCCAAAACCATCAGACACACAAGGAGCAGTAACAGGATCGAGAAAAATAAAATTACAATAAATAATAGGTAAACTACACAACAATACAGCATTAGCATTAATTTTGCAAAAAGTCGATCCACTACACAATACTATATACTATATATATGGTTAAAGTAATGACTGCCACAATTATATATTTTTTAATCAAATTAGCACAGGGATCACACGGATAATGTGAAGTCAATCACATTCCACACACACTTATAGCAATTATAAATTTTATAAAATTTTGCAACAGCAAATTTGAGTCAATTAAATACAAATAAACCAATCATTCATTGGTTATTTTGTATATATACACACAACTTTGCTCAAGAAAAAAAAAAAAGCATTGCAAGATGTTTGGTTAAAGCATAACGAAAAGACCAAATTGATGCGTGAAAACAGATGAAGATATAGATGTCTTGCTGATCATCTGTGGCCAGCATATGCTGTGATATTAGAAAGGTTATTAAAAAGAATCACATATTTTAACTAAACAATTTTTTCTGCTGTTTTATAAAATTTGCATACATGTGGCCAAATGATTTTCTCTACACTTCATTAAATGTGGGCTCTTGTATTCAACATTAATGGGCCTCTTAGAGTTCTCAAATTTGAGCAAAATAAAATATTTACTCAGCAACACACAATATCATTTCTCGGCATTCTGTACAGCACCAGAATATAGTGTAAGAGCCACCCGCAAAACCTTCGACCCAATTAAAATGAAAAAGTAGCCTCTTTGAATGTGAAAACGCTAGCAATAAATATTCAAAAGGACTGTGCTTTGTCAGTCTCTGTGCAGTCCAGGTTAAGGTAATGTGGACATTAACATGTCCTCTGAAAGGCTGTGGGTCCCCCTTAAAAAGCAAAAATAAAAACGTAGTATTTTAAATACGGGGAACAGAACATCTGGTCAAGTAGGTCACTCCAGAGGCCTTCTGGTGAAATACATGGAGATTTTCTTCATGGTTTGCGGCGAGTGCACTGTCTGAAAAACAACAACCAAATGGTAAACTGCAATATTCACCTTAACAGCTGTAAAGCACGCATTTAAATATTAGCACTGATAAGCAATGATAGGCCTTAATTATCTGTTTTTTGCATTTAGGGAGTTTGTATGAAGCTAGATTTTCTAGACCGGCAACATTCCTTGTAACTGAAAATGAAGTCCTTATTACAATGCACCAGTATGACACATATTTCTCTCCCTCTCTGACCCTGTCAAAAAGGTAAACTGTTTCACTTCCTTAAAAGTTCAACCTTGTCTTTCCATCCAAATATCTGGATATTTTAAGGAATTAGCTATCTAAATATGTTAATTCGTGAGCTAAGTTAAGCTAACAGTTACTAGCAGCAGCTTAATATTTGCAATGTTAATATGAGTGGCACCTTTCCCCAAATATCAAACAACGGATCTTGAAGAACTTCATAATCCCAGAGACTTCACTTCTGAATCTAGGGATTCCTATACTTACTGGTGAAGTTGGAATTTTGCCTTCTTGTTTCTTAGAGGAACTGGGACTTCTCTGGGTACTTGGGCTTCCTTGGCCTTTTCTCATCTTTTGGCCCATCACAGACAACCAGTTCATCGCTCCAGGGGAGAAATTCTCCTTGCCAGTCTGTGTGGATGAGGCTTGTTTGTCCTCTTTGCGACAGTTTGTTTGTACCTGGCTCTCCTGAACAGGACAGCAGATGCCAGATAGGCTACGGCTTCGCTTTGGCACTGGGTAAAGTTCAGTAACACAGTCACACTGCTCTGCACCCTCACAGACTGCAGATGCACCATCATTAGTTTCCAGCCTCCGTTTGACCCGTCGTTCTGGGGGAGAGGTGCTGCTCTTCTGAGTCTGGGGACACAGGCTCTGTACGCTGCGGAGAGGAGGGGTGATCTGACCAGGAGATCCTTGGCTTGGCGAAAGCCACTTCTTGATCGAAGATGGTGTTCTTTGGCGAGCTGCAGAAGCCTTTGCATCCTGAGACTGGATAGGTGAAGTAGTGCTGGAGGGCAGAGGTAGGGCAGCTCCACTGGGAGCACAGACAGCTACCCGGGGTGAGCTCAGGCCCCAAAGACTCTCTGCCCTCTGGGCTTTAGCAGGTGTTGTCTCAGCTCTAACAGGAGGCTCTTAACAAGAAGAAGCAGCCCATTGTTAGTTCAGATGAGACAACATTTTTGACATATTTTCTTCTCAAGCGCAAGACATCACAAGACGTAGGATGTAGCTCAAATGTTTTCATATTGTTAAAATGCAGAACAAAAATATAATCACAACTAAAACAGCTGCTGATAGGTTTTTCTAGCAAAAATAGAAAAACTAAATATTGTATTTATCATCACATGTTAGCAGAATGGTAGTTTATGTCAGAATGACACTGTAGGTAAAATATTTACTTCTTGGAGACTTAGGACGTGCCCAGCCCACAAGGTTAGCTTCTCCCACAGAAGAGTGTGTTCTGTCCATTTCACGGTGAAGCCTCCAGATCCTTACAGTGTGGTCATCCGAACAGGAAGCAATCTGCCAACAGAGCAGTAGACATTGTGCAGAGACTAAATCCATCTTCCTGGATAAAAAGTGTTCAGTTTTACAGCAGGAAAACCCAAAATCCCTGACTCAGGAAAGAGGACGAATACCATACGGCTAGCTGTGAGGGGTTCAATTCTGAGGAGGAAAACTATTAAATATTGCTGTCTTACCTTAGTGAAATCTGTTGGGCACCATGAAACTGATGTCACTTCTTCACTATGCCCTTGAAGCATCACAGGAGGATGTTGAGGATCAGAGATCTAAAATGCAACAACAGGAAAAAAAACCTTAAACACACCCTTTATTATCATACAGAAAGATAAACAAAACAAATTTCTCATGATATGGCCAAATAAAATATCAACATTACCTTCCAGATGTATGTGTGATTGTCACTTGAGCCACTGGCCAAGAATTGATCATCAGGGCTAATAGTGGACTTAATATAAAATGAGGAGTTCTGGTGACCACTGAAAACTGCCACTGTGGAGAAAATTACTATTATGACATTGTGTGTGAGGCATTCAGGTACAGTACAGGCACCTGTGTTTCTGAATAATAGAACTGTCCCCATGAACCCCAGTTTGCAAAAATCACAGTTTATTGTACAAGCCAGAAGGCATTTCTATGTTTCCTCTGTATCTAACATGACCCTGTGTCTTCACTCCCTTTAAGAGTTAAGAACAGGACATTAGTTTGCAGCCCCATCTAGTGACAAGCATTGCATATAATGGTAAGCTGGAAAAGCTTAGATTGGCCCACAGACACAAAATGTGTTGTCTGAGCAAAGCTGTTATTTACCTGGAGTTGTTTTTATTCCACTGACATTAAACATGTAGATATTATCATCGGTGCAATTACACATGACATTAGATCTTGTGGAGTCCAGAACAAGTCCAGAATAACCTGAAACATACAAATCAACATTCAGCTTATTGTTTTCACTGGCATTTACCTCTAGGAAAATATGAGATTCCAAGTAGAGTGTAGAACTAACCCAGTCGCATGCGCATGCAAGAGCCTGGGTACGCATACATCTGCATTGGAACAGGATCCTGATGGTGTGCAGTGTAGCTCTTTCTCAGATCCCACATCTTGATTACTCTGATGAGCAGGAATGACAAAGAAACACGATGATGCCAATCTTTTCACACCGACAGTGACTTCATAATGACATGGTATGTGGCATGTAAGCAACAAATTACCCATCAACAGCCCCTGAAGATATAAGTGTGTGTTGATCCCGAAACAAAACCACTGTGACACTCTGCTGGGTGTCCTGCAAGAGAGATCAATCAGTCATGCCTCTGCAACTTTAGTCTTTATCTCAATAAACAGGTTCAGCTACTAAGGAAACTCACCACACTGGGAGCCATGCCACGCATGCTGCTCCGTCTTTTCTTGGTTTTAGAGGGAGGGTTTGTCTCTGCTTTGTTGTGAGCGCCACTGATCTGTTTCACTTGTCTGTAGAAACCATCTTAAAAGGAAACACAGTGTGATTATAAGAAATATGAAGGAGAAAACCTTGTACTGTAAATTGTAAATTAATAAATACCTTTTTTGCTACACCTGGTGTCCCAGACCATTATGTTTCCATCTCTGCCTCCAGTGCAGAACACAGCTGTTGAAAATAGGACAAAAGCTTAATTAAGGTGTTGGATAAAATTAAAAAAAAAATTATATGGACATACTAATTCAAATCCTAATACTATTCAAAACTTAGTGGTAACAGAAATAGGCAAGCTTGACACTACTACCACAATATTTATTAAAGGACCTGAGAGAACAGGAAACTTAAATGATTTCACTCAGCTACTCTATTTGATATACCTTTCTCCTGTGGCACGAATGAAACGGATTTGAGGCTGCAGAGGTGGCCCTTGAAGCTACCCAACATGTCTCCTGACTTCACATCCCAGAGCCTCGCCATCTGATCACCAGCAGCAGTCACCTGAGATGATACATGAAGAGCTCAACGTGTGTTTTTTGTGCAGCAAAATAATAATGAGGAATTACGTGGAAGCATAAGAATAGCCGCACTTTGAAGAAAGAATAAATAACAGAGAGTGAGAGCCTCATTGACAATGGTCTGACTTTGTACGTACCAACTGAGGCTCCCCTGGTACCCAGGCTATGTCAAAGACAGCATTCTCATGAGCCAGCCATTCTGCAAAGTTCACAGACCATTAGCCATTTTTGTCATGTCACGACAAATGAATAAAAATAGTCTCTACTCATACCTTTAAGAACTGGGTTCTCTCGACTCTCAGTGTTATAGATTCTAACAATGCCTTCCTCATTAGCGGCTGCAAGGACATTTTGCAGATCCCCAGCTGAAGACAGATTAGAGAGGAGGGACATGCCAATTAGTCATATAAATAACAGAAGCCACAAGCTTTGATGTGCGTCATCTAACAATAAGATGCAGGTGGTTTACCAGAGGAGAAAGCCAGACCAAACGGCGGCACTGAGTCCCCCAGGTTCCCATAGGAGATGTGTTCATCATGGCGGACACACTGGTATCCGTGCAGCAGTGAGTTTAGAGGGTACCTGGGCCAAGCATCTGCAGGGAGAGCTGCACAGAAAGTGGTCATTTTAATAACATCCTGTACCTCCAAATTCTAGCACTCGATATTCCATTGTGTTAAAGTCTATTTAACTGTGTTAAGAGGTGGTATTATTCTGCTCTACTGTATCAACCCTATGTTGTTACTTACTTCTATAATTTTAGAACACAAGGAGCCTTGTTTTTTAAACATTTAAAAATAAGCCTTCTGAGATTCATTTACCTTTACAATTAAGACCTTTCAGATTTTTTACAGAAAAAGAAGAACGTTGATGCACATGCAAAATAAATGCAAAACGTCGAATATGCTAATACTTTAGCACTTTCATGACAAATATTTGCCACGTATAGTGTAGCAGTCGTTTCCCCTTTAATAAAAGAGCTGAGCACTATGTTGATCACAGTTTAACATGATCCATCATTGATAAGTAAAAAGTTCTCTTTATGAATTTACGGGGGGGAAAAATCAGCAACAAGTAAGAAGTAACGAAAATTTTCAAAACCGTGTTACATTATTCACATAAACTGCAACTTCCATACCGCCATAGCACCAGATACATTACACAACCAAAGATCCAGTTGGAAAATTTAATAATTTTAATCCAGACATACAACAGCAGAATTATAATGGTGCGTACAAGCTAAATCCAATACTAGCTGAGCACAATGACCCACAGCACTCACCATTCTGCCTCCGTTTGCCCACTCCTCTGTCTACAATGGAGCGGAAAAGCATCCCTGCACTCCAGCAGAACACCCGATGTGTAAAATATATTTATTAATACTGAGAAGTTTGTCAGATCGTTGCCTGGTGGCCTTTGTTTCCGTGCTGAAGCTGGTTTTCTTTTCCCGCGAACGGATCGGTTGAACACAGGGACTGAATCCCCCGCTAAACTGGTGTTGCTCTCTACCATTGGTCGAAATGGCGTCTACGTCACAGGCAGCGTTTCAACATCCGCTTCCTGCGCGCGGCCGCTCTGTAAAGTCCAGCCCACTTAACGCAACAACGTCCTGGCTTTGAATAAAGTTCGTTGGCTGCCGTGAGAGATTGTGACATTGTTGTCAGTCACAAACTGATAGAAAAACAGCAAAGAAGATGCTGAAAAAAATATAATTTCTACGTTTTTCAGTTTTCCGCCTCTTTCTGTGTTACAATAATTCATGCAGTCCTAGAACAAGCTGATGAGTAAAAAATAGTCTGCCAGATGTTAACAAAGGCCCATTAATAGAGAAGAAGTTGGGGGCACAAGGTTTTTGCAGTTTGAATATGCAGTAATATAATAAGTAATGCAATTGATATAATTAATTAAATGTACATTGAAAAAAATGTACTTGAGTTTTTACTTTGTTCTGTGCATTGTTCTGTGCAGATTCTGTGTTCCTTGTCTATGGCTGCTAAAAACACAAGAATCTCCCAACTGTGGGATTAATAAAGTTCTATGTTATCTTATGTTATCTTACAATCAGCTGCTTGTGAATGAAAAGTAATAAAGCAGGGGTGTTGAACTCCAGGCCTCGAGGGCCGCAGCCCTGCTTGTTTTCTGGCTACTCCCGAACGACCATCTGCTGATTACCTGTATCAGGTTTGTTTAGTCAATTAAAAACTGGAAGATGAGGGTTTTACCGGGATAGTTGGAAAACAAGCAAGTATTAAAGCTTGTTCTGCAATGCTGCTTAATACAGATATGAATGTAAAGGCTTTATGTACTTTTAGGTAGTTCACACCACAACAGTGATTCCTATTAAACCTACGTAATAGGAATGACGTATATATATAAAATATGAACGTTAACCACCTGTAAAAGAACATTATATTTCTGGAAAAGCGTTTCAGAAGACATTCCTGCTTTATTTTGAAAAACCTATGTGTAAACCGGAAGTATTAGTTCGTCATGTTCGGGTTCGACTGTTTTGTCGCTTGAACTGCGAGATGCTAAAAGCTACTGAATGATGTGAATTCTTTTATTTCGGTTGAAAAAAAACGAATTAATAATGTCTCTTTCTACTGCACGTACATTTTTATCAGAAGCTTGTTATGGGGAACAAGAACTCGACGCTAATTCCGCTCTCATGGAGTTAGACAAAGGTGAGTCAGCTAGCCCGCTAACGAGTTAGCATATGGCTCTGGGATTGTAATCTGAGTTTGTCAGCTGGTGTCTTGTCGGATTTACGGATTACATGTCATGTCCCTTTGTTTGTTGTGACACATCAAATGTCCTGTTTGACAGGGTTGCGGTCGGGGAAGCTGGGAGAGCAGTGTGAGGCGGTGGTGCTCTTTCCAAAGCTCTTCCAGAAGTACCCCTTCCCCATCCTCATCAACTCTGCCTTCCTCAAATTAGCAGACATCTTCAGACTTGGGTATGATGCTTTATGTTTTTATAGTCTTTTTGGCACACAAGTTAAAACACTGGCAGTTTATAAGGAGATTACAACAGAGTAAAAGGCAGTTAAATATTGATTGTTAAAGGCTGCAGTTTTAGCAAAATGGTGAAAAATACCTTTACATTTTCCAGTCATGTATGACATCCTGCGATGACTTGTTCAATGATCAATCCATAACACTCCTGTGTGATTAAAAATAAAAACAACCTTAAATTCTCACATTTATTATCTAGCATTTTTTGCAGTTCACATAACCTTTTCCTGTGTACAACTGCGTTTCAAAGAAAAGCAAAATATTACTTTGTGCGTTCCATGTGTAAGTAAAGTAAAGGATTTTATTTGTTTTTTTTTTCTTTTTTGCATGAGTAGTCAGAAAGCAGTTCAAACGCATCTTAACCTCTGGTGAATTGTGATAATTGAAAAAAATAATAAAAGGCAGGGTGATTCATTCATTATGTATGCATCAGCAACAAAGATGTAGAATACGATCAGTCAAACTTGTTTTACTGTGGCAAAAGCACATTTGTTGATGGAATCCCATCTGTCTCTTTTCAGGAACAACTTTCTACGCCTTTGTGTGCTGAAAGTAACTCAGCAGAGTGAAAAACACCTGGAGAAGATTCTCAATGTGGATGAATTTGTTAAAAGGGTGTTTTCTGTCATTCATAGCAATGATCCTGTGGCCAGAGCCATAACACTAAGGTAATAACATGTAATGAAAATAGAACAAATTTTTACAGTTCACAGGTTAGCACAGAATTGTCATAATGTTCCACTACTGGATAGTTCAGCAGTTAATGAGCTACATGCTAATTATGTGTCTTAAAAATAATAATTCCCTGTCTGTCCTTTCTGGTCAGGATGCTGGGTAGTCTGGCCTCCATCATCCCTGAGAGGAAGAATGCCCACCATAGTATTCGCCAAAGTCTGGACTCTCATGACAATGTAGAAGTAGAAGCTGCCATATTTGCTGCTGCAAGCTTTTCTGCGCAGTCAAAGTGAGTATTTGTTGCTCCAAATCAATTGTAAAGGAATGTGTTTACCATTTGCAAAGTTTGGGTTGTTTATGTTGTTTCTAATTTTCAGAGATTTTGCAGCAGGGATATGCAACAAGGTCAGCGAGATGATTCAAGGTAAAGTCTTTACTTTGCTTGGGAAGACACAAATGAGTAACAAATAAGTAGACATAAGGAGAGAGGCTTGCATTATAGTATTATTACAGGAAATGTTGCTATTAAAATAAAAAGGAATTGAGTTTCAGATGAGTGATTATTAGTGATTTCAATGACGGGCTGTAAAAAAAAAGAGCATTATATTTAGCTAAAATAAGTACAACTCATTTGAAATACCATTTAACCATTTAATTACCACATAAAGGAGTAGTACCTGGATATTTGAGATCAGTACTAAAGGGTCGTCTGTGAATTTTGCCAAATCCAGAATTCACGTACATTCCTCATTAGTTGCCAGGCAAAGCTTTGTTCCAGAAAGTGGGTGTTATGTTAATTTTGCACTTTACATATAATTTTATATTCCTCTGTAACTCAGGTTTAGACACTCCAGTGGATCTAAAACTGAAGCTGATTCCAATGCTGCAGCACATGCATCATGATGCCAGCTTAGCTTCCAGCAGCCGAGAGCTTCTGCAGCATCTGGTCAACTCTTACCCATCCACCTCGATGGTCATTGTCACCCTGCACACCTTTACCCAGCTGGCTGCCTCTTCCCTAATCGATATCCCCAAGCAGGTAATGACCATGACAGAGCTACATCTCATTGTTGTTGATTAGTTACTGCACCCTTTGCAGCATGTAAAAAACAAAACGTTGAATTTAATTTTTGTTGTTCCTTATCCAAACAGTTGCAGCTTCTCCTCCAGTATCTCAAAGATGACCCTAGAAAAGCTGTAAAGAGACTTGCAATTAATGACCTAAAGCTCTTGGCTAAAAAGGCTCCCCATCTTTGGATCAGAGAAAACACTCAGGTGGAGTTTAATAAAGTGCACTGCAGGATTTTCTTCATGCTTGTCCTGAACTGTAGGTAATTTTAATGTGTCTATACCTGCAGACCCTGTGTGAGTGTGCCCTGACCAGCCCTTACAACAGTTTGAAGCTGGGCATGTTGGCTGTCCTCTCGACCCTCTCTGGAACAATCGCAATTAAACAGTATTTCAGTAGCCCAACAGGTAGTGGTTATTTTAGGCTTTAGTTTTGAATTATTAGTTGTGGTATTTATATTGTGCGAACAAGAAACCCGCTGAACTGATCTGTATTCTGTAAATCATTCCTCTCAGGTGGATCTTCTGTTCCCCCACGGCTCACTGACCTGGTTAAACTGGCACAAGAATGCTGTTACCACAGCAACCTGGCAGTGGCTGCTCATGGGGTTATAGTGCTTTCCAACATTGCCATTTCCTGTCCAGAAAAAGGTTAGTTACTGTTATTGACGCCCTTTTTAGCGATTCCTCCTATGCAAATTGCCTATCAGTTACATCCCACTGATGTTTGCTGTTATTTAACAGCTAAGTGCTGGTGTGACGTGTATTTCCTGTCCCAGATATTGTACAGTTGGAGCAGGACACTGTTCTCGGAGTGGAATCTCTTCTGATGCTCTGCAGTCAGGATAGCAGCTCCAGTGCCCAGGCTACGCTCAAAGTAAGACATCATAACCAGACGGCTCGATGAAGACATCAGGACATCAGCTAAATCTTGAACCTTAAGACGTTTGTTACTAATCGAAAATCAACATCTTGGAAAAAAGTTTACTGTCCGTAAAACATTTGATTTCGCAGACATCCACCCTCTGGGTGTAATAATGATTATTATGGGTGTTACCAATAAATGAACAATAGTTTAAATTATGACCCAATAATAACTTTCCTCCCTTAAAACTAGACGGTTCTTACCTCATTGGTTAAGCTGCTGAAAAGTCGGCCCCATCTCAGTCAATCAGCTGTGGAGTTCCTGCTCGGGCAGCTCCATTTGTCCTGCGACCCCTCTCGTGTTCTCATGTGCCACGCTCTTGCAGCCATCACCACCCACCTGCCAGTGCTGGGTGATGGTATGCTGGGAGACCTGGTGGACCTCTATAGAGTGGTCAGTCACTCCTCTACTGACAAGCAGCAAGAGCTTCTGGTAAGTTATTGTGCACGAATCAGAATAGCTCACAGCCGACATTCCACTCGCTTCTATTATTGCCCTTTTATCTGTGATTTTTGGATTCTAACACCTGTCTCTCCCACGGACGGGATGATGTAGGTTTCCTTGGCAACAGTGATTTTTGTTGCTAGTCAGTCATCTCTGTCTGCTGAAGTGAAGACTGTAATCAAACAGCAGCTGGAGAATGGTGCTAATGGCTGGACCGTGTACCGCATCGCACGCCAAGCTTCACGCATGGTAATCGCAACTACTTTTACATAATCAACACTGCCCAATATCAACCTGTATAATTTATCAGCGTTGTAGAAATTATTATTGATCCTATGATATTTTAAGACATTTTAATTGATGGGTAGTTTTCGATAACCTATTTATGGCTGTGTATGATTCAGAAGCTGTTTACATGTTTCATCTCTAACCTTAACTAACGTTCTGTTTGAACCACAAAGATGAAAAGATAGATCTGTTCTTTAAGAAACACTGTTAGAAGTAGTATAGGTTCAGCTGGCACCAATAATTTGGTTTGAGAAAACGTTGTTATTAATCATTGTCAATAATTGTTGCTATCAATCTGCAGGGGTGCCATGAGTTCTCCAGTGAGCTGTACCAAAGCCTGCGGACCCGTGTGGCATCAGAGCACTTTTACTCCTGGTTGAACAGCCTGAAGGAGTTTTCCCAGGCAGAGCAGTGCCTGAATCACGTGGAGGATGGAGACTACAGTGGAGCCATGAGCGCCATTTCTGAGGCACTGCGCTCCTACCAAAAGGGCATCGCCTCTCTCACAGTCAGTTAACTGCTAGGCATCTGCTTGTCAAAAAACATTAACACAACTCCTCTTACACCAGTGACAGGATGCGTAAAGCTGCTGATAGTCTGGAGAGAATTCCTACTGAAGCTAACTTCACAGCCTTTCAGATTGCTAATTAATTATCTGTCTTAATACTTAACTGTATCTTGTTAGGTCAACTCAACAATACCTGAGTAACAATTTAGCTGTGACGTTTAAGCCTGTTTATCTGATTAACCCTTCCCTCCAGGCTGCTAGCACTCCTCTGAGCCCGCTTACATTCCAGTGTGAGTTCATTAAGCTGCGGATCGACACACTGCAAGCCCTGTCACAACTCATTTGCACCTGCAACAGCCTGAAAACCAGTCCTCCTCCTGCCATCGCCACCACTATCACCCTCACCTCAGGCAATGACCTGCAGCGTTGTGGTCGCATTTCAATGCAGGTAATAAACTAAACTTTGGTGTATACAGAGCAGCCAGGCTGCAGAGTAACATAGAATTGCTACTCTAAAACCATTCCATCGGAGTATATTTTTGCTCATACTTATCATGGCCGAAGTGAACGTGGGGGGATTAGATAGAGAACTGATTTAGGCTGCCAGGTGGATTGTTTTTATATGGTCTGAAGAATCCATGGTAAAATCCCCCGAGTGTAGGGCAAAATCCAGCAGCTAGCAGCCACTCGTAAACCTTTCACAGTCCCAGTTTTGTTTATCTCAAAAGAATAATGCTCATTCTCTCAACTCCTGTTCTAATTTGTTTTTCAGATGAAGGTTTGCATGGATGAGTTCAGACGTCTTGCTGCTCGCTATGCTGATTTACACCAGTCTTCGTTTGATGCTGACTATGCCACTCTTCGCAACGTGGAGCTGTATCCTTCAACATGCCCTAGAGATATTATGCTAATAGTGTTTTTGAGATTTCTCTGCTACCGTTTTTTTCTGTCTTCAAAGTTGGTCATTCTTCTTTTAACTTTCTGTCCAGACAACAGCAAAGCTGTTTGCTTGTCTCCTATGTAATCGAGGCACTGATACTGGACCCACAGGCAGCCAGGTGAGAACTGGGTGTCACTCTGTGTAATTTGTATGGATTTTATGTTTTTGGTTTTGTTATGTTTTGTTTTGCCACAGCACACATGACTACATTTTCCCACAAGACATTTGTCTGAAACATTGTCCTTTCTCTGTGTCCATGGTCTAGTTTTCAGGAGTATGGCACACTGGATTCACTGCAGACAGAGAGTGAATATGAGCGACGGATGGTGTCTGTTTTTAGTCGCGTGTTAGAGGAAGTGGAGGGCCTCACCAAGAAGCACCCTCCTGTTTCGTACCTGGTAAAATTAATACAATTTAGCTATGCAAATTAGTCTTTAGAAAAATTCAAATTTTATGTATCATTATATAAAGAATGCGTCTTATCTGCCAAGTTGCCCTTGATCTGCTGCTCACATACGTGGCCATTTCTGTAATTCTGTTTTTTTTTTTGTTTTGTTTTATTTTCCAGCACACAAACTGTCTTTGTGATGCTGTCATAGCTTTGCTCAAAGTCCCGCTGTCTTTCCAGAGGTACTTCTTCCAAAAGCTTCAGTCAACAAGCATAAAGGTAATTCATTATAGAATCAATACTGAACAAAAACCAAAGTATCAAAACAACACATTGAGAATTTATGGGGGTATCTGTCAGACTGTTTCTTGGCTAGATATAGTGTTTTTTTCTCCTCGCTGTGCCTGGGTAAGACCTAATCCATGCAAAAACAAAAGTGACAATGGTGTGAATCTTATCATCTCTCAGCAAAAGTGAGAAAGGACATTTCTAAAAGGCCCAAGTATTCCTTTTAATGCACAAGCACACTACAGGGACTTTCAGTGACATAATTGCACTGGTGTGAAAGCTCCCATTAACTAATAGCTCATGTACAGTTGATGATAGACAAAACAGGACTTTCTTCAGTTCTAATAATAGATTTATTATATATAATAGTTTTTAGTATAATAAGTGTTTTATTTTTGCCAGCTGGCCCTCTCTCCATCCCCTCGAACACCAAGTGAGCCGATCCCAGTGCAGAACACTCAGCAGCTGACTTTAAAAGTGGAGGGGGTGGTGCAGCATGGTTCAACACCAGGACTCTTCAGGAAGATCCAGTCTGTCTGTCTCAATGTCACTTCAGTTCTCCAGAGCAAGACCGGGCCTGACTACAAGGTATAAGTCATGACCTTTGCTTTTATTATCAGATAGTTAACATACATTTAGAAATCTCTTGCTTTCTGTGTTGTTATATGGTTCTGTATTATTCTTTGTTATTATTTACTAAAGCTCAAATCTGATAGTCATAGCCTACTGTCTACAAACAGGTCCACCACAGATACATACCATTTGTAAGTGCAGACCATTTACCATTTTGTTTCTTCAAACATTCAGATTCCTCTAGATTCTAAAACAAATGAGATCGAGCAGCGGGTAGAACCCCACAACGACTACTTTAGCAACCAGTTCTTGCTGAATTTCTCTATCCTGGGTACTCACACGGTGACAGTTGAAGCCTCTGTGGTGGACGAAAGTGGTATAGAGTGGAAGACTGGACCCAAGATGACAGTGTCAGTGAAATCCCTGGAGGATCCTTACTCCCAGCAACTCCGCCACCAGCTGCAGCAGGGTGGAGCCCAGCCTGCCCCACAGAGAGGCGCTTACAGCCGCTTCTAATAAATGTGCTTTCGAATATTTCTTCACTATCAGAACGACTTTTGTCTTGCTGAAACTGAATATGTACATGTTTTTAAGGTTAATAAAAAAACCCATGTGTATTTTAATGCCGAACCTCGTAACCTTTGCAAAACGTTGAGAAGCTGAAAAGGACAAGGGTCCGTGTGATTATTTTTGTGTTTCTAAGTTGATACGCAAATGTTGGCAAGTAGTTGTTCACCAGTAAATCTAACATTTATTTGATTCTTTGAGCATATTGTTATTCTAATCTTACTTCATGCAGTATTTTCTAGGACAATGTAGTATTGAATGTCCTTGGATTTGCCCTGTCGTCTGTTCTGCATAAATTGTAAAGACACAGTGGGGCAGCAGGGGGCAGACAATAGTCAATAGGTGACCATAACTATGTGAGCACGAAAATCTTTTGTCAGGTCCAGACTTGTCTGAATCATGTTAAAGTTGACACATTTAGTCTTTAAGACCATATTGTGCTAATTATAAAAATGTCTCCAATTATTAACAAAATGAATGATGCAAACTCGGCTCAAGCAGCCCTCAGTCTTTAATTAAATGCTAAGTGAAGGCAATTTAACAGTGAACTCATGCAACCGTGGTGATGACGTCAGATGAAGCCAAACCAGATTTGTTCCAAAAAATTTTAACTTTATTATTGAATACTGAAACCATCAGCTCATCAGAGTCTTTGTTGCTGGAAGCTGGCGTGAAATGAGAAGCAAGAAAGGTTTAGCTTCCGTCCTGTTTTTTCAAAATACAAGCAATCAGTGACTACAGCAATGACTTCTAATTTAATACAAGCCTGTAAGGTTGGTCATAAACCGTAAGAAACAAACGAAATGCTTCCTTTGTTTAGGTACAAATTACAAATTCTATGTTGTAATCTGCTTGAAGTAAAATATGCCAGCCCACTCATATAGATACTGGATGTTCATAGGAACATTCGAGTTGTAAAGTCATAAGAACAGTGGTCTAAAACTAATAAATAATGACAAATTTATTACACTATTTTCAATGAGATGCAATGCTAACTAGTTCTTAACTAAATATATGTGGCGGAGGGGGATGCATTAGTAAAATTCTCTGTTTATTAGGGCCTTATTATAGGTTTGTTATTGTCTCATACCTAGTAGTGTGCAAATGTATTAGACACTAAAATGGAGGAAACAATAACAGAAATCAAATCATTATGTGATGTCACCACTCTTTGTCTCTAAAACAAGACCAGTTGTCGCTATTTTAGTTTTTTTGGAAGTTAGGTTCTTCCAAGGATCTCAGAACTTGCTAAAACTTTAGTTGTCTGTCTCAGTGTCTTCGTGTAATCCAAGACTGATTTGATAATATGTAGATCAGGAATCTGTGGAATAAATAAATATATATATATATATATTTTGGTCCTTCAAATTGCAAAAGATCAGGCCACTAAGCATACAGTTTGGTGTGAGTATTTTATAGTCCTGTTCCTGAATGGATCTGGGACTGATCACAGTGTTTTTGTCAGTCTTGTTGGTTGTCTCGGGTAAAGCATCAGGTGTTTGAGTTTGTTCTCCGTTATGGCGTGTGAGCCGGTGCTTTTATTTTCGAGGTGCGCGGAGTCGTTTCCGTTCTGACAGTGTTGATCTTTTGTGTACACTCACTGTCGCGGTGTGAGATCGGGGTCTGGAGACAGATCACACGTCCTGGGAGCCTATTAACGAAAAATCGATGCTCCTTGTATTTGCTTCGCATATTCGCAGCTTGTGCGCTGATTGCGTTCGCCGCAGCGTTTCTCCCGGACCCGACCGGACCCGACCCGACCCGCCTCGCCTCGCCTCCCCGCTCGCCGTTGGGAGCTGTGTAGCTACTAGCTAACTTGATGAGAATGATGATGCATCAGAGGAATAATCCCGGCGTCTCCGACTGAGATGGAGCCAGCGACGCTCAAGTGGACTTGCTTGCTAGCCAGCTAGCGAGCTAACGGTGCCCGCCGGGAGCCTCCGTGCCCGAGCAGCCGTGGATAACGTTAGCTAAATGGATGCAGCGGCAGTTTTCTCGCCCAGGCTTTGCACCAACGTTAAGGCACTCGGACGTTTCCACCCATGTTCCCACGTTTGATTAGAGGCGGACCATGTCAACTAGCAAAAATTGCTAACACAGCCGTTGGGGCTAGCTACACGTGACCCACTTGATCTCGCTCCAACAATTAGCTGCTCGTTGCTCCTTTTCCGGCCGCGCTTGGATGCTGATTTACTGGGTGAGTGCTGCGAACCACGGCGTCGCTTCATTACAGGAACTGTCTATTTTCTGGATGGGGTGTACGGGCATCGCGCTTTGCGCCAGCCTCCAGACACACGACGTCTGAATTTGGCGTTTGTCGTTGCGTCCTGCTGTTCCCATAAGTGTATTTGGAGATATCGCTGGGAGTCCACACTGTTTTCCCACATCTGTTTCCGCTATGCTAGCTCACTCCACCGCTAACTAGCTTACCACGAACTACTCGAGCACGTCCCGTGCGGCGGCGGCGGCTCCTTTTATGGTCCTGTCTTTGCTGTGAGGGCTAGGCAGGTAGCTAGCATGCAGCATGCACTTTAAATCCTCCTGATTAATAACCAGAAGCCACCGATCACTACATGTGTGTCGGGCTTGCATTCCGTGGAATAGCCTCACCCTCCAGCCCGTGGTGTCAGACGCCCTCTTTCTTTTTTTTTTTGTTCCCTTCAGTGTGTGTTGTAAGATTTGGTGATTTTTGCGGATGTGTGTCCTGTTCACAGCACCCGTGCAGTAAGAGCAACGACTCGTTTTGTCTTTATTGTCAGACAAGTCAAAGCCAGATGCTAACTTGCCTTGCTTGTGTCTCTGTTGCAGACGGTGTGAATCAGGATGGCACAGCTTCTGGACGGGGCCGGCAAACTGGGCTGGGTTCTGCTCAAGTCTGTGCTTCGTTTTGTGTTTATGTTCCTCAACAACTGTGTTGCCATCCCATCCTACTGCTGCTACCTGCTGCTGCTCCAGCCGCTCAGAATATGGGATAGCTCCACTTTTTGGCACATTGAAGGAATCATGTTCAAATGGCTGCTGGCCATGGTGGCTTCGTGGGGCTGGGTTGCAGGTTATACAGGTAAGCTGGTTTATTAGTCTCACACATGTGCAAACTTCTAACTATCCAGCAAAGAAAAATGTTTGTTTCACCACAAAGACAAGTGCATATCTTTGTTTAATATATACAGTGTTGACCAAGCGTAATCATATTATTGATTAGTTGTATAAAACAGGCAAGCGTGTGTCTTTTCTGTTTGTGTTGATCAACTACTGACCACAGTGCGAACATGAACGCCAGTGTGTCGCTGGCGTCCCCGTGCTCTCTGTCCGACACTGTTTTCTTCTAGGTTGGAAATGAGTCAAATAGGGGCAGGGTGAAATAAATAGGGAAGTGAAGATTCATGAAGATGAAGATGCTTGTCTTTATTTCAAATCTTAAGTGGCACAGCTGCTCTTTGCGCCACTTTGAATAGAGGATTTCCATACAATCAAGATAACTTGCTTCTACAACAGTGCTGCTGTGAAAACCCTCTAACTCAGAATGCACGTCTTAATCTGTTGCTCCATGGAGTTAATTACGTTAACATTTGTAATATCGTGGTTTTATTTAGGGTTTTCCCTGACAAGTCTTACATGTAAAGCTCAAAAGTAGCCGATGAAATGTTAACAGCTCTGTTGTGAAAATGGAAATTGGGGTATGTTAATGTGATTTGCTGCTTTTCTGTGTCATGTGTTAGGGAATGAATAACTTCTAGGTTTGGGGCATTTGCTTACTTAACCAAGCTATGAAATGTGAAACAAGTTTTCAAAAAATGTTCCCACAACTAAACTTTTTTGGCAACAGAATGTAATGATTAACTGCAGCTTTAATTATGTGATTTGCTAATCAGGTGACAGGAATTGGTTTTGGGAGAACAGAGTCGGCACGAAAAACAACGGCATGGCAGAAGAGCAGCAGGATGCCATAAGCGTTTGTTGATCCCTTTCAACCGACTGGTTGAATATCGTAGAAGTTATTTAGACAGCCACTGGTGTTTGGTTTCAGAGAGCTGGGAGCAAAATGCTTACAAATTGCTAAGTGGTGAACATCGTAGGCAACAAGGCACTGATGAATAATGTAGAGCTTTCAGCCTATGGAATACCTAATGTCGTATTGAGCAATATGTGTCACAGAACGTGATTAAGTTTGGAAGTGAGATATCAAGAGGCTGTAACGTTTAAATGTAGACAAAACTCTAATTTAGTATCAGTTGGCAGTCTTGTATTTATATTAATTTTATGGGCTCGTGATATAGTAATTAACGTTAGAATAAATTCAAAAGCAGATAAAAATGTTCAAAATGAAGTTGTTTTTTAACGTCTACCATTTTCTAGTACTGATTTTGATTTGCCCCATATGTGCAACTTTTTCTGACACAAAGCAGATTTGAGCTGATGTAATCTTGGTGAGAAAACAGTCATATGACAAAAATAGTGTGAAAAGAATTCTGAGCAGTAAATTTGTTAAATTGTAACATACTGGCAAAACAAAAATAGAATTGGATAGGCAGCATTCAGAAGCCATAGTCAGAGCATTTGTGTTCAAGGACACTTGGGCAAAGATGGGGTCAATTAACCCTTTTACCTTTCCCTCACATAACCATCAGCCCCCTGTGCTGCGTGAAAAAACATTTCCAGTTTAAAGCTTTGACAGCTTTTCTTTCAGATTTACTGTACAGACTTCCCTCTTCCTTTCCAGGAGAAGTTAATACATACAGTAAATGCAGTTTTTTTTTAAGTGAAGAACTGGCAGATTTTATCCAAGCTAATATTGCTTTACTGCTAGCGCGTCTTCTTCCTTTAGGAGCGGATCATAAACCCCCGCCCAAGCTCCCTGCATTTTTATTTAATTATGTAAGCTAATCGTAATGTCAGCTAGCGCCAGATACTTGCATGTCATTAAGACTGTAATTTAAAAGTGGAAAGCTACACCCAGCTGGCAGTTCATTAGGAACACCACGCAAAAATCTGATCCAGTGTAATATAACAGTCCTGCAATAAATCCTCTCTATGGATGTGATAATATTCCTTTTTTTTCTGTTTTAGAGAGTCATTCATTTAACTGTGTGACAATTTTGCAGGTTAGAGTTTGTGCTGCTCTTTCTGTGCTGTGATGCCTCTTTGAGGCTGATCAGGTTCATAATGTGGAGATGTCGACAGCTACAGTTGATCGTGAATGAAACCTGGCTTTACGGTGTTGCGCCTCCTGTTGAGCTCCTCAGACTGAAAAGATACCCTGCAACTCCCCAGGGGGACGTTGTTAAAGGAAATTAATGCAGTTATGCAGTGCAGCCATTACTTCATTGCACGTTGCAAAACCGCTATAAAGGGCTGCAATTGTAAAAAATAATCCAAATGAGCATTGACTTAGGACGATGGTGGGGCCCCTTCTGTACTGTAAACATATTGTAATATTTGAAGTCTTTTAAGGTTATTGAGAATTCAGAATTTCCTGCCTCAAGGGCAAGGGTTTTTGAAACTGCCGAGCGTGATGTCACGTTGAAATTTGAAACCATTTACATACGCTAAGCACCACGCCGAGTGTCTCACCTATGCATTTGGAGTTTGCAGCTGAGTGACAAAGAATGTTGAACACTTGCTTTAAACACTGGACTAAAGCTGGTTGTTCTGCTTTGAATTAAAGTTTTCAAACGTACACTGTAAATCTAGTTTCTTTCTGTTACTTGGCTATTAGAACACAATGTATTTCCTCTAATGTGAAGTTACAATAGCAGCCTTCGGCTTCAACGTGACTCATACTATAAGAAACACATTCTGAAATATCTTGTTGATGTCTCAACTGACTCAACCGTCGGAACAACAAATTAGCCTAACCTTCACGATGAAAGAAGTCATTGCAGCGCTGTTGTGCTGGACTAAATTAGTTTTAGCTCAGTTTATGTAATAAACTGAGTGTATGTTCCTGTAACACCACACTTATCAGCCATGACATCAAGGATTTTTGTGTTCTTACGCTCCTCCTTTACCAGCATGTAGTCGTATGTTTTAACGTGTGTGCGTTGTAATTCGTCTTTAACCCCCGTTTTC
Organism: Channa striata; assembly: GCA_033026295.1. Taxonomy (NCBI): domain Eukaryota; kingdom Metazoa; phylum Chordata; class Actinopteri; order Anabantiformes; family Channidae; genus Channa; species Channa striata. Next base: position 7,479,764 of record CM065170.1, read on the forward strand.
CTGTTGTCTATAAAAACAGTGCAACTGTGTGAGTTGCACTCAGACTGTCACACAACAGTGGGCACAAACAGGTGCGCTAAAGCCATCGGGATTAAGAGTTGTTTGCATGTTTCGTGAGTTAATGACCAGTCTGTTGGGCCTGTGTAGAAATCAGAAGTGGTGACTGGAAAGAATGCGGACGCTCCAAACTTGTTCCCCACCTATGACTTGCATATTTGATTATATTATGATATCGCCAAGTTTACATGAATCACAAAGTAACCTAGTTATGGATGTCTCTTTTTGCAAGTAAGTAATATTATCTTGGTGTTTTTTTTGCTAGTTTCTGAGATTTTATAAACAAGTAAATACTTTGCAGAGAAGTCAATGATTAAAATAATCTAATCTTTTTTTTGGATAAGTTATCTCATTACTCACAGCAAAGGTTTTTTTTTCTTTAAAATTTTTAATTAGACTCATTTTCTGGACTTGCGTCTGTTGAGGTGAGAGAAGGGTCTTACAAGAGACTGAATATGGTATGGCTATAGTGATTAAAAAAATGTCAAGAAGATACAAACATTACAGTAAGGGGAAAAAATGTATCAGTGTGCACTTTTAAAAGCTTTTATTTACAGGAATGATACTTTTGGTGCTTTGCCAGCAGACACTTGATAAATATTTGTGTATAGTGCATGAGAAAATGTTATGGGTTGAGAGTCATAAAGTCATGACTTGTAGAACAAGTAAAGGAGTGTGGAATAACAGCCCTGCAGCTCGGGGTCAGTTGAGAGGGCGATAGCATTGAGGGAATTGACATCACTTTAGTTTTGAAGCTCTGAAACGTGTAAATAGAGGCACTCAGAAAGACTGTGGGGTGTTAAAGTGAATGAATAAGACATAACGTGGTCAGTTTTTATATTTTAAAGTTGGCATGTTGTGATGTAATTGAGGAACATGGTTGTAGAGGCAGTGGATGAGGTTAAATGAACTTTTACCATTTAATGAGGAAGAGAAATTGAACCAACACGCAAACCACTTGGATGTGTTTAATAACTGCATATAACCTAGCTGGTAAGCTACACTGGATAATTGTAACCTGACATTTTTTTCACATTTTATGGTTCTCAGAAGACAAATCCTTGCTGTTATTGATGATTCAGAATAAAAATTTTCCACCACTGGTAGCGAGATTACCACACAGGTGTCGTTGGTATTGGTTGTGATTAGTTGGCGTAGGTTTCTGAATTCCAGCATCTTGCATTTATTATCAGGCAGCTGTAAAGCTGCAATAAGTTGAAACAGAAATCCGAACAGTATAGCTCAAGTTACGTGGTGGCTGGGTTGCATGAGAAAGAGCGGGTTGTCCACTAATCTTAAGGTCAGCTGTTCAACATCTGTTTATTCCAGCTTATTGTCCTTTGGCAAAACACTCAACCCCAAGTTATGTCTGGTTTGTGTGTACCACTTGTACGTAGCTTTGGATATAAGTGTGCCAGATGTCCAAATGTAATTAGGATTATTTTTGTGAAGATAAGTTTTATTTAACAAAGTATCAACATTTGGCTGCCAGCGTCTAAACAAGAGGGTAAAGCGAGGCTGAATATGTGGAAAGTATACAAACGGGAAAAACCCTTTTGTTTCTGTGTCGGGATTCGTCACACAAGTCTTGTCTCGTTCTACGGGACTCCTTTGGATTTGGCCACACTTTGGAGAGGACAGTGTTGTTTGGAAAGGAGGGGCCGTGATACCTTGCCAAACTCACCTGTAGAGAAGAAGAAGTGTAGCAATGGACAACAAGGTCAGCAGTCCACCGTTTAGCTGACCACTGATACGGGATTAGACACTGTGCCTGCAGCATTGCTGTCATCCTGCTGTGCTAAATGTGTCATCTCTCAAAGACAATTTCCCTAATGTATTCCATCTGACAGATGACCCATCTCTGTGATATCATTTACGCTCATCTCCCGCAACAATGGGGACTTCTGCGAGCAGAAAGGTATGCTTCCCTTGAAATGACTTGCCTTCAGGGTACATACACACCAGACACCCCTGTCCAACCGCCACAGATGTGTCATTCTTCTAGAAGTGTGCTCTGGATTCCTATCACTTTTTTTCCCCTAACCTTCAGAGAATGTATGAATATTGAATAACACATTATCTTCATGCTGGAGCCCCGAAAATGTTTCAGAAAAGTTCGTCCAAGAATATAGAATGAAATATTGAGTACCAGTTTGCTTTATCGTGTTTGAACACCCTGAACAGCCAGCTCCATGTACAGTTGGGGGAGGTGTTTCAAGGTGAATATAAACCAGGTAGAAACCTTTTGTCATAAAAAGCTCCTGACAGGAGAATTACTTGGCTCTTTACTATGAGTCATTAACAAATGTTTAATTTGCTTGAAATGTTTATCTCCTAGGGTTATGACAGGAGACCTCAGTTGTATAACGTGTAATTGCTTAGTCTTTAACATTAAAAGGCACGTTGTATTTGGATATTTGCCCGGGCGGGGTATAGTTGACATGATGAACAAATGCATGACATCTCCTCTCTGCTTGAGTAAATTGAACCTGAAAATGTAGGCCTCACATGACTTGGCAACTAAGAACAGTTTGACTTCCTGTTTCTTAAAGCGTTGAAAGTCTTTCTTGAAGATCAGAGGTCCCATCTCTTAGCAGCCTGTTATCTTGGGGCAACTAAGAACAGAAATTTGACAATTCCATCTGTTTTTTTTTTTTTTTTTTTTTTTTTTTCACTATTAGTGAAGCCCCTTTTTAATTATGCACTCTGGAGGATGTCTGAAAGTTGTTTCTTGAAAATCAGAATGTCCCACTCGCTTGATGGAAAACACTAACAATACTATCGAATTCTAAATATCTAAATTTACACATTCGCAGTATTAGTAAGAGTTCTTCACCTCATCAACACGCCAACATCACCAGTTGTGAAGGATCTAGTATTTCCTCCTCTAATCACACATAATTTTTTTTTTTTTTTTTTTTTTTTAAGATAATCCAGACTTTGCACTAGGGAGCTGGCTGGGGCGTTTGCATTCACATATACGTTCAATCCGGGTAAAGTCCATTTAATGTCTGGATTCCAGTGCATTTCTGAAAAGGGCTTGATGTAAACCTCACTGCGAAGGTTTAGAACCATCACCTGGCGACATCAAGGCTCTGGGTTAGAATCTGATGGGTGCCTGCACAAGTTCTTCCTGGTGTTACCGTTGTTCCCACAGTCCAAAAACGGGCAGTGTCCGTTGATTGGTTACTCTGAATTGCCTGTACGTGTGACTGTTACAATTCACTGGTGTCTGTCTATTATGTCCCGATTCAGACATGGGGTACATAACATTGCCGGCGTCATCGATCTTTCAAAGTGACAGCTTTTGTCATTTTATGTCACGTTTTTTTGTATATGTTCCTCTTAACTTTATGGGAGTCACGGTGCACCACTGATATTTCCATTCAAGTGAGGTTGAACAGTACATCATGTGACTTGTATTATGATGCCAGAGTTTTCTTTATCATAGCAGCCAAACATGATGGTGCAAGAAATGTTTTAGTATCACTCTCTTGCTGCTTTAAGATATTTTGAAGATTGACGTCAGCCCTGCTCATCGCTGTAACCATGTGGTACTTTGAAACTACTGTTCAGTTGAACACTTTCTGTTTGTGCGAAATCATCTTCCCTTAAAGAAAAAAGGATCTGCAGTTGCTTAGATAAGTCTTGTAATGTACTGTTAATTTTCTGCCGTTGCTTGTGAGAGGTTAGTTTGTGTAATGACTTCCCACATTTCTGAGAATGACTCTTGGATAACCAGAGTGTGTGTGACCTTGAGTGTAAAGACCTTGGGATCTTGTGTATAATGATGAAGCAGTAATAAGAGCATGATAGTGATATATAAATACTTAAGAAAGGAAACCTCCTCCTCTTCCTTCCTGTTTTGAATTGTCACTTTTGTGGTGGTCAGTTCAGAACTTGCCATATTGCACTTGACCCACGTTATGGTTTTCGGTTTGACTTGCTGATTGTGAGGAACTCCGAAACCTGACATTTCTCACTTCCTTTCAGAATATTGCATAATATTATATGCAACCATTGAAATTAGAATTTTTGGTTTGTTTTTAGAGGAGTAAACTAAATGCTTGCCTCTACATGGTAGTAAGCCAAATTTAGTTTTTAGGTCCTTTGACATTTTTTCACGCACCAGATCAGTCCTGCATCCCTTATCTGTCATGTATTGCATTGGTGTCATGGTTTCGCTTAATTAAATCTTAACCCTGGTGTGTAAAAGCCCTTCTGACCCGTCTTTATCTGCCTGAAATCCGAACATTGACTCCCCCGTAGAGCGGAAACACTCGCTCACCCTGACTGATGCAACATTTGCATTATAGAGCTCCGGAGCCGTGGCTGAGAACAGTGGGGATTCCCGGAACGCGAGTGCAGCCCGGCTGAATGTATCACCTCCTTGGGTCTCTGTTAATATGCAGACTTCTTTAGCAGTGTGCGTTTCAATTGCTAAGGAGGCTCATCTTTTCTCCAGCAGAGCTATTGTTGTCACCCCTCATTTCACATGCGCGGTTTCCTCCTTTGTTGTAGCCCCCATGTGTATCAATCAGAAACGGTGAATGGTTAGTGAAGTAGCGTGGACGCTCTCAGCACAATGCAGACTGGTGGTGGAAGTCATGGAAATGAACGCAGGGGTAGGGATCGACTCACTCGCTGTTAGAAACTGCATTGAAACCATTTATTAAGTAAAAAAGTTGCTTCATGGAATATTATAAACACTAGTCAAAGTTTATTGATTTAGTAACTAGCACAGACCTGAGGAAGACTTTGTTGTTTTAATTAGCCAAAATTATTTAGGATGGGTTTCTTTTTTTGTTCATGCTTTTTTATGGTATTGCTTAGGTTAGGTTTATTTGTCATAATTTGATAAATACAACAAAGCTAAAAGTGTGTGTGTGTGTGTGTGTTAAATGTACTGCTTTCAGCCTTGAGGAATTGGTCATTGGTAGAACCTTGAAGTAAAAAGGTCAAAATGTTTGCCTACTTAGACCCCAAATATGAGCAAGCATATTTTATGTTGAGTTTCCACCATTGTAACTTAACTGAACTATAACCTGGAACATATCACATAAAGGAGGACAGTTTGGATTTGCTTTTTTCAACGACTTTTCTCTTTTGTGTCACCGTTCACACATGTACTATTAATTTGATAGCAGTAGTGATGTCAATCTACTTGACTATATAGTCACAAAAGGCTGCAGTTTATTTAAATATGTATATGTGCAAATGTGACAATCTTTTCTCTGACTTTCTGCGGGTTGCTCATTACCCGTGATGCCATTAAAGAGTTGACAAGTCGGTCTTTGAGGGAAGTGGGCCATGTATTGTAATGAGTTTAGTAGTGGTTTAATTTCAATGTTTGGAGTCACTCTATTAATTACATTTCACTCCGTACAACCGTCTACATTTAAAACACTAGTTGGAATACTTTTAGATAATCTAAATAGTATGTTTTATGTTAGAAATTATCATTTAATCATGCACTTTCATGCTTTTGTTTGTAATCAAATGTGGCCATGTTGTAATGATTTAAGAGGGAAAAGCGTGGCCGATGTAAATTTTTACGCTCTTGCAAATCACACTGTATAAATTCATTCCGTCTTTGTGTGATTTTTTATGTGTACTCATTTACATTTTATGTCAGCATGCTTTCATTTCAAACCCTGATCCTAGATGGGTTATGAAGCACACACGGCACCACTTGTGCCGTTGTACATATGCATGTTGTTTTTTTTTTTTTTTTTCTGTAATAACAGGTCACACTCAAGCCAGTCATGACAAGTCACGCATTCCACTGTATGCTACGGACACATAACCTTTTGATTGTTGTGAATTCGATCACGTATTTGGTGTCTACGTCAATAATTATACGAATGTATATTAATGAACCAATCTTTTTTTCTGGCATTAGAATGAAGCTCTCTGTAAAGTACCAGAAACGGTGAATGAGTCATATCTTCACCAGATTTTGTCGGATCATGATCAAAATTGTTCTGTGGGCAGATAAGACCTCGATGTACCTGTGTGCAGTGTACCCTGCTTGATGTGTCTGTACTTGGCCCAAAGAACTGCAGCTATATTTTGCTTTTATTATTTTTATCACTTTGACAGCAAACAAAGCCCGGCTTCTGTTTTCAGCATTTATTCGATCTGTTATTTCACAGAACAGGGAAGCATTATTTATGGCTAGCAGACATGCAAATGAGCCTGATCTCCTGTTGTAGCCGGGTGTCAGCCTCACCTTCAGCCAAATAAAAATAATTTCAGTCGTGAAGCTCCCATACCAACAGGTCCATTGATGTTGTGTCTTGCACTGACACAAAGAATGATAGTATGTCTTTAGACTGAGGGTTTTCTTTGTCAAGTGCCTGCTGTGTCCATTACTAAAAATACATTTCTGCAAAAAAAAAAAAAAAAAAAAAAAAAAAAGGAATGAGTGAACAGGTGCAACTTCAGATACTAAATAGAAAAAAAAGAAGTACATTTAGTATTTGTCAGGATAAAGACATGGCAGTAATCTAGAATGCCGTAATTTGCATTATAAATGAATGTTACAACTAACTTTGCCATTGTGAATTATACATTTGTTATAAAATAATGTGCTTGTGATGCTTTTAAACATATGAATGCATTCCGTTTCTTGAACACTAAATAAATGTTAGATAAATAGATAAATGTTTTGAGATCTTTAAACAGTGGTATCATTCTGTCTTTGTTGTTCATTCATTTCAGGGCGACATGAAACACCTTGAAAGTTTAGTGTAAGAATGAAAGAATTTTCCTTGGACAGTTTCCTCTTTTGATCATAGAGCAGTCAGTATTGAAAGTGATTCAAATACCATTTCTAGAAAATCACTTCTTTCTCATTTGACCAGATTCTTACAGATTTATCAATTTTAAGTGTAGCATTTACATAAGAAAAAAACAATTTCACTGTGTAATTGTTAGTTTGCAAGCATCACCCTATTGTGGTGTTAGATTGAAGCACACCTACAACTCTGTGATGTTTCGAGCAAAAATGTGGACTGCCACAGAGTTTAAACTGATTGTGTGAACATTACAGTTAACTGTTGCAGTTTAAAGAAAAAACGGGATTGTTGGATTTTGCTTTGAAGGTGGAGAGGAGGAGATGAGATTGTTTGTTTGGCGAGCAACCAAAATGTATGTTTTGCCTTACAGTAACAGAATGGGGTGACGATGTACGGCACATCTCTGAAGAGGAAGCCATGGTCATTGTCAACCACCAATCCACAGGAGATGTGTGCACCCTCATGATGTGCCTGCAAGACAAGGGCACGGTAAGAGGAGAGAGATGCTTGTTTCCTTGTTGTATCCCTTTAGGAAATCCCAGAATATAACAGCGTTAAGGTCGACTGAGGTGATGACAGTGTAAATAAGTCATGCAAAGCTTTTGGACCCACAGGGTGTTTTTTGCGCGGCCTGTGTTTTGCTGGATAGGCTGCGGTTTATACGTTGATGTGACTTTGTCATTGCAAATAAAGAGTTCCTGTAGAATTGCGCACACACAGCTCTCAAATTCCCCTGGCAACCGAAGATGTATGTTTTTAAGCAGGTTAAATTTTAGTCTTAGGTGTCTATTTATTTAGCCAAATGAAAACAGTGGGAAGCAAAGTGTAAAGCAAAAGTCCAACCTTAATGATTGTACAGTCTTACCAAGTCAATTTACAAACCCTATTTCCAGGAAAGTCCGAAAGTTGTGTACAACGTAAATGATTTGGCATTTTTTTAAAGTAGTGCAGAGGCAACAAATCAGATGTTGGAACAGAATGATCTTTATTTATTGACAAACATTAGCAAATTTTGCATTTGATGCCAGTAATAAGGCTCAAAGGTTGTGACAGACGCATGTTAACCACTGGGTTGCATAAGGTCTTAGCAAAACTTGCAAAAAACTAAGGCTACATTTAATATCACTATTTAAAAATAAATACATGTATACATTTATTTTATTAGCAGTTGCCACTGAACAGATAATTTAATTCACCACAGACTGCTTCACCCCTGCTTACTTCTTAAAGACTTGTGGGATGACCCTTTTATATCCACTCATGTTACAACCTGTTGCTACTTAATCTCATTAGTTATGACATTTTGCTCTTTTTTTTTTTCTGGTCTTTTGTTGCCACTGTCCCAACTCTGAGATGTGTTACTGGCATCAAATACAAAATCAGAATGAAATATTTATGAAATTAATCAAATTTCACAGTTTCAGCATTTGATGTGTTTTCATTAATATTATTTACAACAAAAATAGGTTTAATTATTTACGAATCACTCATGTTATTATTTACATATTCATGATGTTTCAACTTCTCTGGAAATTTGCATTCTAGTAATAAAATGTTAATGATTTACATTTTGTACTGATTGGCCATTGATTCTTTTTTTCCAGTTCACATACTGATTTTTGATCTTTGCACACAGCAGGACAAAACCATAGCGATGGTATATGTTTTCACAGCAGTCATGTTAGTAGAGGCAGTCAATCTTCTGAATTCAAATTACAAAATATGAATTTTTTTTTTATAGATTTGAGCAGTGACTGCTTTGCATTCTTTTAAACTGGTTATAAATAGGCAGGGTAGCAAGAAAGTCATGGCACAAAATTCCTTCCTCTTGTTCAGTACATTACTTGTTAATTTCACATAGTAAAAGCCACACGCGTGTCAACATAAACATACAGATCAGCGTCAACTTCTGCTTTGGGTAGAATGACAGAATAATAAGAATTAGGGATTATAGCAGGAAGTGCAGCAATCAATGCCAAGAAACCATCTGACACATTTGCTTTATGTACTTTCTTCATACTACTATGGGATTTTTCTAATGTGTCCATTTTTAAAATTGTTTTGGTGTTGGAAAGCACTCACTTTGTGTGACGATGAGGCTATAATGAAGAGATATTTGAAATGATCTGTGCTAGATTGATCATGACTGGGAAGTAAATGGCCTAGAACGCCAGCCTCTTCCTCAAGCAAGAAACGCGCCTGCCACAGAATGTACAGCTCCGGACGACCGTGTCAGTTTGTAGCTGTGGTGTTTGACGGGGTGACAAATCCATGATTATCAGCAGGGAAATGTCCAGTTCACATTAACTGTCAGTCTGTCACTTTTCACTTGAAGAATACATTTTGTCCCCATGTGAAAAACATGCAAACTGCTGTTCTGCAGCCTTGTACAAATCGTGGAGACAAGCTGTTTTGTTTTGTGTTTGGTTTTTTGAAGGCTGGTGCAGACAGCTGTGACGTGACGTTCATTTCTATTTTTTTTTGGCTAACGCTGGCACTGCACTGGAGCGACTGAACAGCACTGCAAAAACATAACATGATCTGCCTCAACAACCGCATCCCTGGCCCAGTTTATCCTCTTAGCACTCAAAGGACAGTAAGCCAAAGCTGTAGTGGTGCAGGTCATGAGGGTGGAACTGCTCAGAGGGGGCCGGTATCCGAGTGGGCCACTGGCACCCAAGTCCCACCCTGTTGCTAATGTGGGAAATGTAGAATTTGACAGTGAGTTGCTCACAGATGTTCATTGTGTTTCTCCTCCCTGTTTCAGGTGGTACGAAAAATGATGTGGTTAATGGACCATGTGTTCAAATACACCAACTTTGGCCTAGTGTCCCTGATCCACGGGGATTTTTTCATCAGACAGGTAAGATTTGATGCTAAAGCCCTCAGTGAGTTTGGTTTTGTTGTCGTCCCAGCCTTTTAGCCACGATAAAATCAGCAATAACACATTCTGCTTCAAAGCCTTAACACTAAACACATTCAGATCCGGGATGCTGCCTAGCAGGTTCTTTCAGTTGATTAGCCTCAAGGCTAATGCACCAGTTGTCACTATGAGATGAGACTATTGTCTTTCATTTGTCAACACGTTGTTTTTTCCCCCTACAGGTCTGATGATTTAAAACACACCTTTAGGATATAACCCAACTTCTTCATCCTTGCAGCTAATGCTGGCCTGCTTTTTTTTTTTTTTTGCACTCCGCAAAGTGGAGTTGCTACCCATCTGTTTGTCCCAGCTGGACAGCATATTAGCAGGCTTCTTCCAGCAATGGCATCCTTCGAGAAGGGAGGGCTGACCACTTATTGTAGCAGCCAGTGGGTCAGAGTGCCCTGCTCTGACTAATCTAGACGAGACACCTGCTGGTCACAAATTCTTGGCATATCATGAAAATGTTATCTTATATTAGGCAAATTAGTAGGTGTTGGTTGCTGGATTCACTTATAAGAAGCGTTTAGGGTATCCAATTTGTATGAATTAGCCGAAAACTAAAATTAGTTTTTTATACATTTGGTCCCTTGAGTGTTAGGCAAAAAAAAAAAAACAGCTCTATCCTAACGGTCGTATTTCTCAGAGGAGTTAAACAGGAATTTGTTGACATCAGCTCCAATAGGGGAATTGTTTAGAATTGTTTAGAAAAAGCTTCATTATGACATCATTACTGACGGGCCTTTCGTGTTAGTAACATTTGTTTTTTTGGGAGGAAATAAATGGAACAGGCACATATCCGCTCTCACTTTTATGAGCTGCAGAAACAAGCTGGAAAGACGATATGAGTTTTTTTTTTTTTTTTTTTAGGTCATAGAAATGCTTTGCCATGGAATTTCACATCAGGCAATGTGTCGGGGACGCTCAGAGAGGCCGTGTGTGGAAGGCATTTCTGCCATCCTCCTCTCTGTGATGCCTACCAGCATTCCTGTCTGTATTCTTGACATCTTTGCCCACTTTACACATCCACACAGCACAGCATGCATCTGCCCTGCAGTTTGCCATGCATCTGCTGTCCACTCAGGCCGGCAGACATGTCTTCAGCATCATTATGCACAGCATGCTTTGATGGCACACAGCCACGTGTGGTACAGGGCTTTAATTTAACTTTTTCCTGGAACATATTCACAACTCTTACCAATTTTAATTAGTTCTGTGCAATGTTGACAAAAAATCATCAGTACGTATACAGTATTTTGCATCCTTTAAAATTGTTAGTCAAATTCTATTTCTTATTAATTATATTATAATTACATTAATTAATTAAAAAGAAGCAAGTAAAACCTTTTCATTTGTTGCTTTAATTTTTGTAACGAACTGATTTGCTGAATGAATGAAAGTCTGCTGAGTGTATTTCTGTGCTGGGACCGTGGCTACTTTACACCTGTTGTGAACAGCTGACTTGCAGACTTTGCATAATCTTCATAGTATGCAAGGGTTAGTTTGCAGATGTTATAATACATTTATTCTTAAGCTGTCTTTACAATCTCTGACCATGTTTGCATTTTGCTCCCTTTTGGGCAACATTGATTTTATCAAACCACTTCTTACTGAGAATGATCTATCCATCTAGCAATTAAATCTAAGCATGTCAGTCGTTGATGGTGATGTTTTAATTTTCTTATATGATGCAGTTTGTTCACTAATTTTTAACTTCAAACGTGCACATTTGGGGAGCTCAGTTAGGCTAGCTTGTAATAACCATGTTTGCTGAAAAGTTCTCAGTCTGTACATGCAGTAAATGTGACACACCACATGCCTTTTGGATTGTTTTTTGCAATGGAAATGATAGATACTTAATAATGTCAGTTCACATAGAATTAAAACAACAATAAGATTTTATCTTCGGAGATTCAAATCTCACACATTTACATTTAATCATTTGGCAGACCCATATTTTAAACTTAAACATTTAGAAACTCCAAATTAGACCCATATTTTATCTTTTTAATAAAGTACAAAACCAAAAGATATTGGTCTTCTTTTGAATACACAACCACCCATCACATTATCTTTGACATGGCTTTGTAATCTTTTTGCATCAGCAGCTTAATAGGCATATGATCAGTCTTTCTAACTAACGAGTGAAAGGCATGAGTTTTGAATATCAATTATGTTTTAAAATGGTTTATAAACGGTTGTTTGTAGAAAGTCTACACCTAATTACGCCTACTTCAACTTTCTTATCAAATTAAGTTTCAGTCATTTTAATTTTCAGAGATAATATAGTGTATATTAGCTATTGTGTATATTATGCACTACTATTTTGTATCTGTGTATATTCTTGGTTTAGTGTGGGAACATGGTGACCAATGAAAACCTTCAGCTATCAATTGGTCAACTCGTAATTTGGTCAAAGTATATATTCAAAATCAATACTAAGTAGTATTCTTTATATATTTAGGGGGTCCTTTTTAAATATGTGCATGTACACACACACACACGTTTATCTCTGAGGACACTCATTGACATAATGCAATCCTTACCCTAACCAAAGCCTAATTTTAACCCTTACCCTAAAACCCTCAAAAAGCCCTTTGAAGTTGTGTGGACCAGCCGAATTGTCCTTGCAACACCTAAATGTCACAATTGAAAGAAAATTATAAAGACATGCCCCCTCACACACACACACACACACACACACACACACACACACACACACACACACACACACTTTGTCATATGTGATTCTGATCCTTGTATCTGTTAATCAAACTTTGCAATTGCAGCTTCAAGTTTTTGTTTTTGCCTAAATGATGTTTTACTTCATACATCCGCATAAATAAAACATAGTTCCCACATGACACACACACACACACACACACACACATACAGAGTCCAGCCCAGCAATGCTAATGCATTTAAAATAGCTTTTGACCAGGCCTAACTAAAAATCAATGCTACTCCTCCTCATCCAGTCACTGCTAATGTTCCTAATGTTTTCAAGGCCATCATGTTTTGCATCCATTTCAGCAGGGCCATTAATGTTGCTCTGAATGCTCCACAGTGGCGCTGCAACTAACTTCTGATTTGTGTTACCTTGTTTTCAGCTCTTTGCTTATTTGTATGCGGACAAAAAGCAATCAGCTTATTACATTAATGAATTTAACAATTATCCTCAATTGTTTTGTTTGCTGGAGGCAGTTAATTACCCAGCAAACACAGGACTGAACTTGTTTTTTAATGCAGTTTGCCTTTACAATTTCTAGTATCTTGAACAAATAGGCTAGAAAATGCACTTTTAAAATCACACGTATGACTGAATTAAACCTGCATTGTTTTTTGGGGTTGGGTCCTTAGGGTAAAGCCCACCGAGACAAACAGCTGGTCTACCTGAAAGACCACCTAGACAAATGCTACTACAGCCGCGACAGGAAGTGGATAGTGCTGTTCCCCGAAGGTGGCTTCCTGCGCAAGCGGCGAGAAACCAGCCAGTTGTTTGCCAAGAAGAACTCTCTCCCTCACCTGACCCACGTCACGTTGCCTCGTCTCGGGGCCACCCACCTTATCCTGAAAACCCTCTCCGCCCCCCTGGAGAATGGCAGCGTGGGCAGTGAGACTGGCACCCCCAACGAGACAGGTAACGCTCACAGACAAACATAAAAAAATCTTTATGCAATAAACATTAAAGGTTATTTTTTCCTGTACTTACAGAAATATTTATTACACAACTGCAATAATCTATTATTAGATGTATTTTGAGTGTTTTCACCATTGCCTCAAAGCCATTTCAGTTGACATCATATTGGTCTTTAGATAAATGACTAGAATAATTGCTACTGTGGTGTAGTAGTGTCATACTGATGCCAATCCTTCAACAAAAAAAAATATTTTTTTAAATTCTCAATTCATTTTGACTAAATTTCTTTAGATTATGTTTTTTAATATGGTCTCTTAAACTGAAAACATTTAAATTCATACACACTTAAAGCCAGTTTGAAAGGTGCTAAACACAGGCAAAAATAAACGCATCAAGAATCTGTTAAATTGTACCAATATTGATCTGATCTTCAAAGACACAAGAAACGCCAATTTCTTTTCAGGCCTGTTACCTTTGGTGTCGGTCTCCTTTACAAAACTGTCTCGTGATGAGTCAAGGTTCCAGTATTTGATAAAGAGAAGCATAAATGTACCTGAACTGTTTACAAAAGAGAACATCCTGAGCCAAGGAGGTCAAGTCCTTCTTTAATGTTTATATGTTTTTGTTTCTTTGAATGTTTCCTTATTTTTTGTCCCTTCACGAAGGACAAACTATATCGAACACAATGAGCTGTAAAGAAAGAAAGGTGTGTGTGCTGGAGTAAAATGTCAAACAAATAAAAAAGTAGATATGTGAGGTCAGGGATGGCTGACCCCCAGCCCTAACTGCAGATGGATTTAAAAAAAAAAACTGCAGGGCAAGACTAGAGGATACAGCAGCACAATGTACATAACTAAATCCAAGACGAATAATTCATAAGGTGTTTTAGTTATTCCTCCTTCTGAAATTATACCTGAATCTCTCCCCAGGTCAATGCAGCCTCCTCAATTTTCAATCTCATGCAGCTCCCCTGGGTCACATGACACTTAAAATGAGCCAAACCTGCAAGTTGGCAAACAGGACAGTGGAAAAGATGCACTTATTTCATATTTTACTCTTGCGTGTGTGGTGTGTTACACTTTCAGATTTAGAGGAATTGGCGAAAATTGAATTCATCTGGCTTTGTGTGGTAACATTTGGGTTATTGAATCTGAAGGTGTTTTTCGAAGTTGCAGGGGATTTTTACACTGAGGTTTGCAAATCTTAAAAAAGTAGCTTTACTGTGAACGTCCATTCTTAATCAAATGTGTATGTCTGCTTCTAACACGAAGCGTTAAATCACCTCTATGTCCAGCGTTTCCCTTGAGGCCCGTTTTAAATGAAAGGCGAGTGGTGGTGAAGATTGTTAGAAGAGGAAAGACATAACATGCACAGAACTGCCAGAAATTGCATCAAGGTCCTTGAAACCCCAGTGGTGACATGCAGGAGAGTATTTTTTCTGTCTAGAGACCAGCCCTAATTACAGCCAATGAGCAGGAAGACAACGCTGCAATTAACAAGTGCAATTTTTTTTTTCCCCAGAATTTGTGACGTAAAAGTAGTTTTTGGGGAGGCTGGAATAAAAAAACCTTTAATCTAGATTGTGTCTATATAATTTATTATTCTCTGCAACATTATAAAGATATCTTAGTAAACCTGTTTCTTGGAGCCACCCGCACCAAAACCAAAGCGTTAACAGCCATAAACCTACAGATGGAACGAGTTCCCCACGCCTGTGCACACTGCACACTCAGCTTACCCAGTGGACTCTCCTGGCTGTGGTTCAGAATCGCTTTTAAGGGTGTGCTGTGTTAATCGTAACACAGACAGACTTTGTGCCAGCACTACTGAGAATGTGGTTTGTAGACTTTAGCCCTCCTTTAGTCTGCTAACACAGCTCTGTGTCCTACAGCCTCAGCACTAACTGCAAGATGCCGTTTGTCCCCCTGCAGGACGAACTGTCAAACCCACAAAGTGCCTCAATCAGCTGTCGTGAAATTAGAGAAAGACAAAACCAGTGCTATTTATGGGCCTAACTGCAGTAGGTGCTGGATGTGCAGTTTGGTGTTTTGGCTTCTCTGCTAATTCGGTTAAAAAAAATCATCTGCTCATTAGTCATTGGTCAACAAATTATGACTGTCAGCAGAGGATTTTTTTTATTATCAGGCCAGAAGAGGTTATTTGGGTGTGTCATAGGTCACTCTATTGAAGATTAATTTCCTTACTGTATAATTTTTTTCCTTGCTCTGTAGTCAGTGGTTCCAGTTCATATCCCAGTTCGTTCTTTATCTGTGTGTCCTCTTCTCTCTTCAAGTAGCTCAGGAGGAGGGGCTGGTTGCTGCAGTAGGGTTTGTCCTTCCGCTTGAGTCTACCTAATGGCATTAAAACCTAGGGCAAGGAGGGGAAAAAAAAACACATATTGAGCACCATGTCTCTCACTGCCCTGTGTGTGTGTGTGTGTGTGTGTGTTTGTGTTATGCTGATCAAAGACACAGCTCTGTCTCCCTCTGACCCTCCCTGATGTGCTGCAGAGGTGCCCAGAGCTTGCTGACTCACTCAGAGACAAATGGGCCACTTGGAGAAAATAGGATTTGATGTAAATGTGTGTGCCACTGTGTATCAGCCATGCAATGTCACCCAGGCTAAATACACTGCTCAGCGCAGATGCAAAGCACATGGGTCACTGGCCGCCAGTGTAGTTCAGCGCCTGCAGGAAAAGTCTGTGTGCACTTAAGACAAATGAACTTTACATGCTATAAAACTGCCTTAACAGTTGGCAGGTAAGCAAAGGTCACTGCTATGAGTTATTTGTGCTGGGAGTGGCCCACAGGTAAACAGGTTGTGATAACACGGACCATTCACAGGAAATTTTCATACACCATTTAGTCTATAGGAGGGACAGGCTTAGGCTTCATGGGTTGTAATTGGCCTGCAGAATGGCCTGAGAGAGAGAGAGAGAGAGCCTGATATTCGCCAGTGTATTTCCTTCCTCTTACTGTTTACACAAGGGCAGGGCTTCTCTGATGTCATTTTAAATTACCACAGCTGCTGTTATTACAGTATTGTTTGTCACGGCGTATATGGCACCAGCAGTGCCTTGGCTCAGGGCCCCCGTTCTTTGGCTGGCCTATCACCTGAGACTGTGGCGGCCTTTCAGCACACTTGGACAGAGCTCTGGGTCCAATTACCCACACAGATAGCTGTGATGTTAGCCATTCCTAGCAATACAAAGGATGCCTATCAAGTCACAGTAAATTGGTATAAATGAGCCTGCAGCTTGCACCTCAGCTGCTTTTTGCAGCCTCATTTATTCGGTCAAACAATGCGCACCAAGTAAACAGAGGTGTGTATTCTTACACGTCTTGGGTATTTCACGGTCTCTTGATCTTACTACGCCTGTAGGTGCATAGCTCCACATCCAGACACACGTCCAGTGAAGACCGCTCTTAGCTTTTAAGGTTTTTGCAAGCAGTAAAATAGTATTAGATCAAATAAAATGACAAATCAGAAAAAGAAATGTGTGTGTGTGTGTGTGTGTATAATGAGCTGTTATGAACTATGAGTCCAACAAAAGTGTTGTAATTATTTCAGGAACAAGGAAACTGTACACCAGCTGTTAAATTAGTGAACTTTTCCCTCATGCCGAGAAGACACAAAGTCTCAGTAGCATGTACAACACAGTAACTAGTTACAGGCTCTGCTAAACTCACAGAGGTTGCCTCTGTGTGTACTTCAACACATTGATGTGAAAATATGTGAAAATAAGCGGTTTGAAAAATGAATCCTGCTCATTGATATGCATTACAGTTATTACAGCTAGAGCAATGAAAGAGCCATCACAGCACAACAGCATGGAAAGATCTGTTATGGCACATGGTTGTTTAGATGTTTTGCAGGCTCCTTTTTTTTTTTTTATTGTGATTTGATAGAATTCAACGGGATTTGGATGTTATTGGTTATTATGTTTTGTTTCATAGAGGAACTGACAAGTGTCATCTGTACTAAATCTGCATGAACAAAATGAATGTACTCATTAGTCATTCAGATTTGTTTACATAGCACCTTATTAGGTCATTAATAACTTAACACCTGATCAATGGAACAAACTGCTTCAGAGATGATTGAGAGAAATGGAAAACAAGGCATGCCACACTGGGGCAATAAGACTAAAAAAGTGAGACTAATGCCCACAAATAGAAGAGTAAAGGTTAAAAAATTAAAAAGAAATGGAGGATTAGAATGTATGAAACAAGATAAAAACAAAACAAGTTACATATAGATTAAAATAAAGTAAAGCAAGGATAAAGATAAAAGAGTTACACTGTGCACGATGCGCAGTGTAACTTGGCCAGTCAGTTATGGAGCGTAGCTTGACTTTGTCATCCAGACGTTGCTTGTTTACCTCCTGTAAAGAAGCCCGTGTGCTCGCAGAGGGAAGCGATTGCTGCACACTTGCCACACACTGTATAGGCTGTGACTCAAGCGGTGAAATATGCTGTGCTGGCGGAGGCCGCTGGTGTTGTCTCTTCTACATTTGATAAGCCTGAGCAGCGTATTCAGCTTTAAAGAACACTTCGGCATTTAGTTGATGTGCTCGTTTGCTGTCAGAACACATAGCGAGATGTTAAGGCTGTTAGCACTCTGTGCATTTCGGAATGAGAGCGCTCTGGGGCGTATTCGAGTTTACCTTGGCTCTGCTGCTAAATGCACAGAGAAATGTGTTACTTCTGTCAAAATGCTGTGCGTTTCTCAACATGCGCCACTTCCCAAAGTGACACACACTGGCTTGCTGTCGAAAGTGTTTTATCACAGTAGACATCTCACACACAAGCACTGTTTGAGTCAATTTAGATGGCAAATTAATACCTCTTTCTACTTATTGTATATAGATGTGCTTGACCTGATCCATAATGTATGCTCCATAATGATCTCACACACAAACATCTAAATTTTAATTGCGTATCATTGATTTAAAATCCTCCGCCTACCTGTCTCGCTATTTTCGTCACCCTTTTCTTTCCTTTTCCATCCTCTTTCTATAAGATAAGGCATTGAAAAGTAGTTTTGTGCTAAATTGTTGGTAACATAACATCAAGTGATGTGACGCATGAGTTTCTGAGGTGGAAATGTTTTAGTGTGAGTCATAAACATAGCTGCCAGCCAAATTCCATCAAGTTGGGACCTCGGCTGCTATTCCACCAGTCACTTTGGCAAGTAACCAGCCTTCATTTGGGTGCTAGAATATGAAAATCTAGCTACCAGTTACAGATTCTATGCTGGAGATGGAGAACCAGGGTGGTGGCAGGCATCTGATCTACTGAAATGTCATTCAGCTTTTACCAACTGCAGGTCTGCTGTGTGTTTATAACCTCCGAGTCTCTTTGGGTGGGAGACGACCGTCAGGACTCGCTGTGGCGTTCATTTAACTTTCGCATACCTAAAATACTTGGTGAAGCGGGAGCATGTTTGAGCTTATTATCCCTGCCTGTGTCATCCTGTCCTTCCAACTCACTTTCTGTTTGTGTTTCTTGGCAGGTAACAAGCGTAAAGGCTTGCAGTGGGTAATAGATGTGACCATAGCATACCCTAAAGCGAGACCCATGGACATCCAGACCTGGATCTTTGGCTACAGGCCTCCTACAGTCACACACGTTCATTATAGGTAAAGATTTAACTTTATTGCATGTACCTCTTCATACAACAGTACAGAGACTTTAACACAACTACTGTTCGTTGCAGAAAAATCCACCTTGCATATTTAATGAATCACCAGAAAACCCCTGACATTAAAGGGTTATCATGTGACCCTGCTCACAGCAATCTTTATGATTTCAGCAATTTTAGCTTTTTTAATATTATGACAACGAGAAGATAAAATGTTCAGTTAGAAATCAGAGCAATTTTCAATAACTTTTTGGCACAAACATTTTTTTAGAGCAGAAACAAATGTTTGACAAGGTGACTAACTGAAACAATCTGAACTGTGACTTGTGAAGGAAATTTAAAGGTATCAGCCTGGCTCTGGGATTATGGCCAGGTTACATGTTTTTACAGACAAATTAGGGATTCATTTTCTGAAGTAGAGGTGGATGCGTGGTGGTGTTGTTGACACCTCCCTTGACAGATTTACAGAACGACATTGGTAGACATTATATTTGCTTCTAAAGTTTTCTTAAAGTGAGGGGAGCTGGCCCTCTTATCCAATAATAAATTGCAACAATTTCTACTTTGCATCATTTATTCTAATTAAATAACTAAAATGTGAAGGACTAAGCAGAGTGTGGCGGAGCATAGCACATTGTAGAAGAGTTCAGAGGAGCAGGGAGAAGAAGAAGGGCCGGGCAGAGGAGAATGGATTGATTTTCACGTCTAATGGTAGTGAAAACGTTTCATTTGGAAATGTGTACTTTTAGGCAGCTGTATTCACAATTACAACTAAGAATACAACTTCTGCTCTGCAAAAAAAGATGAACTCGTCCCTCCACGTTGAACTGCTCTCACAGCCCGTGAGAATGCCCTCAGCCGATCCTCCCACTGTCATGATATGACAGAGGTGGCTAGGATTAGATTTTCTGCAGGCTTAGTAAAAGATACAGAGATTGTATATCTTGTTTGAACGGCAGGACAGGGCAAAGTAAAAGGCGATTTATGAACCCTGGCTTGTCGGCCCCTGTCATGAGGCTTCTCGAAAGCTGAGGAGTCATTAAGTCTAATTAGACGAGCAGAGGATGGACTAGTCCCCCCCCTCCACCCCGGGGACTCTCTAATCAGCCATCAACCCAATCAGCCTTCCTTGCTCGGTCAGCAGCTCTGCAGCCTGGGGATGAACAGGGAGGCACCCAACCAAGCTAAACACACAGCTGTTCCTGTTACATGTACACACGCACTCCTGACTGCGCAGACGGCAGTGATCATAGAGAAGTTAGGCCCATGCTGGTACAGGTGCAGAGTCAACAAGAGGATTAATCTGCCTGCTGATCAAGGAAACGCAGGGAGTGGACAACATGGAGAGGCAGCTAGACAGGAGCGGCACCCTACGTCAGTGCCGTCAGCGTTTGTTCACTGCAGCGAGTCCTAGGCTACTGGTGACATGCTGATACTAGAAACATATCACAATAACCCACAGTTAATTATATATTATACCTAACATTATTATCATCAGTACTTTATGAGTGACAGTGTTTTAATCAGAGCCATTTCTCCGGAGTCCGTCAACGTACGACAGCTCTGCTGTGTGTGTGTGTGTACTACTCAGTGAGGACCAAATTGAGCTCTTTTTCATAACACAGTGAGGACATTTTTGGGAAGTGAGGAGATTTTGGCCGGACCTCACAACTTCAAAGGGGTTTTTGAGGGTCGAGACTGGGTTTTAGGGTCAGGGTTAGAATTACGATTTGGTTAGGTTTAGGGTTAGGCGTTCAGTTGTGATGGTTAGAGGACGGGGCTAGGGATTGTCAATGAGTGTCACCTCACAAGTATAGCTGTACAAACGTGTGTCTGTGTTTGTGTGTGTGCACATGTTTCCATTGCCTGTCTGCAGGCGTATTGGGCATGTCTGTCATCTGCAGGCTGCAGGCTGGCAGCTCTCATGGTGAATAAGAGGCACGGATGCAAACACAAGGGCTCTTCCTGATTGGACTGGGGCTGTAGACTGTGCAGACACATGAAGCGAAATGTGTCATTTTTTGCTCCCGGTGCTGAAAGTTGGGGTAAACCAACTGACAGCACAAAGCCCATCTGTAAAAGAAGTTTCAAACGGAACCACACCAAAGGAGCCAGCAGGCACAACATGGCAAAAATCACCTGGTGACTCAAAAGAGCAACAGGTTAGCAAATGTGATCAGCACCTCAAATACATTTTAAGCCCAATGGGTGTGGTTAAATTTGTAACAAGCAAATGTGTTTTTTTCCACCATCAGTATGAATTTTGCCATAAATTGCAAGTTGTTCAAATCCGAATTTATAAGTTAATAGATTAGCTGAAGTTAAAAATGATCAATTTAAACTCATGAAGTGGCTAATGCTAAAAGAAATCCAAGCAGCACATGTTCCATTTTTGTCAACAAGGATCAATATTGGTACTAAAGTTATCAGATTGCACATTTTGTGTTGCTTTCCTTCATATCAACATTTCTGTTCAGTGCTGCAAAAAAGCCTAAGAATCACTAATTGAACTTTTAAAACACTTCACAGGAGTCATTGGAATTTGAATTTGATCCGTATTTCACTAATTGAACCTAAAACCCGCCATTGGAATGAATGAGTATTTACTTACGGTAACTGTCATGACAATTTGAATCTGATATGATATTAAAACATTACCAACAACTGAAATTGATGACCGCAGCATTAGTTTATTTAATGACCTAAAAATTTACAGTAATACATTTTAAAAATTTTACTTATTTAGTAAAAATGAAATGGAGGAATATATGTGCCTTTGTGTCTCCAAACTGCATCTTTGAATTGTGTCATCGTACCTTAACAATAGTGTTTCCATAGTCGGAACACACAGAGAAGAGGATCATCACACCTGGCTTCCAGTGTTGTGGCTGGGACACAAGCAGAGCTGTCAGCTGTTGGCTTTTAGTGGTGATTCAGCATGTTGACTCCGCGGTGGTGGGGGTGGTTGGGGGAGCTCCGTGACTGGCTGCCTGGCTGAGCGAAACAGCGATTTCACCCATTTAGTGATGCGTCCACTTATTTTTGCATCCACCTCCTCTTTGCTTGTCCTACAAACAGAGGAGGAAAAGGCCGTTTAGCAGCATGTTGGCATAGAAATTGTTGGCTTGCTTGGTTTTATGTTTATGATCTTACTTTGTTACTTTGAATTTAAAAATACCGATTCCTTACTAGGTATTTCCTCGCTCTTAGGCACAGAAGACGTGTTTGTAGGCTAGACTCAGACTGTAATCTTTGTGATTTGATTTAGCAGAGGATGTGAAGCATTTGCTCATTCTTTGCAGTCGCGTTGGCACGTTGCAGCCCTACATTTGACATCTGAGCCTCACAGTTTTCATGCGAACTGACCTTGAGCTGTGGTAACAATTTGCAGGGCTGTATAAATTACTATTTTGCCTGATCCTTTGCTTCAAAACAAACAGCTGAGTATTAAGTAATATTCTAGATGAATCCACGTTGAGCACTCTGCACTTTTTTTTTTTTTTAAATCCTTCTGCCTCCCCCTGTCCTCCATCCTCACCCCTCAGCACCACCGTCCCTCACTGTGTCTCCTGCCCTCTCCCCATATAATCTGAGCCTCCCAGATTGCAGCATCATAAGCCCTCTGTGAATGGCAGATGGGAGAGGTAGGTGGGTGTACAGAGGCCGAGTGAGGGCAGCAGTGGGTGTTAAATACGTTGAAATCCTTTTCTTATGTGAAGTGCACCTTCTCCTCTTTTTTTTTTTTTTTTTTTTTTTTGCTGCTGTGTGCATTTCTGAAAGCTGCTGTTTGAAAATATCTGAAGGGTGACATGATTTATAGAGTCAGAGTCTGCCTGGTCAACACGCGGAGGCTTTCGGACTGCACACCTGGCTTTCGCTTAGAGATGAGACACGAAGATTTTGTTGAGCTCGCGAGCTGTATTGCCTCCTTAAGATATATGAGGCAGATTATATTCTTCCCTAAGCTCCATGTTTAAATACAGCAAAGTCTATGCTAAATATAAGTCACACAATTAGTTTCCAACTTAACTAATTTTCTGTTTGAGGTCCTTCGAACGACTCACCCCGGCTTTGAAACATGTCTTTTCAGGCTGAAGGTGATTGGACCAATCTGTCTATAGGAGACAGCAGTCATTGTCACAGTATGTGTCAAAGGTCAGAGTTCATCCGCAATGATTGAATAGACACTTAGACACTGTGCTTCAGTAAATTATTAATTATTCAACAAGAAAAGCCCTTGATGTACTCAGATGTTATCAACAATCAGTTAACCTTTGACTGGGTTGACAAGATGCCCTGAGCAATCTGCTCTTGATAATAAAATTAACAATCACATCATTATCATATCATATTTTGATTAACTTATCAATAACCTAAACAGGAAATTAGTTAAAGAAAATAAAATAAAATAAGTCGTAAAACATTTATGAATATAAATGCAGTATTGATTGAGTATTGGATACAGCCAGTCCACTTCAATTATGGCTTCTTTACTATAAAAAAATCAACAGTTGTCATTTATAATCAGTCATTCTTTTAATTATTCATTTATAGTGTTGCAGCAGTTTACATATAAAAATTATTCAGATTATTTTTTGTGTCTGGAAATTTGGACACAGAATAAACTAACATCAGAATCATCAGATACGGTGAATACCCCCACACACACACACACTTTTTATTTAATAAAAAAGTTTGAGGACTCACTTCAAGACAAAAATAACAAGTGGGATACATTTGTCACTGAACAATGCAGCATGTATTGAATCATAAAATATCAAATAACAAGTAACTCAGATGGTTTGGAATATAAGTTAGTATTTATGTAATACAGTGGAGTTGAATAGGGTTAAAGCAAAAATACAGAAGTCCAAATACTGGAAATCTAATAAATGTTTGTGGATTTGTTCTTACTTTATATACTTTTTGCTATTTTGGAAATTTCCTTCCTGTTAAATTGACTTCAAACATGAACTCTCATAAAACAGCAGGGCGAGCATCTGTCATTTCAGGCCATGTAATGCTGGGTTGAACCTAATGCAGCAGTTTTATCGTTCAACTTCCGACCTTTGCTCTGATAACGGGTCGCTGTTCCCAATCCAGGCTGTTGCCAACCTCCGCTATGCTTCTCCCGCATCGTCTACGTCTTTCTCGTGTCCTGAAATGACGACAGCTGCACGCTCACAGAGGCGAATGGCCACAGCGATCCGGGGAAAGTGTGCTCCTGCCACGTAGACACAAAGATCAATATGGGGATAAAGGTGAACGAAACCGTGGAAATGTTGGCTGGTTACTAGAGTTCAAATCCAAAGCCAATTTTTCACTCGTTCACTAACCTTTTGACTGGTTCATACAAACTAGACACTAGATAATAAATGTTTCCAGTTTTCTGTTTACACATAATTTTTAGAAACTAACAGTATTAACATGAAGTTACAGTGACAGATTACGTTATCTGTTTCATCAGAGCCCATTAGGGAAGGCAACATTCCAGCATTTTACTGCATGGCATTATTTGTGTTTAGACAAAAAATGGTTTGTAAAGAGCTCACAAACAACTGACTCTGAACGCTGGTTGCAACTTGATGCCACGTACTAAGTGGTAGAAAGCGGACAAAATGTAGAGTATGTATTTAATCTCAGTACAAAAAGGGCATAAAGCAATAAGCAACAGTTGTAAATATCTCTTTGTGCTAACATGTTCAGCATAAAGTTTAGCAGCATTTTCATTGTAATTTGATGCTGACGGATTCTTGGGATGTGCAAATTGTGGTGGAGTGGAACATTCAGCGGAAGAGCAGAGTGGATTGATATTGAGTTTTATGCTTTTGCTAGTAAAATGTGTGTATTGTAGCTGGAACAGTGCATTTAATAGAACATAGATCTCTCAGTATCGGGTACTGGTACTGACTTTATGTAAATTACAGGATAATTATGTCATGAAAATTGGTCAAAATGTTTTTTAAAAAAGTGGAATGGTTTTGAATTTGACCTGGGTTTCATAATATTCCCCTTCTAATGGTAGTTGATAGCTTTTTTTTTATTATTATTAATATTGTTTTTTTTTTTACCAGTTCCCAGCAGTGTTAACTTGTTAATCAAAGTACAATAGGCTGACAAAAATGTATGGATCATTCATTTATTTATTTGAACAAAAACTAGCGCTGGCCGTTTCATCTCATCTCCCTGAGACTTTTTTTTTTTTTTTTTTTAATTTTGCACCGTACCATTTCCTGAAACACAGACCGCCTCAAGCCGCAGAGGAAGCACATTAAAGGCTAAATGGAGCAATTAACGAGTGGACTCCCACTGTCCCCCAACTTATGCCTGATTGCAGATAAGCACTTCTTGGCATTCTGCGAGTGAGGTTGCTTAGGAGTCATGTGGAGTTTGTGCTTTACTTAGCGGTCCCCTCGGACCAGAGGAGTAAAATTATACAGGGAAATCGCAATCTTACGGGTCCTGTATAGCACATATAAAATAAAGCCGCATCTAAACTTCATTATGTTCAACTTACTTTTTTTTGTTGGTTTGACGACATTAGCTGGAATGCTAGAGCGAAAATCACTTTGCAGGGGTTTAGAGTTTCAGCATGCAGATGAGGACCCTTATCTTAACCAGCAACAGGCAGCGCGGCAGGAGACGTTTGGCTCCCAAACGCCGCCACCAACCTCCGTGTTCACCTTGTGCAACTTTGTGCACGAGAGCAGACCCCCCAGAGCACCTTCCTGTTCCTTACGATGTCACAGCCAGAGAGATTTAGGACTGTGGAGAGTCCCCAAACAATGACTGACTGTCTGTCTTCCAAAGAAGCTGGGGGACAGACTTTTGCAGCTATAGTCCACATTTAATTAGCTTCTCAATCTACTGTAGTTTGGGTTGGAAACCTCTCAAGAACAAGAGTTTACAAATCTGAATGGTTCAAACAAGGTTGTGCATAGATGAACGGCTTCTTATTTGCACCGTTTATTACCCTAATTCATCCTATCTATTAAATAAACACAATCACGACTGTCCTGCAGGAAGTAGCTGCTACATTTCAAATATTTTGATTGGGCTTTATATCATGTGCTTGGCAAATATGCAGCTCATTCAACAGAAAATGAAAGGATCTTTTGCAAGTATCAATGATCCATTTCCCATAACCTTGGATCAACACATAGTAAGTCTGATGCTGAAGGTTATTGACAGGGGAAACTGCAGCTCTCCCCCAGCTGCCTGTCCGTACGCCAGGGTGTCAGGTTAACAAGCCGGCCGCTGCCAAGTGGGTTAGACTGGAAATGAGAGCGCTGCCGTGGCCTCATGCCAACACATCACCACCAGTTTCTTACCACCGCTATTTCATATCCGGCTGCACAACACTGCCACACTGAAGTGTGGATGTCACAATACTGAAACTTGTGTAGGCACTACACAATGAATTCTAGGATTCTTGACGCCAAAATTGAAAATGCATCAAAACAAAACCTTAAAATGTATGGAATGTTTCAACATGAACATTTTTCCTAGTGTCTGTAATATAAATGTAAAAAATGAACAGAGCTGGTTTGGCCTTCAGTTTCTTGAATGTGCAGATCTTTAAGGTACTCGGATAACTTTATTTTCTGACTTTGACGCTGTCCATCACTTGAACCTGGAAATCCACCTTAAATGCAAAATCCCGTATCTCCATTATACACAGTGGTGTGTTTTTCTTTTGACAAGTCGTGGCGGACTTGTTGCTGCACCCACACGCTGCCGCCGGCATGTTATTACTGTGTCTACCTTCTTTCTTGAGTTTTGGTTTGACATCAGACTGGAACACTAGTTATTGTGCAGCACCGTCAATTCCTACATCATCTACAGTACCTGAAGTGCTCACTGTATCACAATATAGTTTATTTTTATGAGCGGAACAACACTCTTATAACTTTAACACCTTTCTAGGGTGTCGACATATGCTGAAAAGGTCGACTCTTGCTAATGGTTAATTTTTGTTCTGTTATTTTTCCACTTGCCTGCCCTGATGCTCTAAACATATTTTAAGAGGACTAATACATAACGTCAGAAGTTCAGTACATCAGACACGGAGAGACAAACGGTGCAAACTTACCTTAGGAATGTTCTGCAGATTTGATTTTACATTATTTGTATATGCAGTTGGTCACATTTTCTCTAATTTGTCAACAAGTTGAGTGTTTTATACCAGCTGTGCTGTTGGGGCTTGACAAATTACTTTTTTTAATGGAGTGTATATCTTTTTTAGGATGGTGTTGCATTCAGTGCATTTCATTTTGCATAAATTGACATTAATAAATGTGTCACTCATTCTTAGGTATAGAAAAAATCAGCCTTTTGGGAAAAAGTTAAAGAACGACAGAATTCGTTCCGTCAGCTAATGTTTACGAAACACTGACACTATCCTGAAATGCAAATGTTTTTAGGACAGGAAACGAACCTTGTGAACTTCCCGCATGCTGTTTGATTTCGGCTGCCAGCGGTTAGTGTGAAACCACTTTTACAGATATGGCTACGGGCCCTCTTCTCCAAACCAGCCTGGCCGACAAACCAGTGAAAGCAGCTGAGAGGGGGAAGGTGCTGGATGCTATCTAAGCATGTTGTGCTTATTTTTTTGTGGACCTGATTCAGCAGCGCCTCCCCCAAACCTCAGCTGCTCTCAGCAGAGCGTGCAGCTGCTGTAGACACCGAAAGATCCTGATTTCTCCATGAATATTTCAGCCACAGGGAAGCACTGTGCCAGCCGTCTGCTACCCAAGGCCCTAAATTCTCAATTTTTTTTTCTTCTTCTTCTTTTTCCTCCCACCCCTAACAAGTGGCCAGGCGAGCTCTCATTTCCCTCTGCCGGGATTACAGAGACATTGGTTTACATTTAGGAGACAGGCTCTCCGAAAGGCCTCCTGTACTGATGCAGGTGTGAATCCCGCTCGTGTTTACATTAGATCATACATTTATGATTTACAGTTATCTTGTATTTGACCAGATAAAGGGCCTCACCACTTAGTGGAAGGAATCACAACGAGTAGAAGGAAGTTACAGGAAAACACTAGTTTTATTCTTGTAGGAGGGACTTGATAGATTTATCGTTGGCTTTCATTTCTATGTTCTCTCCAAATATTGTAGTGTCAGTCTTCCTTTTAAAGGCTTATGTGTCTGTTATTCTTAGGCTGCTTCTTCCTTTTTACTGCTTTTAGCAAACACCACTTCTAGTGGTTGGTTCGTGTGGCACATCAGTAACATAAGACACGCCTGATATCCACACACGCTTCGTGGAACGTCTCGCTTTGGCCTCTAATCACCCGATCAGGTGGCGGTGGCAGCTTAGCTCCAGTTTAGTGAAGCCCGAGGCGCTCGGCCGGGGCTGTTTGTCAAAAAGCTGTTTTAATGTCAGACATTCAGCCTTATTAGAACCTACTGATAGACCAAAGGTGGGGATTGTACTCGTTTTTCGTCTTGAATTTAACAGCACAGCCTGTTACTATGTGACCGTACTTGAGCAGGACCTTGTTCAGACTTGCCACAGAGCAACGCCCACACTGTGAACTGTTGGGTAATGAGAAGTTTCCGTAGACATGCACTTTTATCGACCAAAAGTCTGGAGTGAATCATCGGCACCTGCCCTTCTGATCCGTCGAACAAGCAGGCCAAGCCTTTTCCTGATTTGGTCATACAGTCTGCTTGGGTTCAAAGAGCACGTTTTACTGTAGGAAGTGTCCGTCTGTGCTGACACGCTCTCTGACAGTAGCTGCACTTACCCTGAGCTTTTTACAACAACTCAAATAGGAATATGGGCTCAGTGCGAGTAGAAGTGATGCCACTGGCTCGTTCCAAAAAGAGATGACATTTTCAGATAGATTTTTAAATGTGCTCAACCAATATCAATTTGCTATGTGAGCGCTTTTTGCTATTATTTGGAGATTTTAGGAGAAAATGTGAATACTTTGATGGAAATTAGGCCTGCCGCAACTAATGATTATTTTTATTATCATTTGATCTGCAGATTCTTTTCCTGATTGATGTAGTTATTAAATATGTATTATATACAGTAAGTATTTCCATTACCCAGTAAGTTTTAGTTTACCATCACATATATCTGAGACATTTAAATTTTAAACACCAGAAAGTTTTTTTTTGTTTGTTTTAAAAAACACATTGCGTCTTTTAACAAATTATTAAAGTCAGTAAAATATCAAAAAATAGCATACATATTCTCCCAGTCTTTAAATCTGTTCTTTCATTAGACCATAAATCGAAGACCTAAATATATTCCAGTTAGTCCAGTTTTCACAGAAAAAACAGAAAATCGGCATATTTGACAACTTGAAATCTTCTCGATCGATCTTGCTAAAAGAGAAACTTGATGTACAACTGGCAAACTGCTCTTTTCAGCACATTTTATTATTATCCATTAATAGAGCAAAGTCACTTTCCCAATACCTAACCTTTAATCTGAAAAAATTAAAAACATCCACTGACTATTTTTTTCATATTATATATGTAACCTTAAAATAATTTCGTCACCGTCGCAGGTTTGTACCTGCCACATGTGCAACATGTTGTTTCAGAGGAAAGCTGCTTCTGCAAGAAAAGATGTCAGAACTGTGTGACCTCTCCTTCGATTGCCTGTAATATTGCTTGTATATTGTTTCCTCTAGTAATCAATTCGGTATCACTTATTGCTTTCCTCTTACTGAGGCTGTCATCATAGGCGCAGATGTGATCTTCTGTGGTCAGGACTGTTAAGTGCAGAGGAAGCGCTTGTCTCAGGGAGGAGACTGTAACCTCTATTTGAAGGTGACCACAGAGCCGGCTGTGTGGGACTGTAGCCTACTGGGGACCCCTTCTGGCTAGGAACTAGATTTCATCTCATCGTGGCTTCCAAAACTGAACCCACAGCCAGTACAGGGGTCATGGGGTTTTCTCACAGGAAAGACAAATAATTGGCAACAACTTTTTAAATGTAGTCTTTAAAAGAGCTGTTTCTAAAGTTGGGCGGCAACTAACAATTTGTTTTCATCATCAGTTGATCTACTGGTTATTTTTTGTGTAATATATTAGTCAGTAACATAATCCTAATCCTAAATGTACTGTCAACTGTACTGACAATTAAGGAAATTATGAACACTTGTTAGTTTCAGCTTTAAAGATAAACTTATCTAGAGTTTTGAGCCTTTGTGGACATGCAAACAGTATATACTGTAAGTACATAATACTTAAGACCAAACAGAATCATCAGAATAAAATGGTAATGGTCTGGTAATGTAGCTCAGAAGTAAATCTATAGTCGGCATACAAAAAGAATAATTATTATTAAATGTTATTACTCTTAGTGGGTGCAAAAACTTTCAGCCATCTTTAAACAAGCAAATACAATCCATACGTTTGAACACTGTGAACTCTGGATGTCACAATAAGCATTTTTAACAGTTGAAGACATTGAAAACACCTGAAAATCAGTTATTTGAAGCCATAATCTTTCGCCGTACGACCGCAGCTTCCAGCTCTTTATCTCCCCCCAGTCTCTCTTGCACTTCAGTGGAGCTGGTTTGTGGAACTGTCTGCCCTGTCTGTCTCCTGCCAGGACGCCCTCAGCACTTCTGTCTTCCTGTGACACTCAGTCTGCCAACTAATGAATCCCCAAAAACAAGCTGAAGCTACAGCAAACACACACAAGCCTCTAATAGACTGGTTGGAAATAGACTCTGCTCAGGGACCACAGCTGACACCCCGGGTTTGGACCTTCCACAGCGGATCAATGCAGACAGTTTCTGCTGAGAGAAACCCAAGTAATGCTTGTTGGTGTTTTCTGTCTCTCTCTGGCGTTTCTTTCAGGATGTACCCAATAAAAGAGGTTCCTTTCGAGGCAGAGGCCCTGACCGACTGGCTGTATCAGAGGTTTGTGGAGAAGGAGGAGTTGCTGACCCACTTCTATGACACAGGTTTGTCTCGCAGTGTTGTTTTTCTTTTGACAAGCTGTGACATTAGCTGCCAGACCCCAAGGGTTCAGGGGTCTTTTGTCAGACAACATCAGCCAACATGCCAGTGAGAGCGCTTTAATTGTCCTCCTTGCTCTTTAAACACCTGCTTCTTCAGATAAAGCACCTCATTCACACACTCAGGTCTCCTTGGACAGCAACTACTCCTGTCTCTGCACAGTGCAGGATGAATATGCCGCATGCATTTTCTGGTTGCTTATAACCTTTAGGCAGCCGTTTACAGGGGTGTTTACTGTCTCCCATAGTTACTAATAATATTTAAATCTCGCCACTGACATCGGTCGGTGTGCTGACTATTGTGAATCGAAACGTCTAATTGTTTCAAGGTTGGTGTTTCCTTGTCATATCAAAAGACATTTGTATAAATTTGAATTGTTCTAAAATTCTTCGTTGGCACCAGATCACCAGAAATATTTGAAGGTTCTGTTCACAAAAATGTCAGCCTGTGGTTCCTTTTTTAAGGATCAAGTTGTGGTCACTGTAAATGACCTGACTGACAACAAGTAGACTTTTAACCTCCTATGTTGAGTCAGGACATGTGAGTTAATAACTTTGTCCCCTCATGCTGGTCCATAGTAGACTTGCATTAATCACTTTAGAGTTGTGGCTACTGTCACAACAGAAAAATAAATTCTTCACAATGTCTCTTCTCATTGCTTCGTTGCTTTATTTATATCGCATCGTGACATCCTGCCAATCTCGAGAACACTCCAACAGCTTTGCGCTGATGATTCTTTCTTCTTGTCGTCTTCCACCAGGATCATTCCCCTCTCCAGAAGGACAGAAGGAAGTAGTTTCCCGACAGATGACTCTCGACCCCGTGTGGCTGTGTTTCATCCAGTCGTTAGCTTTCGCCTCCGGCTACATGTGGTACAACGTTCTCCAGTACCTCTACTGCTGTTTATTTTGAGCGAGAGGCAAGAGTCTTTATTGGACCACTGGAAAAAGCCTCAGGATCCGTTGGTGTGTGTGGCCCAGCGTCCTCCTTGCCCCCTACGATGGATGAATGTACATTTTCAACAGAGAAGACTTAAACAGGAATCAACAAATAAACATATGAAGACAAATTACACAAACACACTACAAAACCCCATACCATGTAAAACTGATCTCACACAGTGTTAAATCGCACACATCCCAAACTCGACACACTCGCTCCACCGGCCTAGCAGAATAATCTCGCACTCATCACGACTCACATTTTGATGTTTACACCTCCGCATACACGTAGACGTTCACACATAACTTTTTATTCCGAGTTAACGAAGTGAGGCTCAGGACTCCTCCAGAACGTGTTCTGGACCAGACTCTCTTTCTCTCTCTTCCCTTCCCAGGCTTTAGTAGTTTTACAGAGTATAAAGTACGTATGGACACGTGAGTGAATATGTGTGACTAACAGCAAAGTGTCTGCCCCTGTTGTTCTTCCTGGTGAGAGCTGACGACGCCCATTGGACCCCTCGTTCGGCCTGCTGACTAGCTGGCTGGCTACACCCTCCAGAGCGAGCGGCTGGACGTTGAGGCCGGCAGCCAGCAGCTCCTCTGGCCTTCATTGCACTAAAGATCCATACTGCCCTAAATGCTCCCTGTCGCAGGAAATACTCCTGCACGGTAGCTGTCAGTGTTTTAATTTCACACGTTTTCTTTCCCATAACCTGCATATCTCCACAACAACAGCCATTGTATTTGTTGTTGGGGCTTTTTTTTTTTTTTTTAGCATCTGGAATTCTTTTTTTTTTCTAGTGTCCACCTGTCTCTCAAGGCAGTATTCAGAGCTCACTGACATAGAGGGTTCATGTTTACACTGGTGGCCCAGCTGAAATCCTAAAGGAGTGGCGGCTGTGACGCACCGCTGGATTTCGGATGTTTCTTTCTGTTTCACACATGAAGGGGAGGAAGAGGAGACAGTGCTTCAACGCTGAAAAGAAAAGACAACTTTTTTTGGGTGGTTCACTCAGCAAGAGTGGGGTCTGATCACCTGGGAAAGCAAACGCGTGGATTCCCCTGTTCACCTTTCGCTCTCCAAAATGCGCTCACACACACACACACACACACACTTACACAGACAAATAAACACGCGCACACAAGGCCACGTGCAGCTACACAGCAGCAGTGTACGTCTGAGGATCATCTCAGCCCGCCAGACTGAATCGGCAGAGACTCTTACTCCCGTATTGGACTACATAGTTTTACAAATATTTAAGCCATATGCTTAGTGTCGACAGGGTGGGGCAAAAGAAATGGGGGCAAAAAAGATTTTTATAGAAAGCTACCCTAATGTTCAGCATTCTAAAATAGAGATTTTGGCTTACAAAAGTATAGGTGTCATTACTGTAAATTTACAGCATAACCTGCCTAAGTGAGTGTGTGTGGTTGTCTTTCCGCCCCATTTTTGATATATACAATTCATGTTGTGTTGCCCTGTGATGTCAGAGTGTGACGGCAATTTCACTACGAGTGGTCAAATTATATTTCATTTTAAATTACATTTCAACTGTCATCCTCATGTCCTAGTATGTTTAAATCTTGTACATACAAAGTGAAGGAGGGGTAATTGTTGGGAATGACAGAAGCGTATCTCTTTTTATTTTTTTAAATTTCTTTTGGATCCGTGATCATTTTAGAGAACGTTTAAGTTATCATAAATGTAAAAAAAAAAAAAAAAAATGATTATCTCTTAACTTCTCAGTGTTGCCCTGTATTTTCTTTTGTGTTTTTTAGCTCCTGAGCAGAAAGTTCTTTTTAGCCTCAAGACATTTGAGCGATTGTACATCTGCGGCTGACGTGCTGCTCGCAAAGTGACACATGGGCCCCAGTTTCAAACAAGTACGATTGTTCATTTAAAATAATCAAGATTTAGTGGAAAAACTGGATTATCAAGCTTGAACCTGATGTCCTGGTCGACCACATTCCTCCAAAAAAAAAGTGTTTTCCTCGCATTCCTTAAGCAGTTGTTAACGAGATGCTCGAAGGAGCCAAGCTAAATCTGGGCCAGTGAGGAAGGGATCGCTCTTCACTTAAGAGGGAAACTCTGGCAGGGCCCTGCAATGATGCGGCGGTTCTCTCTCTGTTGTGGTTTTGAGGTAAATTACATGTAATTTGCTTAGCCTGCTTTAATTAGGGAAATTATGGAAGAGCAGCATTTATCGTTGTGCTGACTGATGCATAAAAGGTGCGTTTTAGAAGTGACTTCCCTCCTTGTGTATCACTGTTGGCAGAAACTGTGGGACATTTTTAAAAAGGGCTACCTGACTGGGTAGGAGGAAAAAAATCTTTTAATGTGTTTCATTCAGCGGCCCTTTCAGATTCCCCTCCATCGTGAGAGTGACTTTAAAAGAAGCATCATCTTCTTATTACTTTATTTTAATTTTTTACCATCTTTCCAAAGAAGGCAGGGAAATACTGTTTTCCTAGATGTGGTTTTAGCAATTAAACACAATAGGGATTTAAACAAATTATACTAGAACTGTCTGTAATTTTCCATTTTGTACTTCTCCTTTAATTCCTAGCTACACAGCCATTTTAAAACACAAAAATTGTGCTGGAATAAAACATTGTAAGATCCTAAACAGTGAAGTGTCTCTTCCATATACGTTTACGCTCCACCAGCAGATATTGTTAAATGATGATGCACTGTACAAAGGGATCGGACGAGTTGATGTGTTTTTCCCCTTCCTTCTCCTGTTACTATTACTTTTTGTTTGTGATTAACATGTTTTACATTTTATATTCTTCCTTAGTTGAGTATATTTGTTACAAAAGGTTGTGCAAATTGATAAGTGTTTTTTTCTGTTTTAAGTAATTCCTAATATAGCAGCCAATAGAAGGAAAAAAATCTCAAATGCCATAGTTAACTTTACTACATGGTTTATTTCTTATCTGGAAGTGCAAATGTCAACCTCTTGCCAGGTAGGTCTAGCCCTTGTTTAACTGTAGTGTCAGTAACGGCTGGTTTTTATTACAGAGCTCTAATTTCAGCCCTGACAGTGGTGAGCTGATGATGGTGTGAACCACATTAACAGATCCACAGATCCGCTTACCTTGGAAAGAGGCTAAAGTGGAAAAAGGATTTAGATGTTTGTGTGTGTGAGTTGTAAGAAAACTTTGCTGGAATTGTCAGTTAATTTGAAGGGATTCATGCCTCTGGACCAGCAAACACTCTTCATGCAGAACATGGATCATTTGGCAAGAAAATGATCCTAAACAAATGATTTGTTCTACCAAAGAATTGTCAAAGCACGACGAACGTAATGTTTTGGGTTGGATGAGTCAAAGCCGTGGCCTTAATCCTGCAGAATTTCTATGGAAGGACCTGGAAGAGGTACTTCATGCAAATAAATCGACCAACACTTGTGAGTGCAAGCTGTTAGAAAGAGAATGTGGGGGGAAAAAAAATCCCTCCGGGCTGATGTTATGAGCTGATGAACCATTACAATAAAGTTCCCAGCCTGCAGGGTCATGAGATGGTTTTTATGGAAAAACAAAGACAAAGGTTTGTTCCCGCTTCCTACCTTTTTCTTTTTTTTTCACTGCTCCCAAGAAAAGACAGAAACCACAGATTTGATTTTAAACAAGTGATTGTAAAAGTTTTGGACCCAGAGGATAAAACTATAGCTGGCCGCGTTTCTGCATCAGTTGAAGTGATGCTTGGAAGGTCGAGAAAACCTCAAACTTCAGGTAGCCAATGAGAAAAAGGAACAAACTCCGCCAACATTTTTAAAGGCCGGAGCTATAGCGGCTAATGCTCAGTGCAGCCACCAGATGAAGGTGTGTTGTGTCACCCTGAAAATCCTCCTCGGGACAAGCTCAGTTCTCTTCCCACAGTCACCCACAGCATGCAGTCAAACGTCTGTGTCCTCTGAAGAAGCAGCGGTTCTCCTCCCGTGTCACCTGTGATGGACTTTCTCACAGCCACTCCTCCCCTAGGCCCCCAAGGTCACGCGTTGATGCCTGCTCCCTCTCGAATGCCACGGTGACAGCAGCCTCCCTTGAGTCAGCAAGCACTAAAACATGCAGCTCCGAGGAGGATCGGGCCAGGTTGAATGTCACTGCGGCAGCCGCCGTCACCGCAGTGTCGCTGACACCAGAGAGCGTGACGGGTGTGACGGTGACAGCTGGTCAAACGCTCGGACACACATGCAAATACTTAGTCACACATCAGGAGTGGAAGGAAGGGGAGAAACATGAATTTTAATGCAGGAATAAAACAAAAGCCCAAATTCAGTCAGAAAAATGTTTCTCACGTCCCATGTTGCAGATTTTGAGATGTCTGAGATTTCTCCTGCCAAGTCAAGAGAAAGTCTTTAAAAACATTAATTGCAGAAGGGCTTGAAATCCCGAGTAACATGGCTCCATGTCATTTGAGTGTATTAATCTCTTTATTCATGAATTTAGACGTGCCGGTACAGTAAGTGGATTTTGTTTTACATCCACACAAACCCCGTTATTCCTCTGCTTGTCTGTAGTCAGGTGTTATCCATCTTCTCACCCAGCTCTTGGTTAAGTAAGCAAATAAACCTTTTCTCACAGGAAGTCCTTTAATATTCCCATCATTCGTTTAATGTCAGGAAGACAAATCACCCAGCTGTGCGATTAAGTCACTTATCTCACTCTGGTGTGTGTCCTGCTTTAAAAAGGGTGTCTGACTGACACTGCACCGACACAAATGTGAGTCAGAGGCGACACGAGAACCAAAAGCCTCCCGTGACTCCCATCACACGACTGCTGTCACCCCAGCAGAGGTGAGAGGGTTATTATGGGATGTAGCTGTCTGTGTCGCCCTCTCAACTCCTGGCCTTTAACGGGGCACCTGACGTCAGCGCGGCCTCAGGCGGCCGACTGTCTCCGTTGTTTTCCGCTTGGCCCCCCTGACTGTTCCTGGCTGATGTCCAAGCTCCTCCAGCTCTTTGTAGGAGTGACCTTTGCAGAGGCAGACTGGCAGAGCGGCTCGGACGCCGGTGTGTGGTGCTGGCAGCAGAGAGGCCTGAAAGAACGTGAACACAACTGTTACTGTGGCGGCTCCACTGATTGACTGAAACTGCAGCTATCGCAGGCAGGAATCACAGTCTGAAGAAAATATATCTTTTTTTAATCTGTCACATGTCGGATTTAGTTTGAAATGTTTTAATGTCAAATTTAAAAACTGTTTCTGAAATCATAAACCATATTATTAGGCTAAAAGTGTGTTTATAAATCGTTTGTTCCGTGTCAGAAATGTCAAATATGCAACTTATCTGCCATTCTTTCACTCCAAATAGCCATAAACAAAAATAGTTTTAATGCATCTCCCAGGATAAAACTTGTACAAAATTCTAATGTGACAAAATATAAAAACATCCTTTTACCTTACCTTACCTAACTACCTTACATTTAAAATCTATGTATAATAGTGATTAGTTTAAGCTTCAGATCTGGCTCTTTCTCCTGAAAGTCTTACAGCAGTTACCTACCAACTCATCACTCAGGAAATGTGATGCATGTTTAATCTCACCTATAAGATCTATAATATCAGATAAGGCTATTTACACAGAGCCTGAGTCAGTAGAGAAACTGAATATGTGGGCATTCATATAATTCTTTAATTTTTGTACGAGAGCTGACAGTTTTCTCTAATTGTGTAGTTTGTAATCAGAACCCTAATGCAGTGACTTCAAGAGTTCTGATGTCCAACCAACAACCCAAACCCCAAATAAAAAAACTGGTCAACATTTTTATTGCTGCAACTATTAACTGATCATGAAAATTGTCGGGGATTCGTTTTCTTTGAACAAAATGTCCTGCTTTATACAATAATAGATTTGCTTCCATTCACATTAATTCATTCCCGACAGACTGATTATGGTGACAGCATATGTGATACCCGGAAAGGGGAGCAGAGTGAGAGGTCGCAGCGTGTCGCCGCTCTCAGATGGCAACTCTTCAGGTGGTCCTGCTGCTGCAACCAAATGACCAGTGACAAAAAAAAACACCCATCAGCCTCCGTCATGTGTCATGCACGCAGCCATGGAAACTGCCTCCCAGTGACAGGCCACAACCTTTGCTTGTATTCAGGAGTAACTGGGGATTCCACACTAAGGCGAGCGGAGCCCTGTGGATCATGTCAGTCACTGTCAGCGAACACAAAATAAAACATCAGGCCTTTAGTTTCGCCGTCCCTTGTGTTACATATGTCTGCTTTAGTTCTTTTAGGAGTATTTTCTTCTTCCAGTTCCATGACTCATCCAAGGGTTCGCAAGAACTGTTTCGAGCATGAGCAGTGTGATTTATGATTTATGCTCAAAAATTACTTGGGTATTTTTAGTGAGCTATTCTTGCCTTAGCTTTATTCAGCTACTCTTTTGTACTTTGTCTTGAGAAACATTTTGGTCTGGGTGCTTTGCCTAGAAGCAGCTGTTTCTTGCTTTTTCCACCTCTGTGCGTGCACTCAAACTGCTTTTTAGTATCAAAGGAGAAGCAGGGTTTGTTTGAAGAGCTGGATCCCAAGAGCTCCCATTAATGTGCATGACACTTTACATCCAAGCTGAATTTTTATTTTAGGACCAGCAACTGGCTTTTGGAGTAAAGACACATATATAAAATCTAAATGGAATTAACATTTCTATAGTAAGTAAGTATTCACTGGATAACTATTGAAGAAAACAGCCACAAACCTCCGCCCCCATTCCACATCCACCTCCTTGTCTAAGCATAACATTATGACCACCTGTGCAATCTACTGCAGCAGCTCTGCATGAATTGCACTTTTACTAGATTATATTTTCTCAATTTTTAGGTTGAAACTGTCAGACAGTTGATAATTCTATTATGTTTTTACTACTGAGGTCAGAGTGGCTAGTGTTGTTATGCTGGAGTGTACTGTATATGTACAACTCCACTAGAAATTTGAACTTCACAAATGTGAAAAAACTACAGGGTATGTGGCCTGCAAACTATTTTCTCAATAACTTACAATATATTCCTTCACTCTGACAACTTTTTCTTATGGTTTTCATTCAGGTTGGTGCACAACGGTCTTCCGGTTTGTAAAGTCTCATCCCATTGAATCAGTGAGTTTGATGCAAGAAAAGGCTTAAACAAAAACTTGAGAATGATGATGTGGGTTTTATTAACAAAAAATACACAACACAAACCTTAGAAATGCCTCGACGGGTCTTATTTTTCTTACAGCTGTCTCTGTTGCACCTAGAGATCTCCACCAATCCCGAGTAGTGTCAATCAAACTCACTGAAGAATGTACACAGCCGGAGTACAGCACGAACTCCTTATCAATCTGAAAAACATTAAAATAATTTTTTACCAATCTCTATGGTAAGCAATTTGTTTAAAAAAAAACTTTTGCTTTAAACTTCACTGTGCATGTAAGAATAAGAGGTCCAATAATAGTAGTGCTTTAAACATTGATGCTTTATGATAATTCTGTCCTGTATATCGGGCAGTGTTCACTGATTTTGAAATTCAAGACATGATGTAGATCAGTTGATCTCCCTCCCGGTTGTCAAGCACCCCTGCTCTGCTTGTTTTCCAACTATCCCTGCCTTTCCCACTGCTGGTGGAGGCCAAACGAGGCTTTATGAAACACTGAAACCTTTTGGACCATTGTATTGAAAATTGGTTTAATACTCGAAGGTTCATTCATTGAGCACGTGGGTGACACCTGCTGGCACAGTAATTGTTTTACAGCCTTACAAAGGTTCACGTGCACAGGAAGTTTTTTGGTATTGTAGACACTCACTAAATAAAGCTGAAATGTAACTTAATTTTACACATGTCTATTCTAAATTAAATTTTGATCATCTTTTCCCCAAGAATGAATAATAATTTGAAATGGATTTATAATTATTGATTCCAAATTGCTCTGGACACAGCAAATATTGCAGGGTTCTGTGAAGTTGTGGATGTAATTATTTTAATATTTATTTTTACTATTGTGCTTGGCGCGATTTAGGCACTTCAATAAAAAAAAAAAGATAGTTTGTCCATACTAGATGGTTTCAGTAGAATATTCTTTTTTGAAGCAACTTCCCAGTT
This sequence comes from Channa striata, assembly GCA_033026295.1. NCBI lineage: Eukaryota > Metazoa > Chordata > Actinopteri > Anabantiformes > Channidae > Channa > Channa striata. The sequence continues at coordinate 7,519,844 of CM065170.1, forward strand.
TTGGGAATTTAATTGACCTTATTAAGTTGCAATAACTCAAAATCTTCCCTTGCTGCATCCATTTGCCTGTTGATCCACCGATCAGCTGATTCAGTCTGAATGAAGCTGTGAAGTGGTTTGAACGTCATCAGTCACATGCTTTTCCGCCTTTTGAAGCCTCCCCAAAAAAATTAAAATAAAAAATCCCTGTTGAGTTCGAAACGTGGTTCAAAGCCTTAGTGTCAGAGGTAACGTCACTGCCCATCACCTGCATCAGGTGTGTTCACTCACTGAGAAGCTGGAGGACAGATGAGTGGAGATGGAGAGGACAACCTGGCCTGTTCCAGCCTCCAACTGAGTGAACACACCTGATCCAGGTGAGGAGCAGAGAGTGGACGGACAGTTGCACAGGGCTTCCTGAGGACCAGGACCGAGAACCACTGATCTGGATTAATCCGAATGGACAGAGGCCACGACAAGCTCCATTAGTTCTTGAGATGAGAAATGTCATGCCCTGGACCGATGAGACCAATAATGAAAGGCAATAATTGAAGCAGAGCCTAGTCTCATCTAATATGTTTTTACTTCCTGAGAAAGTATGTGGCATCAGGTGAGAACGATTAGTTTTATCTCCCCATTTTTAATTAAATTTGGAACAAATTGTTAAGGTTATCTAAAGTCAGATATTTTTAGATGCGCAAACTCCACTGGGATATTACCCTCAAGCAGCTTTCTATGCAGCCCATGTCTTTATAGGTACATAAATAATTTAAATATGTGCAAAGATATTGTTGAAATATGAAATACAGCTTTGACGTGGGTCACTTCCTCGTACTTTTTATATTCCCGCTTCTTGCAACTGCGTAATTCCGGGGCTCATGATCATGCGCAGTAGCGATTCGTTGTTTCGAGGCGCTTCATTCTCATTGGATGAACAGGTGCTGGTCGAACTCACCTGAATATTCTTTCATTTGTTTACAACAAACGAGTAGAAATAGTTTTACATAAGAGAACTTGTTATATTCTTATTGTTTAAGCATACTTATGTTTTGAAATAAAACTCTTCACTTTTGAGCGTTGATGCGCACAACTCTCGCGCTTGTTTAGCGCTCGGCAAACTCCTAACGTACGCCTCAACACTGACCAATCAGAACGCAGCTCGTGAGGAGAGCGGGCCTATCACGATCGAGTAATAATTAGCGTTAATTAGTCCGTTAGCTGGGTTAGCGCTAATTTCTAAGTCGGATTCGCTTGAAAACAACATGCCGTCCCGTGTCGAAGACTACGAGGTGCTTTACACCATCGGATCCGGTTCCTACGGCAAGTGCCAGAAAATAAAACGCAAGTCTGACGGAAAAGTGAGTAACTTTCATAGTGTCTGAACTTTAACGTTAGTTAGGAAGATGGTTAGCTTCCATGCTAATAACCCATCAGTAACTGCTGGAACATTTCTTCACAAACACGGAAAAATTAGTCAATATGAAGTTCTTCATCATTTTACAGTAAACAGAAGGTTAAGGTGTTCAACAAGTGAAAATATTCTTGATATGTAATTGAAACCCAAGTTTATTATAGTCCAATGAATGTGTCTAGTTACGTCAGTAAAATGGTCGTTTCTGCTGCTAGTTAAGTTTAGCACGTCAAATATCGGTATTTGATTAATAGTCCAAATGGCACCTGTCTAAAGAATTTTGTGTTTTTTTAACCTTGTGTTGAACCAGTATCATAGCACCTACACCATAGCTCATTTTTAAGTTATGAATTAAAAGAGCTTACATGATTTAAACATGGACTTTATGACTCAGGGTCTGTGGATCTTTTCCAGAGCTTTTAACTGCATCAAGCTTCTGTCTTGTCATCCCACTACCTGTTTCCAGATGATAGGAGAGGATATGACTTTATTAATGCCACAGCGGGGAAGTTTTTGTGTTTCAGCAGCAAACGAGCAAAGAACAAAAAAACTTTGATTAACTTTGAACAGGATAAAAGAAACACAAGAGTACTAACTGTGCAAACACCCAAAATAAAGATAAAAAGGTAAAGAATAAAGAATCTCAATATCTGTAAACGTACATATCTAACAGAGGAAAAATCTAACAGGTGAATATTGCACATCTCTTGGTTAATTGCACAACAGTAAAATACAATGTAATTACACAGTGTGTGTGTCACTGCAGTGATGCATTGTAGTCCGCAGTCTGATGGCTGTGGGGAGGAATGAGGGACGGTATCGCTCCTTCCTGCACTGGGGGGGTAACAGTCTTGTGTTGAGTGTGGTGCAGGGGGTTCCATGATGGATGTTAGTTTTGCAAACATCTGCCAATTCATCGATGGAGTCCAGTGTGCAGCCCAGGACAGAGCCAGCTCAGCTAACCAGCTTGTTAAGTCTCTTCCTGTCTCTGTCAGTACTGCCCCCCCACACCCAGCACACAACGGCGTAGATGAATGCTAAGGCCACCAGAGTGTCATTAAATGTCCGTAACAGATGTGAATTAGTGTCCTGTTTTCTGTCTGAATGTCCACTCTCTCCTGGTTGATGACCTCAGCCCCCTCTCAGGCATAAAATCTTTGATTTTAAAATCTGCTCTTGTATTGTAGATTCTTGTGTGGAAGGAGCTGGACTATGGCACCATGGCAGAGAGTGAGAAACAGATGCTTGTGTCAGAGGTTAACCTCCTGAGGGAACTCAAGCATCCAAACATAGTGAGGTATTATGACCGCATCATAGACCGGACTAACACCACGCTCTACATTGTCATGGAGTACTGCGAGGGTGGGGATCTTGCCAGTCTCATCAACTCCTGCATCAAAGAAATGTGAGTGTGTCATGCTTCTTTAAATTTTTATTGTTGCACTTGCATTTGGCCAATAAATACAGGGCACTTTTAGAGCTTGTATGTAAAATCATATGTGTTATCTGTCATGTTTTTTGTTTACTTGTGACAGGTGTTATTTGGACGAGCAGTTTATCCTGCGAGTCATGGCACAGCTCACGTTAGCGCTCAAAGAGTGCCACAGACGACGCGATGGCAGGACCACGGTTCTTCATCGAGACCTGAAACCAGCTAACGTCTTCCTCGACATCAGACAGAATGTGAAACTTGGTGATTTTGGCCTGGCGAAGATCTTGAGTCATGAAACCAGTTACGCCATGACTTTTGTTGGGACACCTTATTACATGTCTCCAGTGAGTTTTTAAACCTTTGTATTTCACTTTTCTCTTTATCTTTAAAGAGAACACTGCACTCAATGTCAACATTCTTCTTTCAGGAACAAATAAACCAGATGCCATACAATGAGAAGTCAGATATTTGGTCACTTGGATGTTTGCTGTATGAACTCTGTGCATTATCGTAAGTTTCTTATAGAACTTCTCCAGCAGCTGGTTTGTTGCAAGAAAACTGTAAAGCTGAACATTTTTAATTTCTCCTGTTCAGGCCTCCATTTACTGCTCATAATCCAATAGAGCTGGCAGAAAGGATCAGAGGCGGAAAATTTAAAAGAATCCCAATTCGATATTCTGAGGAACTGAACACCTTACTCAGCAAAATGCTCAACTTAAAGGTTGGAACTGTATTATTTAAGAACGATATCCATTCGATGACCAGTGTAGGACAGTGTACCTGCACCCTTTCTGTGTTTTAATTGTTTAAGGACACATTATTTGTGCATTGTGTTTTCAGGACTACCTCAGGCCATCCGTGGAATCTATTCTCCAGAGCAGTTTGCTGGCTCACGTGGTTTCTGAGGAGCAGAGGGAGGCACAATTGCAGCTTCGAAGGAGGTCGGCAGACTCTGACTGTGCCCTTAACAGGGTGGCTGAACAGGCCCCCCCATGTGCTGCCGAACTCAGACTCAAGGAACAAGCGCTGCGAGAGAGAGAAAAGGCACTAAAGGAGCGTGAAGAGCGGCTGGAGCGTAAGACTGTTATTCCTACTCTCCTTACTTGCAATGTTTGTGCAGCACAGCTCAGCTCAGGGCATTTCACACCTAGGATAATCATAATTGCAATTACTCATGATGAGTGATTACCATTGCTGTGAGACCTGAGGGATGTATAATTCTATAATTCAAGTTGTGATATTTACAGTAATAAAATAACTACAATGCATCACGCCTGTCATACTAAGCCTTATGTTGAAAAGGAAATGTGTCTAAATATATGTAAAATACATACAATTAGGAAACTGTTAATCATATGTGCTACAAATCCTAAAGTTTAGTCTATCTTTTGTACATTTCATTTCAGAAATGGAGAAGGAGCTGTGTGTTCGTGAACAACAGTCAAATGAGAAGCTTGCAAGGTAAGTCTGGAAACATTAGTGGCACAATCTAATATATTTTAACCAGTTTTACTCTTTCTGCTATACCTGTTTTTTTTTGTTAGCCTTGATACTCGATTGTTACAATCAGTTAATACTAATTTTGTTTTTTAGAGCCGAGACTTTACTGAAATATTACAACCGTCTCCAGCAACAGAGGGACCTGGCACCGTTGTACAGCAAAGACATAGGTATGGGACTTGGGATGACCTCTGGACATCATGTAAATAATATATATGCCAATAAAGAAGAAATTAAGTCTGCATTTTTAGAAAAACTTTATATAGCACGCATAACAATCCAAAATGATGTTTGATTGCAAAGACTAATGTTTGGGCTGCCTGTTGATCTGTGCTAATCAGTTGTTCCTTACTGTCTGGTAGATGTGGAGAACCTCTCCCCTGGCAGGATGAAGGTCCACTCTGAGCTGATGCTAATGAGGTTGAAGGCGGTCAACCTGCGTCCCCACTGAACTGAGAAAAACTTTTTTGACCCGTCAACATTTTAGAGAACTTTCTATTTATTGTAAATGTTTTTTAAAAAGGCAATGATTATCTCTTCACTTCTCAGTGTTGCCCTGTATCTTCTTTTATGTGTTTTTTAGCTCCTGAGCAGAAAGTTCTTTTTAGCTTCAAGACATTTGAGCGATTGTACATCTGCGGCTGATGAGCTGCTCGCAAAGTGACGCATGGCCTCAGTTTCAAACAAGTACAATTGTTCATTTAAAATAATCAAGATTTAATGGAAAAACTGGAGGAAGGGATCGCTCTTCACTTAAGAGGGAAACTCTGGCAGGGCCCTGCAATGATGCGGCGGTTCTCTCTCTGTTGTGGTTTTGAGGTAAATTACATGTAATTTGCTTAGCCTGCTTTAATTAGGGAAATTATGGAGGAGCAACAGTTATCGTTGTCCTGACTGATGCATAAAAGGTGCGTTTTAGAAGTGACTTCCCTCCTTGTGTATCACTGTTGGCAGAAACTGTGGGACATTTTTAAAAAGGGCTACCTGACTGGGTAGGTGGAAAAAAATCTTTTAATGTGTTTCATTCAGCGGCCCTTTCAGATTCCCCTCCATCGTGAGAGTGACATTAAAAGAAGCATCATCTTCTTATTACTTTATTTTAATTTTTTACCATCTTTCCAAAGAAGGCAGGGAAATACTGTTTTCCTAGATGTGGTTTTAGCAATTAAACACAATAGGGATTTAAACAAATTATACTACAACTGTCTGTAATGCTTTAATTCCTAGCTACACAGCCATTTTAAAACACAAAAATTGTGCGGGGATAAAATATTGTTAAGATCCTAAACAATGAACTGTCTCTTCAGTATACGTTTACACTCCACAAGCAGATACTGTTAAATGATAATGCGCTGTACAAAGGGATCGGATAAGTTGATGTGTTTTTCCCCTTCCTTCTCCTGTTACTATTATTTATTGTTTGTGATTAACAAGTTTTACATTTATATTCTTCCTTAGTTTAGTATATTTTTACAAAAGGTTATGCAAATTGATAACTTGCTTTTTTAGTTCCTATTGCAAATTTCAATTTGTGCAGCCATTCTTCATAATTTCAAACTCTCCCACTTAACACAAGTAGAGATTTAGTGACCACACAAACAATTTAATGTCAATTTATTTAGGACTGTAACACAAAGTAATTTAGTACATTTGTTTTTCAATAAAAAAATCTAATTTTGTTTGTTCCAGCTTTCAAAGAGAATATTTTCATTATTCTTCTGTAACTATGAAATCAGAAATAAAGTTTTTCAGTATTTTGAACCTCTTTAGATAACTGGCAAAACAATGTCTATAATTTCTAAATGTCTGATATTCATCTCTGTCTATATCATTTATATGACAGATTTTTGTTAAATCTAATAACTGGGAAATTCAGATATTTTATATGTAAACATCTTTGTGCATGACCCATATCCATAAAATCAGTTTCAGTTTTTTTCTGTTTTAAATGATTCCTAATATCAGGGCAATAGAAAAACAATCTGAAAAGTTCTCAGAACAGATTGTAACTGAGTCCTGTGTTTGCTCATCGCTGAAGCCCTTGTTTAACTGTAGTGTCAGTAACAGCTGGTTTTTATTACAGAGCTCTAATTTCAGATGATGGTGTGAACCCCATTACCACATCCACAGATCCACTTACCTTGGAAAGAGGCTAAAGTGGAAAAATGATTCAGATGTTTGTGTGTGTGAAATTTGCACAGATATTAAAAGTAAAAGCCCTCTGTGGGTGATTATTAATATGAAGGTACAGTTTGTTTGAAAACCCTTTAGATTTTCTCTGTTTCTCTTAGAATGACATGATCAGATCTTCCTCAAGTCTTAAATCTGCATAAAAAAGAACCAAATTAAGAAATGAGACATAAATTTTGTGCAGCAAAAGTACGTCAAAAGATTGTCGGTTAATTTGAAGAGTAAATTAGTCATCAAAACCATGACAGTCTGGGAGGCCCTGCCTTATTTAAGAAGACAAATCTGGCTTTTGATATTGTTGCAGTACACATTTTATTAAGGATGTATGTATTACCGGATTTTGTTTTAGGTAATGGACCAAAAAAAGTCTAATATTACATGTTCAAATGACTTTTGCACGCCTGCCGAGATCCGCGTTCACTAAGCGGGAGCGCGCACAGGTTAAACGTAAACCAGGAACCAATGATTTGTTCGGCAAACAACGGTGTAAAATCAATATGATCTATGTTGGAGATGTTAACAGATTATAAATCCATGCTAGTTTATAAGTGTTGCTTTATTAGGCTAAACGTAATGTTCAAGTCACGTTGTATTTGTGGGTCGGGATTCGCTCTAAAACTGCAGCTTTATTGATTAATGCTTAAAAACATTGTTTGTGTAGGTAAAATCTTTGCCATATTAAAAAGTTATGGCAGATTACTAGTGTCGTGTTAAATGAAGGTTTTCATTGTGGTTCGTTGAATGCTGTGATCGTGACCATAATTTGGCACATGTGAAACCAAAGCTCGGAGACCAGCGGCCCATTCTTCACCACATGTGACACATACGTTCCACATGTGGGACTGTGTCAGCTTAGCACACACAGACCCGCGGTCTTTACTCTCTGATGACATCATCTGATGACATCATCTGATGGGATCATCATGAAAGAGTCACTGAGATCCATCCCGTTTCCGATCTCTGGTGTCTGCGCACAGGTAACACACAGGAAACACAGAGAGTGAGTTTAACGCAGTGGGTATAAGTATAAGTATAAGATCTATACTTGCGACTAGTAACTGATCACGCACAGCAATTTTAGATGTTCCATAACAAAGTTGGATGACAGCTGAATGAAATGCAAAGGCGCGCGACCCTCATTTCCTCTCCCCATGTCACGATGTCTGACCCGCAGCTGACAAGGGTAACACATCATCCAGGATCAGGATGTGATTTGCGCCGATATTTATTATTGCGAATTTATTCTGCACTATGACAATGACCCAAAAAATACAGCCACAGTCAGAAAGAACTATCTTCAGCAACAAGAGGAGATTCCTCTTGGAATCCTGAAACAGATGGTTTCCCCCAGAGATCCCTAGAACCCATGGTCAGAGCTAAATTCAGAGAATTATTAAAGCAAATTCTCCATGATGACTGAAACATCAAGGTTCTTTGAGTGCTGGCTTTGTCTGTTTACTACTCTTTATTTGAAGTCAGATAATAAAGAAAAGCTATTTGCAACGTTGTTTTTCCTTTCAAGTCCCACTTTCAATCATAAATTATGAAAATCTTTAGAATTTGCATGTTTTTGTTTATTCTGTCTCACCCATGATGTTGTTTCTGATTGCTATTTGGAATTTAACTATTATTGTAGATTGATGTTGTTAGTTATGCACAATCTGTTGTAATGTATTTTTTTTCTTTGACTGTATTTAATAAACGCTCATTGAAAATATTTTAGTTTTAGCGCCACCGTGTGGACAGTGGTGCACACGGCACTGACGCGCTCAACTCTCGCGGTTCGTTGAGCGCTCAGCAATTTCCCGACGTGCATCTTCACACTGACCAATCAGAAGGCAGCATGTGAAGGTAAGCGGGCCAATCAAGATCGAGTATATTGGCATCAATTTAAACGGAGAGGAAGCGTTTTGTGTTTTGTCAACTGTAACACACCTGAGAGAAGGAGCGATCGAACATTTGCTCTTTCAAACGTCTTTATAGGAATCAAATGTGTTTTTATTAAGGGACTAAACCGAGAGGCTACTTCCGAAGTCTTCGTGTAATTTTAACGTTAACTTGTCCGCTAGCTGCGTTAGCGTTAAGTCGGATTCGCTTGAAAACAACATGCCGTCCCGTGTCGAAGACTACGAGGTGCTGTACACCATCGGATCCGGTTCCTACGGCAAGTGCCAGAAAATAAAACGCAAGTCTGACGGAAAAGTGAGTAACTTTTTACAGTAAACCGAAGGTTAAGGTGATTAACAAGTTATAATATTCTTGATATGTAATTTAAGCCCAAGTTTATTATAATCTAATAGTCTAAATGGCACCTGTCTAAAGACTTTTGTAGTTTTAAACCTTGTCTTGAACCAGTGTTATAGCACCACCAGCGTATCTCGTTTTTAAGTTATGAATTAAAAGAGCTTACATGATTTAAACATGGACTTTATGACTCAAGGTCAGTGGATCTTTTCCAGAGCTTTTAACTGCATCTCACAAACTTCTGTCTTGTCATCCCACTACCTGTTTCCAGATAGTCTCTGCCCACATGTGAATTAAGTTCCTGATTTCTCTCTGAATGTCCACTCTCTCCTGGTTGATGACCTCAGCCCCCTCAGGCATGAAATCTTTGATTTTAAAATCTGCTCTTGTATTGTAGATTCTTGTGTGGAAGGAGCTGGACTATGGCACCATGGCAGAGAGTGAGAAACAGATGCTTGTGTCAGAGGTTAACCTCCTGAGGGAACTCAAGCATCCAAACATAGTGAGGTATTATGACCGCATCATAGACCGGACTAACACCACGCTCTACATTGTCATGGAGTACTGCGAGGGTGGGGACCTTGCCAGTCTCATCAGCCGCTGCGTTAAAGAAAGGTGACTGTGTCATTTAGCCAGTAAATATGGAACACTTTGGAGCTTGTCATATGTTTCACACAATCATATGTGTTATCTGTCATGTTTTTTGTTTACTTGTGACAGGCGTTATTTGGAAGAGCAGTTTATCCTGCGAGTCATGGCACAGCTCACGTTAGCGCTCAAAGAGTGCCACAGACGGCGCGATGGCAGGGCCACGGTTCTTCATCGAGACCTGAAACCAGCTAACATCTTCCTCGACATCAGACAGAATGTGAAACTTGGTGATTTTGGCCTGGCGAGGATCTTGAATCATGAAACCAGTTTTGCAAAAACATTTGTTGGGACACCTTATTACATGTCTCCAGTGAGTTTTTAAAGCTTCAGTATTTCACTTTTATTTTTTGATGTAGATGTAGTGCTTTATAACTTTACTTAATTTCCAGAGATGCATTCAATTCCTCTCATGACACAGATTCTCAGAACAATACTGGTTTTAGTGCAGAGACCATTTCTAGATTGTTTTATTTTTCTTTCTTTCTTTAGATCAAGCTTTGTATGTCACGTGCAAATGCAAAAGTTCTCCTTGTTTAAATCCTCAGAGAAATCAGCTCAGGATGTTGTTTTCACATATGTAAAACACAGTAGAAGATTGTCAGAAGTGTTCTCACAACAATCTTATTAGAATCTTAGTCAGACATTTGCATTCTCAAATACACCAATTCCGGTTAAACTTTCCAGGATTCCAGTGCATATTTGAATCTCATGCTACAGCTGGCTTCACTCCCAACTGTAGCTTTAATTTTTTGTAATATTGGAAGCGTTTGTTTGATTTCTTAACTCTCCAAACCAACGCCGTTTTTTTTTTTTTTTTTGCCCTTTATCTTTAAAGCTATATATTTTTTTCTTTTTTAAAGAGAACACTGCACTCAATGTCAACATTTTTGTTTCAGGAACAAATGAACCGAATGTCATACAATGAGAAGTCAGATATTTGGTCACTTGGATGTTTGCTGTATGAACTCTGTGCATTATCGTAAGTTTCCTAAAGGACTTCTCCAGTAGCTGGTTTGTTGCAAAAAAAGAAACAAACTGTAAAGCTGAATATTTTTAATTTCTCGTGTTCAGGCCTCCATTTACTGCTTATAATCAAAAGGAGCTGGCAGAAAAGATCAGAGGGGGGAAATTCAGAAGAATCCCATTTCGATATTCTGAGGAACTGAACACCTTACTCAGCAAAATGCTCAACTTAAAGGTTGGAACTGTATTATTTAAGAACGATATCCATTCGATGACCAGTGTAGGACAGTGTACCTGCACCCTTTCTGTGTTTTAATTGTTTAAGGACACATTATTTGTGCATTGTGTTTTCAGGACTACCTCAGGCCATCCGTGGAATCTATTCTCCAGAGCAGTTTGTTGGCTCAGGTGGTTTCTGAGGAGCAGAGGGGGGCACAATTGCGGCTTCGAAGGAGGTCGGCAGACTCTGACTGTGCCCTTAACAGGGTGGCTGAACAGGCCCCCCCATGTGCTGCCGAACTCAGACTCAAGGAACAAGCGCTGCGAGAGAGAGAAAAGGCACTAAAGGAGCGTGAAGAGCGGCTGGAGCGTAAGACTGTTATTCCTACTCTCCTTACTTGCAATGTTTGTGCAGCACAGCTCAGCTCAGGGCATTTCACACCTAGGATAATCTTAATTGCAAGTATTCACGATGAGTGATTAGCATTGCTGTGAGTCCTGAGGGATGTATAATTCTATAATTCAAGTTGTGACATTTACAGTAATGAAATAACTACAATGCATCACGCCTGTTATACTAAGCCAACTTAAAAACTTGGTTTGCAGATTTATTACAAACCCTGTTAGTGTCGTCCAAGAACATTTTGCCACTGGAGCAGGTTTGGGCATGTTGCTTGTAACACAAATGTTCAGGTGCGATCAAATGTTTACCTGCTCTGAATAGCTACCACACCTACAGTGAAGATTATGTTGAAAAGCAAAATGTCTTTATAAATATATGTCAAATGCATTTAAGTAGGAAACTGTTAATCATATGTGATAAATAAGTGCTACAAATCCCAAAGTTTAGTCTATCTTTTGTACATTTCATTTCAGAAAGGGAGAAGGAGCTGTGTGTTCGTGAACAACTGTCAAATGAGAAGCTTGCAAGGTAAGTCTGGAAACATTAATGACACAATCTAATATATATTAACCAGTTTTACTCTTTCTGCTATACCTGTGTTTTGTTGTTAGCCTTGATACTCGATTGTTACAATTAATTAGACAAATTTTGTTTTTTAGAGCTGAGAGTTTACTGAACAATTACTGCCGTCTCCAGCAACAGAGGGACCTGGCACCGTTGTACAGCAAAGACATAGGTATGGGACTTGGAAGAAGACCTCTGGACTTATTGAACCGAGACAAGATCTGAACTGTGTTTATGATTTAATATTTCTGTTTGAAATGTGGATGTTTTTAATGAAGTTTTACTATTACAGTTTCTGAATCCTGTAAATAATGTTTTATATGCCAATAAAGAAGAAATTAAGTCTGCATTTTTAGGAAAAACTTTATATAGCATGCATAAAGGTCGAAAATGATGTTTGATTGCAAAGGCTAATGTTTGGGCTGCCTGTTGATCTGTGCTAATCAGTCGTTCCTTACTGTCTGGTCCTAGATGTGGAGAACCTCTCCCCTGGCAAAAGAAGGTCCACTTTGCAAGAGAGAGCAAAGAGAACCAGTTACCTGATAATCGTGAGTGTGAGACTTTCCACGAGCTGATGCGGAGGAGGTTGCAGGCGGCCAACCTTCGTGCCCAAACACTGAACGAAGTGGAAAAGGCCTGTCGCTTCAAGAGCAGTCAGATACTTGGCATCCGGTGATTGATAGAGACAATATCAAATTGTGAACTAACGTGAAAGCGATGAGTCATAATAACTGGATGTAAATTAAGCTCTTTATATGTGTGAGGGTGATTTGTTATATCAGAAGAATATTTGGTTTAGCAGTGTAATGTGTGGCTCTATTATTTTTAGAGGCAGCTATTATGATTAAGTGTGTTTCTTGCTGTATGTGTCTATATATTTCAGTTCTTTTATTCATAAACTGCACGGCAGAAGGCACAAAAGTTACCTTTTTTTATATTTTAGAATGAATGATAAAACTATTTGAAGAAATAACTCCTGAGCCTGTGACAGTGAAAATAATGGCCACTGTCTATGTAATTGTGATTTTGTTGTATTACAAGTGAGAAGCACTTAATGCGATTCATTATTACAACTGATTTATTTAAAATAGTCTGAAATTAACATTTGCAAAATGTTTATGTCCTTAAGGTGGCTTTTAAATAAAAGTATAATAGTTTGTTAAATATATATTATATAATATTGCTAATGCTTGTACATAGTTACATACACTTACATCAAATTTCTAAATTCTATGAGCAGTTTGAAGGAAAAAAAAACCCACAATCACTTATTACATGAGCAAAACTGATACTTTCCACACGGGGTCATCAGTTGTCCATGAAAATCAACCACTGTCTATGAATGAATTTGACCAATGATTATGGCACAAGCCCATTCACACCTTTAAGTTCTTGATAACATTTTGAAGAATTACTGGGGACTTATTTCGTAAAATCAGTTAAAGTAAGTTTGCATTTAAAATGAAGTAAAGTGCTACATAAATCTTTATTTATGTAGCATTTTTAAACTATCAATTCAGTTAAAAAATATATTAATCAATTTAACAGACTACACGCAGGTGAACACAGTGGCCATTTCATCAGCATTAAAAATTAAATATGTCAAGAAAATTGGATAAATATGCATACACGGCAGATCGGTTCACTTTTTTAAAAATGTAATGCAGTAATATATATTTACATTGTATATTCTGGGATTTGTGTTTGTTTGTTGTTGCAGGGTAGTGTGTAAACAGCACACGGTTACAATGTACAACAATATCGCGAGTAGACGGTTGTTGTGGGCGTGCGTAGCAACCGTTGTTGTCTAGCCATGCCTCACTCGCAAATTTAGCCAATCAGATTCAACTTTGTGAACTTTGCCAATAGGAATCTTTGGAGGGCGTGTTTTATTCTCGCCTTGTTCCGTGTGGAAGTTTGCCGGCTCGGGTGCAAAGTTTCAGCCGTCTGCAAACGAGAGCTCGTCGGCAAAACGGATCTGGACCAGGCTGGTACAGAACACAGTGTTCCAACACGGGATCCGGACTCGATCTTTGGATTCGTGTAGCTCGTGACTGTCGTTTGAGCTAGCCGAGAGATGCCCGCGCCGCTGGACAACCACAGTGAATGAAGACGCTCCTAGTCCTGATCGTATTGTGTGCTGGGAGCCAGCTAGCTTAACGTAGTTAAGTGGTTAGCTCCGAGTTAATCTCCAGAGCTAGCTAGCCTAGCTGATGTTCGAGTGGTCTCACAAAAAGACGCGTTCAAACCAGATTTAACTTTACGCGGAACACGCCAGGAAAATGGCTTGCGAGCCTAATCGCGTCCGGCTGCTATGTATGCTGTCGCTGACTTTTGTGTTTTTCATCGTGGAGGTGGTGGTCAGCCGGATCACCGCGTCCCTGTCGATGCTGTCGGACTCCTTCCACATGCTGTCGGACGTCATCGCGCTCGTGGTGGCTCTGGTCGCCGTGCGGTTCGCCGAGAAGACGCAAGCGACCAACAAGAACACGTTCGGCTGGATCCGGGCGGAGGTGATGGGGGCTCTGGTCAACGCCGTCTTCCTCACGGCGCTGTGCTTCACCATCGTGCTGGAGGCGATCGAGCGCTTCACCGAGCCCCACGAGATCGAAAGCCCGGTGGTCGTGGCCGGGGTCGGCGCCGCCGGGCTCCTGGTGAACCTGCTCGGGCTGTGCCTGTTCCACGGACACGCCGGCGGAGGCCACGGGCACTCCCACGGAGGTCACTCTCACGGGAACAAGAACAAAAGGGGCAAATCCGGCAAGTGTCAGAAGGCTGGGAACGGGTCCTCAGGGGAAGAGACCAACAACTTGGTGGGGAGTCACAGCAGCCCCGGTGATGTGAAACCGAGAAACGGTGAGTGTGGACAACTGGGATCTTTTCACTGCATGTGTTTTCAGAAAACGTCTCTCCTGTTGTGAAATTATGCACATTAATATCAAAGTGAACCTTCGAGGCCAAGAGAAATCCACCACAGTTACCATTGTACCAGGGTGTCCCCCCCCCATCTCAGATCTCACATCGTTTCCTTTTTGGCTGTGATATTCACACAACTATGCGCGTTATTAGAAACCTGTTGTTACTCTATCCATGGCAACGTGCTCCCCAGTGACAGGAAAGACGGAGCCTCAGGTTTCAGGCTGTGTGAAGATTGACCCCAGTCAGCTGTGTGTGGAACCTCCTGTCTGCAGACCATTTTCTCCTCCACACTTTCATCCCCAGCTCTGTCGGTTTCAGTTAATGGAGGCTGTGCTCCCGGTGTCTTTGTGCAGTGACCACTCACCGGCTCATGCATCAGTGTAACCAAGGAGCCGACAGCCCCTGACACACCCAGGGCTGTAAATGAATGACCCAGCCATGTTCCAGGATGGAGAACAGCAGCCAGAGCATTTTCCTCAGTACTATGAACTGCTGCCTAGCTGCCTACAGTTACTGTTAAAATAGGCTATATATAAACTCAAATGTAGCTTTTTTTTTTGATGTTCCGCATGCTTTGGCTTTTTGTTCATGTAATCCACTGTGGTTCTCCACTACATAACCTCAAGCAGTTATACATTAGCACAAACCCAGTCCAAAGTATGAGTTGTCTTCCACTGCAAATCTAAAATGTTGTTCAAAGGAAAGAATTAAAAATATGTCAACATAATACACAATATGCCTCAGTAATTTCTCTTTAATCTCTTGACTTTGAATTAATCTCTTGACTCAGAATAAAGATGTGCAGTTTAAAGTAACCTTACAAGCTTTTTTTTAATAGCATTAACTACCCTCTGGATTTATGTTATTTATTTGATAAGAGCACGGGTTTCAGACCACAGTATTTTATTTTATTTGTCATCTCTCGATGTCATTGTGCCACTTATGCTACAGTTTTAAATAATACATTAGTATCTCTGTGTCAAAGTCCATTTGATTATTTAACACTTACTCCATGGTCCTGTAAACTAAACCAACCTCTATATTTTTATCTCTAGAAATCATCTGTAAAGACAGCGCAGAGGTGCAGATGAATGGCAACCCCCACTATGAGGACATGGACCATGACCAGGACTCGGGGTCCCAGCTTAACATGCGTGGGGTGTTCCTGCATGTCTTGGGTGATGCCCTGGGCTCCGTCATCGTGGTTGTCAATGCTGTTATCTTTACCTTTGTGTGGAAGCCCTGCAAAGCTGATGAGACGAGGTGTGTGAACCCCTGTATTAATAGCCACAGCGAAGACCATCGTCATTTCAATCACACGCTGATCGACCTGGAGGATCGTAGTATGCAAGATGTCACGTATGCTGGCCCGTGCTGGGTCCTCTACATGGATCCAACTCTCTGCATCATCATGGTGGGAATCCTGCTGTATACTACCTACCCACTGCTTAAAGAGTCAGCCCTCATCCTGCTCCAGACTGTGCCCAAGCAGATCAACATGCACCGCCTCAACGAGCGGCTGTTGAGTCTGGATGGTGTGCTGGCCATCCATGAGCTGCATATCTGGCAGCTGGCTGGCAGCCGCATAATTGCCACGGCTCACATAAAGTGTCACGACCCCACATCTTACATGGAGGTGGCCAAACGCATTAAGGACTTCTTCCACGATGAGGGCATCCACGCCACCACTATCCAGCCTGAGTTTGTTACGTTCAGCTCAGAGTCGCGAGACTCCCTCTGTGAGCTGTCCTGTCGGACTCAGTGTGCTCCCAAGCTGTGCTGTGGCTCTGGGGACAAGCAGAACCCAGGCTCTGACAAGAAGGCCAGCAGTGACTGCAGGGCCGCTGCGGTTTCATCTCTGGAGGTGATCAGTGAGACCCCAGAGCAGGCCGAAGTCGGTCAGCGGCGCCCTCGGCCAGAAAACGAGGTTAACAACCCTAGAGAGGTGGAGTCGTCTCTGTGAGATGTGGGGATCAGAGAGATGCAGAGGAAAAGCTGGAAAACTACCACTTCAGGCAAAATCATCTTTGCCATTTGCTGGACACTGTTATCTTTGGACCCATCATTGTCCTGATAAGGAAATATTTGCCTTAGCCTTTCATCATTTTTTTTGACACCTTTTTTATGGCTGAAAAATTCTCCAAGTGTTCATGCGTTTGAGCCTCAGTTTCTTTTCATTCTTCTTCTCTCTCAATCTGTACTGTCCCTCCCAGCATTTCCTCTGCCATTTTGCCCTCTATATTGTCTGTTGCCCTGGCAGTATGATGGCGATGCATGTTGGGGTTCACTGACCTAATCTCCTCCAGGACTGGAGTGAGGCCTGCATGCGTGTCCCTCCTTAGCACTGTGTTGTGATGCGTCATTTTGTCCTGTACTTCTGTGCCAAAGCTTCTCCCTGCAGGACTTACGGGGATCAGAGGGACCCCCTCTCCTCCAAAAGGTCACGCACACAACATGAAAGTCAGAGCACACATCACTAGTTTCTCTAGTTTAGCCTATGGACCTGCTTGGCAACAAGTTTGCCTTTTTATTTTTTACATTTCCTTACTCTTAGGCTCCAAATGTAAAAGTATTTTATCACATAATAATTTAAGTATTTAAGTTATTAGAAATGATCTATTGCTGTAGATGCTGTTTGACATATTTAGTTTGGATGATAGACTTGTAATTTTCTGTAATGATTTTTTTATTTTATTTGACAGACTTTCTTTGCTGTAGTTAATTTACAAATGTGATGTTTTATAATGATCTTATTTTAGCCTGAGCTCCCCTCTCACCTTGCTTTTTAAGTACAGAACTGCTGTGATATAGCACTAAGTATAGTACACAGTTTAAGTGAACTTCTTTCAATGGCACTGTCACCAACTTTAAATGTTAAGTCATAAATGTGATGCCTTAACATCAAATAGGTTTAGGTCTCTGGTGTAGAAGTGAGCACTGTATACCACTGGTGAAACACTATCCTCTTGTGTGAATCGGAACTGGAAAGCTTTCTGACAATTTTTTATTTTTTTTTTTTTTTTTGAAAGCTTCATGAATGTGTTCGGCACCTTGTCACAATCCATGCGGAGGAACTTTCTATATTTCCCGGACATTTTCCTAGGTTTTCATAAGCAAACTGAGACCTGGTGTTCGAAAATTTTGAGCTCCGCTAAGAGCTCCAGTTGCTGCTTACCGGCACCAGCTGGTATCCTCCAACATACTGTGTAGGGAATGACTCATAACGTACCTGCTCTGTCCTCTGCTTTGTGCAGGTCAGCAGGCTGTTTTTGCTGAATTAAAGTCCGTACGGTGGCCTTTGAAATTCTCTGAATTTTCCCTTCTCACCACAGAAATCATGTAAAGGCGAGCCATCAGTACATGTCAAATCTCCACTCCCAACTCAATGTGTATGCAATATAGAAATATATGCTGGGAAATGTACTTTGACATGTTCCTTTTTCACTTGTAGTCTCAGTTTCCTGGGATTTGAGCTGTGTGCAAATTGAAAACAGAAGTTTTTTTGTTTTATTATTCTTTTTTTTTTTTTAAATATCACATGTCAGTTGATGTGTTTTTGATATATCTATATATATACACAAATAGTACCTGTTCAATGTGTCTATGTGAAATGGATAAAAAGAAATGGGTGTTTGGTACAGCTGATCAACCTAAAATTGTTGTTTGACTTATTCCTTATTTGTTGTAACATTTGTATCTTGAATATTTTAAATTGAATTTGCATGGAGCACTCTGCAACCAAGTAAACTATTTTTATGGGGCAATTTCTAAAACGGAAATCAAGAGATTTACAGAGGTGACAATGGACCACAAACAGGAGTCACTTCCTACGTAGGAGTTGAGTGGGGGGTTATTTGGAGTTGAAAGTCAGCTACGTATTTATATATTTCATACTAGAATGACTAGTTTACTTGGCATTTATTTGTTACACTGGATAAACAATCATATTGTTTTATTGCTGAACAGTAGGGCCTTAAATTTTTGTTTAAACATATTTTACTAGTTTTACAAATATCTTTTTTTTTTAAACAACTGTTCGTCTATTTCAGGTTTCTACTTAACTCGTCATGTACAAGTAAGACAATCCATAAAAATACCAAGTAACTAACAGTGGGAAATTTCAGACATCATAACTTGTAATGTGTTGTCCTAAATGACCCAAAACCAGCTATGATCAATGTCAGTCCCGACTTTGGTCCGTTGTTGACTTTTGCCTATTAAACCCACTTGAATTACACAAAGTGTGAAGGAGATTAAAGAGATTTGGGGTTTAAAGAAGCTTTGGTTGTGCACAGCTCAGCATAACTTCATTATAATTAGTTTTCACTCCGAGTGCTATTAGAAGTGTTGCTTTCTCTGCTATAGCTTTGCAAAACACCTGTTGTGCTCTTATTTGAGAAACAAATCTACGTCCAAAATGAAGTACACCCGTTTCAAAAATATTCATTTAGCATAACAAAGTTCAACGTTATAAAAGTAGAAATGGCTTGTAAAGCTGGTAGGAGCCACGCTATAAAGAACGAGAGTCTGAACCAGAGATTTATAAATCTCAACAGTCGTGTCGGCCTAATCTTTGAAACCAACAGGATGTTTGCGGCTCACGTTTTCGGCCGTGCCACAAAACCTCAGACTCCTCTAAACAGTCATAATGGTGGGAAATGCTCGTGAGTCGTAAGCCCGTAATTAACGCTTTTTACAACTCGGCTCTGTGGTGGAAAGAAGCCAGGCAGTGGCTGAGTTTCCCCTGGAGGACTGGTGGGGCTGATGGAGCGGCCGCCGGCCCGTGGGGACTTGTGTAAGGGGCCCCGGGGGAATTCCAAAGGCAAACAGCCCGGGAGCTCTACCCAGCATTCCTCAGGGCTGCTGTCTGTCCCCGTCCGTGTGGACACAGACACACTCATGCGTGAAGCAGCTCTGTGCTCGTGCTCTTTGTTATCGTCAGGTGTTTTTTTTTGCAACTTTGCTTCAGCTCATTGTATCCAACAGCAAAGTGGGTCAGAATTCAGTGGCTGGTGAAATGTCACAGTTTATTTCTAATATGAAAATGGGATTTGAAAGGTGCTTTTTAACACAACGAGGCAACGTTAATACATACTGATACATACACTGGTCATCTAAAATATTGACTAGTAGCATTTGTTCTCCAAAATATTGAAACTTGTGGTATCCTCTTAACTGCAGCATGACTAAACCTGTTCATAGTCATGTTTAATATTGTCAGGTTCAGCAAATGACTCATAACTATCAACTTAGTTTGTTGCAACTTTCACCATTAAATAGAATTGAACGACTTGACGCATGATGAACTGTGGAATCTGATTTAGAAAGATATCAGCAATCGCAGCTTTTGAGTCGTCCTGGGGAAGCTGCTGAAAGCTTTTCACACTTTTGTTTGGGCAGTTTATCACGTTCTTCCTGACAGACCCTCTCGAGCTTTGTCAGACTGGGTCATTTTCACCATCCTTGGTGATGTCGGGATGTTGTTTACCTGCAGCAGCTTCTTCCGACTGCTGAGACCTGGCTGAAAAAGACCCCATACCTGAGAATGTTGGGGGGATATTCTGGGTGTGAGTGTGTGGTTGTGCCTGGACCGTGTAGCGTTCAGTCAACACAGCATTTTTTGGTGCAGTAATGTGCGTTCGCTAAAACTAAAGAGCCATTGAACAGGGTGCAAAACACCCAAACGAGATGTCCATGTTCAGATTCTCATTGTGTTCCCGACTCCCACGGAGATCCTCAGTTATCGTAGAAACGGGTGTCTGTGAGGTGATAATGGTTTCTCTAGTGAGATGCAGAAGTGCAGCCTCTCTGCTTCCTGTGAACAGAGCCAGGCTTCCTGTTTCCCCTGCTTCCAGTCATGTGTTAATGAGCTAACCTGCGTATGAGTTATCACCCATCTCACCATTCTCTTGACAAGAAAACAACCGAGATTGCTTCAAAAATATCAGTTGCTATATAAAAGTATGTTGTTGTAGCTATTATGCTAATATACGTGAAGTATTACCGTCCTTTCACTGGGACCACAGAGTGACGTTTATTATAATGAGGTGATTTCTACTTTATTTCCAGGTTTGGTCTTTAGAAATTATCAGAGAAGTTGAAGAAATAATTGTTGCTTTATGTGCCTGAGAAAATTCTACATCTTAAAATTAAAACATCTTAAGTAAAAACAAACATTTAGATTAGTTGAAATCTCAATCAGTCCTTCCAAAAATAGAAAGCCTCGTGTGCCATATTGGCTTAATTGCTTGTGAATCAAAATACAGTATTTTCCTCATATTCTGCATATTTTGCCACCATGTGACTGATTTCTTTTCTTTAGTGAAACGCCGGCTGCTCAGTTTCTGACTTTCTTTAAGCTAAATAAATACAAAAATACTGAAGCGAAACCCCAAAAAGCAGAACTTTTATCTGAATGTGATAAAAATGCTGCAGAACCGCTCGGTTTTGTGTGCGTCAGCATGTGAGTTGACTCCAGTGCTGAGCTCATCACTGAGATGTCGATAGATTGAAGTTGCGCCACTTGTAGGTTTTTCATTTCCTTTTTCCATACTTTCTCAAATCCTCTCAAATTTGCAAATGTTCAGCCCAGAAAGTGAGAACAGAGAGAATCACCTAAAAACCTCTGGGTTTTCCTACAGGACTGACTCTCCCACACTCCTCCCAGAAACCTTTAATCCGACCACATGGCAGGTTTGTTCCCAAAAAAAGACCTGTCCATCTAAGAGACGGATTAGGAGGCCTGGAATGTTAACCAGCTCTCTGCTGCTGCTGCTGCTGCTGCTGCTGCTGCTGCTGATGATGATGATGATGATGATGAAGGGCAATGGAGGAAATCTTCAACAACAAACTACTGTCTACATAGTTTTGCATTTAAATTTCTACAGAAGTAAAAATAAACCTTTTGTTGTGCTCAAATATCAGAGTTGTTTGAAACTAATAAGTAAAATCCGCTGTTTGCTTCAACCCAGCATGAGAAGCCTGAATGTCAAGTGTTGGGGATTTCCATCATACGAACAGCTACTTCCCCCTCTACACATGATGAAAAACTGAAAGCATTAAAAAGTTTTACTTTTTAGTAAATCGGATTACTTGCATGTTTAAAAAACTTCACACCCCTCGTCAGTAAACGGGAAGCTAAAGCCCACGCAGGCTTCAGAGAGCCCAGCGTCCCCCCATTGAAAGTCTCTATTTCACGTCTAGGCTCCCGTTTGTTGTATAGACACAACTTTACACTCTCCCATTCACTGTAATTGTCAGCAAGAAATTTAATATCACATTTCATATTTCAATCAAGGCTTTCTCCAGCCTTTCCACAACTGCCAGCCTGCCTCACTGTTGTCGAATGAGAGCCACCCTTTCTAATGTTTTCATGTCGAGACAATTAATATTGTTCATTTCCAGATTTACATCCTTAGGAGGAGGCTACAGCTGATGAATTATAAACGAATGGAGCATAGAAAAGTAATTCTTCAATCACTAAACATCCAGCTAAACTGTACCTACGCCTGCTGATACTGACAGGGAATGTTTATTACACCCTCCTAAGTTCATTTCGATCACATCAGCACATGAAGGGGAGGAGGCGACTTTGTGCACAGTCTGTCCGAATGTTTGGAATTCCTGTTAAATGATAAAAATCCGGTGACAAAGGAACTGTGAGGTGTGAGGGGAAAGACTTCGGGTTAATGTTTCACTGATTGACCATACTGTACCTTATCACCCGCCCAGCTCGCAGACTTTGATCACCGGAGTTGAGTGAGTTCGACCAGCAACAGCTAATTCCTCACTGATTAAATGAGGGCCAACAACCGCGGGAAGAAGAAAAGGTGTCGCCTCCAAACTCTCCCCGCCTCGCTCCTCCATCTGCATACAGTAAAGGTAAATGGGACATTTGACGCCTGTTACAGGCGAGACACGTCAGTGTGAGCGCAGCAGCGCCTCATCCCGTCACGTCAGTGAGAGATGATCACAGACCAGTTAAGACTGATTGAGTGCAGAGATGGAGGAAGTGCTCAGATCATCTCCCTGAGTCCAATCATCATCAATCATCAGTGTAAAAGAAGCAAAGGTCCAGCACAAAAACTTTACGCATGCACATTTTAGAAGAAGTTTATTATTAAAATATATTTAAACAGCATAAAGTAAATGGATCATTTCAGAATAACATGTATCACTGCATTATCTTTTATAAACATTAGTTATGAAGCTCGTTGGGACTATGTGCTGCCACGTGATTAATCCACAATAAAAGTGATACAGCAAGATTTAACACGTAATAAAAAGAGGGATGAAGTAACATGAGATGTCAACACATAAGTAAAGCACTCTAAAACTGTTGTCAGCCTGAGAAACGTACATATGTAAATGTACTTATAACAATGATTTAATATTTTCTCATTATTTTGTGTAAATAATAAAGTTAAAAAGAAAAGATTAAAGGGAATTAGTTTGACTATGAAAAACAATCTATTAGTAAAAATATTGCACGACATTACAAGGTTTAAATATTGTTTTGCTTTTATACACATACAGAAGAGACGTCTGAGAACTAAAAGTATAATACAGTCTAATTATACAGTATGTGAAGCTATTTTAATGTATCCCTGTTTGTTTCTCTCCTGTAGGTATGAATCACTAAAAATACATCAGTAATTATTCACATTTGTAAAAATATGTTAGAGGCATAATTTGATTGTTTTCTCACTAGTTACGTTATATCACACAAAAAAACAGGATAATTACATTTAAAAAAGAAGATCATTGTTTGTGTGTTATGATGACGCTGCTCCTCCAGCTCACATCTCTGGAAACGAACACACAGTCAAACTCTACTTCCATTAGCCGCCTCCCCACCGACACACACACTCGTTAGTCACACACACTGTCATGAGGAAGTGTGTAATAGCTGACTCACTGCTCACATTCAGCACAGCATGCCAGCATTTGGTGTGATATTGACTGAAATAACTAATAATAATAATAGTGTTTTTCATGAAGTTTTCTGCGGAGATTCATGGTCCACAGAGGAGGAACCAACAGACTTTGCGGGTCATCTGATGCTTTTTGTAAAGACCATGTTGATGTTTCTGTTTGAAAATTTTGCTTCAGATGTTCATGCCCTTCACTGAAGAAGCTGTAATGGCCAATAGTTAATGACTTACTCAATATCATCAATACTGCATTTATCGAATTTACAGTGTTTCTGAAAACCCAAAACATTTAAATCACCATAAATAAAAGTACTTGTTACACTGAATTATTTTAATTTGATTATTACCCACTTCCTGTGTTTATTACTTAATAATTGCAGTTGTATAATCAAATTAACCTAATTGACCATCTACACATTTTGATAATCATATGTTCACAATCTGACAATTATAATTTATTTACTTTATGAACTTCATATCATATCAATTAAATCTTATTTGTACTATTGATCAAATCCCAAAAACGAACTAGTAACTATAGTTAGCATTTAAAAAAATATATTATTCTCTGACGTGTAGTGAAGTCAAGGTTTGAAGTAGGAGAAAATGGAAATCCTCAAATGTGCTTATGGTCACATCTGTGTTTATTAAGTCAATGTTCAGACTCTAAACCTAAAAAGTACAGATATTATCTCGAAGATCAGGACTTGTTTTTGTTTGTTAGTGGTAAAATCAATTCTGGTTGAAGTCGTTAACTAATCATTATATTGAGGGGTCAGGGTGATTTGGACGTGCAGATGAAAATGTTCTTCTTGCATTTTGGGGAGTTTTATTGTTTCCATGCGTCCCTCTGGATAAAATCCCCGCAGCACTTGCTTCTCATTGTGTTGGAACACTGAAGCCTGAGACAGCTGCACAGATAAAAGTTCACCAGCTGGAAGTCAGCAATGAGTTTATTTGAACAGTCACGTTCAGACTGTGGAAACACTTTCTCCGTATTTGTCCAACATGTTTGAACTCGCGTTTACTTAAGGTGTGGAGCTTTACGGCTACATGAGCATTGTCTTTTTACATATACATGTATTTATATGTTGTTATTCTGCCCGTTTTGAACTCGCTCACTCTGACTTCTGCAGCTGCTGTCCCAGCATGCACTGGGTGGGAGACAAGGTGTCTGTCAGGGGGCAAGTGCACAGATGTGTAGATTTACATCCGCCACAGTTCACACCTTTAATGTCTGGTTTATGCTGGAAACGTGTGAAACTCTAACTCGTGGCTCGGAACATTAAAACATCTCACCTGATAAATATTTTATCTGCCCAGATATAGAAAGCCTCATTTTGCCAAGATGCACGGGGACTTTAACTTTGATTCTGTTGTTGACTCACCCTGTTACCTTCATATTAAAAAATCAATGATGATGATGATTGTTAGTATTTGTTTATTATAAACTTGATAATGCTATTTTCTGGCATGAAAAAGTACAATTTTAAATTAATTGAAACAATAATCAACAAAATATTAATGACATTTATTATTAGTTCAACTCTACTTAATTTAATACAGCGCAGAAGTCTCAGGCCACCATTAGATTTGTTGTTTTATCAATGCAATGACCATCTATATCATTTTTATTTCTTTGTCAGAGCAAAAAGCTAGAAAATGTAATAAAGATAGAATATTAAAGCTTTAAACTGTTTCTCCCAAAGAAACAAAAGTACAGTGACGTTTGCCCACAGACGCAGCTTTGTTCTTAAATATATGTGTGCTTTGTTGATATTATGTACATATTTCGGCTCATTTCTGGTTATATCTTAATAAATAGACAGAAATAAATATTCATCGTTACTACAACCTTACTAATACAGCAGATGTGATGGTGGCTCATACACAGGACTGTAGATTTGAGGAATTCCTACAGCTCAGTTTTAAGTTTAGCTCAATTGCTAACAAATTTATCAAGACCATAATCGCACAAAAAATGTGTTTTTACTTTATCACGTTCAACCAAACTCTTTTAACCTTTTCTTGAAAATGACTGATCACTTACAGAGACCCCAGTTGACAGTGGACCTCAAAAATGTGTTTTTTAAACCATAGAATACACCAAACCTGGCACTGTTAATACAAAAAATGATTCATAACTTGACTCTCTGGAGGCCATAAGAAATGATGTTATTCACCTATTGTGCAAATTATTTGAAAATATGTTGTGTTAGGACTTTGGGTCCTGTTTATTCTTCCCTGATTTATTAGAAAGAGACAACACGAGAGAGCGAGCCCTGAAGAGGTCAGGAGGTCGTCATATTATCTCGGTGTTTGTGGAACACAGCGGTAATCCTCACCCAACTGTGCAGCCAGCATTGACTCACACTGCAGATAAAGTCATGCTAAAAATGTTTGCAGTGTTATCTAAAACTCAAAGAATAAATAAATTTGTCCATAATTTCGCAATTCCCAGGCTCAGCAGACAACATTCTGCAGAGACAGTGAGGTCCAGTTTGCACGGAGGAACTCGCTCTTTAACTTCCTTCAATCTCCAGCCATCTGGCCGTGCAATATGGCTGCGGAGCAGGCAGGGACTCAGGCCTCGGGCTGCCTCTGCCACACGGCTGTGAGCTGACACGCTCGTCTTTACTCAGCTGGGTGAGCAGGAAAATGGCGCATTTACAAAGTGTGTCAGCGTTTGCTTCAAACGCGAGGATTTTCCCGGTCGTGTTTCGGTTTTTGTGAATGCAGGTTTAGTGGTTTGTTATTAGTGGTTTCATCAGGCAGCTGTTAAAAGTCAGTTTTTGTGTTACCTACATTTTTAAAAATGTTAACACTCTGCAGAAACTCTACAGAAATGAAAATGACGCATCCGTGGTTTCACTGTGAGGTGTAGACAGAGCTGGTCTTGCAGAAAAAAAACTGTTGTTCCTTAAAGAAGAGTAACATGATGAAATCCTGCCTACAGCAGCAGACATGAGACTGGCATTGATCTCGAGGATCCATCTTTAATCCATGAGCTCGGAATAACTGCCATAAAATAACTCCCATAAACTGTGAAACATGGTAGAAAATGACTCTGACCCCGTGAACGCTGCACGTTCAGGCCTTTACGTGGTTTTACTGGGGTCTCATTCTTTATGCTTCAGACCACGATGAGCTGTGAGACTATTCAGCTCCCGGTTCACTGATCCTAGTCCACAGTCCACAGGGGCTTTATCTATTGAAACAGGACGCTGAACAAGGGCCAATGAAAAAGGGGATGTCAGCAAAGTTTGGTCACTGCACTCATGTGATCCTCCTGAACTTCCTTCTCTCCCTCTGACACACGAGGGCAGCTTGGCTCTTTGTACCTGAGGCAACTTCAACTCCAGTCAGATGTTAACGAACATGTGTGTTACTGCCCGGTGTCCGGATTACATAATCAAGTTTGAGCAAGGGCGGCTGCTCGCTAAGACAGATAAGGAAGAAGCTGGGTCCTTGTAGAGTTACACCAAAAGGAAATCACATGAAAAAAGCAGTTTTTAACGTCTGACCGATATATAACTTTTGACATCATGATTCATTTGTCGTTTCCAGGAACGTTACATATGAAACTGTCCACACCTTCTCTACGATGGGAAATATTTTACTCCCATAAAAGTACAACAAGCAAATTATAAATCTAATAAAAAAAAACTGAAGAAGCACTAAAAGCACCAATACAACCATACAGTAACACCGTAATGGTAAGATGAGGCAAGTACATATGAATTACAGATTATTACTGTTGTTAAAATTATCAGCAAAAGGTATCGGTCAAAGTTCTTGTCCTGCAGGAGAACTTCGCCTTGTGACTGATATGTCAATATACAGCATCCCTACAACCCCTACAGCCCCCAGGCAGTCGCTATACGTTGAATGGACGATTGTTAGATATGAGTTTGTAACTAGTTTTAACCACTTTACAGGCCTTTACTAAACTTGAATCCTGCCCCTTAAAAGTTATAATTTCAACTATATGATCTGCAAACAAAGTCACGACAATACATTTCAAAATAGCTATAACAGTAATGAGTGCATGCACATTTTTTCCATGTTTAAGACTGGATTTGTATCTGGATTTATACTGTTTCCACACATGCAGAAACAAAGAAGCAAATGTTTCCGTGAAGTGGAACTTTAACGTCGTTATCTGTCTTATCATGTGACTGTTTCTCATCAGCCTTCAGTGTGGAGTGCACCGAGTCGGACACATGTGCACAGTGTCTCTATGTGGAGCAGGCCTGACAATCAAACAAAGCTCACATTCATCTCAGTCAGCGTCTGTCCACAACACATCACTGCTTGTTTCTTGGCTGGAGGAACAAAAAGGCCCGACAGTCTGTTAGTGTTCTCAACAACAGGCTGCCAGTGTTGATGTAGGGTGTCAATTCACTTAATCCTTATCAACTCGACTGAAAGAGATTCATCTGAAAAGCCCCCGCCGAGCTTCCCGTTCTTTCTTCAATAACACTTCAGGAGGGAATTTGTTCACGTGTTGGTGTTTTTCCAGCAGGTGAGGCAGCGGCTTGTTTATTTTCTCCAACATTCTGGCTTTTCATCTAAAACATGTGAAGTATGAGCTCTCAGATCAAATAAGATGACCCCCCCCCCCACCACCACACCCAGGGGCTCTTTTTTGACACCCAAAACCACTTTAACAACTCAAACCACCTGTGACGACCACCCACCACTCAAACACACACACACACACACACACACACACACACACACACACACACACACACACACACACACTGGGATGTTCCAGCAGAGATCAGAAAATAAGGACGTCAGCTCATCCAAAGCTGCTCAGCAACTAAAATGGTGAAAATCTGCCCTCTAGTGGTGTGTTGAAGTGCTGACACCAACTTCATAAATACTGAATGTCACATGGTTTACGATAAAGGAAAAACATTTAAATTAATTAATAATAATCTTTTTAAATTTAGTTTAAACCTGTGGTCATTCTTCTAATACATATGTATTCTGCATACACAGATTATATGAATGTGACAAGGCAATGCAAATATACTTATTTTAAATGCATTCCAACTCCATTAAAACAGTGACATGAAATTAAATGACGGATTATAACATGATTATAACATGACAAAAGCATCATGCCAATCGGATCCAAACTGGCAAATGAGAGATGAGTCTCGTACAGAAACCTGATGGAGGTTGGTATAAAGTGGCTCTTATGAGCGATCAGTGGTTCCTCTTGATTCACTCTGACTCACTGTCTGTAAATGACATGTGCTGATCACCTCTAGCAGATTAAGAGCGTTTTCTATCAGGATCAGCTTGTGGGCACAAACAGAAAAGCAGGGATTCCCAACAATCAAACACATTTTGTCTTATTCTGATTGTTCAGCAGTTTGTACAGACTAAGCAGAAAGAAGATCTGTACATACATTGAATATTGGTTTATTCAGACCATGTTGACAGACTTCATTTACACGATGTATTAGAACGAGCCACGCCGACCTTTTCCTTAAAGCTGCAGTATGTGATGTCTTTTAAACATTTTTTCCAGGAACTCTTATTCAGGAAAGGTGCAGTGATGACAGACTCACGATTTCACCTTCCACTTCTAAAGGTTTTGGAACGAGGCTCTCCCTTCTGACCAATCAGTGAATTCCAATGACTTCTTTTCTGGGAAATTCTTTTTTATTCTCTTAGAATATTAAGTGAAACAGATGGAAGAGGAGCATAGCAGGGCGAGTGCAGCCGAGAGGACAGAGTTTGAGTCTGATTCTAGGATTAATTTAAACTGCAGAGTGTAGCTTAAAAGACCATTTTTTAATTACTCAGTTTATTTATACCCTGGGACAAAAAAACAAAGACCAAAGAGCCTTTTTTTCTGCCACACACATGTCTACATACATATCCATATCTATATCTATGTCTATATAACATCTCTATATACATCTGTATGAAACACAAGGAGCTTCAGTGCTGTTTAGTTCTTTAAATTTTGGTCAAAATTCATTACAAACACAGTGACCCCCTTCTATTCTCTGTGACCAGGGCTCCATATGTGTATTAAACTGGGTGATGAGGTGAGGTGGACGTCTGAAAGCTCTTGTCCTGCGTCAGAACGCACAAGTGTCTCCCTGCCAACATCACTGCCCGGTGACACACTGACAAAGCCTGACTGACTGCGGCCGCTCGCTGAGTGAGGGCGAACATGCATCTGAGGGAGGGAATCACTTTAGGGGATTAGTGCTGTCATCTGTTTGGATTACAGCGCGAGCTCACCTGCCCATCTGTCGCCTTCGGGCCGAGGTAGACGCGCTGCCTTTACATGGAGGAGGTCTCACTCTCACTGTGTGGACATTTGTTCATTCAGACAGATTAAAAATATGACACCTTGTCCCTGTTCAGGAGCAGGTTTGGGCTCGTGTTCGTTTCACAGTTTGACTCCTTGCCAAAATATGCAGTGCACTCAATTTATGGACATTTAGTTTAGCAGAAATTTACAGAATAAGAACAAATAGATACAAGGATAGAAAAGTGCAACTGGTTTAGCTTTGTAAAAACATCCTCATGGCATCGCTGTTAACCCTACATTGCTTCTGTGTGTCAGAGTAAGGGCCTAGAAGGAAAGTGGAAGGGATTTTGTTTTTCAGGAGGGTGAACAATTCTAAAAACAGGCTAGAACTACTCAAAGTGTGTTTCACGGAGCTGAAATGGACCGTAAGAAGAAAAGTGGTTGGAAACTGCACGTCTGCCCTGGGGAGGTTTTTCTCTGGAAACTATAAAGAGTCAAGCTTAAAGGGCAACGTCACGCATTTTCAACTGGTTTCTGTAGTTTGAGTTTGGAGTATAAATGTACATTTGTGCTTTTAAACATCCCTCTGGCCTCCGTCTATTGAATTATGTGTCTGCTTCAAGCTCAAGATGACATCACCGGGAGGAGTTTTTCATCATTAGTGGTTCCGATGATGTCATCCGGAGGAACTCTGGAGAAGCAGTTTCACAGTGATTACAAACGAGATGACATAATGGCAACTGAAGGCTCCTCCAACTGATGTCATCTGGAGGCATTTTTCAGCTAGAAGAGAGATGTTTTCATAGAAGTAAGTCAGAGGGAAGTTTAGTGGCACTTATGCTCAAACTGGATCCAAAAGGAGCAAATTCAAACTATTTAATTTAATTTATTTCATTTTAAAGATGTTCTTTAATTAATTTTAGTGACTTGATAATTTGCTTTTGCCACAGTTTTTTAT
This sequence comes from Channa striata, assembly GCA_033026295.1. Lineage (NCBI taxonomy): Eukaryota > Metazoa > Chordata > Actinopteri > Anabantiformes > Channidae > Channa > Channa striata. The sequence continues at coordinate 7,550,496 of CM065170.1, forward strand.
TCACAATCATCTAAGATAAAATCGTACAGATGGGTTGCTGGCATTTCTGCAGTGACTGCATGGAGTTCATAGTTCACCCGGCGTTTCATTTAACAGTGTAGCACTCAGGCGGAGAAGAAGCAGGAGGAGGAGGCGGGTGCAGTGGTGGAGGTGTGACGAGGATTTCAAGGTTTGCTGAGGGAAAAACGTCGGAGGTTCGCTGCTCACACCTACACACAGAACAAAGCAACAAACCTTGAAATCCACCTACACAACGACTGCACATTTAAAAAGGACGATTTCTCCCACCTCTTCTCCATCATCCACACTCACACACACACACAAAACAAACATTTCCTCCTGCAATTAGCACTTTCCCAACCCTCCTGTAATTTGTGCCCGACTGTTCTGGGTCAGAGAGGCTCATTATCTGCGGTAGGTAATTTACACGGGCTGACTTCTTGCAGATGTTGTGCCACTCATCACTTAAGCCAGCTGTCGTCACAGCACGGCGAACGCATGCCACACTAGCTCTCTCCTCAAAACAACATCCTTTGATTTATCTCTCTCTTTCTATCTCGCCGTTCAACCCACTCTGTCCTTTTTATCTGCCTCTTCATCTCTCTCCAGCTCCCTTTCAGCTGATGGAGCTTATTGTGGACAAATAGGCTTAGGAGCATCACTATGGCAACAGCGAATGTAAAAAGCTACATAGGCACTTCATCAAGGGCCGTGATCCAATGGCTCCCTTTGGAGATGGTGCCCCCAACCTCCCGCAACAAGTAACGGCAGGCCGGAGAGGCTCCTGGGAGGAGGGGAAGGATGAAGAGGGAGGTGGAGATAATACTGTGGGACCGTGAGAGGATGTGAGAGCAGAGAGAGAGAGAGACCATTTCCATTTCCTCTCTGCTTCTCATTCAACCTGTCTTATCTGTTTAGTATCTATCTGCTGATCTGCTCTCTGAGGCCTTTTCCAAGTGGGCTTCTCTATCTTGTGTAGACAAACTTAAGAAAAAAGAAGCGGAGGAACAGGTAAGAAAAGTCTAAATTTCGTTTCAAGTCTGCTTCAAAGTAAACAGATAAATTTTTTATTACCAGTGAGTCTAAAAATAGTCCTCCAGCAAATAATTCTTTGTAATGCATGAAAAATAATTTAGATTAGTAACCAAAATGCTGGGTAACATGGGCAAGATCTTCTTTTTAAAAATACAGGACAGAAAATGAAAAAGAAACAATTTTCTCAATCAAGTTGTTATTATATAAACGAAAATACCACACTTTTAATGGTAACAGGTTCTCAAATGTAGGATTTATTTGTCCCTTTTCTTTCTTTGTTATACATCTCATCCTAGCAAACTGAGTGGAGTTTTTGACTGTTGCTCAGACAGTTACACTGTATAAGGCCTAATTAGTCTTAAAATAAACTCCTCAGAATAATCAGAAATGAACAGCGCCTGAACAATTCATTGATTCTAGGCTTTATTCCTTCAGTAAAATTACGCATACATTTGACGCCAAACGTTCCAGTTCATGTTTAAATCGATGGTGTGGAACTGTGACTGTCTGGAATGTTGTGTTGGCAGCCTGTGTGTGACTCCATTTTGAAGGCTCAGAGTTTAACTGTTGGGTAAAAGCAGGTCGGCGACTAATCTCACTCTGTCACCTTGTTGTTCAAGCTTTTCTCTGCGCACGTTGGTGATCGTTAGAGTCGATCAGGGCGCAGAGTGCAACACGTACGACAGCAGAGGCAACATCAGGTTGTTAACTAAACAAGAGTTTCCAGGCGACAGGTACAAAAAAGTAAATGAATATCTATTAAATCATAAAGACAGTAGCTACTGCATGTCCAGGTACAACAGGTGCATTTGATACTGTTAGGAAATGTACTGCGCAGTTTTACAAAGCTGAAGTTTTAAAATTTAAATTTATTTATTATGAACAGCAAGGAAAAGCAACACTATTTGAAGGCTCTAGTGCTCCTTTAAATTAAGCTGGTACCTATTTGTGTGTATAAATATATATACTTTAGATACTTATTTATCTGCACTCTTTTCATGATTGCCTGGTTCACTATATCATAATTTAATTATGACCTGACTACTGTATTTCGTTCTCTCGTGTTTACATGCATGAATGACAATAACGAATCATTGAATCCTTGAACACGTTTTCACGCTTTCAAAGCTGGAGCCAGAGAATGTGGGCTATTAATGCTTAAAGATCAAAACTGTTGTTGATTGTTTTGTAATTAATAACTTATTTCAGCTCCAGTCGTTACAATCACAGGTTCATTCACACAGGAGGTGAAACAATAACAACAATAGCTTTGTCTTTTCGATCAGTGACTCACAATCACACCTCCATCAGCTGCCTTTTCTGTTCGCTGTTTGTACCGTCGAGGCGAAAAGAGAAGCGAACAAAAGCGTGACAGCTCAGCAGATGGGTAGACTGAAGGACTGTCTGTTTTGGGAATGTGTCCAGATGTTGAGGGGATGTGGTGTAAAAAAACACAGACGCCGGTGATGGAGACGTTCATGTTTTCTATGTTGCATTACAAACCTAAGAGAACATAATTTTCTGCACAGCTGCACAGGAAAAAACCATCAGCTGAACTACACAATTAATAAATGTTGAGTAGCACTGCACACTGCCAGGGAACTTGTTTGCTGGATTCAGATTTTAGGCTCTGAAATTTACAGAGATACACAGATTGTGATGTTTTAACCTTTCCAAACTGTCTGACTGTTCACTTACTTTTAATTAAAGCTGCAAATTTCATCTGCACTGCTGCAAAATTAGAAACACACACACAAATGCTGAGGGAGTGGGAGGAACCCACTCCCTCAGCCTTTGAAACAAATTAATTTAGTGGCTCGTTAGTTATATTTTGTGTTCTAGTTTAATTCAGGGTCACATTTAATTGTTTCCCTCTCATTATCCCTCCCTCGTCAGGGGGCTGTGGAGGAGACCAGGACCATGGCCTCCTGGTTCAGCTGGAATGAACCTTATTACCGAAGTCCCCGGAGGGACCCGGCCGACGTGGTCACCGACACACTGATGCTGGAGTTCAGCTGGCAGCTGAAAGAGGCCGAGAGGCGACAAAAGGAGAGAGAAAACGAGTACCGGCGTCTGAAGACCGGAGTGGACTACAGCTGGCTGGCCAGCACGCCTCGCTCCTCCTACAGCATCAGCACCGGGGAGAGACTGGGCCTGGAGGACCTCTGCTCCAAGGTGCCGCCATCGTGCTGCGGGCTGGTTATTCTCAAGTAAGGAGACACTGGGCTGCCATAAAAACTAAAACATTTTTTCAAGCAATCGTGTTACGTGTGTCCAGTCTCATGAATGTAAAAATCATCATCTTTAGTGGAGACAGGAGCAGATTTCATCAGGAAGCTGCTCAGCTGTCAAACCTTTAACCACACACGACTGTAGTCATTATACCTCTTAACCTGCAGCGGAGATGAGAAGCTCGGGGATGAGAAGATGTCTCAAGTGTCTCATTTGAGTTTGACAGTTTTTTGGAGGTGATAAAGGGGAGAAGTGAGGCGCTAAACAGGCTTCACAGGATCTCTGTGAAGTGTAATAAGGGGCAGATAATTGTGGGCTTTTCTCAAATACACCCCTACTCATCAACCCAAGTAACTTCCCCAAAGTGCCAATTAAACTTATTTACCACTGAATATGAAACAAAAGATAATAAAGTGAATGAATACAGGAAAACACTTTTAAATAAACATTGTGACTTTGCTCAAAGGTTTGCTCCCGCTGAAACATCCTGGTAATTAGTTTAGATATTTGGTAGATAGATCATTTTTAATACTGTTAACAATCTTTTTACACAATGGACATTTCCAAGTCACTTTATTAACTGTAGAAGAGGAAAATAAATAAACACTATGAACAGTGCGTATGGAAGAACATAACTGATGTTGTAACCACATTGTTTCTGTATCCTTCCTCATCAACTCTCACACCTGTTTGTCCTCGCACAGGTTCAGAGAGGTCATGCAGGCCAACGAGCCTGAGGTCCACGAGGTGTCCGGCTTGCTCCGTTCTGTCCTCCTGGAGGCTCTGGACCATTTGAAGGAGGAGCAGGAGGCCCAACGTCTCACCCGCCAGTGGAACAACAGACGTGCCATGAGCATGTCCCTCGTGAACTTCAGGTCGCGGATCAAGATCAACCCTTTCGGAAGCACGACAGGCCTGACCTCCACTGTGGCTGACGGGGCGGGGCTGAGCGACCTCAAAACTGTGTCCGAGGATGTGGAGAGAGGGATGGAGAGCGAAGAGAGGTCGCAGAGGGTGTGGAGCATGCCCGACTTCAGATACAAGGGAACGAACAGCAGTAAGGTTGTCTGACGTGGCCACTCGCGACGCGGTGATAGCGAGACCGATGCAGTACGTCCTCTTTGCACCAGGCAAGTGAGGATAAATCCCTTCAACGTCCTTTTCCTGTAGAACACTCAGCATTTGATCCGTTTACCTTTGGACCTGAAAGGGCCAATCAGATCTTCTGTACAGTGACAGGTTCTTCTACAACTTGCACCAGTTTTAAATTTCTATGAGATTATCACGTCTTGCAGTGCTGCCCGTTGTGTTTTACAGAGAAGTCTTGAGCACCATGTAGTGTAGCTTAATAAAGAGATTTAGTTATCTAAGGCTTTAATGTTGCAGGGGACCATTTATGTCTGAATGTTTTGTGAGACAAAGATGTTAGTCATAACCAAAAAAAAAAAAAAAAAGAAAAATTAATCATATTCAGTGTTCCACATCAGCGTCATTCTAAGTGTGAATCATGCTCACTCTACAGGCTGCAGTGATTTATAGTCCAACGGTCTGCAAAATGAAATGATGATTAATGTCACTGAGTTGTTTCGAGTAAAACGTTTCAAAGTAAAGTCTTTCCAGCACTTTATTGCTGTTTTACTGTTTTTTTACACAGCAAAATTCAACAGTGCACAGTGGGTTTACTCCATTATGAAGAGCTGTTATTAAAAGTGATAAAGGAACTTCGTGATACAGTTTCATAGGATGACTATCTGCCTGACTGTGGAAACAAGATTCATGACACAAGCAGCAGAATTTAGGGAATAAATGTTATTAATAAAACATACAGTAGAAAAACAGTCCAATTATTTGAAACTAATTTTACAATTGTGAAACTATAATATCAGTACACACTGATAACACTCGTTCCCACAGAAGGGTTTTACTGTAGAAACAATATGTAAAGAAAAACTAAATGAATGACTGACACAGTCAGCAGGTATAAAAAAATCTCACCTGGCCCAACTCTGCACCTGGTTTTGGAAAATATCTCTGGCTCCACTTTATCAATTTTGTTCGCGAATGTTATCGGAGAAACTTGTTCTAACTATAAGCACATTTGAGAAACTTTTCAATAGAGGTCTTTCAAATGACACAGCTCATTATTTACACTATCAAACTATAATGAAGAACTGCCTCTCTGACCAGTCAGCCCAGTAAAAATGCAGCTAGTGCTCTCAACACTAAATATATTAGATTAGATTAGATAACACTTAAATAATCTAACACATTTTGCTTTGCTGCTAGCAATACAGCTATTTCACCATCCAGCTTCATGCTGTCCCTGTGTCACTGCAAGGTCCTATTCATCATCTCTTCCTCAAAACTCATTCATTGTGTTCTCCGGCACAGCTGAGTTGTTGATTCCTGAGTTCTGCTGACATGTTTGAGCCTGAGCACCACTATGGATGTACACAGAGGCATCACAGGGTAGAGTTTAAGAAATCGAGAAGTTCTGCTCGATTTTTATCCCGCTGAAATGGAAAACAAAACAAAACAAAACAAAACAAGGCAGATGTGAGTTAAGCAATTCAAAAAACTCAAAACCACAGCTTGTTACAAAAAAAAAGAGATTACCTGTTTGTCTTTCTTTGACTTCTTTACTTTCATCTTTATCTTCTTCCCTGAAATCATGCTGTATTTGCCCTTTTTCCTGTCCTTCAAGTACTGAAAGACAAAAATAGTTTAAGCAGGGCAAGAATGCAAACCACAATTACATATTTAATCTCTGAAAGCAAGAGCAAAACCCCTTTTACACATGCACTGGATTCCCGGCATTTCCCTGTCTTTGCCTGGAGGGGGTTTATGTCAGACGTTCCCAACATTATCTGCACTTTATCCTTTTATATCCCCTAGGACAACATCCATATTATGTGCATGAGCTTGTGGGTGTTCTAGACCTGAAATGTTTCATGTGATGCAAAGGCTGAGTGGAAATGCTTTGTCACATTCTTATAAAGATTGACAGGAAAGAGCGAGTATTTACAACAATATGCAAAAAGCATTTTTATACACTCTACTCATTAAAATATATTTTTTTCCTTATTGGACCTTAAAAGGCAGTTACCTTGGAGATTTGTACAGGTCCAGAATTTTCTTCTACTCCTTTGGTTTTCTTGTCCTTTTTACGTTTATGCCTCTTCTCTTTCTTTCCTTTCTGTTTCTTAAGACAAAATATTTAGTTTTCAGTAGGGAGCCTATGAAATGCCTAATACTTTTTTAACATGCAAAATAGAATACACATAATTACTTTCTTGTGTTGTTTCTCCTTTTTACTTTTCTTGGATTGCTTTCTGGATTTACTGCGGCTGTCTAAAACCAAAAAAGATTACATTGAAAAAAACTATAGACATTACTGTTATGATAAAAATGCAGACTTTTAGGAAAAAAATACCACAAGCATCTCAATCGTGAATACTATTAGACTTTTGAAAAATTTTCAATTAAAATTTAAAAGCAAAAGAATATTTGCCAGTCAAAGATCCTGACTCTTACCACTACTACTAGAGCTACTCCGACTGCGACTGGAGGAGTGTGATGAACATGAAGAAGAAGAGGATGATGAGGATGAAGATGAAGACGAAGATGATGAACTGGAGGAAGATGAGGAAGATCTACTACGACTACGTTTCCGCGGCCTTTTTTCTTGTCCTGAAACAGAAAAAAAGAAAAAAATGAAAAAGACAAACCAAATTGGAAAAAGTAATTATACAACAACAAAAACAACAAGTGACACTTTTGTTACTGTATCATGAATACAAACATATTCAGCCCCATATTCAGGCTTATAAGACACAAAAAATGTATATTAGCTTTACTTTTACACATTTAAAACCAAGGAAATGATTGCAGACTGTACCACTGCTCCGTGATCTCCTCCTTTCATCGATTCTGGAGCTGGAGCTGGAGACTTTCTCCTCTTCTCTCGTTGACTAGGAATAAAAATACATTTTTAGGCGGGATATATTGAAATGTCCAGTCTGTGAGAGGACATTCAAGCATCGATGCCTGATCCAAGTGGAACATAAGGACAAACACGTGTGCTTTACTTCCTGGACGTTTCTTCATTGAATTTCTTACTTTTTGCCCAAGAAATTTCTAGGGAGTTCCTCCCCATTACAAACCGAAGGACAGGTTGTTTCGTATTTTCTCCTGTGCATATTGCAAAGGTCATTCGCGACACATTTGTTATTCGGTCATATATCTTTGCAACATGAAACTTTACTTGACAGATGTCAAATCAGACACGTATAACCAGTTAAAACATGCATTTCGGTTTGCTGGAAAACTCCTAGCTAGCTAAGGTAAGTACCTGCTGAAGCTAAAATGCGATTAAGCCATTGATTAAAATACAGATGCAAGTGAAATAAGTGGCTATATACTCACCATGACGACTACAGAAAACGATTAATATATCAGATATATAATGACATTACAACCACTAAAAAAAGCAACATTTACAAGCAAGTATCTCACGTAAACTAGCATTAGCTAGCCTTCTTAGTAGACATTTTGTATCCCATAATGCAACGCGGCCTTTCCGGCTTTATTTAAATAAATAAATAAACATGAGAGCGATGACGATTAGTGTTAGATGCCAAAACTTGGGAGGACATTCTGGTTAAAATGAGCTTATTATTTATTTATTATTTATTTATTAAAATTTGCCATTTGCCTTAAATTAATGTTAATCTAAGATTAAACTCTAACAGTAAACATGCGTGTGTCATGTCGGTAACTCTGGACTTCCAGCCTCCCCCAACTACTTCTACCCCCGACCAAGGTTTGGAAACTAACACGGGTCCAGCTAACGCTTAGCTCACTGCTAAGCGCGAACGCGGCGGTCATTGAGCGCACAGCGCCCCTGCGCGGGCGGGGGAGGAACGACGTTCGTCTGTGTGTTTGTAGGACGCCGCGCGGTTCAGGTGCGTTGAAGCTAAACTAGGACACTGACGCTATGCTCGTGAAGTCTGTGTCTCCGGGACTGTAGTTGTTATGAGGAAGGACACGAATCTTTGTGGACATATTCAGACTATGGGGCCATTTTTCAAACTCTCGGTAAGTTTGTGTCTCCTTGATGTTTTTGTGTCTGCAGCTGGTTCACGGGCTGACAGGCCGCTAATCTAATGCAAGTGATATATTAAGTGAATGTCAGGTGATGTAAATTATTAATTGCATTTGCTTTTTAAACTACTAATTGCATTGCGATGTAAATTGTTTGTTTAAATAATTACGCTTATGGTTGTTTTGTATTACTCAAAGCAAGCAAACTGTAAATTTCACACACTTACACACACCCCCAACACTCACACACAGTCAAATACATTGTCTAGAAAATTTTATTTGTTAAATTTTTCAGTTTTTAACAAAATGTTCTTTACCAATTTGCAGCATGTTGAGACAGGAATGGTTAGCACAGCTGAAAAAATAATATATATATAAAATATAAAAACTGTGTGGAATTTCTCCCAGTGCTTGTGCTGGGATAGTTGGACCATATTTGGGATTAATTTAAGTGCTGGGTTATTGTACTGCATTTAAATGCCAATAATTCAAATACTACCACAAAAATACACGTAAAATCTGGTATTGTACAAAAACATTTATTATGACAACATTAGTATACAAACAAGACCATATACCCAGTGTCCACTGTAAAGAAAAAAAAAATCTAAATCTTTGTGTTTCAGTGGTGGGCGTCATAAGTCTTTTGACAAACTATAATACTGTTAACTCTAAATGTAGTCAGTTTTATCTTGCCCCGCAGTCTTATTCTTTAATGTCCTTGACTTTTTAAGACCAATTATATTTATAGACCAATGAATGTATATTAATAAATGAGCAGAACTTAAGCTTTTGTTGTGAAGCCTGCACCTGATCTGTACTTCTGTCAGAACCGGGCCCACCCTGAGGATGGTTCTGTCAGAGGTTTCTTCAAATAAGGGGATGTTGTCTCCAGTGCCTAGTTCACACTAAAAGGAGTTTATTTATCTATAAATCTGCATAGCATGACTTGTTCTGTAAAGTGCCTTCAGATGATTTTGCTGTGAATGGCACTATACACTCAATGGCCACTATATTAAGTACACCGGTTCAACTGCTTGTTAACACAAATATCATCATCAAAATGAAGAAAAAGGTGATTTAAATGGCTTAATGTGGCATAGTTGCTGGTGTCAGACAGGCTGTCTCAGTATTTCAGACACTACTGATCTGCCAAAAATTTCAAGCACAACCACAGGATTTACAGAGAATGATCTTACAAAGAGAAAATATCCAGTGAGCAGCAGTTCTCTGTGCAAAAAACACCTTGATGCCAGAGGTCAGAGGAGAATGGCCAGACTGGTGAACATAACACACAAATGGAAGATGGGAAATGCCTAGTCTGATGAGTCTTGACTTCTGCTTCAACATTTGGCTGGTAGGTTTAGAGCTTTCGTCAAGATCATAAAGCATAGATCCATTCTGCCTCGCATCAACAGTTTAGGCTGATGGTGGTGCAATGAGTGTGGGATATTTTCTTGGCACACTTTGAGCTTTTTAGTACCAAGTGAGCATCATTCAAATGCCACAGCCTACTGTACCTGAGTATTTTTGCTGGCAATGTCTGTCCCTTTTTTTGACCACAATACTTCCAGCAGGATAACACTATGAAAGCAACTGCATGATTATATCGTGTCAATATAGACTAAAATCTATAAGGAATGTTTCCAACACCTTGCTGAAACTATGCCACAAAGAATTAATACAATTCTGAAAGCTCAAGGGCGATCCAACACATTGCTGACAAGGTGTACCTAATAAAGTGGCAGGTGAGTGTATAAATAAAGTTAAATTGAATAAAATGCAGACCCTATGGACAGTGTGCAAGTTCATGCAGCATTCCTTTAAAGATACCGGAAATATGTTCAGTACCAGTTGGTTTTTGGGCACGGCAGGGCACAGATGATGCCGACGTTGTCAAAGCTGTAGCTTCATGCATTTCAGGAACACATTTGATTTGAATAGCAAAACAAAGCTCAGCTGTGTGAATGTGACCTTCATTGAACTAAAGCAGCGGTACAGCTGCCCTGGAAATGCTTGGCAGGATTAGCACGTTCAATTATTCTAAGAATATTGTAGGACTATTGTCAGAACCACTCTGCTTGTTTCCCACAGTCTTACTCCTTGACTGTGCTCCACTGAGGTAACTTGATGCAGAAGATCAAAAAAAAGTTCTACCTCCTTCTTTGACCCAAGCCTCAGCAAAAATACTAATGAGGTGTATGAAAATATAAAACAATGTATGGAAAAAATACACAATATACTAATATCTTAGAACATGCTTTTTATAATATAAATTGACGTAAAGAAGAGCTTATACAAGTAGCTGTGTATCAGCAGTGAAACTATGCTGCATTTCTGTGGAGGCTCATAGCTGTTTTTCTGTGACACTTTTAGTTTAAAGAGTATCAATATGTTTGATTTAAAATTGTTTATTAAACTTTTGCGTATTAAGACAATTTTAAAAGGATTTAACTTGGTTATGAACTATAAGAAAAACATAACTTTTTCCTATTACTATCTTTTGTAATTAAAATAATATAAAAATATAAGTGTACTATGGTTAAAAAAATAACCTGCATGAAGGTGTCTTTTCTTACTTTTTAAAATTTTACAAAATTGACTAAAGTTGACGAGTAGCTGAAGTTGTCCTCATCGAACCCCCCCTTCTTTTAAACCACATCTATATAACGGGTCAATATGTTGCAAATTAAGGATTTTTTTGTTTGATATTTTTTGGAACTCTGGGCACATTATTAAGCCTCTGCTTTGTTCTTTGAGTGATCAGCATGAGCCAGGCTCTCCTCATGCTCCTCTTCCTCTGCAGGAACCTGGAAACAAATGCAGTCAAAATTATTTGTCAGTAGCGTGATGGAACCGACCCTCATTATGTGAGTGTTAATAATATATGGACATCAACTGTCTAGCTACTGGAAAACTCATCAAGCTACTGTCACTTTGATTTGACAGTCAGAAAGTAGCGTATTTATCAGCGATGGCATTTCTTACCTCCCAGTAAATAGAGTCATCGTAGCAGTTCTGGTCTGGAGGCTGTCCCCAAATCGGCAACTTCATTATTAAACCTTGAAGGATAAAATGTATTGTTTAATCACTCAGATGTTGCATTTTGGGGAAATTGGGCAAATCTCATTTTAACCTTTGCCCACCTGTAAGAAGACCTCCAACCAAAGCAAACCCAAGGGATGAGGCCAAGGCTGCAGCTTGCATGGCAGCGTCACCTCTAAAGAGGACAAGGAAGGGAGACAGGAGTGTTGAGTGTCTGTCCTAAGCATATACTGTTTATTCTATGGACGTTAGGTTCACACAAAACACCGGGGTGTGTGATTTGGCCCTCACCCTTCTTTCTTTCCCATAGCCACAGCCACGATACCAGCCAGCCCGCCCAGGATGCCAGGCATGCCATGCAGATTGTGGACTCCACAGGTGTCCTGGATGCCCAGACTGGATGCCAGGATGGGCTGCAGAGGATGGAGAAAAGCTTTAAGCATCGTTTTCAATGGTGAATATTGCATTTGGATTTCAAAAAATTGGTGTGAGCTTTATATTTAGTTTAATGGCTGACAAGAACTTTTTTTTATTCAAGCATGAAGTGTTTTGTATATAATAATTAGTTTGATTATTGATTACTGTACATGTTCTCAGTGAATGAATTAATCTATAAAATGGTAACAATTTATTTAAGAAATTGTCACCATGGCCTAAATATATTAAGTTTAATCATTTAGTTTAATCATCATTGCATAAAATAAAATCATAACAGCCTTTCACAAAAAAAGACTCATGTTACAATGTGTTACTGATGTTTTAAACTCTTTAAAATGCAAGATTGATTGCAATTAATTCTTACCATCACAACATTGTGGAAAATATCAATATTACCAGAATATATTCAAAATTACAAAAAACTTTTTGAAAAAGTAATAAAATTATACTTGAAAAAGTTAGTTACTCATCAACATGGTAAAATGGTAAAAAATCACAAATTATTCTTATTTATTTTGCACTTTTTTACGTTCACTTTAAACTCACAGTTAGGTACTTGAAGCCAAGAGTAGAGATGATGCCAGCCACAAATCCAATCAGCATGGCTCCAAATGGCTCGACGTTCATGTCCGCACAAGTTCCTACAGCAACACCCCCAGCCAAGGTGGCATTCTGAATGTGCACCTATAGTCGTATAAAAATAACATGTATAAATGAGTCTCTTCCAAAAATTTTGAAATGGCTGTATATAGTAGAGAAGAATTATCTGACCATGTCCAGTTTTCCTTTGTGCTCCACGAGGCTGGAAAGGGCGTAAGCAGAGAGCACACAAGCAGCCAGGGAGAGGTAGGTATTGATCACTGCGGTGAGCTGGACGTACCCCTGGTCAGCGATGGCAGAGTTAAAACTGGGCCAGAACATCCACAGGAAGACGGTCCCTGTGGAAAACGATGGCAAAGACGGAACGTTTGCGTCAGTCTCATTCAGCTCACTCTGGAAGTCTGAGACTCGCTCACATTATCATTGGACTATCATTGCTCTTTGTTCCCACTAGGTGGCATAAATAATACACGTCTGAGAGGCAAATAATGAACCAGGGCGGGAAGATCATAGCCACATAAAACATGATTGTTAAAATATGTAATCACAACATTTACATTTACGTTTAATCATTTGGCAGACGCTTTTATCCAGAGCGACTTACAAGTGAGGACAAGGAAAAATTTAAGTCAGGGAGAAATCATGAAAGCAAAGTGCAGTTTAAGAGGATCTTACCAATCATTGCAAACATATCAGAGTGATAAACGGATCCATCATTTTCATGTCCATTTTTTAAACCTGGTCGGTAAAGTACTCGAGCCACCGCTAGGCCAAAGTAGGCACCAAAGGCATGAATGATCATGGATGCTCCAACATCATTAGCCTGCAAGGAAAAGGTCCATAATTATGCATCATCAACCACTTTGTGTTCAGTAAAATTCAGTTTACATACTGACTGTAATGCAGGAATTTGTTTCACTGTGTACTCACTTTCAATACATTTGCTACCAGATGTTCATTGACAGAGAAGATGCTAATCTCCAGTATGGTCATAATCAGAAGCTGAACAGGGCTGGTTTTACCCAGGACAGCTCCAAAGGAGATCAGGACTGTAGCTGTGCTGAAATCTGCATTTATTATTCTGCAGAACACAAAAATCCCCAGAGTTCAATCTTCAACATACACATCACCTAAAGTGCTTTTCAGAGATATTCAGTAGCCAAAAGGACTAATAATCGGTTTACTTAGCAGCTGCTACATGTAAGTGGTGATATATAAAAAACAGCATTAACGTTACGGCAGATGTTACTGAACTGCAGAGAAGACAGTCTTACTTGAAGATGCTGACTTTGATCTTTCCGTCGTCCAAATGCCAGATGCCCTGCATAAGGAGACCCCACTGCAGGCCAAAAGCAGCTAGGAGTAAGTTTATGCCCACGCTGCTGAAGCTGTATCTCTTGAGGAAGGTCATCAGGAACCCAAAGCCAATGAAGATCATGACGTGGACATCCTGGAACACTGCGGAGACAAGAAAGGAGGTTAGTTATGCTGACAATTCAGTGACTTGGCTCTGCCAGGATTCCAGAATTCCTCTTTAGGTTCAGCCAATCATGGAAGTGAAGCTGAATCAAATGAAACACATTATGATTTATTGAGCCCTGGATTGTCAGCGCTGACCTATTGGTTTTAACACCAGTCAGTCACACTGTGAAAGGGTCTTGTTCTGTTTCCATCAAGTTCAGATGGTCTTGATAACTTTAAATGAATGAAAACTGTAAATCACTTATGTTATGATGTCGTTAGACAAATATAAATGGAAATTACTGGAATTTGTTTGGGTTTTTTCCATGTGTCAACAAAAACTTCAGCTCTTTAAGTTGAGATACTACACATGCTATCATTATATCCACATTATTTTGAGGAGGGATTTGAGTACAATGAAGCCCCCCCAAACACACATCCCTAAGATCCATCATTGTGAAAGGAAGTGGGGCTTCTGTATCTCAAAAGCATTTAAGATGGATATGATAAGCCTGTCATGTGGAAAATGGATCATGGTGAACATAGTTGCTGGGTGGGAAATGGTAGACGCCATTTCCTCAATTCAGTATGAACGTGAGGTTAGCCATGATTCCATCTTTGTATAGGCAGGACTTTACTGCTGCTCTGCAGTTTTAATGTTTGCAAAATCCGCTTAATCACTTTTTAATTGAGTATTATTTAATGTTATAAAGGACTCAACAAATAAAGGTGCAGTTACAGTTACAGTCTACAATTGAACCAATTTACTTAACATTCAAACCTTTAAAATTCACTTAACCCATCTGTGGTTTTTTACTCAGTCAAATGAGCCAACACCTACTGAGTTGTCTTTAGTGATTTCCCCCATTTTTCAATCTTTAAGCTAAGCTAAGCAAAAAAGTAAATTGGCATTCTGACCTAACACTCGGCACAAAAGCAAATAAGTGTATTTCGCAAAATGACTCCTTTAAATAACATTAAACGTCCCCTTTTACATCTCGGCCTTTGTTTGTGATGAAAACGACATTTTTTTTGTCTGTTTTTATTTGTACATAGATTAGGGTTTTTTTTATGTCACACTATCAATATCTTATCCTCACTTGTCTAAAACAAAAGTCCATGTTATATACCTATAGTAGAAGAACAGTTACACATGCTGCATGTATCATCATGTAACGTATCAAATATGGAAAAATTCTCTTTTTCTATCTCAGGGTATTTTGCCATATTGCCTAGAAAATAAAAAGAGCAGCTACAGATTGATAGACCAAGGTCGTGAATTTAAATTATTCCCCATTTACTTTTGTAAAGAGAAATTAAATACACAATGTGTCAGCACATTTTAAACGCTTACTGGCACTTTCATCTACTTTTGTAAAGCAAAATTTGGAGCTTATACATTTCGATTACGTTTTTTTTTTTATGGTGGTTTAAACATCTGAATATTCATTAAATAATCTGCTGGAGACAAATATTGTGGCACAGAATGACGTTCAGTTACTTAAAAAGAACATAACAGCAGCACTAGTGTTTGTGATCAACTTAAAATGGTTTGTGTCATTGTTGAGCGTTGTGTAACGTGATCAGCGGTTTGAACGCAGTGCAGTGAGTTGAGGTATGAATGTTCGGTTTTTTAAGAAAACCTTTTTGGAGTCCCCACCATCTCATTCTCATCTGTGTTACTCAGAATGTCTTTCCTTGGAGTAGGGGCTTCTTCTCAATAGTAGATTGAGGATGGGGTAGCAGTCGAGCTGGAAAGCTGCCACACTGACTGGCACCACGCCCAGATGTTAAGTAATGCTCGGGAATCTTTTGAAGAATTGGGCCTACTGTAGTGCGGAGGGGAGTGCTGGGACCAGGGTATAAAAATAATTTATTATCTCAAAATTCAAATCCTGGAGCAAACAATGCCTTTGTTGTTATTCTGCAAATTGCCTCCTCAATAAGATAATGGTAGTTTTTAATTTAACTGTTCTAATTAAAAACTGATGCTGTGCAAGACAATAAGGATTTTTTTATATTTTTGGTTTTTTTTACTGTCTCCTGCCCACATTTCTTTGCTTGTTTGAGTGGCTTTGGACCTTTAATTACATGTGTCTGGTATGCATTGGACAGCGACTATGTCTTTGCGGTTATCCATTCACACTTGAGCTTTAGCTTGTTTATCATAATTGCCACAAGTTGTTATACTGTAGATGCATTTTAGATAACATCAGCAATTTTAGAGCGTATTTTAAAGTCCCTATCTACTCTGAAGGACTTATTGTCGCTTCACTTTGATGTTTGACATCAGCAGTGCAGAATCACACATTGACAGCACAAGGCTGTACTAACTTTCTTCTGCTGCAGAGAGAAATTGTCTCAGTGCCAACCTTTAATCTGAGTTCAAGATGCATGCGTATTGATCTGGGTTCTATTACAGTATATCTTTAGCGATACCATATGTACAATGTGGAGAATTAACATTTTAGAAAAATAGGAGACATCTTGTCCGTGTATGTAATATTTTTTTAAAGTAACACTATTTGCATATTCACAAGGGAGACATCAGTTATCAAATCAGAGTAAATTTAAAGCAAATATCAAGGTAGGAATTTTAAAGTTTAGCCCAGTAAAATACGAAATACAAATATATAAATAAATAATAGAAATTGTGAAAATGACTTTTGTATGTAGCTAAAACATCCCAAAGTATCAGATGTAGTGAGACTGCTGAGCTGAGCTAATCTCTTGGAGTCACACCTGCCCCACCCAGTCATAAGCCGAACATGAAAAAACAGCAGTTTAATGTTGCAGCTATCTTAATGGAGCAGCTATCTTAAGTGGTCAAGATGCAAAAAAGCCCCATCAACATTTCCACACAAACATAGATGAACCTTTTAAATGCTGCACAAAATTCAGCCAGCAGTTTTACTGCTCCATGGACCATCTGTCTTTTCCCTTTATTATCACTCAGTTTGAGACAAAATGTAAATTACACGAGACCTCCACTGCAAAAGAGCTGACACTTTTCCCTGTGCAGCGCCATGACTCCTTTTACTGCATTCACCAAACCTACTCTGAACACAATATACAAATTTCTCTATTTCTGTTTTAAGTAATTGGAAAAATTATCCTTTAATAGTGTTCACACTATTCCCAAAGAAGCAATGTATCTGTTTTCATCCCCTCAACATTTAAAAGTTCACTACTACAACCCAAGATTAGAAATGTGTCAGCTTTGTAGAGGTCTCCTTTCCGAAACAGCAACAAACTACAATTTATCTTTTTCTCTGTATCTTTAAAACTAACTGTATCCTGGTGGAAATCCCTCAGATTACAATCCAACAATCCAAAAAACACACCTGCTCTTCTAGGTTTCACAATGCGTCATAATGCGGGAGAACTGAACAGTTTTAACCACAATAAATGATCAGGACCATTAGATAAAAAAGTTGACATGCAGCAGCAGGGCATCCATCACCACGTGGCTTCAGTTGGACTTACTCGGGTAGAGATCCATAGGTTCAGAGTGAGTCTTATTGGAGTGTTGGTCATGTCCATGACCTTTGCCATCATCATAGACCGCAAACACTGCAAACAGTATGATGGTGATAACCTCCAAAACCAAGGCCACGATGGGGAACTTCAGCCTCATGTTGGTGGCGTACGCGGGCATTCCGTGTCCAGCTCTGGTTATCTTTCACTCAGTCGGACACACTCACCAACTCTGTCTGTTTGGCTAGAGTCGTGCTATGTAAAGGGAGAGAAGAAACTTGTGTCTGGTTTTAAACTGATGCAGAGTTCGTGGTGACCAATGACACGGCAGAAGACTGGGGCCCGGGTGGGAAACACCCCCTCTACGCACTTTGCTCACAGGGATGGGTTTCCTCTCTGCAGAGGGCACGAAACAAAACACATGTAAAGACACCTAGCACATGGGCGGACATGGGAGGGAAAAAAGCTCTTATTAAAGCACTTATTTTTTCACTCCCAGAGTTATGTTTTGTTGATTTATTGATGCAACTTCAGACAAATCATTTAATTATATTTTCCCCACTTTATTTAGACACAGAAGAGGTTAATAATAACTATTTTAATTGTAAAATAGTTATTTTGTATAATACTTGAGACTGTTTTCTGAATTAGACACGTTTCCTTGAAATTAAACTACTTTGCAGTTTTTAGATTTATGCATCCACATGCTAAATATCCAATAGTCCAAAATAGTCCAGTTTGGATTTTTGTATAGGTTAAAATTCAGATCAGCAAATGTACCTAAACTAAGATGGTCACATGGGAAATCGAATGAATAGATTATAGTAATTAAAAAAGAATAGGAAATGGTCTGTTGGGGATACTGAGTTCTAGCTGTGTATTTTCCATGAATTAGATTAGATTTAATTTTATTGTCGATGTCAGTATCCAAAGTTTCCTCATAGGTTATGAGGATATGTCAAATCTAACAACAATGCAGTTTAACATCTGCATATACAATATATACAGTGCAGGCAGAAAGCACATATTAAATATGTCAAGTGCCCCACTTCTTGGTTTCACAGAACTTCATATAAATTCATTGTTTAGCTGTCAACGTTTTGGTTGACTCTTACCAGTCATTGTTTTCAGCAGCAGGCATATGCAAGATAGGACATATACTGTATGGAGTGTATTTTAGTGCATAGGAAGATGCAGGAGTGTAAGCCATATAAATCTAAAAAGCAACGTGAAACCAAAATGACTTCACAGTTCAGTTACTACAAACTATTTCACTTAAGTCATCGTTACACACTGTCCATGCCTGTGCTTCCTGTCCCACACAACACCTCTTAGGCTTACGCCTCGTCCAACTAAACCGCCGGATCTGATCCACCAAGCGACTCCCACACAGACAACTTCAGGCCACTCACCAAATTATCTCAGGACAGAAGTCCTGCTTTTGGGCCAAGACCTATATGACCGAGCAGTCCACTGCCAGCAACCCATCTGTGTTTGTCTTGGAGCCGAGTACAGTGCAGGCTTTCCCAGACTCTGTAGAAAATTACTTCCAAATGTTGAAAGATATCAAAAACTCTGCAGCGCTGCTTGTACTAATCTACTCGTGCTGACTCATTACTCATTTTCCAACACTTAGTTTTGTAGTAAGAGAGCGGAGACATTTTCAGTGGATGGAATTCCATCTTTTTTTCTTTTCCACTTTCAAGTCAGCTCGTGGCAACCTGAGCAGCACGGGAGGATTCAGTCCAACTCATGACCATTACAGATAATATTTCCTCATCTTTTTTTCCAGTTTGGGTTTTTAAAAAAAATAGATAAAAATCTATTTATTACAGATTACATGTCTGAATCCTACCATGCACCTGTCAAACTTTTATTGCCCCTACAGTGGCCCTGAAGATGGTCTAATCTGCCATCGTTTAACACAATGTCATACAGTGGTTGGAATTTATTCTCTGCTCAGACAGAAGATAATAATCTTCTGATGATAATAATAATAATAATAATAATAATAATGCCAATGGAGATTTTTAACAGCTGTTAACCGGGGTGGTCACTTAGGCTAAAAGGTTATATCATAATCTTATAAAAAATAGAGCAAATAATTTGTCAAACACAGTATGAGGCCACATCATTCTGTTGCACATTGGAACAGGTCAAAATCCAAAAGCGTGACAACGCAAACCCTTAAAGTCAACTTGAGCCCAATTGATGATCATACTCAATTTGGAATTAACTGCATTTGTAAAAATGTATTTGCCAGATTGTCAAAAGGCCTTTAAAGCCTTACATGGAAAAAGTTGGCAATTTGATCAAACAAATGCTCTTATTGCTCTTTTAAATTGAAGCCTGTTTAGGCTCAGATTCTGAGAAAGTATGTGAAAGAACATGAAAGCAAAGCACAGAGGGGAAAAAAAAACAGCAAAGTATTCTTTTATCAACTAAAATCATTTTCAATCTAACTCCTGTGAACTTCACGTTCCAGGAAGGCAATTAAGCGTATCTGTGTTCGCTCGCACCCCCGCCATAAAGGGCATTTGTGGAAAATAAACAAGCCATTAGGCCTAAATGCACTCCATCCTTTGTTTTAGATCCCCCACGTGCCAAAACGCCACATACATGACGTGACATGACATCAGCACACGCATGACACAAACTTTTCCGTTCACGTGCTGCTTTGACACGATGCTCCTTTCATTTAAATCATACGTCAAGGCCGTGAGGCTGAGGACTTGGTCAGTGTAAGGGATCAAAGACTGAAGGAGCTGGGTGATGGATGACTACTTTAGTTCTCCTTAGTTTTCTGCTTCAGAACATTCCTGGAGGCAATAGCCTGCAACATGCCGAGGTCAAACTAAGGTCCAGACGTTCTCTGGCTCCTACGTGCTTATAATTGCTGTTAGAAGAAACTCCTCACATTGAGGAAAACTTTTATTTGACCAGTGAGGGCAGATAATTTTCTAGAAGGTCATTTCTTGTGATGGCAAAGGTGAGCGTTTTTCTGGAAAAATTATCCCATTGTAGACGGTAGAACCTTGAACCTGATTATATATTTCCATTCCTCTGTGTGACGCTGTGTTCGGAGATCCTGAACATGTGAGGGACAGCTCCAACCAGCTCTTATCACTCAGACTGAGGACCAGTATGTCACCATGAGCTTTTCTTTCCCACTGCATTAGACAGACCTCTGCACTCGTGCAAAGCTACTTGCTGGACACTGATCAACACTGCATGTCTCTGATTGGAGGACCCATCCACGTAGAGACACGAACATGGTTGAATAAAAACCTATTAGCGTGACAGACAAAGTCCAGGCTTCCTCGTGAGGCCTCCTCATGAACTTCTTGTTTCATGCAGAGAAACAGCCTCTTCATGGATTTTTTGATTGATGAGCAGACAGCCGTGTTGGGTGGAGTAACTATGGAAGTTCATATACAGCTGTCAGCAGAAATGTACATAACCTCCACCCTGCTTTGCGTGTGCACTATCTTTAAAAATCCGGGTTGATTTATAGGAAAGAATTCTGTTATAGATTCATGTCAAAGTGAAGGTAAAGGTATTTTAATGACGCAACTGCATCCACTGACCAATACTTTTTGTTATACTGTTTCAGTTTAGCGACCGTAGGCTGGGCCTTTCTGTGTGGAGTTTCATGTTCTTCCTGTGCTTGCGTGGGGTAACTGCCCCAGTCCAAAGACATGTTAGGTTAATTGTTGACTCTAAATAGGTTATAGGTGTGAATTTGAGGATTATTGGTCATCTACACATTTAGGATCACATTATACATGCGATCCCCGAGGTCTGGACCAGCTTAGACTATAAGACAGGTGACAGGTGGGGACACGTTGTCTCTGGCTACTGGGGTCAGACAGTCACTCTAGTTTAAAAGCAGCTTTTGTCCCCACTGGACTGAGTCATAGTCTCTCTAGCGTCTGACACATAGTTCAGTGCATATGGCTCAACTCTCAAGCATTTTACCTGAGAAATGAAAAAGGAATTGTTTGGACAATTTGTGTGAATTTGAATTGGATACTTGAGGGATTCATATTTCAAATTTTCCGCTGCAGAATTCTTGACTTCTGAACTAGAACTTTGGGCTGCTCATTTTTACAAGAAGAAAGTCTTCTTTGCTTTGGGTCAATGTCTTTTTTTTTTTGTGTTTCCTGCTCTACGTCATTACAGTATCTGTGTGTAACCGCAGCCTTTAAACCTGGTGAAATGTGACAGCGAGAGCCAAGGGTCAGTGTTTGGTGGGTCAAAGAAACGGCTCACTTCAGACGCTCAACGTTGAACTTAAAGGTGGGAAGCTTCGCTGGGTCTTTTCTTTTTTCAAAAGCCCCAGAAGGAAGAGAATGATGAATGTGTAGCAGAAACTCCATTTTGTTTTACTGCTTCCCCTAATACAAATCATCTTAATTATGTACTCCTTTTAAAAATCCTTTTTTTAAAACAAGTAAAAGAATCTGCCAAGAGGATTAACTAATTCCATGCAGTTACAATTATAAATAGTCATCACACAAAGACACTAAAACGAACAATGCATTGTCTTTTCTCACATTAGTTTCAGTCTGTCAGTAACTTGGATTATCTTATTTGTCTGTGCGGTGGACCCATTTTATTGTCCAAAAATAATTAAAAAGACATCAGCCAGACACACCATGTCACTGAGGGAAACATTTCCTCATTCGAAAATACCCAGACAAAAAAATCTTTCAGTAAATGCTAAATTGCCTTAATCCTAATGGAGACCTTGATCAGGCGCAGCTGACTCTTGCTTCATTATGTCGGACAAACGATCAAAATAATGAGGAGTCAATGCATTTAGTCAGTATTTATTTATTTTTGATTCTACATATAACACTTATAACATTTTTCTTGTTTAGAAATGAACCTTTTTGAGTGTTAATTAACCTTTCCAATAAAGTTTTTGTGTGATGGGCTGGGACCTTTCTACATGAAATTCTCCTGCTGTGTTCCAACTCACACAACATTCAAAAGTGAATGAAAACTTTAATTTCGGAACCAGGTGCGACTGCGACACAGTAACTACTGGGCAGCCCTGTTCTTGTGGACCCAAATATCACCATTGACAGACAGGAATAAAATTTGCATTGACGGATCTTTGCCAAATCTCTGATTGGTTGTGGGACTGTAAACTTGAAGGCAGAGGATGATGGCACATAGACACTTCCCTTCCATCCCTGCTCTGGACTCCCCACATGCCCCTGGATGTACCCCCCACCCTGTGTTTCCTGTGACTGGGGCTGAGGGGAACAGTTGCACACCCTGATAAGCCCCGCTCAGAGGGAAGCCAACGCAGGCACATAATCAGCATGTTGGATGCTGGCAATCAAGAACAATCACAATCACACTCATCATGCTCATGTTGTGGTGACCCTTGATGCTATTCACAGCAAGTCCAAGGCAGTTATTTCCATCTATAGCCTCCTGTTGTGTTTCACGTCACATCTGTATGTTGCTTGGTAGCTGGTGGTTCAAGGAATACACAACAACAGACGAAGCTTTAAGTTGGGAATAAAATCTCCACTGAGCATTAACTTCAGGTTAGGTTGCTCAGTTGTAGCAGAACGGATGCTGATAGTCAGATAATGTTGTTAGAAGACGGCTGAGAGCACTCGAATGTTTAACAGGTGTGTGTGTGTGTGTGTGTGTGTGTGAAGATTTGTGCCTCTCATGTTACAGTGGGATGTGCAATGGGCATCAGTGTCACGTGTTTTTTCGTGACGGCATCAAGATGTGCAGTGCCAGACTCTCTTATGCAAGGCATTTATTCATTTAAATTCTTGAAAGTGAAAGATTTAAATACGCTTATCTTTAACCAGCAGGCCATGCATTTCGCTTGCAGCTGTGGAGCTGATGTACTGAATGGTAATTAGAATTACATAATACTTGATGGCATTAGCGAGCTTCCCGTCTAAGTTTGGCTAAAGACCTATTTTGTCTACAAATGCGTTTCAACCCAGGCCTAGTGTTTACAGCGAACGCACGCTGTCTGTTTGAGGCGGTAGGTGTAGCAGACTAGTTGTAGAGACACTGTGTGGGTGTGGGGGCAGTTTTGTAACTTTGCAGCGTCGTGGGACTTCTTTTATTTACTCAAAGAGATAAATCTTTGCTTTGCTTTCTAGTTTCCCTAATTACAAAGATAACACAAGTCCCAAGACACTGCAAGTACGTGAAACTCGTATTCAATTTTAATTTTGGCATTTCGTCTTGCAGGGAAAATGACACGAGACGGATTCAGTCAGAGTAGAATTGTTATAAGAGCTGGACTCCTAATGTCACGGCCAAGTCATACGCTCCTTTTTCATAGGATGAGCAAAGATATGGTAAAAATGCCCTGTGTTGTTTTTAATTTCTCATAGTCATATCCTTACACTTTTAATCTCCAACTCCAGCCTGAAAAGAAATTGCTGTCATATTTTTGCCTTTGATTTTCAGCGCTGCAGCTTCTTCTGCAGCACACCCTCACGTCATGCTGTCTTTTAAACACAGAGCCTCCCCACAGCCATGCTGTGACGGCTTTATCTTGCACTGGCTTCTTTAAATGATGCCTAATTGAGAGCCTTCACCGCACCCTTTCCTCATCTGCCCGCACGTGGCGATGGACCTGCCGTGTTATCGCCGCATCTTAATAAAAAACTCACCATTTTTTGGGCCACAACCCAGAATTTCTTCAGAGAAATGGGAAAAGTAAGGAGGAGGGCGTTGCTAGGGGATGCAAAGAAAGCAACAGAAAAAAACATCCTGAGCTAAATGAAGTGGGGAGTTGGCTTTTAATGAACAGGATGTGGAGAGATTGGTGGTTTGGAGCCTCTCAGTGAAATAGAAATAGGAGGAAAAAAAGAGTAAAACCCTTTGTCACGCAAACAACGCCACACTGGGAGGAGCTATGCATATATAATATGATTGATTAACCTTATAAGAGCGTTTAAAAATATTTAAACTATTTACACAAAAAAAAATCTAATGTTAATTGAAAGCAATTTTCAACAAAGCACATGAAAGTGAATATTTGTTTAAGCTGTTTGAATATTTCCCCATATGTTAACCTTTTACAGGATGCTCAACTAAGGGCTCCTGAGGTGAACAGTTCAGGGACTGGATAATAGAGGCCATATACGTTCTCTCTCGTAGGGTTTTTAAACCTGAAGCCAAATCTGTGATCGCACGTACATCATTATAGAAAGACCTGGTTAATTCTAGTGGAAGAACGTTTTGCCAGGTTGGACAAAGAGCTTGTCAGTGATGCTCAGTAGATTTAAAAAAAATACATTTCCACAATATCAACTATGCAGTACTTACTATATGCAGATATTGTATAAAGAAAGATTTTAAAAATGTTTTTAGTATAGATTTTATTTAAAGGCAAATCACAACAAATTCAACTGGATAATTCGAGCAACTCAACCATTTAAATTACACATACATTCAGAGAACAATCAGAATATTTCACATGCCTGTGGTTAAATAAATATAGCAGGACCAGCTGGAGTCAGTTACGAAAGATCCATAAAGTATGAGAAACTCATGACTTGTCATATCTTGTTTACCAAGCGTAGAACACTCTTTTGTTTATGACTCTAAAACCATTCAGGGTTGAGCACAGACCTCTGATTATGCAACATACAGTAATTACCTCCTGTGAATCTCTCTAAGCTCAGTATTCCTCATGAAACTTCAGCCTGTCAAACTTAACATATATATTGTCTCATGGAATCACCAGATTTACATTCCCTTAAAAACAAATAAATTAAAACATGCAAGTAATTTTTTGTGAGAACTATATCTTCTTTTTTGGAACTGAAAGCAACTCATTTCAATAATTGAGAGATAATTTAATGAAACCACAACCACACTTAGATATTATTTATCCAACATATTTAATGCTACACGATGCAACGTTCATGAATCGAGCTTACAGTAAAAGGAGAGTTTATCAGTCCTCACTCTACCTGATGTGTTAAGCTCACAAAATACATGTATATTCCAGTTTTATGAAACTCCCATAAAAATGAGCTTTAAAACTTAGCGGTCAAACAGTAACTATTGACCTGCTCTGATTAGCGTGGGCCTCGCTTTATTTCTATTTATTCAGGCTCACAGAAACCTTTGACAGCAAAAATTACAACATAGCTTTAATACAAACAAAATGCTAATAATGTAGTCTAAATTGATGCATATGTTAATAATAAAGTTTTACCCACATGTACAAGTTATATATTGTCATTTGGCTTGTTCCCACACTGTAACTGCTGGTACCACAGCTACGCACCGTGACTGGACAGAGTGGCCCTTGCATGACGAAGCCACTTCTGAGGGAAACGGACAGATTTAGTCCGAGCATCTGTTTGACACTGGCTAATGGCAAACAGACTGACGCGGGTGAAAGAAGAGGAATGTTCGTCCTCGTCCTCTGTGTAAATGTCAGGCCTGGCAAACCTCTCTGTCAGATTACCGTGGCAGCAGAGATAAGCAGATGTAAAGACCTGCGGCTCTTATTTATTATTAAGGCCAAGAGCGGGAAAAATAACCAGAGAATCTGCTGTGAGAACAGCTCTCAGGAGAAAATAATGTGCTGTTCTCATGCAATATTTGTCAGGATATCAAGGCTCACTTGATATACAGCTTATAAATATTTATACAAGACAACAATTTTTACATGCATAAAACAAAGTAAATACATTGTCAGAAAATATGCAGTATAATATGGAACATCTTCTGCTGTACTGTCCAAAATCTTGCTTAAATATACAGTATATCTTTTTTCAAGAATTGTTTTACTAGAGTTTGTGCGTGTCGAGTATGTTCTCATGCCTCTTTGTACAGTGAGGGAATTATTGTCTGTGGGAGACTGTGGTCAAATACCGATTTTCTGTAAACTTAACATTACTTTATAACATTGACTAACTGTACCTATGTATTGTACATGTATATGTATTTTTTTCTTCATACATAACATCCATTAGCACTGTGAGCTGTCAGGCGTTTCAGGGTTTGCAAATGTTTTTAGGCTGTAAGTCCAGCTAAGTTTGGCTTACATTGTAGTAAGTAGCTTCATCTTCTTTTTAATTAATCACAATTTAGTTAATCACAGAAAGTCAG
Source organism: Channa striata (assembly GCA_033026295.1). Lineage (NCBI taxonomy): Eukaryota > Metazoa > Chordata > Actinopteri > Anabantiformes > Channidae > Channa > Channa striata. Next base: position 7,577,010 of record CM065170.1, read on the forward strand.
CCAAATCATAACAAACCATATCACAATAAATAAGTCAATAAAATAAATAGGGTTAGTATAAATAGGTAGTAAAATACAAATGAACCATATGGAAATGATCAAAAAGACTAAAAGAAGTTGCACAGGGTTTATGTTCTTTGGGAGAAGGACGATGGTGGAGTGGTTAGTGTCTCAGCAAGAAGGTCACAGGTTTGAATCCCAGCCAGCTGTGTCCTTTCTGTGTGGACTTCCCGTGTTCTCCCTGTGTTTGTGTGAGTTAATTGGTGACTCTAAATTGCCCAAAGGCTTGAATGTGAGTGAGAATAGTTGGTGCATTTGTTTGACCTGTCCATGGTGGGCCCCGCCTCTCGCCCAATGACACCCAGACGGTATACTCTATCCAAAGGGTCCACGCTTCTCAGGACAGTAAAGGGAAGAGTATGCCAGCCACTGCACCCCTGACAGATTTGAAAACCGTGCTTGTCATATCTACGGTCCTTTTTTCTTTAGGGTTCTATTGAGGAAAGCGATCCATCAGTGCTTTGGCGCGTGACGACGGAGATCTGTTTTCAGGGGGTTGGTTGTTCCCTTGTGTGCGATGAAAGCTTGCGAGGCGGACTGAGACTTTGTTGTGCTGCATCTCAGAAGTACTTAACAAAAGGAAGGAAGCTGGTGCAAATCCAGCACTCTGCTGTCATTAGCGGGAGGTGTGTACGCTTCCGTAATGTTCCCGGGCAGATGCTAGTGTCCCACACGTAACACTGTGATACAGGGGATCGACTAAATGTGGACGCTCCCTTCGACGTCCATTCACCGTCACACCCTGAAGAGTCGTAGCATTTAATACAACTATTGCATTTCACAAGTTTCTCATGAGTATGATGATTTTATTTTTGAGCAACTTGGTACAAGATTGTTCCTGCCGTCTACGAGCTGCAGTACTACTTATGTATCAGGATTATTTAATAATACTTTATGAAAATCAGGCTTTCTTTTGTGCAAGACATATTAACACCAGGAATCGTAAGAGATGGTCGGGACAATCACAGTTCATACTAAAACACTTTGCTCTTTTGCAATAAATGTTTCCCACCCGCGTTCCCAGGCAATTTAAAACAAACCAAATTTTTACTTTCAACAACTAGACGATTCAGTGCTACGGACTGTTTAATCCTGTTTTAAGGTCAGTCGGACAAAACAAATGCCGTGCCGTTTGCTGCACTGAGCCCTGAGATCTTTGGTGAGTTTTAAATGGAGTGAGCTCTTTTTTTTCCCAGCATCCTGTTGCAAACCCAGAGGGACCAAGATGTTGCAAGATAACGGCTCAGACTAAATGAACAGTCTTTTGTCTGGACAGCCTGATGTAACTGATCGCCCAGTTTCTTCCTGCATTTTTTTCTGACTCTGATATACTTTTTGTCCTTCTCCCAGCGTCTTTGTGTACCCTTTTCTCTCGTTGGGCACTACCCCTCTTTTCTAGCACAATTTTCTTAAAAGAAATTGCAAGAGAAACACATCTATCTTCTGCACTTAATTACTAAAACAAGCTGTATTAACGTACCTGATTTAAGTCAGCCTGAGAGAGCTGAGATGAAACTTCTGTAAAAACATGCACAATACACTAGATCACATTATTGACTTCTATAAAATTGACATCAGCTTAACAAGTCGAGACCTGTTTATTTGTCTCTTATTACATTATCTACTGCTCAGGAAGACAAACTGACGCCAAAGCCATAAACATTTTCTGGCCACGGAATCAACTGTTGAGCCTGGCTGTTGCAGTTGATAAGCCCCACAGGATGGCACGGCCAAGCTTATCGAGCACGGCCAAGCCAGAGGACCTCTGCTATCACTGGACCCGCCAGCAGAGGAAAGACTCATCCCCTTATCTCCCGTCTGCTGGGGGAATACGACTCCAACCCCCTTGCCCACTCACTTCAGGTGGTCCTCTCATCTGTCCCCTTGGTTGACCTCGTGATCACTGCGGTGACTATGCATAAACACGAGCATTTTACGTATGTGTGACTCCTAAGTGCTGCGGTACGGCGGGTGGGATTTTTTCTGGCGTGCAGGCAGGATCACAGAACTTCAGCGCAAGTGTTTATTTTCAGTGAAAGGCTTTTGTTATCACATGGAAAGGGAGTTAATTTCGACACAATGGCTTTGCGTGTGACAGTGTAGCAATAGGAAATAAAATGTTGAATGTTGGAGCAGATTATTTTATGAATCAAAATTTAAACAACCCAGAGTTTAAGTGAAAAGCTGAAACTTATGACAGACTTATACGAGGAAAAAAGAAACATTTAGTCTGCATGAATTCCTCCCAGCCAAACCTGTAGGCCCATCTGTTCCTCTCAAGTAGACTCACATAAACACAGGCTTATTTGAACCAAGTATTAGTTTTTTCAAATGAGCAGACAAAGTAAATGCAAAACAAAAAGTCATTTAACAATGTTTTTAAAATGTCTGAAACTTTGAAACGAGAACAACCAAGGAGCCATTTCTACAGTCGAATTACAGAAAATGTGATTTTAGTAAAATTTCAAACAAACATTGGCACCATGTATTTCAAAGTTGTTCGGCCACCTTGTCTAATGGGAAGTCACCTTTTATGGCTTCCTGTGGAATGGTGGAATCCTGGCAGACTAGACTTGAAATAAACAAAACATCCTCGACTCCTCCCAGATGGATTCTGAAGGTGTTTATTAGATGATAAATAAAGTTTATAAATGTTTAAAACCATTTTACTCCACAATTCACAATCTCGCGAGCTTGCTGGCAGTCAAGGTTCCTACGTCCTGAATGTTCTGCATGAAGTAAAATGAATTAAATGTTATTACGAGTCTTTACTGTCGGCCACAGACAACAGGTGTGTTTCTTGGCTTGCGTTTGGGAAATCTCTAGAATTAACTTTTCCTCCAGACTTCTGCCAAGTCCACCCCATCAAGTGTGTTCTCCTTCCTTTTTTGTGAGTTTACATCTCACACACAACCAGATCCCTTTGTCTAGAGAGGTATTGAGCCAAAGTAAAGTCCCTCTGTAATCACTGCTGATTAGCAAACGGGTCAAAGTGCTACTGTAAATCAGAGGGAATTTATTTCCCCACAGCACAAAGAGGTGACGCTTCTGGGCCTTTTTTTTTCATGAGTAAGTACTGAATACAGAAAACAAACACAAGATTTAAAAATGTGTATCTTTATGGAAACTGACTTAGCCAGAGCCGTCATGGTCTGAGGCGTTTAAATAATCTGCGTGAATCCAAGACACCAAGAGGCCACATCCCTGTTCCTGCAGCCCCGCTGCTGCTTCAGCTCAGGACTGAGTAAGGACAGTTGGCTGGAAGACAAATCAGGACGGGAGAAAATGAATGGATGTATAAGGAATGGGAAATCTAGTGGGGTGGGAAATGAACTCCAAAGATCACCTTTATCACCCCTGGCCCACCCACAAAAAACCTTTAAAGAAAACTAGTTGTTTTCAAAACTATAAATCTGTCAAAGAAAGCTTAAATAACCTAGAAATAAAAAGAGATTCACCCCCAGACAAAATAGATCAGATTACGCTCACTCCAGCAAAATAAACACTATCTGCTTTATAACAGTTAGGCAGGAAGAAATGCCAGTTTACATCGTTCACTGTAAAATACACAATATTTTATACACAGATTAATCCCTCCAGTTCATAAAACCATAGTGTCTGGGACAAAGCATCACTAAGTAAATCCATCTATTTATTTATTATCTGTAACCGCTTATCCTGTTTAGGGTCACGGGGGGGCTGGATTCATCCCTGCTGTCAGAGGTCGAGGTGGGGTCCACCCTGGACAGGTCACCAGTCTGTCTCCGTGCTGAGACCTCGATTGCTGTTTTATACTGGACCTAAATGAAGAGGGAGTTGAGCTGAGCGAGCACCTCCAAACACCGTGGTTCCCTAAAACCATGGCCACGTGTGAACCTTTTTACATCCTAAAACAATCATTCGCTGATGATGTGCCATTTAACCCAAACATTCCCAAACGTTATGGAGGGCACAGCTTCGTATCTGGCAGCCATAACCAAATGGTGGAAACACAACCACTTTTTTAACGTGGATGAATGATCCAGGAACCAGCTGCTGATTGTTACGACTGAAGTGTGTGGCCTGATCCAGAGATACAGTAGGACTGTTGTCCTCTTCATGTGGCCAAAGATCGTCTCTTCACCCCTGGCCCCACACACACATCTTTTTGAAGTAGCTATTTGTTTTTATACAATAAATCTGACAACAGAAGGCTGAAAAAACATATAAATCTGCAATGAAAATGTTAAAAGACCATCCCCTGCTCTCCCAAAAACAAAGACGAGACGATGCTCCGGCCAGCAAAAAGAGACTTCTTTTAGTCTTTTTGTGGTAAATACCCCCCTACCACAGGACAGTTGCACAGCATTTGCTCATCTGGCCTGAATTGTCTCCAAAAGCTAATTTTAGCACAGTGGCACAATGTGGCAACAGGAAATCAACTGGCAATATAAAAAGACGATGAAATAAATATAGATAAATAAATAATTCACTTACACTTAGTACTACTTACTGCACAGTTTGTCGTCACAGGCGTTGGGGTGGTCGCCACAGGAGGGCCCTGCGGTGTAGGGGCGAGCGTACTGTAGTTCCCACAGTGATGTAGGCCTCAGCATCACACATTGAACATAGGAGCACTGAGCTTATTATGTTTCAGGAAGGGCTCCTAATTATATTTTCAACCTTATTTGCGTGACGGTTAGAGAAATCTTACACTTATATTGTGTGTTGTGTACTTATGTGTGGCAGTATTGGCAGACATAGAAGTACTTGTATTCGTCGTTGGGACAGTAGACCGTGCCGCAGCCCACCTGGTTCGACCTGGCTCCATCTGATCAAAGAGATTAAATAATGATCCACAATCCATTTTACATTGCTGGTTTGGGCCATTTGTTGCTGGACTTGCATCAGTTTTCTCCACAGCCACTAGCTGTAGTCAAAGAGGAGGAGAGAGATGCTTTATAATATAGAAATCAGTTATGTTCAGTGTTACATGATAACACCTTCAAACTTTATTTATTGCAGGTGAAAAATTAACTTTAACATGAAACGTAACAACATAAAACCAATAAAAACAACATGCTAACAGATTCCAGCCTGGAATCCTGGATATATTTGCTGCATGCAAACTCGTGCTGTTTATTTAAAGCTACAGCGTGTCTCTTTTTCAAAAAAAATCTGTAAACAGAAATCCGCTCCAAAACATATTGTGAAGACCTGTTGTCAAAGGCTCGTGTCAGCAGGATCCATTCAGGACTTTGGCAGCAGAGCACTGAGATGCGTTTATAGTGAGGCTTTCCCTTCCAGCCAATCAGAAAAGCCTGACATCTGCACCGTGCACGACAAATGGCTCGAGAGTAAAGAAACGTTTCAACGCGCGTCGTTCTGCTTTCTTTTCTCCTTGTGTGGTGAGGTTTATGTCATTTCTTTTCATTGTTATTTCATAATGACTACAAGCTTCCTCTGGGACTGGGTGGAGTGGAGCAGATCAGACCAGACGAGGGCTGGGTGGTTTTATGTTAGATCTCACGCTACTGCCAGCTTGATTTCCAACGTCATATTGTCGTTTAAGAAAAGTGATCTTTGCACATCAGAGTACACGAGTGGACGGGAATATAAAAGTTATCTTGACAAATTCTAACTACCGTTACTGACGTTGCTGCCACCTTATATTACAGCATATTTGAAGCATATGAAAATACAAGTTTAAATTTACAAATGAGAACAAACACATGCAATCGATAAAATTCTATCTGTAGGTGTATAATATAAAAACTGCAGGAGCAGCCATTAAAAACAAAACACAAAACATGGTGACACATTAAAAAAAAAAGTTTTAAAGGTTTTCAATTCAAATTCAAACCCCTCTTTGGAAATAATAAACCGTATTTTATTAGACTAATAATGTGTTTAAAAAGTATTTGTTCAGTGTCAGAAATGTCAAATACATAACTTATCTACGTGTTCGGTCATGACATAGCAGTTGGGGAAAGGTAAAATCCATATTTGCAGGGATAATCTGCATGTTTGCAACTGCTACAGAATTCTACTGTGACACAATGTTTGAAACCACCTTAAATGTACGGAGGAATACAATGTTTGTTTTTATAATCATAGTAATTTTCAGCTTCAGATGATGATGAATTCTTCTCTGGTACCTACCACCTTCTCGCTAATTGAAAAACTAAAATATTTTCCATTTTTACTTTTAATAGTAAAGGTAGATCATCCTGATCATAACTGCATCCTTCTCTTAAGTACTCGCTGAAAACAATAAAGCCTGATTTTTTTTTTTTATTGTTGCATTTGCTCGTACTTGTTTAATTGGCTGTGATATTAATATTTGACACACACACTCTGTGTCTATCTGCTCCCCTCCTGCGATCGACACTTGTAGGTACAGCCTCCACGGCGCATGCGCAGAGCCGTCGCTCGCCTGTATTTGTTTCCAGACGTAATCACAGGTCGGACCGAGCATCTCCGTCCACAAAGAGGGACTCGTCCCGTTCGGTTCCTCGAATTTTCTCCCTCCTCCTTCGTCTTCACCGCCGCCGCTGCTGCTGCCGCTGCGGCGTCCCAGCGACATCACGGAGGGAGCGGAAGCCATAAGATGAAGAAACGATGCGTGGACGCGAGCAGGCTCCGCAGGATGAAGAAGCTGAAGATCACGGAGAAGCTGTCGGAGAGGTAGCTGCTTTTTCTTTGTGTCACCCTGGCGCCGATCAGCTGTGCCGCCTCTCGCATCCTTCTTCATCACTTCCATTTTTTTTCCGGACGCGCGTCCGGAGCTGGGAGGCGGCGGAGCGCACAGACGCGCCCGCAGACTCCGTCCCGATCCCGCATTGTTTACAACCCCGCAACTCGGCGCGGGCCCGCGGCTGTTCGCAGCCTCGTCAGTCCGTCCTGCGAAGTGGGTTCCCGGTCCGCGCAGTGTGGTCGACTGGGGGGGGGGGGACAAAAAACGGAACGTCCCTTTGGAGAGACTCAGAGGAAGAACCGGGACTCGTCTAGACAGAGTCCAGACAAGCACAGGCCACCACAGGGAAAAGAAGCCACTTGTTTTAACTGGCCATGTTTTTTCTCCATAAGTGGGGAAAAAAAAACTCATCTTAATATACAAACCATGTTTTGTTTGAAGGATAACTGATTTCATTTGCACGCCATCAGTTGCTCTTTGTGTGCGTTTCCTGCCCTTGTTGTCATTGTTCCATAACTTACACTTGGCCACACACATTTAGTAGAAATTTAAAGCATATTCCAGCGTATATAAAGAAGTTATGGGGTTTTGCTGCTCGCTTTATCTTTCTCCTCACTCTTAAATATGAAATAATACTATTGTTTTTGCTGCAGAGTCATGTTTAAAAACCCATTGTTTTAGTAACATTACGAAATGATTAAATTATTAATAACCAGTAAATAATTGTAATAACCTGCATATCTGGCAGCTGTGTATAAAAAAAAAGTCACAAATGAAAATACACTTGGTATCTTGACCATTAGGAGGTAGATTTAAACTTGAGTGTGTAATAGGATGCTGTGGTGCTCCCTCCCTCTCTCTTCCAGATGAAATATTGCCATGGTTACCAAACAAAGAGGGGGTGATGTGATGGCAGCCTATGGATGAGCAGAACAAAGGAGGAAACCACAGCTCCTGTTTGCCTTGTGCTCACCTAACAAAACGAATGAGGGAACAGTCATTGTTCTTCCGTGCCTTTACTTAAAAGGATGAAATGCATTTTTATTTCAAGATGCATCATTCTCACCGCTCGTGTGTTTATTTAATAGCACCTTTTTAAAATGGTTAAGAGAATTTACAATTGCGTTATTTACTAGAATCAGAGAAATGGTACAGACCTATAAAACACAAGTAACGATTTTTTTTTGTTTCTGCATCTGCTTTGCAGCGCGTGCACCTTCCTGAAGTTTATTATGATGTGGACGCTGGTGCTGCTGGCAGATTTCATCCTTGAATTCAGACTGGAGTACCTGTGGCCATGCTGGCTCTTTTTCGGGAGTGTGTATACCACTTTCCACTGCCATGGGCTGGTGAGAACCCCCTCCCCCAACAGCCTGTTGTGTCACAGTCCCACAGACTGAACGCACATGTCTTCACTGAAATGATTGTTTCCTTTGTTTGCAGGTGATTTGTGTCGTGTTTGTTTGTGCTGCCTTCACTCTGGACATCTTCTGTTTAATTTTCGTTCCTTTGCACTGGCTGTTCTTTGTGGCGAGCACCTATGTATTATTCAACTACATATGGCACACAGGTGAGCAGGGAATTATTTGTTTGGGCTTTTTCAGGGGACGGGTTATTCCAAACTGCTATCTGTAACTCTTTATTATCTTGAATTGAATTTCATTTGTGATCATTTGATTTGAGGTGCTGAGGACTCTTCATATCTGAGTGTCTTGTGTTTTTCTTTTCAGAAAAAGGCATCTGTATATCAACAGTGTTCCTCTGGATTCTTCTCGTCTACTCAGAGGCTTCACTAAGACTTAAAGACCTTAAAACCTCTCACGCCAACCTCTCTCATCTTTTTGCTGCACATTGGTATGTTCGTATGTTCGTTAAATTAAAAACAGCCACAAAATTCTTGCACAAAACTAATCGAGCTGTAATAATGCAATAGCGTTCGCGTAAACCACCTGTGTGACATTATGACAAATTCTTGTTTATGTTTCCAGTTAATGAGCAATTACGATTTGAAAGATGCAACATATGCATACATTTATAGAATAGAATATTTATCAGAATCTGTTAAGCAGTGTTTATATCTTATCTCTGTCATGTGGCCCTCGTACGTAACTGCAGTATCTGTGTTCCTCTGCGTTCACTTTCAGTATTGGATATCCTGTGGTGTATCTGGGGTTTGATGCCACCTGCTACTTCACCAACATTTTTAAGCTGCGCATACAGAAAGCTGTGCAGAGCGAGAACGATTTCCACATGCACCTCTTGCAGCATTCACTTCCTCCAGGCCTGCAGGTTTACCCCAAGACGTGCACAGATGGCAGCAGCAGTAAGTCTGTGCACCTGCACCATCCATTCACTCACACATCAAACAGCCATTCACACAGTCTGCAGCATGTGGGGGTTTATTTTGTTTAGAGTTTTAGTTCTGTACAATGGTTTTGTTTTATGTGCTGCATCCTCCTGAGATCACGTGACACAAAAAGTTTAAGTTTCTGTACTGTAATCGAACAAATGTATTGAATGTAAATGCTTTTATATGAAAATGTATGTAGCAATTAGTTAGTGGCATCCTATAGATTTTCAAAGTTCCCTAAAATACTTAAGATAACACTAACATGAAACTTGGAATCGATTGTCTCGAGTCTGTGCTGCACCACACTCTGCCTCCAGGCAGCGGAAGTTACAATAAATAGTAATCAAGCAGAAATTGTTGTTCTTCTGTAATTGGGCAGAAAGGTGAGTCTTACTCAAAAAGCTTTAACAAGCGAAAATCTTCCGTGAGCCTGTGTGATGAGCGGATTCCACCTCACCTCCACACAATGACTGTTGGTGAAAATCCTCCGAGAGATTTAGGTAGCATTGAAAGTACCAGTTATCTGTTTTGGCAAATCTGAGGATTCTTGCACAGCGCCCACTGATTTCTGGGGGTTTATCTAAATCAAAATAATAACAACAGAATTCAAGTTGCAGCAAATGAATATTTGCACATGCAAACAAGACTATTAGTTAATAGTCTCTATTTTTTTTCTACAGAGTAGAAAATCCTTTAGACTGCAGGAAAATCTCAAACACATAAATAGATCTGACCTTGAATGTTTTTGCATATTATCTACTTGTGTTTTTATCTCAAACAACACAAATGACTTCAGAGCTACAACACATAGACATAATATCATGACCACCCACATAATATTTGCTAGGCTTCCTTTTGCCCTTTTGCTGCCAAACAGCCCTGACTCCACCAGGCCGCTAAAGGTTTGCTGTGATATCTGGCTCCGAGCTGTCGGCCGCAGCATTTCTGACCCATTTTTGCAGTGTGGCAGGTTCATTATCGTTGCAAAGAGCCCAGTGTCATCAGCAAATACCATTTCCATTGAACGTGTGTACTTGGTCAGTAGCAATATTTGAGTAATGTAGGAAGGATGTGTCCAAGTGTGTGTGTGTGTATAAATATATATATGAATAATACAGTGCAGCAGTAACCACTTTTTTAATTTTTATCTCTATTGCAGACTCAAAATGGAAGATAAAGCCTGATTCAAGTCAGTATCAGTGTCAGAACAGTGCTGCAGTTGCCAGTGATGAAGTGCACACAGTGGACTGCCTCCAAATCCGCAGCGAGGAGAGAGCGACAGAGAAGGCAACTCAGGAGGTGAGGTGTGCCGAATCCAACCGCCGGCCAACTTCATTGAAACACACTGAGTCCAGAGATCTCCACAGTGCGGCAGGAGGATCAGAATCCGCTCCAACCTCAGATAATCTACCTCAAGAGGAGCATGGAAGCAAAGCCACGCGAGCGGCCAAAAACTCCTCGCCAAAAGCCCGCAGAGGCAGCACAAACACTTCTTCGCCACCTGCAGGGCGGCCTGAGAAGAAACAGAGATCCAGCTCCAAAACAGTCAGCCCCAGTCGGGACGCGACCGACAAGAGTACCACACCAGCTCAGAGTTATTACTCTGAACACATGAGCAAGTACGCCACAAACGTTACAGTTCAACTGAGGCTGAGATTAGATAACGTGAAATTAGTGCTAAAGTGAATTCTACTTTCAGGTTGGAGCAGGAGCTGAGGAGGCTGAAGGTGGAGCTGCAGGCGAGCAGACAGAGCGAGCAGGAGCTGCGCAGTCACGTCTGCAACCTGACCAACAGCGAGAGGAGCCTGAGGCCAGAGGTTTCCCTGCTCCGACAGTCCAACATGCTGCTTCAAAGCAAGTGGGTGATCCAGCAAACACACTGGGGAGAGCGAAACTCGGCTCCTAAGAATAAAATCTACAACAGGGATAAACACAGGCAGAGATTGTGCTATAGTATTAGGGGGATTCGTGAACACATCAGACTCTCACAGGTTTTTTTAGTCATCACATAAAATACACGAAAGGTTAAATTCACGTCTTTCCGTCAGGATTCTGTGTCTGACCAAAACCAAGCAGCGGGACAAACAGACAGCCGCCATACTGGAGAAAAAGACCCGAGCAGAGACGGACGCCAGACTCTCTGTGGAGAAACAGTTGGGTGATTTTCTCCACGCTCAGAAGCTGGAGGAGGCAGCCAGCTCAGCACGGAGCCTAACAAACAGGTATCGGACCTTTACAGTCCCTGTACTGCAAAGTAAAGCTCTGATCTGCTTTGTGCATATATACTGATAATAACAATAATTCAATTCCGTGTTAGTGAACGCAGAATTTTGTTTATGCACTTTCTTTATGTTCACTGTTCACTCTGAAGCTGAAGGAGCAGTTTGCTTAGCTTAGCATAAAGACTGGAAACAGAGGAACCTCTGGCCTCTAAGAATCACGCTGTGTTGCCTGTTTGGGTTTAATGCACCATCTTGTGAGGACCAAACCTGGAGAAATGTAATCACAAAAACCAATAACGACAAATACAGTTTTCCAGAGTTATTAAAAATAATAACAAAATAAAAGTCCTGCTGACAAAGGGAAGGCAGCACTTCTCGGACACGACCTGCTGTGGTGACAATTTTCAGAATCACCACATGAACATGAGAACACGGCCTCCAGCTCACCATCCAACGGCAGGAGATCCTAACAAGATGGCGCCCGTGTCACCAACAGTTAACCTGACATAATGTCAGCGTCATATTCTCTGTTAAAAATAAATCCAGGACAACTGTATTTTTGGCCTTTATGCTAAGCTGGTTCCAGCTTCATAAGTCAGAGTGGTATCAAACAGTACAGTCATTTGATTTCAGACTATTTTTAATGAATATATATAGAGATTGTTGACTGTGTATATTAAGAAGTCGTTTTCAGTAGCAAATGAAATGTCATGTTTCTTTCTGTGTGAACTGATCTTAATCTTAAATGAAACCCCCTCTCTTATGGCTCAAACATGCTATTTTCTCCCATCTCCTACACCAGGCAGGAACACTCTGAAACCCAAATGTTAAGGAAAAGGGTTAAAGATCTAGAGACAGAGTACAAACAACTACAGCTGGAGTATCAAGTGAAAGAGAGTCATGTGGTAGATCTAGAGAGTGATGTTGAGGTATTTTTTCCTTTATTTGGGAATGAACTTGTGAGTTTGTCCGTGAGTCTCGAGTGGTCCAGTACTTGATTGTCTTCAGTTTGGTTTTTTTAGTCATTTGTATTGTTTGATTCTTCTTTTTTTTTTTTGCGTGTCTGTAATTATTGTATTATCAAACACAATGGTTTTAATGGGTGAAACCTTTTAGTTTTATTTTGCCCTGGATACTGCACTTTGTCATCACGTCAGTGCGCAGTGTTACCGTGCGGTTGTTTATGTCTGACATCAGGTGTGCACATTGTTGTACTGTGTGGGTTTTGATTTCATTTTAGCGGCATATTCTCCATGATGCATGCTAAAACAAGAGCCCGGTCTTTCATAAAAACATTGCACTGCTTTAAGACAAAGTTTCCTCCTTCGGAACGTGGGAAAGTGTTAAACACAGAAAGAATCATCTTTCAGAAAATCCCTCTTTAATGTTTTTTGAATGGCTGGCCGTTTCATCATCAGTGTGTGAAAACTTTTCTCTGTGGTGCGCTGGTTCCCTAAGTAAACAAAACTAATCCCAATCTCCAAAATTGTTAAATAAATTAAAGAACTGAGTGAAATTTATAGGAAATGCATGAAATACTTGGGAAACCAAAGCACCGACTTCCTCAGGTGGTAACGCTGCTGTTTCGATGCCTGGTAACCCGTGTTGTGTTTTGGATTCAGGCTTTGGGGAAGTACCACTGTGTGGAGAAAGAGACGGACATGCTGCTGTCCACTCTGTCCGCCATGCAGGAGAAGGCTCAACATTTAGAGTACAACCTGAGCGCTGAGACCCGCATCAAACTGGACCTGTTCTCGGCTCTGGGAGATGCCCGCAGACAGCTGGAAATCGCTCAAGGTATTCCGTCTTTTCCATGACTTAACAATATGTTCAAATTCTGCACGTACTTAAAGACGCCGGTTTGTGCCCTTTTATATTTAGTGCCCATTTTTGTCATACCTTGCTGTTGGTTAAAAATAAATGTAAAAAAAAAAAGGGCATACATTTGAAAGGAAATTTGAAGGACATGTTTTCCAAAGATTAAGTGATGAATTGCGGATGGAAATCTGTGTCCAGTAGCACCACCAGCTGGACTTGAAATGCAATGTTGTTCCCCTCCTAAGAAATTATGTCATTACACATTTTAGATCTTTTAAAACCACGTTGTGGCTGTGCAGGGTTTTGAATTTCACAGTTACCATCAGCCCATAAGCACTGCCACCATTTATGATGTGTTCAAATCCAGGTGCATGTTAGACCTTTTTAAATATTTTCTTCTATTATTTATTTGATTGTTTTCATTTTTTTTTTTTTTTGCCAAGGCATTATTAAATAAACACATTTCTCCTTCCTTCAGATAAAATATTGAAGCAGGACCGGGAGATAAGAGAAATGAAACAGAAGATTGCCGAGGTGATGGCCGTCAGCCCCGGCGTGTCCTACATGGCTCCTCGGCCTCCGGTGCCACAGTATCTCACCAAGCTCCTCAACTCCGAGCGCTACATGCTGAATCCACGAGCGCTGATGTATCAGTGTCTGAAGAAATGAAGGATTCCCTCGTCAACGCAGGAGGGAGGGAGTTCATGGATTTTAATGCAGGGCAAAATGACACCACGTACTTCCAACCACGAGTGGAACCAGAACAAGCCTCCACAAGTCGGATGCCTTCAGCCGCACTAATGGTGCTAACTTCACATCACTCTGTATAGTTGCTGTTTTCTTTCCGATCAAGGTTGGAAGAGTTTCACTGCAAAATGAGACTTCTGGTATTGACTTTTATGTAAGTACAGACGACCTGACAGCAAGAGAGGAAAGCACAAATGATCTGCTCAGACACTATAGATTGGTCTAAATGAAGGTGTGGTGCTGGGTTTGGACATTTCTACACAAGAGTCAAACGAGTCTATGAAGCGTATATAATTTGTCCTAACATAGCTGGTCTCAGTTGATCTGCCACTCTCCTCTCTGATCAGAAATGATTTTAGATTGGATGAGTCGTTTATCCGTATCACGAGTTCTGATTATTTACTGTAAAATAGACAAATGTCGCAGACCCACAAACAAAAACCTGACGACAACTCTTTACAATGTAGGTTCTGGCATAAGAGTCAAACTCACCATTCAACATTATTTAAGTCCCAATAACTTGTACTGTATTTAGTTTTTCAATTTTCTGAAATATGATTACCTTTGTTTAAATTAATACATAATTATTAAGCAGCTATGTTGACAATTTAAATAAGTCACATTTTATGCCTTTATGATTACAATGATTTTTACATTTAATTAGAGCAAATGTATTTAGTTTAAAAGACAGCACTGGTCTTAGTAACAATATTAGCCATAGCTCTGATGTTTATCAGTGAGTCATGACTTCAGCCAACAGTTATTTTATTATTTATATCTGTGCCTAACCACCTGTGAGAAATCAAAGCAGAAAAGATTATTGTTAAAAAAACCTGTGTATGTTCAGTGCAGAGAGTACTGTGGCTCCTGAATTTGGTAAAAACTATTGAATTGTGTCTGAGCCCTAGTTAGATGTGATGGATTTTCAATTTAAAAAACAAAACACACTTATTTGATAAATGCAGGTTAGCCCAAATAATATTCTACATACAGTTCTCTGAAGACTTATATGTAATTATTTACTGACCTTCGCATATTCCAATGTTTAAATTACAATGGAACAGGATGTTGTTGCCTGTGTGTAAATAGCTCATTTAGACTATTTGAAATGTGCTGAAAGTCAGACAACATCAGATTAACAAACTAAAATATTAATTATACTGTATTGAAATGAGACCCTAACAACTTGGACTATTTCCATTTAACAGGTGTCTTTTTTTACGACATTACTACAGAAATCGAGTTTAAAGCTGAGCCGAAGCAGCTGATGCGGCTCTCGGTGAGTGAGTATCTTTTGTCCACACTGACAGCGAATTACTACAGTTTGAGGTTCGACGGCGGTGAAGTGACTTTATCTGCAAGTACAAGTGGAGTTGCATGAACCAAGGATTGGTGAGTTCAATTACTGTGCCTATAAGAAAGTAACACTACTTTCAAACTGGGAAGTCAAAACACTTTTAATGTGAAAGAGTAACGTGTTTGAAGTGCTATGTACCGTTTTTATTTCTTTATTTTTTTTACTTCATGTACAGAATTGAAAAATACCACTGATGAAACACACACTGGATGTCACCATTTTGGTAGTTTTTTTTTATTTAGGCGTGTTTCTAGGGTGTTTTATATAAAACCTTTTTTAGTCTCGCTGTACTTTTATGATTCTGCTGTAATTTTGTACGGCATTGTGTTTGTCAGCATGAAATGTGTTTTATTCAGCTGTTATGAGCACACATTGTGACTTTTAAGTATGTACATTATTATACTTGTACAAGGGCTAAAGTTTCTTAAAATTTTGAACAAATAATTCAAATTGTGATGATCACACTCCTGATGTGCCGGGATGGCATTTTTGTATAAATAATTTTTTTGTCCCAATTCTGTGTCTGTGCAAATTATTCAACTTAAAATATTGCACTCAGAGCCATGTCAAGTTATACATTTAAAGTTTATCATCAAAGCTACATTTGAGTTCAGTTTTACAAAGTTGCATGGCTCTAATGTTATGTTAACGTGTTTTTTCACCTCTTATTTTTTTCTTTTGAAATTATGTTTTGGTTACCTAAACAATCTTTACTCTTTCACAGGAAAAAAGATGATACCTTCTAATTGCCAAAATTGTCTGTAGAGGCACCAAGCTACTGAGACAGCAAAATCAAAATCATCTGCAAAAATATTAATCAATAAAACTGGCAACTGCACACCTGCATTTTTAAAGCAGGAAGAGGCAGAAACAATTTTAAATAAATAGCTTGTGCATGATATGGAATTCCTCTTCAGCAGCAGGCCTGAGCTTGTGATATACACAATATGACACCAAACAAGGACATGAAGTGCTGATTGTGTCATTTTCTTTTTTTTATTTTAGGAAGTGAAAAAAAGGGGGTTAAATGAGTAGCAGAAACAGAGCACAGTGCCCAGCCTACAGTGTACAAGATGGCTACAAGCATGCCAGGCAGTCCAACACTTGTTTCCTGCAGTATCTACAGACCCTAAACAAAAGGTAGTCACAGCATAAAGAAGGCAAAAAACGTTTCAATGATTTCCCAAATTATTAAGTCTCCGGTTAGGTGTGAAGAAGCTGAAGGCTACAGGACAGATACAGCCAACAACAAAAGTACAGAGGTGCAAACTAGCAGAGATCAAACAGTTAATAGACACGAAAGAACTGAGCCAAAACTAAATTTCTAAGTGGCAAAAGCATCTTTTAACTGGGATGTTAAGGAATAAGTCAGCCAGAAGGAAACTAATGATTCCAGAGCCACAAAAATCTAAATACTGACAGGGCCTAAGTTGATCAAATCCATTCTGTGTGAAACTTCAATCTTATCACCATCTGTGTTAAAACTCCAGAAACAAGCTTGTTGCATGCAGCAGTTTCCATTTGGACAGAGACGCGTACGTGAATTCACCAAACCTGTTGACAAACCCGATCACGTGCTAAACGCCAAAGCATTCAAACCAACATTTCCTGTGAAAAATGCCATGAAAAGACAATTCATTGGCCTAATTCTAATCGGCAAGTGCTGCAACTGGTTACCTAAAACAGAAGCCAGCCGTACACTGACTGGACTAACGTTGACAACCCATCTCATAGAAACAAACGTGATTTAAAGAAGGAGAGCAAGTAAAAGCGTACATTCAAACGGCCAGCGGCCTTAGTGCTGGAAGTGAAGTACAGTGCACACTCAACAAAATATCCAAATAAATAGCTCGATTCGAATACATCGGTAGCTCTTCAGACTGTTTTGCAGCTGCATGTTTTACATCTAGGTCGATAGAATCACAGAATTGTGAAGTAAAAATGACAAAAGCTGTTGCTTTACAAGCTTGTTGCAGTCTTCGAAAACCAATACAAGGTAGGAAAGATGCCTCACTTGCTGCTCAAGAGAACGTTTAAAGGAACTAGGAGACCAGACTTTACCTTACAACACCATGAACACATACAGTTCTTTCTGTATGCGGGGACAAAGTTTTTTTTTCCGTACAGACAACTATTAAACAGTTTGAAGTAAAAATGTTTAAAATACAATTTAATACTGACTTAAGGAAAATACTGCCGTTATCCACTTTTACGTGGCTTACCTCTCCCAACTTCAGCAGTATTTAGAACTGAAAGAGATATGCTAAAAATGAAAACATTCGTATTTTCCTTTAAGTTGCAACTAGGATTTTCTCTTTTAAAAAGAGAAGCAGATGGCTGTATTAGGTGGGATGAAAAATAAAAAGATAGAAAGCGACAACCACTTAGTGGCAAGCTTTTCCCACCAGAAGTTACAAGGACAGGCTGCAGGATCCGCGTTCAGACCAAGGCTTCCTCTCCTCTGTCCTTGCAAAGCTCCCTTGCAACTTGGAAGTGAAGCAAAAAGCTAGTCCTGCTGTAGAGGACGAGGAGGGCTGAAAGAAGGCCTGGTGAGTCCTCTGCTATGAGGACACCGTCACCGGATTGAGAGAACCATTCCGGCTGTAAAACCTGGAGAAGGCCTCTTCAAGAACAGACGCAAGCCGAGGCTGATCGCCCTGAAATGCCGAGACAGCGAGGTCAAACCATTATCTCAGGCGTTTCGATTCTAAAGTCAGGATGTGGTGGTCAACACGGGACAGAACGAACAGCTGCTTACCTCACTGATAAATCCTAGCTGAACAAGCTCCACAGCCAGCTCCTGCACATTTTCATCTGGGGGTGGGAGATATGTAGAATAAATATTTAGATATTATAATATAATGTTAATATTATAAACTATAAAACAATGAGCTTTAGGAAATAGATTTGTAACTTGAGCAAATTTATCAAGCAAAGTTTTAAACTGTTTCCCATATTGTTTCTATGAGCTATCAATATCCACACAAAACATACCAGCGTGTTCATGAAAGCAATCCACAAGCAAAGGATCATGTGATACAAATGCTTATATGCCACGAATGTAACAGTTTGAAAAAAATAGTTTGTAGCAGAGAAAAAACTGCATACTGTTGATGAACACATTAAACATTTTTAAATGCTATATGATCATGTTCTGTAGATCCGCATACAAAGACTTGATGAAGGAGTTCACAAACGATCCAAGTTGTCCAACATTATGTGACAGTGTTTAGCATAATAACAATGAGGTAATATTCTGATATAACATCTGTGCACATGCAAACTCTAGGATCACTTCATAGTTTTAAGAAAGAAATCAGGATACTCACTTGGTAACAAATCACAGCTCAAGTGTCTGTTTAGCTTATCCTCGAGTTTCAACAGCAAGGTCAACTAAAAGGAGAAGAGTGAATGTTAAAGTTTTTTTTAAAACAGAGCACTTTTACATATTACTTTCACAATCCCTGTAAACACAAAGGCTGCATCGTTATTTATGAGACTTACATGATGTTTGGTGCCTTCATCAACAGGCTCAATGTTACACTGCATCTGAAGGACCTGTAGAGTCATAAAGGAATATTCTTTACCTCAAACATACAAACTGAATAAAGTAATGAATAGAATTGGACAGGGTGGAAGTGCATGTGGACACTGGTTTATATTTACACCAAACACAAACACCTTTTCATAAAGGAGTAACTTCTAAGAAATGTTAGAATCATTTAAAGTGGTAAAACAAATCATTTCAATGTTTTTGGCTTACACAGAGTTTCTGAGATCATTATCTGACTGAGGAACATTTTGGGGTCTCACCTTCCTGGTCTCCAGCTCTGCAGGCTCAGGAGTTGGGGTTTTGACTGAGGGGGGCACTATAGGGGACTTCACTGCCTCCTGCTGGGGCTGCTGTGGACAGGGGATCCCAAACGCTGTCAGGGGATAAATCCCATTCCTGATACGCAGAGAGGAAATCGAAAACTGGAGAACTGCAGCCGCAACAGACTTTTGCTTTACATATGGCACCTTACCTCATGTTTTATAGACTCTTCAAATTAACAGCATATTTGTTTCAAATCATAAATACAACATAATTATTTTCCTACCTTACATCTTCTAGAAACTTGTCCAGCTCAAGCGCAGGAAACTGAGAAAGCCTGGAGCAGAAGAAAAACACATGACAGTTATTCTTAGTGTTTATTTAGATGTGACCTGAATAAATCTTCCATTTAAAATGCGATTTTCTATTAAAAAAAGAAGCTAAAACCATAAATCCATAACATGATTTTAGCTTATTTGTCTGTGTCTCTATAATGTCTTGAACAATTATGAACACAGTGAGTCACTAGATGACACATTTCTTCCTGTGACCAAAGTATCAAATGTTTTGTGAGGAAGAAACTCATTAACCAGTACAGTTGTTAAAACTATTAGCAGTGAGTCACACAACAGTGGAGGTCTTCGATGGCACAGGCACAACGTTACAATCAGGTTCTTGATTCACAAACATTACACTGAGTCATTGCTGGCTTTAGCCTTTTTATAGCATTTGTTGACAAGAACAAATATACAGAAATTTACCAGCGTTATTAAAAATCCAACTTTTCATTTGTAAAAGTAGAATTTATGGGAGAGTTGCTGGATTGAAGTGCATTAAACTGCACAGGTGTACCTGGTCTGATACTTACTTCATCTGAACGTTCTTGGCTTCAACAATCACCAAGTTTGGGTCCATGTTCTTTGTCATTTCCTCTAAAGCATTTTCTGGAATCATATCTGGTAGGTAAAATTAAAACACTCTAATCAGAGAAGAGCACTCAACTGTTACTTCTCCAATCTTCGCCCACATGCTGCACTATGGGCTTATTGTAATTGCACAGTGTATTTTTGACCCAAGTCAATTATGTTTTATTAAAATTCAGAGTGTATAAACTGCATGGTGACAAATGTGTGGGACTTCTAGTAATTCACATGATTCTCAAAAAAGATTCACTTTAACCTTTAGATAAAAGATCTAGCTATGAGTTGCCAATAAATGTCTTCTGTGTGTGACAAGAAACAGTGTCAACATTTGGCAACCATTTGGCATTTGATAAAGAGTGTGTGTGTGTGTGTGTGTGTGTGTGTCTATACTCACGCTGGTGGCTGACGATGCAGTGCGCAGCCAGCAGCTTGAGTAAGGGCACCTCAAACAAGGCCTGGTGAAACAACAACTCCTTGGCCGTGGGTCGCTTACTGGGATCTACTTCTAGACACTTCTGGATGAATTCCTGAAAATGATTTAATAAAAATTATTCCTTTTTTTTCTTTTTAACACTCGTTGGACATAAAGAAACTTCACGTTCTGGGCGTGTCCCCCAAACAGCCATAAAGGCTTTTCTGTGTGGCTCACCCGTTGTAGTGGGTCCTCTAAGGACTGAATGGCACTGTTAATAGCTTCTTGGGACACATAAGACGAATCTCCATTACTCTGGATTTCCAACACGGCCATCTGAGGGAGTGAGTAGACAATGAAGGGTGTTGATTTGAAATGATGCATAAATACGCATCAACGCAAACATTAAATCAACAACAGCCGCTCCCATGTTACATAATTCAATTTGCAGACACTGGTCGTGATCATGGCGCACCTATTATTATTATTAGTCATACAAAAGGCATATGCATTTTAACACATCCGTTTTTACAAAAGACAATAATAAATATAACAAAAGAACACACGCATATCTTAAGTTAGGATCACTCATACATCATCAGTGCATTACTTCTAAAGCCATTCTGTAAAGCTTGTGTTGTGTGCTCTTGTTGTTTTTGTGAGTCACCACAAAATTTGGACTGAGTTATTAGACTTATCTCCATGTGATTTAAGAGCAACAAGGTGTCCTCTCACCTCTAAGGCGCACATTCCAAAGGAATAGATATCCACAGCTGTGGTGACATTGGCAACAGCTGAAAACAGATAAAGCTGATCAATATCCCATAAAACACTAACTGCGCACAATCAGAAAAAAAAGTTAGACACTAGCAGAATCTTACCTCCATATTCTGGAGCAAAGAAATGAAGGCTTTTCTGCTCTTCCCGACATGTTTTCACGTGATTATTAATCGTGTCTGGAGCAACTAAAATAGTGAAAAAAATGTTTTATTAACACAACTAATACATAGAGAAACCATGTTAAGCCACAAATGGGTGCATGTGCAAATCAGAAAGACACTATATGAAGAAAAGGAAATATTATTCAAATTGTGAAAAAAGTACTGCAAGCAGTGCATTAAAAAAAAAATCATACAGTGTCCTGCAAAAATTGGTGAAGCCCATTCTGGAACTTTTAATATTTCACACAAATACTGTGGCAGTATGGTGTAGTATGTTTAAAGACAATTACATATTTTTTTTGTTTGATGGATGCAAACTTTGGGATGTCATGTTCACGCCTTTTTGCCGTATATGCAGCCTGCTTTTTGTTCACATGGACGTTGCAACAATTAAATCTGGTGTGTGGATTTTATTGTACAGACAGCCCTGCATATTTCCCCGTATACCACTGGCTTCATAGTGCTGCGTTTACATTCTCCAGAAAATCTCTCTCCCTTTGAATGGATCGAGGCCTACCTGAGCCAATCTTAATGAGGCCATTGTGCTGAATGAAGATGGTGTCACATGTCAGGTTTCCATGGATGATGGGAGGTTCACAGGAGTGCAAGTAGCTGAGAGGAAGAGATGGAGGTTAGAAGCGATAAAGAAAATGCTACCAAACCTGACACAGACAGTTTATGTGTCAACTGAGTGCAGCAGCTGCTGGTTGATAAAATGTGTGACATTTCCACATTACAGTATTCAAACATGCTTTATGAGATTAAAAAGGCAAAGTATAAACAGTTTGTTATAATTGAAGCTGTACAAAATGAAACTATAAAGATCAAACTAATATTGCTGTTACACAGACACCAGCATTATTGGCACATACTAGACCAACAACTGTAAGTTCATTCAGTTCCTTTCATTCAGAAAGGTTTGTCATTAAGCGATAATTATCCTCAATAAAATCTATTTAAAAATGATCGTTATAAGACGTTTCTATATTACCCTTGATATTTTGGATTATGCTGTGTGAAACGTGAAAAATTTATCTTTTCCCAACTAACCTGAGAGCAGACAGAATTTGTGTGCACCAGCGCTTCCAGGCCTGTCAGACAAGAGAATTCGTTAACATTTCGTTGACAGTGTGTGTGTCGCTGGTCCAAAAACAGAAAGAGGTTAAAACAGGGGTTGTATCAAACATTTCTGACTTGGAAATAGAAGGAAACGCATTTTTAAAAAAATCCACCCGTGAGTAACAGTAGAATCACACCTTTTCATTCATTGTCTTGTGGTTTTTCTTTGTCTTCTTCAAAAACTGCTTGAGACTTCCTGATGACATGTATTCAGTAATGAAAATAACCTGCAGAAAAATGCAAACGATGATCATGGTAAACTGGTTATTTTTCATGTGATTTGTTGAAACGGGATATTTTCTTTTATTGATTTCATACCCTTGCTCGGTTCTCTTTGACGTCAGCCCAGTATTTGTGAAACTTGACAATGTTTAAATGCTCCAGCTGAATCAAGTTGTCAAACACTGCTTTAACTTTTTCCTGCAGAAAAAGAAAAATTTTAATCAAACAATTATAATTATTAGTTTCTAGATTTTGAATCGTAGTACATACGCTTTAATAAAAAATCTTTTCATATGCTATCAATTAGCATCATTCATATGGCAGATTTTGCATATGACTTCAGAATAAAAGCAATCATCAAGATAAAAACCCTACAATTCCAATATGCATGCACCAAGCAAAGCCTAAATACCACTTTTTTACATTTCTGAAAAATGCTTCTCTGACTGCGCCTGCTCTGCTATGCTGCTGGCAGCAACAAGCTTCATCACTTCCTAAGAAGCTTAAAGTTACACGGGAAACCAGCGGGCTTTCACATTCTTAGCAAACAAAACCCGCCTAATACACAAGGATGTAATGCTAAACACCTTGTCACTGCATTGGGAATAAAATGTTGTCATCTATCCCATAATCAGCAGATGTTAAGATACTGCACTGACAAATCCTTCACACACACACACACAGTATGTTTCTGTTTTACTGTGTGTCTGCACCCACCTCTTGCAGCTTGAAATTTTTCCTCTCTGAGAACATGACCTCATTCCACACCACCTCAACTCCTTCCTCGGTGTCCATGGCCAAGTAAGCATTATCGATCCCGGGGACGTTGCGCTGATTCACCTTCAGGAAGCAAACAAAATGTTTCACCGATTGTTTTAAATACTCCAATAAATGTAACGCATGCACAAGGTGATGAGGACAGCACAGAGAATAATAGGTGTTTATCATTAGAGATGAATGTGGAAAACCATCAGCAATGTGAGGGTCTCATTCAGCAAGCCCACAACCGCCAGAAAAGATCCAGGCTATGAAATAGGTTTTTCCCCCAGACTCTTAGATGAAAATTAATCCAAAGATATAACTAAATAATTAAAATAACATTTTTTATTTTTAAAGATCCTAGCACCATCATCCCACTGTCCTTTCCCAGTTTATTGACTTCACTGTGGATTCACTGCGTTTGCTAAGATTACTCGGTTACTAAATCTGAGGATGTGGCTAAATGGGCACAAATAAATATGAATATGAAATCTACCTCTTCTCTGCGTTTCTGCCAGCGTCCACACGGGCTTTCCTCCAAAATCTCCGACTCATCCTCGCTCTCCTCCTCCTCATCCTCCGTGGCAGCGGCAGCTGGACTCTGGGTCACCGTGGACACCGGGGGAGACACCGAGGACACCGCTTGACCTGCGGGTGCAGCTGCCATCGCCTCCGGCCTCGCCTCCTGGCTTGTGTCCGGGCCCAGCTTGCTCTCTCCCTCAGACATCCTTTTAGAAGTCAGGCCCAACAGCCTGCTGCACAGCACAGAAATGCCCAACCAAAATGTCAACATCACAGCCAAAAACACTGACTTCAGGCGCCCTGCTAAATTATTTTGGCAGTTCGATCCAATTCAAAACGACTTTGCCAACAGCTGTATGAACTTGGAAGCCGCGGCGCTGTAACGTACAGCGGCTGTTACCGGGGAGTAGCCGGTGACACGATGAAATAAAGTTGACATTAGCTCAGTTAGCGCCCACAAGGAAAGGCCCTGAGAAACACACGGTCCCCACAGAGAGAGTGCAGAAATGGACGTACGTGTCGCAGACGGGAAATGTGGCGATGCCAGCTCCAGCTTAGCAGACCCGCACCGTGGAGGCCCAGACCCGGCAGAGTTTTCCAGGCTTTGTCAGATGAAAGCTGACGCCAAGTCTCGGTTTCTCGGCAGAGTAGCAGCTAGCTCCTTGGCTGCGGTGCGTAACAAACCTACCATGAGACCGCAGCGAAAACTACTCTGGCAGCAACGTTCACAGTCGTGACTTTATTGACAATATATGCAACTCGATGTTTCTTTGCAATTTCCTTTATTTACTATCCAGCAGGCTAGCTAGCCGGGTTCGCCGCTAACTAGCTAGCTAGCGCTTTTAGCAGCCCACCGCCCCTTCCTGCTGCGTCTCAAGACTCCAGCGCTGCTAATGTGTGCTAGTCCAAACATTAGCCGCAGCCACACAAACTACAACAGCCCTACACGCGCCCTTGACTTGTTATTAACATCACAGCATTTCAGAGACGATCGACAGAACAAACAAAGAGATGTTAATGTTATCAATAACTTTATATCCTCGAACACAACTGTTGACCGACTTTACACTGAGGTTAACATTTGTCCTAATGTGATGGCGACAGCTGCCAGCTGCACACTGCGTTAACAGCCCGTGACGTCACAGTAGAGACTGGTTGCCAGGTGCAGCCAGCCAAATCCCCCCTTTTCAATTAAACTCAAGTTTTCATAGTGGAAATAAGGTTTGTCCCTCTTGCCATAGGCTTTAACGAAATAAAAATTTCCACAGTCACATTTTTCAGGTCTTAGTTCTGTGTAAAATATATAAAAAGTATAAAAACCTTATGTGCAGACAATGTGAAATCTTAATTTTACCAATTAATGCTCACTGAAGCTACAATATGCAACTCTGGGAATCAAGCAAGTGTTGGGATGAAGAAATCAGTCTGCGGCCGCATGACTGCGGTTATTGCTACTCAGGCTTTTCCTGTCTTTGTTTCTGATTGTTTATTGTGTGTTGTGTCTTTTTTGTGGGTTGTTGGTTATTGTGTCAGCTGGACAACCTTTGTTTTTTTGATGTCATTGTGGTTTTGATGTGACCTGCCAGGTGGATTGCAGATGAAAATTTGCTCACTCTAGTGCAATACATCATTTGGAAACATTTAATAGTTTAATATTCCATATGGTCCCTTTTAAATAGATTTCAATAAAAAAAAATCTACCTGCTCTGCCCAGTTCACTATGTTTATGATTTAATGTAAAAACCATAATAATAATTTTAAAACTAAAACAATTATATTACTATGTGTAAATTAATGAACAAAACAAAAACACATGCACTTTTGTAATATGGCAACCAATTTTTCTAAGAATAAATAAATACTCTAAACTAACTTCTATGTTGCATACAAATAGCATCTGATATGAATAAATTTAAATCAAACCTAACTACACATTCTTTTTTATTTTTCTGGCAGAAATGAGTTTCCAAAATTCCCATTATTAGTATGGATAGGTTAACAACAACAACTATGCCTTCATGTCAGTCACTTACACTTAAATCTAGAGGCAAATGCAGGATTCCCTAAAACCTGGCAACCAGCAGTGCCCGTCCTCCTTTTCTTATTTGCTAACAAACAGACTGACAGAGAATTAGACCAACTGGCTTTGTCGACCACAACAGAGCCTTAAAACGGATGTTAGGCCACTTGTTTTAACGTTGGAGATTAAATGTAGCTGATGTTATAAAATCTAATATAAATATAAAAATGGATGGAATACTTTATAGCTCTAAAATGACTACAAATTCTGTTAATAAAGCCACCACAACACTCTAGATTTTTGAAAATAAGGACAATTTGCATATTGTAACTATGTATTTATTTATTCTGTTTTTATTTATCTATCCTATTGTAGGTTTTTTGTAAAGCTTAAAAAAATAAATTATTCTAGTTGTCTCACTACAAAAGCTCTTTCTTTCGTTACTGCAGTAATGTAGTCACTGAATGTTGGGACATAGTGAGGGTCTGAGAAGCCTCCACCCCTTTTTAATGGGACCCTATATTTAGGTCTAGGAAGCTCTAGGGACTCAAATGTGACAGTTTGGTTCCTGACTTCATGAGCAGCAGCAGCAGATTTGTCCAGCAAATTGGGAACTAAAAGTGATCTTTGGAGTCGAGGAGGACACAGGAAGTTGGCAGTTTTGCAAGTTTATGTTCTGTTTTGCAACAAAGGAAGAAGAGTTTCTTTACTCTAGTTTAAAACTGCATTCTGAAACCGCCTGAGACAGACACTGGCAAAATAGGGGACATGGAACACAAAGGAAAAGTGGCAGTTGTGGAAGACACACAAATTAAAGTTCTTTATGAAACTGAATCAACAGTTGGGCCTGATGGTCAAACCGATTATGCACCTGTTGGGACAAACTCGATCTACTCTGCGATTCTGAGCAGAAATGAGGCTGTCAAGGATGCCAAGCGACTTAAGACCTTTTTGGAACTGCGAGACAAATATGTGAAGAAGAAGGTTTTGTTTGAAGACCCTCTCTTTCCCGCAAACGACTCTTCGCTCTTCTACAGTCAGAATCCTCCGATGAAGTTTGAGTGGAAACGGCCCTCGGTGAGTCCCACCTATTCGTCATCTTTGTGTTTTGGACTGTGGTTTGGCTGTTGCTACAGGCAAACCACAGTCCAAAACTACTACGTTAGAGGGAACCCCCTGCAGTCTAAATATGACGTAAGTAAAAGTACAAAAATTTCAATGTAATTACACTGAAAATGTTTAAATATTATCGCTTTCAGGATTATTAATGCATTGGTGCATAAAAAAAATCACCATCATATTGCTGCAGCCAATTTTAAGTACTTTCTTAAGACTAAAGAAAGTAGTTCCTTTTCTTTCTTGTAGAGTAAATGTGTAACCAGGTAAAGACTAGAAGCCCATTAACTCGGCCAAACGTTGGTACAAATCCCCCTGGATTAAAAATATCTAAGGTGTTAATTTATGAGCTTTGGACGTGCTAATGTGGGGGTTCTGGTACCATCTGCTAGAACCAGCCCAACTGTTTCCCCTGTTTCCAGTCTTTGTGCTAAGCTAAGAGACTGTAACTGACCATTGTTGTACTTTTGTGTATCATAGAAACATCATCAATATTAAATGTTTTCAAGAATGCAAATACAAATGTGTCTAAAATGTCTAAAATAGATTCATCAACTACTGCAGCAATAAATGAAAATACATATAAGATAATAAATAAATTAGTTCATGAACTGAGGGAAAAACCACTGAAGCATGAGAACCACTTGCCACTTACGGGCAGATAATATCAACCAGTTTAAACATTCAGTTGAGCACTGAAGCAGCATTTAACTCCAGAACATGAGGTCACATTTTTACAATTTAGTGAATTGTCAAAATAAAATATTCATGAAACCTGATTTCTGATCAAATGTCTGCTCCATTTTCTTATCACAAACTTTGTCTAACCTCTTAGACTTGCAGACTAAATTTCAGATATTTAAGAAGGTTGAAAATGCTGTGTTGATTGGGATTTGATAATTGCATCCCAGCCCTTTGGCTTGTGACTCATCACATGTCGTGGCCTTTATTGGTGAGGTGAAGTGACGGCTTGTCCACATTTAACAAACCTTTGTCACTTGTACAGAGGAAGAAGGGTTTGATATGCAGCAAACAATGAGCCTCAGCTCTATTCCAGCCAAATACATTTTTGCAAGTGGCTTTTTAGTTTCAGGTCAGAGAAACTCAACACAGCAGATTATATATGTGTATGAAAATTCCCCACTCGCCCCCTTCCTTCTTTGTGGCGGTCTTATTCCTCCCGTCAAGCTCGGGTCCTCTACTAAAGGCCTCGGAGCTGGAGGGTCCTGCCCAGTATCTTGGCTGTTCCTAGCACTGCACTCTTCGGGACAGAGATAACCAGATTTGGTTCTTGGAATCTGCAGGATCCACTCTCCCAGTTTGGGTGTTACAGCCCCCGGTGTTCCTGTCACCGCGGGTACCACTTTCACCTTCCACATCCTTTCTCACTCTCCTTCAGCCCTTGGTATTGCTCGAGTTTCTCGTGTTTCTTCTTCCTGATGTTGCTTGGAATTGCTGCATCTATTAGATACAGCCTTATTCTCCTGTTTGGCCATTAACCTTTTCTCAGTCTGGATCTGGAAGTCCCTCAAGTCTCAACCACCTTTGGAGCTGTGTCCCTTTTTGACCTTGGGACTTCCAGCCCGTACTTGGCACAGATGTTCCTGTACACTATGCCAGCCACTTTGTCATGGCGTTCCATGTATGTGGCTCCTGCCTGGTATGACAGACCCCAACCTTATCATCTTATACTCACAGCCTGCTCCTGCGCTGCTAGGATTAATGCCTCTGTGCTGACTTTCAGTCCAGCTTTGTCCAGCCACCGGTAGGATTTTTCAATATCAGCTACTTCTATCTGCCGGTGATATGTACCGTTCAGGGGTTTGTCCTTCAATGAGGGTTCCTGTTCTTCCTTCCATTGCTCCTCTGGTTTCTGCTACCTGAGGAATTCACTAAGCACGTCATCACTTAGGGCCATCTTCCTGATGTATTTATGGAGCTTAGTTGTTTCATTCTGAATAGTGGCTCTGATGCACACTAATCCTCAGCCTCCGTAGTTTCTCTAAACGTAAAAAGGAATTCCCTCACCAGGAATTGAACCCTTGCCCTACCGCCCTAAATATACAATTGCCATTTATCTTACATGGTCTTTTATATTGAGAAAAAAAGATTTGAAACATATTCTTACGAATGTACTTTGCCACATGCTCAGAAATATTCCTAAGACGAGTGTGTTTTCTATGACAGGAAATTTGCGAAAACCCCCAGTTCATCGTAGATGGAGCCAACAGAACAGACATCTGTCAAGGAGAACTGGGTAATACCTTCAAAACACTCAAATAAATCTCATCCACATAAGTAGTTAAACACACCATGCATCCTATACTAATACAAGAACGTTTTTTTAAATAACACTGAACCACTCCAAGTCAGAATCAGCCATGTTCAGGGGCAATGTAATAAAATATGAAATATTAGCTTTTGATATCTTACTAACATCAGCAGCAATGTGGTATTAATCCATGACAACTGTGTCACTTTATGCAGCAGTATGTTTGGATCCCAGCTCATGAATCTGCTCATGACAGGTGACTGCTGGCTGCTCGCTGCCATCGCGTGTCTGACCCTGAGCGAGAAGCTGCTCTACAGAGTGATCCCCCAGGACCAGAGCTTCACTGAGAACTATGCCGGCATCTTCCATTTCCAGGTTCTGAACTGATATCTGCAAAAAAAAAAAAAACTTAACTTCTCACATTCTTCAAAATCCTATTGTTGTTCCATTTTAGATTGGATTAAAGTGAATAGCAAAATTGTTTAACCATGCAAAAAGGAAATACTAACTTTTTTACAATTCATAATATTACATGAGAAATATGATTATTTGTATTTAAAATGTCTGTTTATATTAAAAGTGAAGTGTGTTTTAGTTATTGTGAAAATTAAAAACAAAATGGTAAATGGTGTAAAATCAGGGACACGTTTTGTTTTTCAAGCATAAAACATTTTGTTTCTTTTTGATCTTGATCACAATCCTTTAAATCCACATTTAAGGTCTTCCAGTATTTCCAGAAATGTTTGTTTTGGAAATGGGGCAAAATAATTCAGTAAAGGTCAGGTCGAATTAAAAATGCCTTAATTGAAAAGTCAGTCAAAATGTGTAAAGTTAATCTTAAGTTGTCAGAAGCTTTCCTTTGCCTGGTCGTATTTTTTTCCCTGTGCCTCATCATTGATTATGATGATTATGATATTTCCTCTTGTCAGTTCTGGCGTTATGGTGAATGGATCGACGTTGTTGTGGACGACCGCATCCCCACGTTTAAGAACCAGCTGGTGTTCACCAAATCCTTCCGAAAGAATGAGTTCTGGAGCGCACTACTGGAAAAAGCTTATGCCAAGTGAGCAGAGTCTATTAATGTCCTCGGCAAATTGGAGGCGTCCAGCCCATCACATTTTCACCTCGCCTTACTGTTTTTGCAATGCAGCCACATTAACTGCGTACACAACTTTCAAGTCCTCATGTTTCCCACCCTGGCAGCCCGACCGTGTGAAACCAGAAGTGTCAGCACATAGACCAGAATGATTCACCTCTCTCTCTCTCTCTCTCTGTCGCGCTCTCAGGTTGCACGGCTCTTATGAGTCTCTGAAGGGGGGCAACACTTTGGAAGCCATGGAGGATTTCACAGGTGGAGTTACGGAGTTTTTTGAGCTGTCTGATTCGCCCAAAGACCTGTACAACATCATGAGGAAGGCGCTGGAGAGAGGCTCGCTGATGGGCTGCTCCATAGATGTGAGCGGTAGTAGAAGCACAACACGCAGAAAAATACAGGGTCCGGGGGAAATGAGCACATTAAAGTGACCCGCTGTCCATGCAACGGCAAAAAAAACATAGAAACAGAATTTGATGTCAGTTTAAACTTGAGGTGTGAAGTTGTAAATGTGAAAGTTGTGAAACTCACTCACTGAAAGCTGGAGAGTTTCTTCTTTTTCATGCAACGCAGCATGTTTTACATTATGTCACAATATGAGTATTTTCACTGAAGTCAGAATTTTTCCTCCCGCGTCACTGTAAATTAATCTTGAGGCAAAACCTTAAATTACAAATAATGGTTTAACAAATTTTGTGTGTGTGTGTGTGTGTTTTTTTTCTCAGGTTTCTTCAGCCAGTGAAGTGGAGACTCGGACTGGGGAGGGGCTGATCAGGGGTCATGCCTACTCCATCATAGCACTGGAAGAGGTACTGCTAAATGTTGAACTAAATCCATATTTCTTATTCTTTTGCAAACAAAAGATCTTTTCCATTGCTGATGATGTGTCGTCTCTAGTGTGACGAGGTTGCAAAGGACTCCAAAATTCAGCTGATACGTTTGCGCAATCCCTGGGGCTTTGTGCTGTGGAAGGGCCCCTGGAGTCCAAAGTAAGGACAGCTGCCCTGAAAACATATGACCTCGTCATACGTCATGTAATATTTACACACAGTTATGTGCGTGTTAAGTTATAATAGTATATTATGACGTAGAACTGTCTTTGTCTTTGTATGTTGGGATCCTGTGTTGAATTGGTCACTTGATGCCATTCTTCTGTTGCAAAGAATTTTTTGGAATATATAGGCATATTCTAAACTATTTCCATATGATTGAGTACGTAAATCCTGCCAGTTCTTATGCAATTTTATAAAACACCATATCATTTATTGGCTTTGAGTTTCCATTATAGATTTACATATTTACATACAGAATATTAACTCAACAAATGTGTTTTTTTCCTTTCCATAGTTCGAAGGAGTGGTCGACCATCACCATCGCAGACAAAGAGAACCTAAAAAAACAGACTATAGAGACGAGTGAGTTCTGGTGAGAGAAACCTATTAAATCATAAAAGGAAGTTATCGTTTAAATTTCCATTTGACTGACACAGTTCATTTAAAATGCACATCAACCATTTAGTGTGGCGTAATTAATTATTTTTTCATTCCTTTATAAAAATGTCTTCATTTTCTACTTTATACTGTATATGGATATTTGCAGTGAGTTGTAGGTAATTATAGTTTAAATATCTGATGCTACACGTGGTTTTCCCCTATGAGCTTCTTATTTTGTGTTCTCGTCTAGGATGTCGTTTGATGATTTCAAGAAGAACTTCACTAAACTGGAGATGTGTAACCTCACCCCCGACACGCTGCAGGGGGACGAACGGCACAGCTGGACGGTGTCGGTCAACGAGGGTCGCTGGGTGAGAGGCAGCTCAGCCGGCGGCTGCAGGAACTTCCCAGGCAGGATTTCACCCTTTTTTTCTGTTGTGTTTCTTTTTTTGCCTTTAACATCAAATATCGGTAGAATGTGGTTCTCACTGCTTCTGTATCCATCTCCTGACTGACACTTTCTGTGTTTTACAGACACATTTTGGACGAACCCTCAGTATCGTCTGCAGCTGTACGAGGAGGATGACGATCCAGAGGACGGGGAGGTGGTCTGTACCGTTGTCGTGGCTCTGATGCAGAAAGGGCGAAGGATGCAGCGACATAAAGGGGCCAAATTTCTCACCATCGGATTTTCCATCTACGAGGTAGGATCTCATGATTCTCAACACCGTCCTTCCTCCACCGAGAAGCTGATGCACTTTCACCACAGTTGAACTTCCTGTAACCTATTCTTTTTCTCTGTAGGTGCCAAAGGAGGTATGCCCATCTTGGAGAAGGATGGTCCCTGTTTTGACCTCTGTCTCCTGAGACTTGTGTGTGTTGAATTTAGCCCTAAATGTTTTAAAGCCTCTAGAGTGAAACCTCACAACACAGGAACTATAAATGACTAACTAATCATGTCCATCTCCCCAAATCTTATGATCTCACATTGTCACACTCTGACAATCTTTTCCCATCTGTAGATGTGTGAACAGAATCAACACCTGCAGAAGGACTTCTTCCTGTACACAGCCTCCAAAGCTAAATGCAAGACCTACATTAACCTGCGGGAAGTAACGGAGCGTTTCCGCCTGCCTCCGGGAGAGTATGTCGTCATCCCCACGACCTTTAATCCCCACGAAGAGGGAGAGTTCATCCTCAGGGTTTTCTCTGAGAAGCAGAGCACGTCTGAGTAAGGACCACTGAGGGTGGGGCGCCAGCTACATGTACAGTACATCTGATGGTGCAGCCAATGATATTTCTGACAATGATGACAGTAAAATTGCTAAATATTTCGAGGCCCTCTGACAGGATGAATCATGATGTGCCTATGTTTCCCCACAGGGAAGCTGAGAACACAATCGTGTCGACCATAACCCAGGTTGGGAATAAGACTGAAGAAGTAGCGGGGTTACAATATATTTGAACAATTCTGACTGATACTGCAGCGTGAAATCATTTTTTCTGTAGCTGAAAAGTGTTTTCAGGAAGCAGTTATCTAAAATTGTAGTGTAGTTGTGGGATGTTTCTGAAACCATCTGGTTTTTAGCAGGATCTTCAGGCAGTGCACATCACTTTTCACATCTTTAAAAATCCATAGGAAGAACTGAGACATCAGCACTAAGGCAAAGTGTCGTCGACGTTCAGTCCCACACATGCTTACACTGCAGCATCAGTCTGAATTTGATATATATTACGAATCCTACATATTAAATCAGCTTTGTTCTTGAAATCTTTTTGCTTTGTCCCACTGCAGACTCTATTTCACTTTACTAACGGTCTTGAATATTCAAAACTTTTCTTCTGTTTCCTCTCATTTGTCCTTCTGTCTTCCTTGTTTTATTGGCCCCACAGCAGGACAAGAAAAAGAAAGAAAAGGTAACGTAAGAATGTGGCATCAGCAGTTCGCTTTTACACCGCTGTTTTCTGCATTGTACATATGTCGGCTATAAGCAGCGTTGGCCCGTTAGTTTGTGCCATTACTGAATGTACAGAATAAATATAAATTAGCTCTCTCCTGTCTGTTCTGTTTCTTTTTATGACCGTCCTCTCCTCTCACCAAATGTCTCCGACCTGCCAGCCTATAGTCTTTGTGTCAGACAGAGCGCGTGCCAACAAAGAAATCGAGCACGACGGTATTCTGGGGGAAAAGAGGAAGAAACCAAAGGTGAGTAGAAGTAGTAAAAGACTGTCAGTGTTCAGCTGAAACACCCAGGCTGCAACCAAGCAAAAAATAGCTGACTGTGACATTTGACGTGTTGTGATATCTGGAAACTGACAGCTCTGAAATATAATCTCAGCGAGGTCAAATAGCATCACTGCAATATAATCTCCAGTGACTCAGCTGCACCTGTTTTCCCGCAAGGCCTCAGCATATACAGACCTGACTTCTGCTCAGTCATGTGGTGACTGAACAGACTGTATTAAAGTTTGTGTGTCTTTTATTGGTACATTAATATTTCATTATGTTTTAATAGCCTGGCCTTCATAATGCATATACATTGGAAAGACCAAATACACTCAGCTCTACAGAAAAGAAAGATTTAGTGGTGTTTAAATAATTATTTAAAAAAAAAAACTCTTGTCCGAATATTTCTCCTAAAAAGTATAATAAATATTTCAAACTACACATATAACACATTCACTTTAGTGAAGAAGCCTTCAAAGGACAAACTGACCTTCCAACTAATTTTTTATAACATACTTTATATAAAAAAAATACTTCTACATAATCGTATATGTTCTGCTGGTACTAATAATTGTCTTGGTTGTTCAGAAAAAACTCTTAGAACCCGTGGAGGAGACTGAGGAGGAGAAACAGTTCAGAGCCATTTACCAACAGATTGCTGGTGAGGTGAGTGCCAGAAAACGTCAGCACAAGATGAACATGGTGCGTTTTATTTGATCTCGTACACAACAAATCTATCCTTCCTCCACCAGGACATGGAGATCTGTGCCAACGAACTTAAGACCATCATGAGGAACGTACTCGCCAAACGTGAGTCACTGCAAAGATCCACATCGCCACTGCAGACTGCGTCACGCGGTCGTCACTGACCCCCGGTGTTTTTCCACAGATAGTGAAATTAAGACTAAAGAAGGTTTCAGTCTTGAGACATGCCGGAGTATGATCGCCTTGATGGACGTATCCTTTGAGTGAACTTAAAACTAGAGCAGTTGGGAAATTACTGTACCTTTTTATTTTGGTGCATAACAACCACCTGCTGATTAGTGAGAAAGACTTTGTGTCCAGTGTGTGTGTGACCTGCTCACAGAATAACAGTTCAGTTGCACAACTAGAACAACAAAACTCCACAGCGACCATTTAAATATGGATTAACAAGTAATTTTGTACATTACATTTCCATAACCGAACTGTTCTCAGACTGATGGCACAGGAAAACTGAACCTGCAGGAGTTCAAGCACTTGTGGAAAAAGATCAAGGAGTGGCAGGTTAAAACGACCGTACAGCCACAATCATTCCCGTTCATATTTAGGGTATAAACACTTCGACTGAATGTGGCCTCATGTGTTTGCAGCTAATCTTCAAACGTTACGATAAAGACAAGTCCAGCTCCATCAGTAGTTTTGAGATGAGGAATGCTGTCAATGCCGCAGGTGAGCAGCAGAACCAAAATACTGGTTTTTCAGCGATTAGCACAAATAAAAAATGACAGCATGAACATCTGTTTCGTCCTCTCCACACAAAGGGTTTCAGCTCAACAAACAGCTGTATGACGTCATAGCCATGCGCTACGCAGACGAACACCTCAACATCGACTTCGACAGCTACATCTGCTGCTTTGTGAGACTAGAGGGCATGTTCCGTAAGTTCAGTTTTACATTTGATGTCATGTTACCTGAAGGCTTGGTGATTAAAAATATTTCTACCATCAATGACTGATCAAATTTCTGTTCAGAAAAACTCAGATTTTAATCACGTTTGCAGGGCCAACTGTAACTTTGAGATCCTGCTGTTGTCAGTCTTGCCTAATTGACTGAGGAAAATTCTGTTGTGTGAATTTCAGGGGCATTCAATGCTTTCGACAAAGATGGGGATGGACTAATCAAGCTCAATGTTCTGGAGGTAAGCCACTTTTACAACATGGTAAAGTGTGTTCCTGTCTCCTGTCTATAATTTTATTCATACAGAATCACAAGGCTTGTGATGAAGGGCATCAATTATTCTATAAAATGTTACATATTCTTCAAAGCATTTTATAACGTAGATATATATTTTTATGTGAAATTCTCTGCTCTCGTCTCTTGTTCTTTTTCCAGTGGCTTCAGCTGACCATGTACTCTTAACGTCACCATTTGGGGTAGCTGCATCATCACTGACTAATTACTAATATGACACCAACTTAGGCATAATCTAATGGTTCTGCACAGGTACCTTTGTTGCTTTTCTTCAGCTTTACTGAACCAAATTTATTTTTTGCACCGTTAACTTGATTAGAACCAAGCCTTGATGTCAGAATCAGTATTTTTATGGTTTTCCAGTTTTCATCCACATGTGACATAATTTAAATGTTATTTGAGCTGATGTGTAAATGACGGGGCAAAGTTTGATGAATACTGACGTCAGGTTAACCTGATGATCATTTCTGACATTACATAGCGGTCATGTAATGATGTGATATTATGTGATATTATTGCAAATGGCCAAAGTTCTCATGCATTGCCAAGCCACTACTATGACTATTAGCTAACATAGTTAGACAAAGCTTTATTGAAATTCTTGTTTTTGATTTTGAATAAAAACTGTGACTTATATACGTCTTTATTGTTTATTTCTGTAAACATACAGTAGGTATGAATTGTAAATTAATTACATACTGTACAATATAACATTCAAAAATTAAGGCATTTAATAAAACACCATCCAAGTTAGTCGCTGGACATTTTGGTTTGACAAAACTAATTTTAAAGTATCAGATGTGATAGTGTGATTTAAGGAAACAGGTGAAGCCAGGAAGATATTACAGATACAGTATTTCTAAACTGATCATTAAGTCAACAAAAAGAACAAGATATCTCAGTAGGTAATGAGAATCCAAAATATGAGAGACTTAAATGCAGCATTTTTATTTTATGTGTTTTTTTTTTCAAAAGGTGAGCTTGTCCTTTTGACACTGACATTAGGACAAGTTCAGTGGTAAAAACTGTCAAAATGTTACAGGATTTAATGTTAATTTTGGTGTTTATTTACAAAGTGGCAAAGCGTTAAGACTAAAAACCTGTTACCTCAACTTGAGCCAAATTGTTAATACAAATCAAAAGAAAGAAAGGAGGCTATTCACAGTTTAAGCTGCCTTACAAGAGCTACTCAGGTGTTTAAGCCAGTGCTGCATAGTTGTCTAAGGGTTTTAAGGGTTTTTGCATATGATATTTCTGAAAAGGTTTTTTTGTTTAAAGTACTGGGTCAAGAGATAAACCCGTATTACTCAAGCTTAAACAGGTGGCTGCAAAGAATAAAACTGCCCAAATGTGGTTGTTTAGTTTCTTTTTACAGTGTCATGTCACACTGACATAGTTCGGGACAACGGAGGTCAAACCAAATAAATGGGATCAAGAAGGAAAAAAAACTATCCACTTAAAAATTAACAAAAAGTGCTGCAAGATTTGCCTGACAAAAACAAGCTCTACTTGAGTCTGAGATTTCGGCTGTGGGCTACAATTTCAGCCGCGGCGCTCCGAAACTACTTGTACGCTTAAAAACAAGCAGGTGTGTTGCAGCCTAATGGACGAAACCTCAGCCTCCTTCTGCTGCATCGTTTACCTTCGCTCCAGTCAAGGCTGCACCTTACTGTCGTTCTCCACGTGGCTCTGCATGTGTTCAGGCAGCTCCTGCGGGAGAAATTCAAACAAAGGTGAGAGGCAGTTTGTCCTGAAAACTGCACTTTCCATGGTGATGTTCAAATGTCCAACACAAGTTTTAAAAAAACGACACATGGTTGGTGTGAAGACACTCCAAAGCTATTGGTGAGAAGATAAAACTATTTAAGTTTAAGACTACAGGACACATCGCTAATGACTTACTGGGAGCTGCTTACCTGACAAACTGCTTTTTGCGTGGCAAAAAAAGTGTTGCAGCCTCTCCAGCGACATCGGGTCGTCTGCAGTTTCGGGTTACTGTGATCTCGAACAAGGTGCTGCAACAAGATGCTCTGCTATGCCGAATATCAAAGAGCAGTTCTGCCACTGAACAACGATCAGTTGATCAGAAAGTAAAGAACATGTCATAAATATTTTCAAGATGATAATCTTCTCATATGCAGAGTAGCGGGACAGTACTGAAAATAAATGCGTGTGGATGTAAGTGTGTGATCTGTGCACAATGATAAATCTGATTAATATTTCCACTCGAATTCTCACCCAGCAGCGGCAGTTTTTCATTAAGTTGAGCTTCACAGCTTGAACAGTGCCATCGTAACAACCTGTGTAGATCTGTGTGCGACAACCACGCAGCCATTAAAAAAAAAAAGCCATAACTGTTCAGTAGGTTTTTTTGTAAAATTAAGTTTGCTGCACAAATACGATTTAGTCCACTCACCACACTCTTATGGATGGCCATGCACATCACCATATCGCTGTGACCCCCGTATACCTGCAGGCGGTCGTGGGACTAGGGAGAGAAAACAAAAACCGTTTGTAAGTAAAAATGTATATAAAATCACAACATAGGAAATAGGCTGGTACAAATTAAAAACGTTGCATCATCTATCTGCATATTTAAAAAAAAGGTTTCAAAATGGTGAGCAGAACTAAAATAAAAATTGGTTGCTGCCACATGTCACTGACGTGTAACACACCTGTAGCTCATAAACTCTGACCAGCTTATCCAGGCATGCTGTCACCATCACTTTGCCCAAGATGACGATCGACGTGACGGCGTGACTGTGACCCTTGTAGATACGGATCAGCTCACCTGTCTACAAACGACAATGAACGACAAAAATCAAATCCCTACAAGTGCCAGGTCACTCGTCATTTATACATACTGTGCACAATCCTGATGTGTAGCACGTACATGGACGTTGTGGGCATGAACAGACGTGTCACTGGAGCCGCTAAAGACCAGGTCATTTACCACCTGCAAACAACAAAGGAAGTACAGTCTATGTGACAGTGGCTCCATTGGAGCATCAACAATCATCTAGTCTCCTTATCTTGACAGAGTTTAACAACTGAAAAGGTGACAAACTGCCTCACCTTCATACAGAGCACAGTTTTGGTGTGACCCTCCAGCGAGCGCAGCAGCAGCCCATTCTTGGCATCTCGTACGCTGATGGTGCTGTCGTAAGAGCCGACCAGCAGCACTCGGCGGGCGCCCTCCTGTGCCGTGGCCAGACAGCTCACCCCTCGTGGACCGTGGCACTCAAACACATCCAGCTGTTTCAGAGTCTGACAAGACATCAAGAAGAGATGAAGAGAATATGGCGAAGGTGATAAAGAAGCTAAAAGAATTTGGCATTTCAGGTATTTGGGATACAACTAAAACTCAGAAAAATAACCGTTGTCACTCACCTTCAAATCGTAGCTAGCAACTGATCCATTGGCGAGTCCCACATACAAAATGTTCCAGGCTATGTGTAGACACAACACTCTGTCTGACAGAGAGAGCTGCTCCAGACACTTCTTAGACTTGAAGTGAGAGAGAACAAACACATCACAATA
The DNA here is from genome assembly GCA_033026295.1 of Channa striata. Taxonomy (NCBI): domain Eukaryota; kingdom Metazoa; phylum Chordata; class Actinopteri; order Anabantiformes; family Channidae; genus Channa; species Channa striata. Next base: position 7,616,606 of record CM065170.1, read on the forward strand.
CTTGTCTTCAACATGATGAAGACTGATTTACTCATTGAGGATTTTTTTAAACAGTCACGCTGCACGTATCAGTGCTCTGTACCTTTATGCTGTAGCAGCGGATGGTCTGGTCGCTGGACCCGGTGTACAGGCGAGCAGGCATGTTCGGCCGCGATGACACCAGCAGACAGTTGACTTTGTTAGTGTGGCCCTCAAACACTGCTTGTATCTCCCTGGTCTGGATAAACATTATCACCATTGCTTAGTATTTCTTTAAAAAAGAATTTAGTCTATTACACTTAAACAATCTAATTTCTTTAGGTTTAAAGTGTCACTCACATATGTGATAATTCTACTACTGGAATTATTATTGAGCTCACAGTGGGTGGTGGAGTCATACTGAAGTCAGAAGACGTTTAGGAACAGTTTGTTTTAATATTTTGAGCATGAAAAACTCACAACTAGACTGTAGGCCCGCGTTGTGTTGTCCCCTGAACACGTGTACAACAGGCCGTCGTGCACTTGCAGGCCATGGACGGGGCCGCTGTGATTCTCAAATGCTCCCAAGGACGGCTCTGCATCCTCAGCTACCTCTGAAATAAAACACTGTTTGCTGTAGTTGGAACATTTTTGTATTTGCATCTTCACACGTGAGAAACATGCAGCTCACCCGCATTTACACTTGCATCTTTCACTGGCAGAGCTGACAGTGGAACTTTTCTGAGGGGTCAAGAGAAAAACACTGGTCATATTCCTCATAATCTGCAGATACCAAATCCGTGTAATGGTCAAAATTATACAGGACCCCAAGAATGGGTCTTACCTGTCCTGGTCGTTTTGCTGAGACGTCTGTGTGCCCGTAGAGCTTAACTCGATTCCAGCGGATGCCTGAGGAGGCTCTTGGTTGATTGGAGCATCTGAGATGGTCTCATGTCCCTCATGGTCCGATTCATCGACGTCAATGATCACTGGGTTGGAGGGTTCCATCATTTCAACGGAGTCATCACTCTCGCTCCCATCGTTGTTGTCTGGTGCTGCAGCAGATGCTGTTTTATCTCTTTTGGAGACAGACGTGTCTACTACTGTTATATGTCCTTTAATTTGTTCTTCGCTAACGTTTCCTCCTGTTTCTTCCTCAGAATCACTTTCAGTTGGCCGTGCTTCTCCTTTTGCTGACCTCACTTTTTTTACACAGTCATTTAATCCCTCACTTGCCTCTTGCTCTTGCGGCCTGGCAGATGATTTGGACGAGGGAAGCATATTCACTGAAATGGCAGCAGCAGCAGCAGCTTTAGGAGCAGCTAGATGGGACGCTCCGAGCAGCAGCGTAGGGATCAGATCAGGGTGAAACAAAGGCACGGGTGGGTTCAGAGGTACTTGAGGTGTTTCAATGTTCGACAAGACTGCTTGTGCAAACTGCCTGGTCTTTACAGTTTTGGGTGGCTGGCAGATTTCTGGCTTTACTGACCCAGCTGACAGAGCAACGGGTGTGGGATGAGTTTGGGTGAAAGCTGACGTAAGGCTCGTGGCAGGTGGTTGCTGGTTGGCAACTGAGAAAGAAAGAGGAGAGAGACTTGCTTGCACTGAAGCTGCCCCTGCTGTTGGGGCGGGGGCCTTCTCAGCTGCATTAAATGATTCGGAATATCCTTCTGAAAGAGATTAAGAGAGAATTAACCCAAGACTTTGTTGCATACGAGTCAAGTTAAAACAGGAGGTAACTTTAGTGTACCTTGCATCCCCTGCAGGATCTCAATACGCTTGGTTCTCAGATTGTTGACCTCAGCAATAAACTGAAACAGCACAGAGAACAACTTAATGTAAAAAACTGAGAAGTAAAAAAGCAATAATAGGTGAATATTTTTTATGCTTTTGCTGGTACCTGCTGTCTCAACAGCAGCAGCCTTTGCACTTCTGTGTAGGCCGCTTGCAGAGCGTTGCGAGCCTGAACTAGAGAACTGTCCAAATCCTGCAAAGAGAGGCTCAGCTCATCTTCCCTCAGAGACACTGCTAAAAGTTGGTCCATTTGGTTCTGGTCTACAGGTGGACAAACAAACAGGGACTGATTGGATGACATTTAGGTATAACTACTAACTTTACCAAAAAGTGGAGTTGGCAGTGGGCTACTCTACGACGAGGAGGAGGTTTTGGAAGAGGCTTCTGACACAACACCCCAGTTTTGTAATGAAATACAAGATTTTTTTAACAGGATATTTCCACCCCCAAACCTTCTTCTTAAAAAAGAAAAAAAAGCTTATCATTAATCTTCACTTATCTATATAAATACACTGAGTAACTGATAACAAAGCACATAAATTATCTTAATTACCTTTGTTTGACTTTGTTTTCTTCTTTTTTCCACTTGGCTCCTTGTCAGAAACACTGTCATCCTTCCAAAATACACAATAATGACAGTTCAGAATTAAAAGTTGTAACAGCAAACTGGATATTGTAGCTTTGCCCCCCAATATCACTTACTGTTCCCATATTGCATTTCCTCTTTCTGGTGCTGCTTTTTTCTATCAAGTCCCAACTCTCCATGCCCGAGTTTGGTTCCACTTTTACAGAAGTTGCTGTTGCTGTGCGACTGCTCCCGCCTCGCTGTGCTGCAGCAGACTGCTGCACAGGTTCCTGGAGAGAATCTGACTGTGGCTCTGTGTTAGGGTCCAGGTGTGTCGGATCTTTGGGTGGAGGAGGTAAAGTCAGGTGTGGACCTGAAGAAGTGTCTGGAACTGACTCCCAGTGGAAGCCTTCAGACAGAGGCACGTCACTGTCCTGTGGTTTTGTCGAGATTTCTCTGTTGGTTGAAGGATTTGGCAGCTCAATTCCAAACCTGTATATGTACATGACAACAGAAGAGTGAAGAATTAAAAAGAGGTAAAAGAAACAACCTCCTGTAAAAGTTTCTTCCTCACCTGGGCATGCCTTTGATGCTGTCCTGCTTCTTCCTCTTCATCCCCTCACACATCTCACTCCAGCTTACCCTACTCCTGGCCCCTGATAAACCAAGCATCTTGGTCAGAGTTGGTTTAGATGAGGCCTCCTTACCCCCGGAGCTTTGCCTGGTTCGTGGGCAATTCGAACCTTGCGGCTGATGTTCTGGTTGGGCTCAGACGATGTGGTCTTGTCCAAACACTGGGGGAGTGAAGCCATGCTACTGAGGACCCCCTGAGCTTCTCTGTTGTTGGGAAGTCCGTCTGGTAATAGTGAGCCCATCTGGCAGTGCTGAGGCCTTTCCTGTGTCTCTTTGAAAGCCGTCTGCTGTAGCTTACCCGGTGCGATGTTCGAAGCACAAACCACAGAATGGGCTGCAGGAGCAGGGTTGTTAACCGCTGGAGATGTGGTTACTGCAGCGGCTGTGTGGTTCTTGAAGGTGTCACCTGTGGGAAGCTCCCTCTCAGTTCCACCCACCTGGACAGTTGCCTCACTGTTCTGCTTCTTGGCTTCACGATCTGCTCTACAAGGCTCCCTCACACCCAGTGCTCTTCGTATTTGCCTCAGCATTGCAGTGACGTCAACATCCCGTATTGCAGCTGCACTGTCTAACTTGTTTGTTGAAACAGGAATAGCAGAACAATGTGAACTTTCTTGTTTTGGCTGAGAGGATCCTATACTCTCATTCTGGTAGTCATCGAAGATGATTGCTCCATTCTGAGGGAGGTGATCACTGGTGAAGTCTTTATCCATTTGGCTATTGTACCGCCTGTTGTAATAATCATACTGGCTGGTAGCAGGCCACGATGTTTGTTCTGGTTTATTAGTGGGACACTTGCGGGTTTTGTATGAACTTTTAACATGTCTGTTTGTTTGAGAGCTCTCCACTTTACCATTGATGCACTGACTGTTGACAGAAACGTTGTCAGCATAACTCAGGTGGTGAGTTGAATGGGTGAACTGGTCCCGAACGTAAGGTTGATGCCAGTTTCTACCTGGCTCTCCTGACAAACCAACTACTCTTCCACTCTGACTCTGAAAAAATGCTCCTCTTTGGTGAAATCCTCTTTGCAGAGAGGTCTCTTTGTTTTCCTTGTTTTGAACAACAGCGCTGTTGGTTCCTCTCTGATGGGTTTCTTGCATTTGTATACTTGTGTTCACTTGAAAGGATGCCTCTCTGCTTTTTCTGGTGGTTTTCTGCAACTTTTCTGTACTCTTCTGACCCGCTATCTGCTTTAGTTTCTTTTTCTTCTTTTTCACTGCTTTCTTCCTGCAATGGAAATACACAGTTGTTTAAACCCTAAAGTCTTAATATAACATGACAGAGGGAAAGAAAAAAAAATCCAATGTTTTCATTTTAATTCAATGATAAATAAAGAGATAAAAAAAACTTACTCCTCTTTCTTTAGTGTCTTGTTTCTCTCCAGGATTTGTTTGATGGTCTCATTGCTCAGAGTCTTAAACAGAGAGAGAGGCTTAACATTTTTAGACGTCAAGCTCTTCAACTTGGCCATGTGTTGAGGAGTGGAAATGTGCTGGGCGTACTCATTTAAACGCATAGAGAACGCCTTACACGCCTGGCAGTCATGAAATGGATCTCTGTTTATGGAAGAACATGAACACATTTGTGTCAGATATGCAGAAACATCAGAAACTCTGCTTGTTACTAACTTCACATGATATTTGAAATAAATGTAAGTTATGGTTACGTTGAGTCAGCATGGCAGAGACATGGTTGCCTATAATTTTATTTTATTATTACCACTGCCAAAATAACACCTATTTTTTTATAATAATTGTTTCTAATATATAACAAATGCAGAACTCCCTTTTCATTCAGCAGGAAAAAACTAATTTCAAAAAGTTATGTCTGGAAAACTAAATTTCCGAAAAGATTAAAAAAACAAGGAGTTCTAGAAGAACTAATAGACCTTTTTCACACCAACCGGAAGTATGTAGCTAACGCGTAACCCTGTTTCCGCTTAACGCTGTACAAGGCAGTAACACTGTAATAATGTTTTTTTACAGCACTTATCCAAAGCACTTTACAATGTAGCCAGCAAGGACGGACAGGGGAATTACTGTTATGAATAGTTTAAAGTATGTAAAGCTTACTAGGCTTTAGCCTACAGGCTAAGTTGTTAGCTTTACATGAGAGCCAACAAAACAGACTGAAGATGAAATTCCACCATAACAGCCTTTTAAATTACATTAAAGCTAAAGTTTTACAGCATTTATCTTAATCCTTATTACCTGCAGTGGTTAGGAAACATAATCATCTTTTGAGACACATCAGTGGCAGCTTCCACATTTAGAGCTGATGAAGAGGAGACAGTTTCCTCCGCAGCTAAACATTTCCATGGATTAACTTTATGTTTACTAGACATTCTACCCGTTCTGTGATGTGACAATTCCACGAAAAGCGGATTGGGACAACTCCGTTTATGAGACTGCCTGCGTCAATGTGATCCTCCAGAGCAAAGTGCTGACTGACTAAAACGGTCGTATTTCTCGCCTCACCCTTTTTGTAAGTTCTGGATCTTTTCGAAACAAAGGTTTCTGTTTTTGCAGTGAACACGAACATTCAGGTATGCTATATCAACTCAAGTTCTGCGATTGTTCCTATGTGATGACTTACAGCGGAAGTTAAGCCGCCCGTTTTCAGCCGTTTTAGGTTTAGGAATGCGGAAGTGTGAAAAAAGTCTATTAAGGACTTTATGAAAAGACTACAATAAATGGACAAAATTGATAATGAAAGGCCCGACTATAAACAGACTAATGTTACTCACTTGCCCAGGACTGTCTCCAGCTCCCTGTGATGCAACATTCCGTGGATATGCTCTTGAGCTTCCTGGAATAAATGAAGATATTATGAAGATTATCTGGAAAAGATTCACAATGATACACTTTATATTTGCAACGCATTTATATGAGCCACGCACATGTCTGGTGTAATACTTGCGACATAAAATACAGTAGATTCTTTTGGCTTTGAAGGTCGATTGTGCATTGATGTTCTTCTTCTTCTTTACGGGATTTTTGCCCACCTTCTTCTGTGGGGTTTCGCCCTTTGCCATTTCTGAACATGTAAAACAAAAACGGATAATAACACATAATTAATAAGAACGAATGAACACAATGACTATAGATTGAAGACGGTTGGCTCTTCGGTTATGTTCACATTGTGTTGAATGCTAAGAGTGACTTATTATCAACCTAACACTGCAATAATTGAGTTTAAAAAACTGCAGCACAACGTGGTTTTCAGCTCAGGACTAGCATCGACTCACTGAAACCTCAACACGTTTAAGTTTGACTTCACAGTGTCAGACTGGCACTTTTCAGTGCATTCTTATCCGTTTTACTATACTGAATATTAAGTCTGAATTGTAAAAATATCATATTTACCAGACAATTTTCACATGGCAACAAGACACCACTGATTTTAAGCCGCCATGTTTGCTAACGTCACGTACGTCACTTTTACGTTACCCAATTGCTGCGGCGGACTGTCTTCGTAGATCTACAAAAAATCGGATCGGACATGTTTAGGGATTTTACAACAACGTCCGAAGATGCACGTGTTATACAGATCTGATAAACCACGCCATCCGTTCTTCCGTACGGAAGTCGAGTTTGTGTCGGAAAAAACCAAGCTGTTTGTGAGTTAGTGGTGCACATTGTGTTGTCTCTTGCTGAATCTAAAAAAGGTTTTAAGCTCAAATGTGCAACGGTTGTGTGCAAAAAGAATACCCGAACCGGGTAAGTTGATGCTAAGAGAGACGCTAATTAATTTGTAGCTACGTAGACACGCGCGTCCTATTTAGCTTAGCTCCAGTTTAGCATGATGGGAGGCATGAGTGACGTTAGTTTATCGGAGTTTATTTCAACCAACCACCTGAATGATCTTGCTTTAATTTACTGCATATACGGATTCATTATACAAGGACAAAAATCTGCACACTGAGATGTGAAACACGTTTTGTTTTGTGCAGGGAAACACTTGCCTGGAGGATGGCTCTTACCTGATGAACTACCTGGGCTGTGCCAATTGCCATCAGAGGGATTTCGTGCTCATCAACAATAAAGCCACAGATGATGATGATGGGGAGGAGATAGTCACATATGATCGTTAGTCATTACTCTTGTCCTCTCATTAAAACAGTAGTGCTGTAATACATATTATACTATTTTAATTATTTAAAAAAATACTACTATATAATTGTGTAAATGCTAAAATGGAGAAAAACTGTTGTATATCCTGAGCCTGAAGTGATGTATTATGACAGTTACCAGTCTAAAACCCCAGCAGGTTTCATTGATCATTATAAGACAAAGTAAAACATCATGTTGAGTACGGCCCTGATCTAGTTAAATGTTAATCTTAGTGTAAGCCGTTCAATATTGCGCATCCCTGATGCTTTTGTATTAGAAAAAGGGCAAATCCCATCAGACAGGTTCTTTTTTTATGGCAGTCCTTTAAAGAAGAGTGCAACAATCACATTTGTTTTTCTGCGGTAATCCATCTATCCATCTACAACTGATAATAATCAGTGAATTCTCATTTGTTTTTGCAGATGTTTGTAAAAACTGTGACCATGTCATTGCCAGACATGAATATACTTTCTCTGTTGTTGATGAATATCAGGTAAGTGATGGATGTCATGTTTATTTACCTTGTACTGTACTTTTACTGTTACTTTTATAAATTATGTGTTATGTAACAGGTGTTGCTAGAGTGTTTTTATGTATGTTCTAATTTTCCAGGAGTACACTATGCTCTGCATGCTGTGTGGAAAGGCAGAAGACTCCATCAGCGTATTACCGGATGACCCCAGGCAGTCTGCTCCTCTCTTCTAGCCCTCAAAGACGGTGAAACTGCGCGTCGTGGCTCATGTTTTAGATCGTCGCCATCATGGGCAGGCTGCAGGCTGCTCCCTTTAGGCTTCAGTCCTTTTAAATCATCTGTTTAAAGTTCTATGCATATTCTGAAATTAGTTTTTGAGCTATTATAATAGCAGTTAAACAAGAAAACATATTTTTATCAAATTTTAGGGATTAATAAATATTACATTATGTGCATCATGTCTTGTAAATAAAAATTTTATAATTTTATTAACCTCTGGATTTAACTTATTGACACCTCGTATTTGATATTACAAAGTCAGAACCACTCAGCTCTAGAAATTACAGCAATTTGGGTTCAAAATTTCTGTCCATCGGTTTACATGTGATAATCCATAAAGAAAAAAAACTAATATTTTTAGATTTGTTTTTTGCCAAATGTATTAACACAGAGAAGAAACTCCTCATTTGTGAATGTTATCTGAGCATCGATAAAGAACTTTGTAGAAAACCTATTAGCAGCATTTACAATCAGTATTCATGGATACAAAAATATGTGCATTTAGGCAGCTATTCAGATTCTTCCTGGCAGATCGTCTATAATTTTGATATACTAGTTATACAAGTTCAGTTACTACAGAAAAACAAACTATTTTGTTATTCAACTTTGTACTTGCAGCATATCAGGAAAACCCAGTTTTCAATCTGATTTTGTCCAGGATCAAGAAACGTCCTGTCAGCTACTGCTCCTACACTGACTGATACACATCGCCATAATCTCACTGACCATAACAGGTGAAGGAGCCGTTGTTGCTGTGGTTTTCTCTACCACAACCTCAATTTAAACACCAGATTAGCAGCAGTTTTTTCCTCACAGATGTCAAGTGATCGTCCTCTAGTGATGTTTCACAGGTTCACTTACTTTTATGTCTTAAACCTTGTCAAATTGACACTCTGTGCTTGAAAAGAAATGTGTAGCTGTCGAAATATCTCCAGTCTAAACTATGAATACTGATATGGTTGCTTTGGGTAAATGAGGAAATATTATGAAAACGTACGTGTAGACAGCAAAAATATGTTCCGATAGAGGATTTAGACAGTGCTAAATTACATGTTTTAAACAGAGATAAAAACTGCAACAGCAACTAGAACTCTGCCTTTCCTAAAGAAAATGTGGGACTGCTGAAAGCCAGCTGCTACAGCTGCTCGCAGCCTTTGCTGCCATGAGGTTGGAAGCCCTGAACACTATGAAATTGACAGCATATTAAAGTAATTGCGATTTCATTACACTCCAGCAGTTGGCTGATTGTAGCCTTAGAGCTGTTAGATTTGAAGCACTGAATAATTTAAAACGAAATCAATGAAACTTTTTTTGCACAAATGCAGCTCCACAAACGGCCGCACGGCAGCAGTGGATACACGCTTTTGAAGAGTTATGTGCGAAAATCTAGTATTGGCCTCAAAGTTTCATAACGACATCAGGTGTAGTTTTTGAGATACTGCTGTGTAAAGATGGGTCTCAGACTATTCAGACTGAAATTCATAAAACTTTTCATTCAAATTTTCAGCCTGTAGAGTAACAGCAGCCCTCTCCTTGCTGTACTGTTTGGGTTTAAAATTTGCCTAAATAGTTGTCAAGGAAACAAATGTTTTATTGCTGTTAGTAGTTGGACACCGGTAAATGTTTGTATTGCGTTTTGTTGTCAGCTACCGACGACAGCAACAAGCTGCTGGGAAAGTCAATATTTAGCTGCGGAGGTTCACGGTGTTCTTATTGTGCTCTATGGGAATTTGGTTGTTATAGCAACGTGATCTGTAGAATTGGTTTGTCATGTTTAACATTTTTGAATAGTTGTTAAAAGTTTTCCTTCAATTTTGCATGTATAATGTATATTTAGGTTTTCATTTCAGCTGGCAGTTTGATGCTGTTTTACCTTCCTAGACCTTTATTATTTTTACAAAACATTGTAGGTAGTATAAAACTACCATTTAAAGGAAAACCTAAAAAATAGTAAAGGAGTAAAATTAGGATTTAGGTAATGTTTTCCTAAATATTGTATTCTACAAAAGAAGGTCCTTGGAAATGTTTTTCACACAAATGTTGATTAAGATGTAATTTAAGAGAAACTATATCATTTTAAGTATTGTTCTATTTAAATAGTTTCTTTCTTGTTTTCACACATGAAAAACTCCCATAGAACACCATTCAAAATAAAAATTCATAAAAATATTAACAATTATTGTACATACTGAATTGTATATGAATGGACACATGATGGGGCTATAGAGGCCATACTGTAATATATGAAGTTTTAAAATGTTGCTTACCATATTTAGTTTAAGATATTGCTGTGTAAAGATGGCTCTCCGAGAGGGCTATTCAAAATTAAAATTATAATCCATAGTAATAATAATATCATAGAAATATAATAAAACATGTATTATTATTATTATTATTATAAATATTTGAAACAGTATTATGTTTTCAGCAAAAAACACTATTTAGGCAGGATATTTTTTCAGTTTTTGTCCCCTTAACATTTTCAAGAGAAATAAAAATGCACATCATCTTTGCTCAATGCTATGGTGTATTTGCAATAAAAGGCAATAAAAATACAGATGTTTTAGCTGACTGTACAAATCAATAAAAAAAAAAAATTTTGCAATGACTCATGCAGTTTTTCAATTCTTAGTTATGAGTGCACTTAAATGTACATTCTAGTATGCTGATGCAATTTGCATGACAAATATTTTCTGGAAAAATAGCACATTAATACACTGTGATATGACAAAATGAGCAATTCATTGTTCCATACTATCATTAATCTAGCAGTTTTACAGGCGTGAGGTCAATCTGGGACTGCATGCCCTGGTTCGTACATGAATGCTGATGTTGGTATAATGCTCGTAGTGCTATTTACTAGTGCTGTAATTAATACTTTTTTGTTAGTGTACTTCATTTTCATAAAAGGTACATATCTACATTTATCAGGAAATTTACATCCTTCAAGTTTTATCTTTTTGGTTTCATATTAGGCTTATGTGGAGAGTGAAATGAGAGGTAAGTGTTGGCAATCTCAAAGTTTTTCTCAATCATTTTGTTTCAACTGCAGATATTGAGCCCCAATTTCAAGTATAGTAGTCAACATTTAAAGTGGATCAAGAACCTGTGTTGTTAAAAATTCATGCTTACCATAAAGTCTGCTATCAGTCAGTATTGTCATCAGTGGAATTTCATGCCTCTTTTGATGGTGACCAGACATGATTGTTTGTCACAAGGTGCGAAGTGGCTTATCACACATTTAGAAAGACGAGAGTGCACCAAAAACAGGAAAGAAAGCTTTTTCAGTTCAACCAAACAAGATGTTATTGCACGTTACAGCAGATCAAAAATCTGAGTTCATCATGAATTGCACGGTTTAACAAATGAGACAAACAAGTCATAAACAAGAAACAACAATTATTATGCAGTGAGACAACCAGTCGAAAGTTAGTGTTAACGCCTCTGACCTTGATCACAGCCTCACATCGCCTGTACATGCTTGAGATGAGGTTTTGGATATTCTGTTGAGGGATGGATCGTCGTTCCTCCAGCAATGCTGTTTGCAACTCCACCCGGGTTCCCGGAGGGACTTGGTACGCCTGCAATTGTGACTGTAGCTGCTCCCAAACGTGTATAATGTGGTTTAAGTCGGGTGACAACTCCATCCTTGAGATGCCATGAACCATAAACTTCGAGTCTGGCCACACATACAGTCGCAAAACTGGTCTCAGGATTCCAACCCGATATCTTTGAGCCGTCAAGCTCCCATTTTCAGTGACGACAAGTTCTGTCCTTCCACCTGTGGATATGCCTCCCCAGACCAGGACTGATGATTCCCCAAAACTGTTATGCTGCACAACGTTTTCCAGCAGATTTCTCTCCCCAGGCTGATACCAGACCCTCCTCGGCCTGTCCTGAAGGTTTACGCAAAACCGGGACTCATCTGTGAAAAGCACCGTACAACTCATTCATTGTCTACTTGTTTTGTTCTGTGACCCACTGTAGACGTGCAAGTGTGTGTGCTCTGGAAAGAGTCACACTGACAGCTGGTCTTGTTGAATGGAAATTCACATCCCTCTTGCCTCCTGAAGGACATTTCGTGGGCTGACTGGAAATGACAGTTTGAAACATCACCCCTGCATCTGCAACTTCCAGCTGAACCGTGCCTCCTTGCAGCATACCAATGGTCCTGTTGAGGTCAGAATTTTGCTATCTCACTAAACACGGCATTTTCAAAGCTTTATGAGTATTAAATGAGCACCTGTTTCCAATCACCTGTGACAGCTCAACTGATACCTAATGACAAACAATCATGTCTGAAGACCATCAAAAGCAACGAAAGATGAAATTTCATTAACCAACATATAACAAGAACAGATGTATATAACAGATATATGTTGGTTATAAATTGTGGCAAAAAGAAAACATATTTTTGTTTTAGGAGAACTGCGATGACAGGGGTTGATCCACTTTAAGTGTTGACTACTGTATTTTGAGAGACATGTCCAACAAATGAATAAATAAATACAGTTTATCATACATTTTACATTACATACAGTACATTCCCTTGAGTAAATACCATATTTACACATGCGAACAGGGACTGGACGTGAGGCAGCGTCTAGCTACAGTTGCACCATCCGGCTCAGTCAGTTGTGTCGAACACAGTCATTGAGTCACTTTCCCAGATCCTTTACCGTCAGGGTTTAGGCCTCTGCCCCTAGAGCTGTGACCCGACTGACCTTGCCCACCAGCCCTTTCTTGGGGGTGAGCGTGCCGAGGAGGAGGAGAGCCAGAGAGGCTAGATGGAGAGCGCCTGCGTCCTTGCAGTGCCGCACCCTCCCGGACCTCCTGGCGGGAAGGGGAGGAGCTTAGCGACCGCTGCAGGGAGGAGGAGCTGCGGGGGCGAGGAGGAGGACTGAAGAGTATTCCGCTGCGGTCTTGCATCAGCTGGGTTAGACCGGCCAGGAAGTCTGCATCACTGGTGCTGCTGGCACGTACTCTTAACCGTCGTCGTCTGGCCAAAAAAACAACAACAAAAAAGGTTATGTTATGATTATTATTATTATTATAAGTATTTTATCATTTAATTTGACTTCCCTTATAATAATTATTATTATCAGAAACTTTTTAGCAAAAGCCATGAGTATGCATTCTTTCATTACCTCTGCTAGTGGCAGAGTCTGCTATTCGTGTGCTGGATTAATTGTTTTCTGGCTTACATAACATTCCCAAGAAACAATATATGTCTGAAATACAATTTTAATGATTGTTATTTTATCTCATAAGTAACTCTAAGCAACTCTGTTATCATTCACCCTCTTTCAGCCACATCAGAGTTGTAACTTTTTCTGATCCATATCAAACATTTCCTTCTGATGCATCAATAGATTAAAAATTTTGACTTGCTATAACTGTGGATACGGGAGAGCAGATGTAATGTTTTTGTGGCCATAATTTGAAGAAATGTACACAAAACATATTTTGTAGACACGGCATGAGTTTAGCATTTGTTGTCAGGATGTATTTGTGTCTTGCAAGGAAGCAATGGAATAAGAAGCAGCCACTGTGAGATGAAGAATTTCAGGTGACAGGCTGCACACATCTATCATCTGACCAGCCAGCTCCTATTGCAGCACCATGCAATCAAGTGTGTTTGGTTTACATCTATATTTACTGTAAACATATAAATTCAATAATTTTCTGTAATAATTCTTAAAACGAAGCAACTTAAGGGTTTCCTTTGTAATAAAATGCACAACATCTGATGCTGCCAAATCAAATGCACGGCTGGATATTGGAAATTGTATTTCCATTCACACAGTCTGAAATCAATTAATTTGATTCAATTCAAATTGATATACTTATATCAGATAAATACCAATACTGCATTAGGCACTTCTGGGATTTTCTTTCATCAAATGAGGAACATGGATGTAAACATTTTTTGGTTAAAACGTGGAGAAAAGGGTTTATTTTCCTTGGCAAATGCAAATGACTAAACCATTGCATTACTGTTTGTAGGCCTTGACGTGCAAAACTGTTGAGCAAGAATAAAGTAAACATGTATGTAATTAAATGCTGTCCCACAAAAATGACTATTAGAAAGTACTTCAACTAACTCCAGCATATCCACATGAATAACCACTTTGAACACAGGCAGGAAAGAAACAGAGTTTCAGAATTCTATCTATTCCTCTACAGCCAGAGATAATATCTCTTCAATAACAAACATAGACCTCAAAACAATGTACATTTTTGTACACTTTGTAATAACTACTTTCCCACAAAACAGACATTTTACAAACCGTGCGGCCCTAACTGAACTACATACCACAAGTAACAACTATATACACATGATACACAAGGTTACTGAGAACATGTGCAGCATATATTAATCTCTGGAATTTTAGGAATCTATATTAAATTGTTCAAAGGAGAACTGCAGTTAACCTGAAAATCTAGATTTCTTTCCAGCACTACTCAAATAATCTAAACCCGAAAGACGGCACTCTCCAATAACAGCAAAATATCTACAAATCATCATCTCATAACCTTGACTTTACACGGCGCGTACCTGTTGTCTGCACATGGCCGGATGGGTGGTCTTCCAGGAGGTGGTCGAGGCAGAAACCTGCTCGTGAGCTGCTCAGGTACAAATGTGGCGCTTACAGGTCTTGGGATCTTACTTTTACTACCGGAGGAGGAGGACAGGGAGAGAGGGTCTTCTCCAACACAGTCAGATCTGGAGCCTCGCTCTGAGGAGAGACGGTCTCTCGGCAGAGCGTAGGGCAGGTTGTCACAGGACAGAGATGGTGAGGGCGAATGGGTGGGTGACCCCGGAACCGGACTGCTCCAGCGATGACGCCTCTCTATATTGAGGTCCCTGCTCATAGATTCCCGGAGGGAGCTGGGGTCTCGTACAGGAATTCGGCTATATCTTGGAGATGACGGAGAGTCTCTTCGCCTGAGTACAGGAGGAGGTGGAGACGAGGAGACAGTGCTCTCTATAGCGCCACCTGCCATGTCCGCTTGAGGCTGCTGATTTGGCTCTGAAGAGCGATCAGGCAAACCAGAATCACTCTCTGGGTCTCGGTCATTAGTTAGATGAGCTGTGAGGCCTTTAGCGAGGCTCGGCACTGGAGCTTGCTCCAACTGCCCCCCATCCATTTGGATTTCCTCAACAGGTTTTTCAGATTTGCCAGATGGGGCATCTAGTAGCATCGCATTGCTCTTGTCCTGTGCAGGGGAGTGCAGTGCACCAATAGAAGACTGAAAAGTGTTTAAAAGTTAACACAATATTAGATCAGTGGAAAAAATATTTTCAGTCAAATGAAAGTTAATGTGATTTTTATCTAAACCTAAAAATCACTTCACTAATTTATTATTAAACCAATGTCATTAAAATTACAATGAAAAACTCCAAATCTGGGCTGTTTGGTCAAATATTAAATGTCCACCGTGTTGCTCTTATTAAACAAAATGCTTGTCACCCCTACCTGCTCCATCTGATGTCTTCCCATGAGGACAGAAGGCATTTGTCCCAGAATTCCTGGCAGCCTCCTGTGACTCAGTAACCATGTGCCAGGCACTGCCATCTGCGACAGGACAGGGCTACTTGGTACCACAGTGGACTGGCCATCCTGTGGCTCAGAGGAGTGGATCTCAGGTTCGGCAGGTGTGCAAGTCCCTGTTTTGTAGTCATGTAGGCTTTCTCCTGGAGTCTTGCTTCCTCCAGATCCACTGCCTTGCTCCAGCTCCAACATCACCCACTCCTGAGAGTCTCCCTCCTGGGGCACAGGACTGAGATTTACAGCCACAAAGCCGCTGCTTGCTGCACCCTCTTCTGGGTTGGGCGTTGCTGTTCCAGAGGGCTCCTCATTGGAGTAAGGCTGCCCATGTCCTCTCTCAGGAATGGGTTTCTCCCCAACGTGAGTAAAGACAGGACGCTGTTTGGTCAAGCTGAAAAAATAAATTGTGAGCATTAAAACATATTTTTTGTTTAAACAAAGCAATATCCACTTTTTGTGATTTGACTGTTAAGTTCTTGCTAAGTACTAACTAGGCTTCAAGGAAGCGTTCAATGGTGGGCTTGGGTTCAGGTGCAAGCCTTTTTTCAAATGCCAAGCTCTGACTGTGTCTAATTCTCCGGAGCAGTGGTGCAGCCCGTTCCAAGAACATGGTTTCCGACCTCACACGTCTAGGGGAACTCTGCATAGAGCCGGTGTTAGGACTCTGGTTCCCCTGGTTCTGGCTGTGTTCATCTTCACTTACAACCTGAGCAAAATGAAAACAATGCTTAAAAACTGATGAGGTGCATTTGTAATATTAAAAAAGGATTAAATCTTCAGTCATCACAAGACAGTGTGTGGAAATAAGCGATCTTCCAGGACGTTTCTAAGCACAGATGTCAGCAGGATCTAAGACTTTACCACATCACTGGGCAATGAGTTTAGTTTTGTATTGATAGTTATGCATGAGTTTTTTGCATCGATAGCTACTGCACTACAGCTACAATATAAATCAAACTACACACACACAAAAAAAACCCCCACTAACATACGGTTAGTGGAATATTATAGTATTGGGTATGTGTTTACAGTAAACTGCATTACCCTGACCTTCCTGATCAACGGCTGTGCGTGTTTATTGTTTCGGTTGCGGTCCATCTCTTCCCATACATCTCCACCATGGGTGGTAGGTGTGGGGATGGGGGGGCAGTTGTCAGCATCACTAAGGCGCTCCCCTTGTAGGACATCCTCAGTGTTTTCCCGCTGCAGCTCGCCTGGCAGCACTGATGCATTGGCCATGCTGTGGAGGAGAGGGAAGGTCACACTGCAGCTCATTTCCATAGTAAAATTTAGAGCAGTTATTTGTCAGGGATGTCTGACTCTGCAGTTTTTTTATACTAACAAAAGCTGCAGCTATATATCTGAACACATGTCCAGCGGCATGTGTGAAGGAAGCTTGAATGGCACAAGTTAAACTCCACAATAAGGTGAAAACAATTCAGAAAGAGCAGGGCTGTACATCAATGACAATGAAGTTTTCGTTAGGTCTACGTACCCTAAGTACGCGGGTGTGAGGCGAGTGAGCTGCTGAGCGGTGGTTGCTGCAGCTGTGATAGACAGCACATCCTCTGTGTCACATTTCTCCCAGTCATAAGGGTCATTTTCCAGCACATTGTGGCTCTTCATGGCTTTCTCAAATACCGACATCAGGAGCTGTGAAAGAGAAGTCAATGGCATCAGTATTTGACAGCTATACAGGAATAAATTGTGCGTGCAAAATATGCCAAAAGCAAGACAGCCAACCTCGTAGTCAGGCTTAGTGTAGTAGTCCAAGGTCAGGATGTGATCCAGGAAAGCACTGAACTCTGAGGGCAGGTGCTTAAGCATGAGTTGATGGTCATACGTCTCCTTTAGATTTCCTACTTGTTCCTGAATGCAGAAAAAAATTGGGAGGAAAAGCGTTAGAATGCATATGCACACATACTGTACTAAGCACTAAAATTTACTAAAATTCATAGGGAGTCATGGAGGAACATACTTTGTCTTTAATCTTCCTCCAGGGTAGCTGACCAACCATGAATTCAACCAGCATGTAGAAGAGGGACCAGAGGTCATCGTGACGGCCCATTTCCTACAGATTGAGATACATAAAGTGAGCAAGCAGGTGGTCTGAAAGTGAATATAAATGAGACTGCTATAAAAATGTGCATTTTGCCCATGCTAACCTTATTTTTATGAGCATTGATTGAAGCATATCGCACAGTTCCTCTGAAGCCTGCCACGGGACGAGGCTAAGAGATACAGCAGAATATGTTAGAGCAGCAGCACTTTACACAGCCTAACAGTGTTTCTTTAAGCACTACGTCAAAAGCAGCAGAATTAACTGTGTCTCATTTTTACACTGTAAGCATATATTTCACATCACACACACCATAAACGTATTTTCTTTTGGATTCGTTTTGTAATAACTTTTTTGTGATATTATATAAAAACTGACAAACTGTTACAAACTGCAGTAACTATAACAGTTACTGAAAAGATAAGAAACTTGACTTTTACCTGTGATTATAGAAGCTCAAACAATAATTTAAAGAAGCTGGCACAGAACACTCACCGGACGGACTTCTTGGCTGGAGTTGGTAAACTGACGGGCCAAACCAAAATCAAGCATATAGCAGCATCTGCAGGTACTGGCTAGCCTTCCCATTGCAAAGTTAGACTGCAATTTTAACAAACAAGTTCAACTGTCAGTTGTTAAATGTCTTTCATAAATGTATTTGCCATGAGGGGTCCAACACAAACACCTAAGGACCACATACAGGTTTCAACTTACAGGTTTAATGTCCCGATGGAGGAAGCCTACAGAATGAATGCTTTCAATGGCCTCTAAAATTTGCTTGCCAAGTCTCAAAGTTGTAGAGACAGAGAAAGTACCACGGGCCATAGTTCTGCGCAAATCTGCCAGATTCCTTCCCTGCAAACAGAAAATCATTGTTGCATGTCACACTCATAACTATATGGTGTCAGAACCAAAATTCAACATTACTAGTACTGACATTTAAAAATCTTACCTGGAGTTCCATTACCACATAATTGAAGCGGTCATTTCGGCCACAGCCCACAAAGCGACACACGTGGTCTTTGCCTGTACAAGAAATACATATTCATATCAGTGAGAAGATTGGTTGATTTTTGGCTTCACCGTTATTAACATACTACATTTCTATTACCCATATGCTTCCATTTGTCAGAATTTACACTGACTTCTGGCAAATACACATTTATAAAGTATCCTAGTTGCAACAATATTTATTCACAGATATTATGTGTAAGTATTTTAGCATTCATATGCAATTATTATATATATATATATATATACACATTTTTTGCAAAAATTATCTGATTAGATTTATGAAGTAGCTGCCATATTGAATGCAGCTGAATTGTTTCACTGTTGTGAAAAAGCACCGAGAAAGGATAAACAACTAATACAGAATATATAGCCAACAATTATTGTCACAATGGGATTGCAAAGCCTCCTGCAGCAATGCGGACATTCAAGAATAAGAAACGTCTGGTAACATTACTGCCAAAAGCCTCCAGATACTCTGCTTTTGCAAGGTCATCATCTTCTAGTTAAATTAACAAAATTCATTATGATCTTGGGAGATCTTGGCTTCACAAATCCTTTAAGGAACACAATTTCATTTATGGACTTTGCAAGTACTGACAAACTGACTGAATCACTCACCCTGAAGCTTTTTCAGCACGGCCACCTCCATCTTCAGCACCTGCTTGGGTTGTTGAGCAGACTCCACCTTTAAGGCAACAGTGGCCTGGCTCAGCTGATCCAAAACCTCGTAGATCTCCCCAAACCCACCTCCACCTATCTTCCTCACCTGAAAAACAGATATGGTTCATCATCAACCCAAACCACGGGTGTAGACGAATTAATAATCAGAGTTTTACTGTGTATAACTTCCTACAGGAAGAGATACTCACCACTTTCCATCTGTCTCTCACCACGTCTGCCACTGACAGGATGTCTGTGTGCTCTCCAGCCCCACTCATCCTGAGAGCCCTCAACCACAGCCTGCAGCTGGCATCAGAGACGCAAGCTCCCGACTGAAATCAGTCAACAACATAAAATTTAATTTCCTCTTTCTCGGCGCTACCTACCCTGTAGCATGTGTTACTATGTGCCTGACACACACACTTCAGGTAAAACGAAGATACACGTTTGCTACACACTGAGTGTTCAGTGCTCGTGAGAGCTAACCGAGATGCTAACGCTAGCTGATGCCCAGACCAGCAGCAGCTAGTGTTGGGGTTGTGTCGTTTATCCGACTGTGTGCTATCAAACAACTGTATGTACTGCAACAAAAAATTGTTAATATTACCCGGAGGTTTGGAAAGATTAGCCGTTAGGAGGCTAATCTGTCCAGCTGGCGATGTTCAATGCGGCAACACCGGCACTCCGGTAAATGAGCTAACTAGCATGTTTACTAATGAGGACCGTTAGGTAGCAACTGGCTTCTTACTTTGCTTCGTAGTACCGCTGTGGTGCCGGTTCGGGTATAAAATCCAAACCGTCCCCATGTTTACACTCGGGTCCTGGCGAGCCAGCTCATTCCAAGCGGTGGCGCTCGATAGAAATGAGATAATGGTAATGGACCATGTCTGACGCTAGTTAGAGTTAGCCCGCTAGCCTGCTAACGGATGGCGAGTGATGCCCCCCGTGCTCCGGTTCCCAACGTCGGTGATGACGTCACAGCAGATCCGCAGACTCCCGCATCCGTGAAACTCACTGCAGAGGAGCCACAGTTATACTGTGTGTAAGTTACAGATCCTGAAATAGGACTGCAACACCAGTACAATCATATACGAGTAGTATTTCAAACTCTTTTCAAAGATGAATATTCAATAAATGGCTAGTCTTTTTTTTTCCCCCAAACTTTTTGTCCAGTGTTCATTTGTTTTGGGTTGCACCTCAGACCAGATGGTGCATTACTTTTAAACTGAGAGGATGGAATTTCTGAGTTCCCAGTTAGACACCAACTGAAGTCTAATTTCCGAAGAGGAATGTATGACAAACTTTAACGACCTTGACCCTGAAAATGCAAGATTGAAGCTCCATTCGTGAACAGTGGCAAAGCTGTAACAATATACAGTTCATAAGCCGGTGTTATGTACTTTTTATTATGTCTCATTTGTGTAGTGTAGTTACTGTCCACGAGTGGACAAGTTGTTCTAGTCCTACTGAATGGTGTGTTGTTATAAACTGTGATTCTAAACCAATATGGAATAAAATAAAATACTTTTTGTTAGAAGAAAGTTAAAACTGAGCCCAGTAAAGTTGTATTTGTTTATAATTTTCTATCACTATCCAAAACCTGATGACTGTCAAGCAAATTCCAAAGCATCCCTCCTCCTGTCTCACTGGCTTAGATGGCCGTGGTAATATGAGATTTTTTTTGTAATTATGCCAATATGTAATAATCTGTTCCTTATAATTATGGGATAATGTCTCAGTGTTCTTTTTTTAATGCATATCAGTCTGATGAGGCCAGCAAGAACAACATCCTTATTACTGAGAGGACAAACTCTGAAAACCCTTCAGCTGTGCCTTGAGATTTTGTCCAAAAATAAAGTAGGCACAACTTTACCAGGACCTAATTCCCACAGCGAACATGTTTGACTTCTTGCCAAGTCTTGTCCAAGACTCTTGTCCAAGAACATGGACACAGAGCTGCATTTGCTTATATGAAGTCAGAAATATAGTGTCAGGTTAAGGATTTGGATGGATTTTTCTATGAGAAGTTTATGGTTTAGCTAAACGTGTGTACCGTGGTAGCAGCACAAAGCACAGAATATATGCATTGCACAGGTTAACGTATTGTTTGTCACATTCCTGTTCCAAATGGTAATGATAGAAAATGAGACTGCTGTAAAAGCCAAAAGTTGGGATGTGAATATATAAATAACATGTGAAAGTATTTAAATGGGAAATCTTATTTTCCATAACTGGAGCACTATTGTGCAATCATTGGTTATAGATGCAGTCTATGTTTTTTCAGAGTGTGTGTGATTGGGTGGCAGGGTATTTTGGGACCCACAGATTATATTCCATAATGTTACAATGGTACAAATTGTGGGTTTGTAAAATTTTAAAACCAATATTTTTGGACCCAAACTATCTTAAACCAAAAATAATTTAATGCAGACTACTGTTAAATATGTGAAATTTATGACAAAATTGAACAATTCAAGTAAAGCTTTCCCAGCTGACCTATCTGAGTGGCGGCACAACTTTGATAAGTGATTAAAATCGTGGTTTCAACCCACAACAAACGGTTTCCGTGTGATGAGATAGACTCCGCTTTCCGGAGCAGCCATGACAGTAAAACAATCGCACACGGATACAGTAATGGGAGTGGCCAGACAATCGGATTGGATAACAGGATGTCCGTTGAGCTGGTTTGGGGTGAGGCGGTGCGTTCGGGGACGCACAACTCTCTGCGTGTGTGCGCAGTTTCGCAGCGTTTCACATAATCTGGATAGACCAAAATAGCAATCGTGTACCCCGCGGCTTCGATCCGCAGGATATTGGAATCAGCGGAAATACCAGCGCAGGCCGCAGCGCAGAGCGCAGTTCTCACGCACTCGCCGTCTCGCGTGTGTTTTAGTCGTCTGTTGCGTGGAGAAAGTTGTGGACATGTTTCCTGGAAGTGCACGGATTCCGTGTGCAACACTGTAACTACGCTGTTCATGAGCCTTTCCAGCCTGTTTTTTTGGACTTTTGCTGTAAATTTTTTTTTCCCGGGGGAACTGTAAAGTCGCACGTTCGCCATATTGTGCGCCGTGAAACTCGAGGGGAAAGTTGTCAAGAGTTATGACATTTGCTGCGCACAGTCCCTCCATGGAGCTGCGTGCAGTTGACTTTGATCGAAACCAAAGTGGCTCCATGGAGCTGGCCATGGGGAGATCTGTGCACCACTGATCAGGTAGATCCACCGCGTTGAACTGCTGCTCGCTAAACCCGCCGTGCTGCCTAACTGCACTCCGCTCTTCGCACGCTTCCTTATTGCTGCTTTTTGACATAACATCACTGGCTATCATTCGGGTGATTGCACGAGCCCCTTCGTTTCCTGTATTTCTTGTTATGCCAAATGGCAGCTGCACGACAAGCGCCTCCCTGTTGATTTTTTTTTTTATTTTTTCTTGCTGCCGCTTCTAAACTTACTCGCCATATAAACCTCCTCTCAGTCCACGCCTGGATGTAAATATCGAAATGTAGGCCCGTCTCTGCCATTGTTTACTTCTTCAGGCATGCTCGCATTAATTTTCACTTTTGTGACAGGGCTATTTTCTGGTGTAGGCCTCAGTTTCCTCTTTGCTTTGCAGACGAGTGCAAACTTCATATGCTTGTCCTCATGAAAAAGAGAGAAAATGTCTAACTCCCTCCTTCTCTCATAGGGTCCTGCACCCTAAAGAGGATGAGAAGAATGGACCGCAAACTTCAGATTTGATTCTGGGAGGAGGGTTGCACGCTTCCCACCTAGCACTTTCCTTTGGGATTTATATTTGCTCCCAAATACCTCTGTATACACAATTAAGCAAAGAATTTCTCAGCCACGGGCATTGAAAACACTAGAGAGGAAATAACACAGTTTTTGCACACTCAAAAGATCAAGATTGAGAGCTCTGACTCCAATATTTCCATAGCATACATTACTATGAGTCTTCCTCCCCAAGTTAATACTGACAAGAGTGGCAAGCTTCGGGCTGCAGCCATGAAGGAGCCTGTGCAGCATTCAGGGGAGGTTTATTATGGTATGGCGCCTCCGACTGTAGATTCGAGCCACAGCGACTCTGCTAGCAGCTCTGCTGTTTATAACCCTGACAAAGGGCCTCAAAGTTTACAGCACTATCAGCAGGCTGCTCAAGTAAAGTGGATGCACCAGGACTCCATACAGCCCCCCAACTGGTCTCAGGAAGCCCCAGTGCCAGGCTGGGGGCAGAATTTGACCTTTCCTACACCATACATGGGTGCGGTGAGGGGTCAGATGGCATTCCACAAAGGAGTTCATGAAGGTGTAGCTCTGCCGATGGGAGGTGAGAATCAATTACCGGGACCTGTTGAGGTTTACAGAGATGCCACTCAGGCCCAAGCTCAGGGCAGGGGCCTTGAATGGGATCAGCATGCTGCAGTAATGCACCAGGCGCAGCTGCAAGCATATCCGCACAGTCACAAAGGTGTGGAGCTCCAGGCTCAGCCCCATGTGCCACCTCACAATTTGCCTGGGTCCATGCTGCAACCCTTCCAGGCGACATTCAGACCCAACAAGCAACAGTTCTCACCGTTTTACTCAGTTTTTCCACCAAATAAGGGAATGCAAAGCCTGGCATATGGTGAGCAGCCTAAAACTCAGCAGCTCATACACCAGATGCAGCAGCAACAGCAACAGATGCATCGTCACCAGCAACAGCAACAACAGTTGCAACAACAGCAACAACAGCAACAACAGCTACAACAGCATAAGCTTCAGCTGCAACAACACCAACATCTGCAGCAACAGCAACACCAAATCCAACAGCAGCAAATGCAACAGCAGCAAATGCAGCAAATGCAGCAACAGTATCACCAGCACCAACAGCAACAGCAACAGCTCCAGGAGCGACAGCAACAAATTCAACAAATGCAGCAGCAACAGCAAATGCAACAGCAAAATTTACCCCAGCAAGAAGCGGCGCAAGTACAGATGCAACCAAAAGTGCAACAGGCCCAAACCTTTGCATCTTATACGCCTCCTGAGCCTTGTCCACCTGATCCTGTGTCAAAAAAAGAAGATGTCCACCCAGTGGAACCACAGCAGAAACCCGAGGCTCAAACCTGCGATCCGTCGCCTGTATCTGATCCATCTCCTGAAAAGGTGTCCACAAACCCCACAGAGACCTCTGACGCACAGCCGGCAGCCCCCCGGCGTTCACGTCGCCTTTCCAGAGAAGGACAATCCCCACTGGGTCCCCCTTCTACAAACATCTGGTCTCAACCCTCCAAAGAGGCTCCAGCACCCCAGAATGGAGTGGCGGGGGCACAGAGAGGAGGCGAAAGCCAAGTGATGGCAGGAGTCATCCAGACCACTCGCAGGAGACGGAGGGCATCCAAGGAGATCAACTTGGAGACTCTGGCCCAGAAGGCATCAGAAATGGAGTCTTTGCCTGCTAAAAACGTCAAGGTTAAAAAAATGCACTCACTATACAGCACCTGTACTGAAATTCCTATTTATTTCTGGCAAGATTACAGCATAACAACAAATTAGACATTTTGCTTTAGCTCAGTTAACATGAGGTGGTTAATCTGTGCAAGCAAGTTTTCTCATCGGGCAAAGTTGGTAAGCAGCTGCACAAAGAGGAACACCCTTGTTTCTATGTTGAACTTCTCTATGGTTTACAAAATCCTTTTCTTGGGTCTGTTTACTTGACTCTTTCAACTTTTGAGGCTCAGCTATAGCAGGTTATCTTCAATTGTGCAAACTGTGCAATACTTTTTATTGCGCATCTACCTGTGCAACCTGAAAAACAGCAGTTATTGATTCCTTCTTTTGCTTTTGTAAGATTGCTCTCATTTGATCAGCGTCAGAAAGGTGACACTCTTAAGCCTTGTTAATTAGGGATTTATAGCGTTTACATTGCAAGTGCCACACCCACTAGTACTGGCTACTTTAATTTCAATAGCAGGTTTCGTTAAACATGCAGCGAACGCAGAAACTAGGCTAAGCTGAGTTTTTAAATCAGTGTTTTTCTCAGCGCAGAACCTTTACGGCTCTACCCTCAGGACTGTCAGCTCGTGTGCAGAGTGTGCATGCTGGATGTACAGTTGGAGCTGCTGCATGTCTGCACACCTCCACATTCCTCAGGCCCTTTCTCAGTCATTCAGTAGAGCTAGGGAGGGGCTGAACTGTCAACTTGCACAGTTACACTCCTGTCCTCCCCAACACACACCAAACAGGTTTATTGTTGCTGTTCACAATCCAGAGCTGGATTGTAGTCAACAAAGCAGCACATTTTTTTGGTTTACAAGATGAGTCACATGGCTGAGTTATAATCATAATAATGTTATTAATTTAGTTTTACTGAATTCTATCGGGCAGATCAGAAATACCAAGGAGATGTTTACTCTGCTCAAATCACGGAACAAATGTGAAAAGCAACAAGAGTAATTTGTGTCAAAATAGTGCGATGTCTGTGCTACTTCTGACGCAACCAGCCAGTCAGATTTCAGGTTTTTCTGACTTGCAGCAATTAAAGTCAATCAGCTGTCTGTACAGAAAATACAACATTTGAAGTAAAGTAGCCAGTAATTACTTCTTAACTAATTTTATTTAGAATAAAAAGTCTGTAAACTCATGAATTCAGTACAGTTGAAGTTAACTTGCAACTATATAGTTTTGTTTTTTCATTTTTGATGGCTCAACCATTGTCAATGTGGCAATTTTGACAGTTTGACAAATCTTTTAAAAGCATTTAAAGATGCCACTCTGGGTTTTTATGATTGCAAAGATTTTATTGATTTGTTATAGTAAAAAGCTCATGAATGTTCTTGAAGAAAATAATTATTGGTGATTTGAAAAGGAATCTTTATGCGTCTGACCATGTGCACTCACCCCATCTTCCTCTTTTTTTAAAAATCTTAACCTCTCTTCCATTTTCCCTTCTACTTCCTGTTTCCCTGATACTTTTTCTTTTCCATCTCCCCCTCATCTTTCCACTTCTTTTTGTGCCCAAACAGGAAGAAGCCCCCCCAGGCAAGCAGGCCACTATGATACCCCTGATTATCCCCGTGTCTGTACCAGTGCACAGGAGTCCAATCGATACTCAGGGTGGCTGGACTCAGGGACGACTCGGGCAGGGCGAGCGGCCTGCAGGACAGACCGACCGCAAACCGGTCATTGTGGCTCGTCGTCGATCGATCAGAAACTCCATCACCGAGAGTATTGGTCAGGTTAGTTCTGTAAAGAGACTGTTGTTTTACTTTAATGTGTCTTTCAGGCAGTTTCTGAAATCAGTGCTTTACTACGTGACCAATAGGCAAGTGCAAAGCATCTGAGGAGATTGTGATTTATGAGCTTTAAATGGCACAATGAAATATTTACAAAAACTTGAGGTTAGGGATGTTTGTTCAGACTCAGACCACATCTTCAAAGTACCTTACGACCACTTCAATGTGGTGAACTGTAAAGTGGCAGTGGAGTAAAGTTACACAAGTAGCCTCGAGGTTCAGCCTCTCACAAGTGCCGGCTGCTGTGGTGGTGACCAAACTTAAACACTTTAGCCTTGAAAACAACCACTGAGGAGTCCTTCTGCTAAAGCCTTGGGCCATTGAGCAATACGTGTGGCGTCACTTGGATGATAATATGACTAAACTATGTGAACAGCGGCCATAAAGTGGGTGTGTACATTCACAGTAAAGCCTGATTCAGCAAGTGCACTAATGACGTGTCACGAGACAAAACGTCAGAGTTTTTTTTTTTGCCATGCTGTCCAGGTTTCGAATCAGAAGTGAACACAAATGACGGTCCGGTGAAAGGTGCTTTAATCCAGCTTGGTTAAGTGAAGGTCCGTGCCTCAGTAAATACTTAGTTAGTACTAAAGAAAAACAACAGAGGAGAAACGGGTGTATCGGTTCACAGTGTAGCCAAACTATGGCTGTCTGGGAATGAAGTTCCCCACCACAAACAATGGTAAATATTATTATGAGACTTTGTAGTCCTCAAAAAAAAAAAAAAAAAAAAAAGAGATTATTGCTGCAGGCCATGAATGGAAATATAAGGGTTTGATTTCAATAAAAACTAAATAAAAATAATAAACAGCCATACCTGTGTAGTTGTATGTATCAACAGACATGAACCAAATGTTGGTAACCTTCCACAAAAAAAATATAATTTTTCAAAAATATTTTAAAATAATGATATAATGATAATCTCGCTTCTATTTTGTTTTAACAGAATATTTTAACTCTGTATGTTTTAGTTAGCATGACCCAAATAACCATAATAAAAAACTTTTATTAAATTAATAAGGAAGCAACTGCAGGGTGACTGAAGCTAATATTCACTGCATTCCTCTTCTGTGCAGCATGGAGAAAACGATCCATCACTGGACGAGGATGGAAAATCCAAATTTAAGCGGAAACCTCGCCCAGAGCCTCTCATCATCCCCCCTCCGAAACCATCCACCTTCATCCCTCCGTCGGTCTACTCCAGCATCACTTCCTACCAGAGCAACCTGCGCTCTCCAGTTCGCCTGCCAGACAACCCCCTAACCCTGCCTCCCTACACACCCCCACCCATCCTATCTCCTGTGCGTGGGGGCTCGGGACTCTACTTCTCCACCTTCCTGACCAACATAGCAAGCAACCAAATCTTGCCACCAGTGGTTACACCTAAATCTGCAACGCGCAGCCTGTTGCGCTCCAGTAAGTCTTGGTTGTCTTGTTGTTGTAGTAACAGTTAGAGGTTATTTCCACCACTGAGACTCTTATCAGATAAAATGTAAGAGCATTTTGAATTATATTTTTCAGCAAGTTCAGAAATTACACCTCCTGCCTTGCCCTTGATCACTGATGCTACCCCTGTTAGCCTTGAACCGTAAGTATCGCTTCAGGCTTCTGAGGTTTTTTTATATTGTAGCTTTTCTTATACAGTATCTCCATTCTTCAATGCTTTGTGTGTGTGTGTGTGTGTGTGTGTGTGTTTGTGTGTGTGTGTGTGTGTGTTTTGTATTGTCCAGGCGTATCAACATTGGGCAGCAGTATCAGACAGAAATTCCCGAGCTGCAAGTTCAGCTTTCCTCCCAGTTTGATGAGCACAAGGCCGACTTGGTTTGGCTTCCTGTGGATGACTCCCCCCTGAAACACAAGGAGACTCAAAGGAGTTAGTAATAACTCAATATCAAATTGTTTCATGTTAGCGTTTTGTCCCCACCAGCTTCTCCTGACTTGACCTTCAACTTCTTCTCTGTCTAGTGGAGGATCTGATGAGCATGGCTTGTTCCAGTGTGCTCAGAGGGGGAGGAACCAACCAGGAGCTGGTTTTACACTGTTTACATGAATGTGGGGGTGATTTTCTTGTGAGTATAGTGACTTGCAGCCTGGATCTTATTAAAATGATAGAAGCAGAATTTGAACCAAACCTAAACATTATTTACTAATATGCATTGTGAGAATATTTTACGATTCCACTGTAAAATTGTAAGTGTTGCTTTTATTTGTTAATATGTTAAAATATGTTAATACTCGTATGGAGAACAATGTTAAATAATGATTTACTAACTAGGATGTTGACTTTAAGGAAACACTGGGGCGGGTGATGCTTCAGGACCCCGTTTTCCCCAAAGGCCATCACCTCACTGGTTATCACTACTCAGGTCAGTAAGTGACACAAGCAGGAGAATAAAACCTGCGAATCTCATTCATCAGCTCTCACAGATTTTATGATTCTTGCAACAATTTCCATCCTTGCAGGCTCTGACAATTGGACTGCAGAGGAGAAGCGCTACTTCAACAAGGGGATCACTGCGTACAGGAAGGACTTCTTTCTGGTGCAGAAACTGGTATGCTTGTTAGTTTTGTCATGCAGCATGAACAATCATGCATCACTGTAAACAGATCTTTAATTAAAAAAATGCATTAAATGTGCTCTGTGTAGCATCAAAAAGCTGCTATGACATTTATTGTGAAGGTGTTTTAAAGAAACAAACCGTCGTAACCACAGTTTCAGGCTTTACTGGGCTCTGACTACATGATAACAGTAGACTTAAAGGTGATGGAAAAGAAGTGTTTGGTTGCAAACAGGAAGTGGTCGCTCTTGTTTTCAACACAGAGAGCTGGATGTTTGAAAAGTGCAAAAGCGCAGAAAATTGGGCTGTGTACAGAAATGATTGGCAACTGTACAGTGTTGAATGTCAGATGCACATCGAACACATTAACCTCTAAATATAAAACTGTGTTTGTGGTACTGAAGGTGCGAACCAAGACTGTGGCTCAGTGCGTGGAGTTCTACTACACGTACAAGAAACAGGTGAAGATTGGTCGCAATGGGATTTTAACCTTCGGGCCCCCAGACTCACCGGCGGAGAAGCAAACAGAGACTGTGGTGGACGTAAAGGTAGAGTGGGGTTAAAATGACGCAAATTTCCCTTGTAATTAAATGTAATTAAATTTTTTTAGCATTGAAAATGTTCAAATACATTTAAATGCAGTGTGGTGTGTTTCCAGGGTTCACAGCATTCGAAACCAGCCCAGGGAGACGCCGACGGAGACAACAAGGAAGAATCTTCTCATGACCAGAGCCATGACAGCAGTCATCAGGCGAGAGTCGCTCAGTCACTACAGGCTCATGACTATGTGAGGTTTTCAGTACATAAATATGCTTCAGTTAACCATTACCTTCAAGTAATCAGTTATTTTTCAAATGGTCACTTAGATGTTTTGTGAGTAATATTGTCAAAATGTTGATTATGAAAATATTTATTTGTTTTCAGTGTACTACTCCCTCAGTTGACTCTAGCACTCTCTTTCTGTGGCTCTATAATCATTTACAAATATTACATCACTGATATTTCTGTTAGCATAGACAGATTGAATAAAAGCAGTTGAACAGCACACTAATCTCAATAATTTTATCTGTGTCAAGCATGTT
This sequence comes from Channa striata, assembly GCA_033026295.1. Lineage (NCBI taxonomy): Eukaryota > Metazoa > Chordata > Actinopteri > Anabantiformes > Channidae > Channa > Channa striata. Next base: position 7,646,617 of record CM065170.1, read on the forward strand.
AAAAAAAATGTAATTCTAACATCTTTCCTTTTGGGTGCTGCAGGCAGGAACAGTTCTGGTGATTAAAGAGCCGGACAGCATGAATAAGGAAGGTAATGAATAAGAAAGAACAAAGCGCCCATAAAGCCACCGCAGGATCCAGACGCAATATTTCCATGCAAGAAATGTGGCAGGTACAGTGTTTTTGTTGTTATTATTAAGTAGCGATTTAATGTCATGATCCCACATTCATGAATAAACGGTCTTTACGTTTTTTTTCCCCAAAAACCCCCCGGTTTTGTGGTGTCCAAAATGTTTGCTGCTGCTTTGACCAGTCAGTGTCTAAATTATATTTCTGATATTAAACTACCGTAAATTCTGGACTATAGAGCGCACCTAAATTTAAGCCGCCCCCGCTAAAATTTAAAACAAATATATATTTTGTCATATAAACCGCATCGGACTATAAGCCGCCAATCCAGGCTGAAAATAATATTTCCATGCAAGAAATGTGGCAGGTACAGTGTTTTTGTTGTTATTATAACACATGTCGAATGTACAGAGCCGACAAAATGTCATTATAAATAAACCACATTCCATGCCAATAAAGACGGTCTTATTCTTCACGTTTTTTTGCTCCCCAAAAACCCCATAAGTGTTTTGTCATACACCAAAATGTTTGCTGCTGCTTTGACCAGTAAAAGTGCATGTTTGCTGTCTAAATTAAAAACTATTTCTGATATTAAACTAAATTAGAAATAATAAGAAAAATAAAATGAATAATAAATTCAACATATTTAAAATGCGCATTGAGTTGTGGAATAATCTGCCCAATTTGCTTTAATTAACTTGAGATGAAACATTGGTTGATGGAGGGGAATTGGGTAAAAGGTGTGAAGTCAGAAAAAACCCTAAAAATAGTTTTACTGGGTGTTGGTAAAAAAATCATAATAACATCTATAATACACAATGTTTATTTCATAATGCCACTTTATGTGGAGCGTTTCCAATTTCACTACAAAAATACAATTAACTGTTCTTGAAGTTTGATGCCCCTGCTGACCACCGAGTGTTGGTCAGAGCTTGACCAATACATCAGCTGGTTTGACCCTCTTGCAAATATCATATAGGAGTGTATTTCAGCTGATTCATAACTAAAATTGTGATCTTTTAAAGCTAAAGGTATATTTAAAGGATAACTTTGGTGGCTTTGTAATGAATCATGTCATCAACAGTCAACATACAGATGCTAAAACCAACATAGATCTTCTGTAATTGTGTTTGGCCAGCAACTGGGACGTGGTCTGTGCCACAAACCTCTGTTGTTGTCCTAAAACTATTTAAAATTCTTCAGCTGCTCTACAGGGTGACATGTTTCTTCATTTCAAATTGCGTGGTTTTAGCATTTCCTTATACTGCAGTTTGGACAATGTGTATCTTGACCACGCGTTCAGTCGCTCAGTGGAGGCATGTTTTAGCCTGATGTCTGAATGGTTTTTGCACCACGGCGAAGGCTGCAGACAGAGTTTTAGCATAAAACCATGGTATGGTGATTCATGCCATGCCAAACTGTAACAAATTCTGATACTTTTTAAAGTTACAAATATAAAAATTAGTCTGCCTTGACCTCACATATTCATATTTTTGGATACATTAGAACAAGTGCACAGAAGTGAATCCCTTGTGTGTACCTTTATAACCCAGACCACATCAAACAAACCTGATATAGACTCCAGCCACCTGCAGGATTTCACTGATTTCAGGTTAATGGCATGAGTCATGAAAAGGTTTCTGAAAAGTATGCCTCAAAGTCCAAAGTAGTTCTTTGCAGTCTGGTTTTTGTAAGATTTCTTCTACATTTACTGTTGCACAATTACAAACCGCTGAAGGAGTGTGTGTAACGTTGCATAATCTTCTTCCCGCATCCAAGGGTGTTTTACAAAGTCAAGAGTCGAAGCGCCCACATGAAGAGCCATGCTGAGCAGGAGAAGAAGGCTGCAGCGCTCCGTCAGAAAGAGGAGCAGGAGCAGGCAGCAGCCGAGGCTCGGGCCAGGAAGGTGGCGGCGGCGGCGGCGGCAGCAGCAGCAGCTGCAGCTGCCGCTCATCAAGGAGGAAGTGGGAATGGAGTCACAGAGCAGGCAGAGGTCAGCAGCCAGGAGGACTCATCTGAAGGAGAGGACGATGACGATGAAGACTGGCACTGAGAGACAAAGCAAACAAAAACAACTCGATGATGAGATGGATTGAAGGGGAAATGCAGGGGGAGAGATGGCCAATGAAGCAGAGGAAGGAGAAAAACACACGCTGCTCTGCAGAGAGCAGACCAGGCACAAGAGTCTTCCTGTTCTTCTTCACTCCTTTCCCGCGTGTACAAATCTCATTTCAGCTTTATACCATTCAGCCAGGCAGTCACACTCCTCATTTACACTTTTGTAACTTTTAAAAATTCAGAGGATGTTTATTTTTTTGTAAATGCACTTATACAGTGTGCTTCTGCTTTTGCCAATATTGCCTTTTTATATCCTTTATTTAATTGAATTTATGTCCAAGTATACCACACTTTCACTGAGTAGATTTGTTGGTTATATATTTCATAATAAGAATATCTTCTTAGCAATAAAACATCAAGATCAAACATATCTTTCATTTTGTGGTAGCCGCCCTTTTATGTAAACAGAGCTTGTAGTGGAAATCTTATAAAATAATATAAATTCTTATATAAGTATTGTGCTGAATTTTGCAGATGTCCTTCAGAGTTTTAGGTTGGTTGTCCACTTCTACAACTTAGGGACTTTTGAAATTTATATGTACAAAAAAGTATATATGAGATTGCCAAATATTTATAATGCTGCATTTTGCAACGATTTGGTAAAATGAAAACTAATCATGTCAGCTGCAATACGACGTGTAAATTGAAAAGTTTATTAAAATCTCTATTCCAGCTGTAAAAATATATTTTTTTAATTGTGTCAGTCACATGGAGTGTATGACTGCAAGGCTGTGGTAAACCAGCAGGTGGAGGTAGAAGGTTATTCTGTTGGATATTTACGCACATTATTGTTTGCAGAAAAAAAAATGGAGATCTGTTGTTGCTAAACTGGGCCAAAATTATTTGTCATTTTCTGCTTAATTCATAAAATCATAAATCTTCATGCTTCCAGCTTTCAGAGGAAAATGCTGTTCCCACACAAGTATCCACTGTATATCTGCTAAGCAAAGTTTTATCACAATAAAATGTAATTCTCTGTACGGTAATCAGTTCTTATTGACTGTGCTGGACAAGTTTAATGGGACAATCGTTCTCAGATCAAGGCCTAGAAAGCCAGCTCACCCTGAGACACGGGGGGTGGGTGCTGAAGTTTGGCCTCGATCCGGGTTGACATAACTCAGCCATTTAGGAAACGTGCTCGGCAAATGGATGTGTAGCTCGTTGGCGTCAGGAGATGAGATGCGAGGCGTATTGCTGTGTGATCACCGAGTGGCCCTGTTTCTGTCCCTCACTCATCACTGACAAATTAGACTCTGACAGCTCTCATTTACTTTATCTGGAATTAACTGGAGAAGCTGGCCTGTGCTCAGCTTCCTGTGCCAAAAACAAAGGGAATGTCCGCTGACTTTGTTCACGAGGAACAAGTGTTGTAGTGTAGGGTGTACCACAAAACGGGACTTTAAGTCGTTTTGTGTTAGTCTAAATTCCAATCCAAATGTGCATATTCTTTCTCTAAATCATGCTTTTTTTAAGGGTGTCTCACTTTTAGACATTGAAAAAAAGGCCGGAGCAGTTACAAAGTTTATCACGATCAGTGTTCCTGAAGTGAAAAATAAAAACATTTGACATGATGAGAGAAAAAGTCAGTAGGATTCATCCTCTGGGGATCTCAAATGTCTGTGTAAAGAATTATGAATAGTTGTAGCCATATTTCAAACTCACTGACAGTCAGAGTAACAGTACTATGATTATCAATCTGATTGATATAACCAGTTATTAAATGCATTAGCTCCGCAGATGAAGTACTCAGTTACTTAGTTAAATTTTCACGTATGTAATCTGTTACTTTTGAACTACCAATTTCTGTACTTTTTGTCACAATAACCGAAACGTGCCGTGAATTTCCTGTTTTTGGCAGCACTGCCTTCGTGCTGGAGTGATGCATAGAGCATATGCGCTTTAATAAAAAGTCATTCATGTCTGTTTAACAGGCCTATAACTTTAATTTGAAAGTGATGTATGTGTTTGTGTTCAGTCCGAATATGTAATAGGCTGCCACTTTCCATTTTTCAAATGTCAGGCTGTACAATAAAGGAGCGTCAACGTGTCAAGGCAACACTTGGCTGCATTATGACGTTAAGTAATTATAAAGGTCTTGACTAAAACAACATGAGGAATCACAAAGGAGTTTTAATTTTTGGCAACAGATACTCTGAAGTACTCTGGTTACTAGTTAAGCTGTAAAGTAACTTAGTAATATAATCAGTTACTTTAAAAATTAACTTTCCCAACACTTTCCACCACTATGTTTAAACATAATTACATCTCATTTCTTTTCGCTGGTATGCAGATGAACCATTTTTTTCTTTGGATCCTACATTCTCTCTCTGAACAATAACATTACTAAAAGTTATGTTTGTCATCTGTGTATAGTGAAGAAGCCGAATAACCCCCCCTCTCCTCTCCGCCGAAAACACAACAAACAATTTAGGAAATTTATGGTTTTCAGTTTAAACATACAGCTGTTCCTTATTGACATCTTGTCTACATTATGGATCGGCTGTTAGCACTTAAATGCAGCTGATAATGCGGTGCATTCAATGTCCTCAGAGGGTCCATTTTTAGAGGTTTACAGTGAGGATCAAATATCTTCCCTGAGCACTGCACAAGCTAATAAAGTCCCATTAGAAAGCCGGGCTACATGGACACAGTAAAATAAGTTAGAGATAGACGAGGAGATGAAGACGTTACAAGGCAGACTGGTGAAAAGCAGTGGAGACGAGGACAAAACACTGGATCAATGTCACTGAACGTCTGGAAGACAAACGAGAAAATCGACTGTTCCTCTCCATCTGGGCCGGGGTAAATGCGATGCGACACATAAATGTTGATGAAGATTATTTATGTTGAGCCGCTCAGCTGCAAAACTGGGTGTGACCTTTACGAAGGCGGGTCAATGTCACTCAAACAGGAAAGTACAAAAGACACTGAAGCCCGAGCGTCAGACTTTTATGAAATGCACATTAATGCAGCACACAGGTGTGGAAATTGGTAACTTAAGAAAGATGTTAAATAATGTAAATCATAATCATTTAAAAAAAAAAAACCCGAAAATCTAAATATATTGTAATAGTTAAGGAATAATAATAATGAAATATAAGGAAAAAAGATATAGTAAAAGTGTTTGAGAAACTAAATTTAAAGAGCTTTTACTACACACGTGGTGCAGTCAGTCAGATCCATCACAGTTTTGAGTGAATTAAATCCAGAAGACGTTGGGTGTAGTAATTATAAACTAAATACATAAGTACATTTACGTAAGTGTTGTACTTTTGCTCCCATTTTTAGTTGCTAGTTATTTTGTAAGTTAAAAACTTTACAAAATATGACCATTTTGACCACACATTAATAAAGTTTTTGTCATGATGTTCACCTTTAAGTCAAAATTGACAAAATAACAATAGGCAATTTCTTTCTTGAAACTTCTGCAGTTTTTGAGTGTTGGGTTTGATTAAAAGTGTTTATGGATGCTGAATACATCATTTGCATTCGGTGATAGATGTCAGTTTTTATTTATGTGATACCATCTGCAACATCTTTTAGGACATTTCGAGTTAATAGGTTTTGTTATGATTTCATACACATATCCTACAGTTTTATGTACAAAAATGTACAATAACTTCTCGCGCACTCAACGCAAACAAACTGATTACTAAAATTCTATCTGTCAGAAACATTTACAGCCTTTAACACAGATGACCTTCATTAAGTTACGTTATGACACGAGCAGCCAACTCTTCAATTTCCTGCAATCTGCCCTACGTTAGCCCTCGTTATGTTGCTCACGACATCGCCGCTGTTGCTCACATCCAGCTGTCCTCGCCGCACAGCTAAAATCACTTCCTGTAATGGCCGCGGCGGCCATATAACTGATAACCCGCTCAGCTCAATTCCAGTGTGCGGTCACCAACCTTGAGGGGTGTCACGTGCAGGAGCCTGACCTCTTGACCTGTGACGCCCCTCACTTTGATTGGTTATCCGTCTGTCATCGCCACCCGCAGCTCTCCAGCATTTCACAGTCCTGCGCCATAGATCAGCTGCGGCTCTGTTCTTACACTGTAGCTCACTTAATGGAATTAAACTCATTCGTCAGTATTTCCGCTGGAGTCAGCAGCGCGCTCTCGTATCGTTATGCAAATATTCCCCCTCCACAGTCCATTCATTGCCAGTTGAGCAGGGCTGCGATGACTCAGAAATATCGAGGCTCACACTGGCATGTTCTGAGAAGTCTGCCTCTGTTATTAATTTTTAAAAAACATGTACAGCACATCAGGCTTTATTGTGAAGAGACTTTTTTTCTCTTCTGTCAGCTACAACAAGCAGAGATTTTGTCCACCGCGCCTTCCCTAAGGGGTGATATTGAATCCCAGCAGCTCGAAGGAATAGATCAATATTTTAGGATAGATGCTCATTCACTTTCTTGCCAAGAGTTTGACAGGAAAATTAAAACCTACTCTACTGTTTGTGCAGTAAATGTGAAGTAACAGCCTTAATTTTGAACGAAGACTGGAAACAACGGCTTATGGGTTTAACAACTGAGCTGAGTTCATCCTTAAAGCTTCAGCATGGACAAGATGAATCTTGTTGGGTGGATTCGACCGATATGAGATGATTTATAAGCATTACAGGTGTTGATTGTTGGACTTTTTTTTTTTTTTTACAATGGGACAAACCCTGTTTTCAGTCTTTACACAAAGCTTATAGAATGGTTTGGTCTGACCGTGGCTTCATGTTTAGCCATCACACATAATGACCAACATAGAGCAGTCAAACAATATAAACTCCTCTCTGGAAAGACAAACAAAATCACCAACTTCTTCTTTAATTGCCATATCACTGGAGTTTAGACCATATTAATATTACAGTGGTATATTCTCTTTAATTTCTCTGTAACAAAATGTCAAACTGTTCCTTTGATTATGACATTGCAGCGTTAATGTGCAGTGATGGGAAGAAGAGGCTACGTGACATTTAAATCATAAAATGCAGCCACCAGGTGTGGATGATGTGGGAATGAGAATTTAATCTAGCTTGAATGGTGAACAGTGAAACAGGAGGAATTAAATCACCGCAGCGACTGTATCGGGGAAGCGGTGCCCACACGCCCGTCACCTCCCCAATAAAGTCGCTCTTTGTTTATTACAGGAACTCGTCCTTTGTTATGACTCTGCAAAACGAGCAGCTTGGGAGGCCATCTTGCTGAAATTTGAAATGATCTGTGAGTGAAAGAGGTGGTGGCGGTTGCCCTGCCAAATGCACTCACTCGCTGTAAGTGCTCTCATATCAGTCCTCATTTCCTGAATCCCGCCAATCTTCCCATGAGAAAATAAGAGCTTTTGGCTCATCCTCACTGAGTCTCTGCTTTAACAAAGACACTCTTCATACAAGGGCATTTTTTATTGCTTAGCCTGCAATAAAATACGCTTGCTCCACTAGAAAGGGGCCGAGGAACGTGGCAAAAACACATTTGTAGTGTAGTAAGTATATTACATTTTTATTGATAACCCGTGTTTGCTTTCAGCTGCGTGACGCGGTTAATTTTTGCCGCATCAGGACACCTCGTAAAGTTTGAGATAAGCCCAGACACACGCGCTCTGTTGTCTTTTAAGTGTAATAAATGGGTTTCGCACTTTGTAGTGTCCTGAAAGCTTCACCTAATGTCTCCTTTAATTAAAAAGACAAGCTGCGCAGCTCTGTCAGGTGTGGCTCAGGCGGTGAGACAGGTGTCCACAGACCACAGGTGGAGCACCGTGCACGGCGGCTGTCATCGATGCACGTGAATTAATAAATGAGAAACTTCCTGTGCCAGCCGGGCACACGGGCCAGGAGCCAAGTGCAAGACCTTTCACTGTGAAGGAAGTGTTAACATTTCTCATGTCAAAAGAGTCTCGACATGACAACAAAGAGGCACAAGGTAAAAAAGAAATAGCAGCAAGAAAAGACTAGAAGCGACATAAACCGGAAAAAAAAGGAAATAATGGAACCGATGCAAATGAGGCAGCTGCCTTTTTTATCATCTCATTGTTGGACTTCAATAAATATTTGATTGATTGGCACAAGAATAACATATATTCATGGTCCCCAGAGGATGGATGAAGTGAGCGTGAATTTACATCCCCGGCTTCATTCTTACCTCCAAGTGTCTGGTTAGTTTGACGTAAAGTTTATTTGAATGTTCGACTGTCGGTTTTTGTATCTCTTCAAATTTAACGTCAGAAAAGTTTGGGTGGAGAACTAAAGCTATTCGAGTCTCAGTTTTTAAAACCACTTTATTTATAAGGCCAAAACTATTCAAAAAGAACTATTCAAAAATTAAATTATCTTCTTTACACACATCCACATATTGCATGTATAGTTTGATTTGGTTGTAGTTTTTAATTTTTGGACATAAATACAGTCCGCAAATAAAAGTTTTAAGTTGTTGTTTATCATAAGTTACTTACTCTCAAAATCTCAATTTATTAAATTAAATTTTTTAAAAAACGTAACGTAAACACTTTACATTTAAATTTGCCCTTCCTCATTTTGACTCTCTTTGTTGAGCTGAAATATGATTAATGACCTAAAACAAACAAAGGCTCATTTCAGAGACATAAACCACATCAGCATGTTTTGTTTCTGCAGGAGGATGTTACCTACAAAGCCCTGAGCCGACAGTTTTGAGCTTGGCCGCTGTCCTGCTCCCTCTCGCTGTGATCCATCACCAGATCTGAAGGATACTGTATCCGTCATCCATCAGAAAGTCATCACTGCGCAGCCTTCTGCTCTTGGACTGGAGGTGATATAGAGGCCAGGATGCTCTGATTTATGAATCTCTGTTTGCTCTGGTCGCCCTGTGTTTGCGCGGCCCATCTGTCTCACCTGACCCCACCTGCACCGCCGCCCCCCGCTGTGACTAAGCAGCACTTTGACGTCCGGACGTGATGGAGTGTCAGCCTGCATCAGCAGGGATGTAAAGTGAGGGATGGGTCCTGATTTGTTGAAATCAGGAATTCTTCAGCGTTATGGTCTTACGATCGATCCGGGCTGGCAGCCAGAGCTCCATTAGTGAACAAGTGGTACTGAGAGCTTCGTGATGGGGTTTCAGTGAGGGACCACTGCTGCTTCTCACGGGGCTTTTCTCAAGTTGTCTCCATCATCACTGTTACACATTTAAGTTTGCACAAGATTTTTAGCACTAAGTCATAAAGTACATAGATACGTTGTATTTACTTATAATTCAAAATAACAGTGAAAATTAACAGAATTAAACAATTGTCTTTTAATCGCCCCTGTTAAATAATCTAATGGTCGTGATTCTTTTGTTTATACAGCTGATCAATTTTCCCTTATGCCCTCTGTGTGATTTAATTAGTGATTAAGATCAATTATGATTATACTGCACAAAACATGTGATGTTTTTTTTTATGTGCTTTAGAATATAGTTAGATTAGGAACAAATTTAATAACAATAGGGACATTGTGACTTTCAGCCTCTAGTGTGGGTGTAAAATTTCCAGTGTATCGTTTGTGTGACTTTCTGAAACTAAATCCTTATTGTTCTGCAGATGCCCATGTCTAATAACCATGTGTCCTGACATTTTATCCATTTATTTTTGTGGGTAATTTAATTGCAGTATTGTAACATTTTCTGTTAACATAATAAGAATATGTTTACATACAAAGATCAAGCATAACATTATGACCACCTGCGCTGATTTCTTATTTAGAATTCACTGAGTTTGCACCATTGCAGTAGAATTTGCTCCAGCATATTCACAAATAGCCATATTGAACTACGATCAGGATAAGCCAGAAACGAATTAATTACACTTTTAATGACATCATCGACTTTTCCCTATAACAAGTGATCCTCGCTTCGTTTGGTACGTGTTCATGCAGAAATGAAGACAACATAAATCTTCTTTAAGAAATAATTCATTGTACATATAAGAACATTTTCTCGGGCATCTGGGAGCGATCTCCGTCCGGCTTCTTGTCTCCTAATGACCGCGCGGAAAGCTGGTATTTCTGTTTACTCAGTGGCCACATTGTGCTCTGCTGAGTTATTAGACGAGACGATTTCTCTGTCCAAGAGTGCGTTCTCTGTTTACATATTCAGGTAAATACACTGTCGCTGCCCATTACACAGAGACTCTTGTTCAGCTCTTTGGGATCTTATTTAAATTGCTCTGACAGCTCCAATAACTTCAATATCTGGACTCCAACATAAACATTCACACTCATTCTCTGCAGCCACCTAGACTCTATGTTTGTACCAGTGCCTGGATTTTGGAAACATGTTACGTAATGCACTATTAATGTCAATGCGAATGTTCAACAAGCTTCTCTTGTGGTCTCTTACATGAAATGAATAATAATAAGCAGCAGGAAGATTGTTTGATACACGCAAAGGAAGGAAGCAATAAAAGTATGAGCTTTACTCCAGTAAATGCATGAGATGATGTGACCAAAATAACGCTGCCGTCTCTATTTGTGCGTTTCACTCACACGTAGCTAAAGTTTTCAGTTAATTAATTCAATTTGGTTTATCCAAGAATAGAAATCCGCTTTCAGCTAACTTCTTTGTGCATTTTCCTGGAATGAGAACCTGATGGATACTTCAGATTACCTGATTAATCACTTTGGCAAGATCCCCAAAAATAATTTTATAGACCATCAGAGCAGAACAGCCGCCCCAGGTTTTTGTGCTTTACTTTTAATAACACTGCTCTTTTCAGTCACTGTACATTATGGTAAAAGACAAAAGTCACATGTGCAGAATTTAAAGAGGCAAATACGGACTAGATTTATTTTACAAGTAAGATTTATGTCCGCATCAATCGCACGGCAAGGCATAAAATTCACAAATCAATTATCCACAAGGTCATGTCGTGGTTATCAAAGGCATTGCTGGGCTGCAATAATACTCAGCAACGTGGTGGCCAATTACTCACTGAATATTGTGTAAGTGCTTTTGGTCCCACGACACCAGAGTCGATCTGCATCTTAATGTCAAACCGACGACACCAGGCCGCCTGTAACAGACTCTGCCGCAGTGAAACCCGACGAGGGCGACACGATGGCGAGATCTTGTCGTGTCATGCGTAAAAAGACGAGAGCAAATTAGCATGAAAGACAGATTTCCCTGTGTGAGGCCAACCTCTTCCCAGACTTTGACGCGGAAGGAACTTTATGAGGAATTGTTGGAGGTAATGGAGACAGCAATTCCCCCATTCAGCATCATTACTGTGGTTAGTGAGGAGATGGAGCAGATGTGCCTGACAGTTTGTCACCATTACAGCTGTCAGGTTCATTCACATTCACACTGACTTCGTGTGATTTGTAGATTGTCTTTGTAGTTCTGCATTTATCATTCAATGAGCGGAACACATTTTCCCCCCAAAAGAATATTTATCTTTCCCTCATACACAAACGACCTTTTAACTGTGTCCGCTTTAACATTTTTTCTGCAAGCACTGAGGGCGGTGGTCCTAATATTCACATCATCTATTTTATATTTATTTGACGGATGCTACTATCCATCTCTTTAATTGTATGCAAACCATAACAACAGCCAGCAGCTCTCCACAGTCCTTCACTGTAAACTCTGCAGTAACGACAAATGCACAATCTCAATCAATCAAAAAGCTGATTGTTTTCCCAATACAGCTGCTGCTAAAATAGAATTCAATAAAGCTCATTGATTTTTAATTAAACACATTTATTGATGCTCTTCAAAGCTGAGTGGACATATTTATATAGCATATGTGAATCATATCCGAGGCAGTTAACATGAACTATGTGTTTTATTCTTCAGTGGGGGGAATCATGATGCAGTGACTTACAGGCTCAGCCCTGATGGGTTTTTATGAACGCGTGGATGCATTTTGTCATTATGGGCTAAAATCATACATCCATGTGTCAAGTGCAAGTGGTCAGAGCGCTTTGTTTGAATTTTTCTTTTCAGTCATGAAGTGATTACTGCAGTGGCAGCAGGTTTTCAGTGTTTCAACCGTGGGACATTCGTTGTGCATCCATCAGCCACAACGTTAACACCACCTGCTCCTTTTAAATCCCTTTATTGGACAGGAGTCAGCGTTGGAAAATGTAACGCTGGCTGTGATCGACAGGCGTCAGAGCACACAGTGCATGGCGGCCTGCTGTGTGCAGAGCCGTGTAGCTGCAGTCTTGCCAGAGTCTCTGTCCTCCTCAGCATTAAAGCCACAAGCTGGTTTTAAAGTTGTGGCTGATGACTTCTCAGTTTCAGTGCAGGCGTGAAGTCTGGAGCCTGAGGTTCTAAAGATTTTACGGGAAATCGCCAAACAAACAAAAAGTTTTGCTATTTAAAAAAGTAAAAGACATTTACATAAAACGAGCAGATGGAGAGCGAAGTTTCTATTCTTTTGGAGTTGTGTGTTTCCTTCCACCTGATAGATGTGACCGCTGGTCTCTCCTTTTAGATCTGTTTCGGTTTCCATCACCTCCTCGGGGAAATCTAGGCTCTAACGGGTGCAAATATTGACAAGTATTTTTAATTGACTCCCTAAATGTGCTTGGTGGAGCATTATCTGTTTGTACTTGTTTTATTAAAGCAATTCCGAGTATGTCGATTGGTACATTGAGTTTACTGCAATCAAGTTAGTGCTAATGTGTTGCTAAGGGATTATATTAGTTGTCTCTAGCCAATGTGTGACTACAACAGCATTCAGAGCAACAGTTAATACTGTTAATGTCCAACCTAATGCAAAGCAGTGTCTACTCTAAGTGTTACGAATTATCATCTTAATATTTGAGGACTCTGAACTGTAGGAGTAGCTGTGCCATTCACAGAAAATGTCTGTTCATGCATCGGTGACCGGCCTGCTTTGTTTCTGCATGCATCACTAAGCAATTTGACACTGACTTAATTTATAATTTGTCTAAAACTATAAAAGTATTTTTCAAACAACAAAAAAAAAGTTTGTTTTATTTTATGCTTAAAGGTTCTCAAATTTGATCCTTTTCCGCAGGTTGTGTTCTTATGATAAGCTGAATATCCAGTGGTGGAAGAAGATCATTTACTTAATTAAAAGACCTAAATGCTGTGTAGGCTTTGAGTTTCCATTTGTGCCCGTTTCAGCACGCTGTGTTTTCTTCCTCATGTCTACGCCAGCCCTTCCCTCCTCCTCATCTCTTCCTCTTATTCATTAGCAGGACTTGTAGCCCTTCTTCGCTCTTTTACTGCCTCCATTAAATCCTTGCTCTCTCCTTTGCTACTCCCCACAGACACCGAACGCATCAGTTCATCATCAAGAGTCGCAGCAATGGGCTCAACATTTTTATCTCAGCCACTTTATCTTTACTCGGGAACAGCCCAGCCCAGCTCAGCTCTATGTCACTCTAAAACACATTAATGAAATGTAAATTCAATTCATACAATGCCTGCGAGCCTGTGATTAACGGTAGAGGAGATGCAATATTTCCGAGACCCTTCAACAAGTACGTCAGGCCTTGTACCTGTAAAACAAAATGGACGAGAGAGTGAAACAAAGAAATGGGTTTAGAAAAAGACGCTTGAAAACACTTTAAAGGAAGCGAATGTGCATTATCGCCCAGTTTATTGGGAAACTCCTGAGCACAGAGTTGAGTCCAAACTTAAAAGTAAAGTGCAAAACAGAAGCAAGAAAGCACCACATGCAGGAGGATGGTGCAGAGAAGACTGTCAGCAAATTAAAAATCATAATTAATAACAGTAGAGGATAATACTGTATTACACATAAAACAATCCCACAGTCCCTCAAAACATTCAACACAATGTTAAAACACACCAGAACAGAATATATGTAAATTATAGTCAGATGCTGTGGAATACGATTATACAACCCTAAATGGTGGAAACAGGTTTTAACAGTACGGTGCCTCTTTCTCTGGGAGGTTCTAAGATCTGCGAGAACCTTGCCGCGTTTAGGCTGTAACCTCACAGAACCAGCCCGATCCAACTGGCAATGGCAAATACCACAAGTCCCAAGTGGAGACGCCGCTGCTGTGAGTGATGAACTGGAGGAGTGTCGAGAGCCGGGGACTGAGGTCAGGCCGCGTAAAGGCCCGGACCCTCCTCCCTCCCTGTGAGATAGATACCAGGCCACACGTGGGACCCTGGATTATCTGCCCGTCTCTGTCTTCGTAATTGCTGTGCGTCACTGCTCATGAGTATGATGGTGGACAAAAGGCAGAGAGGCTAAAAGAGACTCGTTGAAATGCTTCAGTCTTGCCGTGTTAATGGGATCTGTCACATTGCAACGTCCAAGGTGAGGTGAAGGTGAATTGGGCCTTGGAGCTAGTGATTTTTATCAGGAAAATCGAAATGGATTAATAAAGTGAGTTTGCATACTTGTCCTACACGGTCACATTTACTCCAGTATTTAATCTGGGAAGTTCTGCTTTATCTTTGCAAACGCAACACTTTCTGTTATATTTTAGAATAACAATAAACCAGGTTACTTGTTAAAGCAAACTTAAATGCAAATATGATAATTGATATGCTCAATATAAATCCAGCTATTTGATCATCAGCCTGCAGAATTCTCTAGTGGATCTACTAATTTGAGTGTGAAAATTAACCTTATTGCTTAAAACACAAAACACAAAGCCCTGAAAGTGTCATTGATGGCATTATCACAGCTGCTATACAGTCATCTCCATGGCAACTGAGCAAGATCCACGTGAAGACTTCGTGATACAGTTGAGAACTTGAGTTGAAGCTTGAACGTGGACAATCACCTATGGAGGGGAACATGTAAATCTGTAAACATTTGATTACATTTAAGCATTTGAATTGTTTGTTTAAAAAAAATAACTAGCTCCATTATTATTAAAGAGGTGAAGTGGTGAAGCCTCATGGTTTGGATCAGTGACTCTGGGTCTATCAAGGCTTTTTTGATTCAGGGGACCTCACACAACCTGATTTAAAACTGGGATTATTTTTGAATTCAGGTTTAAATATGTTTCAAACACAGATCCATCATGTCGTATTGAGGTTTGCATCAGCCGGATTTCCAGTGGTTGTGTGTATTTGTGTGACCGAGGGAAAGTTGGTGAACACTGGGGCTATAAATGCTTTGGTATGTGGCAAGGACCCATGAACTTGTCCTTTCTAAAACAAACATAAAATAAAATATGACTTGAGAAAAAAGTTTGTGTTGTTTTCTGATAGAACATACGTTTCTGAACCAGGTCCATTAGTAAGTGGACAGATTAAAGGACAGCTACGGCTCTCACGTGCAAAATAAGCCTCGTATGTCTGACTGAAAACAGCAGATTTACATGTTGCTCAGCCCAAATCTCAAAGGGAGTCAGTTTAATAAATGGTTATGGACATGCACAATAACAACGTCTGTCCAGCCTCAGTTTAATAAACCTGCGTGAAGGGACAAAAAGGGGGATCGAAATATAAACAAAGTGGTTTCTGTGTTATGGCCGACACCGAGCTGGTTATGGCTGAGTGAAGGTGATGTCGTCACATGTAACGGCCCCGATTAGAACATTACAAATTAGCTCAACGGCAGAAGAAAAAGGAAATATCACAACTGTTTTTTCGCGGTGGAGCTCTTTATAATCCTCGATTTAGTTGAGCAAAAACAAAACATGCCTTTCATTCTTGTTTTTTTTAGAAAGGCTCAGAATCGAGCTCCATTTCTATACATGGAGAAAAATGTGTTTTTTTTTTATGAGTGGAAAATCATTATCTTGCAAAATCCTGCATTACACTATTTCTCATGATACATTGACTTTCTGAGTCAAGCCGGGTTGCATCAGCTGTTTGCACCTGGGTGTGTGGAAAGAAAATGTCCTTCCGTGTTGGTAAGTTATTCATGACCTGGATATTAAGTGGGAAATATTTGATCACCACAGCAGTTAACATAGTGCTTTGTAATTTGTTATATTTCAGAAATGCATCAACACCCTTTCGGATGTGACAGGTACAGATGTTTTGCTTCATATAAGCAGCAGTTTCACCGTGTTTGTGTGAGTGTTTAGTTTGTGAAATTATGGTTTTAACACTTATGACTGAGCTGGCTTTGAACTTGCTGTTTCAGCCTCTTTTCCTTTCCATCCGATGACCTTTTCGTCTCGCATGAAGTACACAAACGAATGCCTTCGCAGACCCTGAGGCTTTATGCAATATACAAGTTCCTGCTCTTACCTGCAAACACATGTCAGTTTTTTTTAAAAGGAAAGATTGATGTTTTCTACTGCAGTGTGCACTGCACACGCATGGAGCAGTGGGAAAACCTGCCCTATCGATTCTCCGCTGTGACTTTTGTTTAACTTCGATGTCTGGCAGGCTCCGCGTTAGCAGGCCTCCCCCCCACCCCCTCTGACAACTGCAAGTGGAGAAACTTCAGCGTCCACTTTGCACAAACAGCTCACTTCAAATCAGCATCAAAGCGTCGGCTGACGCTGACAGATAAAAACCTGACAGAGCACAGAAACAAAAGGCTTAAATAAATTTTATTGATTCGTTTTTTTTTTTTTTCTTCCCACTCGTGAAACTGAACGTGTTTCTGACAGGAATCCGATTGTTCAGTCACACCTTTTATTCCACTTGTTTAATGCTCCACCACATCCAGTCGCCTCGGATTAAGACTTCAAGCTCAGTAAATAATTTAAAGAAAAAAAAAAAGACTTGATGGGAAAGTTCAAAACACAATCCTGTAACATGTATGATGTGACCTTTACAGCCATTGGCATCTTTTGTCTTTACATTACGAACACTCATTTTCTTCATATTCTATACACACTAAAACAATGACAAGCCAATTTAATGTTGTTGTAACTGACTGCAATCATAACCATAAAATACTAAAGGTTTTAAAATTCAGACACCAAAACCATCTTTAACTGTAGGAGACATACAATAAGATGCACAACCAGACTGAAATTCAATAATTAAATTACTTTTATGCTGGCAGCAAAATGGCAGAGCAATAAAATTCACGCCCCTCAACGAAACGCATGCACGAAGCCACGAGGTCGAGAGTAATGGCGAGGAACGCAAAACTTTCATTATCTTTTGCCGGTGGCGCTGCATCGTCATCAGCGACTCCAGTGGTTCTTTAACGCGAGAACTGACATCACTGTTGACACAAACACTGAGTGAGAATCATATTTGTTTGAAAATTATACATTTGTCCTAAAAGTGTATCAGTTGAAATTGTTTTTCACGTGTTTACCTCACATACTGTCATTGGTTCTCTCTGACTTTTTCGAGCTTTCCAAGTTGTTGAATGTTCGGCTTTTATCTACTTTTTACGGGTATGTGTTGTAACACCATCAGTCAAGGTGTCAGCGTAGCAGCTGTAAAGATCCATTATGATTTTATGGCACCCATAATTAATTTTTACTCTTCTGTTTGCTGCCACAAATCCAGCCATGTCTCGAATGTATTCGCTGATTATCACCATTTATTACGGCCTTTGCATAGTTTACAACCCGGCCGTTTGACAAGGGCTTAAAAAAGAATCGGAGTGAACTTGTTGTGTGTGGGTTTGACTTTAAGAATTTAGAGAAAAGTTGGGAGAAAACTTAATTCTTTTTGTCCGCTTGTCCTGCAGTGCGCGATTTCGCTTGTGTTCTGCATCCGTGTGTCCCGTGCACAGTTCTTTCCTGTAGCAATCCTCTGGACAGCTGACAGAAGTGAAAGACAAAAAGTGTGGCCAAAGCAATATGCTAATGTGCTGTGTGACGCACACCTGACACGGGAGGCCAGGTGATCGAAACTCATTTACTGCTATTACCAAATAATCAGAGAGTAATGGCCTTATCTGTTCAGGTTAGTCTGCACTCGGTCCTGACAGCTGCTGGGAAATAAGAACGGCAGATGTGTGACGAACCTTCCAACTCCTTGAAAAAATTTTTACCCCTTAAACAAGGTTTAGTAGTTCAGCTGTTTAAGAAATTCATCCTGTAGATAAAAAAACAACTTTTCGAACAAATGGTTCAAGCACTTTCACAGAAGATGCTTGTGGTCAACTGCATCGAAAAAATTGGAGACCCCTGCTGAGAAATGACTTTTGCTTCTACATCTCCAGCTCTATTAGGACAGCAGCTCGTCCAAGCGGAGACAATAAACCAGGACAGGAAATCAATGCTTTCAGGAAGTGAAAAAGACTGAATAGGTAAAGAAAGTTCCCAGCACAGTTTCAGCGCGTGTCACCACTGAGGAACATACGCAGACAATGATTCAGATCAGGACGTGTAGAAATCAGAGTGGAATTTTCGCACGTTGCGATGACAAACGAGGTGAAGTAAACGTGAACGGGAAACCCGGTCTGAGTGAGGGAGTGACGTACTGCGTGTCGCAAATGAGAGGCATACCTCTTCTGATTCACTGAGTTTTATTTCATGTCCACATGAGTGACCCCCCAGGGGTCACACAACATGCCAACACAACTGTCCAAACACAGGAATTTAATAACAGAAACCCGGCGCATCAGTGCTTTCCACGGTGCAGTGAGAGAGATGTGTCGCCTCCCTTCATCAGCAGCAATGATAATATTGCATAATTCTTCAGCCTTTTTCTCTATTTATATTTGTTCATGCAGACTGTGTAACATCAGTCGTCTCAGACGCCTTTAATACCATTTGTAAAACATTATTGTTGCCATCCTGGCATTCTGCATTTGCCAAACTCTCCTGCTCAACTTTCAGCGAGCGGGCAAATCAATACGCTACATTACTTTGAAAAAGATTAACATTATGGCCTCCCTACATGCATCATTGCAGTTTTCTCGAGCAGAAAATGGGCTTTCAAACCTCCGAGCAACCTCAGATAATTCCCTTTAGGTTTCCTGGTTTTAGTGGTGCTGTATATTTCACAAGCTACTCCCTTGTAGGAAAAAACAAAACAAAACATGGCTTCGATATTTTTCTGTCAAAGAGCAGAAGGAAGACAACGCGGGCTCAGTTAGGGAGCACACGGCGACCTGGCGTCGTGAAGGCACTGACACTCATTTGGCTGCGACGTTTTCACAAGAGTCATTGTCGTACACCTCTATGTCCTGCAGGCTGGAGGCGTCTGTATCGTCTCCCGCACTGGCCGTACTGTTCCTGAAGGCGAGACCTCCCATGAACGGGTACGCGGCGTTGGTGAACAGCTCTCGGATGTTATAATGAGGCAGCTCTGGGTCTTGTCTTCCGGGCTTGGTGATACACTGCCCCTCCATGGCTTTGTTCCTTTGATAGTACTTTGAAAACTTATTAAAGATTATGGTGATGGGCAGGGCCACCACTAACAGTCCACAGACTATGCAAACGGTGGCCACCATCTTTCCTGCCCACGTCACTGGGCAGGTGTCGCCGTAGCCGACTGTGGTCATGGTGATTGTGGCCCACCACCATCCCAAAGGAATGCTCCCCAAATCTGTGTGCTCTTCCTCCTTCTCTGCGAAGTAGATGAGAGCGGAAAAGATGGAGATCCCAACAGAGAGGAAGAGGAGAAGCAGACCGACTTCGTGGTAGCTGTGCCGGACGGTGGCTCCCAGTGCTCGCAGCCCGATGGAGTGACGAGCCAGCTTGAGGATTCGGAGGACCCTCATGAGGCGCAGAACCTGCACCACCCTCCCCACGTTCTCTATGTCCTCGTTCTCCTCGGCGCCGTCCTCGCCGGATGTCTCCAGAGCTAAAGTGGCGTAAAAGGGCAAAATGGAAGCAACGTCGATGATGTTCAGAGGGTTTCCGAGGAACTTCCTGCGGGAGGGCGCGACGATTAATCGTATGATAAACTCAGCCGAGAAGCAGGCGATGCAGATCTCCTCCAAGATGGTGAGGACTGGATCCTCGATGGGCCTGTCGTTGTCATCCACCTGCTGAAACTCAGGCATGCTGTGGACGCACATGGCAACAATAGAGGTCAGCACCACACTTAGCGAGGCCACAGCGATGACCTTTGAGGCCCTGGAGTGAGCCGGATCCTCCAGTCTGAGCCAAACATAACTCCTCACCTCGGAGCACCAGGCACCTTTAAACTTGGCCATGTCTTTATCGAGAGCAGAGAGCTCCTCGAAGGAAGAGTCGAAGCTCGGCTCCTGCTGATCGTCGCTCCTGATGTCCCAGTCCCTGTCTTCGATGTACTCCTTCCTCTCGTGGTACCAGTTGCTGCAGCAGGGACTCAGGTGGAGCTCCTGGATGCCCCAGTACTCAATCTCCTGGCTGAAGGAGAAGACGCAAAACTCCTCCATCATGTGGATACGTCCCGTGTAGTAGAAGTTGAGCACGCAGAGGAAAACCCGGGGATTCCTGTCGAAGTAGTACTCCTTCTCAGCCGGACTGTAGTCGTCGCACAGCTCCAAGATGGCAGCCTCGCTTTGGCAGCGTAGCAGACGAGCCAGGCGTGTGTGAGGGAAGCGGAGCAGCGTGTCCGGATCCACTTCGTGTCGTACCCCTCCCACGTTGAGGTGGACCTGGTCCTCCTCATTTGAATGCTGGTGGAGGATTTGCCCATACTCCATGGTCCTGATGAAACATACAGGGACAAGAACCAGGCTAAAGTTTTTTTGTAGACAGGAATATGAGGATGCCTTTATGTGTACAAATCGCTCTATCAAGACATATTTGACTGCACTGTTTGTAGAACACATTAGTCCTCTGAAGGGGAAAAAATCAATAGCACACAACACACACACACACACACACACACACAGGAAATGGCTTGTGCTGGAGTGAGTGAAGAGGCGTGAGGTACTGTCACTTTTTGCAGGGCTCAAGTGCAGGATTATCTGCAGAAGGATCTAATTAAAAAGCAAAGTGAACTAAAAGGAAATGAGAGGCAACAAGTTCAAACCGAACCCACAGTTCACACCAACAGAAAAACACACTTTTCCATCGTGTGTAAATGGATTTTTCTGGACGAGTAAAAACAATTAACACAGTGACTTTGACAATGAAAACTAAAATTTTTTCTTCACCGAACCGCATCTGCAGATTATTCTATCACTTCCAAATCCCCCAAAACTGAACGTAAGCTGCAACCTACCTGCACTTGGAGCCTTTCTTTCCATGAAAATACTTTGAATTTATGAGTTTTTGTTGTGTATTTTCTTCAGCGCTTCTCCTTCCAAAAATCCACAAACAGCAGGACGGTGGAGGGAAGGAAGGAGGGAAGGAGGGAAGGAGGGAGGGAGGCTGCTGCTGCTGCTGCTGCTGCTGCTGCGCGGCGGCTTCACAGACGGGACAGGAGCCGCTGGAGGCGGGACGGCGGCTCGGCAGCAGCTTGTTGCCTTTTACAGGGAGCAGGGAGGAGCGAGAGAGGAAGGGAGGGAGGAAGAGAGAGAGAGAGAGAGAGGGGGGTGGGCACACATGCGGGATCCAAGGGCTGCAGGGTCCGGATCCTGCGCTGCGGGTCACGAGGAGAGCACCTCCATCATGTGGAGCTGGGAGGAGCAGCTCGATCCCTCTCTGACACGGAACCACCAAAGTGTGTTTGGCAGCTACAGTCAGATCCAGCACAGCTTTAAACGTCAGTGAGCTGCTCAAGAAATAGTTTGGAAAGCTTTTTCATCTGTGGCTGAGGGGTCTGTCTGTCTTTTTTATTACCTCCATAAAACACCAGTGTCCTGCTGATAGAATAAAACCAATTCCTCTTACGCAGAGAACAGCTTAGATTTAAAAACGAACGTTTAACCTCTGTGGGTTTTTCTGACACTCACATTCACTGCATGCACATTTGCTCTTGGTGAGTGAATTATTGTTCTGCACCACCATTATATTTTGCCCACATGGTCCATATTCTTCACTAAAAGGTCTGTTTCTAACTGGAAACGATTAATAAATTGTAAATAAAACAAATGTATAAATAAAACAAATAAGGTAAATAATAAAATAAAATAATAAAAAATATAAATAAATAACAGAGGTAATTTGTCACTCAAACACGCCAATTGTAATCTGATTCCAGCTGTTTAGATTTTTTTTCTTTGATGTACATGTGTAAACTAAATTAGTGCATTTGGGTTTTGGACTGTGGCACAAAACCACATTATATCATGATTTTGATCAGAGACCACCTTAAAAATTACTTCAGCTTTTACATCATTTCCTGTTTCCTCACTGTTTCCTCACTGTTGCCACATAGTAAAGGCACAAAAATGCCACAAGTATATTGTATTGATAAAAAAAAAAAAATCACGACAAGGACATGTATTCAAAACCATTGTGCATTTTAATTTTCATTCCTATAATAATATTGTTTCTCAGAGAACAGGACCTGTCCACATGCTCATGCCCATCAGGCTGTAATAGGATCCACCTGTGTGCGGCTGCTTGTGTGGAGCAGGAAGTGACTTCCAGGCCTGCAGTTTATTTTTCATCAAACATTTTTAAAACAACTACAGCACAATTTCAACCTCTCGCACCATGAGTTGTTCACTTGGACTGGGGTTAGTAGATTTATTGTTCCGTCTGTTGTCTGTCGGATTTGATGTCTCTGAAAATGATTTGTGCTTTTTCAGGTGCTTTATCCTCCTTGTCTCACTAGGAAACACAGAGGCTCAGAACAAGCCGTCTATAGGTGTGGTTTATAATATTTTCCTGGTTATTTGAAGCAGTGGGAACATGCTGCAGGATTATTTAAAACTACTGTTTGCTGTTTTTAACCCCAGATATCAGCTCCAAATGTCTGGGGAACATCATGCGTGTGGATATTGGGCCTCTTGGAGGGAAATTTTGGAAGTTGCTGCTGTCATGAGTAAACTGACCCTTCAGAATTATTTGATTTGTTTTAATGGCTTCACATGTTCTTGTAACTGTCCTTTATTTCGATTTTCCTCCTCAGACAACTCCTCCATCCTTCTCACGCCAAGTTTAGCGTCTCAGTGTGGCTTCAGCGTGAAGACCGATCAGCTGGGGAACGCCAAGATTTACGCCTCCCTTCAAAACTGCTTTGTTCAAAATGTGGTAAAAGGACTGTGGATGTCGGTTTGTGGAGTGTGTGTGTTTGTTAATGTGGTAAACGGCTGGAGTTTAATTTCTGCGTGTTTGTAGGATTCTGAATTTACGACGACGCTGAGTCTTCGACTGCACGGGAACCAAATGGACGAGGATGAGCTGTACCAGGTGGCTGAAACCTGTCAATACGCTACCTGGGCCTCGAGGGAAATTGTCTGTGACCACGACTACATGGAGGCAAGTCAATGCAGCGGGTCTCCCAGAGGTCACGTTCCAGTCCGCACGACAAATGGCTTTATGTCCT
Source organism: Channa striata (assembly GCA_033026295.1). Taxonomy (NCBI): domain Eukaryota; kingdom Metazoa; phylum Chordata; class Actinopteri; order Anabantiformes; family Channidae; genus Channa; species Channa striata. The sequence continues at coordinate 7,670,073 of CM065170.1, forward strand.
GTATTAGCATCAAGGCCAGTGCGTTTGATGTCACTGCAGAGAGCAGAGGGAGAGATGGATCATCACTTATGGAGTGGCCTCGTTTCTAGGTGTCTGTACGAAGGGCAGCTCCAGATGATTACGGCCTGCCTAAATACCCCATCCCAAGGGCTATTTCCCAGTTGGCTCATCCTCGACGAGCCACAGAGGTCAGATGAGCTCATTTAGGCCTTTTTTTTTTTTTTTTTTTTTTTACATTTATTTAAATATTTTAAAATCTTCTAGATATCAGTTTCCTGTTTAATGACGTGATAACCCTTGGCTCGCAGAAACCGAATCCCACCGAATCAGCATTGAGGATGACGACCCTCGTGTTCTTCACTCCTGAGGAGAGGACCATGAAGCTGACGGAGGCCCTGAAAAGTGGTTACGGTTTGGCAAGCGCTCCCTCGAGGATAGTTCTGCGAAGTCGAAAGACCACACCTGAAACGTACATTCAGAACGTGAGTCGAGTGCAGTTCAAACAAACCAGATTTGGACACGACAGGCAGACTGTCAAAAATACACACAGCCCATTTCACCTCAATACTTACACTTGCAGCCAATACAATCTAATCAAACGGCCTTTAAATTGGATTATTTTGTCTCAAATCCAGTTGGCACAGTAAAATACACTGGTTGGCTCTTCGTGTTTTATTTTCATCCACTCGCAGCATTAAAAACCTTCTGCTTGTGGAGCATTTTGTGCGTGATGCTCTTCCCCTGCAGGTAGCAGGGGTGCCTATGACTGTGCTCAAAACCTCTACGATCTTTGAGCAGAAGTGGCTGGCAACTAAAATCGATGCGGCAGCTGCTTGTCCGTTACTGGAGGGTAATGAAAATATCTAACTGTAAGCGGGACTGTGGCTCCTGGGAGGACGCTGAAGTCAGGCACTCTGTATTTTTTTTTGTAGAAAACTTGCACATGGTGGAGTTTATTGCAGTGTAAATTTTAATCAAAAACTTGTCATTTTAAACAAGGAATAAATGTTTAAAGGATGAGGTGAACAGGCAAGTAGCCTGAGAGTTTGAGTTTTGACCCATAACAACCTAATGTCATGTTAAGGTTCTGAACTGTACGTCTTAAAATCTATTTTCCCCGATTAACTGATGTGCACGGGTTTGGGTACAGGCAGCGTTTCCTTCACTCCGGACACAGTCACCTGGTTCCTTCCCTGGCACATCGACCCGCTGGTTTCCTCTGACCAGTTCAAACTGTTGGAGGTGCACGTGGGGATCAGTGGCCAGAGGCTGGATGCTGCTGAGATGGCTGCCAGACAGTATTCAATGTCTGTCAACGATGTACACGTCGTCATCGGAATTCCTGTTGGGGCTGTTGGTGGCTACTTTAAGGTCAGTGACAATCATTTATATAAATGATGTGTTTCTAATTTGGAGAACTACTGTATGTCCTGTCTGCACGAGGTTCAGATGCTGCATAAATTGTCAGAGCCAAAAACGAAGTCATTATACGCTTTTAGACCCTCAGCGTCTTCAACATCAATTTTTTTTTGAGATTCATAATTTAACCTTTAAGTTAAGGGATGGGAAAACCATTTATTTTTTAAATTAAACATATTTCCAGCCCTTTTAATTTTCACACAACCTAATTTCATAAGAGTCTCGTTTCTGGTGATGCTACCAGACCATGTTCCTGCTTTTGATAAAATCCTTGAAGCTGACAGTCAACGCTACAAGCACATCTGGATTGCTGTATAATAATTCAGAGGCAGTCATTTCTTTAATCTGCACAGAGGGTGTGAAGCGTGTGATTTAATTTTTGTTTTGTAGAGTCACATACAGGATGATCAGTACCTCGTCACTTACTCAATTGAGCCGATGGTGGAGTTGCTCTGGACAGAAGACGGTGCTCTCGAGGACACCAGATACAAAGTCCTCTTTCCCATCACAACGCCGCTACTGTCTCAGCCTCCTCACGTTATTGACAGTGAGTCTCCTTTTGCCGATTATGTGTGCGATTTATGAAACGTATCCCATGCTGCATTCATATTCTTGCCCCACAGATACTGTTCCCAGGGAGCAGATGTTTAAGATGCTGCTGGGGCCGTTTGGCACCGACGTGGCACTGGTGAACATTAGCTTCCCCTCTGAGGTTTTGTCCGTGGCGAGCTGCAATGTCAGAGGCTTTAATGTCCTGGAGCACGTGTCCCCGAACGGCAACACCAAGGTCTTCACGATTGAAGTGCCCTTCATGGACCCTGTAGTAGTGCAAACGGTAAATTCCAGCTGAGCTTGGAAAATGAAATGATATTTAAAACATTTTTGCCTAATATTTTTTGTCTTCTTCCAGGCAGAAGAGGGACTTGCGGCCTACAGTCTCCATCTGACCTTTGGCTTATTAGTATTGCCAGAATTCCTGCCCTTTTCTCACACTGCTCATCTGGAAGCTAAACTAACAGACACTGGTCTGTATTTTCAGACTTAATGAACGTGTTAATTATAAAATGGCATCAATTGTCCATCGCAAACTTGCTAATGTAATCGGCTTCTAAAAGACCAAAATTAATACTTGACTGCAACGTAAGTGCCCTTTGTAATTATCTTGCCTCTGTTATTTTCCTGCAGTTCCTCCGTCTGTCTCTAGCAGCTGTGATGGTCAGAACTTTTATGTCCTTGTGAAATACGGGACCCAAGCCTTCGAGGTCAAAGTAGGAAAACAAACGTTGACCCCAGATTTGGCTCAGCAGTACGGTTTCCGGGATAACGGAACACACTTCAGTTTGACGGTGCCATTTTTAGCCCCCGATGTCGTGTTTGAGGTACAATCATACGTTTTCCTGTCTGCAGTTATAAATGTGCAGCAGTGTATTAGTGACATTGCTGTGGAGATCATCACCCTCCATCTTTTGTTCTTGACAACTTGTCAGGCTCTTGAGAAATCGTCCGTCAGGAGCAGACTTGACTTGGTTCTGTGGAATCTAGAAAGCAAAATAAAAATCAAACACTTCTCGGTGGCTTGTAATTTCTTCTCAAGACTGACAGGTTGGTTTCAAGAAAATAACTTGGGTTTTTGTAGGTTATCACAGAGAGAATGTCCAGCACAAACTGATGATCATCCTCCTTTTTTCCCCAGAGTGTTTTCCTAACGGAACTGTGACGGTTCTGGCATTGAAACTGGAATCCGTTCCCAGTCTGAACACAGCTCAGCTCACCCTCAGAGACCCCACCTGTGGCCCCTCATTCACCACCGACCACTTTGCCTACTTCATTTTCACCGTGAACTCCTGCGGGACGAGCAGAAAGGTCAGACCACTTACAGATATTTTTCTTAATGCAGACTCTTGCCATTTACTGACCTGAAAATTATTTCTTTTCAGTTTTTGTCCAATGGGATGGTGTATGAAAATGAAATCTCACAGCTGGAAGACTCTGAAAAGGAAACCACAACAGAGGAATCAGCTGAAGAGGAGCCTCCATATGAGTGAGTGTATTAAAGCATTTTTTTAAAATAATTATGTACATTTTAATATGGGACATTTTATTTGTGTATCATTAACATTTTTTTATTGTTTTTTGCCACTGCTGTCTTCAGGTTAAAGGTTTCTTGTTTCTATGCCATCGACACAACCCACAGTCTGGCTTTTCACTCCAGACCTCGCATGAACGAACCCAATACTGATGATGCCAGAGGCAAACTGCAAGCTGTAATGAGACTTGCTTTGGGTAATGGAAGTTCTAAATGCATTGTATGAGTTTTTTTTTTTCCCCACCACACACAGACCTCAACATTAACACACACACTTTAATATACCTATTGAATAATTAATACTTTGTCATCATATTGTCTCTTCACCTAGATGACTCCTACAGTGTGTTTTACAGAGCTGAAGACTATCCTATAGCTAAGTACCTAAAGCAGCCGCTGTATTTTGAGGTGGAGTTGATGGGGTCGACAAACTCTGCATCGCTGGAGCTGGAGAACTGCTGGCTGACGCTGAAAAACGACAGGACGTCCCAGCCGAGGTGGAACCTAATCACTGACGGGTAACTTTCTAACGCTGAAGTCTGTCTCTCGTATATAGATGTATAACGTTTAAAGCTCATTCAGTGTATAATGGACCTGCTGTTAAATAAGAGAAGTATGGTTAAGTGACATAATCGACTTGCATTAATGTTGCAGGCTTCAGTGTTTTTAAAAAGTTAGTCTCTGTTTCAGCTGTGCAGACCCATCAGACCCGTACCAGGTTGTCTTCCATCCTGTTCAGCCTGATGCAAGAGTTAAGGATCCCTTTAAGTTCAAACGTTTTGAGGTCCTGATATTTCCCTTTGCTGCAGATCAAGAGAACTCGAGGCGCCAGGTATTTTCACTAACTTTCAAAAACTTTAAACATGTGTTATCCCCTCAAAATAAACTTCATATCTTACAGCGCTTTGTCCACTGTGACGTGGTGATCTGTGATGGCAGAAATCCACTGGGTGGAATCTGTAACAGGCAGTGTCCAAAGAAGGAAACCCAGATAAAAGGTTTTTTCCCCCTTCATGTCAAACCTTTAACTACCTAAAGTATAAAACTGCCAATCCCCCTTTTTGGTGTTGACCATTAGTGGGCAAATTAATGTCTTTCCTTTTCATCCTCAGGAAAAAGAGCTGTTTCACATGTGCTCTACTTTAAACATGTGACATCTGGACCCATAGATCAAGTTTAACATGAATAAAAGTGACTTTACAAAACACTTGTGCCATTTTCTTTAATGTGGGAATTTTAACATTTGTTAAATGCCATGTTTCTCTAAAAATAGCATGAAAGTAGTGCAGGGAGCAAACAGATCAGGCATAGCTTGACCTGGATAAGTGTTTTACAAGATTTTACACTAATTTGTGCAAGTTTGAGTGGTTTCAAACTCAAGTCACTCAACTGACTGCCACAGGTTGTTCTTGTGCTCCAAAATTTAACCTTTAAGTCCACAATTTGTAATGTGAGTGTCAACATCTGCAAGAACTAGACCTCATGTAGTTCCAAGGAACATTCTGACTAATCTCCAATATTAGTCCTCAGTTCAAATCCAGATATTGGAACAAGTTAGGGAAGAGTACAAATGCAATCAGGCACTAACACAGAATCTATCATAACTGATTAATTCCCAGAACACTATGCAGCTCCAAGTCCATGTGTCTGTATACAAATGTCCCCTATTATTGGCCTGGCTAATCTGCAACAGCTTTCCTAAAAAGGTTCAGGAATGCTAGTTACAATTGTCAAGGTCAAGCTGAACTCAAGTACATATAAATTTAATAGTGAGTGACTGTTCAAAGGGGAAAGCTCATGTACTTAATGTCCAACCTGAAGTATTAATTGACTAAAAAGAACAGGGAACAAAAACTTTAAGAAAATCATTTATTCACAGGTTTGCCCAAGTGTTAAACAGGAGAATAGGTCCAGAAGAGATTTGCTTTTGGTTGAGGTCTGTGCTCCTTTGCTCTGGGGAGGAGAAAAAAAAAAGTCACAAGATCTCCAGTCAGTTTGACAAATCAAAGTTTCAGTTCAGTGTGAGGAACTCTTACCCCTTTTTGTGCTCATCCCTTGATATCTCAAGTTATTCTTTTTGTGGTGCCCACACTGGCCACTGCAAGCACCATCTCCTTTGCCGTTTGTGTCACAAATCACTGCATCACAGTGGATGTATATCTGTGGACAGATGAGGATTTATCATGCATGGCTACATTCAGCCCGTCTATGTGCTATACACAAAGAACCTCATTTAATCCATTACCTCATCTCTGAAAACCTGTTCGTCTCTAGTGAAGGTGAACATCTTCACAGAGAAGCGCTTGATGTGGGATGGGATCGGGATCCTGCGATTGCTCACAACAGGAAGGAAGACTGTCACATAGGAGTCATCTTCATTCTCACAGCTATTCAAGAAATAAAACAGTGAAATCAGTTGCTGGACCGAGTTTGACTCACGTACTGAAGACTAAACTTCAAATAAGCCCAGTCAAATATTTAAGTTTGAATGTTAGTCAAATTCTAAATGTTGAAGGTTTATTATTGCAATGAACAGCAGGGCTTTAGTTTGGTGAAAATTTTTACCTGTTGACTATGATGTCCCAGCTGGGAACAGATGTCCTGTTCTCATAAAGAGTAGCCCAGCAGTTCTCCAAGACGAGCTCCAACTGGGAGTCCGTAGACTGCATCAGCTCTACTTCAAAATACAGTGGCTCCCTCAGGTACTTCACAACAGGAAAGTCTTCAGCTTGGTAGAAGTGTTTGTATGAGGAATCTAAAGTATGATGGTCCAATTAATCACAGCACTTTGATATTGGGGGATTAAAGTAAAAAAATAAAGCCCACCTACCTCGGGCAAGTCTCATCTGCACCATCAGCTGTCCAAACCCAATCTCCGCTGAAGGCTCACTGCTTCTTGGTCTGTAGCTGAATGAGACAATCTGAGTCGCATTGACCACGTAGTAGCAGGAAACCATTTGTCTACAGAACATTGAAAAAGGCAACAATTACATGGATTTACTGTCTTAGATAGAAAATGTAAAAATTACATGTAGATAGATCTCACCCCCCACAAGAAACCATGGACTGTCCTTACTTGTAGCTGGGGTCACCTCGTGATTTATAGGCTGCTTTTTTGGGATACAGGCCAATCTCATTTTCATACATCATGTAGTGGTCAAAGAACTTTGGAAGAAAAAATATATATAAAGATTAACATAAAGCAAAGTCATTTTGTATAAAAAGGTGACTTAACTTACTGTTCTAGTTGTCCCACAGGAATCCCCAGTGAAGGAGAAATAAGCAAAGCGATCATTACTGAAGGCTGGTTTGCAGGATTGATCCTTTAGAGTCAGGGAGCCTGGATTGAGATTGGGCACCGAGTGCACCTTCACAGCCAGAGCAGTCATCGTTCCATTTGGGTAGCAGGCTTCATGATAAGAGACAAATTCAGTAAGAGGTTCCACCACAGAACAACAAAAAAATAAATTCTCACTTACTGGTGGTCACCAAGGGGAACATGCAGGACAGATAGAGATCACCCAGGACCCAGGTGGTGTTTGGAGCCAGCAGAAGCATCTCAAGTCTGGCTTTGACTGAGGCAGATGTAATCAGCTGGCAAACAAAGACCAAAGGGATTTGGTGTGGATTAATGAATTTTCGCCTCTTTGCGAGTGTGATTCTTGACCTACCTCAAACACCGTGTCCTTGGCCATGTATGGCACCATTAGGCTGAAGTGTGTAGCATTTTCCTGGAAGTTGTACAACTCTGCCAGCTCATCAGTCAGCTGTCGAGACCCAACTATGGTTTGCAAATTGGAGCCTTGACTTCCATATTTGACAATGACGTAAAAGTGAGTCTGATCACAGGTGCCAGTCATACTGGGAAGCTCTAAAAGCAGTGAGATTTATTAAGGTTTTCCCACACATACATTTCAAATGGCAAATTTCTGGATAAATTATGATCATATCAATGCAGTCTCACCGACATCCTGCAGAGGTGCCTGCAACTCAACTGGGTGAGTGAAAGTAGTTTCTTCAGGCAGAATGATGAACCCAAAGACCAGAGGGAGGATGTAGAGCGTAACCAACATCTCAGGATTCTAGAAATACCAAAAAAATAAAAAACAAAACTTCAGGGTCACAGCTGGGAAAAGCTGCATGTATAGAAGGACATTTTGGATCAGTCACATTTTTCAGGACAACGTCCTCGTCAAAGGGAACTTCTAGAGAGAAAGTCTTTGTTCTGTTGGGGAAGCTGTGCTCCCGGACAGTGAAGCCTCTGGCATTGCATTCTTTAATGCTGAGAACGCCAGTGGAAAAGGTGATGTTCCTGAGCACCACATCATGAAGGAACGTCCCCAATTTCAGGCTGAAAATCCTGTCCTCTGAAACAGTATCTGAGCAAAATAAAATCGTAGAATTATTTGAAAAAAATTACACCCAAATAAAGTCTAGTAGAATTCTACATCTTACACAATAGGACTTAACTGTCTTGAACTTTGAGAGTCTGAGGCATTGGAGGAGTGGTAATGGGAAACAATATTTTGAATCTGGCATCATCTTGGGTTTTGTCGGCCCTCCACAGCACCTCAAGCATAGGCTCCACGGTGTAGGTGATGTGATATTGGTAATCTGGGGCATGGCTCTGCAATTATTCATGGCATTTCAATAAAATGCATCTGCTTGCAGCCAAAACTTGTGTATCAAACGTGTACACTTCCAACCTTGTAGTAGCCATCAGGGGAGCCCACTGGGATCTCAATGATGATGTGAAACTCTGTGGCGGTTAGGGTGTACCTCCGTGCAGCCATCTGAGATTTGTCCAGCCGCTCACCATTTATGCCCATGTGCATTTCTATGATTTTAAAGCTCCCGTCTAAGAGGGGCGTCACGTGGCGAGGCACGTGCCAGGAGATCACATTGTCGACAAAGAGGACTCCACCTGTTAATGAAGCAACTCTTGACTTAAGTGTGCACACAACAACAGACATTCACACGCAAAAAGACAGACTCACCAGTGGGACAAGCAGCTGCCAAGTTCATGACACTCAAACCATGTTGCGTCTTGTAGTAAATGCTCACTCGCAGGACTTCCAAGGGAATTTCAGCCATCTAAAAAAAAAAAAAACCACATGTTACTACAGTTTACAAAAGAGTAAATTAACTTAACACTGGACTAATGATTGTTTCTTACTTCCTCCACATAAGTCTCTGCTGTATTATACGGGCTACGGAGGACCAGTCGGTTTGATGTCATCATGGCACCGTAGCCAGCTTGTTGTGCCTCACTTAGAACCATAGACACTGGTTCTGGAGTAAAAAAGGTCATCTTCCAGATATTACTGGTTGCACCAGAAGACTGTATAAAAGAAAAAAAGAACAGCTCAACATTAGAAGTAACACATGGCATCAATCTAAAAGGTGACAAATCGTGACCGTCATGGTGTCATTGACTTTACACATGTTACCAAAATCAAACACCAACTTAAAAAACAAAAGTGACAAGCACTGATAAAATGTCAAGAGCTGAAAATAACGTCAGGGGACACAATTAGAGATTTAGCCATGAGAGCTCATGTATTGAATAGTGGGAGAAAAGCCAAACTCAACACAACATGCAAAAGTGAGATTAGTAGTGATCTGGTGAATATTCAGCAGATTAGTTTTCCTCACAGTTTAACCATATTGAACACTGATGATTTGACACTTGATGGGCTGTGTTTCATAGCTGACTTATGGTGGAAATAAAAGGCAACATTGCTCATTCATTTGACCCTTGAATCATTTGAAATGAACACCAATTTCAAATCAAGTAAAATGTAAATCAACATACCCCAGGAATAGTGTTAAACTGTGGATCCTCTTGAACACCCTGAACCTGCTGGCCCTTCGCTTCAGCATCCGGTGAGGCCACGTAGTGCGATACCTAAAACAGGAGGCATCAAATCTTAGCGTTTCCTTCCCTTTAACACTCAAGTCGCTGCAGCCTTCAATGCAAAAGGGACTCACTTCCATGTAGTTCCTGTCACAGAGGATCTCTCTGGCGGCCCATCGAGAGTAACTGCAGGTTTTGCTCACGTCGTGACTGACCACGTCTGATGGGCTCTGTCTATACATTCGAAGTCTCAAGCCAACCTTAAACGTTTTATCTTCCTACAAATGAACACAGACCTAGTGTGTGAATTAAATAAAAAAATTCTTAAAACTGAGGTGCAAAAAATGTTAATTATTCTTCATCCAGGTCTTAGCAAGACTAGAAAGTGCCTCAGAGGCAAATCTGCAATCAAGATTTGTTGCTTTTGTATATTAAATATCCACAGACAAACAATGTTTTTCCTTCTATGCATGTATACAGGGTTATGTGCATATTGGAGATTTGAAGTCAGCTGGGAAGCACCTAAAGTGGCAACTGTACAAGTAAGCACTGATAATTTAACCAATTAACACAATCTTCATTAGAATATGGTCATTAGTAGAAAAGTTAGAATATTATATGCAGAATACTTCCATTTAAATACATACTTTGTTGTCCACGTAGCAGCCCATTAGTGACGTGTAGATTCTGGTGTTGCCCCATGGGTCAGATTCCATGCTGTAGCCGCACTGAGCGGCCAGGCTGGGTGTTAACACAATCTGCTGACTTCCATCTGGAGAAATTGGGGCAAACATGACCGGGGTCACTTCTTCCAGCGATGGCGCACGCTGCTCATAATTAGCACATTTCATACTCACTGATGGCTTCCACCTCGAGCTGGTTCCCCACTGCTAGAGCCTTGTCCAGTGACAGCCTCATTAGATTACCTACACAGTCTGACCTCAAACCGCTGCCTGTTGGGAGAAAAGGATGGTAAGAAACACGTGAAGTGATTTAAGGTTAAATAAGATGATTTTAATGTGAATTTCTTACTTGACTGTGAACTGGGCTTTATATTTGGCCTTGCTTGACCCGAGACAATCATTGCAGCCATGAAGCTCCATATCAAACTTGAGCAAACAAGAAAATAACTTAAGGACACTGAAACAGGCAAATGGTAGTTATTAATAAAAATAAACAGGAAACTGACTTACATGTTCTCAAGCCTCTGCATGTTACAGTCTGAACATAGCCAAACAGAATGAACTAGAGGGAATCCGACCACTGTTGGAGATTGGCACTGAAAGCCCAGCAAACTCTGAAATGTGGCAGCTTCCTGTTTCGCTGGGCCATCAGCAGCTGCTTTAATATCACTGAATTACAACACACAGGTGAGCTGCATCAGCAATTCTCCACCTGCCTCAGCACCTGAGTCACCTCTACACATCGTGCCTAGTGTTTGGATCATAGATAGAATAACCCTCCATTTGATCATGTGCAATTTCATTGTACAGCTTTTATGCATAACGACAAATAAAGCACTTTACATTTACCGGTTTCTGTGGGAAAAAAATTGTATTATGTGGAAATAAATACAAACTTAAACATAGTGGATTCAAATAATTTATTGTGTTATCGATTTACTTTTGTGTTCAACCAAAAAGTATGAATTATCACTTTTCCCTAAAACAATACCTTTCTGGTGGAAAGACTTAAGCTGTGTCAGATTTAATTTAATAAGCAAAACCTGATTTTGAATCGCAGCTGAGAGACTTATTACTACAAGCAAACAATTATGGTTTGTTTATGATCACAAACCTCCTGCCAGTGTCTTCAATGTACAACACTAGCGTTTATTACTGACTGTAAAAGCCAGGCTCATCATTTTTCACATTCTTACACAATGGTACATAACTTTCATTTATGAGCCCAATACATTTATTCCAGCTGAAAAACAATTTTGCATTTGTCATCTGAGTTTTAGCTATGCATTTGTGCAGACTATGTCACATTGGTGTGTCACATCATAAATTTTTGGTTTGACAAAATAGGTACATCTAGATTGACTGATACACCTTTTTGCAGCGACACTGCAACATAAAAATATTATGTACTGCAAAATTTATGAGGTTTTCAGTATCCCCTGTTTATCTTCTGCTGCTGGTCCAGTAGAGTTTGTTTCAGACTGATTTTGGCATCTTCAAAGTTTGGATTAATCTTTAAGGCTTGCTGGAAGTCACTCTTGGCATCGTCAAAAAAACCTGCAAAATATCAAACAAATGTGGACATGTAACAGCTATAAAGATCAATATTATGCGTAATAAATCCTGCAAGGCGGTCTTGCTCTTTCACGGTTAGTGTTTTCTATGCAGTACGGGGGCTGTCATGATTTGGCTTTGTGAATGCATGGCTCCATCTACTGTCCTGTGAAGAACCCACCACGTCCACCCACCAACCACTGCAGGACATATGGACCAGAAAATGCACTGTGAGGAATTACATATTGCGTACATATTGTGCAAAAAATTGCAAAGAGAAAGCAAGGACCATGTTTTTTTTTTATTTTGTATCAGTGTAGTGTCATTTAATGACTTTATCCCAGGCAAGATTGCAGCAGCCCATCTGATCTGTTCATGAGAAAAGTTATAATAAAGTCATATTCTGGCACTTGAGACACAATCACATTAGTAAACATACATTTTTCAGGAACTTGTATATCTGTTTGCCAAGTGCATTCTGTAACCATGTGTCTTTTTAATCTAATGCTCTTGGCATTAGATTATTGAATTGTCTGTAACTCAGCTGGACTTACTCACACCATTCTTCCTATAAAAGACAATTATTGATTGGTTGAAGTGTGTTCAACTGGCCCAAGATTTCCGTGTGAAGCTGAAGTCCGTCTCACCTGTAAATATGATTAAACACTGATTTTGAACCGACTGAGCCGCAGTTAATCTCTGAGCCGTTCCTTACCGAGTCTGTAGCGGATCAGTCCCCGGTTGTAGAACGGTACCGCGAACTGGCCGTCGGCCTGGATGGCAGCCGTGTAATCTTCCACCGCGTCATCAAAGTCAACCCGGAAGTACTTGATCTGCCCGCGGTTGTTATAGGCTGTAGCCAAACTCCTGGCATCACATTGGCTGTGGAAGTAGAACAGTCACAGAGCTCGTGGTTACTGCACGGAAAGAAATCCGGCCGCTACCTGCCGAGCTAGCCGACGGCTACTAGCCGACGGCTACCTGCGGAGCTAGCCGGCGGCTACCTGAGCTGTGAGCAGGAGGAGATGAACTCCGTGTACAGCTCCTCTGCATGCTTGGAATTCTGCTTCTCCAGCTCCGCGTTGGCGCGTTCCAACACTCGGGAAATATTTTCCTCCATTGGGAAGTTCACCGTTAAGGTTTGTCTTCCGTGTTTTTCATCGGTGGGTGTGATGTCACACGCACACTGTCCAATCGCGGTGTCGTGCGTCGTAAGAGGGCGGGGTTCAATGCATCACTTCCTGTTTCCAAGTGGGCGCTATGTATCGTAAATTAACGATACTTAACTTTAACAAACATCACCAATAGTTGTGATTAAACATAATTTGATTAAACTTATGTTACCTATAAAAGTGATTTAATATCCATTTTAAGCTTTTATTAGTTCAAAACCTCCTAGTTTTTGTACGTTTAATACAAAATAATCACACAAAGCACATTTTCCACATTCTAATCAATGTTATAATATATTCAGTGTAGTTACATAGTGTCTGCTTTTGTCAGTTTTTTGCACTGTAAAATCGTTATTTTTTCTTGTTATTTAACAGAAACTATCTTTTACAGTACACTTCTAAATATGTTGTTTGCAAATGTATTATGTGTGTAACATTTTTTTAAAGTTTTTTTTAAAAAGCATGCGTATTTTATTTAACTGAGTAAAGTAAAGTAAAGTGTTTCCTTGTTTCTTTCACTATGAATTATTTACTTATTATTATTATGACTTATTATCTCAACAAAACTTTCACTCATAATTACGATGATCACTGTTCACATTCAGTACATTCAGTCTCCCCTGTTAAATGCAAGGATGGCTTGTAATACCGCTGTACACGTTTGATTTCTGGGTTTATACCTTGTTAACAGCAGGTGGCAGACTTAAGTCAGATTTTATTAAAACAAGGCAAGAGTTAAGTCCCTCCTACAAATTCTAAATAACAATGACTAATAACAAATAGTGAAACTAAACTCATTGTCTACTACACACAGTCACCATGAAATAGAAGTAATAGATTAAGATCTATTCAGTGGAAAGATGTTTGTCATTATTATCTTAATGATGTACAGATGCAGATGAGTGTTTTCATTTCAGAGAAAATGTGTGAACTTCCTTCACATTAGTTCTACAGACAATGTGGACACACATCTGTTGGCAGGCCAACAAATTCGTAAATGGTCCCATAGGAAACTTTAAAGAAGCAGAGCTTACTCAGGACCAGCGCATTTCCCTTTTAGGGCCCATCTGTAAACCATGTGGGTGAGTGAAAACTAGTTGGACCCAGAGGAAGAAGATTTAGGCCACCTGTCCTTGACACTGTTAAGAAAATGGCCTTAATATACAACCTTTATAAGTATAATAAACTACTGGCCATTTTGTTAATTGAAGGATGACATGAACTCTCCTGTTAAATACAGACTCTTACTTGCCAAAATAATATTTTAAGCATATGAACAATTGTGGTTTTCAAAAATTAAGTGTACAAAAGATCAATAAGTATGTGTTTATTTCAAGTATTTTCAGTCAGTTGTCACAGTAAATTTAATCTATTTCGGTAAATATTTTTTATACTTTTTATTTATTTTATTATTTTTATTAAGAGATAACAGTAATTAGTCAGATGTAGACTTGCTGGCAGCACACATAACGTTACTTGAAACTGTCTTCATGTCTTCAATTGTTATAAGTTTATTATAAGGTTATGGAGGGAAAACTTCTAAATACAATCCCTACGCCTACGAAGACACCATCATCAATGAAGCCACACAACTGGAAAACATTTCTGTGGAAAAGCCCTTGGAACAGCTTCATGTGTCTTTTCCACTTCTCAGAGGAGTGTGAATCCCATTTATCTTTTTCCACTGAGACGCTGGTGGGCTCACCTCTCTGACCGCAGTGTGTGTGTGTGTGTGTGTGTGTGTGTGTGTGTGTGTGGTAACCATGAAAGCCACTGAAATAGCAAACAAACATAAAGCAGCTGCCTGGTTAAAGGAAGGAGGGAGAGGGTCCAAAGCAGACTAGAGGTAAACGCCAGCGTGTTGACTCTGTACCTCACACAGACTTCGCAGACAGAGACACTCTGTTGTCAGATCTGTTTCAAGCAAATAAACCCTGTCCAGAGGTGACACGACGACCCCGGTCTGTTGTTTGTCCGGCAGCACTGAAAGTGTAAGAAAAGACATTACGATAATAAGTAGAAAAAGAGAATTGACTTTCAAAAGATTTTAACATCTCACAGTAATCAAATGAATGTTTCTGCTTAGTTATGAAAAATCTGAATTTTAACCTTAAATCCAGATTCATTTTATATGTTCATTGATTAAAAGTAGGTTTTAGGTTTAGAGCAGTCGAATCATTGCTGTGATAACACATTATTAATAGAAATATTAGAGCTGTTTCACTGCATTTCTATACCAACAAAAAATACATATAAATGTATAGAAAAGATTCATTTTTGTTACGTAGTGGATACTGCCTTTTAATGAAATGAATATTAATCAAGTTCATGCTATTAATAATGCATGCCATTAAACAATTGGCTTATTTTTATATTCATTCTTCTCTTTACAATAGTTTTCATTCTTAGAGGCGAGGTCCACCATTCCTGCACCGGATTCAAATTGTTCCCAAAAGTACAATGGATTTCCAGGATGCAACATCTGTGTATTTAATTTGATCTTTGATCTTCATTGTATGTCCATATGGAATAAGGATTAGGTCACAAGATAGAATTAGTTTTATGCTTGAGTTATAAGATCTGAGACAAAAATGAGCACAGCAAACTACTTAATAGATGTTTTATTGTCCAAATTGTCTGCTTTATTACAGTTATAGATCTCAGCCAACATTATAACTCTCACACATCTAATAACATTCACAAACACAGGAATAACATAATACGAACTTTAGGTTATATAAAATTTCCTATCAATTATATAATAAAAAAATCTAAAATGGTTCCTTTTTCTATCAGCACATACACAATCGCTAAGTAATTCAAATTTGACATTTTCATAATTAGCTTCTATATACAATAGTCACAATTATACAAACAGGACACAATAGAAATCAATAAAGACAATGCATTTTGTTTGGTTATTCAATATAACACCATTGACATCCCGGTGTTACAAAATTCTACAAGGAGCATTTGAAACAGTTTTAAACATTGCATTTTATATTCATAAATCAACAGCTGATCGTCCACAGCGGCCTGTAATTTGAGGAATACTGGTGAATGAATCACAGCTTCATTGTCTGTGCAGTTGGTGGATGATGGGAGCTCGCAGACGTCCATGTTGCTGCAGAAAGTAAATAAAGGTCAAAGTGTGGTGCTGGCCGGGATTCTTCTACTAACCCAGAACAAACCTTCAACACTTACGACTGCTTGGGTCTTTAAATCCGACCAAGCATGTTCTCCAGGCGCTCTATTCTCCCAGACATGTCTGTGAGTGATGTCAGTCAAGGAAACTCATTTGCAAACACTTTTATGGGCACAGCGTCATGACTAAAACAGATGAGACATGGTTGTCGAATCCCTGCATTGAAAATATAAAAGACACACTGTTAAAGTACATTCCAAAAACAAAAACCAGCAGGTACAAATATCCAGGTGTCAGCCCGGTGAACCGTGCCGCAGACACTGTTTGGAATAAAATCCATCTGAAACAACAGAAAGGATATGCTTGGCTGTGAGCTGCTGGATGGTTGCTTGTGTCTTCTTCTGGAAAGCCAGACGAGCCTCACATTTACAGGGATCCTCCACCACCTCCACCTTCACCTCTTCACCGGGAGAGAGCAAATTTCACATGAGTATAACAGAACATATAGACAGTAAAAAACACACACACACGCTCAAAATGGCACCTATGCACTACAGTTGTCTAACTCAGTTACTGGTCAAGAAAAGAAATCCTGAGCAAACAGACACACTTTCCAAAATGATCTATGCTATTAATTTAACATTTGACCACAGTTACATTCACAAGAGCAAGTACAGTAAACCAATTCTATAATATTACCCGATACGTGTCCAACAAATGCTACAGTCATGTGAATTAACAAATCTGGGTTTATGCAACAGTTGGTTGTGATGTTGTGAAGTCCTGTTAAAAGCCAAAAACACACACTACACAACGTTTTTTAAGGTGTACACATATACTTTTAGCTCCAGAGCAGCATCAATATCACTCCATAAAGTCAGATTCGCTGCAGGAATCCAGACATTATGCTCTTACGTTTCAGGGAACATGTTTTCTTGTCCGCATTCAAGATATAACCATTCCGGCACTTGCAGTAATAGGAGCTGTTGCTGTTGACACAAATGTGTTCGCAGTCATGTCCCGCGGCACAGGGGTCCAGACCTAGAATAACCCGGGATTGAGGGATGGTGCTGTCAAAATGGCAGCGTGGGTTCAGCTTCATGTGCTAGAAGGCAACGTGTTGTGGTGGGTGGACTGTGTAAGGTAAAGGTAAGGCTCTGCAGATGGAAAAACACGACTAAACCAGTGGGTGATGGTCTGTTTCGGTTTCTAATGGAGAATATATGCAGACAAAAAATTAAAAATTAACTAATGTTTGTGCTATGGCTGTTTTCGGTGGTATTTATTACAAATGTACTAGTTAAAAAAGATTTTTCTAAGATGTTTGTACTTGACCACACGTCACTTGTGGTGGAAAATCTGGTCCATTCTTACACCTTCACCACATCTCAGCCAAGGTCATTTGTGAAGTTCTTAGGTTCACTGTGTGTTGGACAACACAGGTAAAATCACAGAACCCTGAAGTACAACAGTAATGACAGATTAACAAATGATTTCATAAAAAGGCAGTGGACAAGACAAACATCGGACACAGCAGAACCTTAAATATTCAAACCCCTGAGGTTCCTTATTCAATGAACATAAACTGTACGATTACATTCTGCAGTTTTATGAGCAGCAAAAAGAGTGTTTTAGTGTAGATCAAAGCATTTTTAAAAATGGTCTATGACATGCCTATATTTAAATGGATTTTGATCATTGTTGTCAAATGGTTTGAAAAAATTAGGTTCTACTGTCATTTAAATACAAAACAAAATTGTCCAGGCAGTCTACATGATGATGCTTTAATTAAAAAAATAAATCACTCTATTTATTAGCTTTTATAAATTAGCTGAAAGTTTCGGGCTGCGTGGCCTCAAGACTTTGCACAGGTTTAACTCAGCATCTACAAGCAGGTTCTAATGCCGACATCTGCAGCCCACGTGGGGGTTGAGCGCATCTGCTTTTGTATTTTTTACCAATAACCTGCAACAAGCCCCCTGTGGACTGTAGGTGTCCCCTACTGAGGAACTAGAACCCGGGTTAATGATGGGCAGGTTCGTTTTTGTCCTACCGCACAGGGTCTCCCTGAACTTGGAGGTGAGCTTCTCAATAACGCCATAGGTCTCCACGTAGAAGATGTGGTCGTCCAGGGGGATGCTGGCCATCTGCTGCAGGGAGCGCATGTCGGCACGGTCCACGCCCACAGCATAGATCTCGATGCCCGACGCTCGGGCTGCAGCAGACACTTCCGCCACCTGGTCTTGAGGCCTCCCGTCGGTTACTATGATTGCCACCTTGGAGATATTCTTGGACCGAGGTCGAGCTCCGGACTGCTCGGTGAAGGCCTCGTTCACTGCGGTCTTGATGGCGAGGCCGGTCATGGTGCCAGCTGCCAAAGGCTCAATCCGGGAGATGGCTTTCTTCAGGTCGGGTTTGTTGAAATGGTCTTTGAGCACGAACTCGATCTTGACTGTGCTGGCGTAGTTGACCACGGCCACTCTCGTGCCTTCTTTGCCCACGTCCAGTGTGTCGACCATGTGAGCGAGGAACGTCTTGACCTTCTCGAACTCGCCAGGACGCACGCTGCGAGAGCTGTCGATGATGAAGACCAGGTCCAGGAGACGGCTTCTGCATTGAGAGTCTGCCTCTGGTGATTAACCAAACCATCATTGCAGGATTAAATCCAGCTGGTTATTCAAACAGAAACATTCACGTCTGCTGGTTGAACTTTCACAGTGAGTCAGATACAGATAAAAACCAAGAACAAAACACAGGAGACTTTGGGATGCACAGTAGACATTTCCATCAGGACACTGTTGTGCATCAGCGCAGTGGTACAATACGTTCTTGTAGTTGTAGTGAAATGATATACAGTAGTATGCCTCAGGACATACTGCGCATCATTTCAGTGTCTCGACTGTCCACTGGAGACTCCTTTTAGTTCTTATCCTTTCATGTCATTTTCCCTGAATGAAAAGGATGCTGACTGCCCACACGTATCAGTGACAGATGGAGACAGTGTTAGCAGCCCAGTCTATCAAATCACACACATACTAAACTCCACACACTCGCCGTAATTTAGTGTCATGATGCTTTTAGAAAAACAATTGGAATCAGTTTTAGTTTTGCCTTTCAGACAATTATTGTGTCCTACTCTTAATCACTTCAGAAACACAGAAAAGATATTTGACTGAAAATTAAATGACGTTACACTTTAAATAAATTGGCATCTGCTTTCACGGAATAGTGCAACATTTCGGAAAATATGCTTATTGCTTATAGCGTGACTTAGATCGGGATACCACACTCAGGTCTTTCTATTAGGCCAGACATGACTTTTCCACAATGTCCAACCATTCCTTAAACAAAATCCCTTCTGCTCTTTAGTGGCTCTTGCATAATTCCCATCACACGTCAAGGCAAAACAAAAAGGTTTGACCTGGAAATATTTGAGGAGCATTGATTGAGTTGGAAATCAAAACCTGACTTGTAATATTCTACCTGTCTCCACAGGACTGACGGAGGTGACGAAGCCACTTTGGGTACTGACCGGTAGCGTCACAGGAGCGGCGGTCTCCGCTGGCGGCACAGTGGTCGATACCACTGGCACGACGGTTGTCAGCAGTGCCACTGTAGTTGCAGACGGAGCCGGCGGCACTGTTGGCTCTAGTGGAGGTGGTGGGAGGGTTGGGAGGTGTACTACAGGTGCTGTTGGTACTGTGGGATGGGGCTTCGTGGGACACGGGCCTTTGAAATTGGAAGGAAACAGCCCTCTGAGACTATGATGTGGGTGGGGAGCTACTGGTGGAGATAGACCTTTGTATACATGGTGCATTTGTGGGGCCCCCGGCCCGGTGAACCTGTGCTGATAGGGGTGTACGGGGAATGAGGGTCTGTAGTAAGTGACTGGAGGAGATAGAGGGATGGGTCGATACACCAGCGGCGGAGGGATCCTTGGTGGCTGGTAGTGGTAGTGAAACCCTCCTCTATACGTGTAATCGCCTCTGTGAACTACGGGCCCACCGGAAAGGAAAAGTGATGGAGAACATTAGTAGGTTGAAAGTGGGCAAACAGGAAAAGTTGTGTAAGTTGGCAATGTGACATATACAGCAACTTTTTCTTTCTTGGGAGCACAGACAGTTTATTAGTGGAAGCATGAGAGCGTGTTCAGCCACCTGGGATGTTTCAAACAAGCCGGGGTCGTCTCGTAAAGCTCTTGTTAAACACCCAGTCAAGAATTCGGACGTCATGCACGTTGGAGTAACGTATACATTTAGCTGTTATACTCTCGGTTAGAATAATTTACAGAAAGATGAAATCTGGTCTTACAGCCTTTAATTTCTTTCTTTGTAAATTTCAACAAAAGATTAAAAACATATAGAGCAGAATTTGAATGCAACAAATTTACTCACGGACAATTTTAAGTCACTTCCACTTTACTCTAGCACTTCAGTTGTATGATTCCACTTTTTATTCCTACAGTTTTTGAAAGTTTATAAAGAGGTTAAAGGGAGCTTTTGAAAATGTGCTTAAATACTTAAATACTGCAACTGCATCAGCCAGTATTTTTAAGGTAACATTTTATATATCGGCATAATTGGTACTTTGCAATTTGCTGATAACACTTTTATATAATTTAAGATAATAAAGATTCAGATGCAATACTCCAGTACAATTCCTACATTTGGATAGAAGAACTGGAATTTTATCAGCTAAATAAAATTAAAAGTTAATATATTTTAGTTGTTTAAATTGTTTTGTCCAAAGGGTTAGGGTCTCACTACAGGGATATGAAATGAATTCTTAATTTTGCTCTTTTATTGCCTTTAAAAAGTCACTTAAATCAACCACTTTTGAAAATTTGTAGGAAAACGTTTTTCTGAAATGTGAAGTGCAAAAGTGGAAGGAAATCAGCCACAACATTAATACCCCTGGTGACTTTTTCTAATGTCACATTAAAACCCACAAGTGGTTGTGAAGTTGTGACAGATGGATCATTGCAACTCAAGTGCTCCGAGTAAACGGAGTAACTCGAATCATTTGACTGTAGTGGCGGTTTTAGTCTGGTCAGGAGATTCCGTCAGTGCTGGAAAGTGACCTGGGCCCCTGGAGACTCTTACTTGTTGGGTTGAGGCTCCTGATCGGTGCCCGTCCATCGTTTCTGCGGGTCGTCTGCGGATCTCCGGCTCCCAGCTGATACGTGGCCCGAACATCACACAGCAGCAGTGACGCGCAGCACCCGAGGATGAGGAGGGAAGACTTCATCCTGTCCGCTGTCCTCCGCTGTCTGTCCGACCCGCGGCTCCCCCTCCGTCTCCGAGGGTCCTGAGCAGTCCGTCGGGGGTCTGACCGCCCCCGCAGGCGTCAATGCACCACGTCAGTCGGTCCGTCCAACCCAGAGGGGAGACCAGACAGACGCAGTGGAGGACGGAATGACGCCACGAACCGGTCGCTTCCAGGCGGATCCATGTAAAGTTGCATGTTTTTAATAACGCTGCATAATATCCTGCAAAAGCCACGTGTTTGTGCTGGAGGCCACAAATAAATCCTAAGTAGATTTGCACTAAATAAACAACATGCGATGTTTTAGTTGATTTGTCAAGACTAAATCAGGATTTCCAGTGATGAATGGTCAATGTGAAAATAATTTAACCCAAAAAATTTGTTTGAGAGGTTGTAAAAACTGCAGTTTCAATTTATGGAAATAAGTTATTAATTACACCACCTTGATTTACCAGTGCACCCATTTAAATTATTTAGTGTTACAGCATGTAGTTTTCATCATTTCTGAATGACTTGTTTACATTTTTTTTTGAAGACATTCTTGACCTTATCGGGAGCTGCCCAATTAATCTTATCTGAAAGTAAATTTTTATATCACAACAGATTTCAAAGAAAAAAACTGAAAATGAGAAAGCTGTGCAGACTCAGTCCGCTAATAAACACCACGTCACATGAAACAGCTCCAGGTAGCTCTCGAGAATTTCAGGTGAGACTGGAGGAGACAACAAAAACACATTACACATGCCTACATCGCTGTCAAATTTACACAACAACAAAAGAGTCAAATGTTGATATAAATGTTCTGAAACGTTTATTGAAGTCAAATGTAATTGCACCAGGATAAAATCATGTTACATACGTTCTAGTAAAGTAATGGGAGGAATAAGGCTGATAGGCATGCAACTACTAATGTTCACAAGACTAGCCGTTTGCTCCAGATGTAAAAAAGCAGCGGAGAAAATGACCCATCATCAGTGCCCTCTGCGTTCTCTCTTTCAGTCACAGCTGGACTATCCACTAGCTTTGCTACACATCAGGGCAGCACAGATTGATGGAAATGTCTAGGGTGGCGGTGAACTGACCCACAGCAAAGCTAAATAAATAAATAACAGACAAAAGTGCCCTAGACTCCACTTAGGACTAAATGAAAGTCTAGATCTTAATAACGGGGAAAAAGTAACACCGTTCAACAATAAGCGACAGAATAAGTAGATTGTCATAAACATTTTTTTTTTTAAACTAATCTATAGAAAGGAAGGTGCTGGATTGATGAGAGCATTTCAAGCTATTTCATTTTTACATGTATCCTGTATACTAAGACATAAAAAAGGCCAGAGGGAAAATAAGCTGGTAGCTTCCCTTGATTTTCAAACATCACATTCATTCATTCATTCGTTTGTTTCGTACAAATTTCATTCTTTTCCACTTTTCTCCTCTCGTGCCTGTATGTACACTCTAGAAATATAGCGGTAGGGTTGAACAAAATGTTGTCAGTGGCCTTATACATACACAGGGGTTGAGGGGGGGGGTTAAGGGTGTTAAGAAAGGGTTAGTGACAAAATCCAGGAATGCGTATGATGGTTGTGTGTGCGCGTGTGTGTGCGGGTTTTGGCAACAAATCTGGTGCTTAAGCGGGCATGTAAGGAGGAGGCGGTTCCTTTTCTGGCATCTTCATTGCCATCTCGTAAGTGGGCAGGATGTACTAGAGAAGAAAAGCAAAAAGCAAGAAATGGAGGCTGTTTAAAGCCACTGTACAGAAGATACACCAAACGAATACTTATTAAACTAATGATGTAATCACGCACAATGTACTTAATCATATGGGTGAAGGGGGTAAACACTTAATGGTTGATTAATCTGAACTTCACATCAATTGTTTTATGTTTCAGAGAAGTGATACCTGAGAAAATGAATCATAAGTAATCAGTTTCTATTACATAATCTGGTATTTAGTACGAGGACTTTTTCGTAAACAGTGCAGAGTTCTTTTGCAGCAAAGCACAACTTTTGGCACTTGAGGAAATCTAAAATGTTAAAGACTAAACAACTTAAAAGCTGGTTTTTAGTGGAAAATCTGCTTCAAAGCCAGAAAGTTCATTTTGTGTATTATTGTTTTTAATAAACGGAAAAATGTAACATTAAAAGGTAAAATTCAGTAAGGCCTGTACTGAGCTTCTAGGCAGTGACAATATGGAGGCCATGCCACCTGGTGCCTTTAGTCAAGTATTACACAGAGGAGTCGCTGTTACAGACCTGCACTGAACTCTGTGGTCAGGCAGGGGATTTACAAAGCTGGTTTTCCTTGATTCCATCTAAAGTCAGACTAAAGCTGTAACTAACATAAAGCCATGAATGTATGCACAGCCTGAAACATGTTGTGATTGTCCACGTAATCCAGTTTCTTTGAGTGTAGCACGCCCTTATATGCTGTTTCCATGGAAGAGGACGAGAACTTAACACAATAATGCACGGCTAGGGCAAACGTTTTCATAGATTCCATTCCTCTTGATATGTTATTTAAAATTGACTTTAATTTCTGGTGAAGGAGCATAAGAACTAGCTTAATGTGCATTAAATGTTATATTGATGAAAAAAAATACTTTTTACTAATTTTGCCGTGTCAAAATAAAGGGACACAAACTTTTGCACACAACTGCAAAATGAATCAGAGTCAACCACCCCTGATTACTTACCTGGGGAGGGGTCTCAAAAGCCGGATACACGGCAATCTCTGGCATGTTCCTGTTGTTGATGTACTTGTAGCAGTTCCACACACAGTTGATCAAGTAAGCCTGGAGAGAGAAAGTCGTACTTTGAATTTTTTGGTGACTGAACAATTTGTTAAGTAAATTTAATATCTAAACTTGTTAATCTAACTTGTTTGTACAATAATTATTTTACTCAGCTATGTTAGCTTCCTCGCTCATCTAAACATGTCTTTAACTCACACCTCAACACACTAAATTAACAAAATAATTTCACCTTGAGAATGATGAGGAAGGCGAAGAAGACCAGCACAAAGAGCAGCAGGCAGCTGGAGTCCAGAGAAAGAAGGTTATCCTTGTAGGGGAAATCTGGCTGAGAAAGTAAAGCACAGTGAATGTTAAAAAATTTTAATATGCACTCAACTTCAATCATCATCAACAACAACACCACATGATCTATGAGACAAATGCACACACTTCACAGTAATTGTCTTTAGCAAAATGTTAAGTGGGATTGTTTCAGTGTTCATAAAAAAATAAACTGATTTTGTAACTGAGTTCATAACGCCGACATTATTGGAATGTGGATTGCTGGGACTGACCAACTGGTCCAAGTAGTCCTTGATCCTGGGTAGGTAGGTGAGAGAGCTGATGGCCACCAAGCAGCTTAGAGCAAAGTCAAACAGCTGGTAGCAGAAAAATGGTATGAGCCAGCCATCACGATGCTAGAGAAATCAAAAACAGGAGAAAAACCACTCAGGTGATCAGATAAAAGGTGAGCAGCACGCAGCATTTTTTCAATACAATCTCTATATGCTTCACACTTGGATTCACATACGTATGTAAGCGTCGGTTCTATTATTATCTAGAGATGGCTGAGAACTCCTGAGAAGCAAGAAATATTAAGTTTTCAAATGGTGTATTAGCTTTTCAATTCTAACTTTGGATTTCCTGGTGTAAATAGCTAAATATAGTTTTTCTACTGCTCAGGCTCATAAGATGTGGGTTGGTGTGGGTACAGTAACTGGAAAAACTGCCTAGAGGGAAAGCTGACACTGTACTGGTGCCTTGGCCAGACATTAACATCAAAACAGAGGTGGCTGAAAATCAGCAAAGTCATTCCGTTACTGGGTCTCAGGAAAATATATTCTACAGGCATTTATTTCTACAAAAAGCAGCGTACGCTCCAGCCTTTGCTACATTTCTATACTATGTAGGAAGTACCAACTATTTCTGATCATGATTCACGTATTGGGGTATTTCACTGGAACACTACAGTAAGAGCAGCTCCGCATCATCATCATCATCTATCTACAGTTACGTGGGAGCAGATAAGTTGCACAGCTAAAGCGTCAAACGCTGCAGGTATGCACAGCGCACCCAGCCTGCAACTGCGTGTAATACTTTAACTGTGCAATCCTCCCAACTAGCAGCTGAATGCAGGTCCACGTCAAAGGGCTATTATCAAACCTGCCGGTCTTGATGCCATCAGACAGGCCTGCGAGGCAAAGACGACAGGCAGTGAGAACATAGCATTGTGTGCTACACACCCACTGCTACAGGAATGCTTTGTACATCAAGTTAAATGTGCCGAAGAAAAAAAATAAATCAGGAAGGTACTTGGGCATTTGCAGTTACCTCATAACTGTGGTGCTATTCATAAACTCAAAAGTGATGCTGTTCCTCGTATATATGCAAATTTGGGGATTATACATTTGCATAAGAAACTGTGACAGTCCTTTAAATTAAGTTCACTTTTCAAAAGGAGTATTAAAACTTGGACACTTACAGTAATGGCTCCATACACCATCATGGCACTGATTGTGAGCATCAGCAGAGAGATGGCAAATCCAACACAGGCATTCTCTGAATGAGACACAGTGAAGAGTAAGTACACTCAGCAAATGCAGGCAAAGAGTTACTACTTTATTTCAGCTGTAGTCTTTACAGCAAATGCAAAGAGAGTATGGCTAAATTGATATTTGCCTGGCCTCTTTAAGACAGCAATGATTTACATAAAGTGTGAGTGAGGTCTCTGGGGCTTCTCTCTTCCCAGCTAACTGCGCTTTAAAAGGCCAGCTCTTGGGAGCATTAAGTCTCTCCATTTCTGCTGCGTAGTGTTTGTGAAGACACAATGAAGCCCAGTCTGAGATAATTAAAGAGCCTGCCTTTCATATCCTCTTTTCTCCACATCACTCACTCTCCCACTTCTGCCTGTTGCACTGGAGAGCTGCTGCAGCAATGCAGCGAAGGACGATGACTGTTACTCAGTATCTCAAGCAAAACAACTTCTATGCTGATGTATGCAACTCTCCGAGGAATGCTCATTGTCTGCAGCTCATTTCTAGGTTACTGGGAAACAAAATTGAATGTTCTTCAATTTCTGAATATGAAGGAGGGTCTGCGCATTACAGCTGCTGGAAATAAAAAAAAATGTGGAAGATTTGAAGCAGTGCTTGTGAAATTGCCTGTTGTGTCTAATTCAACAGCCCAAGTTAAAAACCTCGGAGACGCTACAACCACAGAGAAAGGACAAGTCGCAGTGCAAACAACTAAATAACCTCTGAAGGCCAATGACTGTTACAAATGTCCCATTACAAATGTTCTACGGTTTAAATAACTTACAAACACGACCTAACACGCATTGAGCAATAGAGTGCAGTTTGAACGAGGCCGAATGCTAACAACATCTCTGCCGGCTGTGGACAACCTCCAGTGCCCTGTCTGCTGGCATGAGCCTTCCGCGGGAAGGTCAACCTGCTGCGGTTATTTCTCCTCCTTTCCCGCTGAGTCACTGAGGAAAAACCAAGGCAACCAACAAAACAACCAGCAGCTAAAAAGGAAGGAAAAAAAAAACTAGTTTCTAGTCAACCAGCCGTGCTCAGGCACATACAAATACACACACCTAGGAGACATTTACATAAATACAAAAGGACAAATCTTCTGTTGATACACTAATAACAACATTTTCAAACAGCACGGAACTAACAGCCAAGTGCTGCTTTGTCGATTACTTGTTTTGTATAGCAGTCAGTGGAGAGTTGGTTTCCTAGTGGAGAATAAATCACATGTTCAGCTTCAGCAGCATATGGTTGTTAAAGGCAGAAAGAGCTTATATTCTTTTGAGAATCAATTATCTAAATTAATCTGCATCAGTTTCTCCATTTAGTGAAACATTTTACATACATTATTATAGTGAAAAAGGATACATTTTCTCTGAGTATTTGAGGATGTCGTTTAATATATAGTTTTGTCCGACCAACAATCCAAATCCCTCCAATATTGAATTGGTAAAGAGTTTTTAAAATAGATTTTTGATGTAAATGAGCTAAATTATTAACCTAAGTCTTTATTATTTACTTGTTGATTAAGGTTGTGTTAGCTAATAGCTTTAATATAAATTCACTTCTTACCAGACATCCTGTCAGAGGCAAAATAATGGTCAATGACCTCGTACTGCAAGTCGATAGTGGGCACGTTCTCTGGATGGGTCACAGCTACAGTCAGCAGGATTCCCATCAACAGGTTCACTACCTAAGAATAGGAAGACAGGAGGGGTTAGATTATATTTGTACTCTCCTGGCAAGACAATAGTTTCAGATAACCACGTATGAAATTGAACTTGCAGCGACACAGACAGGAGGTTTATACTGAGGTTTATGAGCACACTTTTGACATTTTTATTATACCATCATGTAAGAACGCATTTGTGCAGAGGACCTAGTTAAAAACTTAAGGACACTCCCACTGCACTGAAAATATGAAACTTTTTAAGGCCAAGAAAAAGTTGTTGCAAATGTATGTATATTTTTGAAAAATCTGTGAAACAGCTTTTCACAGGGACACTAGAAATATAACCTCAAAGAAACTGTCAAGATTTTATATAACACTGTCTAGTATTCAACGACCTTAAAAAAAGCACGACTACCATTTGAGCAACACGACAGCGTAACTAATGTAAAACAGGCAGGTCACTAGTGTTTATAAGCTGTTATTTTCACACATTATAAGCGCATAAGCTGGAGTTTTTCTGGTGATTAAAATGACAAGAACGTGAGCATGGTGGGGTTAACACACCCTCAGGCGTCCACTGTGTCGTACCCACTGGAAGACCTGGCATGTCATCCTGACCTCCCTGACCAACTAAGACATACTTGCTTTGTTGTACTGGTTTTACCACCGACCTAAACACGCTTCAAGGCTTAGTATTGAAATATGATAAGTGAAACTGAACTGAAGTTTCAACAAACAAAGCCTGAACAAAAGGCACGCTAATTACTGATCCATCTGCTGGTAATTGTCTTGACAAACAGCTGCAGCTCCATTAAACTCCAGAAACAAAAAAGAGTTTTTTTTTTTTTTTTTATTGGTGAGCCTCTACTTTGAGCTTGAGCACCGAAACTCCAGAGTTATAACGACTGTCAGCAAATATTATTATTTTTTGTGTTGGTTTGCATTTTGATGCCAACGGCACGTGTTTGCGTGGGATAAGTGTCTGACTGAGTGGAAATAGGGGAACAGAAGTCACGTGATTAACTAAAACCCATTTAGCGGATGTCGAAATGCGACATAATGCAAAAAGAAAAAAAAAAAAAACATCTGCGACGTGATGAGGGAGAAATAAAGAAGGAAGTAATTCAGAGCCATTCTGGCTACAAGATCAATGTCTCGTTGAGCTGTATTTACAATATTCATCTCCCACAATAAACTTACACACACGATTTCATTAAAACGAGCGTGTGGTTAAAGCCCCGCTGACTGAAACTGGTGTAACTAGGTGAACTGCGGATTTCCTGTTTACGCAGAAGTTCTGCGATATTAGCAAGTAACGGCCAGTGACGACAAGCTAACGGGGTATTTGTGGCAAACGTGCGGTCAACTTTAACCTTCACAGGTCACGCAGCGAGGCGGCGGTACGTGACGGGCACCTGCCGCCTCCGGCGTCTTATTATATTTCAAGGTTGTGCGGGTATCGACGGAAAACGCTTAGCAGCAGCCGACATGATAGCGGGCTAATGCTAACGTGCAGCTAGCGTTTAATCAGTATGCAGCTAACGGACTGTTAAAAAAAACGGCAAACAGGCAAATGTGACTTCTATGTGATTACGGGGATGACTGATAAAAATCATAACGGCTCATTAAACGCCTTTTAAAAATGTCTGTGTGGCATTCATTATGTAACGTGCTACTTTCGAGAACTCAACGCGACTGATCGCCAGCGCTAGCTAGCGTTAGCTCGCTAACCCCCATCAACCATTTTACGTACCATGTACCATGTTCCCAGGATGATCGTTCCCGTCCGGACGTGGCAACAACCGCAGCACCTGGTGGTGTACAGTCGGTCTCGACTAGACTTGAACTGGTGCATGTCCTCCACAAGTGTAGGGAGAAACATCGGGAGATCTGCTGCTCACGGCGGAGACGAACGTTCGCAGCTTCAGCTGGGAGCGAAGTAACGCGGAGGAACGCGGAGGAACGCCCACCGCACCGCTTCCCCGACGACGCCGCCGCACGACGGATACAAACAAACCGTCCGCCGGGAGGAGACAAGAGTCTGAAGCAGTTGGCAAGCAGGTTTTCAACAGCCACGGCTAAAAACAAAACGGAATAAACGTGCTGGAGACAAAATACTTAACTTACAAGCCGATCAGTTATTTTTTTTAAGGTGACGTCTTCTGTATCAACGTGTCAAGCCTCGTTTCCATAGAGATGGATTGAAGTTTGTGACCCGCCTACACAAGATCAGCGACTCCAGCAAAACTGCGAGCGGCAGGAGGTTTTCCCCAAATCTGCTCCACTGCTTCCAATTTTATTCACGTTGGACCTGTGAGAACAAAACACACACATGCACAAGAAGCTTCGTCCTGTAAAATAAAAATAAAAAAATAAAAACAGAACATTTCTCCATTTGTCTGAATTGTTAATTTTATGCCACAGCTTACTATTGAGCTATAAATAACTCAGTTCTGTCTGCCACTTAAGTTTGACAGAACTGAAACATTTCCTGTCGTGATGCTTTCTGCAGCTTCTGCCAGACTTCACCCCTGTGTTTGCTTTGCTGGCATCAGCTGAATGACTAAATGTAATCCAATTTCTACAATACTAGACCATCTACATTGCCAGCAGCATTGTTTTTAAATCTAAACCCTCTTTCAACATTTTCTCATAAAATATAAAAAAGCACACTGGGGATAAAATTGGTATAATGCAAATTTATTACCAGGGATTCTGTAAAAAACGGTAAATTTTCCCTTCATGGCAGGAGAAATAAAATATTTTGTAGCAGCTGATCATGATTTATTTTATTTATTTAATCTTTGTCATATACATATAATATTTACATCCTTGAGTAAGATCCAGATTCTTATTACAAATACTGTACGTTGTATCTCATGAGTTGTTTAGCATAGTGTATCGGGACATGGCCAGTGTAAAAAAAAAAAAACAAGTAAAAAAACAAACAAACAATATATACAATAAAAAAATAAGCTTTTTGTACATATCTACACAGTACTGAGAAGAGATGTAATTCTAAAATAACTGAATAAATTTGCATACATTTACAGAAATTAATTTGTCATAGGATCTAACACAATGAAGCCGAGGTGTAATTTGGAAACAGTGGCTTTTTAGCAAACAATATGCTATTTCAAAGCATCATAAAAATCTGCATCTGATTATTTATGATTTATCATAGCAATAAATAAAGTATCGATAAACAACAACGGACATAGTTGCACTAAGTACAAGAATTCCCCATGCATCCCTATCACCTTCCCCTGAATCTATAAGGAAACAATCCATTTGGATTTGCTCACGAGTTACCATAATCAAAACTGGGTTGACAAGTGTCAAAAGTGCTGACAGTTAAAAAATAACTGCGTCCCTGTGGACACGTTGGCCTATAATGTATCCTCCATTTTCTTTATCCTGCCACTTCCAGATTAATAATGCTGTCAATATTGCAGCCAGTATCATTCCTGTTACTCCTCCTGCAATAACAGCTGTGAACATAAATTATGAGTTAGAAAACAAATTCACATTGTATAACTGTAAATCAGTGTAGCATGCTGCATAGTACCTGTAAAGACTTGTTTGTTCTCCAAGAAGTTTATGTTGTTTGTCACAGAAACAAAATATTCGCTGTCATTTGCAGGCCAGTGCGTAGTCTCAGCGGTCAGGTCCTGGCTGCTGGGGTATACCTCCATATTTGAAATTTCACCTGGACAGATTGCCAACAGGGAGCATGAATCAAGATTGAAAATTGGGAAATGTTGGGAAATGTATTCTTTAAGTTAGTAAACCTTACGTTGTTCTGACAAATCCCCCAAACCAGAACCAGAACTGTCCAGGTCATACCCCGATCCCTCCACATCTTCGAGAAGGGCAGTAAACTAATTTTAATGGAGAAAGATGGATGAGGATAGTGAAGGTTAATGTCTGCTACTTGACAGCACCACAGTTTTTTTTTTATATTCCTAATGTCAGACATAAAAACATGACAAAGTGATAGAAGCCTATGAAGGTTCTGATCTGAAGAAGCCAATAAAGAAATGTCTTATTTCCTTGGTACAAAGTCCCCGTGAAATTACACAGTCTTTAGTAGCAGGCTGTTGTTGACAAGGCCACAGTGAGGCCAGTGACAACACTGTTATCACCAGTGAAGTGTCATGCAGCTGCAATCAAATGACAGTGTCACTCCACCCAATTGGCCAGACATTAATGATTAAAGAAATATCACAAAACATAACAATTATGTTTACAAAGTTCCTCTTCTTTGGCAAAGTAAAACTATAATTTTCAGCCAGATTTAAAGAGTACAGGGAATGAATATGTTGTACCCCAAAGAGAAAAACAATGTGTGTCTTAGAAACTGGAGAACTGCAACCCAAAAGACTCTGAGCTCACTGAACAATCTGAACAGCTGTACTTCACAAATAAAAATGTGCCTTAAATAATGATTGGATTATTATGTTCCATCATACTGTATACTAGTACTAATGTTTTTTATAAGGCAGTTAAGAAGGAAAATGCAACAAACTATGTGTTTAAATTGTGTTTCATCATAATAACGATTCATAATTAGTTGGAATCAGTTCTTTGGTTAGTCAGAACGTCAAAATGTAACAAAGTGACTCCTAAACAATAAAACATGGAACAATTTTACCAAGTGAACCAACTTTAATTTCCAAAAGTGAAATAATAACAACCCACATCATTGGATTGTTGGTGTGTGACAGTCATACTGCACATTAAAACTATACACACAAAGACACAATGACATGACATAGCAACAAAAATAGCCAAAAGATAATAATATAAGAAGTAGTAAAGTGGTGAAAACAATCGCACTTTGGCATCGACCCTTAACCCTGGGCAACATCCGGAAGTGAGAAAGGTGAGCGCCAACACAGCCGTGCACTATTAAAAATGAAACGATGAAAAATTAAACTTGAAGCCGACTGAAGACTTACCGACATCCTGACTGGATGTAGAAAGCCCAAAGCTAAAAAGAAAAGCGCTGTCCGGGTCACGGTCATGTTCCAGCTGTGAGCTGTGTACAGTCTATTTTCTCTTCCTCCTCACGGAATCCAAGCAGGTTTGATTGAGCAGGAATTGCCAAACCCCGCCCACCCAACAGGTAGCCGTGTTCACATTTAAACGATCTGATTAAAGCAATGATACGTCAGAAATGTTTACATATTTACAGATAGTCTAAATAAAAAGCAGATATACATATAGGTCTAACAAACACATTTAGTTAAAATTCTGTATATTTTGTAGACACCTGAACCATAAAGAAGAACAAAAACACAAATTTTTAAAGTACAAATATGATAGAATGGAATAACAAAAGTACACATACATTACCTGGAATTGTATTTGTTTCAATGAAATGAAATGGTTTACGTTATTTTTTTACTTTATTGCTAATCATGGTGTTATGTTGCTGCCTTTCACCTCTTTCAGATTTCCAGTTAAGCAGGTCTTCCTTGTCATGGTTCTTTAAACTACCAATTTGGGATAATAGTTTGCAGAAATTGTTTTTCCAGTCCAATCAGTAGTCTTTGTTTACAGATACAACTGTTTAAATTATTTTCCATTATTTTAAACACAAGCTGCAAAAAAAAATCTATTCGTAAAGTGATTAAAAATCATTATGGCAACTAAAAAAGAGGAAAAACCACAACAGTGCAGGTCAAATGTTAGAAGAACAGTTTAATCATACATAGTCACAATTCTGCTTCCAAAAATGAGTTTGTTTTCTTCATCTAACATCTGGAAATGTACATAAGGCCACCTGAAAATGTACATGACTTTGACAGTGTGACAAAACTCATATGTTCATATTTATATAATTGACAATATTTTACATTGCTTTTGCTTACAAGGTAGGAGCTGTTCCAAAATACAGCACTCTTCTGTACAAAAATAATTCTTGTCATATCCTGTGAAGTTTCCATGGTAGCAGAGGACTAAATGCAGCCTCAGAGTTTATTTTTTCCTTTTAAACTGTCACACATCAGAAAGACTAAGTGGATGTTACAGCTCCAGTACAAATAGAGGCTGGCCTTTCCCATAACAGATTAAAAACAAAACCATGCCAGATTGTGAAGTCATAAAGTTTTTTTTTCTCTAAAATACACCTTGATCAAATAAAACTGTATACATTATATTCAAGGGGAAAGGAGTGATGAATATACACACACATCAAAATGCACATTTCTGCCCTTTTCTCCCCAAAAAAAGTGTAAAAGACATCCCATTTACAGCATAAACGTTTACAAATGTACAACTGTACAGACAAAATAAAAGCATCACTACCAATTTAGAGCAAGGCCTGTTAACACCACAACTAGACATTGACTTTTTTTTTGTTTAACTAATAATCTTACACTTAATAACTGCACATATACTACATGTATTCTACAATTATTCATATGAAGCAAAGAAGCCATCACTACAAGCATTACAGGTGAATGGTACAGCCTTTGATGGCCCCACTAGCCTCCACCAATGCACTTGCATTCCCAACCAAATGAAAAACAAAAATTAAATTTTAAAAACAAAAAAAAGAACCTTTAAAAAAAAGGGTTCTTCCACATCCCTTTTTTCAACTTGTCCCACTAGTTCTAGTTCATTTTACCTCAGATGCACAAAGCCGACACAAGCTCCATTTCACAACATTTTTTTTTTTGGACTACTATGACCTTCAGGCGGTGGGGTTCCCCATCACTGCTGCAAGCCCCCTAACCCAGAAGCAACAATTTACTCATACATAAAGATGCTATACATTGCTAAACTACTTCTACGCAAGAGGATGGTTATTCAGTACATAAAGATACCATTTTCTAGAGCAGTGTTCATCTCAAACTACAAGACAGATAAGATGTTACACAAAACATGATAAAGAAAAAAAATAATCATTTCAAGGATTAAAACCTTTCACAGCATGCCAACGCATACCCCACTCCCACCCCACAATCCCCAGGAAAAAGCCCCGCACTATGGTCATTTCGTGTTAAGATTACACCAGGTTACGCACTCCCTGTACAACCAAACCTCATGCTCTGCTTCTATAAGTTAATGGTAGCTTTCATCTTGCATAAACCCCAAGTAATCACCTGAATGAGGGGGAACGTAAGACTGCTCAGAGGGGGGGGCCTCAGTGGATCCAGCAGCTCAGGTTTGTCAGGCTGTAATGTTAAGTACCAAAGGAAAAGGCAGACTACAAGCTGCTGGGGTAAACGCACTCCCCCACTTAGCCTGGAAAAGGAGCCAAGAAAAAGCCACCGTCGGAAACACTGCCCTAGATTAAAGCACCGATCCTCACTCTGGGTGACTGTGAGTACACACAGTTCTCACCTATGGACAGAGGGAGGGGGAGGGATTCCACACGCATTATTTAGTGCTATGAATAAATCCATTGGCTGCTTTGGCATGGGAAAACACTTTCTGTGCATGGGATAATATACAAATATAATATTTAATTACCAGCTGACATAAGTCTGGTTACAAAAACAAATGGGATTGTTTTTTTGTTGTTTTTTTTTTAAAGGATCACTCAGTTTAGCCTTAGAAAATCACTTGCTGGTGTTAATTGTAAGAATTGAAAGTTTCAGCAAATGTGTAGTAATTTTTTTCCTTACAGAGAATTTACAAGGTAAAAAACTAAATGTACAATATGAAAACCAGTCAAATACATCAATTACATAATTAACAATGGGCTTGTGCTTTACCCAGGAGGAGGAAAAAGAAAAAGAAAATCTGCCTGCTGACTGTGCGTCCCCTGGGGCCCACACTAGGAGCCTGCACCAGAGTTGGCAGAGTGGCAGGGGTCAGTTGTCACAGCGTTCTTATGTGAAGTTGACTTGTCTTTGTTTTCTTTTTTTTTTGGTAGTTTCCCAAAAAAAATGGGATGTCAGAGGGTGGCAAAGGCTAACCCCTATGGCTAAGGAGCATCTCTCACAGAACACGGGGTTTGGGGATCCTACGCTTCTTCTTCAGGGGACCCAGGATGCTGACCTGACTACATGAGGCCATTTGTGGGACCGCCAATGGGACCCAGTTCAGATCCACTTTTCATGTAGTACTTTTCCAGCTTGGCCAGAATGTGCTTCCCATAGGTGTATTTACGCAGAGTGGCAATGTGTGGCCGGATCTAAGGAGAGAGAAAAGGCAAGAAGTTTTAAAGACAATCTTGTTCTTAAGTCTACAGTAAACCTGTGCAGTGCTTTGATGTCTGCTAGGCCCTCAAATTAACCCTTGGACTGGTCTGCTTGAATGATATTTCACAGGTCAAGGACACAAAGAAAAACAACACAACACACGGTGTGAATGACCCTTAATAATCAAGAGAAAAAAAACTAATGAAATCACGGTAAAACTCACACAGATAATGTCAGTTTACTGTACAGAAAGTTACAGCAGGGTCTTAACATTTCCTTACAAAAACATGTCATTTTGTTTCCCACACAAATGACAAATTCATTAGACACTGGTTTCAACTTTTGTACATATGTAGCAGGTGACCCACCTTGTGCATGATGATTTTGCGCTGAGCAGGTTCTGCCATGTCAATCATTCTTTGAACAACATAATTAGCATACTGGTCCTTCATCATGGTGTACAGGGCGCTGTGAGGCCCATCTTTCTGACAGCAGACTTCATCAATCAGCAGAGCTCTCTCTGCGCGCGATGAGTGGATCACACATTTCTCAACAACATTACTGAGGAAGAACAGGGAGAGGAACTTCTGTTATATACATCTCACTAGTGTATTATTTAATTACCATATTAAAGTGAAAAACCTTTGTAACAATTTCCAGCTCTGTACCTGACTTAAAATATTTGTCTCTGCACCATTACATTCTCTCTGTATAGCTTCACATGGCTGAGTGCAGAAACATGTCATTGTGTATGAGAAGGAAATGGCCATTGAACAGAGGAACCCAACCAAATGTGATTACCACATTGTGTAATGCATTAGCTGTACATTTATTTCTAAAATGTTGCTTCTAAAAACAAAGCCTGACGTTTAGTAGGTGACAGCATGATAGTTAAACACCATCCTGGATAAGGTGGAGTACTAATTTGTTAAAATGTCTGAGGTCAGATAGTAAAAAAAGTTACTCTCAGGCTGAATTCTAAAAACCTGAGTTCGAAGTATTACGCAAGTCTAAAATTTACAGCTTACCTAGCAAATTTGTGTTGGCTCAGAACAAGAACCTTTCCGCGAACCTCTGCTACTATCTTGCTCTTATCTTCTGGCCTGCCGTGCTCCAACACATGTTGAATGACGTAGTTCCCATACTGGTCCTGCAGGGGGGGGGGTGCAAGTGTGAGCTCAAAATAAGCCATTTCAATGCTTTTGTAGTAAAAAATAAATAAATAAATCAAACAAACAATCAGTGTGACACCCTTTACTTTGATCCTCATGCACTATTTTTCACCATTGGTCTTAATTGGTGTGAGATAAATCATGCAACTCTACAATGATAGGTAGACAAATGAGTGACACCCCCATACGTAGTTTTGTGAAAACCCTTACGTCATCACTGCGGAAGGTCAGACAAAACAGATGCTGCTGGTTTGGAGTGTTGCTGACCAGACAACACAACCAACAGCATCTTTGCCCCTTCAGAAATGGGTGATAGACAGTTATGGGTGTAATTTTAGTGTGACAAGATGGAGACAGGAACTTACCTGACCAAGCAACAAATAACACCACTCCTGAATTTTAATTTTCAAAAACAAAAAACAAAGTAGTAATTTGTTGGGTAGGTAATGTAATCTCCACCTTTGATTAGGAAGTACTTGCCTTCAAATCCATTTCCTGTCAATTTCAACTACAGCCTTCTTATTTTGTTCTTGCACTTTGCTTAATCTCAAGTACTCAATGTGAAGTGACACACGGTTTAAGCACTACTTGTCGACACTTTAGATGTCTTTTTTTTTTTAAAGTTAACTTTTTACTGAGCTGGTATCAAAAAGTTAACAGGGAAGTCCAAAGATAAAATGAGAAAACCAGATTGATCTGGAGATGCCATTGGCAAAGGACAGGGAGCATGAGACAGCAGGGAAGCAAGTGTCTTAAGAATTCCGTGGCATTTAGCAAGAAGGGAAAAGGGAAAAAGGCGGCTTGGGGGTTAGGAGAAGGTCTGCAAAGGTTGGGAATTGAAAACCTAAATGTTAAATCAGATTGGTTACAAAGATTAAAAAAAAAGAAAGAGAGGAAGGGAGCACGGGACATCCGCAAGAGAGGCAAATTGCTCTGACCTTGAACAGTGCATCGCGGGACACTGTATAATATGTTTTGGGTGTCATCTCCAATGAAACGCCTTGATATTTCTAGATGGAATAAGTGAGGGGGGCAGGGTGGATGTTTAAATAATCACATATCAGATGCTATGACAGCTAACATAACAATTACAATCATCCTTACACTTAACATTTAGCAGATCACAACTACGATGGAACAATGAAAGGCTAAAAATATGAAACACAAAGGAGACATGCACATAAACAAGACAAGCACAAAGCTAGCAAAATAATCTAAATCTGCAATTAATGTGGGCTCACACACGAGCCACCCCGGAGAAATTTGCTTACCTGGCCCAGCTGTTCAGAGTGCTGATGTAGCTCGTCAAGAATAGGCAGAGTTTGCTCCTGGGTGCAGTGCTCCAAAATCCTCTGGATCACCCTGCAGCCATAAGGGTGTGTGGAGAGCACAAACACCTGCAAAACGATGAAAAATTCCATAGAAAACATTTATTAAGACTAGTGGCACCATGGAGCACGTTTTTTTTTTTGCCAATACCAGCTCACTAATGTGTCAAAAGGCAGTCATATACCCATTAAAGCTGGAAAGAACGTGGCTGTGTGCAGGTAAGCATGCATGACAGCAAAGCGGTTTTTAAATTCAAAGCTACAGTGTTTAGTGTTGTACATTTTTAATAAAAATAACTGTTATTGTGGAGAGGTGCTGCCAACTCCACCAGACCTATTCACCCTAGTTTCTGAGCAAGCATTTTAAGTGAACAAGTCTCTGTGGCAGGGAGGAGCTTTGCTTGAATGTTTGATAAGTTTTTTACTTTCCCACCATTTTATCATGTCACTTAACATGTACGAATCTAGCCAGTCCTGCTGTTCACACCCTCCACTGCGTAATCGCCTGTTTTTTGTAGCTTTGTCCACCTGGACAAATTAATTGACCTTGAATGAAATTACTAACCAGTCTAGTCTATACCAAATGGAAACTTGAGTAGTAATTGCATTTTTACCTCCAACAACTCAAATTTTAGATAGAGCAAACAATGACTTGAACGCTGAAACGTCTCTCACAATATTCAACTCACCTGACCCTGGAAGGCATCAATAATGAACTGTAGGGCCTGGGGCTGGACACACTCAATGCACTTCTGAACCACATGGTTTCCATTCTGATCCTTCACACACTTCAACACATGGCCATCCAGTTCACGGACAATGTCGCTCTGAAAAGTAAAGAATCAAAAGGAACGGGGGCAAAAATGTAGGTGTCACTGTGTTGAAACGACAGACATTATATGACTGTTTATACACTTTAAAATAAATGCAAAGAAAGTCTTAAAGAAGTGAAATCTCACTTACAATTACCTGCTGGTCTGAGGAAATGGACTCCAGGGCTTTCTGTATAACTCTGCAACCATACATCTGTAAAGCCAGGGGAAGGACATGTCCACGGATACGTGTTGCCAAAGCCAGTTTCTGGTCTGCACTTCCAAACTGAATTAACACAAAAAAACAAATTCTGTTTGAATCTCTAGTTCATTGTGTGGTAATTGTAATGACATGATGATAAACCTTAACACTCCCAACCTCAAAGAACTTTTGGATGACATAGTTCCCAAATACATCAGTCATCAGTTGGTATGCTGCTTGGAGTATCTCTCCAAACACCATCTGTCTCTCAGCCGGAGTGGCCCTCTCCAGCTTCTGTTGGATAAATCTGTACAGACAAGATTGGGAGAAAGAATTGACACCCCCCCGCAAAAAAACAAACAAAAAAAAACAAAAAAAAAAAAAAAAAAAAAAAAAAACACAAAAAACAAAACCACAGAGTTAGACAGATTTTGGTACATTGTCAGAATACACACCCCATGTTAAATTTTGCAGTGAAAATGCAAGGAAAAGAATAAATAAACAGCATTTTTAATCCACATAGCAAATCTCAGCCACCTTGATCCATGCTGGTCTTGAGAAAACTCAACCATATGCCCTGGGAGGTCACGGAGTTGGAGGTTTGGGAAGCGGTTGTTTCTAAAATCTTCGAGTAGACGGCTGCGTCCGGACGGCATGACATCAGAGCGACTGTAACGGGGCCGAGATGGAGGAAACAGTTGGCTGCTAGAGTTGAACAAACTGGACGTCCCGCCAGTGCTTCGGTACTTCGCTTCAGCTCCAGGTGCTGCAGAAATGTAACGTCCGCTGCCATTTGTCAGGCCACCTAGGGTTACAGAATGCTAGAAATTAAGCCCAGGCATTGCTGTTACTATATCAAATGTAACAGGGGACTTTGCTTATGGGACGGCACAATGGCCAACTTTCAGTAATAATGAATTTAATTTAAAAATGTAAGTGTTCATTTCCTTCTTGATCAAGCTAAAAGTAGAGAAATTTTAAGAAACATTTGTAATTCTCCCAAATAATAGGCTTACCTAAGTGCAGACTGGAAGAGGATCCATGAGAAGACGGCAGAGAGGGTGGAGGGGTAAGTGGGGAGTGACCTGGTGTGAGGCCAATGGGGCTGGGTGAAGAAGAGTAACCCAGGCTGTTGTAAAAGGGCTGGCCAATGGGAGTCAAACTGCTGCCACCACGTTTGTATATGTCAGAACTTGCCAATAGAGAATCCCTGCGGGACACACTACTACTGGTAGAGCTGGATACTGCAAAAGACAAAAAGAGGACAGAACCAGTTAATAGAAGTGTAAAGAAAATAGATTAACTAGATGTAAAAGGTTTCTTTTATCTTCACTGAGCTTTGTCACTGACCAGAAGAACCAAAGCCTCCAAGAGCAGAGCCCAGGCCCACACCAAGAGAGCCACCAGTACTGCTGAAGCCCAGCGAGGAACTTGGTGGTGGGGGGGCAGCAGAAGTGTGTGAGAAAAGGGAGCTGCTTTGAGAAGTGTTAGGGACTGATCCAGAGCCATAGAACGAGTTGGATGGCAGGCCACTGCTTTGTGGGGGAGGTTGCTGCTGCTGTGGCTGAGGTTGAGGTTGAGGCATCGAGCGATAAAGTCCATTAGTTGGAGGACCAGACATGTTGTTGCCAGAGCCGGATGCTGATGCAGCAGCTGTTAAATGAGGAAGAGACAGAGCGAAAGGATGTCAAAACCAAAAGGGCTAAATTTGTGGTGATGATATTAAAATAAAAATTGAGACTGTAGCCATAAATTGTAAAACCATAACGTGACACTCCTTGATAAAAAAAAAAGGAGGGGCTAAATAATGATGCAAAAATATTAAAGATGGCAGAATTGCACATTTGTTTCATGTGCATTAAACGAAAAGTAATCAGCACTTACCAGCCTGTGCTGCTGCAGGGTTGATAAGGAGTGGGGTCTGGACGATACGAACTGGCCCACCTAGACCTGTTCGGGCACCAGGGCCCATAACCAGGGCTCCAGTCTGGTCATAATAGGCTGCAGGGGCCAAGACCTGGTAACCTAAGGTGACAAAAGTAGAGGGATAAAAATTTAATAAAAAACAAAAATGGAATTTGCAGTTATAGATTACTGAATATTCAACTATTAAAATAAAAAAAACAAGTGACAACTGTGGGGTGGAACTGTACAAGAAATAGTAAAGATTGTTAGTGTCTTTTGCCAAATGGTACTTATATGAAGTGGTCTACTAACCAGGCATTCCTGCGTATGCCAATGCGGGGTTCGCAGCAGCAGCTGCAGCTAGAGATTCTTGCTGACTTTGCTGGCCTTGACCAGGTGTTAGAGGGCGCTGGTTAGTTCCAGTTCGCATTACCTGGAGAAGGATGTAAGAGTATAATCAACCACACAGGCTGCACAAGTGGATGCTCCAACACCTCTGGCAACTTTGTTCCAAACCCTAAATACTTTATATTACACTAAAAATCTATAGAT
This sequence comes from Channa striata, assembly GCA_033026295.1. Taxonomy (NCBI): domain Eukaryota; kingdom Metazoa; phylum Chordata; class Actinopteri; order Anabantiformes; family Channidae; genus Channa; species Channa striata. Next base: position 7,711,599 of record CM065170.1, read on the forward strand.
AAATGAAGAGCAGTTTTAAGTTGTGGTGTTCCCAATTTGATTAGATTTTACTAAAATCAGTGGCTGATCTCTCTCAATGACAGCAGTCCCATTGGGGAGCGAGATCACTTTTATTCGCTGTCCAGCTTCATAAAAGTGCAGGAAAAGAGACCATTGTTTTAACAAGGCAATGCACTTCTTCCTAAAACCCATTCTTTGTAAAAATCAGACATATGTTCTATAAGGAGTTTCATACAATCTGTGGTGAACAAGTGTGTTGTGAACATGCTAAGCAAATGCTGGCTATTACACAGTTTGAATTTACATGGTCTTAGATCTTCTGCTTGCTCTCATCATAATAGGGCAGAAACCACATGCCCATTTGCTGTCATCTTTGCAACGTTTTAAATTTAAATCTGTGAGAGACAGCCAGGCTATGAACAATTCCTACCTGTGGTTGGCCTGGCCCTGGTCCCTGATTGGATGCTTGCTGATTAGCTGAGTGATTGGCAGTAGATGCAGCCTGTTGCTGGAAAAGATTGGCCGGGTACACACCCCATGGAACACCATAGTATTGTGGTGGAACCACTGTGGGACCTAATGAAAACATTTTGATGTTACATACATTTATTTCAACATATAACAAGATTAGAACTACCCTCTTTGGTTAGCCAAAAAAATGCTTTTCAGATGTAGTTACTCAAACATAACTTTACAATGGTAAACTAATTATGTGGAGTTTGGAGTGTTGGATTAGAAAGATTTGAAGGCATCACTCTGAGCTGTGGAAACTTTATGAGGTCATGTTTCCCCATTTTCTGACATATTCTAGAATGAACTGTTATTCAAATCCAGATTAGATAATCAGCATTTTATTAACAATGAAAAGAGATGAATATAGCCTTAGTCATAAAGGCACAATATTTACATACATCTCCATCTAAACGACTTCTCATATTTAAAAAAATAAAAAAGTCTAAAAATCTGGTGTGTGTTTGTGTGATCACCTGCAAGTGTGGCTGCTGCTGCCAGCCCAGCAGCAGTGTAGGGATCAGCGCCAGGGGGGGCAGCATTAATGATGTAAGGATTTGGCACAAATGCAGGAGCAAGGCCAGCTGGGTAATATGAGGAATATAAACCGTTATAGTTTCATTCCATATCTTATTTGGATTACTATGCAACTGCGAAAAAACACTTGTGACACTTTGAGACAGAAGGTGCTTTAACTCTGTAAAGTGACACACTGTGCTAAACACCAAGAAAATTTAACAGCTTGACTTACCAAGATGCTGCTGCTGGGCTGCAGCCAGGGCATATTGTTGTTGCTGAGCTGCAGTGAGCTGCTGAACAGTCAGGGGATTTGATCTCTGGAACAACTGAAAGAACAAAACACAAACAAATAAGTTTACTCAACAGATTGAGCAAATAGTTAAGTTAGGTCGCTTAATAAATATATTATGATGTTTCAACAGACCTGCTGCTGAGAGTTGTAGTCAAACAATCCTACTGGAGTTCCTGAGGAGTCCACCTGAATCTGGTTCCCAGCATAGTCAAACTGAAGGGACTCAACACCAGCTGGCTGCTCCATACCTCCCATGCTCTGGGCCTCCTGGTTCTGGAAGTCTTCTGCTGGGACCTTGTTTTGGGCAGGGTTCTGCTGCTGGAGGTGGGGGAGGTGCTGTGCCATCATTTCCAAACCTGTCTGACTTGGTCCCATCCTCTCCACAGCCTCTGTGGGGGAAGCTTGACGACTTCCGGGGGTCGGACTGAAAAAGCAAACAAGTCAAACTTCAGCCATTCACCTATCAGGGTTAAACATTTTGCAACGACAACTAGTCAAATGCAAGTTTGTGTGTTATGTCCCAAATTTAGAGCTAACAGCTGACTCAAACAGGATGCGCCTAGCAACAGGAAGCAGCCAAAATGTCTTCGGAAAACGTACTTGAAGTCTTTGCAGTCTCGGTCCATGCCATTTAGTAGACCTCTTCCGTTGGCCTTAGCTGGGTCACTCTCCTCTCCCACTTTCATCTCTGGGCTCTTGTCCTCTTCAAAAGGAGACACTTTCTCTTGAACATCACTCTTCTCTCTCCCATCTTGGTCTGCATCTCCTCCACCCTGTAAACATTCATATATAGTTTAGGTAAGTGGGAGCTGGTGGGATTATCTGCTAGCCTTTAGAAAACTTTATGATAAGCAAGGCAAGCTTTTCTGTACATGGGAGACAGAAACTTGACTTACGTAGCCTCCGTTCCTGTAGCGACCATCTAGCTTGTCACCAGGAGAAGAGCTCAGGACATACTCCACCATGCTCACCCCAAGGCCTCCACCTTCTGAGCGAGGTGAAAGCACAGAATTGGCATCACCATTCCCATGGAAAGTCTGTCCTGGTCGCCGCTGTACCATGATTGGCTGAGACACTGAATGATCTGAATAGAAAACCGTGATCAAATGTCTACATTTTGTCCATTTCAGGTTTGGCTTATTGAAAAACCAAGTCAAACAAAGCAACACTGCAAATCATGGTCGACATGCAAGCCACAGCACTAATTCAAGTCAAACAGTGTGTTTTAAAGAATTATTCTATTAATAGTTTGCTAATAAATTATTAATTCATATTCAAAAAAAGGAAAGCCTAGTAGAAGACCAAAACAGAGATACAAAACATAAGCTACTCACGAGATGTTCCCCAGGCATTGTCCCTCCACTCTTCTCCAAGAAGCATCCCTTTCCTTCCATCTTTTGCCAACTCATCAGAATCCCAGAGCTTTTTTGCTGGCAAAAGCTACAAAAATCAAACAATACAAATTTCTCACCATCAGAAAAATGTGTAAGTGCAAACAACCACTTATGTATGAAAAATTGTAATTTAGAAGTTTAAATATTAGTTTTCAACTGAAGTGTTATAAGCTCACATTATGTTTTATTGCATTTTTATCTGTCAGGTCAACTAATGCAATGCAAGTGTCATTTTCTATTCAAAATTTAGCAATTCTGCATTCTGATCCCCTTCTACATGGGCATAACATGTAATTTTACTCAAATGCAAGATGTGGCCATAGGTACTACTTCATCCTAATCCTAACTAACAACCTAATAAAATGTGTAAATAAGGGTGCTTGCTCGACACCGCCTGTTTCCCATTCTTCCACTGATCACAATAACTGCTCTATTGTAGCTTAACAACTACAGATATCCTACAATAACCTTTCAAGCCTGAACAGAGTGAGGGGTTTCGTTTGACTATAATGAGGACACTGGAGTTTCAGGTCAAAACCGCTTACCTCTCCCATTCCTCTTGATTCCAAAGCTAGGGCTTGAAAATCGTAATTCATTTCATCCACAGCACGAACCTGAGAAGCAGAGGAAAAAAGGCCATTGAGATAGAGTTCTGTTGATTGTACTGGTTTAACTACATGGACAGTTGGGGTAGCACTATGACTCTCCCCCAATAGAAATAAATATACAATTGAACAAATATACAATACACACACACACACACACACACACCTGTATTTGTAAAGACAATGCAGTTTTACATTGATAAAGAAATGGAGAGTTAAAATGGAGATTAGTCTATTGAGAAAATTAAAAACAATATAAGCCAAATGATACACTGTGTGACATTTTGTACTGCAATAAACCACCTGTTGATTCCCCCACCCTTAAAAGACAATATCAAAAGCCACAAAATGAATAATACAAAATAAAAGGGAAATAAAAAAACAAAACAAAAAAACATTACATTAGTTCTGCTGACTTTATTACATACCCAACTAAGCTATGGTGTATTTTTCTTCAATTATAATTAAAAACAATTTTGGCTCTCAGGAAGGTTTAAATGAAGATTCAATTTTCAAAAGGAATTTTAAAAATTTTAAACTAACGGTTTACATTTCGAAATACAAGAGTTTGTGTTGGGATCGCAAAACAGTTTACAGCCCTTTTGTTATGAGTTCACTTGTTTTCCCGTTGGCCTCGTACAAGTCGGGACATGCAGGTGAGATGGGTGTGTTACTACCAACACCAGTGGTAATAATAATAATAATAATAATAATAATAATAATAATTATAATTATAATTATAATTATTATAACAACAACAACAACCCAGGAGGTCCAAGTGATTAGGTTTGTCAGATACCAAAATCCAACAACCACACCCCTATTATTTTAATGCAATGACCAGAGCTCTGATCTTCCTCACTGTTGGCACTGCAAAGGCCGCATTTCTTTTTTACAGCTCTATTGCTACACCCTGTGATAAACTGCCAATCTGTCCAGTGTGTACTCCACCTTTACTCTTTGTGTGATGAAGTAAGAGAATATGGTGGGGGTAGTGTCCAAGAACTCAAGTTTCCCATCATTAAAGTCTTACTTCTGCTTACGGAATGAGAGGCTTGAGTAAAGAAAAATGAAAGCCAAATCACCAGTGGAAAAGTAGCTCATATTTTTGATCTTTAAAACCGTTTATCGTTTAGTGAAACATATTTAATTTATTCAATATTATTTTGGCGATGAGTTGCTGCCTTAAGTCTACTACATTCTCTTAGAACAATGTTCAAGTGTCTGGGTAATGCACAGAAGAGAATGATGGATGGATGGCAACTGGTGTTAATTATCATATATTAACTAGACATCAGAAATAAATCCCTGTTGTTTTGCAATCTATTGTGCATCTAAACAATGTGCTTTTGATGGTATTCATTTTTTAGCAGGGTTTGGCATCATCTCAACTACATGGGCACTAGACGGGAGCTTTCTGAACTCTGTGTAAAAAAGGGTTGGCTCTAAAATGAATAAATATGAATAACTAATTTTTGTCAAAGAACATGAAACAATTAGGTCTATAAATTCACAAAAATATAATCCAAAAAGGATTAAACTTAGATTTACAATATCAAATCAAAGCTTTCTGGGCATTTAAACTACACTAAACTTAAAAGCACTACAATAACTGATCTCAAGAAAACAAACAAAAAAAATCTCTTTACCTGGTCAACATGATTGGCATCTCCAGTTGGCCAGCGATGCTTACTGGGTGGGCAACCACCAAGCTGCTCTCCAGGCTGCCTCTGGAAGAAGTATCCAACTGTGGCATCATCCTGAGACCTTCCGCTCAGCAGGGGCTGTGGAGTACCTGGGGTGGGGTTAGGACCCCTGTCCATGCCTTGTAAAAGTGGGCCTCCCGGAGCTGGTCCAGATCCCCCAACTGCGGCCAGGGGTCCTCCACCGTGAACTCTAACACCTCCAGTTTCAGGAGCACCATTTGCATGCAGCATCCCACCTCTTGTCTCCTGCCAGGCCACGTCATTCATACCTAGGATGCTGCATGGAATGCTCATTCCACGGGAAAGCCTAAACACAACATAATATCATGACTTAGGAAGTGAAATTTAGACAACAGGTTGATATTTTGTTGACATATGACAGAGAGCTCTTTGTCTTGCCCTTCATAAAACATAGTTAAATTGGTAGTCAATTTAGCAAACACCAAAACATGACATTTACTGCCTCTTAATAGCCTTTAAATTATGGCATTTGAAAGTTATAATACGCCTCCTTCGGGTAACCCTCTGCGCTGGGTACTCCGTGAGCCTGCAAACTTTAGGAAGAGTCGGAAACCGTAATTGATATGTTGTAAAACTCAATTTCCTTCGCCGGGAAAGGAACATAGTTATGAATTGCGTGGCTTCTTCTCCAGATTTCGATACGTTGTTCGCTCAACAACTGGTCATTCACGCTACAGTTCTAATTTATGGTTAATCACGCTAATAACAAATAAGTCAATAGCACGGATGTTGACGGCCTGCATTCCCAGAATGCTAGCTAGGTAACGTTAGCTTAGTGTTAGATTGTAATTATATATCAAATGTAAAGCCAACAGAAATGTAGATGCTACTGAAGAAAAAACATGTCAATGCAGACGCCCAGTGCTGCCAATTTTACATGGGAACGTGTAATTGTGATTTTGAATACATTTTAGCTTTAAACTGGCTACAACAGCAGCTAACTATTGGTCATTGTAGCAAACCGACGTGAAAGCCTTTCGGCAAGTTAGCTAACGTTAGCTAACCTAGCACGCCAGTCCGCTGACAATTAGAGACTCAAATTAAATTTTGTGACTGATTATGTAAGGAAATTATTTTAAAATGTAGCGCTATATCCTTGTTGGGTATAAAATAATTTTCACTAATAACAAGTGAGCATGTTTAGTGTTAGCTATTGCTAACGTTATTAGACTGTAGTGAGCGTTAGCAATGTTCTTAGCGTGCTAAGTAGCTAAGGCTAGCGTTAACCACAACGGCCTGCTGTTTATTATCGGTTAGTTATACTAGTCTCGCGAATAACCACAGGTTAATCATAAAATCAACGAGTTACCGTTTCACACAGAAAACGCGCTATTTTCCGGACTCGCAATGCCACAGTCGCTGTGTGCAGCAAGCCAAAAAACAGTAGACAAACGTAGCTAGCTGAAGCTAGCACACGCCAATTGCCAAGTTGCTGTTGTATGAGCTAAAACATTAACCAAACACACAGCGGCTAAACAACATGGCCCCCCTTCAAGTTCCAAACAGAGGGGCCTTAACCGCTAAACAAAAGGGGAAATACTCACACCGCGGCACTCGAATTGAACGCGGTCGCTTCTCACAGCCTTCGCTTTCGATCCGAACTAATAAACGCGGATACTCACGCGTTGTCGTAACGATAGGATCCCTGCTTGTTGCACGCCGTCAAGCCGATTCGATATTGTTTAGTTTCCTTGGAGAGAGCGGTGATTTAGCAAGGCTACAGTCAAAGCTAAGTGTTTGCCTACGCTAGTGCCCCCTCCCTGTAAATAGCGTGAACTACGTAGACATGCGTACAACAATGTCCGTGTGAATTTGCCGTCCCGACATACCGCTTGTAGAACAAAACGAAACACATCTGCTTCACCTTTTAGCAACATGTTATACAATAAATTAGCAACGTATCATGCTACATAATACTGCTGCTGGATAACCGGAGAAATATGTCAGATTTGTTTGAATGCGTGTATTTGGGATATTGCTCCATTTATTTTGTGAACAATGTTGTCTGAGCAACAGAAATAACAGTGTTTCGGGTGTGTTCCAATGACACGACTTTCCTAACTGCTTTAAACGGGAATTACAAATGATGTCGCGTAATCCACCGTCATGCAGTTAAATTTGGCAGATTTTGGCTGGTCCTGGGTCGGGTGGGCCCTCGTGGTCCGTGACCCTCCTCTACATATGAAACCGCATCAGACCCAATCACCTCTTGCATTTCAAGCTATGAGCTCACTTCCCGTTTTCCGATTGGATTGCTATATTTAGGAAACCACCCAGCGCTTTATAAAGAGACCGCACTGTTAACTGCTAAAGGTTTTGAAGACGGGCTCGACTTTCGGGGCCAGTTAGTCCTGTTCCGTCTAGATTGTCCAAGAAGCGGCAGCGGACACTCACTACGGGCGCGTCCGTGTTTCTGATGGTACGGCGCGTTTGAGAGAGACCCAGGAAAAGGCACAAATGGCAGACATACGCAAGAAACTCGTCGTTGTGGGGGACGGCGCATGTGGGAAAACATGTCTGCTGATTGTCTTCAGCAAAGACGACTTTCCCGAAGTCTACGTCCCGACTGTTTTCGAGACCTATGTGGCGGACATAGAGGTGGACAACAGGCAAGTCCAGCTGGCTTTGTGGGACACGGCTGGACAGGAAGACTACGACCGGCTGCGCCCCCTCTCGTATCCGGACACCGATGTGATCTTGATGTGCTTCTCCGTGGACAGCCCGGACTCACTGGAAAACATCCCCGAAAAGTGGGTCCCCGAAGTCAAACACTTTTGCCCGAATGTGCCCATCATACTGGTGGCCAACAAGAAGGACCTGCGCAACGACGAAAGCGTCAGGAAAGAGCTGTCCCGAGTGAAGCTGGAGCCAGTGAAGACGGAGGACGGCCGGGCCATGGCGGCGCGCATTGGCGCTTTTGACTATTTGGAGTGTTCTGCCAAAACTAAGGAGGGGATCTGGGAAGTGTTCGAGACTGCAACACGGGCGGCCCTGCAGAAACCCGCTACACCTCCAGTTTGCTGTTGGAAGTGCTGCGTCCTGATGTGAATCGACTCTGTCGAGCCATGACGCGCAGACGCTCCCACCGCTGCTGGGATGGGAAGTCTCTGGACTTGCCTGAACGTGTAAGGGCCGTGGCCAGTTGGGCTGCTCCCTCGTAATCAGACGACCTTGGCTGAACCAAAACCAATGACTGTGAACGAACTTGACGATCATCTAATCGTGTGTGTGTGTGTGTGTGGGTGTGTGTGAGGGGGCACTGGTTACAGCGTGGTCTTTGTGGGTCATATGGTCCCGGTCTGACTCATGGAGGGGTAAAACTTCCTGTGCTATGGGCTGGGCCCTCCCAAAGGCCTGCTCTCGAGCCAAGGTTTCAGTTGCTCACTTTTTGTGTTTCAAAGTGTTTGCATATAGGCTAATGCCTTACTGCTGATGATTTACTTTGTAATAAGCAAAGCAGTAAAAATTGCACTTTTTATTTATGTCTGTTTTGTAATGTACAATGTCAGTACTACGTTTAATAAATTGCACTGCAAATAGACACTACGGTAATTACAGAATGTAGAATACGGAGAGTTTTATAAAGCACACAAACAAGTGCAAAGATGCCCACGATTGTGTTCTACTAATGTTTTATGCAATTTTACTACAGGACTGGGTTTACAGTTAATGAATCAGTAGTTTCAGCTTCGTTCGTTGGAATGACATCCAAAAAGTTAGGTTTGGACTTCAATGGTAATACATGCCTAATTTAATAGTTAAAATGCAACAAGCCACTTTTCATCACAGGTCTAGACATTACATATAGGCCAGTCTTAAAAGGGCTTACCACATTGTTCAGTAAAGTTTTACAGTCACTAGGTGTTATGAGAAATATTTCTTTATAGGCTTCTAAGCATGCTTCTACTTGTTATGATTGGTCGGTCCTACATTGAGAAATTGGCTAAATAGGTGCATTTCAATTATTACTGCAATGTTAAACATTGTTACCCATGAGTGCAGCCACCAAAAGAGGAACATGTTTTTTTAAGAGGTGTAACTTATTTCTTACACCTATTCATTTGAAGATCGTGTCACCATGTTCCTGTTGGCTGATGTGTCTCATCTGTTGAAATCCCCGTTTGCCAATTTGAAATTACCTTTATGGTTACATTTACAGTGGGTAATATTTCCAAGAGAAGCTTGAACATGTGAGATGTTTTGGCATGTGTGTTTGGTTGTCAAGGAAACACATTTTCTTAAAAAGTGCCATGAATGAGTGGGCTATATCAGAGCTCTGTGAGCCCGTAGCACGGGATTAAGCCATCTGATGGCAATTAAAAAATTTCATGGAAATTGATCAAGTGTCATGTTATTACATGTAACTACAATCCTATAATAATGACACAGACTTAGATAAAAGGGTATCCCTTTGACTGTTAACACCAGACTAAATATAAAAATAAAACGCTGTAAGATGTGTTTATGGCAGTAAAGCAAATTATGACTGGTTGAGAACTAAGACGTTTTCCAAACTTAATGTTTGCTGTTGTGATTAATAATATTTCTGAACTGAATTTATCCAAAGCACCTTTAGCTTTGAAATTAGCAATAGTAATTCACACATTGAGCAAACTGTCCATTCTTGTTAAAAACAATTCAGCTTTAGTGCGATCTGTGTCCACACGGAAGTGTTGTGTAACTGACTTCGTGGCCCTGTTTGTTCGAAGGACAGCTGTGAACAGCAGCTACAGGGAATGTTGCTACACTGAAAATCCATCCTAAAACCCTAATGACTGTACCATGTGTGTTATTCTATTAATTATGATTGAAGAAGAAACATGCAATTTTCCTGTGGTTCAATAAGACACCGTAGTGAGACAGATAAACCAGAGTTTTAAAGAGTATTCTTTACCGATCCAGAGTTACCATGGTGTAAAAGTCACATTCCTGCCTGTCTTCTGTTGCTGGGCTTTTTGCTGACTTCCACAACAGGAATGTGTTGTGCTGGACTGGTTAATTCTCCTACACTGACCCCTCTGATTTTCAGTGTTGTTAGTCTGTTCTCTAATCAGACTGTGTAGTTTTTGTATGTTTTTGACTGCAAGATTGGCGTCATATAGAAGACTGATAAAAATTATGCTCTTTCAATCTGTTTGTTTGAATTTCTCTTATCATGGTCAAACTTTTGTAATTACATCATGCTTTCTCGGTGTGAATGGTAGACCGCAAACAGCGGACATATTTCTTTGTCAGGAAAAGCTACGTGGAATGTAAGGGAACACATTGTACTGTTCTGGGAAAGTCAATTAAAATCAGTGTGTGTCACAACCTCTGCTTTTCCACTCTTCTGACTCATTTTCTCAGGAAGGAAAAAACAACTGGATCAGTTGAAATTGTTTTCAACATGGCTAAAGTAAAATGACATTTATATTTATCAGCAACAACAATAACACCAACCTGGTGGTCTTAGTATAATAACATGTTTTTTGTACACGGTTTTTAATATTATGAATTAATTAATGCTGAGTTAACAACCTGTCAGCACATGAAGGGTTTACAATCAGTTCTACCTTTACCAACAGTGAACTTTGACCCTTATTTTTTATGAATTACTCTACATGCTTTGCCATAATTAGCTGTTGTTTAAAATAAGTTGTTTTTTTGTTGAAATGCTTTTACTTAGTTTAATTTTACTTAAGTAAAAAATTTAAAGTGGTACACATAGGGCAGATTCTTTTTTTAAATTTTTTTATTTGAGTGCAGTTTATGTATTTCCCCCACCTCTGCACACAGTGTATCACATGTTGCTATGTTTAGAGCTGTGAAGTTACAGTTTGTTCACAGCGACTACATCTGTTAATGTTGTGACTAGTCAGTTGGTACATTTTGTGAATTCCAACAAACCTCACATTACAACAAACCTCACATTACATATAGACAAAATGCACGTAAGCAAGTCAGGACTTTTCTTATTTGCTAATTATCATACTGTAAGTAATAGAGCAGAACCTGCAGATTTAGTCTTTTGTATATATTTATGTGTGTGTGTGTGTGTGTATATATATATATATATATATATATATATATATATATATATATATATATATATATATATATATATATATATATATATATATATATATATATATATATATATATATATATATATATATATATATATATATATATATATAGTTTGCAGGCGCTTGCCCGAGACAAACTGATAGACTTCATAAAAAGGGGCGTTTGAAGTAATTTGAATTTACAACAATTATTAGGCAATGTTTACTGTTAAGAATAATAAAAATTAGGAGTCTACAGTGGTCCTGTGGGGTTGTGAGTACAGCAGTGACTTGAGCTAAATGCTGATGGCAGCATACTTAACGTACAAACATTTGTTAATTAATAAACAAAAAATACATATTAATGAGAATGTCACTGGTTTTGCAAGTGAACCAATTCAAGTTGACCTCATGATGGCACTAGAGGAAAAGTAATATAAAGAGAGTAAATGACATTTATCTATCATATAGCAAATATGTCTGTACTAAATTTTATCCCAATCTATATGTCTACATCAATTTTACTAGTGAACACTTGGCCAGTTGAAGAATATAAATGAAAAGTCAGACAATCACTGAAGTTAATGAGATTTATCCACTGGATTTATCCCCTGGACTCTACAGTTAAAATCTTTTTCAAATTCCACAGCTACAAAACTGGAAATCCTGAAATGGTTTTCTGCTATTATGTCTTTTATAATGCACCATTACACTATACACTCAGATAAAAAAGATGAAATTTGAACAATTATGTACTACAGTTTATATTTGTACGTAAATTGTAGAGAACTACACACAATTTATATGCAGTAAAAACAGTTTTTATTGAATCCAACCATATATTAAATACAAGACATAAGCACAATAGAGTCACAACTGAGAATCTGCTATGAAATAGTAAAAACAATTAATATAATGAAAAGCATATTTGAAACAGACAACACCTGTAAGCACACAGTTTTGTATTTGTTTAATAGAACATGTTCACTACTGTCTGGATGGTTACAAAATAGATGCAGTTGATACAGACACTGACATAGATTTGTTTTCTACGGTCAATTAGTTGAATTTGGCAGCAAACGGTAAAGGAATGTCAACTTCCACCTGTCTCTCACTTACTCTCACAAACTGTTTAACATTTTTTCTTGTCTCCTTGAAGGTTTTAATGACGTTGTTGTGAAATGCATTAACACGTTTTACCAATGCATCAATCCAGGACTGGAAATCAGCTTGAAGCTGCTCGCTTGACATGTCAGACAAAATATTCTGAAGTTTAGCTCTCACTGATTTTAGATACTCTAAAACAATCCTGCAAGTCTCCCGGGCTTGCTTGGTAACATCAGCAATGACAGGGGAGTTGATGAAATCATTGTACACTTCAGTCACAAAGGTGGACAGCTTCTCTACATTCTGAGATTTTAGGGTTTGGAGAAATCTCTCACTTTGTTCAATGGTAAACTGCATCAACGCTGATAAGGTCTTCATTATGTCTTCAACCTTTAGATCTCCTAGTTTCCTAACAGTGACTATCACTTGGTCCTGTAATTTCTTGAGAGCTACAAACAAATCATCAAGAATTTCTTTTCCGGTGACAATGTGGTTTGAGCCAGGAAGGCTAAATTCAGTGGCCTCAATATGTTCAAGGACAGTTTTAAACATGGAAGCAAAGTACTCTGGAATCTTTTGAATAGCCTCCTCAGATACATCAGCAACAAAAGCATTATATTTATGGTAGATCTCCACCCCAGATAGCCTCTGTTCATACCCCGGGATCTGGAACTTTGTCTCTCTCAGGAATTTAACAACAGCAACAAAAACAATTTCCATTTTCTTTTTGTACTCTTTTAGAATCAAAATAGTTTTATCTGTGGCAGCTATCATGACATTAGATTGACTTGCTGCTACTAAGTTCACAAAAGCCATGTCGAAAATCTCGCTAGCCTGTTCTCTAGCCTTTTCAACGCAAATCTGGAAGATTCTAGCTTGTCTGGAGATTTTGTCATATATCATACTAGCGGGATCAGATACCATTTCTATGACTGTGGGCACCTGTTTCTTCAGTCCCAGCATCACCTCATATGGCATCTCCATATTCCAGGTTGTCTGAATATTTAGCTTCTCAGAGTTTACCACAGACATCTTCAAACCCAAGATATCAACGTCTGTTGTTGGCTCAGACTGTGGAAAAAAGAAAACATGAAACAAAAATGTTACAAAAATATAAAACCCCCATTTGTTCTAAAATCCCAATCATAGGTTATTTATTTTCTTACCGGATAACGACCATAGAGTCTTGCGTTCACTACTGCTGGTTGCTTAGTCTGCATCTGAACTGCAATAAATCCTGCATGTGGAGTGGACATAGAGAGAACAAGACCTTCCTCTGGATTTCCAGTAATCTCCTGGTAGATTTCCATTGTCATGTCAGGTAGATTGACTTTTGCTGAATTGGTGATGGAGGTATCGACCTTTTCATAACCTAATGCAAAGGTGCTGTCATGGTTTCCCTCTACCAGTAAATGTTTTAAAGACAGGACAGAGGCCATTTTAAATCCGTCGGCTGTGTTCACATTAGTGTTGCCCCGAATCTTTCCATTCAGAATCTCAAATTCAGAGGATGAGGAAGCATCAAGTTTCATCGCAATGCCATCCTGGTTGAGGAGGCTGGCATTAGTTTTGAGTGTGATCATTGCAGTTTTCATGGAGAACTCATAAGTCAGATCACCCATCAGTGGGATCTTGATGCTCTGAACGTTTGGTAGAGTGATTTTTGGGAGAGTTAGCGTGTTAAGAGCAGATGGAACATGCATAGTAGGCACTGTGATGAGATTGACGTCAGGAATGGGAATGGTGAATGTAGACATCTCAACATCCATGAATGGAACTTTATAGGAAGGTACTGTAATGGTTTTGGGCAACTCAATGCTGTATTTATCATATTCTGCTTTTGCTTTGCTGTAAGATGTGGCGAGGATGGAAGCAGCCTTATCTTTGCCGATGAGCATTTTCTTATGCAGAGTCTTGAAGTTAGTATTAATAGCATTGACGACTGGCTCCACGTTGATGTCAATGTTTATCACCTCAGGGTTTTTCATGTATTTTAGCTTGGAGTTAGGTCAAATGTCTGCTGAGTTGTGATTAGGAGGTAGCTCAGGCCAGTATCTTCCCACAGAGAGAAGGCTTCCACTCTTGGTGTCATCATATGAACAAATGGCACAGTTATTTCAGGAATGGTGATTGGTTGCTTCAGGACATCAAGATTTGCTTCTCCATTAATCTGGGAAAATATGTTAATTTCTCCATTGCCATTATCCATGCTAAAGTAATGTGAGTATTTGTACTGGTTGAATCTAGCCAGGCCTGTCCAACTGTACTGCTGAACTCTGGAGTTAAGAGTGAGAGCGATGTCATTCTGAAGATCTATCTTTGCAAACAGCTTGAATGGAAGAGCAACCTTGGCATTTCCTTTGTTTTTGGTGTCGAATATAAACTCACTGGGTGAGACCAAAGCAAGGACAGAGCTTGAGTGAATTCCCTCAACCAGTCCAACCAGCTCTGCAGTGTGAGAGGCAGTTAAATCAAATTGCATGTCTTCAACTTTAGCCTGGAGCTTGACTACTGCCTTGCTGGCCTTCATGAAAGGTGTATCTGTCTCAACTGTTGCATCAATAATTATGTGCCGGAAGATGCACAATTCAGCAACCACACGTTGATTCATTTTGAACTGGCTGCTACCAGTTTCTCCAGTCAAAGTTATTTTAGCTGTGTGAAGATCCATGACCAGTTCCATGGAACTCTTGTGGGTTGCCTGATCTGAGATATCCTGAATTGCATATTTTTCATTGGCCATATTGTTAAAGGTCAGCTGGGCAGTGCCATCCTCAAGCGAGAAAACTGTGTTTTGTTCCACTGATGTTTCACTAAAGATGTTGTAGGACGGCAAGTTGAGGGTATGTTTAAAGCCAGTCTCTACACTGGCAGAAATGCCATTCTCTGAGGCAAAAAATGCTTTGTTTGAAAGCTCTGCCAAATAAGGCTCAGTTGTGACCTTAGCTGTAGTATCAGCAGAAGCCTGAGCAGACAGACCATAGAATGTCATTGTTCCGTTGTGATCCAATGTAAAAAATAACTGTTCAAATTTAATGTTTTCAGAGATGGACAGTCGACTCATCTTGGGTGCAGCAAAATGTGCACTGGCATCCACATTATAGTTAAGGACCCTCAGAGTTGATGTTGCCTTTGAGTTGAGATTCATTTTGAACTCTGGTGTGATTGATAAAGTTGTTGTGTTTGTCAGGTCAGCAGTGGTCCTGAGATTGTAAAAGGGTGAGGCAACTCTGAACTCGCTGTAGAGTTTTCCAAAGCAGGGGATCTTGCTCATATCTGCCACTTTCTCCTTCAGCTCCACAATGTATGAGTCATAATCAAAAGACTGGATTTTCTGGATCATTCCCATGAAATACTCACTTATGTCTTCAACAAGTTGTTTGAAGTCAAAGGAATACAGTTCATTCATAAGCTCCTGAATAGGTTCTGTTGCTTTTTGGAGCAAAGTTTGGATGTCAATTGACTTGAAGGCAGCAAATGCAGACTGAATCTTTTCCCTCACCTGATACTGCTTCATGATTTCAATAACCTCATCCATGATGGCTCCAATGATCTCTTCAATCTCATAGCTGGAGAGGAGCTCTTCTATTTTGGCATACATTTCACTGACCTTGTATGGAATGTTATGTTTCATGATCCAGGCTAGGACTGTCTCCTTGACAGAGTTCAGCACATTCATGATTTTGTCAGTTGGGAACTTGGCTGTCAGGTTTTTCAATGTAGTTTCCGCTGAGCTAATAAACTCTCTCAAGTATTGCAGAAAAAGGTTGAAGTCAAAGTTCTCAATGACCTTTTTCAGTTCTGACACTTTGTTCTGAAATGTAGCACTGATCTCATATTTATTGTTCATGTCTGAAAGCAGCTCAATGCTGTAGTCCATCAGCTCTGTCATGGTGGTCTTTACATGTTCAATGACTGCAGGCAGATGTTCAGAGAATGGGATCTGTATAGCGTGACTATCGCTGCTCTTGTCGTATTTCACGAATCCAGATATGGTGTAATCTTCTATTTTATCACTGAAGAGAGAAGTGGAGACTGCTCCTGCCATCTCAACTCCCAGTCTCTCTGCATTGTTGTAGGTACTCATTTTTTGAACAAAAGTGTGCTCATTTACTTTGGATTTCATCTGCAGTGTTACACTTTGTTCTTGTAGGTTCAGTATGCTGTTAAACTTGTTCTCCATATTGGTCTTAATAGTTTGTGTGTTTTCCAGTTCATGAGTGGTGGAGGCTCTGTACTCAAATGAATGTGTGAACAGCAGGGGTTCAGCTTTCAAGAGGAATTTACTATATAGTTCACCACTCTGCTGTCCATAGAGATACACTCCCCCATCTGAGTTGAAAATGGCATCGATGTTCAGAGTAAAAGGAGCAGCAATACTTTTGACTGTGCTGTCCAAGCGAAGAGATGGCGAGTTGAAGTTAACAACATTGTTGAACTTCATGGTTAGACCAGCAACTTCCATATCAGTGGTATGTGTCATGTGAGATCCTAGGAGTTTGCCATTGGTATTGCACTTTGCAGATAAGACCATCTCAACAATCTTGATTTCATAAGTGTGCTTGAGCTCTTCCTCTGAGAAGACCCCCATCATTGTTCCAGTCAGCTCCATGTTGTAGGGTTCTGCTTTAAACTGGGCATCATTAACAAAGTTAATCTCCATGATCTTTAGGTTATTTTTCACAATCATTGAGGCAATAAAATTCTCAATATTAACTGTAATGTCATGCATGTATGAGTTCCTCCTGTCCAGAACATTGTCAGTCTTGGATTGGAGAGTAAAAGATCTTGGTGTAAGAGACAGTGAGTTGGCATTTTCAGTCCTCATCTCATTGAAAGATCCCACCACATTGTTGGAGAAGATCAAACCATCTTCATTTACTCTGAGGTTTATTCTGTTCCTAGTGTTGATGTCAAAGAGGTTGCCTTTAAAGATGCCATTGAGATAGACTTCTGAGATTGCAATCTTTCCCTCAACCCTGAGCTCGGCCTTGTTCTCCTTAATGCCTCCCTTGGTGGTGAGAGACATGGTGGCACCGGAGGTGTCAACTCCCCCATGGAAAACATTCTCAAAAGTCAGTGGACTGTGCTGAGCAGTTGTTGTACAGCTGGTGGTCAGGCCATCCATGTTCAGGGTTAGGGTTGCCTTGTGAGAGGCAAGGCTTGAAAAGATGTTTATAGAGGCATCAGTGTTGACCTCCAAACCAGTGGGGTTCACTGACCCAGTGACCAAAGAGTAGGCGCGATTTACTGTATCATCAGCTCGATTCTCTATCCTGAGACTGGCCTGTTCTGCAGAGGCAGAGAACACCGTCTGGCTACGAAGCATTCTCTCTTCAGCCTTGGTCATAAAATCAGACTGGATGGTGAGCTTGACATCTTTGTAGCTTAGGCTCATTTTGGTGGTGTGTTCAATAGGCTCACTGTTTATGCTGGTGCTGGTCTCAAGCAGAAGTTCTTCATTAGCATATGATGCTTGAAGATTGTTCCTGAGATTCAGGATTTCAGAGGTCACCTGCAATGTACTCTCTACTCTTGCTTCTTTCTTCAATGGCACCAAAGAGAAGGTGTGGAGGTAAGTGGTGCTAGCAGTCATGGGTCCAAGAGAAACACTTCCATCTGTTTTAATATCTCCAGACAGCATGTTTAAGCCTAGGTTGTACTGGGTTGTAACAGTCAGAGAGGTGTCCAGACCCAGAGGGCTGAGAGCATAGATGTTGTACGTTCCGTTTGTTAGTATATTGTCTGTTACAGCCACGGTTTCCATGAGATTTAATCCTGTGTTCATAAGCATGTGTTTCACGGAGCTTTCAATGCTGAATTTGATAGTTTTCTCTGCTGTGTCACTGATTTTTGTAGCTCCTACAAAACAGACAAATCAACAACATATTAATTAGTATAAACAGATATGGTGTTTCTGTTATATTAAATAACAATTTTATAATTTATAAATAATTTATTTTTTAAACATAATTTGTAGACTAAAAATAAAATTACCCTCAGATGAGAAGGACAGAAGTGTGATTGGGCTGTCAGCCATGACACTGAACTCGGCCAGGTAACTAGACGACTCTGCAGTGTTGTTGCCACCAGACACTGTTGCCTCCCAGTTATAATAGTTGCTTTTGACCTTGGCAGATACTTCCAACATGCCCATCAGAGGCAGGGTGAGATCATATTCAGAAGGGATGGTGAAAGTGGAGATGTAAATCTGCTGTGAAGCAAAGTCCATGCCAATTTGAGGCACGGTAAGCCGTGGGGTGGTGACCATTTCAGGTATCATTAGTTCTTCAGATGTTTTGCCTCCAAGAGGCAGAGGGATACTGATGGCCCAACGTTCCTGATTGAACTGGTATCTGAATGTGCTTTCACTATGGAAATTGTGAAATCAAACATTTGTTGAAATAGATATTTAACAAGATTAAATGTTTATTTTATAAATTAATCAGTATAAAGTAATTTTCTTAAAATTCATATGAAAACTAATATAGATTCTTATTAAGTTCATAGAACATGTGTTACACTTACAGGTCCATAAATAGCTTTTCAGGCATGGAGGGCATTTCCACCTCTGCTATACTATTCCTCAAAGTCTCAACATAGGGAACATCAGTTGTGATCTTGTCCATCCAGATATTGCTGGCCTGATGGAAAAACATCACATTCTTATACTTTAGTCCAGAAAAACTAAAACCACAACAAGATCTTTGAAAATGGTTATTTTTTTCACCTCAGCTGCCTTTTTGAAGATATGACGGAGTTTCATGTCAGTCTTAACAACCTGGTGGTCCATGACATCCTCCACAAAGTTCCCGAGCCAGGCTTGGAGAGCTTCAGTGTAAGGCACCAACATCTTAGTTCCAGCATTGGCCTTGGATGTAATCTGAACCTCTGCCTGTTCTTCACCTGAGATATAAAGGCATTTAGAGAAATCATTTTATATTTGAACTCTGTTAGATTGTAAAATTATTCATTGTTGAAGTTTAGTCTAGTTTGCTAGCAATTTTTTGAACAGCATACCATATTTGAATGTGATTGCCTGAGTGGCATTGGTCTCAAGGAGCTTGACTTCACTTTTGATCTCCATGGTGAGTCCATCAGCTTTGTTCATGGTGGCAGTAATCGCAGCATCAGTCTGGAGTGAGGGGACTAAGAGCTGAACTTGCAGCATGCTATTAGTCATGGCCTGAAGCCTGTAAGAAAAATAGTTTATAAAAAAGTGAAGGTTGACAAAAATCAGTTTTATAGCATACATTGGTATATAGACTATTGTTTCTATAGTTTCTTGCTTTAAGTAAGACCCATTGTTAACATAGTGGCCGGGTTTACTCACTTGGCACGACCAATCAGAGAGAGCTGGACCACATTCTTGTTGGAGATTTCAAAGGTAATGGATTTGCCTCTAGCATTGTTGTCAGTCATGCCAACCTTGACACCAGCCTCAACATCAAAGTCAGGTATCTGGATTTGGGTGGTGAAGACATTCCTGTTCCTGTTGTATTTCATGGTTGCCGAGGCCTCAGTGGACTGGGCCCCTAAAGTCAGAGTTAGAAAAACAATAACTTCCTGTATACTTTACTAAATGAAGAACTGTCCTAAAGGAAACAAAAGATTTATTATTTTACTAAATATGATGACCATACCTTCAGCTTTAAGGGTCAACTTCAAAGAATCAACCTTTTGGCGGCCATCTTTTCCTTCACTCAGAAGCTTATAGGCGATGGTGGCTGTGTACTCAGAGACCTCTTCAGTTGGCTCAATGTCCAAAGCAAACCTGGCAAAATTATGAAAGGAATTAGTGTTTATATATAAAGTTTTTTTGATGTTTTATTGTGTATCCTAAACTATAAGAACAATTCTTATACAGGATCAAAGCAGGACTGAACAGAGATTTTTTTGTTAAGATTTCAAACACCACATACAAGGTCTTTTTCTTTTTAGCATAGTTGCCGTGCCATGATATCATACTTGAGTGTGGTGCTGTTTTTTCCATTCAGACCTTTATTGAAGACATTTTTAACAAATTTTTGAACAATTTTTAGCTAACTTAATGATAATTATTCATATCGGTGATATTAAAATGCAAAAATAAGGATTATTCAAAGATGAACTTACGCAGTCTCGCCATTCAAGGGGAAGTAAGGAACAGCAGCCTTGTCACCAATATCAGCTCTAAGTACTTTGGTGCAGTATTTGACTCCAGTGAAGAGAGGCCTGCAGTTTGTTCCAGCTTCTGTGTGTGGGATCAATGTAGCCTGGCCAGCACCCACAATCAGGACTTTATTGCTATTTCAAATAAAGAATCAAAATTAGATTAGATTAAATACGAATTGGGATTTGCATTTGTCAAAAAGAAATGAAACATCCTTCAAGGGTATAAGAAAATAAGGTTTGTAGTGACTGACAAACGCCCCAAAAAAACCAATTTAACAATTACCTAACACTCAAGAGCTTTGTGGAGCTCTGTGGGGCAGGGATGGAAAGCTTGACTTGGTTCTGCTCCATGGTGATCTTTGCATTAAATTTGCTCTCATGGTAGATGTTGGTATGCATCTCAACAGTGGACACAACAAATTCAGGAAAATGGACTCCCATCTCAGTCACAAACTCAACTCCAACTGAGGGCATGAACAACAGCTCTTTCTGTAAGCAAAAATGGATTACAGGATATGAAATAGGTTGTCATCAGAAAATATAAAAGTACAGCTGCATCTCAAACCCAGAAAAAATTCACTCAACAACAGATTATTCAGATTTGTTGATTATTATTATCATACCATCCAACTTTTTTTGACCTAAAGCCTGAAGGAAACAAAAAACAGAATATTTACCATGTCTGGAGCAATGCTAATGCCTCCCTTCGCTCCAGGAGTAAAGGTACCAGAAAGGCCAAATTTAAGAGGCAAACCAGATGCCGTTGACAAGATGAATTTGTTGTCCATGAAGATGTAATGGGCAAAAATCTCATTTTCAGTGCTGGACAACAGCTTAGCCACCTGATAAAAAGGATCAACAGTCAATATAAATTGAATCTTGCTGTAGAAAACAAAGAGTTGTAATTTATTTAACAAGCATTGTACTAAAGGGATGACAGGAGCATAGAGCAGTACCTTGGAAGGAATGATCTTCATCAACATCTCTGCATACATCATTGCATTGTCAGCAAAAGACTTCAGTTCATTGCCCTTGATGTAGCCGAGCTCTTCTCCCATAATTCTCAGGTAGGCCATGGCCTCTGGGGACTCTTGACTCTGCAGTTCTTTTACTAGCTTGTTGAAGTTTTGCAAAATGTCTTTCACAAGATTTTTGGAGACCTTCAGAAAGAATGTCACTCTGTTAGTTGGGGTGGTTTAAGTGGAAATGATTAAATATCTACACAAAAATAAAAGAACAAAAAAAGTACTTAAACATTTACCTCCTGTCCTTCTGGCTTCAGGGGAGCAACCCAGTTCCTCAGAACATCTTTGATTTTTGGTGGCATCTTGTCTTCAGCCCAGTACAGGGCCTTGGACACACTGTCAGGGAAGAACCCATTTTTCCCAAACAGAGCATCAATAGTTGGTTCAAAGCCTTTTCCTTCCATGCCAACCTGCCAATAAAATAAAACCATTAGATTAAATTCAGTTGGTTTTGCAGTTTAAGTTGGTATCTGGGCAGAAATAATTATGATAGGTGTTAATTTCAGTGGGTGGGGTTGGCCAAATTTACAAAAAAGAGTTGAGCCAAAAACTGTACAGCTCACTGTAAGTATAGTTTCCTGCTGTTCAAAATATATCTTACTGTTTCCAATAACTGTAAAAGTTTGAAACTGTAATAAATTACTAACTAATAAGGCCTACAGTACCTCCCAAATGTCCATGTTGAAGCCAAAGGCGTTCAGAGTAGTTTCCAGCAAGACCTCCCTGGGCAACTGACTACTGGGATCAAATATGATGTTGCTCTGAAAGCCAGGATGAAGGCTGTCAGGTCCCGCACCCAGTTTGTAGTTGCGAGACTTTGTGGCATAGTTATAGTGTGTGGTGACATCAATGTCTTGAAGAGAATCGCTTAACTTTCTGGCGAGCCTAAAACAAAATGTAAAACAATTAGCTGAATACGAAATTTGTTCAATGCAGTATTTTCTTTGAAAAATGCAAAAAAAGGTACTATCACTTAAAACATGCTTCATTCTTACTCCTGGGTCTCCGAGTAGGTGGAAGAAATTATATTGTAGATGTGTGAGGTTACAAAGGCCTTGATCTGCATGTTCTGCTCCTGCGTGAGGAGTTTTTTCACCATCTCAATGTCGCTGTCCTGTGGATTTCTCATCAGGATTAAGTAAGCTGCCAGTCGCTTCTGTACAGCACCCTTGGGGTACTGGCTGACCCTCTGAAGATTAGAGCGAACCTAGGTAGAAAAACAACAACAGGCACTTACTTTTACTTTAATAATTACTTTATTTAACTGGGACAGTATTTCTCGGTGACTAAAACGTTACATACCTCATCTGTCACAGTCATGCGTCTGAAAGCCTGGATGGCAGCCAGCTGCACTGACAGTGTGGTCGCAGGTTGTCTCATACACTTAATAAGAGTGGTCTTTATAGCAGGGTTAGCAGCCTCCATTGCATCTCCCATGTTACCAACAACCTGGATGGAAAAGCACAGAAAGTTTGAAAAAAGAAAAAGGAAATTAAAGAGGGTCATAAAGTTACTTATTGAGGTGCATCAGAGCTGTGTTGGTCATTTACCCTCAAGGTCAGGAAGGTCAGCTCTTTCTCCCCAGCACAGTCTGGTCCCAGAAGTGAACTTATGAACTCAGAGACATCAGTGATCTCAGGGGTGAGTCCATTAGCCTTGTACAGTCTAGTGGCAAAGATAGACATTCAAAGTTAGGTGACCAGAAACTAGCAGTCACTGCTAAAGCATTACTGAAGAGTTTTATCTGATAAAAAATTAAAATGTGGGACAGCTTACTTCCTGACTGCGTTGCTCAGGGCATACATGATGGGTTTGCTCTGCTTGTACTGAGCCATTGCCAGAATGTCATTCACCATGAGGCTTGAGGGGTCGTGCAACAGTCCCATGGCGTAGACAGCAGCATCAACCTCGAGAGCACCTTCGTCAAAGGTCCTGAGAACCTTCAGCATGGCACTAGTGCACTCAGAGGTACCACACTGAAGCAGAGCTTGCCATGTCAGAGAGCTGGACATTTCCATCATCTCAACAACAGCAGATCCCAGGACATCATTCTTTAAACCACGCAGCTCGGACACCAGTTTGTGGAAGAGACCGGCACGCTCCTCACCCTTAGTGGTCTGTGACAGGGTGTTCAGCTGCTGCATTGTGGCAATGACAGCATCCTTGGTCTGCACAGGGGATTTGTCAGCAGCAATATCCATGGGCAAGTACATGATGTTGTCTTCATCTGTGCAGAATTATAACAAACAATAAAAAAGAAAAATGCTAAGAATTTTGACAAATGTGATGTATTGAGCATATTTTCATATTTTGCAATGTTGTCTAAACATGAAATACTCACTGTGATCAAAAATTCTGTCATTGATCTTGGCAGTCTCCCTCAGAGTCAGACTCTGCTTCACTGAAGTAGAAATTCCATATTCATTCCTATACAAATGGAGAATTTTAGAAAATTAGTAAGAACAGGTCATCGTTTCATGTCATTGTCCCAGTTTAAATGTGTTAAATATTTATAGAAATGTGGACAGTTTAGGAGAATGAAATGGAAAAAAATCTGCAATGTGTGTAAATTTTTAGTAAATAGATATTCAAGCGAAATATAAAACCCTTTATACTAATAAAACCGAGTTTAAAAGTCATCCATGAGTAAAGAATTTCCAGTTAGGAAATATGAGTAGGCAGTTAGTGTTCTCCACCCACTCTAGAAATTGATCAATTAAGAAATATAAAAGACTTGAAACTCTAATTATTATTTTATTATTTAACTTTAACTCTTTAACTTTAGGTACTTTATTCTTAAAAAACTTACTGGTGGGAGAGGGGCAAGAAGATGTGTTTCTCTGAGCAGATTCCACTGGTCATGTGCTTTTTCTGATTGTCAAACTTGTAGTTGCAGGTCTGTGTGCTGCTGATCATCTTGGAAAGAGGATTTTTCTAATGGTAGGAAGACATAATAAGCGTTTTGTCAAATAATGAGAACAAACAGTTGCAAATAGTCCATTTCAAGATGTAGGTGTTGCTGTATCTCATACCATGCCAGAGATGAGGGCCAGGGGACTTGTAGCCTGCCAGTGGGGAGTGAACCAACTGCATTTAGAAAGATCCCTGGTGAAAGTCACATCAGTTGGCTCTCTGGAGTTGATGGTGAAGTTGGTGGAGCAGACTCCATGCACAGTGGGCTGAAATTGACGAGAGTGCAACATTAATACTGAGGCACTGGGGGGAAATTAAACACAGCTGTAAACTCTGATGTGTTTTTTTGTTGTTGTTATTTAGCAAGCTCCAGGAATCTGTCAATTTACCCGAAAGATTACCCTCCATCATGAGAGCAGGTGATATCAATAGTGAGATAAACTTATCTAGGACTTTGACCTGCTGTTGAAGATGGTCATGATGAGAACATGATGTTACTGGAGTGGATTTGTCACCTTTGACTGGGGCAGCTTATCTATTCATTGTGCAACTTGTTTATCTTGCATGACTCTTCTCCGAAAGGAAAGTCAAGTTCTACTTTGTAACTCTGGTCATAATTAATTGGTAACTATGTATAAAATAATAATAATAATGCAATAAACAGAAGGGGAGGTACCATTTGTTTGTTCATGTCCTCCTCCACCACAGGCACCATGAGAGCAGAGAAAATTCCTCGCTTGACGTTGAGGATGTTGACGGGCTCATCTTCCTCGGGGTAGAGTTTGACACTAGTCTGCCCTTCAACTGTGATCTTCAAGGGGTTCCTGTTGATGCGGGCAGAAAATTATTTATTGCCTGCCACTCAACATAATGCTGTTAAACTAATAATTTGAGTAAAAAAACAAGCTGAGGAACTGACTTGGCCATGGCAGCTTTGAAAGCATCAGCTCCAGCAGCAGGTTGATACACTGGGTTCCCCTCTGCATCCACATCAGAAACCTCGCTCACAGAGCACTCTGTTGTCCGGAGGATGAAGCTACAGGTCTGGGGCACATCAACCTCAACCTTGGCAGCAGATTAAACAATATCTTTTAATACTACTGCTTCCTATTCAGGGTCACAAGACTGCTGTGTTTGCTATATCGATTGTTGCTGTGAAACATACTTTGCAGGTGACTTTGGGGCCGCTTTTATTGTTGGTAGCTCCATTCACACCATTAAGGGTCTCAGCTTCATAGTTATACACAAACCGTCTGAAGTTCTTGAATCTTTTGGCCACTAAAATGTTTGAAACATCTGTCAGAGCACTGCACTGTAACTGTTTGAAAAACTAATCTGCACAATAAGTAAAACAAAATTATCGATAGACTTTTAAGTACCATACTTTAAATGGAATATAAAACTCATAAACAATATTAGAAAGACCACAACATTGGCAACAAGCAAGCAACTCACAAAAACAAGATTGTGATTGTTCAACACTTCCAACATCTTGCTCTGCAAAAGATGAAAAACACATGTGTGACAATTCCAAAGACTACAACCTACTCTAAACTTTACTTTACTAGATATTTACACTAAGTGTAAATTTTATACTATGTTTACAGTTTTGTGTCATTTAAAAACTATATTCTATCTAAATAGCATCACCAATGTCTCAACAGAGAATAAAATTAATGCATCAGTACTAAAGTTGCTATTACATTTTACAGCAGGAAATTATCAGCTTTAAAACCACCACGTAATAAACATCAACTAACCTTTTACACAAATAAATTTACCCTTAAAATTTAAAATTAAGTCATTTAATTATGCCTGTTTCAATATTAAACTGTAATACTTACGGGCCAGAGTGTATGTGCCCAGCAACAGCAAAAGGCAGAGCTTGACACCCCCCATGATGGGCTTAGTAAAGCTCCAAGAAGCCTTAAGGAGAGTCCTCCTCTTTCTGTGAAGACTAGTCCTTGCGCTTTGCTCTTTTAGCTTTTATAGGTCTCAGTGTTGAAGTATGTGATTACTAGCACTTACGAATGTGTTGCCCCGGTTCCAAAGTCTGAGCAGTCCTTGTGGCAGGCCAAAGGTAAAACCGTTTCACAAACTAAGACTGTCTGTCAGCATTGGGTGTGGGTGGTCTGTGATTACGTTAAATGGCTTCTTCAGCTCTTGTGTTATTATTTGGGGTTCGCTTCCTGAGACATTGTGCTGATCCTGATTCCAAATTAGATAGAAAAATGCACATATTGATGTTTGTCAGGAAAAAAGTCACAGAGATGTTTATCTCAGAAAAACATCTTGTAATCAGACTAAAGTCATATAATAGCTAATATATCCTCAATCAGTAACTTTGATTGCTTGTTTGTAATGCTTAAAGAGCTCACACTAATTTAAGTTTCACTAATGCAAGAGGTCTGTTGAACTAAACTTTTTTTTTAAATATTTGTATGTCATTTCATTGATTTTAATAATTTGTGTCATCTCATTTTATTCTAAATTCTGTGTGTGTTGTTGGCCATGTCAGAGTGATTTCATGCTGAGACTGTTTAGCCAGTTTAGAGAAACTTAAGGTTAAGGGATGTTTAAAGAATTAAACCATTCAAACAAAAGGATCCTAATAAAAAAATATTAGCACGAAGCGACCCTATAGTGTCCATGTAAAGGCCTTTTACAGAAAGTTGAGCAAACCTTTGCCCTGGGATTGTTGAACAACATGAATCATATTGACGCAGAACTGAAACCTGAGTTACCTGCTTCCTTGTTATGTACTGCTTTGTGAACACATTAGAAATTGTCGTAAAGCATTAGCTCTTCTATAACATGCACACACTGAATTTTGTGGCTGTTTTATGTCATACTGATTAATAGATTTGGATTGTTGTGTAATATTGAGTACCATATTTTATTATAGCATAAGAACCATAGGTCTAACCGATTAGATAACAGTAATAATTTCTGCCTTCCATCTAGGTGTGCATGTTCCTTAGCCATGGTATAGTGAGATGTCTAATTGGCATGGAAAAGATTCATCATTAATGTATTTGTTAGACCTGAGTTTTTCTTGTTATGACAAGACAAGATGTCTCCCATATAGGAAGGCTTATTTCAGAAAATGCGCTGAACATTGATGCAGTGCTAGAAAATTACTAATGTGAATTATTGTACATAAGAATTTCCATTACACTAGATTATCTGTAGTGCACAAAGTTTGAGAAAAAAAAACTTTATGACACTATTATTAAACACTATTATTTACTATTACATGATACTATCTGATAGCAGTAGCATATAATAGTAAATATAGTTTTTCTTTAAAATAATGTAAAAATAACATCTTTTAATGCTTTACAGTGCCTTTCACTGCATCTTAAAAAACTTCAATTTAGTCATAGTGTTAATGATGAGAAAGCAAATCTTTTCTTAATAAAACATGGGCACTTAGCACATCACCTTCAATTTGCCTCATTCCCATAATTCTGATGCCATGTTTCCCACTACAACAAAGCCACCTCTTAAGCAATGATCTTTTGCCAAGTTGAGATGCAGCCATATTTATAATTGATGAACAATCGATGCAAATAGGTTTATTTAAACAAGCCTCTAATGAGTAGATCACCTGAGTGAATGCTCCTCAGTGGGATGGATAAAGGACTTCTGACCTTTTGAACAAAGGAGGAAATGAGGTGAAATTCTAGAAGTGCAAAATCCTACAGATTATTTTTAGTATCTAGATAAAACTTTTTGTGCTTCTCCCCAGATACTGTCACAGTTTACTTAATATGAAATATCTGAAGTTTTACATGTGGTAACACTATGATTTTGTGAATACCCTTTTGAGTTGAGCATTTATAGAAAATAATGATAACAGTTTTCATCCGACAGTACAGATTCGGTGACATGTGCAATTTTTTAAAATTAGACGGTATGTTGTTCACCTTTGTTGATTAAAACAATGGCGTATCAGCAGTGGCTGACCTTTCACCCAGTAAAGCAAGTCTGTGAAAGGTGTTTGATCAGGATTACAACAGAACTAAGGCAGCAGAAGATCTTTCCTTCTGTGGGGTTGCTGGGATGTACTCAAGCATTTTCCACTTACCAGGCACACGGTTGACATCAGGAGGAGGGTCACGACATTTGAAACAATCATGGGTCAAAGACATACTTAAACACCAAGGCACAAACCAAAACTACAAACGCAGAAAGAGAAATACAGTATTTGCAACTGCATTTTACACCTTGTCTACATTAAATTGAGCACATGGATCAGTAAACTGTTAGGATAGCAGTGAGAACTCATTAAATCAATCTGGTTCAATAGGTTACACGTGGTGCGACTGTATGACTCCGACAATCCTAAAACTAATTTGGCTGTATTATTTCTGACTTTTGGAACAGATAAATAAAAAATAACAAACTGATAATGAGGAAATTTTAGGAACACTGCTCATGATATAATAAGTGACATTAGGGAATTTAATAAAATAACATTTACATAAATAAAACCTGTAAGAATGAGTTTAGGGTGAGTTTTTGAAGGTAGATCTGATTTGCCGGATAATATTTAGTAACTTGCTTGCAACTCAGACAAGATCAAAAGCATTAGTCATATTTTCAAATCGCTAGCTACAAATATTTGATAACAAACAACAATGAACACATGACTCATAATGATTTACTATATTACACTCGAGATTTGGATCGGAAGTTTAAACTGATCAAAGCATGGCTGTTATTTTTCAAAAAGTTTATTAAAAGGTAAGTAAAACTTAAACAGCATTTATATCTGATTTTGAAAAGAAAAGGCTTAGCTGTAAGTTACAGTAACAACAGGGGAAAGTACCTTAACTCCATTTAATTAATATAATGCTAAAAACATAATTACCAAATTAACCAAATTAGCCAGCCAGCAAGCTAACTCACCTGCTAATGTCCACTCGTGTTGCTTTTGTTTGTCAGACTGTTTGTTCAGTAATAAAAGTTTTCAATCATCTAAATGTATTAATTTGGAGCCAAGGTTACAGTATTTGAACATTTAGCCAGTGTTTTTATCTAAAAGACTATTTTCCTATCCTTACATTAGCATCGTAGCAAGAGAACATATTGGGCCTAGAAACTTTAGAAAGTTTTCCTCACCCACTCATGCAATGTAGGACTAAAAAAACAAATAATATTCAGTGATCAAATGTCATCTTAATTTAAAATAATGACAAGTAGTTACATGTGTGCATTTGAAAAATATAATATAATGGAATATAATATAACCTCAGGAACTACATCCACAACTTCTGCAGTCAATTCTTCGAAAGTTTCTGGACTGTCAGATTCTTAAAAGTTAGTATTTTTGTGTGATGTGGTTATAGTTTAAATTATGTGCAATTATTACAGTTAACAGAGAGTCGAAAAAAGAAACGTTTGGTTTGATTACAGCATTTTCAGAAGCTTTTTGTTACCAGCCCCAACTGAACCTCCTGGAAGAGACGTTTGACTTTGCTGCTCACCTGGCCTGAATCGGCTTGTTTGGCGGATAATATGGCGAGTTATGAAAAGGGCGGAGTGGCCTCACACTGAAGAAGCTGCTCGGGTAAGTAGTGAAACATTTCCAACTAAGAGAAAGCAGGTGTAGGTGGGAGAAATATTTGCATGAAAAAGTATTTATTTGAAAGCCAGCATAATCAATACCACGTCTTTGAGACTGGTAAATTGAATACAGTCATTATTAATGAATGAAGATGACTTATAGGCCATTACACAACCACATTAGAGCTTATAATGCTCAACAATAGAACAGATCTGAATATTGTGATGTCCTGTCTGCCTCTGTCCTTCACTTTTGCCAGACTATTGTAGTAAAAATATTTAGATCTTAATCTCTGATTGTTTTCCAGTTGTGAGTCTGAGTTACTCTCATGATAAACTATGCTATTGATTGTGTATCTTTGCAATATTATCTAAAGATTATAGTTTTCAAAGTGTGAGGAGTGATTGGCAGGCATTTTGTGCACATAATCTATAAATGTACGTGTGTTAAGAATACACATACACAAGGACTCACTTGCTATGAACTGCACAATGTATAATAAAC
The DNA here is from genome assembly GCA_033026295.1 of Channa striata. Classification (NCBI taxonomy): domain Eukaryota; kingdom Metazoa; phylum Chordata; class Actinopteri; order Anabantiformes; family Channidae; genus Channa; species Channa striata. The sequence goes on from CM065170.1 coordinate 7,741,965, forward strand.
TAATAGTAGTCTGACCAGCTCTCAGTGTTGAGCTGCTATATTTCATTATACATGTCAGAGCTAACTTGTTTACATGTTTTTTTATTTTTTAACTTAACATTTCATAAGAGAAGCTGGCAGTTGCCGTGGAAATTCGGTAATACCACAGCTTGGATAAAGTGTAAGGGGAAGCTTTATTCCAAGGCACATTTTATTACTCTGTAGCTTAGGAACAGAGGGCAGCACTGTGAAAATGCTGCCCTACTTCTGTCTCTCTGTATCTTCCAGTATCTTCTAGAAGTGCGTGATAACATGTTCCAGTCCTGTTCAGACAACAAAGTAATGAATCAAAGGTTTCAGTTTCAGACATTGTTCCTTAAGGGCTCATGCAGGAATACAGTTGAACTTTATCTGCTTAGATCATGTTGTAGAAGGTAGAAACTTGCAGCTAATTTTTAAGTTTACCGTCGGTCAGACTCAGAGCCACATGTCTAAAAGTAACAACGTCAAATTAGTGCTGGTTGCACTAATTGTTAAATACATTGTTTAATTTGATTCTTGTCTGAATACATTTTTACAATGAAGTGAAAGTTCCATAAGCCCACAAACGCCCAATTTGTAAAAACACAGGGTGAAATAAACTTGCGAAATTCTGGATAAGTTTGCTCTCCTAAGTTATTCGGCATTGTGGTCCCATAATATTTTTGTCTCATAAATTAGTTCAAAATATCCATAAGACAATAGGTATATTAGGTTAGGTTTCAAAACAGACATTGTTCCAGTGACTCCCCCTGGTTTCTATATGGCATTGCATGTTCTCATCTGTAGTCTTGTTCTTTTTTCCACAGACAAAAACTGTTGTTATTGCAGAGCGTACAAATACTTTGCAGTCTGCATTTCTGCGTTGATTGTTTTATTGGAACATGGAATGGACATGAAACTGCATTGATTGACAACACACTTACATTTGTCAAAGGAAGCAGCTCTAATATATATTACAAACAGACATTTTACTAGGAGTGGTTCTTAAATTTTATTGATACAGATTTTGATTGTGACTGTCACTTTATAATACAGCCCGTGACTCACAGGGTAAGTAAAGCGCACTTACTGGGTAATTATTAGTAACAACAGTGTGCCTCCATACTACCTAAGACTACATATATGTTGTTACTTGATAACAATAAGCAACTTTGGGGAGTTATGGGGTAAGATAAGATAAGAATAAGAAAAATGCATGTTTTAGTTAAGAGGAACTTATTATATATTTCTTACAATAGTTGCAAAAAACAACAGTACATTACAGTCATTTATTATACTTACAGGTAAGAAGAGGTTACCTAAGAGGCCCCACTTTAAATTAAAACCGTCAAAGAGATTTAGATGTAGTACTTGGAAAAATAATCATCATATTTTTATTTATATTGCTTCAAATCTTGGAAAACCAATTTAAATCAGTTGAGTATTCTAACAACCCATTTATAACATATACAAACATTCAAGTGTTGGGTTTTCAGGTTTTAGTATTCAAAAAATAAAAACTTTTGCTATGCAGCTTAATAAGCAGAACTGAAAAAGAATAACAAAAAAATGCTTGGTAAAACTGCGTGTCTGTGATTGACACTATGAGCAATTATATACCTGTCATGTAGCATTTGATAAGTTCCCCTTAACTTGGACTCAAGTTTTTCCCCAAATGCATTTAAATTACTATTAATATTAATGATAATAATCATCATCATCACTAACATCATCATTCATTTCTCTGTATGTAGTAAAAAAAGTTTTGTGTTCAGTCATGGCATGCCATCAAACACTGAGACGTATTCTATATTAGGAGCCACCTAATTGCATTGTAACTAAACCAAGGATATTGCAGTGTGTTCTAATATTGGTGAACTGTTAAACATCACTGACAGTTATACATTTTTTGGTTTTCCAGTTAAACTTTAGTTAAATACATTAAATACATGTTATTCACTGATCATAACACATTGAACCTCCTTCTGGTATATGAACTTTCACTGCTATGTCTCAAACATTATGGGCTTTATTAAAATAAATCAACACAAATTGTCCTTTTAATAACCAGAAACCAAGACTTATATGTGAGGCTATGAACCATGCATTACATAATCAATACTGCTAAAGTGCTTGCTCAGAAATCGAGGGGTTGTCTCTCCTGGCCATTGATAAGTGGACTGAACCTGAAAAAGTTATCAAGCTTCTTGTCAAAAGAGCACTGGAGTGCAGTCTGTCTGCTGTGTAGGCATAATTGTATGTGCATTAAATTGTATATCAAGTTCTCTAAACTGATTCAGTTTCATTCATATCATAACATAGGGCCATACCAAAAGCATAGCGGAATGTGGAAACAGGAAATTCTTTGTTCTACTCTTTTTTTGCCATTTTAAAAATAAGGGTGACTAAATAATGACTTAATTTAAGAGATACAGGCATTGAATTCATAAAATGTCACAAAGAAGGAAATCACAAATTTACAGAATGCGTTAATATATTTTATTAATGCGTTTTGACTCTGTGTGAGTAGGTGGATTTCTGTAAAACGTGAAAGAATTTATACATTTGTATATTTTTTGCAGAAAAATAAATCTACAATAAAATTATACATGTATTTTGTAAAAACTGATTGTTATAAATACAGTAAAATGTCCATCAATTTTTCAAATATGTGTTTAAACGGATGGTAGTGTTTCTCACTGTGGGAGAGGATATTCAAGGTCAATCTCAAGCCTTCCGTCATTACTTTTCACGTAGGCTTCAAGCTCTTCTGAAACTTGCTGCAGGACACCATAAACAAATTCATCGTCATCGGGAATCTGGACCAGACCTATTATACGAACCAGTGGGGCAGCCTCGGCATTCACATCCACAGTCTCATCAGTCAAAAGGTTCTCCAATTCAGAGTTTTCAAGAAGAACAGTGACGTTGTAGAACACTTTGTAGTCATCAAGGACAACCAGAGCCACTCGGGTAATCTTTTGGCTGTCAGGTGTAAAGATGACTGAGCAATCATTCTGCAGCTCTATATGAGTTGAAAATCCAATAGGGCCAATAAAGACATTTCCCCTGTTTTGCAGTTCAAAGACAAACTCAGCAGGATGGACTACAACGTTGATTCCACTGTGCAGGTCTCCCCTGATGTCTTCACGCAGTTTCGTGTCATGGTTTGCTTTCAGCTCGACCTTCATATCATAAAGTTTGGCTTGTCCTGATACCACAAGAACACTGCTCTCAATGAGTGGTGCCTCTGCCTCATTGCGGACATTAAACTTGAAATGGGACAGGGTTCCAATTTCTGCAGTAATTTGCTGTTTCAGCGTTAGGGTGGAAGAGGTTGTGTCACCAAAGAAAGTTAGTGTAGCAATATTTGGGGTGGATGACAATTGTAAATTGCTCTTGTGGATGACATCATCACCATTAACCTTGCCAGTACCTGAATTATCGACTGTTAAAGTTGAGGTGAAGGGATCTAGCCGAGCAATTGATTTCTGCGTTGCAGTGACCTCGCTTGCGACACCGACAAAAGGGAAGTCTACTGAATGAGCATAATTAGTATCAAGAGAGGCAGAAATTCCATCTTCAATAGCAATAAATGCTGTGTTCGAAATATTAGCTGCGTAAGGTGTGGTTGTAACCTTAACTGCTGTTTTGGCTTGAGCCTGGGCTGCTTGACCATATAGAGTTAAAGATGCCTGATGTTCAAGACCGAGAGCAAGATGGTTGAACTGGACAGTCTCCACTAAGACAACACGACTCTTTTTGGGGATTGCAATACGTGTGCTGGACTCAAGTTTGTAATCAAGAATTTCAAAAAATGGAGACATAGCCTGGGAATTAAGGAATCCAGTAAAATGAGGCGTCATTTCATTCTCAGTGGTGTTCTGGAATCCAGCTGCCATCTTGACTGTGTATATGGGAGTGAGGAATTTCATCTCACCATAGAGTTTACCAAAGCATGGGATCACAATGCCGCTTGGAAGGGCTGGCAGTTTGTTCTCGGGAAGCTGAAGAGATTTAACAAGCTTTTCCATTGGAAAGTGTGGAATGCTAGGGAATGATATCTCAGGAAAATGTACGGTTGCCTCAAGTTTCTGGGGGATTTCAGAAGTCTTAATCAGGTGATTTAGGTAAGCTGTGAACTCAGCAATATAGAGATTGGTATAATCCACAAAATCATTATAATTGAAAGAGTTAAGTTTTTGGACAATAGTTTCAATAAACATATTCAGCTCTTGAAATATCACATTGACCTCAGTTGATTTCAAATAGTCTATAGCACTCTGGAAGGCTTGCAGGAATTTGGTTGGCATGTTTGCGTCTTGCACCATCTGGACTGTGGCACTGATGGTTTCCTCAATTCGTAATTTCTGGATCAGATCCACAGCCGTATACAGGACTGCTAGAATCTTTCTGTCACTCTCAGTCTTTATAATGAGCTCTCTAATGTTGGCGAGGAATTCGCTGATGGAATCCAAGATGCCACTGTCCTGAAGCAGTCCCAAAATGTATTCATTTGGATCAGAAGAAAACTCCTCTGGAATCATTTTTATAAGTGCCTCAAGGTAAGGAGTAACCAACTCATTAAATACATATTCAAGCGTATCCGAGATCTTATACTCCACATCTAAGGCATACAGCTGTTGCTGTGTCTCTTCAAGGATGATTCTAGGCAGTTCATAAGTTCTTAATTTCTCTTGTAGTCCGTAACTCCCGAACACAATAAAAAGCATGACGTTGGTCATCATTTCTTCATAAGTCTGTGCCAGGTTGTTCATATATACTTTCACATCTTCCGCAGAGATAGATCTTTCAGTAAAATTAGTGAAATACTGCTTCAGCTGAATTGCATTGCCTTCTATATTCATATCACGAATAATTGCCATCACAGTCCGTGGAAGATCCTCAATTGTAGACATTACCTCATCATTGATGATATAGCTTTGCAGAGCCTCTGCATAAAGCGCAACCCATTCATTCACAACTTCCCTGTCGAACAGCAGATTTTCAAGTACAGGGAACTGGATGTTATGAGTGTTTGCATTCTTGTCATACTTGACGTAGCCAGAGACTGTGAATTCCTGATTCTCTGTGTCAATCATGTTTGTGAGGACGGTCCCAGAGATTTCAATTCCAGTTCTTTCAGCAGTGTTATAAATACTCATAACCTGATTGAAAGCATGCCCATTTATTTTAGACCTCATACTATAACTTGTCGTCTGCTCTTGGAGCGACAAAACAGATTCGATTTTGTTGTCGAATGTAGTCTCAAGGGAAAAACCATTATCTAGCATCTGGGTTACTGATGCCCTGCATTCATGTGAGCCAGCAAAAGCCAGAGGCTGTGCTTTAAGGAGAAACTTGCCATAGAGCTGGGCACTGTGCTTTCCATACATGTTGATGTCTCCATCAGCATTAAAAATGGCATCAATATTGATGTCAAAAGGAACAATACTGCAACGCATGGAATGGTCAAAGCGCATTGACTGTGAATTGAAACGGACATCATTGCTGATCCTGGCAGCAAGTCCGATGATTTCAATTTCACTGTTGTGGTTTATATGTGCTCCGAGAACTTTTCCAGTGGTGGTGTATTTTGCAGTAGCAGTCATATCAGCATAATTTACCTGATAGATGTGCTTGACTTCTTCATGGCCAAACATGGCTTTCAGGCTTCCAGTCAGGTCTATCTTGTAAAGCTCTGCCTTCAGGTTAGCCTCATTAATGAAGTTGCCATCCACAACTTTCAAGTTGTTCATGACATTTGCAGATAAGAAGTACGGTAAAAGGTAAATGAGGATATCATGGGTGTAAGACCCATACTCACTTGCAGTGGCTTCAGCCTTTGATTTGAAGGCAAGGCCAAAGAGAGTAAAGGTCAAGTTGTGGGCGCCATTAGCTGCGAAGTCTTCCCTTGCAGTAGCACTCGCATCATTCTCGAAAGGCTTCACAGTAAGGTTACTGTTTACTGCTAAACCATTGGCATCAAGAGAGGCAGTCAACAGAGAATGAACACGCTTGTCAGAGTTGTCCGCATTTGTCTCGATGCTCATGGCAATTTCCCTAGAACCTGCAGAGGCTTCAGCGTGGTTGTGGATTGTCATATCAAGAACATGGCCCCTTGCATCGCATTTCAGTGACAGCTTGTAGTCTTTGAAGGAAAGCTCAATAACATGTTTCATAATGTTTTCAAGGACACTGGTGCTGGACACAACAGCAAATTCCCAATTGGCAAGGGCTGCAGAAATTGTGTTTTGGGCCTGAAAAATAGTGGAGTCAAACTGAATAGTCGAATGGATCTTTGCTTCTAACCTGTCTAGGAAGATGGTAAATGATTGGGCCGAAATTGTTTTAGCAAATATGGGTCCAGCTTTAACCATTGCCAAAAAGTTGTTATCTGCAGAGATTTCTTCTGTGTTGATTCCAGTCACACCAGTGTGCTCTAGTGCAAAATGGAGACCAAAAGGACTTGTAGCTTCAATCTTGCTGCTTAATTTAAAATAGATTTTATCTGTGCTGGTCACTTCCTCAACAATCTTGACACTGGCTCCGATGAATTTATGTGCAAATGAGCTTTCGAAAGTGGCCTCAATGGATTCAGACAAGGTCAGCATTCCCAAGCCTACAAAACATAAAGACAAAGAAATGTAAAACAAGAACAGAACAATATGTAATTTTAACTTCAAGGTAAGGACAACAATGTAAAATATGATAATTTGTTTGCAATATTTATTCAGAAATACCTTTCATCCTTACTGAGAGGCTTTCAAGAGGGGAGATACCATTCAAATCAAACCTAAATGAGTAGCTTGGTGTTTCCAAAGCATCTTTTCCAACAGCGGCTGAGGCCTCCATGGTGTATAGATTGCTCCTCCACAGACTCATTACCTCAGCTTTTCCAAAAAGAGGTATAGATATACTAAAACTCTCGGGGACAACAAACTGTGGCATGGGAATCTCCGTGGAGACAATGTCCAGTCCAAACTTCGGCAAAGATATGCTTGGTGTGGTCAAAGTTTGTGGGAAGTTAAGCTCCTCTGAAGACTGTCCTCCATAAGGAAGAGGGATATCAAATGTGAAATGCTCATTGCTGAAGTGATAGACAGCCTTAGCATGACTGTTAAAAGCAGAAAATTAAAATGTTATGCACGTCACGCATACACATTTTTGGAGAAACTCTCAGACATTTATATTTGGGCTGTTTACACTTACATATTGAGGAACAGCATCTCTGGCAAGGAAATCTCAGGCATATCAGGTAGTCTGAAGTTCTCAATGTAAGGAATTTCATCAGCATATATTTCAATGTGGTTGTTTGTTTCCTATGAAAAAACAAGCAGTGTTTTATCAGTGCTTCACATTTGTACCATAGAAAACATAAACGACGCATAAAACTGAGACTCATACCTCCACAAACGTCTTGAAAATCTCACGCACTCTCATGTCGGTCTGCCCCACCTGTGTGTCGAGAATTTCATTGGCGTACTCCTCAAACACTTCAGTTTTCATGTCAGACTTGAACTCGACTTTAATCTTTCTGTCATCTGCAACAGTAGAAATAAATGAAGTGAATCCTGAGGAAAAGTAAACTAGAACAAATCAATGAAATCCGATTTCACAATTCTCTCAAGCAGAATGACAGCTTTGCAACTAAAATGAAAAACTAAACATGAAAGTCTTCATATTGTGTTGGTAATTGGCCCCACAAACTGAATCACTCTTATATGGCCCATGGTGCTTTTGGTTCCCCCTTTGTTTGGCCCCAAACTTTAATTACAATTAATTTAGTTCTAGATGTTGCTACATTTAAAACCCCTGTAGATCTGCACCTGTCTAATAGACAAATTATTAAATTAGTGTGAAATTCTGAACAAGGGCTAAGTTGAAATAATACATTACCATATTTCACTTCAATTTTCTGCTTAGAAATGGCATCCATGAGCTTGATTTTACTTTCAAGCTCCAGTTCCATTTCTTCATCATATTTCAGTTTAGCTGTGACGGCGGCATCAGCATCTACTGAGGGTGCAACAAGTTGGAATTGCAGCATACCTTCCTTCATGGCCTTCAAACTGTAAGATGAACGGGTGAGTAACTGCATTTTCAACGACACGGTAAAATGAATGGTATTTCATCGGGAGTTATCGTCGTTATCTTACTTGGCACGGCCAACCAGGGAGAGCTGTGGGAGGTTTTTGTTGAGAAAGTCAAGATAGATTGAGTGAGTTCCTTTGCCCCTAGTGTTTCCATTAACAAGGCCCAGCCGTAGTCCAGCCTCCACATCGTAGTCAGGAATCTGGACGTCGGCTGTGATGACATACTTCTTTCTGTTATATTTCAAAATTGCTCTGGCTTCAGTTGGCTGAGGACCTGTTGGTGGCCATACGATCGATTAATATTACATAACTCCACTAAATTGAAGAACTTTCCTAAATTGAGCCGCTGATAACACAGAAAGAGTTAAAAATATTTTCCACGTTGTACCTTACCTTCAGCCCGAAGAACGAACTTCAGAGAGTCAACCTTCTGTCGACCCTCTTCTCCCTCCTTGAGGAGCTCGTAGCCAACAGCGGCTGTGTACTCTGTGACTTCACCAGTGGGGTAGAGCTCCATTTCAAAGCTACCAAGATGAATCGATTAGTCTGTATTTCCAAGTAAAACTATTTAATAGAAAAATTATGATTTAGTGGAGGCTCAGAGAGTCTTGCTCACCTGCTGTCTCCAGTGAGGGGGAAGTAGGGGGTGGTTTCTTTAGCAAAAGCGTCAAAGTAGTTCAGAGAAGTGCAGAATTTCATCCCGGTGAAGAACGGAGAACACTTACTAACTTCAACCTTGTCCAGTCTTGGGGTGATCGTCTTAACCTCTGATCCAGTCACTGCCACCAGAGTGTTTCTACATTTTAAATGTAGGAAAGTTAAAATGTAATCTTGCCCGTTTCTTTCTTTTTTTATTTTATTAATTACAGTTTTTTTTATTATTATTTTTTGCATTAGTTTAGTTGCATTACAGCCAGACATGAATTGTAGCTTCTCTGTGTAGCTTTTTCTATTACTAGTGATGCAGTTGTTTGTGTACAACATTCACGTTGAAGAACATTGCACAAAACATTAACGTTCTACTTAGATCTCACGTCATTTTGATGAGCTTTGTAGGACGGGTTGGAGCAGGGATGATCAGCTTGACTTGGTCATGTGCCATAGAGAGCTTGGCACTGAGTCCACTCTCATGGAAAATGTTAGTGTGCATCTCTAACCCAGAGTTGATATATTCAGGGATGTGGGACCCAACTTGAGTTACAAACTCAATGCCAGCAGAAGGCATGAAGGAGACTTCACTCTGTGCAAAAGAAGCAACAACATGATCAGCTGAATAAATGTTGCGTACATAAAAAAATTTAAGGTGGCATTCAAACAGTGCCATTAATAATTACCATATCACGGTTAAGCTTAATCCCACCCTTGATACCAGGAGTGAAAGTTCCCGACAGCCCAATTCTTAGAGGCACACCAGTTAGAGTAGGCAGGAAGAATTCATTGTCCATGAAGATGTAGTGGGCAAAGATTGTGTTGTCACCTTTAGCCATCATTCCTACTATCAGCTGTGTCAAATAAATGTACGCATAGGATATTTCAGTCATGAAGACAGACAAATACAAATGCATTGTTAAATTATCAACTGTGTGAGGTTTTTTCTTACATCACTTGGAGAGATCCTGAACATGCTGTCAATCATCGTGGTCACAGAGTAGGCCATCTCCTGCACTTCCTTTGTTGTCAGATATCCCAACTCATTTCCCAAAAGTCTAAGATAAGCTATTGCCTCAGGAGACTGTAGAGACTTCAGATCCCCTACCAGTTTTTTGAGGTTGTTTCCAATCTCCATCATCAGTTTCTGGGAGGTCTTAAAATCAATGTGTATTATAGATCTGGATCTAGTGCAAAATGGCAACCAACTGTACTGTACAGAACAACTCTACCTGACTTTTCATTCTGTCATTCCCCAGACGCGGCAGCACTGTTTCCAGGATCTCATTGGCTCCGGGTGGCGCATTGTCAGAGACAAAACACATTGTCTTCAGCGCAGTGTCTGGAAAGAATCCATTCTCTCCGAACAGTGCATCAAATGTTGGCTCAAATCCTTTGAGCTCCATGCCAATCTGTAAATGAGACACATTTTATGTCACAACTTCACTTAATCAAAAATCTCAGTCTCAGAGCATGATTTCAGTTACAGAGTTTAAAACTGTACCTCCATCATTTCAGCGTCAAAACCAAATGCTTTCAGAGTCATTTCAAGCATGATCTCCCTGGGCAAGTAACCGGTGCCGTCAAAGATAATGTTGCCCTCGGCAGATTCAAACTTATAGTTGCGAGACAAACTGGATAAGTCCACGACGGGCTCGATGGCTTTACCCTGCAGGACAGTGCGGATCTTCTGTCTCAGTCTGTGGAAAAGGAATAATAATTGTTACTGTTGGTCCTAAACCTGGACACCCACTAACCATTTAGTGGAATAGCGTTTTTTGCTTACTCTTTGGTCTCAGACTCAGTTGATGTCAAAATGTTGTTAAGGTGTGAAATTATGAAGCTCTTGATTTGTACGTCTTGCTCACTGGAGAAGGCATCAATCAGTTGAATCAATTCACTTTTCTGTGGGTCCTTCATAAGCACCAGATATGCGGCAATACGCTTTTGCACGGGGCTTGCACTGTCCAAAAGTACCCGCAGGAGAACCTCTCTCTCCTTTGATTCAATGAGATAAAAAAAAAAAAAAAACATGTACATACAGTATGTCATATATAATGATTAAAATGATTGCAGGAGCTTGGTTTTGGTGGACTTGCCTCTTCAGAGGCCGGTGTCAGTCTGTACACTTGGACTGCAGCCTGCTGTATGGCAAGGGAAGCTGCAGGTTGGTTCACACAGCGAATCACGGCGTCTCGCAGAGCAGCGTTGGCAGGCACCACAGCTGGGCCCATGTTTCCAATAACCTAACATGAAAAAAATATTTATTTTTCTCACTTCATTAAATTTAGACATCTGGCGCTTTGCGTTGTTGGGTGTGATACCTACCCTCAGGGTCATAAAAGTATTGTCGTTGTCACCAGAACAGTCACCCAACCTTTCAGCCATGAACTCGGCCACAGAACTGATCTCAGGTATCACTTTCCCTTCAGCTTTGTAAAACCTGTTACAGAGAGATTATTGAAAAAAATTAACCATAAAGCCTGTGTAATGTGTATTATCACAGGATAGTGCATCAAAAAGAGCTTTTCCTGATAATGTTCCCAGCTTTTCTTACCTCTTGACAACATTGCTCAGGGCATACATTATAGGTTTGCTGGGCTTATATTTGGCCATCTGGAGCAGGTCATGGATCAGGAGGGCAGAAGGATTGGATACGAGTCCCATGGCAAAAACACTGGCATCAACCATCTGCGAAGAGCTGTCAAACGACCTGAGGATCTGCATGATGGCACTGCTGCACTCAGGCGTTCCACACTGGGCTAAAACCTGGTATGTCAGGACACGGGATACGGCAAGAGCCTCAGGAATGGCGGGACTCAGGGTCCCGACCTTCATTCCACGGACCACGGTTACAAGCTTGTGGAAGAGGTGGGCCCTCCTCTCACCTTCAGTCTCGGGCAGAGTGGCCAGTTCTCTGAGGAGGTTCAGAGCGGCATTTTTATCCTGGACAGCACTCTTATCCTCAACAGCTTCCATGTGAAGACCCTTGACAATGTCGCCTAAAAAATGGGAAGAAAAAGAAAATGTCATCTTTATTTTAATTTTTGTGGCAATCAAAATGTAAATGTTACAAATTAAATAGGGCCTTACTGTGGTGGAAAACTCTTTCATTGTGAGCAGAAACCGAAACCAATGTCAGTTCTTGCTTTCCAACATTGGTCACGCCATATTGCCCGCTAGGGGAAGAAAACATATCACTAAAATACTGTCACACAATATGTCCACTTACTGGGCATATTGGAGTATTGCAAATATTTTAGAAGACAGCTTGACTTACTTGTAAGAGAAAGGAACAAGGATGTGGTTTTCAGTGCAGGAGGCAGAGGTCATGTGCTTCTTCTTATTGTCAAACATGTAGCTGCAGGTCTGGTGGCTTTTGATCAGCTGAGCAAGAGGGTAGTGCTGAAAACAAACAGACAAGTTAGTCTTGCATTTTGTTCAAAATTAATTAGGTAATGAGTCTTGTATTTGTGGATTACAAAGGACTGGTAAACTTTTACATTTGTTTTTTCCCCAAATTGTTGCAATCAATGTTAATTGTGTTAAAATCGCACACACTTCTGTTAAATTCCACTTTAGCCAGAGAGTTTTTGACCATAGAACTATTCACCATTGGATTTGTTTTAGTTTCGTGGCAAATGTTGCCACTGCATATTAATTATGCAGGATGTCTTACCATGCCAGAGATAAGGGCCAGGGGGCTGGTGTAATCTCTCATAGGTACAAATCCGTCACATGTGGACAGATCCCTGTTTAGGGTGACGTCAGTGGCAATTCCCCCTCTTGTGTTGACTCTGTAATGGGTCTTGCACTTCCCATGGATGGTTGGCTAAAATAAAGACGATAAAGTTGATTAGTAGAAAAAGATGTTTGCGCTGTACTCTACACAGCTTTTAATTGCAAATACCAAAATGTATAGTTGACTTTGTCATTAGTATTATAGTACTTGGTGAATTTGAGCATTTTCTTGTATAATCTATGTACCATATTCCTGTTGTTCGCCCTCAGCAACGGCACAGCCAGTGCTGAGATTATTCCCCTTTTGATGTTGAGGATTGTTGTTGTCTCACCATCCTCAGGGTAGAGTTTCACATCGTATACACCCTCAGCCACAACCTTAAGAGGATATCTAAAATAGATGTGGAGAAATTCAATATTATTTTCTGTGCAAAACCAAAAAATGTAACTTTTTGACATCGGGAATATCGAGTAACATGCTTCTCCATTTCAGCAGCAAAGTCAGCAGAGCTGGGTGCAGGTCCAAACACGGGGTTTCCCGCCGCGTCCATGCCGACCACCTCACTCAGGCTACAGCCAGTGGTGCGGACTATAAAACTGCAAGTCTGGGGCACTTCAATTTCCACCTGGCAGAAGGTAAATGTTTTGTTTATCTTGATTGTCTGACAAAGAAATGCTGAGTGAATATGGTTGTCAAAGAAATTTCTCATACAGTGCAAGAGGCCTTGGGTCCGTTTTTGAGCACCGAGGCTCCGTTGATGGCGTTCAAAGATTCAGCTTCGTATCGGTATTCATACTTTTGTAGGGTCTTGTACGTTTTGGCCACTGGTAAAGAAAATCAATATCAGGATGAAAGTGCATTTAGTCCTTTAAAAACACATATGTCAATGTTAATTTAAGATATAAATTTCATGTAAATTAAATTTGTGATCACCAAATGTTGTCTGGAATAACTTACACAGGCAGGTTGACTGACCATCGTCTTGGGCAACTGTTCACACAAAGAGTCAGTTAAATAATTTCCAGTAAAAAAGTGCACTATTCAGAAATGTAGCTGTCGGATGTTGCTCAGTGTTCAAAGAAATAAGTTCCACTCACATGTCAAGGCAGATGTGCTGAGGAGCATTAAAAGGCAGAGCTTTGTGTCCCCCATCGTGGGTTCGTCAAAGCTCTCTCACTTTGGGTTGCCGAGCACTCACACAGGACTGATCGTTCACCTTCACCTCGGGGGCTTTTATACCCTCAGGTTGGATGTGTTTGAAAACTGGGAGGCACGGACAAGGGCTTTGAATGCTCAAAGTCCACGCAAATGTTTTCCAAATATATTTATAGCTCAAAGCACAGGGCTTTCGAAATTGATCAGTTACTGAATATTAAATATTTAGAATGTCTTTTTATCTGTATTAAAGCAGCATTTTATGGTTACTGCATATTTGTATAAGTTTTGAGCGACTTAAGCAAATAAAAGCTTATCAGATATTAGTGGTTTTATAATACTTAATTGCTATAAATAAAATTCCAGATCTACAATATGAAGAGCAGCTGTGTGATAAAATTTATTACTCACAATAATATTATTGTTTCTAGTCCTACCTTAGCGTTGTCTATAAAAATTAATACATTTTTTAGCATAGAAATAAGACTGAATACTTATATTATAAATTGTATTATTCAGTGGTTTACATTTTGCTATTATAGCTATAAAAATAGAAAGTCTGTTGGTGAAATTAATTGGCCAACAGTTCAATCGTGACTCGGGTCACTAACAGATACTCATTAGTGAACACTAAGTGATCCAGGTACTCTCAAATCACACAGTACTTCTGGATTTGAAAATAACAGCAACACGATCCTACTGCTTTATCTGCTGAAAATAAGAACTCACACCTTAAAGCAGCATTTCATCCATTATGTAAATATTGGATTAGTGTTGGATTAGTTGTAGTTACAGCTGTGGTTCTAATATACTAATTTAATCTGTATTTATCAAAGACAATAGACACAAAGACACTAACTAGCCACATCAGAACTCCCATAATTATTTAAAATGACAATGTTATTTAGGTTTTCCTTAAAATAATCATAACAATAGGACTTACAGTGCAGTACTTTGTAATACAGCTAGAAAAGTGCTGTAATGTTTTTAATGCCACAAAGGATAAACTTTGACCTAGACTTAAAGGTTCGTGAAGGATTGGGTTTGCTGTTTAAATTGGGACTATGGTCCGGTTTTTGGCAGGCACAACACATGCAATAAATAAATAAACAGCGTTTGAAATTTGGATTGCCTGAACCCATTTTTTTTGTTAGACAAAACTTGACATTTTAAAAACATTGGAAATACTTTTTTTTTTACATATTTCATTCAATGATCACATAAATCCATCTAAATTTGTTGACATATATATTAGCTCAGGACACACCGTGGCAGGCTGCACACGGTAGCTACTGCGGGTGTTGGAGCTTGAGCCACGCTAGACTAGACTAACTGCTGCAGCTAAATAGCGGCTAGCAGGGCAGTAGCAGGCCAAGCAGAGCCGAAGGATGCCCGGGTGGGAGAAAGGGAGGTCACTCGTGCCCCATACACCGCACGACCCCGAGCGCCTCATGCTGGAAGACAGACAACCAGATGACGCAGTTCTTGTCTTTTACTGCTGCCTCCAACCGGAGACAGCCAGCTTTATTAAAAAAAATTAACAAGAACAAACGCGCAGACGCCCAGGCCGGTCACCGTGCGGGTCACTCCCACACACAGCACTTTCCCTCAAGGTGTCAACCAACACAACCAAAAAAAAAAAAACCCACTACCCATAATCCCTCCTTCAGTGGCTAAACAAAAAAAATGGAGATTTTAATAGTTAACAGGCTATAATGAACAACAAAGGATGAACTATGTTTGTGGCTGCATATGTGACAGATTAAATGTTGCCCATTTCGATTATGGTCTCCCCAACCCTTTGTAAAAATTAAATACCTGGTAACATAACAGGTTTCTTTTTTCGACAGGGAGTTCAAAAGTAACAATGTTCATTTTGATCCAAGAAACGAGTAATGAGTAAAACATTCAAACATTTTAAATAATGAGCCTAATGTTAAGCCGCTGTCAATATTAGCCTGGTACCATGTACCAGGTCCAGAAACGCAAATGTGCACTGCAATATCCGACTGCAACACTTTTACAAAATCCTTCAAGGGCGAGAGTCCTAAGTGAATGCAAGTTACAGTTTAATGTAGAAACCTCTGAACATTCCCTTTGTATTTTGATCTTTGCTCGCTGGGAATATTATAAATAACCACTCGATTGATTCCCCTATTTTCTTCCATCAGTTGTAAAGGTTTTGCAAAATATAATCAATACCTGTAATGAAGACAAAAAAAACAAGCAAAGTCATAAAGAAAAAGAAGGTGAGCAGAGACACAGTACGCTGAGTGGTGTTGTACACCTGAAGAGGCCTGTGTCAGTGGATTTAAACCCTGTGACCCACTTCACAGAAGAGACATATGTGCAATGCCCCGACAGGGCAACTGTCGAATCGATCGCTCAGTTCAAAGGTCACTTATGGCACTTACTTTATTTCTCACTGTTAAAATGTAGTTTGGAAAGGAAACGTAGCTTCCTGACAGCGTATGATTAAGCTAAATGATAACTTGAAAGAGACACAACACTGCTGATCTTATTGGCTGCATGGATGTGTAATCACTGTTTGTCTGTGGACTTCTAAACCACAATTGCCAACCCTTCAGCATTGATTGCTGCACTTAGCGCTAGATCTAAAAACATCAGCTTTGTCATCACACGAGTTATGAGTGCTGCAAGTTTGATGGTCAAAACAACCTAAAAATGAGCACAAACTGTCAGTGTGTTGAGCTGGTAAGGCCGTGCATTTTGAGGGCTTGCCTGCAGCATATGTGACAAAGCTGCATCAAAGAGAATAATCTTTGAGGTTCGATTTCTGGAAATGAAGAACTTTTTCTCCTAATTTCTGCATCGCTTTTTTTCAGCCCTTTTCGATTCTCATACAGTATTCTGAAATGGAATCTGTTGTTGGTAAGCCAATGACACACATTTTGCGTTTGCTTGACACGTGCTTGCTTTTCTTTTCCAATACCATGATGGCGTTAAATGCTGAATAAGAATCATCACGGTAGTTTTGTGGACTGTCTAATTCCGTCTTTGCTTA
Organism: Channa striata; assembly: GCA_033026295.1. Lineage (NCBI taxonomy): Eukaryota > Metazoa > Chordata > Actinopteri > Anabantiformes > Channidae > Channa > Channa striata. Next base: position 7,758,631 of record CM065170.1, read on the forward strand.
ACTTAAGGTCTTTAGGCCTCTGACTTCAGCTGTTTGTACCCATAGTTTTCCAGTGTAGTAGCAGTAGCATTTTCAATTTTAAGCATGTTGCAAAATTTAAACCTTTCATATCAATGCTCTTTTTGCTGTATTCTGTTCTGTTTTCCAATAAATAGCTTTCACAGTCACATCAATGTGATTTTTACGACATTTCACCTGGCAACAAATATTAAATTAAAGCGACAGTGTGTAAGATTTAGCAGGAGTGGAAGTTTTGGGTTGCAACCATCTGAACACACCCCAGTCTTCCCTTTCCAACCATGAGAGAGTGTCAGTGACCTGCCATGTTGTCCTCTGACTGCATAGGGTAACTTCAAGTGAAGGGAAGTGTAAAATGCATCTGTAGAGTATTTGGTTTGTTCATTTTGTGCTACTAGAAACATGGTGGTGCAAGGTAGTTGCCTCAGTAAAACTAAATCCATATTCTAGGTAGATAGAAAAGGTGTACTCTAAACTAAAGAAAACTACATTTTTATTACCAATTAAATATTAGTCAATATGCATAACAACCAGTTTTATATTTAGATTGGATATTGTGGCCCCTGCAAAACGTGAACGTGCAGCTCTGTTAACGGCAGTTTTTCTCTCAAAGTTTATTGACCTGTTAGCAAATCTGGTTGAGCAAACATTGGCTGAAAGTCCAGACACAATGAAGTCATGCTTATGGTACAGTATCACTGTCATAAATCTCCATACTCATTCAAAGTCATTTTCTTAATTTGGTTTTATCAGGATCTGACACATTGCACTTTAGACCAAACCTAATAAAAGTTCACTGATATAGTCATTCTGTTAAAAAAGGACAAAGTTGACAACATCCAGTCTGGGCTTGCATACATGCACGTTGGAGTTTTAGAGTTAAATTATATTCTTTATCTGAACTTCTAGAATAATATTTAAAAAAAAACACTTAAAGCAATAATTACATTTTGCCACTTTTTTTCTCAAGCCGAGATCACTACAGTAGTGAAGTGCATTTGCATTAAAAAGAATAACCTAAATTACCTTAAATTTAAAAAATAAAAACACTAGTAGAGGATGCTTAAACTAATAAATGCACTGTAGACATAATCAGTAGCAATAATCAGACTTTATGAAGTGATAGCACAGCCTGAGATAAAAGATTGGGAATCAGTCAGCACTTGACATGCCCTTAGGACTTAGACCTTTTAAGATGGGACTTCAAATAATAGACATGGGATATGTCTTCATGAAATTTAGGACCATTTCACTTTTTAAATCATTTTCTTGCCAGAAAAGCTAATGAAAGTCTGACGTTCGTTTAAGAAACAAATGTTGATATGTGCATCTAATGTAAATATCTCTCAACACGTGTCATCATACTCATCATAATCAATCAAAAACATGATTTAGCCACAGCGTTTCCACTTCATGACCTGTACATGAGTTCTTATGAGTCTTACAACTTAAGATGACGACTTGAATGAATCAAAGTTTACTGGCACAAATAATATAAAAAAGCTAGCAGACTTCCCAGCATGCGACTCCTTGATTTCTATTTTTATAGCTTGAAGAAATGTCATTATGAAAACTCTCTATATGTATGTATTGCATAGTTTACTTTCATAAAAAATACTGTGATTGTAAACATGATAAAGGTTAGTGTTAATTCAGGTTCTACTCTCAGAAACTTACAGTAGAAGAACGACACAGAGAGTCGCCACCGATAATCTCTGTGTACTGTAAAGGTAAAACATGAACTCAGCTGCTGCATCTGGAAATATTGTTCATGTCTACTGATTCTTTACAAAATATAAGTGTGACTGAATAGTTTAGCCAACTTAATATCTGGAGTAAGCCACTTTTACTCAAACAAAACCCCCAAATTGAACTAGTTAAGTCATGTTTTCAAGGCAGCAGGTGAACTTTGTTCCTAAGTTGGACAAACCTGAAAGGATTGAAAGTGTTGCATGAAAATATGTCATCATTGCTAAAGTCTAGATGGACATATTGTGTTTTCTGGAATTTTCTCAACAGGTCAATGTCCATGTTGCAATAAAAACACACTGTTTTTAATGACATTTTTGTACCAAAACTGTGACTTACTCTGAAACAAAGTAATTAAGTGAATTGAACATATTGAAAATGGACATGGCACACATTTACAAGCAATTAAACAGTGTGCTATTGTGGCTCAAATGAGGTAAACCTTGATTTCACTGCCGTTTGTTCCCCAAATATTGACAGAGAACTATGGGGGGGGGAGCATTGCCCCTCTCTGTTAAATGTAAAGTCAGGCCGATCAATATTTGAGGAGTGTGTGCTGTGTTTACAGCAGAAGTAAGTGCATCTGATGCAGAGGATTAAATGCAAATTTGTGTCACAGAGCGAGGACAAAGTGTGAAATAACACATTTTTAAACTATTTCCCAATAACCATAGACTTGACCTGAGAATCAGGGGTCACTGCCTCCCAGTAAGGTTCTAAATATTACTTTAAATATCTTATCTTTGAATAAATCACTTACATATAATACAGTACGAGATCTGTGCATGTCTATGTGGTTGTATGTGGTTGTAACGACACAATAATATGGCACCATTACATCCTTTTTGGTCATTGGCTGGAAAGGGACTGTGCCCGTAAACACCCCGAGCACAAACAAACAGGCCTGTGAATTCCCACAAAGTCCACCCATCAGCTGGTTTCCATCTTTGGGACAGATCTACTTATTCAACAAGCACCGGGCTGTTAGCGACATCTGGTGGGTCTTTGTTCGACTGAAGAACAACCCAGAAGTTCCACTGCTCCTTTGTTCAGTGTTCTTATATAACCACACTGTCTCTTTTGTGTCCAACATGCTCTTTTATTGGCTTTGAGCTGGGTTTAATGAATGTAAACCTTGCATTCTTACAGATAAATGTGAATTTGGTAACATAGTGCGCATGCTGTTTAATGTTGTCAGTCCACTGTTCATTGTTACTGTATTACTGACTGACTTAATTTAGTAAATATCTAACAATGCATGAAAAACCTTAAAAGCTACCTAACAAGAAAAAGTTTTTTCTTCTTGCAATATTGTTCAGAGACTTTCAACCACATGTCATGATCTTTAAAAGCATATACAGTTGCACCAAGTTTAACCATTTTCATCAGTGATGGATTTGAATATTTAATGAAACAAGTAAAGTCAGTGAGTGTTAAAATTGTTAATAAATAGTTATGTCAGTAAGGTCCACTTACCAGATTTTTCCTCATATTTCAAGTGAATCTCACGATTTTCACATGAAAAGAAACTCTGGGAAAAAGCTATTAGGCGTCTCTTCTGATTACAGTCTGCATTTATTCATATGCAGGTATAACATTTATAATAAACTGAAATGCATGGTAAGCAGCTTTTTAGTTTTGCGTGGTAGTCTCTGAAAACGTATTAAGCAGATTTTCTTTTCCGTGTAAGTCTTGACAGTGTTTTCATCTGCCGAGCTCCAGTGGTGACAGGCGTGTGGCTGTATTAGGTTGCAAATTGGCAAAAGCAAAAAAGCAACCTCAGACTTAATAAACATTGCCCCAAACCCCCCTCCTTGTCTGCATTGTACTCACTCTTTGGTGGAGATAAACACTCCATGTGTGTATAGAGACAGGTGTCAGGCTACAGGAAGACACACACACACACACACGCACAGTTAATAATTTATCCACTCACTGAAATGCTGACACACCACCCGGCCTGCATTGTCACTTAAGCCTACACAAGCTTTTCATGGGGACTGATGGACGAGTGTGTATCCTCAGAGACACTGACAGATGTCACACTGGGGAAAGACAATATATAGATTTTTTTAATCCTTATGTAAAACCATAAAGTAGGTTTTGATCAGAGATACCTGCAACTTTTTAGGTGTAATTAATAAAAAGGATTGCCAACAAATGAGGTAAAAACTCTTAAAAATAAAATAATCTCTAAAAAGTAAACACAGATATGCTTTTGGTTTGTATTTGAGTTGACCGTATGTAAGTCATCTTCTGTCGTCTTAATAAATGAAGTGTGTCAATAAAACCATTTTCCTACATGATGTCATAATGCATTTTTGCCAGAATCGCCTTGTTACCTTTAATTCTTACGTGGGAATTTCTATGAGAGAATTTGTTTGGAGAGACTTGCTTATTGCTTCTTCTAGAAACCAGATTTCCCCTCAAATGTGAACAGTTTATTTTTGATATAGCGCTAATAATAGTCGCCCGTGATAATTTTCCACAGGACGTTATTGCGACTGTTTTCTACGAGGCAAGCTGCGAGTGTGGACGAATCCATTTAGCGTGTAGAGGAGGGGGGGGCGGTTGAACGCTGCGCATGAATTACAAATCAATATACGTTTAGTGAGTCCTTTTTAAATGACAACTATATTTAATCTGACTGATTATCTGTCAGCATGGGTCCTTAGATGGATTATTTGCTGCTCTTGAAGCCAGAGGAGGTCACTTTAAGCGCCCGTAAAGAGGAAAGTACCCCCGTCAGCTGCGGCTTGAGCGGGTCCCATGAAAACCGAGCTCGGTGCCACATCTTCCACTAAATGATAAAGCCGCTACACCGGGACCCGCAGTCCGCGCTCACATTTTAATTTTCATTTATGATTATTGTCTGAAGTTTTCATTATTCCCGTGTTGAGAACTGCCGGACAGTTTTGTCTGTAGGAGGAGGTGGTGGGTTTAGTACTTTAGCGGCTGAGTTGGGCTGTAGGTGACGCCTTGAAGTGGGAAACTTGGAGTTTGTTTTTCACCACAACGAGGTAAGTTTTTCATAACTTTATGTAAAAAATAAGTCGAGTGGGATATAGCTGCTGTAATGTCCAGCCCACGTCAGTGGTGAGACCACACTGTACCGCCACAGAGGAGAGTCATACAAGGGCAACACCCATGAAAAGCACATCTCACCTACACTTCAAAATATGTCCATGCATATGAAATATGAACAAAAAAACACTTTAGTGTGAGTTATATAAGTGCCAAGAAACACACTGAAAACAAGTGGATCTAATTAGTATGCAAGGTGGTTGAAGCTGATAATGCTGAGCAAGATGCTTAAAGTTATTAGGTTATTACTACTGGTAATATATTTTAATAAATCAGTGGAGCAAACACATTTAAAACAAATACTTATAATAAGTTATTATTATAATAGTGAATTAATAGTGTGGATGTGTGTGCTACATCTTTAGGCTACTCTTGCAAAAAATATTTCAATCTCAGTGAGCTAATTAAATCAAACCTAACTAATTTGATTAAAAAATTAATAGATAAAAATAAACTTTGGACAGCAGGAAATTCTACTATGAGAAGAAGATAACTTACATTATAAATCTAATGAGGAATAATTTTAATTATCATTATTCAAAAACAAATAAAAAATGTAAATCTGGGGAAGGTGTATTGTCGTGCGGTAGGATTCCATCCTGTCAAACATTGTCTTTGCCAAAATTACACTCGCCATCCCACCAATTTCAGCTACTATTGCACACTATTGTTATTGTTGTAGATAACAGTTTTTAATAACAGGACCAAAGCCAACGTGTGAAGAGTGCGCATCCAGAATAAAACGGGCCCACTCACCAGTTGTTTAATAACTGATGACAAGCGTTCTTACAAACTCCCTGCCAAAAATAAAAAGGAACCTCGTGGTTTTTTAAGTTAAATCAGTCACATTTAGAATATGTAAATTAACAGTTTAAACCCTGGAGAATATCAAGAAACGAGGATGATGCATTAACCATTGTGCACGACCCAAACAAACTGTGAGAAATGTGGCCTTTTACTTTAGGTGGCAATTAAAAGCATTTTAATATGCGCACAAAAAAAGTGTTTCTGGAGTCTTGATATATCTCCTGCCCTGCGTGTGCCCCAGATTGATAGTTTCACCGCCTCCTACTCATAAGCCTTAGCACCACTATCCTGTTGCCTTGACTACTGGTGTGTCAGGGGACTTCATCTTGATCCACTGCATGATTTTCTCTGACACCCGTTTCGGAGAGACTGCCGCGAAGCAAGAACGGGAGAGCTCATTTTCTCCTTTTCCTCCTCGTGCACCGGCCCAAACTCCTCACCCACCTGATGAGGACTTAGTTAGCAGCACTGCACAGTTGCTCTGGCTGCAGTGCTCCTCTGCTCATCCACTGCACAGCAGGCGACGGGCACCACTTAAATGGGAAGTCTGCCTTCACTCTGTGCACTGAACCATATTAGTTTGTTTGATTTACATTCCAGGCAAAAGTGGCACGATGCAGACGGCATGAAAAACAATTTTTCATATAAAATATATACACCAAAAATATATTTTTATACAGAGGTGGAAATGAGCCCAGTTACATAATGAAACCTTATTTGAGGCCTGCAATCGAAGGAAAACTTTGACAGCAGTTGTTTTTTTTATTCCTACAATTACAAACTGATCTACTGTCAAAAGCGTAATGAACTCCATCAGCTGTCGGTCATGCTTTATGGACGCACGACAGGAAGCTTGGCTGTACAACTCCACCTATGTGCGGCCATACACACACACACACACACACACTTCCTCTGCAGTCATAAAAGGGCAGGGGGATGCATGCTGAACCGGAGCCTGTGTGAAACAGTCTCATTAAGCAGAGAGCCCGCTGGAAATGTGGACCATACAGAACAGGGATGGGGGTTGGGGACAGTGTCTCTGTGTGATCGAGGGGAATTGCAAACATTGAATTTGGAACGGCGATCTCGAAGAGCTGCTGTGTATCAAGCACCTCTCGCAGCTCGTTCGGTTTACAAAACTTATCATGCGACTGTAGAAGTGAAGGCGTGCAGAATGTGAGCCTCTGTATAAAGTAGGTCATAGGGAATGTCAAAGCAGTATTTAGGAGTTATTTCTGAACACATTTCAAAATCTATTGCAGTGGAGCAAAGTGGAACTTTTAAAAAAAAGAAAGAAATGCAGAATTGCTGTGGCAAAGAAAAGTAAAAAACGTAATGCAGCCTCTTAAATATAGGCCGATATGATAACATAAAAATCCCATTTTGAAAAATGTGCTTGATGGAAGGCTGGAAGATCATCCTACTTCCTGTTATCCTAAAAATAATTACACAATATAAATATGGAAAAGGGTTTATTATAACCCATATTCTATTCACGGGAGTCTAGACTTTAATGAGCATATTTCACTGAAATGGAAAATGCTTTGCAATTTACAATCACTGACAAGTGTCCTTGCATAATTTGGCCAATTATAGTGTTTTGCTATTTTCGACCCAAAAGGAAGTCAACTCTTAATCAACTCAGAGCTACAACAAGACAGCAGCTGGACATTTGTCCAGACTGAAATTTTCTGGGTTTTCTTGTGGCTTCGCATGTTTGTGGGAATAAATAGCGACGCCCATATTCAAGTCTGCTGCAGCTCAGCCTGCACACAGAGCGGTTCAGGAAAAGTACGTGTGACCCAGAGCCGAGGAGGAGCCGTCGCTTCCTCATCCTGTTGTAGGACAGAGCGGAAGGAGAATCGTCGGGCCTTCGAAACCGTCGCGCAGTTAAAACACTGTCAGCGGACAATGGCCTCCCACAGTGAGCTCTGCATTTATTTTAGTGGGTCACTCCTCCAAGCCTGCTACAAAGTTAGATGAGGCATCACAAAATCCTAAAATGTGACAATCTGTCATTATTTCAAAACTGAAGAATCATTTTTTTCTGAAAATCTTTTGAATTTAATATTTATAGTTATAAAAATTGCCTGGCAGCTAATTGGTCCACCAATTCAACACCTGTTGAATAGACTGGCATGAGATATGAATTTTATAAAATCAACAGTCCCAAAAGATTCTGGCAATACCCTTAACTGTCCTCCTTGTGCCACTGCCAGGATTTTGTTTTTGACTTGAATATTTCAGCAACAGGTGGATCACCTGTAACGTCATTTGTTAGACATTCATTCTTCACCCAGATGAAAATATAAATGTGAAATCACCATGAAAATGACACAAAGCATCATCACAAACCTGTGTTATGGAAGTCCTACAAAAGTTTAAACTATGTGAAACTAGATATCATGGCATTATAGTTTTCTAAATCTTAATTTAAAAAAAAAAAATCAGCCTCATTCAATGAGGGGTGTAATAGGATTACTGGCAATCAGCATTTAAAGCTGAATTACTGATTTCATAATTCAATGAATATTATAAAGAAAATGGGGAAAGAAATTACTGTTTGATGTATTGTGCACCTGGCCTCATTGATTTCTTTGAGTGACATTTTTCAGAGTTTGATGACTCATAAAAGTGCAGGAAATTACACCCGGCTAAGAATTATAAGAAATGAAGAAAAGACCCTGTCCAAATTCACACAGCTTCCATTTGTTCTACGTCAGAGAGAATCGTTCTGATGCCAATAACCCAGCGACGATGGGATTTCAATAATAGAAAGAGTGAGAACGGGGGGATAATAAATCTCCCTCTCTCTCTCTCGTCCATAAATTCATGTAATTGGACCACTGGTACAAGCAAAGCGGCTCATATAGTGTGGCTGGAAATAGTTTTTCTTTCTGTGTGTCATACTTTTTCCATTCTTTCTTCTTCCCTGCCCCCGCACATCTCTCTCTTTCTATCTGTCCCTCCCACTCACACTTTACCAGATACATGTTGTTAAAGATTAGCTCAGATTTTGGCCATTTTATTCCTCACGATTTAGATCTCGAGTTGCCGTCGTTTGCTTTTAACTGATTATTTATTGTTGTTTTTGCCGTGTGGATTCTTGTTTCTGTTTCCTTCTTTCACATAGTGGCACTTGCTAAGGTGAGGTAACCTCCGACTCAGGGGCTATCAGTTAAAATGGTTTTTAGAGAGATAATGAAACGGATTTCTATTTTTATTTTTTTGTTTCCTTTTGACTAAGCCATGACAGATGTTTTCTCCTCCTTTATAGTAAAGAAACTACCCCACGACCTCTTGTTGACTCAGTAAGCATCATAACCTTTTTACTGACTAAGACTCCCACCTCTGCTTCACTAGTGAGATGCACATGTCCAATTTATTAGTTATTATGCTGTTATAGCTTTATTCTAAACGTGCCTTGTTTATGCATCCTCATATCCCCAATGAATACCCCTGCATGCATGAATAAAGAGATTTTGCAAAATAACCATGGAAACAGAATTTAGATAAAGCACAGAAACCAAAGGTGAATAGGACCAGGTGGTCAAATGCTTCGGTGTCTGTGTTTGCATTGGTATTTTCTAGCCATCTTTTGTGCTTCTCTTTCATCAGTACATGAACCTCCACTGCTTAACCTCCACCTGCTTAAAATCAATTAGAATATCCATTCTCACATGAAAGTGGGGATTATTGTCGAAATGAATACCTGGCCTGCTCAGCAACAGTCAGTCTCAGTCTGACCTTTCTGAAAGTGCTTTTATTGAGAAGTACAAAGCCCCGGGACACTTGTCCCTCGGCCGTGCTGCGCAGGGTCGATGTAAGTATAGATCAGCGTATCTCAGGGTTAATACTGTGTCCACAGAGACCAGGCGAAACCCTTCCACACAGACACAAGTACTCCCATGACATCTAAGTTTTAATCCTATGTGTGGACAGTGACTCAACTGCTGAGGTTTGTCCCTCACCTTGGCTGCCTAAGGAGCAACTTTAGCACATGTTTAATGATAAAAAACCACTGCAAACTGAGTTATTACTGTACCCATGAATCACTTATGGGATTCACACAAGGATTTTAAGGGTTGATGGTGTCCTGCAGGAACGTAGGAAGCAGCCTTTGACGCGGAGACGTGAAAGGAAAAGGTGAAAGCAGCGTCCCAGCTCCCTGCCTGCCCGACAGAGCGCCGCGTCATGGGGAAACAGAACAGCAAGCTGCGGCCCGAGGTCCTGAACGACCTGAGAGAAAACACCGAGTTCACCGACCACGAGCTGCAGGAGTGGTACCGCGGCTTCCTCAAGGACTGTCCCACCGGCCACCTGACTGTGGAGGAGTTCAAGAAGATTTATGCCAACTTCTTCCCCTATGGAGACGCCTCAAAGTTTGCAGAGCACGTCTTTCGCACATTTGACACCAACGGGGACGCTACCATCGACTTCAGGGAGTTCATCATTGCCTTGAGCGTGACGTCTCGTGGCGGGCTGGAGCAAAAGCTGCGCTGGGCCTTCAGCATGTACGACCTGGACGGGAACGGCTACATAAGCCGGGCGGAAATGCTGGAGATAGTTCAGGTGAGGACAAGCACCATGACTCATACTACAGAAAACGGATGTCCACAGACATATGTGCTCTGTAGCCTGAAAAAAAAAGGTGCGAAGAAACGAGACAAGGAACACACTGTATCTAGTCAGATTTCTTTGGGGTTCACACATTTAAACGGAGTCTTCTTGGCTGTCTGATTATTAGATTTTTCTTGCTTTGATTATAGACTTTCAGAAACTGGTGAAAAATTATGTTAAATTCAAAGGTGACATCTTTGAATCTGTTTTGTCAGTCAAAACATTGAAGACATTTACATGTAGGACTTAACAATCACAAAAGACAAAGAAAAGCAGCAAATCTTCACACCTCGGCAGTTGTTTGGTGTATAAATTTGAGAATATGCTCAATATATGCATTTCAGCTTAGTGTCTAATTCTTGGTGTAGTATTCATTTTCACATTCATCCTCACTTCACCTCGTGGATAGGAGCTGCCTCCTTTTTTCTTATCACTCTGGCTATATTTACTCTTCCAATATGGTGAGCTGAGCAGCCTGCAGGGCCATATCAATATTGGCTCGGCCCTTTGTATTTGTGGATACAAATGAATGTTAACACACACACACACACACACACACACACACACACACAGGACTGTGCTGTCAAAGGTAAAATTCTGTTTTTTTCTTTGCAAAATATCTTTCTCCCATTTAAGACAGAGATCTTTAAATGATCTGAAACGTGTCTGACGTTTTAATTAAACGGGCAAATAGACGCATTCTGACCGTGCGTCTGACTCACCTGCTCAGAGAAACACACAGCGAGCGCAATAACAGGATGAGCTTTCGTTGCCAGAGCACCATTATTACCAGGTAGCAACGGAAAACAGGGCAAAGCATTCAGACAATACATGTAACAAACATGTCAGATGGGAGCGCTTATTTTTCATCGTTAATGACTCTGAAGGCCCCAAACATATTACCAGGGAAATGAATGTTTATAGCAAATTGATGCCACTCTCATTTGTAGGCAATTTATAAGATGGTGTCATCAGTAATGAAGATGCCCGAGGATGAATCCACACCAGAGAAAAGGACAGATAAAATCTTCAGACAGATGGATATTGACAATGATGGTAAGAATGGTCTCCATTTTTTCATTTTATAGCCTTTTCTGTGGAAATCTCATAACCAGCTGTTACTTTCAGTACCGTAAGTTATGCTTTAGTTCATTTTACAGGAAGTAGGTGTCCTTATGAGTTTGCTCCATAGCAGATGTACATAAAAAGAAACTTAAAGTGTTAGTTGCTCCTTCGTGGCTGCAGCTGCAAAGACTCAAAATGAAACTTACTGGAACAAAAACAGGCTACACGGTTGCAGATGGCCGCTGAGTTAGTACCTGCCATTTTTCCAATCAAGACGGACAAAATATTGACATACGATGAAGGATTAGTTAGTTAATAATCCTTGTCATTATCAACTAAGTGGCACATCACCGAGCAGATGGAGAGCCACAGGAAAGACAGAAGACACTGGAGACAAGAAATAGGTTGTCATAAAAAAACATGACGTAACGTGAACATGACTCACAAATCATTAAAAGTCGTTACGGTTTTTGTCATGGCCTCCTGAGCCATATTGATGCCATCAGGTTGACATTTCGGGAGGAAAATGACGTAACTACGAAACGCCGTGCACTTTAGGGTTTTTCCTCAAAGCACGTCTCTGTAAGCAACACAAGTTTGCCGTGAAACAGACGATTCTGAAGGTCGAACTGTGTGTCTCGAGCTTCACAACATCACATGGTACCACAGACCAGGCCGGCGGCTACATCTGTAACGGAGGGTGAATCCACCAAAACCAAGTTAACTCTCCGTCCTAATGAAATTTACACTGATGCTGCAGGACAGAAAGATGTGCTGATTCTAAGCACACGTGGTCCTCACTGTTTTGTGTCTCCAGTTCAGACAACCTCAGTAACACACAGAAATATTGATAAATGACAATTTGAATAATTACATATGTAAATTTATAATGAATGCCCTGTTTTAATATTATTTGTTTTAACCGTTGGAATTGTTTAACTGGCATAATTTTTACACTTGCTGAATCTGCATAATTTCTCACAGCTACTTTTTGATGCGAGTTTAATTTGATTTATTTTACGAATGTGTATTTTGCATGTAAATTTTTTTTAGAGCAGCAGTAATAGTATTTTAGGAGCTGAAATGCAGCTTTAGATGAGCTGCTGCTGATTTCTATGGCCGACTGCTGGACGGCTCACCCATGATGAGGTTTCTTTTTTGGTTTCTGCTCCACAGGACGATTGTCTTTGGAAGAGTTCATTAAAGGTGCCAAGAGCGACCCATCTATTGTCAGACTGCTGCAGTCGGACCAGGGAACCTCTCGTTAGCTCTGAAGACAGAGACAATGACAGATGCACACTTTGTAAATCACACTCCCGTATGTCCGGCTTTATACTGTTCCCCTGACAGAGGCTTGTTCATCAGCATGCCCCCCCATCATCTACCAGACAACTCTGACATTTTAACAGCACTCCACGTCTTATGTTTACAGTAACGGGTAGTTGTCTTGCTAATTTGGCTCTTTCTCTGTGGACTTGCTTTTTCAGTTGATGTATTCTAGTTATGCTTTCCTAAAACACTCGCTTTGAAACAGTTTTTAGTTGTTCTCCATAAGTGAAGTGCCATATCATCCATTTATACTGACTGCTTACAAGTATTACAGTCCCAGTATATTCCATTAAGAGGAAACTAATTACATCACTTTGTAATAATTTGATTGGACTTAAATGTGTTGTAGTTCAGACATATCAACAGTAGCTTGACAAATCACAATACGGAATAAGCTTCAGTGTATGACTTTGATATTGCATGCGCGCAGTAATTTACAGATATTGTAACAGTTTACGTGAATAAAGACACCGTGATTGTTTTTATTCCTTTTTATTTTTGTAACAAAAATGTAATTTTGTTTTCACACAATTGAAATAAAGTCGTGTAAGAAAAATCTACACAACATGTCCCACAGTATCCCCCTTGTCCTTGACAGACATTATGTAAATCCACCAAAATTCTCAGTCACTGGTTTAAAAGGAGAAAAAAAAAATGTAATCACACCATTGGACAGTGAATTGTTACTTTGACAAGTTCACGTTAAAATATGCGTTTGGGGATGACTAAGTGGGGAACAATGTTTGAAAGACTTGAATGAACAACTAAAATGCCACATTCAGAACCTCCTCCCTCTTCTCCACAGCTGGCAACGGCTGTATAAATATGCAGCTTCTAATGTTCAGCAGGTATACGTGAGGCAGAGTTCACTCCAGGGACACGAGAGACACACACTCACACACACACACACACACACACACCTCCTTCCCTCCCTCCCTCCCTCCCTCCCCCATGTGACTGATAAAGATGATGTGAGAAACTGCAGGTGTCTCACATGTCATTTCTAGAGTATTTCAGTAACACGGCGACTGGGCCTCCCATTCATCCATAGGAGAAGAGAGGCGGGTCGCACAGGACCAGACCAGACCAAACCCAAGGCAGTCTGGTTCAGATCCATTTAGGCTCATAGCTCATCCTTCTCAAAGTCATCATCCAGGTCGACATCACTGAGGTCATAGTCCTCCTCAACAGGAAGCTGGGGATGACAACAGTTTAAGATAAAGTGTTAGCAAAAACGGAGCCAAGCACGAAAAGTGCTTCTTGTTTATTAGACACTGAGAGCATTTTTAGTGGACTGCGTGCCTGAAAAACCTTCCCTAAATTACACCAAATAACTACAGATCTTTGGGTGTGTATTTGTAGCATTAATGCAGTAAGAAACAGGTGAAGGATTGTTGTTTCATGCCAGAAAAGCATGTGTTTTATCACAAATCTGGTCATTTTAAAGTTAATATCTGGCAAGTGCTTGTCCTTTAATGATCAGTTTATTGGAGCGGGAGCCAACAGTTCTTGTTGTTGTACATTAGTCACATTCCTGAAATGTCAGAAAATGCCATCTACTGTCTTACAATTTGAGCAACCCCACAATCCTGGTCCCCACAGGTTTTAGACTTTAAAAGTAGATACACAAATGATAAAATATGGGAAATAGTCAGATTATCAGAGTTCTACAGAGTTGTTGAGAAAATGTCATCTTTTTTTTGTCAACAGTGTTGAGGATGCAGACATATTGTCTAATAACCTTTAGTTACACTGTCACTGGAGAACACTGGAAATAGGTGCTTATGTACAGACATGACAAGGCTGATTAATCTGTACAGTACAAGCACAGAGAGTTTGGGCTTTGGCTGTGCACTAAAATATGCAGCGTCAGGTTATGTAACATAACATTTTTTAAAATAGTCTAGCTTCACTCTCGTTTGGTTTAAGGTCTCAAACATACAGCAATCCACTCTGACTCTGCCGCTCACCTGCCCATCTTTGCCGTCCCAGGCTTCAACAGCATGAATCTTAGGCATGGAGCCACCTCCCAATGTGGCCGTGGAGCCACGGCCCACAGAAAGTTCCCTGAGGACAAGATCAGTCAAGTGAGGTCCACCTTCAAGTCTACTCTGAAATATGTGTTTCGGTTTAGTCTTCAGGTGACAGCATACAACAGCGCCCCCTACCTGAGGAACTCATGAATGCCCGTCTCACTGAAGGAGCCCCTCATAAGGGCAAATTTCATCTTGCGGGCGTTGAAGGCGGCCATGGCAGGGTAGCCAAATCCACCGATACCCAGTGAGGACTCCAGCTCCATCTGAGCACCAGCTTCAGTCCACAGCCAGCTGATAAAGGGATAAAGGGCTATTAGTCACAATCATAATTATTCAAAATGAATAATAATAATCCATGCCTGGTCTTTCATCCTTACCCCCACATCTTCTTCTTGTATTTCTCTGACATCTTTATCATTACATCCAGATAGGAATTTCTACCAGCAGCACCTGTTTGGATAAAAGAGCCGCTGAATTTAAGTAATTTGGGAATGAGAAGGTTAATGCATCAGCGTTTTGTGTGAGGTGGGTGGTCTCACCTGTGTCCAGGATGTGCGGTAGAACAGCAATGATACACAACTGACTGTCATCACAAGTCTTCTTCAAGACATCTTCATTAAGAATCTAAAAAAACAAACAAACGTACAATTGACACAGGTTTAAGCTTTTGTGAATTTGCATGAATTCATATATAATTTAATGATTTTTCTTTTCTTTAATGAATCTTGAGCAACTAGCAGTCTTTGTTACAGTAACTTGTTGCATTGTACATTTCTTTTTTGCATGAGATAAGAGATGTTAAATCACAACTTTGTTTCAAAGTATGAGGGGAATGTAAACACTGCAAATTCAAGGAGTTAAATGACAAAACCAGATGTTCATTGCACTGTAATGAACATCTTCATATATGCATTTATGTATGTATGTATTGGATATATGCATCCGATGACACTGTACTGACCTCTAGCAGCTCAGGAGGAGGAGCGTTATCAGAAAACAGCTCCAAAGCCTTTTCAATGATGTCACCACGGGAACGTCCTCCCTGATAGTCCTCTGGCTCCTCACCTTTGCGGAAAATCTTGATGGTGGGAAATCCACGGATCTATACACACAGATGAAAAAAGTCCAGATGATTTTACATTTAAGTGAGGATACCATCTGGGAAAGATATTGACATCTTCCTACTAACTCATATTAAAGACACCCAAAATATGGTGGCGGGAATTTGGACACTCCAATGTCTGTTTGAACTGAGATGTTATTAGTGGATTTGTAATTGTATCTAGGAGGAGTAGGTGCATCTGTTGTATGTAGGAGTCTGAGAACAGTCATAGTGTGTGAGGGCTGCAAACACGCAGAAGTAGCTTTAAAAGGATCGACAATTTAGGAATATTTAACACCTTGTGTCCCTGTTTTGCATGGTGAGCTGCCTTTGCTTACCTTTTAAACGGAGTTTACTCTAACAGTTGTTTAACATATCATTTTCCACAGATTCATACTCACCCCATAGCGGCTGGACACGGCCTGGTGTGTAGTGGCATCAACAGCTCCGAGCCGCACTTTGCCCTTGGTCTGCTCCTTGACAGCTGTGGCAGCAGCTGCCCACTCAGGCTCCAAGCTATTGACAACAGAAAAGTGTGATGGTTTGAAAAACAAAACACTCTAAGACTAATCACACATTGTAAATCATACTAATAATATATAATATATACTTAGAAATGATGAACCTGGCATATTCCCTTGTGATTCCAGACAAAGAATCCCCAATAATTTCACTGGGATTATCAACTGATGTATAAATAAAATGCTCCGACTTCATTGAATTGTTAAACAGGGATTACATCTGGATTATGGAGATTTGTTCGGTCTGTTTTTAAATTAACAGTTTTTTTTGTGTTTCAAATATTTTAAGTGCTTTGATCTTTGCAGTGAATATTATATCAGTTACAATATACAACACAAACTAATGGTAATATGAGACATCAGATATTACTGTGCTTCAACCCCCCCCCCCTTGTCTCTGCAATGAATGTCTTATGAAATAAAATATATAATTAAAATTTTCAGTAAAAAGAACAGGTTTTGCTCTAAAATGTTTAGGAATGAAAATCATAAATTTCTGCCAGCATTGTTCAAAGTGTGTCACAGGAGCTTTTGGGAACACTTCTCCACACTAAGACTTTCTCTCTACTTTTTGTTTTTAACTCGATAGGAGGAACCCTGTTCTAATGAGAGCGTTTCACTGTTTCCTTTATCTGACTCAGACTGTCAGAGATCAAACTTACTTCTTGCAGTGTCCACACCAGGGGGCGAAGAACTCCACCAGCCACACATCATCACTCTCCAGCACCATCTTGTCAAAGTTGTCATCTGTGAGCTCAACTACATCCTTCTTGCTGCCACTGCTGCTGCCGCCGCCACCACCGCTCTGCTAAAGAGCAGCTGAGTGTCATTTGACCATTCTCGCTTAAAAGTTTCATCTTTCAATTTCATAACTGCAACAAAAAGACACCGTACAGGTTTACTACTTCCTTTACCTGCTTGTTATAGCCAGAGCTGCCAGACTTGCCGCTCAGCCTGTCTTTCACCAAACTGCGCAAAGCGTTCATGGCTCCATCCACGATGGCCTGACTACTCCGTCCACCTGAGGGGTGAAGCACACGCAGACTTCTGTTACCAAAGCTGAAAACAACTAAAAGTCTCTACACATTCAGTTTTGCTCCAAGTGAATTATTGAGAAAGGACAAAGTGCTAACTGTTTCTGACACCTACATTTGCTGTAATCTGAGAGATTATGAGAGAAATCTGAGAGAAATTCTTACATTAAACAGAACATAAGGAGATCATTAAGAGAAAAGGCCGCACTGCTCTTATCTGTACCTTGGTACTCCTCTGGCTTGTTCTTATTTGCTCCAAAGATCTTGATGGTGGGGAAGCCTCTAACACCATACTGACCACCCAGTGACTTGTGCTGGTCTGCATCTACGGCACCAACTTTGACAATGCCCTGAACGTTTGCATGACAAAAAGACCAGCTGTTAGTAGAGGAACATACAGCAAGGCTGTTTATACATTTCTTCACAAAACATTTGTTTACTGTTTCATAACTCTGTGGGTTAATGGAAACATGGAACAGTCATGGCACTTGTTCCATGAGAAATATCTTGTTTTATTACCATCTGAGGGTCCTATCTGGCCACTTTCATGCCTCTGCGTACAGTTCATGGCCTCTAAAGACTGTTAGGTGTAACAAAGCTTTAAAGTACAGGCTGGTAACTGAGATGGAGCTTGGGAAGTTTTTCCTCTTGGTTTTTAAAAAAAGGCTGTTGCAGAGTGAAATGATGCTTTGTTATCACTTTTGTCTGACTTCAACTTTTTTTTATTTTAGTCAATATAAATGCAGTGATAACTAATTTTCCCAAAGGTGACCAGCCCTGCTACTACTATATGTCATGAAATGTTGTAGTTAAAAAAAGATCAAAACAACTATTTCTTAACTGGTTATAAGTGTCCATATGATCAGAGATGTGTTTACCTTGAGGGCAGAGGCTGCTTTCTTCCACTCAGGAGCCAGACTCTGACAGTGGCCACACCTGTGATGATAAACCGAGGTGATGCAGGGAACAATAAAAATTCATACTGCTGTTCATTTTTATGCTTGCAACCTACTTTTACAATAGACTTAAAGTAGAGATGAGAAACATCACAGATGTAGATTATTCAAATTTATAACCAGAAATCTTTGATGTTGTCATTTGGTAAGTCGTAAATGCTTTTCACTAGAGTTAGTCACTCAATCAAATGATGCAATATTAACACATTCACAGAATATTTGACACCTTTCATTTACACAGACTTTAATCATGCACATATCTACTGGCTACGGGTTTTCTGTTCATAGTCTATAAAGCATCTATCGACACATGAATATATACACCTCACATTTTGTGGAGTTGGCATCATCTCCTTTTCCTCCTCCAAAGTCCCAAACTTTAGTAACTTGCAAGAGCAAAAGTACTTGTCTTGTTAGTTTTGTGTGTGTGTTTTAAGCTGTTTGCCTGTGAGCTGTCTAACCCACTGCCTAACACTTTACATTGCTTTTGCATGAGGATGGACTCCGCAAACAAAACTTGAAGAGTGGAACTTCTACCCAGGCTGCAAAGGAGGCACGAACATTTGCATACAAGTTTCTATTCTTCCTTCTGATCCCAACTATGGCTGCTGATTACAAAGGGGGACTCAAAGATCAGTCTAAATGAGACGAACACAATGGATGATTCTGACTACTGGCCACCGCAGCTGTCGGGACTCACCAAGGAGCGTAGAACTCCACCAGCCACAGACCGTCACTCTGGATCACCTCCCTGTTGAAGTTGGACGCGGTGAGCTCGATCACGTCGTCGCCGGATGAGTAGAGAGCCTGGACGGTCAGGACCAGGGAGCAGCCCAACACTCCTGGAAGACAAGCAGGAAGACACAAAAGGTTCCAGTGCAAACCACGGAAAACCCTCGAACCAGCGTGGGGACGACGATTACGGCTGCACGTCAATTCAAACTTTCTATGCAGGAATGTTGCCGTTTTTTAAGAAACAGGAAGTCGTTTCCCCCCTTTAGTAATTCATTGATCAAACAACAACGGAGGCCTTTCTCTGTTCTGTGCAACCAAACTTAGCTCCCGAAGCTAACCGCAAAAGCGCAGCGCGGTCAAACGCATTAACTATTATGATTCTGACAAAATGTTGCATTAAAAACCCAAAAGCAGAAGCGTCGGTTTAATCGCTCACCGAGCAGAAGCGGCGTCATGGTTCCTCGTGCCCTCAGTCAGCGACACACAAACACACACTAACTGCTGCCGCCGAGTCGGCAAAAGTACGAGGAGAAATCTTACCGTGGCCCACGCTCATTGGTCAGCTGGCGACGACGCCGCGGCCCAGCCAATCAGCGCGCGCCGTGTAGTTTATTAGACCCGGCGCGCTGACGACGAGAGAGAGAGAGAGAGAGAGCGAGAGCGAGAGCGAGAGACAGAGGAGGAGGAAGGAGGCAACACGTAACCGCACGAAGAAAGGATGGAACGCACCAGTGTTGACTCAGTCTCTGGACATTTTAAAATACATAATGTCATCATTTAGTTCAGCTCATTTTCACCAGTTTTCAACTTGATCACTGTGGTATATGAAAGTTATTAAAGCTTCTGCCTTCTCCATATGGAAGCATCTCTCAGCTGTTATTATAATGTCATCTGTTGACTCGTATTACAGACGTTATATCTTGGTCAGTTGCTCATCCGGATCTCCACCAGATGATGCAATCTGAGCTGGAAAAACACTCCTCCAGGTGCTGTCACTTGGATTTTTTTTTCACTGAGATGCTTCAGCAGAGGCAGAGGAACGTTAAATG
The DNA here is from genome assembly GCA_033026295.1 of Channa striata. NCBI lineage: Eukaryota > Metazoa > Chordata > Actinopteri > Anabantiformes > Channidae > Channa > Channa striata. The sequence goes on from CM065170.1 coordinate 7,778,736, forward strand.
TCATTGACAATTGTATGTTCCTAAAATGGAACCGGAGAAAGCAAGTTAAGATCAGTGATGTCATCTTTCACTGGCACCGGTCAAGGGGTCCAAGGGGTCAGGGGAGCCCAGCAGGGCTACAGCTGCTGTTTCAAGTAAATGCTTGAAGATAGAGAACAACAAATAGATGCACAATGTCCTCAATACACATAATGGCTATAAAAAGGTTTTAAAGACGTGCAACATCATAATAACTGCAGAGGGAGGCAAAATAAGACTTTATTTGTACTGCCCACAACATAAAAGACAATGGGACAAACCCATTATTTATCCATTTGCCTTTGTACTCCTACGTTTAGTTGACTACCACTCAAGAACTGAATTTTTATCTTTTGCTTTAGCAGGGTGTTTGAAGAATAAACCACTGACCAATGAGTTTTGAGAACTTTATTTTAACCTAAGCAGATATTAAACACTTCACTTCTTCCAGCAGCAGTTCTATCATCACCCCAACACCTTTTACATATGAGTTTTTAAAGGTGATCTAAAGACACGGGCACAGACTGCAGTTCTGTAGGGGTTGAAAACTCTCAACTTGACTATAAGCACTTGGACCACATGGGACATTTTGAAAACTGTATGAAGATGTAAATGTAGAAATGATGAGTATTTGTCCCAAACATTATGAAGGACACTTTGCTGTGTGGGTCTTGCAGTGTTATGTATTGTGGCTATATAGAAAAAGCAGAGACGCTTTTACATCTCAGAGTTCTAATAGTCAGTTGCATTGGTTTTATGAAGTGCACCAGGATGTTTTGAACCTATTAATAAATACATTTATGACCCTGTTAATACCTGCCTAAAATCCTTCCCAGCAGAATAAACACCTTTTTGGAAAATACTGCCTCCCACTGGTTAAGTCGTGTCATTGCATTTGTTGAAACAGCGTCACTCAAAAACTCAAAAAGTTTTTCACCTCACAATTACCTTTAACTTCATAAAAACTGGTAAGATGTGCATTTTTTAAAACTGTGTAAAGTGTACTGAAAAAAATCAAAGTGAAATGCTTTAACATTTATTTAATTTCATACACTTAACTCCAACAGTCAAATGGTTGAAGAATAACTGCAATCAAATTAAATGCAATAACAAAATACACTAATATACAATCCATATGGAGTAAAACAAAAGTGTGGTTGAAAAAGTGTTTGACCTCAACCAAAAAACCTCATTGATGATTTTGAATTAAAATGTAGTCATTAAGTCATTAAGTCCTTGACATTCTAAAATAATTCTTCTACGTTAATGCACCGTGTTTGATGTGTGTCCGTTACATTCAGAGAGTCAGTCCACTGGGTTGTAGGTTTTGCTTCACAGTCACACAGACTCCACTGTAAACCGTTTCAATGACGTGTTCATGCATTCCCATCCTCACTGGTTTGCACCAGGAGCAGTGATGCTGTGTTTTGCAGGTGATGGCACTAGGTGGAGACAGACACCGAAGGAAAGATGCTGTGGTCGGTCCAGCTGCCTGTCACTGACCCACGGTAGTTCACTGCGCGACTCATCGCTGTTACTTAAAGCACAAGTTGGACAAAATGTTTCACAGCAAACGCCTGATGGTCTGAGAAGCGAAATCCTGCAATGCGGCCACTGATTGCGCTCAGCGGCGAGACTCGTTGGATTCTCCGACCATCAGGGCATCGACTGGTCTAATGTTCTAATATTTCAAAAGGCTGTTTGCGCTCAGAGAAAGTGATCATAAGTTGCCCTGAGTTTATTTCCAAGTTATTTGGTAACGGCCTGTAGTAACACATTCAAAATGGATGATGCGTAATGCGTCCGGGGATGGATGCAGACATGGGGTGTGTTGTGGGCCTTTAGTTGTGTTTCAGATCACCAGCGGGTTGTCTGCTGATCGATTCCCATTAACTAACTGTTACTCTTTGAGCTGCCATTAAAACCCTGCACATCCCCGTTTTTGCCTGTCACCAGTCATTACACGGCGCCGAGATTTATGTTCCGCCGAGCTCCGGCGGCACAACGCTGCATCAAGGCAGCTGCAGAAACGCGCTGCACCACCGGGATTTGCGCAGAAATTCCTGAAAATAAAAGCATGGGTCAGTTATTCTTATTTTTGATTCCACTGAATATTAGATGAAACCGTCGCACTCAGCGTAACACGGTCATTTATTTAAAAGCAGTTTATCTGCAAACAATTTTATGCCTCGTGCCATCTCGCCATTCATGTTATAGTCAACTGGAAATGGGTGATAGCAGCTGAGATGACTTCATATCCCCTGGAAAAGTGTTTAAACCGCTCAGCTCAGTCATGTTAAAAGTATTTAGCAGTCTTTTTTTTATAAATTAATAATCAGAAATGTAATGAAGCAGGTGACTTTAGCAGCAGAGGGTTTGTAACAACCACAGCATTCAATGGCGTTAGATAATGTGACGTAATATTTTGATGTTGATTCCAAAAGCAAGGCATAAGCTATTTTACTTCAACGCTGCAAAAGAAACGCGTTTTATCTGAAAAAGTCCGCTGTCCCTCGTGTGTTTTATTTTGAAAGTCTTGGCTGGAGCTCCTGCGGTTCCACTGTGGCTCACTTTACATTACGCGCACATCAATGCCAACTTTCTCTGAGCGCACAGGCACACTGTTCACTGGCACACAAGACTGTATGGAACCGACTGAGGACACTTGACGCTGCAGTCACCTCAGAACAAATACATTCATTATTATCATTTTTAAATTTAATAGGTTTTTTTTTTAACATTTGGAAGATTTTACGCACAGGGCTCCGGGTGACGTGCGTTTACTTGGCCAGTGAAAGGTTGTGAAGAGGTGGATCCGTGAGGCTGTTGCTCACTTGTAAACACAATGTGGGGGATCCAGAGGACGCGGTATGCGGACTGCAACGGCTCGGAAGCCAGTGAGGAGACGGAGATTGTGGTGAACATTGGTGGAGTGAAACAGGTGCTGTCGGGGACGTGTTGAATCGCTACCCGGACACCCGGCTGGCAGAATTGGTGGACTGTTCAGTGAAATCTCCGGAGGAAATATCTTCACTGTGTGATGACTACGACCCAGAGACCGGAGAGTTTTATTTTGACAGAGACCCAGAAGCATTTAAGTGCATAATTGAGTTGTATTATTACGGAGAGATTCACATGAAAAGAGGCATTTGTCCGATTTGTTTTATGAAAGAAATGGAGTTCTGGAAAATCGATTCCGATTTCCTGGATGACTGCTGTAAATGTCACCTGAAGGAAGTGGAGGATGAACTTGCAGAGATCGCAGAGAAAGTCAGAACAATCCTGGTGGACCGGGAAGGAGATCCGGCTGCAGGAGGCTGGCAGCGCTTCCAGATCTGCGTCTGGCGGCTGATGGAGAAGCCGGAGTCTTCACTGCCAGCGCACATAATTGCCATCGTTTCCTTCATCTTCATCCTCATTTCCTCCGTGGTCATGTGCGTCGGGACCATCCCCGACCTACAGGTGGAGGACTCCGAGGGCAACCTCACGGAGCACCCGACTCTGGAGGTCATCGAGACCGTCTGCATCGGCTGGTTCACCGTTGAATACCTGCTGCGCTTCATCTCCTCCCCGAACAAACTAAAATTCGTCCTGTCTTTCATGAACATAATCGACTTCCTGGCGATCATGCCCTTCTTCGTGGTTCTGGTTCTGACCTCTTTTGGCGCGGCGGTGATGGAGCTGGCCAACGTGCAGCAGGCTGTGCAGGCTTTACGCATAATGCGTATTGCGCGCATTTTCAAGCTGGCGCGCCATTCATCTGGACTCCAGACCTCACGTCCGCCCTGAAGAGCAGCTTCAAAGAGCTCGGTCTGCTCCTCATGTACATGGGCGTGGGGGTCTTCCTTTTCTCGGCACTGGGCTACACCATGGAGCAGAACCACCCGGACACCTTGTTCACGAGCATCCCGCAGTCGTTCTGGTGGGCTGTGATCACCATGACCACAGTTGGCTACGGAGACGTGTATCCCAAGACCACCTTAGGTCGGTGTAACGCAGCCATCAGCTTTCTGTGCGGGGTGATCGCCATCGCGCTGCCCATACACCCCATCATCAATAATTTCGTCATGTTCTACAACAAGCAACAGGTGCTGGAGACGGCGGCCAAGCATGAGATCGAACTGATGGCGCTGCGCTCCAGTGACGAGGAGCTCAAGGCTGCACCTGGCGCCCATAAACACGTCTGCGGAGCCGGGGAATGGGCCGACGCCGTGCACTCCTGCCACAGCGACACCTCCATCCCCTTACTGAAGGATCCCAGGGGAGGGGTCGGCGTCCAGACCCCCAGCATGGACACCAGCTTCGAAAGCACCGCCGAGGCCACGTGAGGTCGACGTTCCATCTGACGAGCACTGATGAAAATCCCCCATCATTTGAACACATCCCGCAAAAATAAACTTTGAAGTAATCATTCATGTTGAACTCGAGAGTTAATTATGATTGGAGATTGTAAATAGTGTTGTAGAAATTGTGGGACAAGGACATTTGAAGACGTGCGAGGCTTGAGCTGCCTCTTTGCGCAGTGAGTCTCCGTGGGATGAGGGGTTCTGTTTGAACAGCCACCGGTTCCCCCATGTAGGATTCTTATATAACAACCCCCCCAGTGCTCACACTCATACTGTAGACTGTAGCTTATTCCATTGTACAGAAATACACTATATCCACTGAATGTTTTGAATGAATGAAGATAACCGGCTCCTCTAGGAGAAAAAAGAAATATAGTTCACCTCTGATGGCTTTCTGAAGATTGTACAAGAATCCCAGCACAACTGAAGAGAACTCACAGGCACTAGAGAGAGAGGATGTGCACTGTAGAGAATATAAATGCAACATATCATGAGGCCCGTGCATCTCTGTTTCTTACATTGATCTTCTTGGCATCTGCATATTGTCTGTAACTGACAGTCTATGATTGTGAGGTAATATATCAGATATAAAGCCCCTCTGTGCAGGAATATCAAAAGCTCCGACTGTGTTAGTGGGCTGCAGCTCCAGCTATGATCATGTTGCAGACACTGGGACCTCAGAAGCTTCCTTGGCTGCAGGACGTGTCCCTATAATGGCTTTAAATATTGCAGCAGCCGTCACCACTCAGCCACTCCCCGGAGGTTCCGAGGAATAAACTTGACCAAAGTTATGTGCAAGCAGCAACAAGCTCGAGGTTGAAGTAAATCCAAAGTCTCAGTTATAGAACTTCAAAAACAACCTAAAATCTGACATAGTATAAACTGTGATAAATGTATAAGTAAATAAAATTAACATATATCAAGACTTAATAGTTTAGTCTTTTCCCATCAGTTTATCATCATAACGTAGAGGTTGTGTGGATAAAAAAGAGCCTTGAGTGACCGTCAAACGTGTGTCTTAATGCGTTACTGCTGTTATTGTGATGCAGCATAAAGACATGATGTTTTTCACACTGTGTCCCATGTTTTAGAAATGAACTCTAAATTGGCCTAATGGGTGCTATTTTAAAAGCTTACATTTTCACAGTTTGAAAGGTCTCAACTCCTACATCATTAGTCTGAGTGACATGAAACTTGCTGCACAAATAGAACAATCCTAGCTGCCACAGTAGGGGAGCTGTAATTAAAATTTGACATGTTTTATTCAAATGTCATGTCTTAGATGTCACTGGTTTGTGTGGCAGCCTGGAGGGTTGTTTTATGTCACGGTTGTGTTCCTGTGCCCAGTCTGAAGGGGGGGGTGGGGTGGGGGGGGATAACGCGAATGTAAAAACATATAAAGCAGGAATATGTTTCCCACTACCTGAAAAGAAAGAGGTTTCCTGCTCTAATAGGAGCTGGTGGCCTTAAAGTGAAATGGTACAACTGGATTTGATTGGTTGATGGGTGGAAATACTCAGGCTCCCCCCAAGTCAACTGTAGGTTATGTTCTCATTAAATTTTTTTTCCTCACATAAGTCAAAATGTTTCCCATCCCACGGCCTAGAGGAATTCATCTTCACTGGCAAGAACTCGCCAAATTTGTTAATTTTAAGCGTTTTATTACTTGTTATTCTATATTATCAGTGCAAGGATGATACGGTTATTATAGTCTAAAAGTTCAAGTCTGCGTTTGATTTCATTTTCATTATTACTGCTTTGAGTGGTAGAAGCTGCACATTTCGTCTATTTATTAGCAACTTTTACTTGCCTATAGTTCCATTGATTTGTTTCTGGATTAACATATACTAATTTTCCATGACTTTTAGCTATTTAAAAAATGTACCAAAACAATGATTAATGAAATAAAAAATGGAACAGTAGCTACAAGTAATGTAAAATAAAATAGTGAACACACTTATCAGTTAATTTTAGGAAACCCTTGAGGCTTGCAACCTACTAAAATGTTTAAATCACATCACATCTTATATATAGAATTGTTCAGATATTAAAATAGAAATGGTAATTTTTCATGTCTTTATTTAATCTGATTATTGAGCTATTGTCAGAATCTTGCAACTACAAAACTATACAGAATATCCGTGTCCTGTAATAACTTAAGGAAACACTGTACAGGCCGCTCAAATTTTCATCCCAATTACACCAGTATCCTAAAAAGTTCATAATCTGCTCGTTTATCGCATAAGCCAATCATCCAATGACATGGTTGGCTGTGGAATATCTTTGGCCTGATGGGGGAGCTAAAAGTAAAGGTCAAAAATGTTCAATTTGAAGTTGGTACATCAGCTGTCACATTGAGACTGAGACTGAAGACACCTTCCTGCTGCCGTACTGAGTGTCTGCACCAGTCACCAGGAGACGGTGTCGCCTCGTTGGATTCGTCAGAGACACTGATTCAGCATTAGCCGCCTCTTCTGTAGCTTCTGTTTTCCACCGAGCCCCAGTGTAAGTTATGCATCCTGTAAGAAAGACCACGAAGGAGGTCAGGCAGGACTCTAAAGGCTGTCCGCCCACACGCGTCCAATTCAGGACTCCGCTATCTCCACTGTCCAGCTAGCAGATTCACACACGTCAAAGCACGGCAGAAAGGCCTTTGTGCAGGCTGACAGGTGGAGCTGGAATGTCAAAGATGTGCATTGTGCAGCGGAACAATGTTGCTGCAGTAGATCCGCACGCAAACACACAAGCGCCTTCACGTTCAAATTTAGATTTACAAGCACACTGGGGTATGCAAACACCGCCCCTCCTCTCAGCCTCCTACCTTCAAGTTCACACACACACACACACACACACACACTCCTTCACCCAAATACCCACAACCATGTGTGATCGATGCTACGCTGGCCCACAGGCTAATCACCAATTTTTACACCTACATGTTGGTCATCTGTGGCATTCAGTGGGCGTTTAAGTCAAGAGATATTCCTGCAAATGTACAAAAAAATGTGCTCATTACCACACAATAATAATAGTCATTTGATCCAGACAGTGTTTTCAGCTGAAGACCGATCTATTCTTCTAACAGTCCTGAAGACAAGGTGGGCAGCCCAGCGTATCCTGTGCTGTGCCTAACATTGGTCTCAATCCTCTAAACTGCCTACAGGATTATAAAATTATTTTTAAATGTTTAGGCAATTATTACATTCTTTTTCTTTCTCATGCCTAATGATATTTTTATTATGTTGCTGACATTTCTGTTCCCAGCTTAGCCAATGTTCAGTGAGAGTGAGCAGAGAAGACTGGCAAAAAAATCAAAGTCCGGAGCCTGGGTCAGTATGACACTGCTGTGTGTGCACGTCAATATTCAATTAAATCGAGTGTTAACGACAGATCCTGTAAATAGGCCTGGAATCTTGGATACTTTCATTCTCCTCACTGTTCACCAGGACAAACGGGCAAATCAATGTCGATGTACTTTTAAAAAACGGGCGTTTTCATTACAGTTTGCGTGAGTTTCAGATAATCAGAGCAGTTCCTGAAACTCGTGTGTCCCATCCAGCTGACTCTCAGCTCTGATTGGTTGCTGGTGAGGTGCCAGCGCACTGGTTTTGAGTTACACTCAACCATTTTGATGACAGCATGAACACACAGAGGCTCTACCCACCCCTCTCATTTCCCCTCAACCTTCAGGACACGGATCATCTTCTACTCCTCCTCAACAAACACAATCTAATTTTGCTCTGCGTGTCCCCAAACGACTTGTTGACGTGCACGTCTTTACTGCTGCTATATGATTATTTGGATGATGTGCTTGTAAACGGAAAGAGGAATTTGTCTTTTGAAATAAAACCACTTCGACATCTCTGAGTTTTGCACTGACGCAAAGGCGTGGACTGAAGGTGTGGAAACCAAAGGTGGCTAAGACACCTGAAACCAAGATACACAAAAGAAAAAGGGTAGAGAAGTAGAGAGAGAGAGAAACAAACAGAAGAAAATGGAACGAAAAAACCCAGAGGCGCTGCAAAAGGACGGCTCTCAAGACCACACTAAAAGCAGGTAATGAGTAGCCTCAAATGTTAGAAATGGGATTGTGTAATGGATTCATTTGCTGTAGAAGATGGTCAAACATATTCATTTGAATAAGAATGTGTGTGCATAACGGCTCACGGCCCCGAGCATTATCTCTATCTGAGAGATATATTCAGCTGCAGGAAAGGGAAAAGGTAATCTCCCTCAGATGTCAGATTCAGAAGAAGAGAAAAACACGCTCCAGGACTGTGCAGCGAACGAGTTTAATTTTTCCAGCAGAAATGTTTAAAATGCTGCGTAGGTGCACCATGGAGCACTTCGATTCAGGCGGAAAGCTGAAGAAAATTGCGCGATAGTAATTACATAAATTAAATATGACCTTCTACAAAATAGCAGAATGGGAATGGAGCACCAAACCCACTCATCCCCATTTGCATAAATGAAATCTTCTTTCCCCTCCAGACCTTATCATTTCCTCCACTTGTTTTATCTTGCAGAATGTTCTCTTGCAAAATCAGCACATCGGCCCAAGTGGGTTTTTAAAACGCCAAATGAGAAAACAGCTGGGAAAAATGTAGGAAACCTTATCAAAGATATTCCACTTTCATTTGGAGACTAAAGCTTGTTCAATGTATGTGATGTTTGAAATGCATCAGACAGAACATTTGGACTTGCCATTGTAAAGAGTGTTTTTTTTGCTTTGCAGCCTATATACTGACCAGTGAAGCTGAAGTTTATTCTTCTGCGGGTTGATAGATTCCTATAAATGGAAAGGAAAACAAAACTGCGAGCAGCATATGAATAAAGTGATTCGCCTGGAGACGCCCTGCGGGTCAGTTTCCTTTCCGTCTGATATGTGGTCTGTCAGAAAAAGTTTCGCTCCCGCTGTGAGCTGAATGAGGGTTTGGAAAAATTTCCTTTGGGTGTGAAGACAGCGGCAGGAGGATAGGTGCGCACCGGTGTACAGTGGAGTGCCTCGGGTATCCTGATGGATGGAACTAGTATTTCATTGCCTCTAATCGTTTCTTTTAATGAAAATAAAGATTTATGCTTCGAGGATGCAGGGTGCAAAATAAAATTGTGATGAATGTTCTCAAAATGTGGCCTCAGCTTTCACTTGAGACGATTATAGAATAAAAGAGAAAGTGTGCGTTCTGGAGTTAAAACTGCTCTCAGACTCGGTGTAAACTCAGCATCTTGAGGTTTAGAAAGTCAAGTTATGGCCTCATCTTTTTTCTGGTTGTTATCAGAGGAGTTTTTATGGTGTGAATTAATGTGAAGTAGAGACCAGGCTGTTCTGGGCCGTATCAGTTTAATGTGGAGCCTCAAGGAGGTGATGTGTCCTTAATGTAGTAAAAAAAAAACTGTGGCGTCTGCTGGTCAGCAGTCGCTTAATGACACACAGCACAGGCCTCCGCTGGGACGAGCTCATGATCAGATCTTCAGTTCCAGAAATGGCCTGTCTGCTCAGATTTGTTACCGTACTGTGGATCGTAAAGGAAGGGCAGCAGCAAAACGTTCGCTAACTACAGGCCCCACGTTAGGAATCCCCAGCCTCAACCCTCCACGCCTCCAACGGCGAACAAAACCAAACAAGAAAAGCGTAGTTATTATTTCAGATCATATCCAAAGTGTTGGATCTGAAAAACAAAGATGAGAGGCAAAGAGTCTGTGTATAATATGAAACTGAAGCAAGCAGGTGATTAAAGTTCAAAAAGGGAAATGAGCGGAGGCTACTCATTTGCAAATGCTTTGTGTTTGTCACGCAAATGTTCAAATGACTTTCGAAATGTGGCAGTTTTGTGGGAAATTGTCTTCACACTGATGCTGTAGAGAAGCGTTGGACAGATGAAAATACAAACTGTTGCTCGTTGGCATTTAGTCGTGAGCAACTTTGGATCCAGACTGGAAACCTGTTTCCTCCACCTCCGGTCGAGTTTGACTGATCCTCCCATTGAACTGTTCATTTGAAATTAAAATAGTTAGGATGAGGAAACCATGCTTTTGCCGAGGTGCTTTGTGTAAAATAATGTGAAAAATTCCTTCTTTCCACTCCACAGTTTCAGGCTGCAAATATGAATATGTAAATGAAAAGTCATAATCCTGCAGTTTTTATTCATGTGGCTCTGCCATAATGTGTTGAACTATGCTGTTTCAAGTGTAATTGTGCGGCGGTGCGCCGTGTTGTGTGCGACTGCTTTGATCAGTCTGAAATAAGACCCTTCGTATTTGTGCCACAGTCTTAAGATGAACTTAGGCTTTGAAAGCTGTGTTCACTGACGGCTTCTAACAACTCGTTCAAAGCATAAACTTGTTAAAGCAGCTCCAATTTATGTAAAAATCAATGCAACCTTTGCATGGGAGTTTTAGCAAATGAATCTAATTAGGGGATTATAAACAGCAACACATAAAAGGAGGAAGGGTCTCCCCTGTGTGCCGTCCCGCCGTCTGAATAATAAAGAGCTATAGGACTTTCTTTCCTTTTCCTTCGTTTATGCCCTTCACTGAAGGTCCCTGCTTCAAAGATGCCTTACAAAGGCCACTTTTCACCGCATCAGCCATATTCTAGTGGCCCCGTGTCACTTCTACTGATAAATCTATGAACATCTAAATGGGAAATTGGTCTTGAGAGACCACGGCGGCGGCGATAGATCTGACACGCTCGCTGATGCACTTGCCACCGCTGATTGTCTCACCCAGAGACAATGATGTTTTTTTACGGAGCGAAACATCTTTGTCCTGCAGTGGCTTGCAAGAATGATTGCAATTAATTTAAGATGGTAGGTCATAAAAACAATATTTAACGCGGGCATCATCAGACACATTCCTCCTGTGGGACATGGGACATTTATCACTGTCACAAAATAACTCAAATGTAAATTTTGTGAAATGTGTGTGTGTGCGTGTGTGACAACTGTGTGGTGTTGTAATGTGCAGCCAGTGCGACAACATTTCATTCAAACTTGTGAAATCATTTTATCAAAAATGTACCACCCACAAGAAAAAGGTTTAATAGCTTTTTCAGCTCTTGTCTGAGTCAGGAAATAACCAGCACATAAGTCAGAGTAAAACAATCACTTCTTTCATGTTGGTTTATGAATCTAATGGTGCTGGTACCACTGGATAAAGACTGACACGCTGGTTCCACAGCATCATTCTGAGCAAAGCTGACCACCTGCTGGATGCAGCCTTAAATTAAATGGACAAATGTGAGAGGACTCTTCAAATCTCTCTGTCTCTCTGCTAGAAAACAAATGTGCACACTCCAAAAAAAACACGCTTGTTCTAAATTTAAATGTGGGTCCAGGAACCTCAAATTGTCATTTCTGCATCGCTGTGGTTGTGTGCACTGATATTCAACACGCTGACTCGTGAGCTTCAAAGGTTGCTCAAGGTTTTGAACTTTTAAACAGGTCCAGGCTTCCAGCGAAAGACATGCCTGAATAATTGGTCGTTAAAACAAAGGTCTTTGAATTATCTTGTCAATAAATAGTTAAATGAATACCTCAGCTCACGACCAACAGCTTTTTTTAGCCACTTTATCTCAGTCTGCCCTTGGAAACAGTTGGTCTGACCCTCTCTGCATACCCATCACTGACACATGAGCTGCCTTGACCTTGTTGCCACATACTGTGAGCAGGTTTCAACGGCTGCAGGCACCTCTGCACGGCTCCACGCCGGCCACCCCGACAACAGGTGAAAGGTCTATTAAATGCACTGCAAAATCCGCCACAGCACAAATGGAGACACGCGATAATCCGCATGACATCAGCGTGGAAAAGTACCTGTGAGCTGGCGTAAAAAAACTTATGGCAGAGGGTGCGAGGATCCGCGGGGGGCTACACAAAAACAGTGATGAAATGGCACGTCCTCGATTTTTGCGCTCAGAGGTAATTAAACTCCCTCTGCCCTGCGCCTCCCTCCTGTGGGCCTCTGTGGGTGAATGCAGATGGATGGCAGATGGATGGATGGATGGTGGAGATCAATCTGGCATCCCCAGAGAGAAAAATTACAGAGTAAGACAAAAAAAAAAGGAATAGTGGTGACAGGAGTGTCTCCTAGAAAGATTTTTTTCTTGGCCTGCAACACGTCGCTGCTGTGAATATTTACATAGTTATTACAGAGCGGATGTGGACGGTTAGAATATGGGAGATGTGTAGAAGAAAGCGGTGAGCATATCAGTGAAAGAGCCATTGTTTTTCTTGAGTCGGGCTACTGAAAAAACATGGATGTGGGCACTAGGATCCATTTCCATCCAGTGCGGTGTGGGTCCTAACAAGTGAATGTTGGTTTGCTGTGTTGGTTGGCGGGATGTTGATGGGACATTAGCTGCACAACGGCCTGCCCAAGGCAATTCACAGTTCCACTCTGACATCGGTTTCATGCTTTTATTACTTCTTTCTAGTTTTCTACAGTGCAAATTAAAAACTGTGCTCAAATTGCAGAAATGTAAGAAAAAACAACAAAGACAAAAATATTAATATTCAACTCTATGCACACTTGGTTGGCCAAGTTCTGGGGCTTCTGTTTCTGAAATATCTGCATCACTCCCAAATGTAATTCTTTGTGTGGGTAAAGCATTTTCTCTCTTCTCTTATATAGATATGATATATATCGTAGAAAGTTCTGAGTTGCTGAAGAATCTAAAAAGTTTTGTAGGTTTTCAAAATGCATGTCCAGTTCAACCAGCAATAAGCCAGAAGCATGAAGGTGAAAACTAGAAATTATTCATTTCATTTTCACATAACTACTTCTATCATGTGTATTTAGTCCCACTATGGAAGAAATAAATGCAAACAAATAAAACTATAACTGTCAGCAGAACCTGCAGCTGTAGTTGTTTTTTGTGTTTGTATTTTAGGTGAACAATCCGTTTTTTTTTTGTTGTTTTTATCCAGAAACCACATTGACACAAAGCTGTTTCTGAATGAAAAAGAAATGAGCATCCACAGACTGAAGCTGCAGCTCCCCTCTCGACACCCACCATCACTGCGGATTTATGTCCCTCATTAATTTTGCAGCTGTTGAGTTGTTAAGTTGTTGTTAACTTGATGTTTTTCGGTTGCATTTATCTTCCCTTGGAGCTCGGTAACCATTTGTCTTCCTGTTTTGAATTACATTCTCAAAATTGCAGCCAAAACTGTGTTGCATTTTTTATCCGTGCACAGAGCCCTTGTTGGCTAAAAAGCCGTAATTTTTCTCTCAAGGTTAATGCGTTCTCATGTGGCTTCCATCATTTGGATTTGTGGCAAAGTGTTAAACACAGTGTCCATCTAGGAAGAGCATCCTAATAGCCCCTTAATTTCCCTGGAGAGCACAGGAGGCCATTTACAACAGCCAGTCATACAGTAGGGGAAGTGCAATCCTCTTTGCCGATAATGGGATAATGCACAAAGGCGACACCGCATTCTTTTCCCCGCGTTTATGTTGTCGAGTAATGCCATCGTTCACGAGCAGGGGGAATGATGTGAATAAAGCGCACGCGGGTTTGTGATAAACAAAGATGCAGATTAATCCGGCACGGTGTTTTATTCACAACCTTCCGCTGCGTGTGAGCTGCGGTTCGTGGTGAACACGCACAGGTTTGAGGCATAAACAAAAATTCTTGTCAATCCCGGCGAAAAAGTGTGGGTTGCTTGATAAAGGCCTCAGTGGGAGTGTTTGTACTTTGTTAAGTGCTTGCATGGTAATGGCCTCGAGCTCCTGAAAGGCAGCCACAGTGTGACTCCTCTCACCCACCTCCGGGTAGGCTTTTAATGAGTCGAACAACCTCTTTTCTTATTTCAGCCTGAGCTGGAGCATAAAAAGGTGAGTATGACCTGCGAAATATCAAGGAAGAAGAAAAAAAAGGTGTGTGGTGCAGATGAAGAGCAGCTGTATCTGCTGATGGATGTGTGTCGCTCGTTAAAGGTGAAACAGCGTCTTGGGATTTTCTTCCTTTTTTTTTTTAAAGAATTAAACTACAGCCCGTGAGTCTTGTTTCAACTCGTTTGAAGGGGAAGTTTCAGGGGAAAGTGGATAAAGAATGTATAGTGAATCAAGAAAGAGCTGACTGTAGTGTTTCCAAGCCGATCCAATCAGAAAAGTATATTTTTTTCTTCACAACAATTAATATTTGACGTGAGATGCTTCATTTTTACTTGATTTTTCAGCTACTTTGAGCAAAGATGAAAGCTGTAGACACAACACTGACACATTGCCATCAATAAATTAGTCGAGTACATGAGGAAATGTTTTCAGAAATGATATTAGTGCAAAGATAACACAAAGCCAAGACAGACAAATGAATATGATTCAGCCGTTACAAAAACAAGCACCGAATGGAGCATAAAAGACAAATAATAGAAATCATACATGGTCTGGGCCTGAAACTATAGTTTCAATCGGTGTTGGCTGATTATGACAAAAATGTCAAGTAATTACTCCACCATTATGTGCTAATGAGCAGCTTTCAAAGCCGATCATGTCTCCATTATTACAACATTAAGTTAAAAAGGCCAAAGCCGTTTCTAAGTGTGTGAAAATCTTTCCTGTGACCTTTTGGATTTAAGTCTCAGTCCGTCGTCATCAGCCATCCGTTTCGTTCCTTCATACTGATCAGGGAAGGAAGCTTTCACCTCATTTATCCAAGGAACATCTCGTCTGCTGTCACACGCTCACAAAAAGCAGAGCCTGGTGTGTTGCGGGAACGAGATGGAGATTAAATGTCCTGCCCAAAGAGCAACAGTCGTCGTTAAGATAGAGGACTGTGCTCGTTCACTGTCCCCGTAAACAGATGTCTCCATCCGGAGGGAATTTTCATAAAAGGGAATCAGGACTCGGACCAAGCATCTGTTGACGAACCCATTCCTCAACCTTTAACCTCCGGGATACGGTTCAGAGAGGGAAACATCCATCAAACCTCGGAAGTTTTCCTTCTGCTCTTTATGAACTAGGTTTAATTTCCTTAAGTAACAGCCTCTAGAGGCGGCCATGTTTTATTTTTTATGAGTAATAAATTACATTTAGCTGCACTCACTGTGATCGAGGCCCAAGGACAAGGGGTGTGTGTGTGTGTGTACGCGTGCAAAAAATAGTGCGAGAGCGAGTGAGACCTAAAGAAAGAGAAAGGAGATATTTAAACACATCCAGGGGAGGTCAGTTGGAAGACTCTTGGATTTCACTGCCCACACACTCCCACATGCTCAACATCATTAAAAACAAAAGGCCATGACTGAAACAATGCTGCAATCTGTGATGCAACCAACAACACGTGAGACGGACCTGCCGGAGCGAGGATTCACCACAGCAAGATCCTGAAGCAAGACACTTTAAGTCCTTTTTGGTCACAGATTCTTAGACTATGCACCTCATTTAAGATCATCAGTCATTTCATAGGGAGCATGATGGTTCTTAATCATAAATTGATTAATTTACCTTGGACGTGTTCAGACTATATTAGCGTAACTATTTGCTTTAACACATTTTTGGCTGGGATCTGCGGAGTAAGTTAGTTCTCAATGAAGGGTGTTTTCTGTTCAGCTCATTGCTTTGAAGATTTATTGAGTGTTTTACGCCACCCAGTGGGCTGGACAGTGTCCAAGCGGTGGACAAAGTAGTTCTCGATAAATATATGCAGTATATTATTAAAATATGTACGGAAATATATTTTATTTCAGGATTCGATACAGTGGTGAGATTTAATTTGACACAAGATTGTACTGCAATACAGTGAGTAAGTGAAGTATCCACGAAAATTGCTAATTTTTACTCTTGGCTGATTTTTCAAAACCAAGCTCGCTGTCAGTTAATGAAACGACTTGTTGATGTTTGAAAGCTTCGGGCCCTGCACAAGTCACCTCCTCCACAAACAGGACATTCTGAGGATGGACACTGAGCCACTTCCACAAATACTCAATCTTCCCGTCGCACACCCAGGGGTTTCCTGCTAGAACCACCTGAAAAGACGACTTCCTGTCATCCAGCAGCCCCGAGGGGAGATGCCGCAGCAGATTCTGATTGAGCAGCACCAGTTCAAGATGCTGCAGACCCTGAAAGAGTTTCCCTGGCAGCTCCTGGAGCTGATTTTCCTGCAGAAATAGCTGAGAGAGTTTCAAGTTGTGGGTGAAAATTGCAGGCTTTCAGTGAGATTAATTTGTTGCCTGCGAGGTTCAGTGACTCCAGGCGGGGCAGGTTCTTCAGAGCATCTGCTTCGAGCTCTTGCAGGTTGTTATGACTCAAGTCTAGATTCTTTATGTCGGGCAGCTTTCGAAGCAGAGCAGGTGGAACGCTGGTTAAGCGATTCCCAGACAAGTCCAGCCAGGTGAGGCTGCTGTTGTCAGAAAACCACCAGCATCTGCTTTTTCTATCAGATTGTTCTTCAAGACCAGACTACGGATTGAGATGTGGCTGAAGACATTCGGAGGCAGGTCGCTCAGCTGATTCCCTGTGAGATCCAACGTGCTCAGGTGATGAACGCCGACCAGCAGATTGGAGGGAAGGCGCGTCAGGTTGTTGTGATACAGCTGGAGGTTGGTTAAAAGGGGCACAGCTCTTAAATGAGCGGCTGTGATATTGCTCAGGCTGGTGGACTGGATGGATAGCTGAGTGGTGTTGGGAGGCAAACCATTTAAAGGGAAGCGCGTCAGCGAGCTTTGGCTGCACACCACCTCTGCACCTGAAGGTGGAAAGGAACAGGAGCACAAATCCGGGCAGGAGTGGGCGTCTCTTCGTCGGTAACGGCATTCAGCAAGTGCCGTGAAAGTCAGGAGCAGCCACAAGTTCATCTTTAGAGCGAGAAAAACATGAATATACATAAATACGTGAGCGAGCATTTACAGGTAAACTCAGTGAGCGGAAAACGGATTATAAATGAGAATGTAATCGTACCTTAAAGGCACAGCGGAACTCCATCTGTTTTTCCATCTGGACTTTATAAAAGTCGAGTACATTTGTTCCCAGCAATGAGTCAGGACAAAGTCTTGCAATAAGCAAATAAAACCGAGCAAACAAATCAGATCATCAACTGGTGAGTGGTTACTTTTCTCTATACTTTCCAAAAAGAAAGATGTTACCACACAGAAATCAATATTTTGTCTTTTCATTCCTACAAGACTATTTTATGCAGCAGCATGTACGGCTGTTACAAGTGTCATCAGTCTTTCAAGTTTGGGACTGAAAAAAATGAAGAATCGTTTCAACACAATATCATATGATCATTTCATTATCTTTTTTAGAATCGCCTTTTGCAGGTTTCTCCTTTTAACAAGCATAAATTGGACAAATACACAGACAGTTTGGGATGGATGATGCTGCCAAATACTGTATGTCTGTCAAAACATGAAGCCACAGCCAGCTGCTGCTAAGCTTAGTTTAGCATTACACCTGAAAGCAGGAAAAACCGACAGGCTAGAGCAGCGTGCAGGCGACGAGACCTGCCTGCAAGGGCCATTGGCACTTATATCCTGTTTGTTTAAGTGTAAAATTGGCAAGTTGTGGTTTTTCAGAAGCTTTAAAGGTGTTGTTAGTTGAATATATTTATCTTTGGACAGAAATATAACATTTCAACTGCTTCCAGTCTCTATGTTAAGCTTTGTGTGCAATGAAAGCAAGAAAAACGTACCGTGCTTTTCTTTAGCCACATCTTGTTTAATTACGCACATCACAATCACAAAAGAGCAAGTTTCAGTGATTGAAAAGTGACAGTATGAGTATTAAAAATATTAAGAATCAGTGTTTAATTCGCTTTCTGTCAGTGACATGACTGAGCGCCCTGCCAGGAGCTGAGAGGAACACGTGATGGAGTCGGGCAGGTAGGCCTTCTTCGTGTTTTTCTGCAGCCATGACCAGAGGTACTGCAGCTTTCGATTGCAAAGCCAGGGGTTGGAGGTCAGGTCGATCCCCTGCTCGTCCAGGGAGTGCAGCGGGTCAAGCGAGCCTGGAGGGATGTGGCTAAGCTGGTTGTCATCCAGGTTTAGGTTTCGGAGCTGAGTGAGATTCTGGAAAAGGTTCTTGGGAAGTGAGTTGAGCTTATTTTGAGCGAGGAACAAATGTATGAGGCTATGAGTGTTCTGAAATGTAGATTCATCGAGTGTGTCTAACTTGTTGTTGTCCAGATCGAGCTTTTGAAGTTTGGTCAGCGAGTCCAGAGAACTTCTAGAAATCCTCTCCAAGTGGTTGTTGGAAAGGTCCAAAATCTCCAAGTGCGGGACGTTTTGGAGCAAAGCAGCAGGGACCTTTGTCAAACGATTTCCAGATAAATCCAGCCAGGTGAGGCTGCTGTTTTCAGGAAGCCACTCAGCGTCGGCGTTTTCAATCAGATTGTTCTTCAGCACCAGGCTGCGGAGCGGCGCGTGGCTGAAGACGTCCACGGGCAGCTCAGTCAGTTTGTTTTCTGTGAGATCCAAAGTGTGCAGGAAAGGAACACCGCGGAGAAGATGCGAGGGGAGGCTCTGCAGGCGGTTTCTGTACAGGTGGAGCTGTTGCAGCAGCGGCACAGAGTTTAAATGCTGCTCGGAGATGGAGGTGATGTTTGTGAACTGGATTGTCAGGATGGTGGTGTTCTCCGGGAGACCCTCGGAAGGAAAGTCAGTCAGGGGAACCTCACTGCAAATCACTTCAGCTTTCTGGGGGAAGCACGTGCACAAAGCCGGACAGGACGTGGTGCCACGGCAGAAACATGCCAACCAGAGGACAGCGAGTGCACGCCAGGTGTTCATCACTAGGAGACAGGGAGGGAGGTCACACGGAATGAAATGCAAACTGACAAGCGGCCACAAGTGAAACACTGCCAAACATCTGAGCACAAACAACATTCATACAAGCGATAAATCATTTCCAGTTCAGGCGCAGGATAAAACTCACTCTTGTTCTCTGGATGATTAAGTATCAGTCGCCTGTTCGTCACACAGATTCAGCAGCGCTCACTTACAAATTACTGAGTCGCTCGGGGAACAGAGTCCCCAATCTAATCATTACTTATTGAGTAAACAAGCTGCTGTCACCACACGGCCATTTCTCAAGGACAGACTCCAACCTGCAGGAAAGTACATGATGTGGAAACTTAGTTTGTGTTGACGTGTTTACTAAAAGGCATTTCCACCAAAAATGGCTGATTTTGCAATATGATGTTGAAAACATGTTATGTGTGAGTAGTTTGTCTGATGTTTTGCCAGTGAGCACACAACCGCTAATTTATTGTTTAAAGATCATATTAATATGGGAAAGACGGAATGAAAAGGGAGATGGAAGGCAAATAAATGCACAATAAATGAAAAAAAAAAAACAAAGCTGTTGAAGCTTGAAATTGCCATCTGGCCATTTGAAAGGTTATTTTACTTTCCACTCAAATCTGAAGGGGATTATTACATAATTACATATTCATAAATTACATCTTTGCTATATTTTAAGTTCTTGTAGCCGTACTGGAGCTGAAAGCTATGTGATTAATGACTACGTTTCCAACTTTACTGGATTTGTAACAATGGAAAGTAACTAAATGGCCAAATGGTAAGTATAATATTTAAGAGATATAAACTTGCAGTGGACATACTGAGACACAAAGGTAGCAAAACAACAAATTCATGAAAAGCTGTAAATAATATGACGTAGCGAAAAACACTGTGTTCTGGACAAAAGATATATGGGACAAGATTAGAAGTTATATTTTTCAGTGTTTGTGTGCAAAAATTTTCACATTGAAGTATGTTATGTTAGATTTTATAAATGCTTATTACAGATGTGTTCATGGGTAAACAGCATTTTGATGTTTTGAGTTTGTGTAATGTTTTGTATTTAAAATCAAAATATGTGAAGTAATGAAATTAATATAGTGGCGTAAAATGTGCAATATTTCCTTTGGAATGCAGAGAGTAAGAAAAAAAAAACTCAAAACATCCTCAAACCTGTATGCGAGTAAATGACATTTTCTAACTGCAAAAATACGATGCATGACTAAACGTGAATGAAAAGACGGGGGACGAGAACGAATACGCCACGAGGAAAAACAGCCGGAGGAAGCTGCTCGCCGCCTGAGGCCGCAGTGATCGGCGGGTACAGCAGGTCTGACGTCGAGTTCACCACAACGTACAGTCGCACAGCTGATGGGGAGAGTGAATTAAGCCTGAGGTATAAAATACGACTTTAGCACACGGGCAACATGATGAAGCGTTACATTATGAGTGCCAGTTGGCTTTAGGCTGTTCTGAAAGATTTATTTCAGTCAAGCCCACTCACTCCACATGCACTTGTGAGATAGAGACGGACCTATTCTGGTATAGTTCAAATAGTCTCCAAAAATAGAAGTAACATCCTGGAAGGATCACTACAGTATTCCTGTGTTTCTATTTATTATGTCATGGATTTGCAATGAGGACTCCGTATAAATGTCACACAGATTGTGTCCTATTTATGCATCTGAAAGCAAATAAGCACATTCCTCAAAAGGTCAAAATAGCTCAACTCTGCGCGCTGCTGATTTTACACTAAAACTGGGTGTGGAGGCTTCTCGCTCTGCTAACTGTTGCACTGCCATCACACACAGCCCTGTAAAAAAAAGAACATATGGAGAGAAATCCTACACAATAACAGAACATGAATTATTCATTTTTAGGGTAACAGAATTTATTTGAATTTGTCATGAATGGTGAGAAGAAAACACCGTCTCGTTTCACATTATTCCATCGCACGTTGTAACAGCTCTACGTGAATGTCCAAGGAAGTCGAGACTCGTAACAAGGAACTGTAAAATCTGCCATTCAATAAAACTGGACAAGCAAAATACTGTAAATAATGTGCTTCAGAGTTACATCCATAAAAATAAATCAATTATATACTATGAGTTATGCTACACTGTTGCAATACACAGACAGACCTCTTCATTCTATATACAAATGTTCACACACATGCCCATCACTTCACAAATATAAATCCACGTGAGTCACTGCATCTGATGCTGAGGATTATGAAATAAGGCAGTTTTAATCACCAAGAACTGAGCTGAGTTTTCTGTTTCTTTGGATGACGTCCATGAGTAGTGTTTGTTTTTTTTTTATTCTCCATCTAGTTCCCTGAAAAAATATAACACGTGTAGACACTTCGTCCAGACTGTGGTCATTAATCCCCGAAGATGAAAACACACATATTTGATCAGCCAGGGGTTAACTGTGGAGAGAGAGAGAGAGAGAGAGACAAAGACAATGATGTGAAAACCTGGGACGCTACCACCAGAATGGCAGGACTTCAAAAGACATGCCCACACAAAATCCACACATATTAAACAAGGAAGCTATCCAGTAGCCACAGAATGCACAAGTGAAATGTGATTAAATTCAGACAGATATGGGAATATTATTGGTAGAAGTAAGATATAATTTTTTTTTTTTTTAAATGAACAATTTGCTTATTCCGGTAGCAAACAGATACTTCTCAAATATCTGTGCATACCCTTTAGTGTTCCTTCAGATAAAAACAGATACAAAATTTTAATTAGCGAGCGACAAAAATGCTCGTAGCCAAACTTTCTTTGGACAGAACCAGTTTTAAATCCTCCCAAATCTGTCTGTTTTTGAACATGCTCGGTGCGCAAATTTCCAAAACCTATAACTGTAACATTGATAAAGCTTTAACACTTAGCTCATGATCTTTACGCCACTGCAAAATTCTAAATTACACAAAACCATGCTTCTGGCTATTTTAAGGCCTCCAAAAAAAACTGCAAACGCACAAGATTCATGCAGAGGTCCAGTTACCCTCTGTCCCCCCTCTTTCCCTTCCTCAGAAGAACATATCATCATCATCATCATCATCATCATTAGCGACATCATCCAGCGACCAACTCCAGTCTTTCAGGCCAAGCTCAAGTAATCTGAAAAGTAGGTACGAGTTTCACTGAAGGGGCTAAAAGTCTTTACCACGCTCAGCAGGGGGCAGCACAGAGCCGTGAGGGGTGAGTGTCTAAGCGCTGCGGGTTATGACGAGAGCGCGACAGCAGGCGCACAGACACACCGAGCTCTGCTACTTACAGTCTCCCAGCATGAGAGACATTAGAATGGTGGGGGTCAGAGGTGAAGAGGTGAAGAGGTCAGAGGGTCAGTGCAGGATGATACGGAGCATGGGGCCAGTGCTGAGGGATAAAAGCCAGTTAGGTTGTGGTAGACAGTGTCTTAGTCAGATACAGTTAGTAAGTCTGATAAAGGTGCAGGGCGATGTGCACCTCGTTTAGGAGATGCTGTGTAGGCGGCATACAGGACTTAGCATAAGCAAATGATCTAGTGCTTCCCAAAAGCAGGATATCCTGTTCTACAGGAGCTGAGACTCATCAAGAAACACAACAACTTAGTAATAGCTAAAACAAAGTCTTCGGAAAAATAATTTTATTATTTAAGTAAATTCAGATGTAAAGAGTTTCAGCTTCCTCTGTACCCATGACTCCAAAAGGTTCATTGCGTGTTGCAAAAGAAAATGATATCTGTGGTTTAAGGGCTAAACGCTTTTGTTTCGGAGGAAGCAAAGGCAAAAACTGTAAATATTAACTGCTCTTAAAACCCTTTGCAAATTATACATACAAAAAAAAATAAATTTTTTTAAAACTTTGTTTTCTACCAAATGTTTCATTTTTAATAGTCAAATAAAAAATTGAATAGAGAATGGCCATAAATAATGAAGAACATACACAGTGTTTAAACATTATGGGATTAGCTGGAGTCAGTCATTTTCGGAATATCTATTCAACATGACGGCACTTTTTCTTGATATTGATTTTGCAGTGTTGCCAGTGCTCCTTCCATAACACAGGGGTGAGGATAAACTATTTTGTTGTTTCTTTACAAAAAGATTTATAGTTTAGCAATACAGTACAAAGTCTGACTTTATAAATGAGATGTACATACAGTATGCATCATTCGTGACAGTCAAACTTCACAGGGGGACATTCTATATATTTTCTATAATCCTGTGTTTTCCCCTCTGTACCTGGCCTTCCCTGACGGCTGCTGCTGTCGGGTCGACTGGATCTTAATGGCTCCGCGATGGGACGGCATTTGAGGTGAACTTCTGGGCGACGGTCGCGGAGAGGACAGCAACATTTGTTCAGGAGGGCTGCTGCGCGCCGCGGGGGGAGAACTCATCGACGGGTGTTTCCTCGGGATGCGTTTGAGGAGGTGACTGACCCAGCGCTGCTGCTCCTCCTGAGAGCTGGTCAGCAGAAGCAGCTCTTTGGCAGTGGACATGTCATAGTTCACTGTGAAAAAAGCAATTAAAAGGAGTCAACACATAATCATATAAATACATTTAAGACCTCAGTTTTTATTAGTATGCACCAAATTCTATAATTAAAATAGAAAACAGTAAAGGACAACTATTGGTCATCAGTTGGATCCGTTTCAGTGTTTGATGATAAAATCTAAAGAGCTGAAAGCAATTGATGTAGTTCAATTCATTAGTGGATTAGCTGAAGTGAATTTTTCATATAGCAAATGCAAAAATGCCAAAGCTTTTTATGGTCATTAAAAATTAAATACATTTGGGTTTTTGAATTGTTTGAACAAAATAAAAACAAATATATGCACAGTCCTGCAAATTAGGACAGGAGAAAGTTTTATGGTAGTAAAAAGTTTAAATCTCTACGAGTCTACTGACCCTTGCAAGGCACAATAACTTCCTCCATTCTGTCCAGGTGGTCTTTGTGGTACTTGGTGTGGCAGCGGCGGCACTCGAGGGCCGGCGGAGGCTTGAAGACGTTCCACAGGGGCCGAGTGCAGACCTCGCAGCTTGATGGGAAGTGATAGAGAGTGAGGATGAACTCGTGGCCCTTGTGGCTGATGTAGGAGGGCCGATCGCCGAACGGCATGGACTCGACTACAACCTCTTGCTCACGTTTGCTCTCGCCTTCATTGGCATACAGGATCTGTGGGAGGGGAGGGTTGATGACGGGGAAGAAGTTTTACCGGGAGAGTTATTCAACTGGAGAGTCATTTAAATGGAAAGACGGAGGATGTTCTAGCTCGTTACCTGGAATATCCTCGGAATTTCTCGGGCATCTGCACGGTACACATCAGTTTGAGTGACGGGTCTGACATGAAACAGCTTACTGCAGTAAAGAGGGAGAGATGGAAGAGTTCAGTTCAGACCCAGGACGATCGTTGACAGATTTAAATTAGTGGGAGATAAAAAGATTATTTTAAATGATGTTAGCCCCAAGAAAAGTTTAGAGTTTATAAAAAACCTTTTTTCTTCCAATTACATTTTTCCCTGATTTTAGTTACATCTACTTGAAAGATTCTTTCGTACCTTAGCCTTATTTTTTTCAGCCTTACAGAAATAATCTATAATTTGACGTTAGGATTGACAAAAACTTGGTTCAGGCCTAAACACCTGTTGACCTTCCCACCGTATGAAGACAGAGTTCCTATTCAATGCCAATTTCCATCCCTTATTGTGCATTAAACATGTCAAAACTATTAGCATTTAGCTCATAGCATGTGTTTACAGTCTTGTCAGTCTTACAGTCTCTGCAGCCTGTGATGCAGGTGAAGATAAATTAGAATATAATTATTATCATGTGACTTTACTGCACATTATTTAAAACTTTCTTTCAGTAACTCACTCGATTTCCAGGGTCATGAAGGGGTTGGCCTGCTCTCGGTCCAGTTCACTGTTATAAAACAGGATCTTTTTACTGCTCACCACTACGTACTGTGAAGGAAAAGTTCAACAAAGGCAAAACTGGTCAGAGCAGGAAATGACGCAAAACCACTTGGTAATTACTAAGAAATCAAATCTGTAGATACGACAAACAAAGGTGGAAAAGGTTACTTTTTTGTCCCAGCCGAACCGCTTTGTGTTCTTGGTAGGAAGTGAAATCCAGCCCTCCAATCTGGAGTCTAGTTAGCAGAGAAATAACAGGGAGACGGGAAGAGGTTAACAAACAGAGGAAAATAGCCTTTATTTATGTGAAGTACTTAAGAAAACACCTTAACAGTTTCCCTTAAACAGACACTCATGGTACATTAGCAGATGTTTGGTACCGAGAAATTAACTTGCATATTTTTGGTGCAACACATTTTAAGAAAGCAGGGCAGAATTGAGGAGTTAGTGTTGGCAAGAAATAAAAAGGATTAAAGCACAGGAAAGTCGACAGATTAAAGTCAGTTGCCACGTTGCACATCTGCACAAGGTTAAAAAACACCGTTTGGTCAACAGCAGGTTTAATTTCCACACCGATCCTGGGTTTGAACCACCATGCAGGGTCACCTGCAGATTCAGTATCAGCGGGCTGTTCGTAGGTGAGAGCCAAAGGACGGCGGCCCTGCTCCACCCGTCCATCACACTCTTCATCCTCCGAGTCCGAGTCAAACAGAGGACGAGGCGAATGCAGGTTAGGCCGGGTGTCGATGCAGACAGATTTGTGTGTGCGCTGGTAGGTGAAGGACATTGATTCTGAGGTGCGTGAGTGAGTAATGCGCACTGTGCCCGACCCAGGGAGAGAGAAATCGAAGTGAAATAAGGGGGGAAGAGGAAGAAGGTCAAAAACAATAGTTCTGGAAGTCAGAGAGGCAGTGAAAACAAAGCAAACAGGAAATTCAGGAAGAGTGAGGTAGAAAGAGGAATGCAGGAAGTAAAGGCCGAAAGACTTTTGCTCATGGAACCAATGTGAGCATCTGCGTGTCTGTGTTAGTGGCAGGCGCGAGGCCGAGTGACTACCTGGATATCCGTCACTCGTGTCCAAGTCGTTGCCGCTGCTGATGCTGGTGGAGTCGAGAGAGTGAACGCTGAGGGTGGTGAGCTGCGAACGCAGCTGCTCTATGTCGCTGTCTTTGCTGTCCAGTGCCATCTGAAGCTCCTGGCGCACCTGGTTCTCTTCTGCTATCACCTGTGCAACAGAAATCAACAGCTTTTTTTTTTTAACTGCGGTTCATCATTTGTTTCTACTAAAGTTATAATGAGCAAAAAAAAAAGGGAGAGCGAAGCTGAAACCTACAGACTTAGACTGTTATCTTAATCATTTATTGTCCAAATTAATCTCAACAATGACTGGACAACCATAAACTGTGATGTTGTCTCTGTGCTGCTTTATATTTGAATCTGAGGTATTTAGATTCAGATGATTTAAGTTTTGGGGAAGTTTTTAGACAATTATAAAACCTGACACAGAGTCATGTTCAGTCAAATTCTTGAGCTGCTTTTTGTGTAGTTTGATAGATTTAATTTGACTTGGCAATAACCGAGGACAAAGTCTTTATGTTGGACATGCCGCATGTTGTTCCAAGGATAAAAGTGCATATTTTTGGCGTCTGTGGTCAACGAGGAGGAATTTCCCTCTAACACCGTCGAAAAGGAGATTTCTGTCTTGCTGGTCAAGGCTGACAGCGTTTCCATCTACATCTTGCTACAGAATCGTGGATTTTAATCAGTAATACAAATTTGTGTGAGAAACACCGGTTTTCTTTCTTCTTCTCAGTGTGGCCGTGTGGGTGTACTGACCGCCTGCATCTCCATCAGCTCTTTCTGGTATTTGAAGATGGTGCTGTTGAGTTTCTCCTTCTCGGCCCTGAGCTCCAGCTGCAGCTTCCTGTTCTCCTTCTCCTTCCTGTGCACCTCGGTGTCGATGCTTCTGTGACCTCCCCGCACCGTCTCCCTCCTGTTCATCACCTCGGCCAGCTTGTTGACAGCCTTAAGAGGAAAAAAGCGGCAAAATGCACCATTCAAACACTGACTAAGGACGTGGGGAAGCCTGCACACAATCAATGCGCACGGCGGCTTTTCCACTTGTTTCAGATCTCAGCGATTTTGCCCAGAGTTCAACAAACAGCCTGTAGCTGAAAATTATTCTTAACTACAAATGATGTGATATAACAGCCGCCTTTAAATAAAAACTATGAAAGTATTAAAAATATTCCAGGCTTTCCAGACCTGTGTAGGCGCCCAGACACACACCTGAATTTTTAGTGTTCTTTCACTCTGCAGCTGCTTTTCAAAGGACAGTTTGAGCGAGTTCATCTGCTTCTCCTCCTCCTCGGCTTTATGAAGCTCTGTATAAACAGATAGACATCAATTCATTTTTTTTTTTTTAAGAAGTAATCTATAACTTCTAATGCAATTTTCTGCCATTCCACAGGCACTCGGTTCCCCGATGAGGATATTAATGGACACGTTTCATGACGTTTTTACAGTCTGCTGTCCATAAATCACCTGGGCAGCGTTTTACAAGATTATCTCATTTGGGTGGAAATCTGATCCCGTTGCTGCTCTTTGACTCACGTTGCTGCATTTTCTTCAGCTGGTTGTTGAGTTCTTCTTTCTCGCTGGCGAGGTTGGCTACGTCCACTGTCAGAGTGCGATTGGACTCTTCCAGCTGTAACAGGGTGAAATGTATGTAATTCATTTCAATATACATGATAACAGTTTGGCTGAAGTCATAATACATTTGCTATGAGGAAGTCAAATCTTAAAACAAACGATTCCGTCCTTCATGAGCCCAAAATGTTCTTCTTCTACTGGAATTTTAAAGGCCTGTCCCCGACTCTGATCTCACCGAGCTGATGGTGGCCTCCTTGTCGCTGAGCTCCAGTTTGTGTCTCGCCATCATGTCTTTGATTTCCAGCTCCTTCATGATTTTCTCCTTCTCCAGATCGGAGTACTGCTCCTCGGCGATGGAGCGAGCCAGCTGCTCAGAGTCCGCCTTTGTCAGACTGGCTTCCAGCTGGGACGCCAGTGATACCCTGCAGAGGCAAGGAGACAACGAATCGTTACTGTCCTTGTCGAAGATTAAAGTCGCTCAACAACCAACATCCAACGGCTACTACAGTATGTGAACTGTGCACTGCCACCGACATTCAACTCTCATCAACACATCCGTTTCTTATCCATAACCATCTTCTTTGTGTAACAATGAAATCATTTTAGATTAATTTATATTCCTGCCTTTACACCTCTATACCTTTTGTTTTAGTTCCTGTTTCTTTCGGGTTTTTTTTTTCTTTCTAACAAAATACCAGTTAGACAGTTAAATGTCGGCACTGTTCTGTTCATCTTTGAGGGTTTTAAACAGGAAATGGACTCTGTTGGTTGTCACAGCACAGTAGGCCACAGTTACCTCTCGTCTTGATATTCTGCCAGCTGTTGCTGAGCCTCTTTGTAAAGCTTATTTTTCTCATCACGTTCCTCCTTCAGCTCACGGATCTGTGTCTTGTACAGAGTCTGCAGAGAAGACAGCAGGAGTTTGAATTATTATTATTATCAAATTTTGGTTAGTTGGTTAAATTTGAGGAGTTAGTACTTCAAACTAAAATGCACTAGTTAGTAATATATTTTGAAATTCAGTGAGTTTATTAAAACCTTTTCTCTGTTACCAAAGTCTAAATATGCAGCGTTTCATACATTTGCCTGTCAGTGCTTTTTGCAGTGAGACTGGAGGAAATTTTCAAAAGATTACTGGTTAAAATCACCGTGAAATATTGCTCTGCCTCCAATTGGTCCTTCATTTCCTTCAGATGGCCGTCAGCCACCTGCTTCTCCCTGGAACAGCACCAAAAATCTGTCAATCATTCCTCTGGGCCAACTGACCAAGCACAGCCAAACCACTTTCCTCAAATCAAATACGATGAATCAGATTCTCCACAATAATATGCCAACAATATCACAGCATTAACAAATGCTGCTGCTGCTGTGTGTGTGTGTGTGTGTGTTTTGACCTGCGTAACTCCTGGTTCTGTTTCTCCAGGTTCTGCTTCATGTCCAGCAGGTGGTTGAGCTCCTGTTTGAGCTGTTTCTCTGAGGAGCGGAGCACAGACATCTGCTGGTTCTGCATCTTGAGATCGTTCTGGCTCAGATTCCGCTTCTGGGTCTCCTGCTCCAGGCGCAGGATCAGGTTCTCTATCTGCAAAAACACACACACACACACACGCAGGCTTAGTTTATACTGATGGCACAGGAAAACGACTTAATTTACAGCAAGTGCTGAATGCGAGCTACTTGGCACTGGCAAGACACCCTTCATTTTATCCAGAGAGACACACCTCCTCTGAAAGCTTATCTTTTTGCGCCTGCAGCTCCAGCAGCTTCTGCTGCGCCTGCTTGTAGTCACAGTCCAGCATGGAGTGGTCCTTCTCCAGCTGTAGGAGTTTACTCTCCACCTGCAGCTTCAAGCTTCGCTCCTCCTGCAGGGTGCACTCGATCTCTACAACAACGGGAAAAAACGAAAAGCATCAGGAGGACAATGTACACTCCAGCCTTACTGAGAATTTGCGATTTGTCCTTTTCTTTGTCCTTATTCCAATATCGGTATGAGGTAAAAACACAGCTGTGGTGTTTATTCCCCTGCAGTGGGTTTTTTCGTGCTCGCTCTCGCTCACCTTTTAAGGCCTCAGATTTGGACTCCTCGATGGACTGGTAGATTTTGTTCTTATCAGCGAGCTTGGCCCTGGTGGCCTTGTGTTCCCCCTCCTCCTGCTCCAGAGTCTGCTGGAGTGACTTCAGCTTGAACGTCAGGTCAATCTCCTGGTTGCTCTTTTCCTGCAGAGTCAAATGGGGATATTAGATTCCTAGTGGCTGGAACCAGGGGAAAATATACAACACGATGGTCTTTATTTTAAATTCACACTGGTAATCAGCAAATGGAAAAAAACAACCAACCTTCTCAAGGTCGCTGAGCTTCCCTTGTAGCTGCTTCTTTTCAGACTGGACGTTGGACAGAGTCGATTTGACGTCTTTCAACTCCTCTTCGAGCACAGAAATGTGTCCTGATGTGGGGGAATGGGGATTAGGAGAAACAATTATAAAAGGAAATGAGCAGGATGTGTAAGATTTGTCATGGTGCAAACGGCAAAATTAAGTAATGCACAACAAAAACTTGATGTCGGTGAAGACTAATGGAAACGTTCCCAAACTATTTTGCTGCAAACAGGAATGATCTTAGGTGAGACATTACATAATCCTCCTCCACACGTTTCTGCCTCAAATGTATGAAAAACACCACGTTTAATGTTTATTTTCTCTCTTTCACTAACTCCACCCACATGGAAATAAAGAGGCTTCACAGCAAACAAGCAACACTGTTGTTTCGATCCGTCCCCTCTGACCTCAGCGACTGGCTCCTCTGGACGGAATGAGCACGTTCGAGTTTCCAAACAGCGTCTCACAAGAGGTGCTGGCTCGGATCCGGCTTGGGCTTTTATAGCCCTTTGCTTCACTCTCAGCTCTTGAACAGATGTTTCTGTCCATGATCACAATTTTCCCAAATTCTGGGCCAAAAAAACGATCCACAATCTAATACCCTGCAAAAAGTCCAGCTCCAAGTTGTGTAATGTCTTTTTCCTGCTACTGAAGAGATGTTTACTGCGGCAGTTTCTAGAGAGCCCGGTTTGATTATGTGCACTTATGGCAATAATGGTTTTTCGAACTTTGCTGACTTTAATTGACAATTAAAGTCTGAAATACAAATGGCTGACTGGTTGCATAAGTGGTAATTATTCCACTAAAATTCAACCACATCTTAGTAGCTTTTATTTCTGCTGTTGTTAATAACCGTGGACAGGCTGTGTGGATAAAGTGCAGGCTATAAACTTCACTACATAAGTGAGAGAATGTATTGTTTGCTCAACATAGTCAACTGATAGTTATTGTATAACCTTGTAGAGAAGAGCTATAAAATCTTTATAATCCATCACACATCAGCGTATCTCTAAGGATGGGTGTTAGTCGGTAAATTCAACTTTTTATTTGCAAAATGAAGAATGAATCAGTTCCACTTTCAAAACCTACCAAATATTTACTTTGGGGATACTAATATTCAGCGTCTTTCAACACCCATTATTGCAGAGGTACAGTTCCCAATCACGTCTCACCCTGCAGGTCAGTAATAGTTTCTGTCCCGAGGTTTCGGTCCCTTCTCTCCTCGTCCAGCTCGGCCTGCAGCCCCATCACCTGCTTCTCCAGATCCATCTTGGTGTTTTCCAGCTGGCTGCATTTTTCCTGCAGCTCCCTCAGGCTGACCTCCAGGTTCTGAACCTGTTTCTGTAAGTCTGCTTGACTCTTTTTCAACCTCTCGGCCTCCTCCTGCTCAGCCTTAAGCAGAGCGTTGGCCTCTTCGAGCTGTAGATAAGAAAGAGACGTGATAAAACTTGTTTGCTGGAGGCAAAACCGGGCCGATGCAGCAGCAATAATTAAGACATTTAATGAAGGAAAAGCTGAAGGATAATTAAAAGAGCAATCACAGCTGCTTGCTTGAATATGGATTGCCACATTTGATTGAGATAAATATGAAACAGCGAAAACACAGGAAAAAAAGACAGCTGTGTATATAAAGATTTAGTAGGTGAAGGTACAAAGCTCCTCTCACTTGTTTCTGCAGCTGAATGCTCTTCTCATTGGAGATGTGGGAATTCTGGTTCCTCTTCCTAAGATCTTCTAGCTGATCCCTCAGGTTGTTCACTGATATGCAAACACAGAGAAAGGCAAAAAAAAAGTGTTTGTGAAAGATTTCAAAAAGCCTTCTCAGCACATTCAGGAGTTTCAGGCCTGATATTAAAGTAAGATCCCCCAGGAGCTCACGTTCATTCTCCAAGCTGCGTTTCCTGTCAGACTCTATCTCCACTTTACGCAGGTTCTCGGCACTCTGGTGCTGCAGCAACGCTCGCTCCCGCTCCAGCTGCCTCAGCGAAGCTTCGACTCTCTGTCTGCTGTTCATCTAATCGCAGAAAAAAAAAAAAAAAAAAAAAAAAATCACAAAAGGGAGTGAGCGCAGAGAACCACACCTAATTTTTCATATCAGACACAAACATCCATCCATTCTCCCATTAATGCTTACCTCGTTGTCTAATTCCTTGACCAGCTTGTCTAAACGGTTGGTGGCATTTCTAAGGACAAAAAATATATATTATACTCAAATTATTGAATTGTTAGAATCAATATATGTGAATCTTTTTCTGCATTTATATGCAAATTTAAAACACAAAGCAACTTTTCCATAAGGCGTATCAGACAAAAAGGACTTGATTGATTTTGTTTCGTTTTACTTTTCAATCTTTTAAGTCGTGGACTTTTATACTAAAATGAGGTAATATAAACATGCGAAATTAAAAATCTTGTAATTAAGAATCAATGTTGTTATGGAATTTGTTGTGTGAAATTCTTAATAATCAATTTTTCATTTGGATGGTAAATTGTAGCATATCAGAAGCTGTATTCACACTGAAAAATAATAACGATAATGCTGTATTTGTGTGTCTTATTTGTTGTTGTCATACTTGCACTTGTGTTCCAGATCATCTTTGGCTTGCATCTCATGGTCGAGCTGCTCCTCCAGACGATTAATCTTTTCCTGCAGCTGTTCAGAGGACAGACAAACGTGAAAAACAAATATTATCTAACGGTCATTTCCATTTGTTCATTTTATGTAATTTGTGTGTTTTCCTTTCCAGAATTCGAGGACCACATGTGCAAAATGCCAACCTCTTTCTTATTGTTCGAGCAATGCTCCTTTTGCTCAGAGTTTTCCTTATAGTTTTCTAAATTCTCCACTGGGCACTTGTTATTTTCCTTCAGAAGCCTGAGAGAGAAAGGAGGACAGGGGAAAACATCAGTGTTTAGCTGAGGGGGCTTTCCAGCCCCAGCAACTTCTTATCTTATCCACAGTTTTACAAGCAAGTACCAGGTGAGAAGTGAATGTCCATCCAAACATAAAGTATGTTACATGAACACGAACACTGTGAAAAAAAGCCTGAAGATCTTTGAAGGTTCTTCCTACATCTGGATGTCTTCAGTGTGGAGAATTCCTCCAACCACAGTGACTATGCCAACTCTTAACATCGTCATAGTGAACTTGCAATGTTGGGCAGTCCTGGAAATCACTACACGACTCTGCCACATGACTGTATTATGACCAATGAATCTGAAGGGATTTTCCAATCATGTTTTACACTTTGGCTTAAACAACTTTTTGTGCATATGCCCCCACACACTGAATGATAGTTTTAGAACATGTACAGCACATCCTCAAACCAATGTTTAAAAATGCAGGAAGGCTCGTCTAAAACAAAGATTTACCCGTACGCAGACTTAGCTGAAATTAGGAACGAATGCAGCCCATTTGGTCCATGAGCTGAATATTTAAACCTGTGAGGAATTCTAGCATTGCACTGGATTTACAGTCTGTTTAACTTTAACTTAAAAAGGCAAACACACCCTTAACTTCCAAACTTTGCGTAATAAATCATTTTAACACACATTTTTTTTCATGCTGTTTTTTGCCATTTGTCATACTGACTGAAACAAGGATAAAAAAACTAGACATAATCATAAGTGCAGAGGGGAGTTAAAGGACCTGTCAGCACAAGGCAGCAGTGTGAAGCTCAAACAGGCTCTCAGTGTCTGACTGGTCTAAGACTGTCTTAAAGGATTTGTCTTTCATTCTCGGTCCACAAGACAGTTTCCAAATTCTACAATCCACATAAAAATCCCATTAGCACTGGCAAAAGTACATCAAGTTAAATAATAAAACACAGACGAACATGAATCCAGATATTAGACTGAACCACAAAAAACACAGATGAATAGAGTGTGAGAATTAATCACTTACTGGTCCTCTTTGAAATAAGTGAAGCCGACGAATGGTAACTGGTTGCCCACAAAGGCTTTGGGCGGAGGAAAGGTCTCAACATCTCCCTTATCAACCTCGATGTCATCAAAGTTACTGGTGTCTATGTCACTGCTCAACTCGGGCACAACTGGGGCCACAGCTGGAAGACAGGAAAACACAGAGAGGATTACGATTACCGGCGATAAATGTTGACACGAGGCAAGTTTTTAAAGTCAAGAAAGTACTTCAACATGCTACTAATAGTATACCTGTTCCAGAGTAAACTCGATGCCAACTTTGGCAGTGCTTACAGCAGCAATGAAGTTTTTGCAGGCTGGCGTGAAGCGGACACCACTCCTTTTTCCCGTACAGTGCCCGCTTTGTGTCCCTCACACAGCGCCTTTCACATACGAAGCCTAAACACGCCAGGAGAGGAACGCTCCTTCTGCTCTTTTCTCACAAGAGCAGACGCGCTTTAAAACTCTGCACAACAGGCAGACAAATATGTGTCAAAGGGCCAATCAGATAAAACTAAGCCAGTCCTTTGGCCTTTAAATAGTTCCCAATTAAGAAAAAAAAGCTGCCATTATGGATCGAGTTCCTCAGACCAGTGCAATTCTGGGTCTGAGCAAAGAGCTCATTACCGCTGGGTCAAGAAACAACCCTCAGCGTGACTCAAAGATGGCGGCGAGATCAGGCACGGCAATGAAACAAATGACGGGGAAATAAAAAAGACGACGCAGAAAAAATAAAAAAAATAACGCCAAAATGTGGTGAGACAGAAAGAGACATAGGCTGCTCCATGGAGGCCTTTGTGGCATGAATTCCCAGAATGCTCTCTGATAGCGGATGGGTAATGACAGGCACCCGTGGCCACAGTGAGAGCGACAGAGCGGGAGCAACTCTCCAAAATGGGGCGCCCCTCTCATTAGACCAGTCCACATAGGCCGCACAGCCTGCCCCACCCGCTGCTACGGGGGGGGGCAGCCTCCCGTTACTATCCATCCATCTGTCTGTCCGTCCGTCCAGCTTTTTGGCTCTGAAGTGTCCCAGGGCTTAATACATTTGACAGAAGGACAACATGGAGAATCTTTGATAGAGCAAAGTACAAAACCAGAAAAAAAAAAAAATCCCCCCCAGAGTCACAGCAACACACAGCAGTGAATCATGTCATTCCTAAAGAGTCGCAGAGCAGCTCTGCACGACACCAACATGGGAGCAGGGTCATGTTTTAAGTGTGTGTGTGTGTGTGTGTGTGTGAGACAGGACATGCATGTGCAAACATGAAGAGAAGTGAGCGGCACAGCAGTGGCACAGTAGTGGTTTCATGTTCCAGACTGCCAGGCTCTGATCAAACGTTCTGTCTGTTGTCTTAATCAGAGCCAGGTGAAGCCGAGAGATGGAGTCTGCATGTAATTACACACAGACAGAGGTCCTGTTCATATTCCTGGCGTATCCCCTTACCGTATTTCCTTCCTTCTCTTTTCGTTTGGCCTAACTAAATGATGTCTAATTCAATGTAAACTTGCAGTGTTTTAATGTTTAAAAGACTGTTGCCTTATGTAGATACTGATTTTGCACTGACGATTTGTGTGAAATTGTGAATATTTTTGCTCCTCAAAGCTGCAACAGAATCACAACCTTAGACTCAAAAGCAAATATTATGTAATGAGCCAAGATATTACTCTGAGGTATGTAAACAGCCAATAATAGACCATGAAGTCCAAAGCTAATTACTGAAATAACCTTAAACAAGACTGAATTACACTATTGCAACTATTACTAATCAAATTCTATATTTTATATCATCTCTGCAAGGCTTTAAACCACAAGACTGTTACCTTACCTGCTTCTTGACAACCTTTCAGTTTCCTCTGGGCATGTATTGCAAGTATAGGTAATGCGGCTCTGGTATTTAAGCCATTACATTTATTACAGTGCACAAAACACTAATGTTTTCTATATGTAGTATATAGGTAAGTAATAAAAATATAATAATTTGCATATAATTCGTTTTTATTACTTACAATAAATACATAGGCAGTTGAATATCCTAAAAGGTCGTATGCATCGTGCACAGCATCAAGTCATGTAATGTAAGATATGAGCAAGGAGCATGAGGAGAGCATGTGTTCCATTATGCAGGCTTAACGGCTCAGGAGATGCACATAAAGTTTGAACTATGGCTGAGATGAAACGGATCAGCAGAGGATCAACATACAGACGATAAGAAGATCGATGAACGGCACCAAAAGGTGAAAATAAAAGCAGCCGCACATTACCACACACAGAAATAGAGGGACTCTGCACCTGCATTGTGAGGGATTCAACAGCATGCACATGCAGACACTTACTCTCACGGATGTTGCCAAACGTCCACTGGTCATTCTTGAAGAAGGGGTGGCATTTGATCTCATCCACTCCAGTGCGGCCTAGGCGAACCTTCCTGCACACAGCAACAGGACCAAGAACTGTGAGCAGAGCCTGCTTGGCCCAAACACAAAACACACCCTGCTCCGCCCTCCACCCACCATCTTCACCAAGATGTCATCCCAAACACACAGCCTAGCTGAGTGGCCGCTCTGCTCCGACCACACTGACCAGCATGGAGAGCCCTATGACCACTGAAGGACACCAGAAATGCCAGATAACCCCTTTCTGACCAGCCAGACCAGCACATCCAGGAGAAGAGAGGGAGCAGTAGGTTCACAGTCCAACAGGCAACTTCAACAACCCTGGCTGACTTAAAAAAACTACAGCTAGAGCTGCTGTTACACTCCCTGACTCTTCTCTCTCTCTCTCTCTAAAACTGTACACACATTCCTTCTCTCTCTCGCCTCGTTCCCCTTTCCTCCCTCCTTCAGTGCTGGGTACAGGGCTAGAGGGGTGCGGCAGTTAGGCTTGCCACGTGTGGGACATTCCAGATCCAGCCAAGAGGAAGAGAGGGCAGGGGCGGAGAGGAAGAAAGAAATAAGGGAGAGTTTTTAAATCCCCTGCATAAAAAAAGCCAAGCTCACAGCAGAAAATGCAAGGACAGAGAAACGGCAAATGGCACCAAATAAGTTAGATGAAGACGATAACCAAGATAAAGTAAAGGAGGAAAGAGGCTTAGACATCTAAAAAAAGAAGAGGATGGTAGTGGTAAGAAGAATGATTCAGCAAGACACGCCAACAGTGACAGAGCGTGTGGGTTAAGCGCTTAGTGCAGTCAGTGGTCACAAAATATGTGTGTGTGTGTGTGTGTGTGTGTGTGTGTGGTTGGACACCCATACACACATTTGAGATTCTGTCTGTGGTGAGAGAAATTTGAGTGAGAAGGTAAATAAACTGAGCGAGCATAAATGAAAGGCTGCTCTGTTGTGAAGCAGAAAGAGTCTGTGTTTGGGGCTCCTGGGGGCGGGCTTACTAAGGTAAACAGGAAGTGGTCACTTTCAAAAGAATGGGCACCTAATCTCAAATATGATCCACACACAGCAAATTAAGTTACTTTTACAACTATTGCTAATTTCTACATCTGCTAATGTTGACACGACCGATGGCACATTGTCAGTGCAGCAAAGGCTTGATGGAAATTATATGAATTTCCCATAAAGCTCCATCATTGTGCAGAAATTAATAAAAGCTATTTACTGAGCCTCAATGCTGCACTGAGCGTTTTCTTCAGCGACTATAATAAACTCTGTGTGATAGAGTTTATTTTGAGTCAACCTCACGTTTAAAGTTCTCATTAGCACATCAAATGTGCACTCATCCCCCAGGGGAGAACAGTCCCCACACTTCCTGTTCCTGTCTGAGCAAAGTTGGCCAAAAAAACTACAGTTCCCAGATGTTAGAAGAACTTTTTTACTCTTAAATTATTTATGAATGTTTAAAAAAAAATCATAGGAAACAATGGGCTTAGGGTTATGGGCCAGAGAAAGATGGATGAGCTTACTGTTGGCTTAGGTCCGTTTGAGGGATTTGTTGTAGGAAAATTTCAGCTGAACACACTGTCAGGCCTTTAATAATTTTTTCTTGAACTAAATGATCCCTAATTTGCTGGTCTGACAGTGGATTTACCCCCTTTTCCCTGACGTTCTTTTGCAAAAAACGTTGTTCAATGCTCAATCGAATGAGTGCTCTTTGTTCTGTTCTACGACCCAGACGGTGAGATTTATTTAGTGGAGGGTCCAACTGTTAGTAGTTTAGAATAGTCCACACACTGTGACCTGAAATTTTCAAGTGCTCCTCAAATACAAAACACTAAAAGTGGCATTAGAGGCCCCTGTACTAACCTTTCAGTAAGGAAGGCACAGATGAGGTCTTTGGCATCCTGAGACATCTCTACATCATCTGGGAACACGAGGGAGTTCTTGTGGTTCATGATCTTTCCATAGGTGCCCACTAAGGACTCAGCGTAGAAGGGAGTTTCCCCTTTGACAAGGACAAGATGTTTCCCAGTGTTAATAAAAGGTAGGTGTGTTAGACTTTATCTACCATAGAGCAAAAAGAAATGTATCTGTTGTTGATGATTAAATATCTTATTCTTATATTTACTGCAACATCCAAGAAAGAATTTTGCACTTTACTACACGTTAGTCTGTAAAAAAACACTCACCAACTAGCAACTCATAGAGAAATACTCCTACAGACCACCAGTCACACTCCCGGCCGTAGTAACCTTCACCGCCCTGAGACTGCAGCACCTCTGGGGAGATGTAGTCTGGTGTGCCTACAGCTGTGTCACAGCGCACCATGCCTGTCTGCAGCCAGACAAACACACAAGGTTTATCAGACAGGAAAAGTAATTCCTATGTCTCAAAGATGATGAAAAGTCAGTAAGCAAAGCGTGTAAAGAAAAAAACTCAGTGTGGTACATTTGGATGTAGAGCTCCTTTACTGTTCCGACGTTTTCCTATTAAAACATGCAAAATTTCCAATGCTATAGATGTTCTTAGTTGACAAATAGGAGAACAAATCACTTTATTATTCCAGATATGTTTACAGT
The DNA here is from genome assembly GCA_033026295.1 of Channa striata. Classification (NCBI taxonomy): domain Eukaryota; kingdom Metazoa; phylum Chordata; class Actinopteri; order Anabantiformes; family Channidae; genus Channa; species Channa striata. Next base: position 7,817,668 of record CM065170.1, read on the forward strand.
ATCATATTGATCAAGTCCTGGGGCCTGTTTTTGTATTTCATGTCTTCATGTGCCACGCTTTGTCTGCTGGTAAGTCTTCAGACGGCCTATGTGTGTGCGAATCCACTTGTGAAACAGCTATTTTGGAATTGCTGTGGTAAAAACAAAAGGTGGAAAAACACTTCCTGACCCACAGCAGAGGCGGGACGTCTGCTGCACTCGAGATTGGGTGTTTAGCACAACAACAACCGCACCGAGCTTCATTTCACAATCTAGACACTTGGTGGTGCACAAGAGACAGAAGTGCCAGTTCAGTTTCAGTTAAAGTGATTCAGGAGCTGCGTTCTCCTCGAATCCTAAATTCTTCTAACAGGAAAGGCCATTTAAAATCAATAACAACCGTGAATGTAACATACCGAGTCCATCCTCATGCATGTGCCGAAGTCTGCCAGCTTGAGGTGTCCCTGTTGGTCCAGCAGCATGTTGTCAGGTTTTACGTCCCGGTGGATGAAGCCCATGGAGTGGATGGCGTCCAGCGCCAGCACCACCTCAGCCGTGTAGAAACGAGCCCACTTTTCTGGTATGTCATAGTTCATGGTGAGTGTAACCAAGTCGCCTCCTGCCATGAACTCCATCACCATGTAGAGGTGCCGGTCGTCTTGGAAAGCACAGCACAGCTGGGGGACAAAAAACAAATATGATTCAAAGCCCTACCCAAAAGTCAATAATGTTATAAATATTAGACAACTAGGCGTGTGCGGCTGTGTGTCTACAGCATGTATGTGTTATCTCCGAATGATCTATGTTCGTCATAGAACAACAGAAAACCCCATTCATAAAATATTTCCAGTCCGGTGCCAACATTGTGACATCGAGTTACAGTCCCACAGCTGGAAGAAAAATTATCTTCAACAAACCTTTGCATAGCCTTGATTTCTAAGGCTGTGTCTGTCGATATAACTTTGTTCAGGGTTAAAATGTTTTTTTATTTATCAGGACAATATCTTATGCTAGTTATCATACCCAGTTCTGCAATGTATATTTCTTTAGTTTTATCCAGGGATACAGACTTTGCTACCATCTGCAATAACCAGTTACTTGTTAACCTGCTTGTTGTTGTGCTGGTACTTACTGTAGAAAATCCAAAAAATCTGATTTAAAGCAACAATTGTGATACTTTATTCTTTCAAAATGGTGTTGAGGGATTTGTTTTAAAATATAATTATATTTCAGTTCACATCAGGTTATTTTAACTATGTGTGTGTCCAGAGGGGCCTTTAGCAAGGCATGGGGGGGGCTCAGTCTGATCTTTCTTTAACTAAACCACATGCTGTTATGTTTTTTTATACAGTAAAACTATATTTTCACACCTGGACAACCCACGGGCTGTTCGAAAAGGCCATGATGTGCCTCTCCTCCCAGAAGAAGGCTGAGTCGGACCGTTTGATCATCTCAAACTTGTTAAGTTTCTTCATGGCATAAACTTTCTGAGAGGCCTTGTGACGAACCTGTAGCAGAAGAGAGCAAGTTAAAAAAATGAAAATCAAAAAGGACACGCTGTGTTAAAAACAGCGATAACTCTCCAAGGACAAGACCAATATTGTCAAATGTCACAGTAGTCGTGCTAATATCAGCCACAGACAGGCAGATAGAAGCAGAGCGGGGAATCCATAATTGTTGTACACACCCATAAAAAGACAAGCTTACACAAGATTCCAACCACAAACACTAAACACCCCCCAGCCATCCACACCCCCACACCAGACTTCACACTGCTCTCCTACGCACTGAACCTGTCCAGGCTCGTTTCTGCCATGAGACGCTCCGCAGACACTAGATTAAAGCACCCACCAGGACCAAGAGAAAGACATGTAGAAAAACTGCAAGTTTGTAAGGAATTCCAGCAATGCCTGCTCGCTTTTATTCAGCTTCACTACGACCGCAAAGCCTACGATGAAAAGCATCAGGCGATCAATGGCGAGCGTCTGTGCAAAGACAGAGAGAAACATCTCACCAGCTGCACTTCTCCATAGGCTCCCCTCCCGATCAGCTTCACTTTTTCAAAGTCTTCGAGCTTCACCTGCAGCTCTCGCAGCTGGTCCACCGCCTTTTCATCTGCACAACACATATGCACGTTACTACGGCAACACAAACGTCAAGCTGCAATCACATGGGAGAGGGTCAGTTATTAACTGCTGGTTCACGGAGTTGTTTTGAGCACATACGGTGCGCAGGCCAGGGAACATCCATCAGCAGGCCACAGTGAAAGTTAACTCAGTGTTACAGCGCGCTCATGTAATTTACTTTGCAGATTATTAGCCTGGTGAAATTAATTTCTTAAAAGACATGCTGCTGTGGGTATTTTCTTCACGTCAGGGGAATATGAGCCACAGGCTGACCCGTGCAATTAGTTAAAAATGCAACAACTTTAAGTGATTTCACATATAATCAGACAACAGAGATGTTCATATATTCCACATCTCTGCTGTGACCTATAAAACGTGGCCAAAAGAAAAAATACTTTCAGTCTCGCTTTTTGTCATGTGTGCATAAAGGTTCTACTGTAAACACGCTGTACTTTGTGCTCATCTCAGCTCCACGTGACCAGAGGTATTTATCTTATCTGTATCTTACAAGCTCAGCATATTCATACAATCATCACAAACACTCACATCGGTTCAGAAATGCCTCTATGTTTTTGTTTTTCCGGAGCACAGGATAGTTCAAATCGTGAGCCAACGCATTCATGGAATCCTGGAAGAAAGGAAGACAAATAAATACAAATACAGATCATACTTTGTAACAAACAATGCAATATGTTAAAAAATAAATGAATAAAAATCACTTGCAAGTTTCTCCCCAAGTGGATTGTTTTATTATTAGTGCTTGGGTTCAACTGTAACGTGATTGAAAACGTGATTAAGTTTCAAAGATTAATTCAAGTGTTGTTTATGCAGGGAAAGAAGAACTTAAAGAATGAATATGTTTAATGATTCACATTAACGTGTCAGAACGAGTGATTCAAGCTGAGAAACCATGTCCTTCTGCTGGATGATAAAACTTAACAACACTGAATGAACAGAGGAAGTGAGGAAGGAAATAATTACACTTTTACAGAGCAGCGTGTTCCCTGAATGCATCGTGACTGGTAGATACGATGAAGCAGCAAAGCAGAACAACAGGGGGAAAATGGATGGAAAGACATAACAAGACACGCAAAAACAAAACCTAATCAAACGATAAGGTTACAGCCCCCTGGCTAAGCATACAGCCCATCAACCAGGCCCAACTTCAACCAAACGGATCCATTCTCCTCTCCAGAGCAGCAGGGGCAGCATCGCACTAAAAGCCTGGGCCTCGGTTGTGTCATCAGTGCTTAAATCGGCGGTGTTGGGTTTCACGTAGACCCTAAATGTCCCTGCGATGCAAACGCAGCCCGGCAGGTGGAGGTGGGGGTGGGGGTTGGGGTGTATTTTGATCCTCTGTTCCCCCCCAAGAACAGGGGTCACGTAGAGTCATCCAGCGTCGAGGGGATCGAGCCATAACAGTGTCCGTCGGCGTGTTTGTTCCGGGGACATGTGAGTGGGTGGGCAGCAGCGTGTGGAACAATTCTGGACTTTTAAATAGCAGCGGTGAGGAGAGATAGCCCCCCTGTCCCCCCGCCCGCAGACGGGTGGAAATAGACCCAGAGGCTCAGAGGCTATTGTGGGACAAACAGCTTATGGGTCTGGATTCAGGCTGTGAGCGGTCGAGGATCTGATCATTTTACACTGCGCTGGTGTGTGTGTTGTAAAGGGTGCTGAAGCAAACAGGCAGCTCTGTGTTTAACTATGGTAAACTCTGTAATATTTAAATCCTATGCAAATAGGATTTATTTTTAAAGATTCAAATAAAGCATTTGAATCTTTACCATCCTTGAATGTGAAAACAGTTTTTGAAAATCGACTTTCAGTCTGCACATTTTGATTATATATTATGGAACGTGAAATGGCCTTTGGGCTAATGGTTTCTTTCACATATTTTTCCATGAGATATCTTTATTTTCATTTTTCATTTAGGTGTTTTCATTTCCTTAAACAGATCAGCTGTGTCATTCACAGCCAGTTCTAACTGTCAATCAGAAATTCATCTGAAATTTCACGTGGGTTTACAAGCAGCATATCAAATTTGAATCCAGTACTGTAGCTACTGTCCCAATCAGCACCTACAACTTCCTGGAGGTTTACTGCCCTCTGCGAACAGAAGCGGAAGATGATTTAAAATATTTAAAAAGTGGATTCACTTATTCTGGTAAATCTGGGCATTTAAACAGAATGGGACGCAAACTGGAACCAGCTATTAAGCCCCAGCAGTTTGTAACATAAGTACTTTAGCCTGTAACAGCCTGACGAAATAAAGATATCCTTTATAAAGTCAGATATGCAAGCATACGCACTAATAGTTTGTGTATTCATATAATGCAAATTCTCCTTTCACAGTATATTTACATTTCTCAGAGCTGACATTCAGATAATAGGCAATTGTTAATTAAACGTTAACAATGTTCTACTCAATTGCCCCAGGCCGGTCTGAACATGGGGTTTAGGCTGGGTTGTGCGTCTCTACCGACTTAGACAACGACAACAATTTCATGAAAGATATGATATGAACCATGCCTGCATGGACACACTGAATTAGACAAAACTACAATCCAGGCAGAAACACGACCTGTCTACATGTGTCACCATTTCCCACATACGCAGACCCCTAAATTAGAGTCAGGTGCATTGTGTTTGCTTTAATTTGAGAGGTGCATCATCACGTGGCTGAAATATTCCCTACAGGAGAGAATGGTCGCACTGTGGAGGCAGGGGGCTTCGCAACAGCGGGTTCAGGGAGGCGGTTTAGAGTTTAGCGAACGACGAACGCATCCAAATGGAGAGGCGCTTGAAGAAAACCTGCTCTAGAGTACACACAACCTGAGGCCGGGGCGATGGTTTAGCTTTCAGTGTGACAGTGACCTGAAGCGTACAGCAAAGACCGGCTGGAGTGTCTTCAGGTCAGGCCTCTAACTGTCCACGTGTGCAAAGCCTGTAGAGACTCGGCAAACAAGATACAAAGGTGCTTCTACAAAATACTGAATATAAGGTCTTAATATTTTGGTATATGAGTGATTTCTCTTTTTTGAATTTGAACAAATATATTTAAGAAATTAAAATTAAATAACTTCATGTCATTAAGACTGATGAGCAAAAATAATACTTTTTATTACTGTACACAGTTTATCATGTTTCCCCCACTTAAAAATATTTTTTTTATTATTGCTCTATTATTTCTACTGGACTTTATAAGGTGTAAGGATTAGATTTTTTCTGGAAATTCTTCTAGTGCTCAGCAATTGTTGTCAGGCATTTGCTTGGTGCCACCTTAAAGACATGATGAAAGATGAAATAAGAAAATCATTTGAACTAATGTATAGTTTTACTGAAAGTATTACACTTTATGAGCTGCGAATTCTTTAAATTATTTTAATAAAGTTTCACTGAATTGATCAGTGTAACGTTGCAGGCACCAACATTATTTACTCGTTCTAACTTCTAGAAAGTGACAATGTGCAGATTTATTATATTCTAAACCAATTTAAATTGAACATCTTTAGTTTGCGGATAAATCAGGATATGATTTCGGGCTTTTTTCGCTTTGTGCGGAAGCTAAAGAATGACTGATCAAACAGTACATTTATGTCCAGTGGAAAACAATAAAAAAAAAATCCACTTCGTTCATTCAATAGGTTAAAAGAATTCAGCGAAAAACAATTTTGTGTCTCCACAACAAAAATACGGACAAACAGGAAACAGTGATGTTAGTTAGCAGTGGGGGTTTATCTCCATCTCAATTCCAGGAAGTGACTTCAGCTTCCCGTGGGATCGCGCTCTGCATGAGACAGCTCGGTGGCCATTGTTACTTGAAGTCAACTCCTGGGCTGCTTGGATCCTCATGGTGAAACCCAAAATGCTCAGCGCTGAGGCTTAGATGTCGGCTCAGATGGAGTCGTCTCCTTTCGTTGTCTGATTATGTCACTACCTGACATACCACTGGTCTTGAAAAGCTGGAGTGTACACTAGACTTTACCTGTGACTCATCAGCCTCAAAATAAACACATTACCTCCGACAGGAACTACAGCAGACAGAAAAGTTGTTTGTGTACTGACCATCAAATCTCCTTTAGCCGTCTGCTCAGATATTTACCTCAACAGTGAACTGCACAGCATGAACGAGCTCCAGATATCACCACAATATGCTTGTTGGTGTTAATAATAAACCTAAATGAAGCTACTTAATAACTTGTTATGTTTTTTCTCAACATTTCCTCATACGGTTGCTTCATTTGCTGAGTAATAAAGTGATTAAAAAAAGCATGTTAATCCAGTCTCGTCTCTGGATTCTAAAAAAGACAGGTGTCTTTTACTAGTAGTTATTTTACTATACGGAGTAGAAAGTTTATTATGAAGCCGGTGTGATAGAGAGGTAACTCAAAATTGTGTTATATGTGTGCAGAGAGGCGTAGCAGGGCAGCAGCCTTATCAAAGTTCATATATTGCATTCTTAGGTCAGGTCAGAGAGAGGACGGGGTCAGAGGCCGCACCAACAGATTCAACACGTTATGGCAAACACACACAAAAAAAGGTGAATGAATGAACTGAATTTAGAAGCCCGAAGACATAACTTGTCAGTTGAAACAAATCCAAACGTGGGATTATGACAGAGCTGAATCCTATATTTCCACGGTAAGCGTTAAACTAACACAGGAAAAGGTTTAGGTGGGGTTTCCTTCAGCTCCATCCCTGATTAACAGCCAAACTAATGGTAAACAGAGCTCGGAGATGAGCCCATCATAACCAGACTATCAACCAATCACTCACAGAAACTTTTTGAAATTATTTCTCTCATTTCCTCTTGAAACTGTGCCACTTCTTGTTGTGCATTCCATCAGTTTTTTTTTTTAAACATGTCTCTTCAGGTCACCTTCATCACGACAGATGAATTACTCAGGACACAACTATGTGGATGTTTGAGTTCTGATACAGACCCGTATCGGAGCCTGAGGGGGGGGGGACTCACCAGAAGCGTTTCCAGGTTCATTGCCGACTGTGGGCTCCTCATCAGGGACTCCAGCTTCTGTAGCCGGCTCTCGGTTCGGCTCTCGGCTCCCGGCATGGTCACAGCGCCGTGAGTCCAGGTCGAGTGACATGAGACGGGGCGAGCCCGCGGACACCTGTGGGCCTGTTCGCGGTGGAGGTCCCCTGGCGTGCGGCCGGCGCACCCCGCGGCGTGGCTCCCCCCGCTCGGCTCCGCTCCCTTTCTGGACTGCGGCTCGTTAATTCAATTATCCGTTCGTTCGAAGTTCGGCCCCCTTTTTCTCCGGTATCACAGGAGAAAGTCGAATCCGCTTCTGGCGTCCGACGGCGGCGTCAGGTGAGCTCCGTCTGCTCCAGGTAGCTACAACAGAACCTGATCTGACCGCAGCGTGAACGTGCCCAACGTGCGGCGGAGCGAAGGAGGGCCACTTCCGGTTTCGGCCGTCAAATTAAAACTGAGACTGATGTCATGGTTTAACAAAACCATATCATAAAGAATATCAGCGTCTCCTACGGGCATAGCAAATAAAACTTATTGATATTAAAGATATAAAAGGAGTTTTTTAAACTTTTCTTTTAAGTTTAGCTACTGTTCCAAGGTCAGAAATAAAGTATAGTTATGTTTCCCATTGTGAGAAGTTTCATTATTTATGCTGCTGTTTGTTTTATTTGCTTTTATAAACCTCTATTTATGTGAAATTTGGATTATAAATGCTGTACTACTCTTTTTACTTTGTGTTTTAAATGCAGTTGTTTGCACATTGTGTTTGATGTATTTGCTACATAAGTTATGTTTACAGGCGAACTTGATCAAACCATAGACTCCATTAGACAATATTATTACTATGATCCAGTACAAAGGCTTTTATTTTGGAGCCCACATCCGGTTTCGTGTTATCTAACTTTAGGTAACTTGACAAAAATCATTTCCATACATGTTCTCACTTTTCGTGGGATCTTTTGGGTGTTTGGTGACTCCAGTCCAGCAGTTTTGGCCTCTGGATCACTGCCCCCAAGCCGGAATGCCCCTGCTGCTCCCAGCAAGCCCTTACCAAGCCGGAATTCCTGCTCTCTTATCTCATTCATCTCTTTTACCGTCACTGCACAGGGACATGACCAGCTTCAAGTATTCCAGGAATGCTGATGCGCTGCTTTGAGGACGAGTTGGCACTAAAAATAGAAATTTACATAGACCTTAAGGTGTTTGTGTGTCATTTAATAATCTACATAATTGTTTTTAAGTGTGTGGGAAGTAATTACCCATGGACTTAGAGAGGCAGCACAATTAATTCTCAGTTCTCAGGTATAAAACGTAACACTAATGCTTCAATTAAAATAAAAAGTATGTAAAATAACTAAAATAAAAAAAACACCAGATACTGCCTTGCTCTTAATAACTTTATTTTACTTTACAAAGAGGTCTCCACCAAAGCTCTTGGTTACTGAATCTATAATGACATACAAACAATCTGTGGACAATCTATTCGGACCATGGGCTAAATGTTTGATGGGGGGGGGGTCAGAAACTACTTATGAATTTCAGGGAACAACAATAAAACCTCTGACACAAAAGTGTGTTTTGTCAAAATGTTGGATTGACACACAAACTGTATCAGGTCCGAAATGGCAATGATTAAAATGTGCAATAACACCAATAATGGCAGTCTTAATAATATCCTTTTTGGGCCTCTGGCATCAGAGTCGAGGGGCCGCTTGTTGACACAGCAGCTGTTTGTATGGAGCAATGTCATCACCAGCTTGGTGAGTCCGCTTGCCAGACGAGGCTGACACTAACATAAAGGTATGACCTGTGGTGAGGATGTATGCTGGAATGAGCGGGGGGACAGTCCAACGAGTTGCCCGTGTGGACGCACTCACACAAACTGATAGGCATGTCGTTTTGGAATGATGACGGGGGGTGGGCCACATTCGGAGTTATTCTAGGAGAAGACCATGACTACCAGGGGACTGTCGAACCCTTCTGAGAGGCTTATTAGGGGCAGCTGACTGCACCCTTGCTATGACACTGCTATAGGGTTTGGGTTTAGAGATAAAACAATGGCAGTAAACTGTAGAGGTAACGCTTTCTACTTGGCAGTGGAGATCAGTGAGTTGGCACTGCTGTGTGCTGTATTATCATATGGGTGTCCGCAGGCTGCCACTGGGCCTCCTGGCGCTTTCTTGTCAGAGAAGGGCAAAGTTACAAAGGCAAACACTGCTCTCTGGTGGGGATAAAGTATAGGAACATAAAGACAAAGGTCGTTTAAGAGCTTCGGCACTCACAAATGCAATCAACAAAGAAAAACAAATGAAGAATAGAACACATTTGTGAAAATCTACAGATGCATCATCCATAAGTTAAAAACATCAAATAGTGTCTGTGTAGACAGAAACAACTAGAAAACAGAATCCTTACAAAGGGACAAGTGTTGACAAAGCCTCTAAGCGATCTAGCTGGATCAAATTTCTTTATGCATCCCCAGTAATGGGAACTGTAATACTGATTGCTGCATACTACAGCATTTGACAGATGCGTATAACACCACATTTGGTAATATTACAAGCCTGTTGCTTTTAGAAGTGTCTGATCAGAGCCAAAAACATAAAGCAATAAAAGTCAGAATCAGTATCTGTCATGTGAGCTGTCACATGCCATGAACGCTCATGATTTGCATTTCCCATGAATATGCACGGCACTTAGGGCTGAAATTGATTCCAATTCTGATTTGCTATTGATGCTTTGGCAGATCAGGTGAATGGTGAGGGAGGGTCTGAAAATCACACATTTATCTATCTGTGTCATCAGGATGACTAAAGTGTTTAGAGACCATCTCGGCTACTGTACGTCAGCAGGTGTCCCCTCACATACATAAGTACCTTTACATTGTTTGAAAGGAGGCAGAGCAAGCATCGTCTGTCCTCGGAGATTGGATTGTTTTGTCTTAACAGCCCAGCCAGACTCCTTCCCAAGTGTCTCTGCTCAAGGGTAAAGTCTTAATTTCAGCAGAATTTCTCTTCTCCCTTGAAAGGAGTGAGCTGAGTAGGGAATCACAGGCGATCGGTTGTGAGGAGTCAAACCTCAGACCTAGTGTGTATAGTGTGTACTGTATTTAGATTGGGCGGAGAGGTGGTGGGGAGACGGGTATACTATATTCCTGGCTGTTGGTCAAAAAAATAAAAAAGCTCCTGAAGTCTGAGCCCCAGTCGGCCAGGTAACCCAAAACCTGGAGTGGGGAGTCAGCGTGGGATATGGGAAGAGGAACAATGTGGCTCTTTGTGCAAGCTGGGCAGAGAAAACAAACCATTTCCCCTGGAAAGAGATCATGTTCAGGCTCCATCTGAGAAGACCACACAAGGCTGATCAGAGCTGTGTCTGCTGTGTGGAGCAAGCAGAGGAGGAGGAGCGCATCTGGGCAGCCGCACTAACTTGTGCACACATACACACAATAGGACAATGTCAGGCAGGGAGAAGATCTGAGATGCTCCACATCAAGCGCTCGCCGAACACAACGTAACACACAAGCCAGCAAATCTCTTTGGTCCAAGACAAAATGGGTGACTGTGCTGTGTTCTTCCCCCTCGTTGACTTAATATGGCCATCTGGACTGCTTCCTGGGTTGGCACCCTGCTGGTCTACAGGCAGAGCAACCCTCTGGTGGGCTGACAGGCTCGAGGGTGTTAGCACTGGCGTTGTCCACAAGAGGGCGTGGCACTGAATCTGGCACTGCCATACAGTGTTAAACAGGGAGTCTGTTCATTAGAGGGGGGAGACCAAAAAAAAAAAAAAAAAAACAGAAAGGAGAAGGAGAGTGGTGAGATCTTATACATTTTTTGGCTGTTTCCATGTAATTTCCATTTCTACCATATCTAATATCAACCCCTCCTGTTACGGACACTCGTTCCTTAATCCGCCCATTTTACATAAACACTGAGAATGACGCTTTTAGTCATGTCAACACTCAGATAACTGTCGCGCAGGGCACAATCAAGCCAAGAACATCTGGCCTCTTTCTCTCACACACACTTACACAGACTTTCATTCAAACACACATATTAAATGTAAACACACACACACGGGCCAAACCAGGGTTCTGTACTCCCTCTGTCCCATTGCGTTTTAGTTTCAAACGCTCAGCAAATACCCATGTGGTGGGATCAGATTACACGGGGCTATAAAATATCCCAAATAAAGGCAAGGAAAACTGAGACCCAAAAAAAAAAACGGGCTGTTTCCTGAGGTGAAATCCTCCAGTTGGCTGCTGATTCTGTCAGTGTGGGAGATTTTTTAAAAGATGTTTAGCAGCACAGACAATAGAACAGGACAGCAATGTTCAGCTCAGAGCACGGAGGTGGCCAGCTAAAGTCATTCACATACGGCAGCCAGCTCCCATTACACGCAACGCAGAGCCATAAATCCGTCTGCACGACACAAGCAGCACACTGTGATTTCATATGTATTGGTTACTAAGGGGATGCATGAAACCACAACAAATGACAAAGACCAAAGTGGGAACTCATTTAGTGAAAGGGAATCTTGTAATGCCTGGGCCCAGAACATCGGAGGTATAAGATAAAGGTTGATGTTTTTTTCTCTCTATCAACAGCTACACTTTTAAACCACTATTATTAAGGTGACCCCTGGCCTTTGGACGCTTGGAGCAGAATACAGAGAGAAAAGCAGGCCAACTGAAATCTAAACCATCTATGTAATATCAGTGGATTAATCTCAGGGCATACAGTAAAATGGTAACATGATCTCATTATGGCGAGATACCAGTTGGGCGAGGAACACGGGTGGTGTTACAGCCATTTGAACTACCAATCATGCAAGTGAAATCAAGAGGGCCTTTGATTGGTCCAAAGAAAGGAGGGTTTTTTGCTGCAGTTTAACAACAACATCTGCTTGGCAGGGGACAGTGGTTGCGAGTAAAGAGAAGGAAAAGGACTGAAATGGGAGAGGAGGAAGGAGCGCAAAAATCCTGCACGGGAGGGAGACGAAGCAAAGCCAGAACAGGGTGTCATTATGACACGTGTAATCGGAACGCTGTGGTTCTGCCGCTGTGTTTTCCGATGCAGCTCTATCACAGCCTTTTGGCTTTGGGGGTCACATTTAGTCAGCCTTTGCTTGATCTGTTTTTCTCTCGCCCGTCTCTCTGAGTGTCTGTTTGCACAGGCTATCCCATAACGTCAAGGTCACACTTTCGATTAAGCAGCAACCAGCTGTCCTCTTCTAAGACAATGAACCTACCACCTACTCACTCATTGCAAACTACCCCCAGATAAAAGCATCGGCTAATTGGTTAAAATGCAGAAATCTCGGCCTCCCTCCTAAACAAACACGCACTCACGTATCTTGGCAAAACTGAACTAACAAAACAGGCTGCCATGCAAACAAAGCACTGTGACTGTCAGGTAGTGGTGAAGTGATCACCTTTCAAAGTGACTCTCACTGCTTGTGCCCTCCACCTCCTTCCCCTGTTGTAACTTTAGAGCTGTGAGGAGTGCCAGGTTACTGGGATTCTCTCTCTTTGGCGCCATGCTGTTTAGTGACCATGCGCATACTGTGAGACCTGTGATTAAGTCTGCCTGGTCTATGTGTGAATGTGTCTGTGCACATTTTCCAATCCCTGGTAAAATGGCATTTGAAAATAATTTCTGTCCTTTGAACTGACCATTAAATAACACGTGGATGGGGGTTTGCCACATAGAATAATGTAATGGGACTTAAAAAGAGTATGTAAACACAGAATCAATTTGTTTTAAAATTACCTGCCAGTGTCTGAAATAGTCTAATAAACCCACTGGTTCCTTGTGGCAAGTCTTTTGCACATGTCTGAATATAAGCAAATGCAGTAGTTCTGGACCTTGAATTCAGAAATACCCGATATAATAACAGCTAGGACCGTCTGTACTATGCCTTGCCTTTTAATAGCATCTCTCACCTCTAGCTACTTATTCTGATCTCGGATTCGTAGGCATCGCCTCTTCAGAGCTGGCTCCATATCTCCCACACTGGGCACATTAGCAGATGTCCGAAGGCTACCCTTGTCCCTGAGTTTGGGCAAGAGCAGCGGGGTGGTGGTCCCACCTGTCTTTGGCGCTGTGGGCAGGGCATAAGCATGGTCCTCATCGGGAACATGGGGGTCCTCTCCTACATCAGCTACTATTGCTAAGGGCTCTTCTGACTGAACGACTGGGCCCTCGACCCGCACTGGGCCAACAGCAGAGCAGTTATTCTCTTTGATAGCCTCCAGCTCACTGATTGCAGGGTCAGGAGGCTGTGCTGGTACTCTCTGTGGTAGGGACGAGTCCGGACTAGCGGGTGTGGATGAGGACATACCATTGGGACCGTTGTCCTGAGATCTCATGAGTGAAGACGCAGCATCATATAGGTTGCTGCTCCCTGTGGGGCTGGGTGGGGTGTGGGAAGGTGGAGTGTGAACATCCTGGTGGTGGTAGACAGTGTCATGTGAAGGGGACTGTGGTAGAGGAGGGGTGGGTCTGATGATGTCATGGAGCACCGATCTGGAACCCTGCCCAGCTCCCGATGCCCCCAGCCCTGAAAGGTCCACTACTCCATTGGCACTTGGCTCCAGCTTCACTTGGGTCCTTTGAAGAACCCTTTGGATGACTTGTCGCTCTGACTGCTGCTGCTTATAGTCTAGCAATACGTCAGACCCCGGGGCTAAAGGGGGAGATTCATTGTATTGTGCCCTGGGGGAGGATGCTCCACTGTGGGGTGTGGATGTTGGAGATGGGAATGGCCTCTCAGTTTTAACCCAACCCGTGTCTCTTGTGTTGGGGTCACTTGGCGAGGGGAGACCTTGACTCAAGGTTCCACCCACTTTACTGGCTACCAGTCTGGTGTCCCCTTCAGGGACCCCTGAAGATAACTGCCTCAAAGCCCTGGATCTTCCCTTGTCTGCCCCCTCTGGCACTGGCTGGATAACTCCACTGTGACTTGAAGTCACAGATGAAGTTTCCAGGTTTGCCTTCGGAGAGATTGGAATGGGGATAGGAATGGGAATGGGGACAGGAAGAGGTACAATGATGGGATAAGGCACTAGGACAGTCGGCTGAGGCAGGAGAGGGCTAAATGTAGGTATACCAAAGTTCATTATGGGAGGCATGGGGACGGGACCTCTTGGCAATATGTTCAGAGGAGGGGAGTGCAAGCCAGGAAAGTAGGCTCCAGGAAAGGGATGCATCAGCCCAGGTGGATTCATGGAAGATGAAGCAGGGGGCTGCAGGTGAGGAGAGTGAGGAGGTCTTTGGATAGGACTGGAAGGGGGAGCTGGGTGTCGGGGAGGATGGGCGAGGGGGCTTTTCAGGCCCTGAGCATGAAGTGGAGGTCTGATGAAGGGAATAGGGATTTGAGATACAGGCTGATGTTCCAGGGGTGTGCGAACAGGAGGTAGAAGAGGCAGAGGAGTAGGGTGAGGTGACACCTCAACAGCGGGGGGAGGTGGCGGAGGATGAATGGGTCTCTCCAGGGTCCTCACCCCAGAGACAGGGCCCTTGGAAGCAGAACTAGATGATGGCTCTGTGGAGGACATGGAAGTGGATTCTGCTGATCCATGGATTATTGAAGGTGCTTTAGGGGAGATGTTTCTGTGACGGGCTTCCCCATTGTTGTTGCTGCTGTTCCAAGACTCAGGAGTGAGTAGCTTTTGCCCAGTCACACTGCTGTCCACCCTCGCCTCCTGAGTAGTTCTACTTGGGCTGGAGCTTGTGCTGGTGAGAGCTGCACGGGCTTCTCTGTAGAAAACATCCATCTTGTACTGATTCAGACACTTGGTGCTGCAGAACTGGAGTCTTTCCTCGCCAGATCCGAAGTCCAGGTATTCTTTAGTGTGACGAACATGCTTGCACCAGTCACATACCTGCGACACAGGCGAGAGAGACTTTGGGGGGTCATTGAAGTGACAGATCCTAAGTCAAGAACTTTGTACAAATATACTGTAACCAGAGAAAGGCTGATTTTTTCACAGCCTCTTTAAGAAACCAAGCTACATGAGTTTAAAGCTGTTCTAATCTTGGAATTTCATATCATAATCATAATACTATACACTGGAAAACAACAGAGACGTTCATTGTGTCCGCTTACTCTGACATTGCTGTTTATCTTCAACACCAGTCTGGGCGAGTCCTCTAAATGGGGGTGCTGAGGCGATCTCTCACCATGGAGGTCTTCATCTCTGGCCTGACAGGGGAAAACAACAGTGTGACACCCTTGACATGAACCACTGTGAAGCAGTTTGTTAGGCCTGATTTCACCCCACTTTTGATGGATTAATTCTCCAATTCATAGTGATGTAGCTGCAGTTGCTTTGAATCAAAATGTCATACTGGAATTACTCAGTGGTCACGAAACTGAATTGGAGCTTCTTACATAAGTGTGAAAAATAGATTAAAATGAATTGCCTTGTTATCAAGATTAGAAATAGTCTCTCGCAAAGTACCAAACTTCTAAAGGTCAGAACAAAAATGGGAAAGAAGTGTAGAAACAGCTGTGAAATAGATATGATGTATATGCAGGTGATGTATCTTCGTATTATTAATGGCTTTGCCAGTATTAATCTGGGAAATTCCTCTTGATTCCTGTAAGTTGATCCGCTATGGATCTGAGTGCTCCCCCATCTCTGTGACCCAATGAGTCGTGTTGAGTTACGAAACATGAGGCAGCTGAAGGTAAGGTATGCACTGAAAGTGGACACCTCACCCCAGGCCTCCTGGCCTTCCTCGCAGACAAGCAGCGACAAGCCAACAGCAATGCTTTCCTCCCCGCCTCTGAAAAACTAGAGGGCTTGTTGCACACAGTCTGTTCAGCCCTCCTATTTTTTCCTCTGTTGTCGTACGAATAAAGCTAACACAGCGTTAACAATGGCAAGAGTGAAAGGCGATATAGTTGCTTGTCACCCCGCACCTCTAAAAAGGGTATATCTATGTCACAATGAAAGGTGAAAAAAATTGTGGCAATGAGCATGAGAGTAGTTGCCCATAGTTGCAGCTTTCCTGTCTCCGAGACCACTACCACTTAATGGCCGGCCCCTCTTCCATTAACATGAAACTGATACTAGGTGTCCTCCGCAAACTTTGACCTCCCACCCACCATTCCAGTACTGGCTTCTCCATAATAACTAGAACATGTGTTCTCAGAGGCCTCACTCCACCCCCTATTTACCTGTCACCAACCACCCCATTGCCTGGATCTGATGTATGGAAGGCGACACAGCTGGACAGCCTTGGTCACTGTGGGGTGTTTGGATGTGCATGTGTAGGCTTGTGACACATTACTGACTTCAATATATTTAAAAAATACAAGAGAAACTCTACAGATTATTAACCACCAGCTAAATGTTTGGGCGTGCCCGCAGTGATGCTGGTGTGCATTTGCGTAGAATTTTTGTCTACCACTAACCTTATTGCGTTTGAAGTAGGCTCGTCTGCAGGCGGCGAAACACTTCTCGCTGCAGAAGCTCTTGAGCTCGGAGCCCATACACAGAGAGTAGCGTTTTACACCTTCCTTCTGGCACCAAACACACACTATCTGCACATTCTGCACATCCTCCACTGCAGTGGGGAAAGCACAAGAGAGAAGGGCAATTAAAGAGTGCTATTTGCAAAGGTGTTAGGTCACAGTTTTGATCAAGTATTCCTGTGCGTGCAGATGTTTGAACAATCATATTAGTAGTTTTTATCCTTTAATAGCAGTGATAAGCTAAAAACTAAATCGTTTTCAGCGTGCTAACTTTTTACAGCAGACTCAAGAGATATAAGTCAACTGTGCTATTTCTTTCCAAGTGTCTCCTAAAATACCCAACATTCATTTACCAAATGTGTTAGGCCTTATTGTCAGTTTGTGAGTATAGTATATTGTCAGTATCATATTTTTATAGTTTTACCTGTGCTGCAAAGCCCAGTGAAAATAACAAGGGCTGAAGCTCACGAGCTGTGCGGCATTTACATCCAGTATTACCAAAACTCACGCCCACTTTGGCCATAGGGTCATTTCTGTACATTCTGGTTTGACATTCACACATGAATAAAAAAACCCATCTGACCACACATTTATCAAAGATTTCTTAGTGTATTAGAGTCCAACCTTTTAATTGTTCATATTAACTGACCTGAGCTGCAACTGGTACTGCAGTGTGACAGCAACATTTCTTATTATTTAATTTATGTCAGTCTGTTATCTGCATTTTACTTAAAAAACATAATAATCTACAGGCAACTTCACGTATCCCTCTTTAATAATACTATGTGTATTAAAAAGAATCCTGCAAAATGATGACAGAGAAGTAACTGCAGCATAGGGAGAGATGTTATCAGACTGCGAAGCCTCTTAACACTTAGTGTCAGGCACAGTCATCGCTACGCTATCCTCTCAAGGCGACTTCACAGCAACCACACATTATCATTCTCATCATGAATTATGTGTTTGAACTTTGGAGGGGACGTTAATATTCATGTTGATTATAAAGAATTTGCAGTGATTTATCTCTTATGCCCACAGCCCACGCTACCTGCTGATGGCTTTATAAGGGGAACGATGACAGGGGCACTCTTGTGCTCCTTGGGAGTGGCCAGGGATGAGCTCGTCGAGGAAGAGGACGAGGAAGAGGACGAGGGGACGCTGGAGGACTCTCTCTCTCCACTCTTCATGGCCAGAACGGAGTGGCTGACTTTGGAGTCCAGGCTCTTGGGTTTTGGCAATGAGTTCTCTGGAAGATAAAAAGAGGCGGTAACTTGGATCTGCCGTGTAATACAATAGCGAGCGTCCACTGTTTGTCTAACATATGTTTTGCACCTGTAACAGTTCCCTACTCCGATTGAGAAACAACAGATGTATCCGAACGGGTGAAACTTGAGAGGTTGCAACTATAGGCGAGTGTGTCTAGCAAATTTGAACAGTGACTCTGTGTCTGCACTAAAACCCGCAGAACCTGTTACATAGATGCATTTAGGAGAACGTCGTTCTAGCGGAGAACGGCGGACACCGGCCCTCACCTTTTAGCACGGACACATGCTGACGCCTCTCTCTGTAGTTTCGGATCTCGTTGGCCTCCGAGTCTCGGAGGTCCACCTTGTCGTAGCCGTACCATCCGAGGAGCTCGTTCATGGTGCTTTCTGCAAATGTCTGCACGAGAAAAAGAGGCAATAACTGATTATGGTTGTGTGTAAAGGGATAGGGTAAGTGAGCTGGGCCATGTCTGCACATGGGTAACTGTGCCTGTCTTGCGACCCAACATCTTAGGTTTGTTAGTGGAACTTTTTATCCTACGTTAAACATAATCAGACCTTCCTATTCTGAATCTAAGCGAGGGATTCTTTCTCAGCCCCAGCCCAGTTGGAGAAATGAATACGGACACAGTGGAGTACAGTATGACAGTTTTTCCATGATGTATTCAAGTTGTTTACTCTTGCTAAATCTGAGACGGAAAGGTTTAAAACCTAACACCAGTGTGAAATCTATGAATCATCCTTTGTTTATCTCTCTTAATTGGAAAAAAGAGGGAGAAAAGAAAACTGTTCTCCACAGATGGGATGTGTGGTCGCGTTTTTTTTTTTTATTACGACCAGATGAAAAAAAAAAAAAAAAATACAAAGGTCTCTCTCTTTATCCACCCACCTCTCTCTGTGGCTTTGGGAGAACCGGATTGGAGGAGAAACTTGATCCGGAACGGGCAGAAATCAGAGCGGGACACCCTACACCACAGCGAGGTCCCACGGTTCTCGGAAATGCCCAGCTCCTCTCCCTTCTTCTCCCTCTCTCTCTCTCTCTCTCTCCCGATGTCCTCCGCTCTGTCTCTCTCTGTCCCTCTCCCTTTCTCCAGTTTTTCCTGTCCTCCCCTTGCCTCGCTTTCTCTCCTCTGCCCCCGCCATCTTCGCCATCCTCCATTCTACCCCAGCACCTTCCAGCGCTGACACCCGACACAGCCCTGCTTCTCACGTTTCACCCTTTTCCAGCACAGCCAGTCTGCTGTGGTGATGTTGTAGTGCTGTAGTACTGACTGCACATTCTTTCCCCTGCTTTCCTCACTCCGACCTCTACTCTGCACTAGGGCCTCAAAGAAATGGATCTCTCCCTTGCTTGCTCACTTTCTGCTGTGTGTGTGTGTGTGTGTGTGTGTGTGTGTGTCTGGGAGAGTGTGTGGGTGAGTGCAAGCAGTGGTATCATATCCAGCTAAATATGCCTAGTGTTGATTAAAGTTAAGGTATCCGGTATCTGGTGCTGTGCTTGGGTTTGACGTGGAGGGAGTAGGTCTGAATGTGGTGTTGAAACAGATGTATTACAGAGACAACACTGGGCTGGACCTCGGCTTAACAAGACGTCCGTTTGCCCGCCTGCTTTCCTGGCTGTCGCTCTCTTCTTCTTTTACATTTTGCATTTCATCATTTCACTCTGAACGGTGCGTATCTCGGGGGAATGTGTGTTTCCCATCGTGCCCAATTTTGGTAACGCGGTGTCCTATGATTGCACGTCTCCTGTACGCGTACAGCTCGGTGTCATTTCGTTTTTTTTTTTCCGCTTTTCTCGTTAACGAAAGACGGGCAGTTGTTTCTCCAGCCACCCCTCCACTTCCCACAATGTTGTTTTTGTTTCTTTTTGGCAGTTCAGACAAACATCTGCTTTGTGAGAGTGACAAGCCATATCCCAAACCACATAGAGAGCCGCAGCCAAAGGCAACAAACCGGGGCTGACCCTGAGATTCAGCCCAGGCAGGCTTACATCAAGTGGGGATAGCGTTTCACATGTTTTGATTAAAATTTGTTAAGTTGTAACACTACACCTCCCCTGGATATCAAACGCTACAATCCAAACCGCTTACACAAAAAGAGCACATTTCCTCTCTCACGAGAGGCCAGAATTTACCCCGAGAAACTGCCCTGTCTTTTTCGATTCCTCTGCTTCTTGAAGGAGCCTCAGATATCCCTTTACCACTGCAGTCAACAGTCTCAAATAGCCAGTGTCCAACCCCAAACAAAACAGACAATCCACGGATTAGTTTCCATGCAGTAATGGGCTCATAATGGTGGGAGGGGAGTCATGTCTGTTACTGTGATTTCACTTATTGCTGTCCTGCAAAGCAACAGGGGGGAGACGTTCCAAAGGCAGAAGGTCTAAAATTCATGTTTGCATCTTTTGAAGGTGTGTGTGATAGTGCATTAGTGTTTCAGGAGGGAGCGGACGAAGGCTATTTCAAGCTTATAAATGCCCTCTCTCTTTTGGGAGGCATGAGAGCAAACCTCTGCGGTACAACAAGTGTGCCCGCCGCAGGAGCGAGGAAGAAATGACGCACATCTGGATCCCCGCTGGACAGTTAAGTGAGCGCCTCTGGCCACAGCTGGCCTGACATGGCGTCACTGGAAGGCAAAGCCAACCTGCTTTTCTCAACTGCTTATACCCATAAAAAATAATTAATAAAACCTCCAACTCTCTCAATCACAGAGTGTGTGTGGTTTTTTTTTTTAGTTTGGACAATTATAAATATTTGCTGTGATTACTTTATTATGCTTAATGCGTTCATGAAATCCTCCAAATAAAGTGTCTCAGTGAGTTATGGCTGCTTACATAAAACATACACATGAAGAGCGCTAATTGAAAACAAACACGGTGTGTGTGTGTGTGTGTGTGTGTGTGATTATAGCCCGCATTGATTTGTGCGCAGTTGCCTTTCGCTGGGCTCGGTAGGAACAAAAGTTCTCACACTGTCATTAAAAAACGGATCTCGACGCGACCCGAAGTCGCTCTCACCTTCATCTCCTGGTTGATCTCCCTCTTCACGGGGTGCGCGGGTTTCCTGCTGCGTTTATTTTCCGGTGGTCTCCCTTTCTCCATCTCTGGCATAGTCCCGGCCTGGCTGGATCCGATCCGGATCAGTGTTGGATGTCAGCTGCAGTGGTTCTTAGCGGAGCGGGTTCGAGTGGAAGCTGTCACTCCCGGTGACAGCGCCTGTCATTCCCGGACGTCGGAGCGCCTCATCTGGGGCTTCGCACCATTCGAGTCCACTGAACATGCGTGCGCTCCGGGATGGGGGCGCCGAACAATCCCTGGTCTCTCTGCTCCAGCCCCGTCAGGTTTCCGCCGGCACCCGAGACACAACTTCCGGTAGGGACTTTCAAACTAAAATCTAAACGACGACCTCAAAGCGACATTCATTTAACAACGCAAATGAAAATCACGAGAAAACAACAAAACAAACCGAGGGAATTTGATTTGGGTGTTAAACTTAAATCCGATTAAAAGGCTTTTAAGGATTTATTGTCCACGTGCATCACGCCTGAGGTCTCATATTTGACTTTTTTTTTCCAAGTGTTTAACAGTTAATTAATGTATTTTTTTTTATCATTACATATTAGATGTTAATACAGCATCTGTGATATTAATGCAAAAAAACAAAACAAAATAAAACTAAGTCGATGTTGTAGGTTAGTCAAAGAAATCTGGAAGGTTTCCACTTTTTGAGTTTATGGACGTTTTTAGTCTTCAGTGTTATACGCCACTGGCACACACACTCACACACACACACACACACACACACACACACACACACACTCACTCACACACTCTAAAAACCGTCTAGTTGCCGGTCTAACTTGTCCCCCTTCTGTGCAGCTTGACTCTGTCCTCTCCAGATAGGAAAGGGAGGGCCCTCTGATTTGATGTAACCCAACACCTGGCGCCCACCCCTCCCAAATCTCAACAGATACATTTCATAAGGAATGCAAAGACTGTGTTTTATCTGAGGGGACACAGTACAAACACTGTCTGTAAACTCTGTCCTAAAATAAAGAGATGAAAAGAGCACTGTGCGTTAAGTGATACCATGGCAGAATGTTTTAGGCCTTTCTCAAATGGCATCTGTTTGATCACTGCCTGTGTGTGTGTGTGTGTGTGTGTGTGTGTGCCCAAAACACCTAAAATGTTTGCCCCCCCCCCGAGCCACACTAGCCAGAGGAAAAGTACCAAAACGTCAGGGTTTACATTATAGATGGATGTGTGTGTATTTTGTGAGTCTGTGCGCAAACAAGAGCTTTGAAAATAAATATTTTCCATGGTTATGTGATGAGGATGTTTCTCCTCTGGTAAAAGACAGATCAAGTTCAAATACACAAATGTTTCAGTCTTTACAAAACTATTGGGCTGTTAATTCTATTTTATTATTTCTACAACGATTTCAGCAACACTCATTTAAAAATGGCCATTAACAAACAAACAAACAAACAAACAAACAAACAAAAGCTGAGGTTATGCTTATTGCCTCCTGAGAGTCTCCAGGTTGGTGACAGAAACACGGACAGGTAGACAGACAGGCGGGGACGTGAGCGCTGTTCCAGAGCCTCTCTCCTCCCTGTATCCTGCCTCCCTCGTCGGAGGAATCCAGGGACCGCGCTCGTGTAAACAGAAACACGATATAGTGCACCGGGCTTGAGTTTCGCCCCCTCACAGACCCGCTGATGATACCCGATCCGGCCCCGGCTTTGGGAACGGGGCTTATCTGATGCCTCACAAAAGGCCCCTCTCCATAACAACGCACATCTGGTGCCTCTGCAGGGAGCGCGGTCCCTTTAGGTTCCTCTGGGGGTGAAGGCGAGGATAAGACTGTCTCAATATTCCCCCAGAAATCGGAGGACCAGAGACAGCATTTGTTACGATCCTCAACATCTGGAGCGAGTTATGGAAACTGGCCACTTTGTGTATCATTACTTGACATTGTTCCTCGGTGACACATGATTAAAATGAAGGAACCCGGTCAGTTTAAAAGATGATTGAAATGTTCAGCACTGACATGAATAAAGCAAACCGCTGTGTGCAGCCAACATTAGGTGGCGATGTCCGCCCATGAGTTTGGATGTGTTTTGACAGTGAATATAGTCTGGTCATATTACATGCAAATATGCGCATCATTTTCCTGCTCCAGTGACCGAACCAAGTGACCCGCGGCTCTGCCCACGAGCTCGAATTAATTTGCAGCTTCGATTCACACTCGACATTTCCCTCAACATTTAGAAAATAGTTATAAGCAGTAGGATGAGGTCCATAATTTTTATGTTGCATTTATTCAGGAGAACATTTTTTTGGTTTGTGGATTCAGTGTCGTGAGCAGCCGCAGCTGCTTATGCATATATGTATGTTGGCTGTGCGTATTTAATGTCCCCTCATAAATACGATGCGCAATTGAAAAAAACAAAAAGTTATTTCTTATTTAGACTTACAGCTTTTAGGACCATTATGTTAAAATATTAAATATCTACCTAAGCAGCAGCATATGGGAACTATATGTGATGTGCTTAAATGCGTGTGGTAGCAAATGTCCAGAGAACGAAGCGGAGCGACCACTAGGTGTCGCTGCCTCCATATTTAAATGAGCTCACCTGCAGAGACGGTTCAACAGGTCGGATTCACTTTGG
The DNA here is from genome assembly GCA_033026295.1 of Channa striata. Taxonomy (NCBI): domain Eukaryota; kingdom Metazoa; phylum Chordata; class Actinopteri; order Anabantiformes; family Channidae; genus Channa; species Channa striata. The sequence goes on from CM065170.1 coordinate 7,841,184, forward strand.
TTTCTGACTTTGCCTGTTTGCACTTTTGTTTTACATTTAAAATGTTCCTTTTTTTTACTTTCTAACCAATAAAAGTCGAAATAAATTGTGCGTGTGTTTTTTTTTTTTACATTTTATATCCATTATTACTGGAGTCAAGCAGAATCATCATTACCATGGCAACAGCGATGCAAGTTGTGGGCAGGGAGAATTAACCCCCCCCCCCCCACCAACACCACCACATGTTTTAATAGCCCACTGCAGTGTAGTCTGCAATTAAAGTGGGTGTTTTTAGTACCGTACTGCATTTCTGTATGAATTTTAATTTCAGTCAGGTTCGTCCTAAAATAAAATGCTCAGGATCCGGGTCTACGTCACAGACGTGCAGCCGGTATAAAAAGCTCCGTGTTTTGCAGCCTCCACATTAGAGAGACGGGAGCGTCAGTGGGCACACTCCTCCATCCGGCCGAATCCCCGACACAACACTTTAAAAGCAGAAGGAACACAAAAAAAAAATGTCCAAAATGACGATTGTTCATCTCGGAGTGATCGTTTTCGTTGTTTGTTTGTCGACACAGGTAAGACGACGTTTTAAATATGATGCGGCTGCAAAAGTAATTGTGTTTATTTAAAAAATGCTGCGCAGTTCATCAAATGGACGGAGAGTTGTTTTTATTTATTTATATAGTTATTTAGATGGAAATTAGCCTGTGCGGTGACGAGTTATTTGATCGTACGATGCCAGACTTGAACCTCTCTGGGGAAATTAATGATTCCTAAACTGCTATGTCACATTCCCAGACACGATATATGTGCATATACGTGTATTTGATATTTGATATATGTCATATATAACATATATGTGACACATTTGTATATATATATGTGTGTGTGTGTGTGTATAAACATACATATATATATGAATTGAATGTAATTTAATTGTATTTTCAAATGATTGATTAGCGTGAACTTGAATTAAGGCTTCAGCCTCAGTGTGTTGTCGACCTGTGCGAAGGCAGCAGAGAATCTAAAGTTACTTTAAGGTGCGCCCTGCCAAACGAAACCCGAGACGCTTTTTGCTGACCAACCAGTTTTTAGAGCAGCTTCATTACCACCGGGAGTCAGGAATAATGGTCTGCTCTCGTAAATTGATTTGAAGCTTGATAACCATTCTCAAAATGAAGGGTGTGACATGCTTCATCAGGTTGACACGTTTGCTTTGAGTCAGTCACATGACCGCGTTGTGGAATAATTTGACATGTTTTGAGCATCCTCATCCTCCTCCTCCTCCTCCTCCTCCTCTTCCTTCTCCACCAACAGGTGGTCTCCCAGAACGTCACAACCACCGCTGGGAGAAACTCCACCTCCAACCTCAACACCACCACCGTGGCCACAGGCACCTACAGCAGTTCGGCCAACACCACCTCCCCCACCGGAGCAGGCGTCCAGCTGCACGCAGGCACCTTCTCCTTCCTCATCCCCACTGTACTGGCAGCCTCCCTCCTGCAGTGCTACTGTTGAAGCCTGGACCCCGCAGCCCTTCCTCTTCTTCTTCTTCTTCTTCTTCTTCTTCTTCTTCTCTGCTTCAGCACTCCACCTACCCCATCATCCCACGCAGTCCACCCTCATCCTCCTCTCACAGAGACCGCAAGACTAACAAGGATGGACTCATTCTTCGTTCTCTTAAATAAGAATAAAATATGTAATTCAAGACGTTTGATTTAATAAAGGGGTTTCAGCTGGAGATGATCACCACGCCCCCCCCCCCTCTCCTCATCACGCCTCTGCATGGAATCGAAAGGAATGGTGGTGCACCCAGCTCCCCCTTTTTTGGCTTGCGTTTCCATAGTTACGCCATCACTTTTCGGAGATGCTCAGGGCTGCGGTTGACGTGTCGCGTGTCTTGCACATGAAATGCGGACCACTTGGGTGTACAGAGGTTCTTCTTGTGGCTTCACTTTCACCGGGCAATCAAAATCAAAATGCTTTCTGTCTGTTAACATGAAATCTGGCTCAGACACCAAACCAAGAGTTTTAAAAACCAAACCAAGTGTGAGCCAGATGTCATTTTTAGTTGGGGTTTTCCTTAATTTGGCTCTTCAGTCTTTTTCATAGAGGTGTCAAAGAGACGTATGTAGCAAATCAGTTGCCACAGGACACGTGTCAGTTTGGCCTTGGGATTTTTAAGAGCTGTAGTATTTTACAATGAGGGTTTGATTGACACTTTCTCCCCCTTCATCCATGGGTTAGACCCAGGATATGACTGTACGTATAACCTTATGGCAAAGGTTGATGTTAGATTTATATTTTCCCCCTCACAGTTTATATTTTGTATAAATGGAAATGTTGTACTGTTTATTAGTTTGGGTATAAGATAATGGAAGAAATGATAATGTACAATAAATTATGAAAAATGGCACCTATGTTTGTTTCTTTGATTCTTGTTTTGTGCTTCTTTTGCAATCCACTATAGTCTTGTTGCACTCCATTCCCAAGTTTCATGCACATTTAGCCATAAAAATCCTTCAGATTTAGCTGAATTTAAAGGCTGCTTTGATGATTTGCTGCATTTACCGAGCTGCCAGGCAGTCTAGACAGGCAGCTGCTAAGCTACCGGCTACGGAGACGGACTCAGCATTCTCTGATGCCCTCAGTGATCTATTCTGGACGAGTGCCAGAGCAGCACAGACTAGATATGAAACAGCACCAGCCTCGGAGGTATTCTCGTGATGTACAGAGTGTAAACACGGCTGCTTACAGCATTATATCGTTATTCTTCCTTTGGCTCGAATGGGGAGAGGAGTCATATACAAACTGGGATCATAAATCTATTATTTCAGGTGTTGGAATCAATGTACTGATGAACAAAGATGAGCAAAGGGAACACAATGGCATATTTAATTAGATATTTAAACAAGTTTGAATTTTGGCTGCTACTCAACTTTGTCCATCTCCGTTCAATATGCAATTTTAAGGAAAATACACCAGCGTTTTAGTGGTACGTTGTCTTTTTTATTGTAAGTGAAGGAATGAAAAATCCCGGCTCTATTCTATTTTACATGCCGGGGGATTATTGTTGGAGTTTCTGTTTAATTAATGAAATTTAAATCATTTTGGGACAAAGTTTCTCCACTTTCTCTCCCAACTTTCCGTTTGACTGCTCCCCTTTTTTAGTTGCTTTAAACCAAACGTAGTGTTGGCACCTATGTAACAAGTAAAAGTTGCTAAAAAGCTCTGCACAAAGCTGGAAACATCAGACACCTCTGTGTGCGAGCGAGCTCTGTGCTGGCAGAGCGAGCGGCGTGCAGCTCGGAAATGCCTCAGCACCAGTAAAGCCAGCCTCATGACTCATTAGTCCAGACTATTGTCTCTCAATCCTCTCTGCACCATTACCCCCCCCCACACACACACACACACACACTCACATAGACAGACAGACGCACACAACTCCAGCTCCCCTTCTTTCGTTCTATCCATCAGGAAATAAATGTTCTACCGATTTCTAAGATTAGCAGGAACAACACAAAACGTTATTTTGACTTACTGTAGATTTATACTATGCTCTATCCATCTGTCCATCTGTCAATATGCAAATAGATGGATAGACAGACAGATTGATAGAGATTAGACATACAACATTTATTACAAATACATGTAGCTTACATTAAACGAGTATGTCTTTGCCTAAACAATATGACACACATGAAATTATAGAAAATAAAGGCTTAATAAACATCAAACCATGATCAAACTGTGTTGTTTTACGAACAAGTTTTTTATTTAATTCCTCATCAAGTACTGTTTGGCTATGAAACTGGTGCCAAAAATCTTAAGTATTGATAATGAGAGAGGCACACCTACATTTGGAAAGAAATGATTTAAACTACACGACCCCTATTAAATCCACTTCCATTTTCAAATTGTAAAGAAAGATCCAATGATGTTTTCTTTTTCTTGTGTACTAGTGGGTTGATAATATTCCACTTTATGTTGCCAAATTTTCAGAAAATTTTTTTTTATTTGCAGAATGTAAAGGACACATTTATTATTCTGTGTTATAAAGGACTTGAATGTTTGATATTTATATTATAGAACTTATTTTTCTCTCATGGATAAACTATGAGTAAACTCATGAGACTTTACAAAAATCTTAAGCAGAAAATACTGATTAAAACCATTAAAGAAATCTATGACATTCTGTCACAAAATATATTTTTCCATGAAACATTTGCCACTTCAGACACACAATTATTGGTGACTTTCTTATGGCACGGCAAGTTCATCGCTGAGAACAAACACAGAGAGCACGGAGTGAACGGAGTGGATGACATTTATGTGCTGACACTAACCTGCACCTGAAATCAGGTGTGTGGGAACAGGGAGCCAGGTGTGAGTGTGTGTGTGTGTGTGTGATGTGGACTGAGGGCTGTAAATGTGTGAAACCATGATCTGAGGACATAGAAGGCAAGAAACTAAAACCAACAAACAAAAAGTCCAAGACATGGATCATGACATGCTCATGCTCTCCCATCTTTATTTTATTTTTTAAGTAATTCCAGGTTCATCTTATGAGTAAACATCTTCATCTTCTATTTCATAAAGCCAGTCCTTGCCAGTATGACTATCCATGGTTCCTTTTAAATACATTAAGAGTCCATCAAAACATAATCATGACTTATCAGTATGTTCTTTAGTTACATCACACATTACAACAGCCGCCTCTCAGCAACAACAGCGGGACTCAAAGACACTATTAAAAAGAATAGTGTAGGATTACTCCGCACGTATTCTGTCATTTCCTTGTACACTTAGAACAATAAGCATTACATTCAGTCAGCAGTCCACGTAATGACATTCTCTGAAACGCGTTTAGGGTGAAGTAGAGCTTTGTGTAGTTTCCCAGAATCATAATATATCATATTGTATAAGCAGATAAATGAGTCCAAAGAGACGTTTGAATTAGAAAACCACTCAACTTGTTTAAACACATATTGTAAACAGGTTGGTTTGTTCCTTCCTACACAATTTTTATTTGAGAATGACTATTATTGTGACATAATTATCATGACTAATGACCTTCTTTGGATACGCACACGTTGGTTGCTACAAACACTCCAGTGGACATCCAGCGACAGCGGAGGCCATGGAGACTTACAAGGTTACAATGACTACAGGTTGTTGATAAGCCTTAAATCTGGATCAGCCGTCCTTTCTTCGACTATCACCAGGAGAACAGTCTAAACAAGAAGGCCTGTAATTATCAGCGACTGTCCGCCGCTCGTCTGTTGGCCAGTTATGCAGCAGTGAACATTACACGCGGGGAAAAGGCTTCGCATCATTCTATGTCTATAACATATGGGTTCTTGAGTAAATGGGCAGCATAATGTGTGGTATTGATTCCTATTCTCATCTCCTTATCATCTCTTTTGGATTTATCGATCCAGACGATGAAAGTAACTCAGCAGAACCTGTTTTCATCCTCGTATTTTCCCCCCTGCAGTCTCATCTCGGCGGTGTGGGATTTGGCTGAGTCATTTCTACAGAGAATATCATCGAGTATCTTTAGCCTTCCCTGCCTTGCCGCCCCTTCCCCTTCCCTCTAATTGATTCTCGGAGCTAAAATGAGAAGTAAAACGCCTCAAGTAATACTCTCCTCTCAAAATTTGGCCTTTTCGAGTCGGCAACCGTTTAAAAGTGGCGGGGTTATTAGTCCTCACACACAGCCCTCTCCTCCAGTCGAAGAGTAGGTGGGTTTCTCCTGTGGAGGAAATTCTCTGTATCTACTGTAGTTCCTTCTCACTGTTCTGAACAAACCAGAATTGCATTTTCCTGTAACACCAGAAGCATCACTTACCCTCCGCCAGGTTTTTTTTTTTTTTCTGGAAAGACCCATTAAACAAAGACTGTTGGCAACAACAGCAAGTGCATGAGATGATGTGGCGGATTCGCTCATGCGTTACAACAAACACACCGGGACAAATCGGGTTTGGGCAGAATCTCTCCCTGCATCTCCCCTGCTCTGTCCTGACTGACACGTCACCTCCACATCCATCTCTATAACCCTGACTGATATACAGTCCCCTCTCATCTGGTACGAGGTGTGTCACCCAACAGATCTTTAATCATTGATTGGTTTCATAAATTATTCAGACAGTCGCCAGTGTTGTACGGATGTCTCTCTCTCTCTCTCTCTCTCACACACACACACACTTGCCAATAGGTCCCACCAAGTAAGAACTGCAAGTGCACACAGTACAATACCCACATGCATTTCCTGATGTCAAAGGCATTTTTAAAATTTCTTTGTCGCATGAAACCAGGATGCTGTGACCACATCATCATATTTCAGACATAATGCTCAGAATGATGTTTGGGCTCTGCAAGAGGATTTTTGTGTGTGTATTTGCATAGTAGTAATGTAACTGATATTGGAGTAGTCGCGTTTCTGTGCTGGGCCTGTCTGGCATCAAGTGTCAAGTTTCAGGACTCTGGTAAAACACAACTCACGCACATGGTTATCACGGCATCAATAAAGCAGCTTGTGAGAGAATGAATCTGCATATGACTCTAACAGGCCGTCTCATTCAAATAGTAAAATTCCCATTTCCCGTCAGCTCTATTTCAGGGTTTGGTTTCCTCTGTTTGTTTTGGGCTTATGAATAATGCAGTTCACACCTCACACAAATGACTTGTAGCTTGGTGTCACACCTGTCCAGCTCTGAGCCTGTTGCCTGGTGCCCGAAAACGCTGTGAAAAAACAGGCCGATTCATAGACAGGAGATGAGTGAGTTTGGAAAATGGCTGAGGTCCCTGACTTCTTAATTTGTGAAATCAGCTTCAGAAAGTAGGAGCGGCTGCTCGCACACTCTTCTCACAGTACAATCTGTCCAGTAATTTAGTTTCCATGGGAAAAGAAACAGCCTTTAATGTGCTTGGCAGAGAGTGAGGAGGTAAACAGGTACAGTAGATGCTGCAGTGAGCGTCGAAACATGCTATTCTTGGGATCATGTGAATTACTGCAATGTCGTGGAGACTGGAACGGGATTATCCAAAATTTCCAATATTTTTAGGCGTTTAGATGTTGAAACTAATGACACTGTTGCTGAAGGGCAGATGAAGATGTGCATGAATGTCACATGCCTCCACATGACGTCATCCAGAGGAGTAATTCCGCTGGGATTATGTAATCTTGTTGCTGATAGTGCTGTGTCAACCTGCTGCTCAGAGCATCTGGAGGGGATTTCAGCCGGAAGCAGAAGGAAGTTTACTCCTCATAAGAAAGTCATTTTTAATAACCATATACAGGAGGAGAGTTTGGGTTGCCAGGTTGTGGAAAGTCCCTCTGTTATGTAAGTTTGTTATGTTGGATGAAGTGTAATCTTCCTAAAAACTGCATCTTTCTACGCTCGTGGACATCCAGGCTGTGTCCCGCTCTCTTTCTCTCCTCAGCCTGTCTTTGCTGGCTGTCCTCGGGGTTCTCTCTCCTCTCGCTCTCTGTCAGACACTCAGTCCAGATGGGATGGATCTGGATCACACATAGGCATACGAAGTTTAGGGTCGTGTTATGTCTCAGTTTTTTCATCCTGTTCATGCAAATGATCTGTTCCTGTCAGCCCTGAACTTTCACTACCACAACGCGTTGTTGTTGTTCTGTGCAGACATTTACCTCATTTGCCTCTAGTTAACAAATCCATTTTGCACAAGATGCGACAACTCGATTTACTTGATTTAAATTAGCTGCTGGCTGTTATTGTCGTCTTATTTCCCATCTGTCATTAAAAGGAGGGGGTACTGCACAAATACTGGTTTTGGCTAACTAATTATTTAATAATCCATTTTTACACTGTACGACCCACATGTTTAAGCAATATCCTCAATTTTGAGAAAGGACACAAAATCAGTGGAAATGCACACAGGTACAATATGTATTTAAAATATTCATCTGATTATTAAATTAAAACAAAACATTAAAAAGAGCTGTAACAAATTACACAATAATCTGCAATACCGTTCAACAACGTTCAACAAAAATGCAACACAACATCCAATTACCACAGCACTTACCTACATGGCCCAACATCAGTTAATGGACCAAACGAGGATTTAATAGGTCAAGAGAGAGCAATACAAGTTCTCTCATACTGAAGCATAAACGAGTCCCTGGATCTTTTATATTCTCGATTTGATAGCATTTAAAGTAGCACCATTAGGCTGCTGGTCAGACCCATATCTATGTGCAGGGAGTCTGCTGCTTCCTTCCTTCCACCGGCTATGATAAAATTTTCTAAGGCTCCTCTCTCCCTACCACAAAGCTTATTCTGCCAAGGTCTCCACTTTTATTGTTATTGGTCGAGCTGCCAAAAGTGACTCCAGCACAGAAAGACAAAGCTGCTTCAACGGAACGTGTAATGAAACAAGGTCATCTTGCTGTAGATTGTTGATTGAACATTGCATTCTTCAATCAAATAAAACTTGCAGGTCATAACGTTTTAGGGTGTGTGATTTTATTCTTAAAGGTTGTTGAACACAGCTTTTAATAATGAGAAATCAGTTGCCTTGTTGTATTTTTTTTTGGGGTTTAATGCCAAGTTGTGAACAATACTGTGTACAAACAAGTTCAACTTTAAACTGCAGAGAACATTAGCAAAATCAATTATATTTCACGGGATAATTTTATCAACACTATGTCCCCGATGACTTGAAACAGAGGAAGGAAAACGGAAAGGTCAGACAAAGTCAGCTGAAACGCTCTTCCTGCCAGATGATCAGCTGTACTGTCTCGCCCACAGGAAGCTGGAAGCAGGCTTCCCTTCGGTGCATCAACACACAGCTAAAGTGGATCAATCAGCACAGACGCACCAGGCGTCTCAGCTGTTTAATTTCTACCATTTTCACTAACCAATTAGGACCATAAGCGGGTCAGGATTCATGTGCCGGGGCTGCGGTCGCCGCAGAAACTAAACGGTGTAAAGCAGTTTGACACCAGGTTCTGAAACCCCTCCTGTTAGTGAACGTCATGTGCAGTCATGTGATCATCTGAGAGCCATTCCTCCTCTGCCGTGCCGAGTTTCATCCGTCCGTGAGCCTTGCGTGGCCTGTTTAACTCGACAGCACTGGGAGCCTACAGAGCTAACCTGATTTCATAAAGCAAACCAGGTTGCATCCCAGTTTCACAGAGCCAGCGTCCCTGCTGTCAGCGGCTACCAAACTCAGAGTGTCCTCGGAGAGCAGCTCTGATCTAACTAACTGCATATGTAGGACAGACTGTCTCCCCCTCTATGTCTAACCTTTTGGAAGGACACCTGATGCCACATGATGACACCTGTTTGCCGGGTATAACTTCCACCCCCATGTGCGTCAAAACAAGGCTGCATGAAAAGCCTCAGCCACAATGCTCACAAACTAATCCCATACACAATGACTGGTGAATACATAGATTATTACAAATAATAATCAGCCCAGGACATCTGACATAGACTAAACTAACTCAACTCTTAACCTGAACAGATTGAAGTTCAACAGGTTTGTATAATTTATTATTCATGTATTTGTATAAATTGTATAAATTCATACTCTTCATACATGCTAGTTAACATTAACAAAAGAAATTAACAGATTACCTTTGACATTTCTTAGTTTGAGGAGTTAACTCTTCCATAAGCATTAAGAAATGTTCTGACTCCAAAAACTAGGAGCTTAAATTATGAAATCTACACATTTATAGACAAAATTTCTGTGTGAGGGTTCAGTGATTTAGCGATTTGCAGAACAAAAAGTGGATAAAATAGAAAATCAATGTGTTATCAGGTTAATTAAAAAACCTGATTACAGATTTACAAGTTTTACTATAGTATATATATAAGCAGTCTGTGAAAAAACTATACAAATATAATTTTTTTTTGTCACAGTCAACAACAACATTGCAGCTACTTTGTCAGAAATCCCAGAATCCCGAGGTTTGATGTCCCAGTCACCACTCTGCTACTGTGCATCACAGAGAGGCTGTGAATCTCACTACCATCTGGTCTGCAAGGCAACAGAGAATCAATACTTTTCCTCCGGGCTGCCCTCGCCTGTCAGAAGCATCTGACAAATTGAAAGCTGCACACAGAAAATTTTGCACACTTAAAATTGGATTTCCTGCCAAGAATGCCTCAGGGAATCTCATTAAAAGAAACTGAATATCGGACGTTTTATTGTTCAGTATTTGTCAGAATTAACAAAATTCAATTTGAGTTTCATCTATTGAGCTCAGAGTTTAAAGGTGCACAACATAGAGATGATTAATTTCAGTGCAACTAAGGGGTTATTAAGCATACATAATATCTATGATAACTTTAGGCAGAAATCCCAGTTAGTCAGAAACAGCCATCATCTTCTCTTTAAGTTCTTTGCTTTTTTGTTGTTCTTTCTCCATGTTGGATCATTTACAGGAAACAGGAAAAACCAGATGCACCACCACAATGTTCATAAGCAGAGGTCAGCTGGAAAATCTGCTGAAACTTCTTTTTTAATGTTTTTACCGTATATATGCGCAGTTGTTGAACTACTTCTGCTGGGTGCAGATTTGAACCCAAATTCAAATAAAGTGTTCAAACACCAAATAACTGTATTTATTTTCTAGATTGTAATAGATCACGATTTTAGTGTGATAGTTTTTTGTTTGTTAAATTCTTAAGCCCTTTAATGGCGTGATACAAATTCGCGGCTTTAAGATTTGCTTTCATTGTGTGGCTTTAAAAATAATATTTAGGTGCTTTGAGAAACAGACGGCAGAAACTTTGATAAGGAAATAAAGACTTTTTGTCTGTTTAGTAAATATCCAGCCGACGCCAGACACTAGTAACAGGGGGAAACTATTAGCTTGGCTCTGTCCATCAATTTGCCTACAGATCTGCCAGGTTCCTGGTTTACCAGGAGGATTAAGGCAGCCGCCAGAAACATGAAAGAGTTCACAAATGACAATGGACAGCACTGACCTTATGTATGTCAGAGCTGCTGATGGACAGATTATGTTACCCTTGGAAACAAAAGTTTTCCTTTGTGTTATTTTTAGCGTTTACACCGAATGGACAAAAGACAAGAAGTATATTTTAGGAATGTTTTGGTATGTGAGGTGATAAGAAAGTGAGCACATTTGCTAAAGTATTGTTTTCAAGTTCAATTTTGTGGTAACTGTTCTTTTCTGGAGTTTTTCCATTTTAAGCTACTTTCATTTTCACTCCACAACAATTATGTTACAACTTTCGTCACTTTTTCAGACTTTAAAACAAAATATTACAAGCTTACATATGATGATGTAGTTTTATGGACCATTTGTCGTTAGCAGTTAAAGAAAAACTTCAGTCAGTTTTCACTGAAGAATCAAGCCAACAGTCAATCTTCTCTATTCACATTTGGTTAGTTGTCAACACAACGCTGCACTGGCTGACATGGTTCTTAATTATGAAAACCCGGAGCCTTGTAAATATTGTTCACACTCTTAGGAGTCTTGGTAATTCCACCTTAAAGTAATACGAGTAAGCGCCTACTCAGAGCATACGTTTGGGACGTAGAAAGGTCACCGGATTTGGAATGAAGACACATCACCCAGTGAAGCAGCGTGTCATTTGACATGTCATTTGAACAGTTTTGGTCGATGGCATTAATAAATATGTAAATCAAGCCGCAGGCTGTGAGAAGAGAAGATCCAGTGCTGATAAAGCACCTGTATGGTGCTTGTGGACAACATGATTATCTAGAAAATGACAGACGCTGTCCTTTGAAATCAGCTTAAACATCGGGTTTGTTCCACACCAAGATGCTAGAAAACTTTGGGCATTTTTTTCCATTAATTACCAAACATTTTTCACATAATGTTCATCTTTGAGAGTTTGTTGCAATAATAATACTTTGTTTTGTTAATGGAGAACTGTACTTGTATTTTTGTATTTCAGTTTGAGTAAAGAATTGTTGTTGTACTTTTACTTGTCCTGAAGTTTTTTAAGCAAATACTTTTACTTAAGTACTGACTTTGTGTGTTTCTGACACTTTTATTTGACATATTCTTTTTCAAATTTCCGTCCTGTACCAACACGACCCATGGTGAATAACGTGTGTGACGTGTGGTGTGTGTCGACAATATATGCAACCAATATGTGTTTCTGAGGAATGTTTACCTACTAAGTTTACATATCTATATTAAACTACACAGTAAATTCAGGTGAAGTCATTATGTGCTGGTACCAAATGTAAATACTGACCCAAAGGTACTGTACGTTTCCTTGAAGTCAGCTTAAAATGGATATGTGCTTCATAAAGTGCCCACTATAAAACAAATATGATGTGGACGTTTTGTGTGTTCATGTGGACAGAGGCTAATACTGTTCAGGATGCAAACCTGTGGTTTATTGTCACAAACCATATGAAATAACACACCATAATTCAACAGTGGGACTCATTATGATATACACCCAACTATTGTGCTCAAAATTGTGCTTTTTAAATAGACTAAGGAGCCTTTTTACCTTGATGATATCTCATTAGCAGCCTGTCAGCTTGACTCCCGTCCCCTCCCCAACCTCTCCCGTCCCTCTCTTCTTCCTACACTCCACCAGCAGGCACTGACATTCGTATAATGAATGTGGTTCATATTCACACAGCTGCCCAATTAGGTGTAAGACAGTGTGGACTGGAGTTTAGTTCTATTTGCATGAGTGCAATGTTCTTTGGCAAGAAGAGTTGTGTGAATTACAGCTCATCCATACAGGTGTGGGGCGAAGAAGATGAATTAATTTGTGAACTACACAGAATAAATACTGCATATTTGCTCTCCGTAATTCAGTGTATGAAGGAGCATAAAACACTGTGCAAACAGGAGCAGGTTTGGACTCACTAGACTCAGTGGACAGTTTACAATGTGTTTACAAGTAAGAAATGGTTTGTTTAGGCTTTAATTTAAAGAAATGTGCTTTGCTAAAGTTATAATTCTCTTCTCTGTATTTATGAGTGGACAGAAAATTTAGTTTTTCTTTAATGGCCTGGGAAATGTGCCTAAAATGGGGATGGGGGTGTGTAGATGGCAGGGATGCCAACGTGAAGGACTCAGACTCTGCCAAGTTGCCCTTACTGGCATTTACTGGAGACGCTGCATTGCGGTACATGCATTATTGCTTGGAACAACTTGAGATTAAGTTATTGTTTTACTACAGTTTATTAATTATGTGAATGTAGATAGTTGTACTAAAATATGTGTGTATCTGCTATTCTTCTCAGCACCAATTTTGGACTTGGAATGAGGACAGCTGACTGCCCGTCATATTCTCATGATTTAAGAATAAAACAAAAAAAAACTTAAGGTAAAGATTAAGGTAGAGGTTGGAGGCTGTCAATTTTATCAGTTGTGCTTCAAAAGTAGTGGTATTACAAGCGTACTACACGCCTCCTCTGTTCTTAAAAGTTTGTCTGTGTTCTTATGTGTGTGTGTGTGTACACAGAAATCCAGCTGCACTTAGTTGGAACAAACTTTTGATGATGTGCACACAGCTCACTGCTAAATTATCTGCGCGTGTGTGAGTGACTGTGGGTGTGTGTGTGTGTGTGTGTGTGCGTGTAAACTGCAGAAACTCTGACGTCAGCATTTGCAGTATAGTTGCTAATCTCCGGGATAAGCAGAGACTGAATCGTTCATTATGTTACCTCTGCTGCACTGGCAGATGGGAGGAAGTGTTGCAGATAAGATGCTATCTGTGAAAGACAAGCCAGCGCATTTTTGTTTTCGACTCCACGGCTGACACAACACAGTATTACATGAGTAACATATTTTAAAGAGATAAATACAGTAGATATTTTCACATGGAAATCAATGCATAAATGAGGTGCATGTCCCTGAGTGTGAATGGTTGTCTGCGTATATCTCTCTGTTTTTGAAAATGACACAGACTGGAGACTTGTCAGGGTTGTACCCTCTATCTTGCCCCATGACAGCTGGGCTCCAGCCTCCCGGCAACCCCAAAACAGGATAAGCAGTTACAGATAATGAATGAATGGATAAATATATAAATAAGTAAGTAAATATTAATTCATAACCCATTACAATGGAATTTCCAAATCTACTAAATCACGTGTAATTATACTTTAACTTACTTATGAACTTATCCTGAAGACTAATAACAAGCCAATTTATTCCACCTCTGTTGTCCATATATATCACTGTTAATGCCTGTTAATTGATGGACCTAAACCAATCGATCAGTGCACATAATATGGTTATAATAGTCATCATAAGAATTTAATTAATATTTTTGCAGACTCCTTCCTGTGAGTCTAACTCATTAAATACACATTCTAATACGGATAAGAAAACAAACAGAAAAAAAGGAATATTGCACGTGAAAAATGAAAAAAAGGAGGAAATCGACATCATTCAGGTTCATGTTAAACCACAAGGGATGCCATGTAAACCAGCACAGAAAGCTTGTGTGCACTTTGTGTACATCACGCTCAGTACCCACTGTACTAGTCGGATCCGTTCAAGAAAAAATGGGGCAGTTACCAAGGAGAGAAACCCGTCATTTGTTCTAAAAATATAATCCAAGAGCCCAGATAGTGAGAGGTTATGGTACACAGTCCTTGGTTCTTCCTCTCTGTTGAGGCTCAGAAGAAGCCTCAATATAATAAGCAATTCTTACATGATAAACAAGGCTCGTGTGATCATTATCCAACCAGTGAGGAGACACTCAAGCTTAACCTCACGGCAGGCTCACTGTTTAGAAGTGGTGCGCCAGGCATCTTGAGATTTGTCTGCTAATTGGTTAGTGTAACTCTGGGATGAACTTAAAAGGAAACAAATGCATGAAACAACATGTGAAAATTATCTAACCTTATTTATTAATACTAGGAAATTGTAGAAGACCATTTGCTTTGAGATGTTTTATACATTCACGTTCACATTTTGTCCTTTATTTGGCAGATGATTTTATCCAAGGCTACTAACTAACAAGTGACGTAAAATGACCATGTTAGAGAGAAGACAGTGACCGGGGGGGGTTCACTGTGACTGACCTGAGGAAGGGTTAAAGCCTGCTTTGACAGATATTAGAAAGGTTTCTAAATTAAATGAGTTTAATTAGCAGTACCCACATTATTTCAGGCCTCAAGTCCTTAAAGCTTCAAAAAGATGCACACAGCAAAGAAAGAACAGCCAGATGAACTGTAATTTTAAGGCAGATGCTACTCTTTGTGTCCAACCCAGTCTCAGGCACCTGGTCAATAAGCGACCAATTTTGTCAAAGTGCTGTCTGGAAGATGACACCCTGTTCCCTCTTTTTGTCTGAGCAGCAGCCAGCAGTATAATTCATTAGACAGAACCACTATAATGAGCCAGCATAGACAAAGCACCCAATTTCCAGCATGTCCTCTTTCCCCTGGGAGCTGTGACAGTGTTGTTTGTTGCTTGGTGTCATGCTCAATCATGATTGCGAAGCTACGGGCCACTGTTCCTTTTCTTCTCTCACCTCTCTCCCTCTTTGTCCCTGAAAAACAAGAACATCAGTTCTGCTCACATATTATGTCATTTGCATTAGACAAGTGTGATTAGTTTTTTTTTTTTTTTTTTTTTACAGCTCATGATCAGGATAACAAGGTGAGTGAAATGCTTCTCTGTCTTAGTTTTTATGCCTCATGAGATTTCCTGATGGGAGGCAAGTCACTCTTGCAGCAGCAATCCTCCTTCCATTGATCTGTAATGGCTAGCAGCAGGGCTGCTGATTTGCTTTGAGCCCACACAATAACCAATGTAAAGTGGAATCTCGGTTTAAAGAATTAAAAGCCCCACCGTCATACGCCTGGTGCTGAGGATCACGAGGGCTTCTCATTTGTGACCGCATTCTCCCAAATGAATCTCACGCAGTGAGATGTGGACGTCATATTAATACTGTGAAGCATCATGTAAACATTAAAACAAACTCCAGTGAAGTCCCCGTGTGTATTGTTAAAGCATAACCACATAATGTTTTCAGGCTATTAAGATTGAATTTGCTGATCAGTTTTCTGTCCATTAGAGTTTTCTACAGTGGCACATCTTCCACCCATTTAGCTCCAGCCACTTTAGAGTAGAGTGGACCTCTGAAGCTTATTGTGATAGCTTTTTACATCTTCACTTGTGCTTTTATGATAATAGCTGAAAATGACTATGTAGTAGATCTTTGTGTTTGAGTCATAATGGAGCCTGTGAAATTCCTTTTTTTCTCTTTGGGGTTTAGGTTCTGTCATGTTTTTTAAGTATTGCTGTTTTATGATATTGCTTATCTTATATATAATATATTATAAAATATATTATATGTCTATAATACATGCATAAAAATGAAATGTATTTAATGACTTGAACGATATTAAATTATATTAAATTAAATATTATAATATATTTCTAATAAAACAAACTACATTGTGCAAAAGCAACAAATATAAAAATATATAATCTAATATACTTTATAAGATATATATATATTATATTTTATATTTCAATATAGAAGTGTGTTGCGTGTAGTGTCTTACTTTTTATTATCATACGTCATGGTCTTTCTCTCATGCTATTGGCCGAACTCTTTCACTACAAAATCCTGATTGGTCGTCCCTGTGAGTTCAAAGTTCAGCTTGTTTTGCAGCTTCCTGTGTGTGATATTTGCTGATTTATTTAACTGCAGTTTTATCTTAGCCTAATGTTGCATTCAATAATGCACATGATGTGAAAAATGACGCTGTCGCTTATGGTTCTGACCTGTTACGAAGAGTTCTGAATTTTCTGAGCGATGTCAACTTGGACATGCTAGCTCCAGCTAGCCAGCCAGCCAGCTAGCTAACTTTTTGACAAGTGTGCTTCCATATGTCATATTTTATAACAGCATGACCTTGTAAACAAAGACGGTCGAAGGAGGATTTAAATGGCTTCGGTTAGAGCAGCCAGGCTTGTGCACTTGCTCAAAGGAAAATCGGCAGGCTTGATCCAAACATTTCAAGGCAGGACGAGCTTCGGGAGAAACGTCTTCGGCTGCCCTTCAAGATGGCAGAGCAGCATGTCGGCCTGGGTCATCGATCAGTACGGCACGAATGAAGTGTTGAGGCCGTCACAGGAAGTCCCCGTCCCGGCTGTCACCTCCGCCACTGAGGTGATGATCAAAGTCCACGCAGCTAGTCTCAACCCCCTCGATATAGCAATGAGGGGTAAGTGTCAAACTACTAATGATCATCAATGTGGACAAGACAAACTCATAACTAGCTGCTGGTTTGTATTGAAATGTTTTGCCTGCCTGTGTTCTCTATTTACAGGTGGTTATGGGGCTAAACTGCTTCAACTAAGAAGAAGTCCAGTGTCTGTGAAGGACAGACCTGAGTTTCCTCTGATCCTGGGTCGTGATGTGTCTGGTGTGGTGGTGGACTGTGGATCAGGAGTTACACATTTTTCTCCAGGAGATGAGGTACGATGGGCTGGATGTTTATTCACGTGAACTCTCTTACTGTACTCTACTCCTTGTACATGCCCGCATTTATCTCATGAAACACCTCGGCCATACATTAATTCTTTAGATGTACATTGCTGATCTTTGTTTCCCACTCTATGATCTCAACAAAAATGTTGAAATAACACGTGACATTTTATGTTTTGATGCATTTGTTTTATTGGAATGCATTAATTAATACTTAAGGTTCCTCATCACACTGATTAAAAAAATCATATACAATTCCAGTGTTGCCATAATTTAGAAACACCGCCCATGATTGTCCAAGGCAACATTTATCAACCATTTATATAATATTGACTTTTTTAAATTTAAAATTAAACCTATGACATGGGTTAGAATAGAATAGAATAGTCTTTATTGACATTGTACGTCATGTATACAATGAAACTGGTTGAGCTCTTAGTGCAAACCATGCAAGAAAATATATAAATAGTAATCGTAATTTGATCATAATATGTCATAATTATTAAGTGTCACAACAAGTGTAACACTTCCAAAGTGATAAAGCATGTGATATAGGTGGGACAAATGTGTTTTTCTTAGTAAATATTGTGAAGTAACCCACCCCAGTAAAAATCTTTGTCAAGTTGTTATAGACTTTATAAAAAACGTTTCTCTGGCTGCTCACCACACATATGAATCCACATATAATATTTTAGTACTGTTCTTTGGAAATGACTAATGATTAGAACAGATGGGAACAGCTGACTAAGAGGTTATTAACTGACCAACCAGATTCCAAGACTTCAAGTAGGTGGTTTAATTGAGTCTTTTTCAGGATGTTAAATGTTGCATTTGTGTTCAAGGTGTGGGCTGCTGTTCCCCCATGGAAACAAGGCAGTTTAGCAGAATTTGTGACTCTAACAGAGTATGAGGTAAGCTACAGAGTTAAGTAACCTCTAACTTAAGCCAGATTAAAAATGTGTTTTTCACATTGGTGTCCTTTCAATATTTGGAAAGAGAGCTGTTATGCAAACAATGCATTTCACAAAAGTTTGGAAGAAGTGAATCCTGTTATGTAATCCTGCCGTGTAATTAGGATTAAGTTTGTTTGGCTACAGGAGCCACTGTGGCACAAATTACAGAGCCGCACAAATTTCCCTGTGTTTTGTTGCTGTATTGTACTTTAATTTATTCAGCCGTAACTGGTCAGCCGCCCTCACAGTAACTCACAGGCCTTTGAGCTTAGCGATATGCTTCTTTTTTCTGTTGAGAATTTAGACCAGCCGTGCAGAGCCCACTCTGATGAAACATCAATGATGAAATTCTGTTTCATTCAAACTGGCATCAAAAGGAATTAAAAATTGTGTCTAGAAGAAAAATGATATGTAGGAGTTTTTAAGATGTAATTTAGGTTGAAATGTTGATTATATTACTAAAGTTTGACACTGTCTGGGTGATTGTTGCTGCAGGTTTGTCATAAGCCCAAGTTGCTGAGTCACACAGAGGCAGCATCCATCCCCTACGTAGCCAGCACCGCTCTGTCTGCACTGGTAAATGCAGGTGGTCTTTGCAGAGACTCTTCTTCAAATAAAAGGCAAGCCATCAACTTGATCACGGATAACCTTGCACTGAATCACAGAACAGTACAAGTGTGAGTCACAGTACTGGGTGAAAAGTAAGACTGAACTTGGATTCAGTCTTTGAAGTGCTAGTGCTTCTTAATGCGCTTTTTTCTTTTTGAGAAATGATGCAGTTTTGAACACCCTGTTCATCAAATTAATGTCAGTGGGAAAATTGGTGTTCCATTTTCTTCTCATTGTTATCGTGTGGGTTGTTATGTCTTTCCTTTAACCTGCTGATTGTAAAAATTGAACCTGATGTGTAATCTAATGGAACTTTCAGTCCACCGCTAATGTCATAGCTTTCAATCCCGCAAATCGCCTTTTAGCCCCTGAGGCTTCTACTTTTAGTAGCTTCACTGAAATGAGTCACAGTAATTGAATGACCTTCTGGTTGCCGGGGTGTTTCCTAGAGTTCTGATCATCGGAGGATCGGGAGGTGTTGGAACATTCTCTATTCAGGTGTGTATTCCTCTAGTTGTTCCACCAATTATGTTCGACTCTTTTAAACCGCCTAAGTGTTAGGCCCCTCACCATGTTCATCATTCCTGTTTTTCCCTTTGGTGCTTCCAGTTGTTGAAAGCCTGGGGTGCCCATGTCACAGTGACCTGCTCCCACAATGCTGAAGGCCTCGTTCGAGGTTTGGGAGCCGACGAGGTGGTGGACTACACAGCAGGAGATCCAGCTGGTCATCTAGAAGTGATGGAAAAGTGTGTGTTTCTGGAAGTAACTAGATAATAAATCCGTACAGTAGATTATGTGTCAAGCGGTTACATTAAATTGTTTTTTTAATAGCAAATCAGAGCAGAATGTTCTTTACTATTCCCAAGCCCAGACTCTAATGAAGTATGATTAGAGTCAGTGCCAGTCCAATAACGGTGCTAATGAAAAGGAATCATCCAGTACTGGTAAAATTGTCTGCACCTCTTTAAAAATCACCAAATGTGATAAACATCTTCTGTCAGCATGGCACACCTGCTCACCGACTCCCTTTCTAGTTTCCATGGAGACCGGGGCTTAAGGCCTGAGCGGCCGCATGCTCGCCCCCCCTCCGTACCCCAATACAAACGGGATAACCCTAGCTTTAGCTTGAATGCAAAAATGACAGAACATGCAGTGCTCTCACAGTCATTAACCTGCTGTGAGTACGAGCGTTCAGTATTTGAAACCTTTTCTTCACTGGGATGCTTTTATGTCTGACCTGTGTGTTTGCACGCTCATGCAGGTTTGATGTGATTTTGGACAATATTGGTGAAGACACGGAGGAGTGGGCAATGGGCCTCCTGAAGCCCTGGTCTGGGTCTAAATATGTCACCCTGGTAACGCCTCTGCTCCTTAACACCGACTCCATGGGCCTGTTAGAGGGGACGCTTAATGCCGGATGTAGCCTGCAAACAAAGGCCATTCAGGTAACCACGAAAAACAAACTTTTCAACACTGTAAACTTATACTTACTTCCTGGTTGTTTATTTTTGCAAAATATTTTTGAACCTGGCATTTTTCCTGTAGTCATTATTGTGGGTGCGGTCCAAGTTCGTCCGAACTAAAAAGTCCCCAGTGACATGGAAACAAACACTATGTAATGAATGCACACCTGTTCCAGTCTGTAGATGTTTATTTCCATTCGGTGGATCAGATGAAATTCAGTTGAAATATCGTGTCATAACTCGACTGGGCTTCAAAGCTCGATATTCTCTTATAAATTGGGCTTTTTGCTTCATGTGTAGAGAGATGCTCTGCTGGGTGTAATAAATCTGAGTGAGTGCCGGTGAAGAGTCCATGCATGTGTGTAAGCCTCATTTTGCTACTCATATGTCCCGTTCCACCAGCTGGCCTGTTTGCGGAGTGTGTGTGTGTGTGTGTGTGTGTGTGTGTGTAATGAGGGTAGTGGGTGAATGGGCGAGGACAGGGTGGAGCTGTTTTAGAGACTGAGTCAAGTTGTCCAGAGCAGTGGTGACCGCATGGCTGGCAGCGTTAGAATTGCATAGATGAGACGAGTGTGAGAGTATGGGCATTAGTGTATATGCTGCGTGTGTGTGTGTGTGTGTTTGCTGCTGAAGCAGCAGTATTTGGTGTTTGTGCAGATTGTAGCCGACCATCACCCCCTGACAAATACCGGTGTTTGTGTGTTTCTTGCCAAACCTCCGGGCCCCTTTGTCCACGGGAGCAGCCAGCTGGTCAGTTTGCAGGAGTCACAGCCTCATTCTGGCTCTGGACACTGTGTCTTTTTCATCTGGGGCATCACAGCACAACTGAGCCCTCTAGTGTTAATCTTTTTGGCAGAACGGAACAATTAGAAAGATTTAGTTGTTTTTAGGCAGACGGGGGCCGATTTACCAAAGCCAGTGAGGTGTGGCAAACAGGATGCAGAATGTGATGATCAAATATGAAGTTGTGTTGAATTTCAGGATTAGTACTAATACTAATACTAATATTCTATTCTTCTTGTAATTGTTCCCTTTTTTGGGAATTTTGCTTTGTAACTTAGTTAGGTTAGCAAAACTATTTACCAGTTTTCAATATATTTTTATGGACAGTTTAACTGATACATAGACTATAATACATGTGGGCTTTTTCTCCCTTTTATACTCATCATCATCCTTTTTATTCTTTCCCCCTGATGCATCAAATATCTGGCATTTGTGATTCCACGGGTGCCTTTTGTATCTCAGAATGTTCTGATTAGCCTCAAAGTTTGACTTGATTTGAATTTAAAAGGGGTGGTGGTGTTTTCAGTATTATCTTAAGGCAGAGCTGTCTGTGGAGATCTGTCTGAGCTAATTTCCTTCTCTTTTCATGTCCAGATATTCTGTTATCTAATGCCCACAGAGGTGCAACATTTCCTGACCCTAGCCTTGTTTTGCCCCTCAGAACATAATATCACGAGGAGTTTTCTATCGGTGGGGATTTTATGCTCCGGATGGACCCGCCCTGGATGAGATCCGAAACCTGGTGGATGCAGGGAAGGTACTGTTCTACTTTCCTACTCACATTTTACACGCGCCGTATTCTGTACAACTCACAATTAAAGAATGGTTAGATCTGCACAGTACCAGTCACGACCTACGGTGAAGATTATACAGCATACTGAATATGAACATACCATGGATACCACACATGCCTGTGTTCAAGGGTCCCTTGTGGCTTTGTTAAGGAGAGAGGTTTCCCGCTGTGCTGGTGGTTGATTGGTGGTGTGCACTGTTGGCTACTGGGCGATTGAGTCAGGCGCCAAGAGACGGCAAATGGATTTTTAAACAGTGCTGAGCAACCACTCGCAAAAGCGTGCGGGACCTCGGTCCTTTTGTCCTGGGGCTTACAGCAAGCGACACACTCAGGCGAGCGGCGTGAAGGCGCAGACGCACAGCCCACCGCACAAAACGCATACACACACTTTCTCTCTGGCCGGTTTCCAGCGTGACGCCACTCCGCTCCCCATTCATTGTGAGCGACAAGAGGTGCTGACCAGAATAACAAGCTTGGCTGCTTGTGTTGTGGGACTAGCGCAGGATTGTCCAGCCTCATCACATTCTCAACCCCTCCCTCACCTTTTTATATTAGCGGCGATGATGTAGCATTAGCAGCTTATGAGTATTTGTGTAAAAAGGATTAAATATGATTATTATAATTTCTGATTGCTGTGCATTGGAAAAAGACCTGGGTCCAGTTATATAAAAAAATAGAGTAATAATTAATTGAGTTTAGTTTAAATCACTTGATCCAAAATGTTTACCCCATCAGCACAATTTAGAAAGCAAATGACAAAATGTGAAAATGCTGTCGATACTGTCTTCTAAAAAAATAGGCCAATGATTTCCCGACCAATTAAAGCAAAAGGCAAATACTATTTATCCAACCCGTGTCTGATATGCTGAAGGGTTATATTTTATCTTTCTTTCCTAACTGTTGTTATTGATCTTGTTTTCCTGGTATTTTTTTGTTTTCTTTTATTACAGATCCTGCCAGTTGTTGAAGCCCAGTTTCCATTTACCCAGGTGCCCCAGGCTTTTCAAAAGTTGGAGCAGGGCCACGCCAGAGGGAAGACGGTAGTCAGGGTGGCTGAAGATGATGATATGCAGGCTGAAGAGTTGGTGCAGAGCATCCGCACAGAAACTCCAGAGTCAGAGCAGGAAGTGCAAGAAACTGTCAAACAAAACTAGAGTGCCGAGACAATTAGCCTTCTGTGGTACGTCTCAGCTTTGCTGGGCGGCTGTGACAGCAGCAGACGATATTATCCAAACAGATCAGTGGTCCCGCTCTTGTTTGAAGACTACAAGTGCAACCTGAGCTTGTAATGGGACCACAGCGAAGGATGTTCTGGTTTAGCCCGAACCCTCCTGTGCTCTCTGGAAGTTTTACACGAGACGCGTAGATTATGCCGCATTCGTGACACGGTGAAGTTACTATAATAAATACCATTGAAGTCAGCAGCCAGCTGGTAATTTCAGACAGACATTTGGTTGCCTTCTGATAACTGCAGTCTATGCAGCATGGAGTTACATAATAAAAAAATACATCTGTTACAAACATGGTCAGTCGATATGTTTGTCTAATAGCAGGCGAAGTCATGAGCGCCTGCCTGTCACCTTGTCCTTCCAGTTATGTGGATGGAAACTTGTTCAACCTTGAGGCCTGTTTAGTTTCTGAATTGCTGTATACACAAAGTACAAGTCATTTTCCTGTAAAAATGTATTTAAGAACTTTATTGGCAAAAAAATGCTTACTTTACTTCTACATGAGTTTTGTGCTGTAAAATGTAAATTAAAAGGATTTGAAAAGAAACAGTGCTTTGTTTCCTCACGTTGCATGCAGCTAGAATATGTTGGAATATGTAAGTATGAAAAGGTGTTAATACTGTTTAAGTTAATTAACATTAGGCAAACAGTAAAATGCAAAATAGAAACTTTGGGATATATTACTATAACTGTAAAACATGAAGTTTTCAAGTTCATTTTCCACCGTGTGTTCAGTGGTTAGTCATACATTCTTACGGATTTATCCATAGATGTCCAAGTTGACCTCCTGATTTGACGTTTCCATAGTTCTCCTGCAGCAAAGCCTGAGCGTGTCCAGTGACGTACCTCGTCCTTGATCGCGTGTCACACAGCTGTATTAATATCCTGTGGTGGAGCTGTGCCTAGTGATGGGGATTCAGTTTAGCAGCTTGTCTGTTTATCAGAAAACCTCCACGTTCCACCGTTGTTGGAGTTTGTTCGGATCGAAGGAATTCAGAATGACTTGGTTTTTGTCATAGTGATGTCCCCCTGAAACAGAGAGTATATCTTTCATAATTATTCTCAGACCTTTTGAAATGAACTTGCAATATTAACAGAGCTATAGATAAATAATATTTAAACCATATGCCTTCATTTTCTCGTTTTTGTCTTATTTGACTGCAGTAAGATATAATATCTTTCATTTAGAATAGAATCATCTGGAATATTATGCATCTCAGGGCAATGAATAACAGTATGTAGACAAGGATTATTCAGTCCACAAGGTGTCACTAATTGACAAATGTACACCAACGCCCTGGATGGATGTCTCATATTCCTTTAGCATTATTATGAGGTAGAACTGTCATGTTGTGGAGGATAATGAATGCTCTTTATGAGCCTGGGAACACAGTATTTCATAATAATTTTAGTATTTGCTATGAGGATCTTGTGATCCTGCAGTCTGCAGGTAACATAATGTGTGGGAAATGCATAAAGTTGACAGATAATAGAGTGGACATAACTATAAAATTCTTTCACATATTTAGGTCAAAATGTGGCAAAGCTATTCCAGCGGCAGCAAGTAATGCGGCCTATACAAGCTCTTTTAACCAATCAATACTGCTGGGTGTTTTTAAAACTAAACCTATATCACTTTCTTTAAATTAACAAGTCACACGACACATCTGGCTGCTCACCTTTGACTTCCAGGACCAGATCAGAGTTGGCTGTGTAGCGAATAAAGCCTTCAGGGGTGATACTCCAGAGGTGGATGTCCGGCTCTGGGCTGAGGCCGACACGGCATCCTGGCATCGTCACACTGCCGCTGGGGCTCAGGACGCACTCCTCCAACAGCTGGAAACATGTGTAGGGCAGGTGATCAGTGACACTGAAGACTGGCCAGTGTTTGACTGTGTTCTCCCACAGGTTCAGTACAGTATGATATGGGAGGTGTGTGCTTCAAAAGTATTTTTGAGTATCTGTGTGTGAATGTATGTAATGTCCAGGTCCATGGTACATTTTCCTCGACCTGCTTTGAACCTGGTGTTGAATCAGATCAGGTTTCGGTATTTATTTGTCTGTGAATAAGCTGGTCTGAACTACAGACCTACCTCGACTCTAAAAAAAGCTCCGTCTTTGCTCATTTATGTAACCGTCCTTAGGACAAATGTTCCCGGACGGCAGACACAATGGTAGCACTTCACTGTACCTTGCAGCAGAGACGTCCATTCTGGTAGGACCAGATCTGTTCAAACCCGTCTGTCTCCTCTGCTTCTTGGATCCGCAGCAGTTTCAGATCATCTAAACTGCCAGTCACTGACATCAGGAGCCCCGTCTGTCTGTTCCTCAAGCGGAAGTGCACTTGCTTCTACTCAGAAAACCAATAAATACATGAATGCAGAAAAGAATAGCGTAATCCTCACAATTAGACTTTTATGTCTTTTGTCTTACAATTCATTTAAAAGTCTCACAATTCTCTGCCCTACAATAACAATTGGATTATGCATCAATAATTACAATCTCAGCCAGCGCAAAGTAGCAATGAAATAATTAGCTTCAATTAGTAGTCTGTGGAGGCTTGTGCTGTGTAGCTTTCAGTTATATTCATTTAAATGGCAGCTGCATTTTTACAATTCATGTTAAAACCTATAACTGATGGAATTTGTCTCAGTGTGGGTGTTTTTTTTTTTTAAATTCCAGATGACTCAACCTGACACAACTGTAGGAGCTGACAATAATCAAAGCAGATTATTGTACAGGCACAAAATGTAACATGAATTAACAAAAGCTTATTGCATATTTTCAGCTTTGTGGGGCAGACAAATTAATTTGTTGCGCTCATTTTAGAGAACCAGCACGTACCTGTATCAGAGGCCGAAGGGATCCAATTTTCTGCCAGGTGCTGAAGTTGCGCCAGTCTGGAGTCTCACCAGGTTTCAACAAAATCTGAGCACCGCGATAATTGACTCCTTCATATAATACCCACCTGGTTGTAAAGAAAAGGCAAATAACACCATAAACAATACAGAACAGTGTTTAGATGCAGATGCTGTTTGCTGTATAGTCATGCACAGTTATTGAATACATTTTTCCTTCATTCTGCAAGAATGTGCATTTGAAAATTAGAACATTTAGAAGAAAAGGCCTTTCACATTTATCTCTTCCTTCTTACGTAGCCCCAGGCTATCCAACTGATGCCAGTGTGACATGCATTTTTCAATGCAGCTCCTTGTAAAAATAATAATTTAAATAAGACAAGATACGACACAGTGGTGAAATTCTTCTGTTACAGAAGCAACAGGGGCAAAAGAACAAAGAACAAGATAAAGGAACAACAGTATTAACTGTGCAAACAATGTGTTAAGAATAAAGAATAAAGAATCTCGTATTCTGCATATGTACGTATGTAACGCTGAATCCATCTCTGTTTTTTGTGCCAAACTCTGCGACTGTCCCGTTTCACTGCGACCCTAAACGTTGCTTTGAACTTTTGCGCACAGTGGCTCTGTGTTTGGGCTGATTGCGTGTCTCTCCTGCTGTAAGAATGTGCCACTGCAGACACATCCCTGGCTCACTGCGAGCCCTTTATTTCCTCAGCAAAGGCTCACACCTACAGTCTGAATCTTACACATCACCAGGAGGTTTCCATCATTGCTTCCATCTGTCAGCGCTGTCATACTGTAATATAGATAATGATATGTGCTGACCCTGCGGACTGCTGCACTCAATAAATTAGAATCTTTCAGACAGCGCTATATAAGCAGGCATTGACATTATAACGGAGCAAAATTATCACACGGCCTTATCAAGAATACCAAGATGCTTATTCATATACTCTTGCATTGGCTTCTTTCATCATCTCTATTTCATTAATTTTGAGTCTAAGTGCCTTTCTTTGCTGGTTGACGTTCTTTTCTTAACATCTCCGAGCCAACACTCTGCACTCAATGCCAGTGAATGAAAAATATTTGATAGGTCAACTTGGCAGCCGGCAACTTTTGAAATAAAAAGACATTTAAAAATGACAGGGATCGAAATGTGGTGCTCCAGAAAACCAGCAGAGGCCACTGAAGGACACGTGTGAAAGGAAAAGGATCTCGTTCAGTTTCGCATATTCCTTCCAGAAAATGGGCATGTTAAGTCTCCAGCAGAAGAGCTGTTATGCATGAACCTGTCAGAAATCACACTAAGACGACAACTTGTTGTAATTCACTTACATGCCTCCTTCCACCAGAACAGATTGGACTCTGCTACAGCCTCCAGCCAGCTGAAGGTTGACTGATCCATCTGTCAGAACCACCCTCTTTCCACGCAGACCGCAGCGCTCAAACAGAGTGATGGAGGGCAGTGAAAACTCCTGCCAAGGAGAGAGGAATAGTGAAAAAGTACATTACGGAATCAAGTGGGCGGACAGCTGCAAGTCACGCAGGTTGAAATTATGGTTGTTCTGAGGTTACCCTGGAAACAGACCACACATGCACCTTTTTGCTCCCTGGCATTTCTGCCCCCTGTGAACTACAACATACACTCGTGCATTGTTTTCTTAATCTCTTGTATCGTAGGCTACTGGAAAAAAGTTGTAAAAGTCATCTTTTGATTTTCTGTGTTCTTTGTTCGATGTCAAGGTTGTTTTGTTTGTTTTTGGGTTGGTGTGGTTCTTTTCCTGTTTTGGAGCAGCGCAGCAAAGCACACGCTCTCTATGATTAATAAAATTCTTTGCATTAAAAGCATTGTGAATTGCAAGCACTCTGCTGCTTCTGCGAGTGCTATGAAAAAGCATTAAAAGAACACTTGCACTTACACTCTTGTGTAAACCTGCATAACAATAGCAATTATTGCTTATCAGGCGCCATTCCCATGGAACTGTACGTAGTCAACCAGTGTTGATCAGCAATGCTGGTTGTAGCAGCATTAAATATATTGTCTCTATTCTTTTAAAGCACTCCTTTTGTCTGACAGTGTAATAAGTCTTTGAACATTTAATATCCAAGTTCAACAGTTTTTAAATTGGAGTGAGAGCTGAAGTATCGGAAGAATGGAAACACTTACGTAGCCAACTGTCTGTAGTGACTGGATGGTGGTGCTCGCACTGTCAAAGCCCATTGCTCCCAGATCTGGGTAGCTCCCCATTTCTAACACGTACATCCTGCCAGTGAAGTCCTGGCCCTCAAACGCTAGCCAGCTGAAAGTCATTCGCATAAACACAATCAAACAAAGTCATGTGTGCTCTGGATTTATGAGCAAAGATGATCAATATTGAAAACTACATTTCCATAGCAAGAGTTTCAGATATTAACATGTACATCAAGTTATACAGTGAATTATAATATAAATAATAACAATACATCCGTATAATAATATGGATGTTGCAACACACAATTCATCACAAACTCATAACATTTTTTAGTAAGCAGAGCAGCGAGAGCATGTAGCACATCCACATGTCCAGCTTATCACTGAGAAATCCAGCGGCTGCAGGATGGTATAAAGTGTTTCAAATATTTGTGATTCAGTTTATATCATGGCTCATGATACACACCAGGATATTTCTCTATTGTGTGCACTACTGCTCACCTGCCAGCCACAACCCTACAGGAGGCAACAGAGAAACCACTTTGCAGGAAGGCTACATTGTCCTCCAGAGCAAGCACAGAGCCTTGAAAACCTGGATCAGAGAAAAGCTGCACCTGAGG
Source organism: Channa striata (assembly GCA_033026295.1). Classification (NCBI taxonomy): domain Eukaryota; kingdom Metazoa; phylum Chordata; class Actinopteri; order Anabantiformes; family Channidae; genus Channa; species Channa striata. The sequence goes on from CM065170.1 coordinate 7,870,130, forward strand.
CACACACACACACACACACACACACACAGAGCAAGATAATAAGAGTGAGTCAACCCCTCACATAAGATGGAGGATAATAACTCTGCAAGATAAGTTATTTTGTTTTTAATCACCTACCTTAAATTTCGCCGCACTCTCGAGATCATCCTGAAATGACACAAGTTAACACGCGTTTTTACAATGAAACACAAAAGTGAATAATTAAAACATGATTCTTTCATGGGTCTGTGTCAGTCTACTGAATTCTTCCTCTTTGGAGGGAAAGGCATACGGTGACTACTGAGCAGACACTACAATAGTCTTGGTATGAAATCCATGTCTGTCATCACTTTGGTCTGACACTGATGACTCACTTATTTATAATGATTTCATTTTCAGTCTTATGACAAATATTTTTCTCCTTAACACAGTGCTCTGTGTTTCCGCATTTTCAATGGGACAGAAGCAGATAGACTGGCTGCCCACGTGACAACTGGGACTGTCAGGGGAAGTAAAAATGGAGCAGGCCCTTTAATCCAGCAAAACTGAATAATGTAATTACATGAGGCTCAGAGAAAACACTGGCAGTGATGGAATACAGAGTCACAGTTGCAGCGCCATATGTCTCGTCATTTCCCACCAGGAGAATACGGCGAGATTTAATAACATGGTTCCTACCAGCACGACAGGCATTGCTGAGGCAACTCTGGGCTGGAGTGCCCCCCAGTCCTCGGGGCTTCCATACAGTCCTTTCTCCAGGATGTAGGACTCCCCACAAAAGCCCGGCTCTTCAAACGCTACCCAGCTGAACAACAAAAACATGCAAAAAGGCCGTCTTTAATTTTGCCCTGACATTTTCAGAATTGCATTTTCTCTTGTTTCCTTTCAATTCTTAATTAGTAGAGAAACAGTCTTTGATGCACCCACGCTTGTTAACAAAAACCCACAGGAATTCAAAGTGTTATTCATTTATCATGAATGTCAACAGTCTAAATTCATAATAGCCTCCCACATGATGGAATCCCAGCAATTTCATACAAATGCAGCATGGCTTGGGTGTGTGTTGGATATTTTCTGCTTAGACCTAAGGGGGGTCTTTGTTTGCATTGTGGGCCTGGTGTGCAAGATTAGAACAAGCCACTCACAGAAATGCAAAAGCAACACGCCGAGCCAATCAGAGGTTCGTGGGGATGGCAGCGTGAAATGGGCGTGGCAGTGCAGCTCAGCAAGAATTACCAATGAGTTTTTGGAGACTTCTGCCTCCTAAAGCAGCACAACATGTTCCACCCGACATTAGTCACTGTTTTGTTAGTCCCTCCCTTGGGTAGCGGTGATCAGGGTTGCATGTTCTGCATTTTACTGTTATGATTTGCTTCTGATTTTGTTTACTTCTGCATTTTTAGCAGATCATGGCAATAAGACTGGCAAATTTATTCCTGCTGCAAACGGGTGTGAAGTCAGCATGCAGCAAGGCCAACACACACCGGCAGGAAGTGAGGTGTGGCAACCTAAACATTGGTGAACTATTAATGTGTTTTGACCTGTCAGCACAGGTGCAGCTTTACTGCTACGTCTTACTGCTACGCGGCTGCTGGGAACCACACCACATTTCCCCAGAACTGTACCTTCAACTAATTATCAGGTGGAAGCCTTCACTGTAGCTTGTCACAAACAAGGAATCAAGTATACTTCATTGGAAATATTAAAAAAAATGTCTCGCAGGTGAGACATCTGAAACATTCGTAAACAGGTTTGCTCCAAATTAGTTAGAAAGATTAGATAACAGCGCTGTGAACTATGTTAACGTTTCGTTTTCCATTACCGCTGAACCTGAAAATTAAGGTCAGAGTGATAATTATAATACTTGGCACTTACACGCCACCGATGACATCAATTGACTGCGTCCTCATGCCATAGCCCGTGTCATCCATGTTAATGACAGGTCCTGTTATGTCAATGTTGACTCCCAGCTCACCGAAATCTCTGTCCGTGAACATTTTGAGGTGTGGAGACATGAAATCCTGCAGCAGGAAACACATCTGATTACAATCTGAAGGAAAACACTCAAAATCACATCACAAACAAACATTCACATACTGAGGCATTTGGACAAACACCCAGCACTGTGTTTACTCTAAGGTTTGACTAGTAAATCAGAATTACCCAATATATGAAGCTGATATTGATTTATGATACACTAGCACACGCAGAAATCATTAGTGCTAATATTGTAAAGTTCGTTCCCTTGCCACAGTCTTTCTTTTATTATTTATTTGTTTTGACATCTTAATTTATGACTCAGCTCTCCAATAAAAACTATCGCCAACCTCTGACTTGTCACAGCCCTTTCATTGAAAGAATAGGATTGTTCTCCCTGCTTGCTAATACTTCACAGACAAGGCCTTTTTTTTAATGATTGTATATTGATTTTCCACCATGAGAAGATTTTTCTGGAGTGAAAACAAAACTAAGACTTTCGCAGCACAGTTAATATTCGTCGCACACCAGCGTTCAGCGAGTTAGAAGCATCCCGTACTTACAGACACCACCGGTCGCAGTGACAGGAGCTGCTCTGAGCCTCCCCAGTCGCTGCAGTCCAGGTACTCCCCCTCCTCCAAGATGTGCTGCTGGCCCTCAAACCCAGGCTGGCTGTAGCCCACCCAGCTGGAACGAGAGAGGTGAAGGGAAATTCTTGGGTGAGGGTGTATTTTTAAATTGTTGCTGCATTACATGACATCAAGAGTCACCACCTGTCGGTAGTTAGTCCTGAATAAATGTTCACAATTGCCACCCACAATGAAATAAGGTGAAATAAAAGAATAAGTGCTCACAGTCCTCCGATGATCTTCAAAGAACCCACAGATTTCATTTTCCCCGAGTCAAGGAAAGCTCCGTCTGTTGCTATGTCTCCTTCACCCTCACAAAAGCTGAAAACATCGCCGACAATTTCTAAATAGGATCCCTCAAAGCGAGGCTCCTCATATACCACAGCCTGTAATAGAAAAAAAATGATAAGAGTTTATATAAATATTGACTCATCATTTACATTGTTTGACTGGATCAAATTCAGCTCTGTCCTTGGCGCTTAGGCTTTTGCAATTTTTTTCTGTATTTTTGCTCTAACACATTTTTTTTATTTGTCCTTTTGTCCATGTTGACACCGACAGTCAGTTGCATTAATGGTGAACATACTGTAGTTACAGCACGTCGCTTCTTTCCAAATGGAAAGAAATGTTTATGCTGTTTATGTTACTGTTGAACATTAGTGAACATAATGAATTTATGCACTTCGATGCCTTTTGTCATGTACAGCGTTTTTAATGACAGTACAACACTCTGGGTGGAAGAAAGGGCTCTTTATGTGTCATTCCGTGGTCTGAAAATGCCTGTTGCCAAAACACAGCGGTGAAATTCTTTGACATCGCTCTATTTCTGGAGTAAAATAAACAAACCACTGCACAGAAAATGGACTAAAGAATGCAAAGCTCAATCCCCAGCAGGCCCTTTTGTGAAACATGTTTTCCCTCAAAACAATAATCCCAATGACAATCACGCACAAATCACTGCTTTTTTTTTACATCAGCATTACTAACTTACATAAGTGAAAAGGAATAATGCAGGATACATACCTTGACATCGCTAGGATTCTCCACTTTTAAGCCACCCTGCAACAAAGACATCATCAACAACCCGTTTATTCTCAAATTAAATGCACATTGTGAAAACCAAGACGATTAGACGCTGCACTCGATTTTCTCAGAAAAGGATGACAGTTCTGACGGTTCGTGACAGGGGGTAATAAAGATTAATAGAGCTCACAGAACATGCTGACCCAGGCTCCTGTTCCTGTAAAAAAACTAGTTAAAGCAACGTCTGCCTCTCACTGCGTTTGAAAGACAGAGGCTTTCTTCAAAAAGAAAGCTGTCACAAAGGAAAAGTCACATCTGAAGACTCCTTTTTAAAACTGAAATTTCAAAACATTTTTGTGAGAGTTGATGGAGTGCACATAAGGAAGTGCTAAATGGACACAACAAAAGGAAGCTAAAGTCATGCTGGCAGCACTATGATGACTAGTATCTCATATCTTCGCATGTTAGGATCCTCACAATTTGTGCTACTGCTTCGTATTCTGATGTGTAGCTGAAATTATGTGGTTCAATTAACCTGAGGTGTACGTGTGGCGAACATGTGTACCAATTGCCATGGCAACCCATTCAACTGCAATGATTAGTTGATTAAACAATTTGACAATCTGCAAAAAATTATTCGCAACCGTATTATTAAAGTCATTTATCCAGCTGAAATTCCAAACATTATCCGGCTTAAAGTCATTTATCCAGCTGAAATTCCAAACATTATCCATGGCTGAGATGCAGCTCTTTGAAAGCCCTCAGATGAGGTTGATGCCAAACAAAAAGCCAGTTTTTATTCTTAATAACCCAAGACGCACAACAACAAACTGAAAATCTTAGGTGTATGAATAAACACTTTTTGAAATTTGAAAATAAAATCTCCTTTGGCTATGGAACAAGATTTAATTATAACAAGGAATTTTTGTCGGCTCTGTAATTCAGCTACACATACACGTAACGCACTCTTTACCGTAATGCGTAAAACAGCGCACAGAACATCCTCATGCCTATTTGAGTAGGAGCGCATAAACAGATATTTTTCTCAGCCTGGATATTGGCGGCAACATTTTATATGTGACAAAATATATATTTCTTTTAAATTTTAGCGATTCTTTAGGTGCGCTCCTAGTCCAGAATTTACGGTAAATGAGAAATCTGAAGATGTAACTGTGGAATTTGATAACATTTTTCAGACAAGATACCTTTTTTTTCAGACAAGATCCCCCTGTGGCTCAGAGAATCTGAGCAAAAACACATCTAGATTGCAAAATAGCTTCCAGCCCAAAGCCATCAGCCCACAATGTAGTGAAACAGAACACAACACTACACTGCCCCCCCCACACACACACCCCCGATCCCTGAATAGGAACATGACCAGCACACATATTGAGCTCTTGTGCTCTTTTTACCACTGCCTGTCATTCCTACAATCTAAAGACTATTTTCGAGACTATTATTTTTTTGCAAAGTGCAAATTAGACCTGAACAAAATGTTGCACCATTTGAAATATGTTGATATTACAATAAAGAGGTTTAGAATCTTAGATATTGTAATGTGCATGGCTGGCTGAAAATTGCAAATGTATTCGTCACACAGATGAACTGTCCTCTGCAGGGAATATTAGATGTCGAGGAGACGCACGCACCATTTTAAGTGGTCTTAGAGATCCCACAAAGGGTGATGGAAAGCCCCAGGTCTCAGGAAAAGGGTACACCCCCGTCTCCAGCACGGATAACATGCCCTGGAAGCCTGGGTCACTGAACACCAGCCACCTGAAAGATGGAGGAAAACCGCGTTACATATTAATTAAGCCCAAAGGTCCCTCCACAGTGTGCCGAACGGTGCCTGGCGGTGGTTCTAAAATCACTGCATGATTTGTTACCTTCTATAAAACATGGGTAAGACATCACTGTCATAGAAAATGAGTAACTACAGTGATGCTACTTGCTTTTCTTTATTAAATTCATTTGTTTCCTTGCCCACACATACGCGTTATTGATGATTTTTGCTTTGCCCATAAAGTGCTTATGTGTTGTTTTTGCTATATACCTAAAAATGATTCATGGAGAAACCGCTGAGAACAGAAGCTATTGGCTTTATAATAAAAAAGTCTTGACACTGAAGTCGGCATGCTTGACTTCAAAGGAATTTTTTTTCCAGCATTTCTTTTTTTGTTGGAACTATGCTCCCACCTTTGGCATTTCAAGACAATGCCTCATACCCATCATCAAATCTGAGCCTGTGGCAGAAAACAAGAAATGCAGCCCAGTCAGTCCGTGCTGAGGAAGTGATACCAAGAAGTGGTGTCAACCGTGTGCTGCTGAAAGATTCAGAGGCTTCACAGTCTTTTTTTTTTTTTTTTTTTTGCACAACACTGCACTGCATTTGGTGACGTAGAATAAAGATTTTTTTTTGGGGGGGGGGGTTAAAAATTCAATAAGACCTTTAATGCTGGACTTTTTAGACAACGTTTAACAGCAGTTACAGCTTCAAATCCTGCTGAGCAAGTCCCTGTGAGGTTTGCACATCTGGACATTGTGCTTGGGGTAAAACTCATAACTTCAGAAATGTGCACCGTTGACCTGCTTCATGCCTCACCAAAGTTTATTTTACAGGTCTAGAGAAAACTCCATGGACCTTATTGTCTGATTATACTCCTGACATGCAGTGTGAATTTAAATTTCTAAAGAGTTTTTCATTTTTTCATTAAGGGACACTAAGTGAAGTTTGATGAGGAAATGGCAATGCCAGTCTATTAATATTGCAAGAACAAAATGCAAAAAAAATGAAAGGGTCTGAACACTTCCTGAAGCTACCGTGGATTAAAATAACAGGAACCAATGAGTCAGTTTCCTCAGTGAACTCAACTGAGCTAGGTGCTCATTTTCAATAAATATTTTAAACACAAGATCACATCTGCTGAACAGCTGCTGCACTTGTCGCTGAGCAAACACTGTCGTTGGAGCTGATGTGGCAGAATTGCTGAGATATTGAGAAATGCTGAAACAATCTCGAAAATGGCAGCTTACTACCAAAGGTACCAAGGTGAACCTGCAGAAATATCTGTGGGTAAAAAAAAAAAAAAGATTTAATGTCTTTAGCTTCCTCAGGGGCAGGGCATAAAATGTCCTGAATGCCTGCACCTCTCACGTGGAAAAACATTCTCCCCCCGCTGCCAAATTCTCTCCACACCTTTGTCTGTTTCTCACTCTCTGTCTAGTCTCCATGTTTTCTAAGTGCCGCTGCACGCTCTCTCTCTCTTTTTCACTTGTCTAACATGTAACAGCAGGACAGACATTCCTGGCCAGGCAAATGAGTGAGAGTCAAACCAAAGGCAAACACTGGGGGAACGTAATAATGATTATTATCTCTCAGCTATTTGTCAAAGCCCAACACCGAGAACAACCCATTACAAAGACAGCTGTACGCTGAGCACAGCGGGGAAGATTTTAAAATGTGTTCTTCTGTTAGGTCTGTCAGTTGTTAGGAAAACAAAAAAAAAAAAAACTGCAGAGAACCAAGGATGTCTCATGTGACTTTGCCACACGCTGCAACGTCTTTGTTCTTTAGTGTCTAAAGGATTGTATTTCAAATACAATATAGCAGATAACTGCGTTCGCCCTCTAATCGCTCACAGGAAGAAGAACATGTGTCTCGCTAATGATTTGATTATGTCCTCACACATGCAGTCACAAAAACATGAATGATTGGTTTTGCAGAAACTGCTCTACTTACACCCCAGAGTGCACTCGAATGGAGGCGGTGCTCAGTGGGATGCCAAATGAGCCCGTCTCTATTATGTCGTCTTGGTAAGGTGTTACTCTGCCGTGGCCCTCTGGTTCCGTAAAGAGTTCGATATGGGGGATGCTGTAATCCTAAAGATAAAGGGAATCAAACAGCAATTGTCAGCAGTGCCCATCCTTAAATCATTCCTCCAAACAAAATCGAGTAAGATCTTCACCGGCTGGGTTATATTTTTTCTGCTCTGGATGAGTGTGTGAGTTGAATATCACTAAAGCAATATCACCTATTAGTTATATTTCAGTAGGTCGTGTGAGGTGACAGTCATGGTGAGGTGGAAGTATTTAACCAGAGCACTCACCCAGACAGCAAGTCGAATAGAGCCGATCAGCATTGGCGGGCTGCTGTGTGGTTCCGTCTCCAGCTCAGACTCTGCCCACACGTTTGTCAATTCTATGCCTCCTTCCTCCAGGGCGATGGAGCGTCCTTGAAAGTCGGGTTTCTCATAGAGAATCCAGCTGTAGGGAGAATGCGCAGCAGCACAATGCAGAAACACAGTGGCATAAGTTGATAAAAGGAGGACTACGATGAAGAAAAAGAAAGATATGAAACGTGTGTCTTATAATGGCGGGTCAGATGTTTTGGCTCAGATTAGATGGCCCTGTCCATACTCCTTTAGGTGCCTCTTATATCCATGTATTTCATTTGTAAATTAAATATTGTTAATGTCGACTGTGTGTAGCTGTTCTCCCAGTTTTCAGTCTTAGCCAGAACTCTAAGCTGTTGGCTGTTACACGGTTTGAACCGTGTGAGAGGATCTACATGTGCTCCTCTTGGCGAGAAGGTTAGCGAAAAATTTGGCAACTGTTCTCATCCATCCGTTGAATAAGACAGTAGAGCTCTTTAACTGATGATCACAAAATCATAGGAACATGCAGAGGTTTTCCAAATAAATAAGCAACTGCCCCCTTTTGCCATTTTTGGGAGAGCACCAACATATTTGGTATTAGGTTTATTCTACTGGCAGCACAATGGAGCAATTTTCTCATGCACGTGAATATGCAAATTCAGGCGTCACATGGTGCACATTCCAGTGGTTTGACACTGCTTGCTCGCGGTTTAACGCCACTCCGCTGATCTACAGATGGCAGTGCAGTGCGAAGAAACGCAACAATGCATTTGCATTTTCAAACAAGGAAAAAGCATTTCATATGTTTTTAAACATCAGATATATAATTTATTTGATTTTGCGAGTCACTGTTGTGCAGTGCAGAAAGCCCAGGCATAAATGTGGTTGCAAAGTGTGGAACTCTCAGTGCTGATGTTTCATTAGAATAAATCTGTGATACAGCCAGGAGCCCTAACACGCAACACTTGTATCCCAGATCCACTTGACACTAATTAGAACTACACTTCACATTTTCTTTCCCTCATCTTAAAGTTTCCGCTCAATATTGCTACTTACCATCCTCTAACAACCTTCACAGATATGAGAGGTGAGAGCTGCAGAGACGTGGCATCTGCGACATCCCTGTAGATCTCATATGTTTTTCCGCTGAACTGAGCTTTCTCAAACAGCACCATCTGTGCAGAGACACGAAAAGAAATAATCAATGGCAAAATGTATCGCGTGAAATCAAGATTCACTGGATGCTACGAAGGACATCGTATGGCTCTCACCTTTGCTTCATGTCTATACAAAAGTGAGAGCAAATAAATGTATTGTAAATAACGACTGCAAAAAACTAATATCTGTATAGAATGTGACGTCTAACATGTAGTCTAAGCTGGAGGTAGCCTGAATTAAAACAATGTGAGTGCCAGCGCATTTCTTCTTTTTCTTTCTAGCCCACAAATTAAGTTCTACAATAATGAATAGTCACGAGTTTTGAGCATTGAATTCTACGATTGTAATCACATCCAGCTGTGCATTTGCACTAAACTGCTTTATAATACATTGTTTACCCCAAGAACACCATATGAAAAGCAGATGTTTCCAGAGAACAAAGAGCTGTCTGTCTAGATTCCTCTCTCTGTCTTGTTTCTGTTCTGTGCTACGTGGGCAAAGCTGTGCCTACTGTACCTTTCCAGGGCGCTTGTGAAATCCCTTGGCAGTTCTTATCTGGAATCCAAAAGCACAGATTTAGAATTGTAACAAAGACTGTCGAGTATGGCAAACATCTGTGAAATGCTACAAAAGCTAAACCACAATTGTTGGTGCAGTCGAATGTCCTGCACTTTCAATTTACATCCAGGGACAGAGTGGATCTGAGGTAACTATACTTAACCCCCTCACCGGTTGAGATTCTTGGCAGAAAAGGAAGGATGCTCACACAATAGGCGGCTACGAATGTCAGTAACAAGTTTCACATTTATTGAACGATTCAAGTAATTCTTTGAGCAAAAATGCAAAAGCTCTCTATGCTTCTATGTGACATTTGCTGGCTGTTTTAGTTTTCTTTGATGTTAAAGTGAATAACTTTAGGTTAACAAGCCACTAAAAACAAGCCATTTAAAAACCTACATTCTTTACTGTGTTTAAAAAAAATCCTTCTGGGGAAATGGCCATGTAATGTAGTGGTAATAAATTTGAAATCCATTCATTCACTCGTGAAACTTTTAAGGCGAGTCAAACACTGGCCTAAAACTTCGGATCATAACTTTCTAGTGCATTGATGTTTTAACCCGTCTTTAATTGAACTCATCTTTTCAAGAATTCCTAAACGCAGGAGCCGAATAAGTTCAAAGATAAGCAAGACAAAAGATAAAAGGGAGTTTGAATAAAGACTTTTCCCTTCAGATGATGCCTGACTAAAGAATCCAAACAGGATAAACACGTCAGCTGCCAGACTGAGCTCAAACACGTACAGCTTTGTGATTCTAAGCCATTCTTTAATTGCAAGTAAGCGGCGCACTTACATTTTTACTAAGTGGCTCCTGTGGACGAGCAGTAGGCTGCTTAAGCTCAGTAATTGTCGGGTGTGTAGTTGGAGGACTCCCGGGCAAACATGGAGGCACGGCATTAGGAAGCAGGGGACTTGGTTTCACAACCAGGTCTGCTTCATCTCCCGGGACTGGAGTTGACATATTTCCAGTAACCTAATGCATAAACATAAAGCATCAGGCAAGTGTTCAAGCTGAGGGCACTGCGGTGACTTTTATTGTCATTCAGAAGCAATTTAAAACAGAGAACTGTATAATTTGGAGTTGCACTCTGTGTTGTAGTTGGTGTGTAGCTTTGCTTTACTTCAGCTTGTCTGTGCTTACGACGGGCATTGTGCCTGTGAGGTCGCTGTTATAAGGGCAGCAACAATTGCAAAACACATCCGTTTTTGTTGGCGAAAATACCATTTAGAAAACTAACCTCGTTTTTGATGTGATCCTGTCCTTGTGCGCTCTGCACTGGCTTTGCTGGCTCTCGGGGGAGGTACTTCTCTAAATAGTCTGGCAGCTTGATGTCGTTAAAGGAGGGAAGAGGAGGAACTGAGTCACTGACCGCAGGCTTCACAGCCTGGGCTTCCTCTCTGTCGCTCGAGGCAGGAATTTGTTTGGCCAGTTCGCCTTTGGTCGGACCGGTGGAAGTCGGGCTCGGTGGGGCTGGGTGGGACAAAGGCGGAGGGCTTAGGAGGTGGGCTTCGCTGGGTGACACATCCCCAGAGCTGGTGTCTGCCTGCGTTTGAAGTCCGTTCCTCTTCCCTCTAATGCTGGAGGCGGTGAGGCTGCTCAGCACACAGCTTCCCTCCAAGCGAGATTTAACCTTGACCTGATCATCTTTCTCTTCTTTAATGTCCTCGTCAGCCTTGGCATTGTTTTTTTCCTTCAGACGAGAGTGAGTGTCAAGACTGCTGAGCAGCATGCTTCTGTCGGCCAAACTCGCCCGGGCAGGCTTTAGGCCAGCTTTGGTCTCTGTGTTCTGGAGCTGGGCTAGCAGGCTTGGACCCGTGTCTAAGCTGAACTTGTTCTTCCTCAACCCAAACTTAAACTCCTCGGGGTCAAACGTCTTCTCAAAGCGATCCTCCTTGATGGCCGGCATGGCAAAGGGAGGCTGAGGTGGCCGAAGCTGGTTGTGTTTGCGAGGTGGGAGGGAGAAGGGGGCACAAAGTTTCTTGATTTTCTCAACGAAATCATTATCATCCAGCTCACAGGAAGTGTCCAGAAGATTACTCTCGCTTCCGGAGGAGCTAAGTTTAGGCTCCGGCAGTTTGAGTCTCTGTTTGGGAAGGTCCACATCCAGCCAGCTGGAGGGTGCATCTTGCCGTTTAGATGAGTCATCCTTACTTAGTCCCCGTGGAAATTGCAGTTTCTTCATGGATGAATGCTGGACCGAGTCTGGGATCAGCTTTTTAGCCTCTGGGGAAGTGAGCGCTTTCGGAGTTTGACTCGGCTTGTTATTGACTGCTTCCTTTTTGACTGTCGGGAGTTGTGAAAATAGAGAGACGTCACCATTAGCAGCAGGTGGAAGTTCATTCGCCGGCGGACGTAATGTTTTCTCAGCTGTCTTCGCCTTCACATTACCTGCGGATTTAGCCGCACTGATATCAGAGGGGCCCTGTGATAATGTACCTGCCCCCTTGGGTGAAGTGGTATCACTTGTGGCTGCAGTTTTGTCTGATGCCTCACACTGTTTAATTTTAGCCTCTGGGCTCTGGACTTCTGAGGCCACGGATTTGACAGTTAATGTTTTTTTGGCATCATCTCGCTCCGCTGACTTGCTGCTTGCAGATTTTGAGACAGAAACAGGGGAAGGATCGTGAACAGACGACTCTTTGGCTGCCATGGTATCGGCCTGTGCAGTCGTCAACACTGGAGTGTCATTAGCAGATTTTACGGTCACTTCCTCGACTGCCGTAGTTGCTTTGGTAATAGGCTTGGAGTAGGAGAACACATCATTAGCTCCATGTGCATGTGAGTCATGGGGTGAATTCTCTGTTTTTTCCACTGATACAGAATTAGGCTGTGGTTCTGCTGCACTCACCACAGGCTTTTTTTCCTTTCCAGGCCTTTCTGTCGACTTTGTTTGCAACTCAGGAGGCACATTTGTTGGAGTTTCTCCCTTCAAAGGCCCTTTATCTGTCTCAGTCCCACTCACAGCCTCATTAGCCGGGGTGACAGCACATACAGCGGCCTTTTCTGGATGTGTAGTTGCCGTCTGACTGACGTGCCGTGTTTGAGCAGGCAGGTCTGATGATCCACTAGCTTGTTCTAAAGACTGACAGGCTGTTTCTGGCTGCTTGGTTTCTGTTTTTGTGTCTTTGATGGGTTTTTCTCGTCTTTTTTGTCATCATTTTTAGCAGCACTCCTGTCTGTCCCTGAGATACTTTGTCCACTGTCTGAATCTTTGTCCTTTGTGATGTGTGTGTCTGAACACAGCGGCTGCTCTTCGACTCTCTTCTCGATTGGATCGTTTTTTTTAGTACCTGCTTTTTCCGATGTCTCCGCATCTTTGGTCTCAGCCTGCTTTATTAGTTCTGCGTCTTTGTTTCGTGGTGTCACTGCTCCTTCTGCCTCCTTTTTCGCAGACTGACTCGCTTTTTCTTTGCTGTTTGATGCTGGTTGCACTGACAGTTCTTTATCTAATTTTGCATGTTCAATGTGGGACTCCTGCTCCAGTGGTGCAGTCTCCTCAACATGGGATTCAATGGCTGCAGTGTCTCTGCTATCCTCCGATACCGGTTTCTCCTGTGTGAATGCCAGGCTGCTCCCTCCTGCCTTTTCCTCCTTTTGGGGTAAAATAACAGGGTCCTTGTCAATAGACTTCTTTGTTCCCCTGTTGCGAACCGGAGCATCTGGTTCGTCTTTGTTAACAGGCAATTCCCCCTTTGCGTTGACAGGTTTGTCAGTGTTCTGTTTGTTTACCACTTCAAATTCGTTCTTTTTTTCTTGTTTAGTGTCAGACAGGACCGACTTATCTGACACATCTCTTTGGGCTTTATTGGACTGTAATGAAACATTCTCTGTGAGTTGCTCGGCGGCAGCGACAGTCGCCTCGGTACCATCCACCTGCTCTTGTTTTGAAGCAGTGACATGCAATTTGCTTGTTGGTTTGTTTTCACAGTTTGGGCTGATGGGACTGGAAGACTCTCTGCTTTTCCTTCTTTTGGAGCGGGAGCCTGTTCTGCTGGGGCCTTTGGACTGTGTACTGGTGTTACTGGTAGTTTCTGAAGAATCCCTCGCTCCTTTGACTAAAACGTCTGACTCAACGCTGTTCGGTGTCGTACCCTGATCGGCTGTTTTCGAGGCCTCCGCGTGTGTGACTTTGGAGTCTGCTGGCTCTTCCTTGGGGATGGACGTCTCTGCGGTGGTTGTATCTTGTCCATCTGGTTTTAGTGTTATCACTGCTGTGGTTTGTGTCTGCTCTTTAACATCCAGTTTACCCTGATTGTCCACTTTTGTTGACACCACAGGTGGGGGTGGTGGTTTTTGAGACATTCTCGTCATGGCTGGTTTTTGAGGCAGTGCTGGTTTAACCTCTGGTTTAGATTCTCCTGTAAAGTTCTTCGCTCGCTCCCGGATAGACATCACTTTCTCCCTGACAGGGGATGCGGAGCTGGACCTGACTACGCCTTTATGTTCGGCGGATCTCGACCTCTGGTCTGACGCCACAAAATCCGCTGTCATCCTCTCTGTGGCTTTCCTGACTGGAGAGACGTCAGCACTCCTCGGGGTATGGAAGGTCTGTTTGTGGCCCCCCACCACCTGCCGGCCCTCAAAGAGGCTGATTTTATCTGCAATCCGGCCGATAGCTGGTTTAGGCTCCTCGTCACTTTTCTTTGTGTCTTGTAATCTGTGTATAATGAGAGACAAGCAAAATTTAGAAATATATTTTGTAAAATTTTGAGCATTTGGCTCATGTATTGCATACCTATGAACTATGACACAAAGAATGTGAATTTTATCTTTAGGTGATTCTGACCTACATTGTAAATTGAGCTCTGCTTGACAGCTCTAATCTTACAACATTGTACTGGACTTCGTGTTATGACTCATTCCATTGTTTTACTGCGGATACACCTGAGAGTTAGCACCCGCATGAGTTAGCACATATTTCTGTGTTTTGACAGCAGTGTCAGGTTATACAAAAGCTTCAGAGCTCGGGTAAAATGTCAGTAAATGTTGGCCATACACTCGACGTACAAGAGAATATTTAGGGCAACAAACAACAGTTTTTAGTGGAAAACATTATGAATAGTGTTATTCATGTACAAATCACATAATGGTCTCTTTGTGTGACTTACCTAGCGTGAAACTCGGTTTTGAGCTTATCCTTCCCTTCATCTTTGGTCGCCTTTAACGCTGATTTGAAATCCTGGTCGCTTCCGACTGGACTTTGTTTCGAATTCAAAGGCACGTATTTAGTAAAAAACTTCACCTCGCTGTGGGAAAACTTTAAACTCCTCCGCTTGGACTCTGGCGTTTCTGTCTTCCTTTCTACTTTGTAAAGGTCACTGTCCTCCATGTCTGCGACCCCATCAAGCGCACATGGCAGAGTGTCTGCAGAGAGCGAGTTTGAATCCTGGAAGTTGTCCAACTGGTCGACTGCATCAGCGCTAAAGCTCCTACATTCGCCTCCTTCAGGTGAGGCCGGAGAGGTGTGGTTGTGCTTGGGGGAGGAGTTTACGGGCGACTCACCCACGTGAGACTCTGGACTTCTGCCCTGCGGGCTGGTCGCTGCTTTAGCCGATGAAGGGAATCCCTCTGGGGCTTGCTGGGGGGTGGGGGGGGTTTTCTCCCGAGGGCTGCTCCCTCCATCTCCCTGAGAGTTCTTCCTTTGTCTCCTCCTGGCTGCGTTTTTACGCCCCATGCTGTCTGGTTCTGTTTGTTCTCTGTCAGGTTCAAGCTGTGACAGTGAGTCTTTGTGTGATTTCAGCGACACTCCCACTAAAGCGCTGCAATAACTCTGCGTCCCAGCGGCAGGCAATTCATGGGGCGACTTGTCCTCAGCACTTTTTGAACTTGAGCTCAGTGACAAATCAAAACCGGGTGATGACTTTGCCTTAGAGAGGACCTTAAAGCTTTTTGTAACTACCGTGCGGACGACTTCCTGTTCAGCACAGGTGTCCTTGCCGCGGTGAGTCACACTGGTCTCCTCCAGGTACACGCGGAGCCTCTTGCCTGTTTGAGCCTGAGGCTGGGTGTGTGCCTGGTCAGAGTCCCATGCCACTCCCTGTTTAGAAAAGGAGGAAAGATGTGTCAGATGACTGGCATTCTTCTCAGGATTCCCGCTCACTGAAGTACCGTTGCTGCTCTCCTCCCTCTCCTGCTCCTGCCCTACTCTCTTCTTCCTGCAGTCCACAAACCCCTCCTCTTTTGGACCTCCTTCTCCCGTCTCAGTGCTGCTCACAACAGAGCCGTGCTTGTGGTCAGACTGCGTGGCGTCCGGCTCTTCATAGGGGAAAATGTCTCTGGCGAGACCCAGAGGACTGGGATTGGAGCTCCGTTCCTTCTCCTCCCCCCGCTGTTGTTCCACCGCTCCTCGTTTCACAGCCTCCTCGCACTGCTCTGCTCCTTCCAAAGTACGAGCCTGATCGCCAGTTACAAAGGCATTTTCTGTTGGACTCTTTGGACCCTTTTCCTTCCACGGAGAGAACCAGCTCCCAATACGGCCCAAGACCCCGGTACTCGGCGGCTGCTCTGGACTGTCAGACTGAAGCAAAGCACAGAAACCAAACATAAATGTCTGTTTAAATGCGCAGCTGCTCTGTATGAACATGCATATTTCAGTTTCAATATGCTCAGACTATAGACAAAGTGACAGTAGTTAGGTGCGATAATGCAAATATCATAAATTGTCCAACAAAAAAAAGGAAGGGAGTGCAGGATTGCGATCTAACGTCAAAATAAGTAAGGGTTTTTGGATTCGCAGACACTTTTAGTACGGCCATGCATCTCGCATCTCATAGCAAGGACATGCAAGAAATGTTTATAACCTGTACGCTTACCGTGGAAAATACCATATCATTCAGACTCTTTATGTAGGTTGTGAACATGATTTTGCTTTAGAACAAAAACTCCTACAGAGCATAAAACAAAACAGAATCATTCCACCAGGATCAACAATAGCAGTGTGAAAAAAAGAAGAGATCTCCAGAGAACTATTCTCTCCCTCAACAAAGTGACAGTTTCCATCCACAACTCTGCAAAGGAGAGGAATGCGTTTGGTTCTGTAATTAAAGAACGAACTCACCCTCGGTCACACAGACAAGGAAACTTTTCCGGCGCAGTCCAACAAATGAGGGAGTTCGGGCGAACTAAAGTGCGGGGGGACGCATGTCTGACGGACGCGGGTCTCGTCCTCCGTCGTCCTCGCATCCAGCGAAGCATCCGCGCGACTGCACGAGGGATCGGGTTCGTGCGCGCGTGCCGCTCAAGTTCTGCCCTCCCGCGCAGCGCGCGCAGGCCGGGAGGGGGGTTAAAAGCGATGCCTTCGAGGTCGCCTCGTAAACCTCTGACACCGGGGAACAGGTTCGGCAACAAGTGATTTTTCCCATGTCAGACACTTGACCGCAGTTTCAGTTTGTTGATATAAGTTTGGCTGAGAGTCAAGTTCAGGTGGAGGCTTGATTTAATTAATCCCTATTATGAAAAAATGAATGTGAAAATTATTTTTTACGTTTTAAACTACACCTACTCTACTTCAGTACCGTTAAGACTGGGGACGTTAACTTGGCCCTGAACTTAAAAATGCACATGAGAAGTAATGGAAAATGGTTCATTTAATAATTAAAATTACATTTGTGAAAAAGTTTGCATCGCCTTGATAAATGTATTAAAATGAACTTTAATAAATTTCAAATGATTTCTAAAGAAAGTCATTGTACCAGTTGAATGTGCATACAACTTTATGTTAATTAAATAAACATTAGTTTGAATCATTTAAATTTTCAAAATAAGGGGACGCAAATATTTGCATATATTTGGCAAACAGTACAAGACTGTTTCCCAACTACTGAAATTTAAGTCTCTATGAGTCACTGTCCACGTAGCCAATATGACAAATAACACGTGAGATACGTTTGTACTTGTGCATTCCAGATAAAACGCAATTGACCAAACAATATGACTTCCTGTGTTATTAAGCATATTTGTTATAAGCCTTAGTAACACAGAAAGAGCTTTTTCTCTCGTACTTCTGTCATTACACTAAGAATTTGGGAGGACTTTTACATTTTTATCCGTCGCTAGCCTAGTTTCACTGCTTTGGATCTAAGTAAGTAAACAGCTGATTCAAATTTTCAGATGTATTAAAAATCCACACCTCAGTGTCTGTGTTATTCAGGGTATTTGTTATAAGCCTTAGTAACGCAGATAGAGTTCTACTCTCCTGCGGCATGAGAACTGAGAAAAGGTTTGATTTACCTTTTCATAAATTGCATAAATTCACTGCTGTCAGTCCAAAGAACAGTCAAGAGCTTTATGCATCACAGATCAGCTCCTCAAGAGCCAAAGCGTCACCTGGTTGCCAAATATTTAAGACATTTGCTAAACAAGTCAGTCCAAGTTTGCCCAGACCTCAGAAGACGTTGGGTTCCAAGCGGCCTGGGCAGACTTCACTTTAAGTGTCCCTCCCACAGGCTGATGTACGACTGTTTAAACCAGTGTGAACACGGGAGTCGTGGACCAGATTCAGGTTCTCCCCGCTGCCCCGCCTTGACGCTGAATCACCACATCCGGCTTGGTGAGGCGTGAGCGAACTGACATGTCCTACATTTCTCCGAGCCGCTGAAGGCAGCAGCAGGATGTGTCTGAACGAAGTTTTCCAGGGGAAATGACGCTCCGGTTGTCAGGGCCTGTTGGAGCCGGTTTGAGGTTTTTGGTCCTCATGTTGCTTTCGGCGGGCAGCTCAAGTCAGTCTTTCCATGCTGGGACTCGAAACCTTTAACCCTTTACGTGCCTTATTATTCTATTTTAATCAACCGAAACTTGATCGATGATTGCATGATGAGATTATGAAGACCCCTTTTCACTTTTGAATTTGGCAGCCGACCCGCCCTGCCTGGAGGTGTGGGTGTGGCTCTGGTAATTATCGCTTTAAAAAAACATATTCCTCTTCTTGCTGGATTATTATTTTAGTTGCTCTGTCCCGTTTAACGCCCGCTGCACATTGTTGTTAATGTTCTTCTAGGTGTTTTTGGAAGTTTGCAGATGTGCAATTCAACAGCTGTAGTTTTTTTTTTTTTTTTGAAAAGTTTTTTTTCTCACAGTCCAGGCAGCCAGTCTTCCTCATGGAAGTCTGACAAGTCTGCACAAAGTGCAGCCACATAAAACTGAAGCAACAGTGGCCCACAAGCTCCAGCTCGAGCTGTTGTTCGTTTAGTCAAGTCCACAAACCCCCCCCCCCAATGACCCCAAAAACCCCCACAAGTCATTTCTTCACAGAGAGCCAGCTCTTACCATCATTACCGGGCTTCTGCTGCCTTCTCGCTTGTCTGGGGAATAAAGCGGTCAAATGCAGCCTGCTGCAGAATCCCTCACAGGAACGAAGTCTTTCAGCGCCACCGCCTCTGTGAGGTAACCTGTCCCTCCTCAGGCACAACGGGGGGGGAGTCCGCTCTCCCTCTGAACATCCAGTGAGCTCCAAATTCAGGGGAAAAAAAAAAACACACATCAAAGCTGCTTTATGCCATTGTGAGTGATGCTTTATGCATGCTATTTTTCCCTACACGAATGAAGGCTCGGGTACAGCTGGAATCTGCCCGGGCCAGGTAACACACCCCAAGGCTTTGAGCAGCATGACACAACAGCCAGCAATGGCGGTTTGTTGTGCAACCGCGTCAGGGCCACAACAAAGACAGGACAGTTACTCGACTGGGTTCTCTATTGAGTGTGTTCTGAATGCTGTCTGATAGATGAGCTGCAGTTCATGGACCCTCGCTCGTTAAAAGAGTTTGTGTTTCTGGTGGAGCGGTCTAATTGTGGATGAAAACACGGCAGCTAAAGTGTCAGGTGAATGATTTCATGTATTTTGCAACAGGTATTGCACTAATCTGTTTTTATTTTGTAGTCCGCCTCCCTGCTGGACTTTTATCTGACCTCAAACCAGGGGTGGGAGCTATTGTTACACCTCAAATCCTTTTATTCACACAAACAAACTCTGTGTGTCGACGGCTTTTACATGCACCACATTCACAAATACATGCAAATACGATTCCCTCTCTGGCTGTCTCTTCCCTATGACTTATTAATGTGCCACAGAAGCCGAAACCTGTCTCATTCTACAGCTTATAAAAAATTTACACTTTGTCATTCCTTTCCTCTCTTGCTGATAGGTACAAGGGAACCTGACATTATACTAAGAATTTGGAAGGATTTTTACATTTTAATCTGTGCCAATGTGGCCACTAGTGTAGTTTCACTGCTTTGGAACAAATTAGGTAAACAGCTGATTAAAAATTTACAAATGTGTGAGAAATGCACAAGTTAGTGCCTCTTCACCTCTGCCTTCACCACTATTGACCTACATTATAAAGATTATCTCAAGGAATTGTAATAAACTCCCAGTGCAAATACATGGGTGAGACATCGTACTTATCTGAGTGATTTCACAGTGTAATAAAAACATATTGCATATACAGTTCAGCGCTCTGTCGCATTAGTAAAGTTACAGACGTGTACCTGGCAGCTGTTCGCCGTGAGAGGTTTTCCTTTTGTTCAGCTCCACGGGAGGCGTGTGTAAACAGCTGCTTTGTTGTTATTCAGGGAGAGAGACAGACTTACTCACTGTCTGTATCCACCCAGATTTTGCAGCGTGGCAAAATTTGAATTAGCAGGTTCCAGACAGACTTTTTAAAGTAGACTAGGAATACAGACTGCAGCTTAGTATCATCTCTTGGAAACATCTGGTGAGTTTTCTTAAACAGATTTGTAAATGTTTTCGATGTATTTCCATCATATCTAAAAGATCTCCTAGTACCAGATCATCCTAATAGACCACTTCGGTCTCAGAATGCAGGCCTACTTGTGGTTCCCAGAATTTCCAAAAGTAGAATGGGAGGCAGAGCCTTTAGCCATCAAGCTCCTCTCAGTCTCTCAGTCCAGACTCTGGAAGCAGACACCCTCTCTACTTTTAAGACTAGGCTCCAAACCTTGTAGTTCTAGTCCTGCTGCTACAGGCCCAGACTGCTGGGGGACCAACCCCTGATGCACTGAGACACTTTCCTCCTCTCAGTCCACATTTATATGTCACCACTGTCTGACATTAACTCTGTGTCTTCTTCCTCCTGTAGTTGTGCTTCTCCCTCACTGTCTCCCTCTCTCTGTCCCTGTCCTCAGGTGTCCTCTGCTTTGGAGCTGTGTGTCCTCCAGTGCGCAGCTACTGGTCCTACCAACCTGCCCAATGTTTTCTTGTTGCTTTTGTTGCTCTTTGGTTCTCTCTCTCCACTTTCCACTCACTTTATTTATGAAGGCACAGATCCATTAGTTATACTGTAGACTAGAGCAAAATGAAAGTCTGTGTGTAAGCTGCAAAAAATAGTAACAGCTAGTCTGATGTTAAAGAAATGTAAAAACATGGGAGGAATCGTTCTCCCACCCAGCTGCAAGCAGAAAGATAAAGACAAAGAGTCTTTTTATAAATGGGTGAGGGTAGTGAGTTATGCAGATTATGTGATATTATATTTTCTAATTACAATCTTTCATCAATATGCTCTCATTGTTCAACAACGCATTAGCAGTACTCATCTTGGGTGTTTGGATAACCTTTAGTCAAGGTAGCTGCCTCTGTTAAACAATTTCTTGACTTTCAATGGGGTTTATTAAATTTGTCTGAGTCATACTCATCACAGGTCAGTAAGTTCAACTGCAGTACGGAGCGAGGAAGTCTTCATTGCAGTTCTTCTGCAGGGCTCATCCTTGAAATGGAAAATCAACTTGTAGATATAGTATAACACCGGCCATGATCGTATCATAGCGGCGTGTGTATGAATGCTGTAAAATATGTTGCGCTTGCCTCTTTTGCAACTGAACATGTAATTTTAGATTTGACTGGCATTTCTTTCCAACACCCACTGTATCCCTGAGAATTCCTTGCCTTGGCAAAATGTCACTGTTTTCTTTTCTCCATGCCTGCCTCTCCCTCTGAGGCGCTCTCCCACTGCTGCTCATTTGTTGAAGTGTCACTGCAACTAACCAACTGTCAACCGCAATGTCTAGAGACACTGCCGCAGGACATTTTGGAGAAAGAGCAAATGGCAGAGTGTCTACGTGGAGTTCATGTAACTCTATTCCCCCACCAACTGGTTGTGGATAGACACTACATCATTGGAGGGTCTGCCCCCCCCCCCCAACCCCACAACTAAAGCTAGAATTGGAAAAGCTTGATCAGAGCTTGAATGGTGAGAAATGTCGAGCCTGCAGTTGACTTAGAGCACATAAGGAGTTGGCTCAGTGCGAATGTCACATCTAAGCACAGAGAGCTGGCAAGTCTGCACACATACTGAGTTTACAAATTGAGTTTGACTATTATTTTCCTTTGTTTATGCCTAGTTTTCCACGACCTATGAGATTTCTTGACTTTGGGATTCAGTGGTGGACCCAGTTTGACTGAACACCCCCTCACGTAGAAAATACAAAAAGTAAGAACGTGATTCACTGCTGCTTTCTTCCTCATCGCCAGGCTGTTTAGTCCTACATCACCACAGCAACCGTGTCCAGTGATGGTTTTGTTTTGAAGTCCTGCCATTCAGAAATCAAAGAATAACATACTACATGTGGCGATAACAAGAGCAATGTTGTTTTTTTTCCGTCCCCCCCCCCCCCAGGTCACACGTGTCTTTCAGCTTGCTTGAGGGTAACACACAAAAGCACTCCCGCAAGCACTGACTCCATTTGTCAGCAACTGTGCTGCCCCTGATTCAACACTTACTGATTGAGCTCTGAACTCTCAGATGGGGTTTTTTTTATCCCTCACTAGTATCACAAGTGAGTCTGAACAACAGCTCTGAGCATTAGCCACTCAATTGTGCCGGTGAAGTGACACAGTAATGACAGATGATGCTTGTGCAGGTGTATTTGTGCTGTGGAGTATTTTGAGAAGCAGTAGGAGGGGAAAAAAATCATAGGTCGAACAAAGCTTGTTCTTTTATATACTATATGAGTTTTGTAACCCAATTCTAAAATTATTCCCCATGAAACATGACATTGTTTTTAAGTTGATCATAAATAATTAACTGCTGCTCAAGGAAGAATTCATTTGGCACTAATTAACAAATTTGTAACAATAAAGGGAAATTAATGGAAGAAAGTAATTAAATGGGCTGTTTGTCAAAATCTGAAGGTCTGATCGGGTGGAGTCTGTGTTGCTTTAATCTGCTAAATATACAGAGCTTGTGCATTTGCTGAGGAGTGACTATGTTCCTTTGCATAATCGTCACCTAATTCTGCTCAAAGTAATTGAATTTGTTTGGACTTGGAAGGAGAATTTTTTACGTGAACAGAGACGCAGGAGTGCAGCACAAGTTTGCCCGTCTGATACCTGTCTCCCCTGTGGGTCCTCTAACACTGAACCCATCAGTTTTCAAATTGTCTATTGATCCCGTGTCATTGTAAGATGGTTAGTAGAGTAATGAGGACTGTGGCCCTGATGAAGGCGTTATGAAGGGGTCAGAGTACCTGTGCTGACCCCAAAGTTTGACATTTAAACAACGAATGCAGTGACTCATCCGTTTAAATCGAGTAATTTTATAAATGCTGCACCACACACATTTTGAGATGATCTGAAAAACAATTTAATTAACATTCATCATTTCTTAACTGTACAGAATTCTGACTGCCAAAAGCATAATCTCACATTCTTATCCAAAGTCTTTTTTTATCCCAACAGTAACATGTCTAATTTTGTTTTACATATCGCACAGAGAACAATTCTTTTGTAGTTGATTATTAAATATTTTAAATACAGAAATCATTTAATTCCATGTTTTTAATCCAGTTGCATCTTTTGGAGAGTCTGTTGTCTAGAAATGCACGAGAAAACAAAACAGGAATAGTGGCAGTATGACTTTTACACAGCATATTTCCCCAGTGACTCCACTGCCCAGGTGCAGTTCAGCCACATCCAGTTCAGCGAAGTGAAAGGTGCCATTTCTGAGAGGCTGTTATTGAGGATGAAATGCCATCTTGCAAGAGTGAGATGTGTGTCATCCTTTGTGCACCGTGCTCTTGTTGACCTAAATTTATTCTTGTGGAAAAGGCTAAAAAAAAAAGAGAAAATCCAAGAATAGAAGCTTTATAGCAACATATTTAGGTGCAGGTGAGAGTTTCCCCCAGTCGGGTCATAAATGGTCTCATGAAAGGAAAGCAAATAATGTTGCTACAATGCAGGTATGTCCGTGCCTTTCATCTCTTTGGAGAAAGATCCTTAGTGGAGGTCACAGTGCTGAGAGTGAGACTGAGGCTCCAGCATGACAGGACGGCTCGTACAGATCCTCCTCTCCAAATATTGAACTGTGCTCCAAGTTCACAAAATTAGGGATGTTGAAGTGGGACAGAAAGGAAGCCTCTCTGTCTGCCGTACTGTCCTCTACTAGTCCCGTAAGAGGCTGGTTCCCCCCGGTTTCCTCAGCATCCTCGTCCATGTCTCCCGTCCCAGAGGAACCAATGCCCCCAGCATGGGCCCACGCTCCTGGGTGCTTTCCACCATTCTTGTCTTCAGTTTTCTGCTTCCCCTGACCCTGATCCTCCTTGTTGACATAAAAATGAAAATATGAGTGGGACCCCGCCAGCAACGGCCGAGAGAAGGCTTTATCGTTTTCATCTTGAAGGGCGTCAATGTCAACCAGACAGCTTCCCGGTCGATGGCGCTTATCAGCAGAATCCGGGTTTCTGTAGGGAAGAAAAAAAAGAAAATATCCAGAATAGACGCTTCAAATATGACAGAATTTAACTTTTAAATTTTGATCGGAACACTTTAAATGACTGAACCTTTGTTGCCTTGTCTGTAATTTATTGTAATACTGAAAATCCAGCTAGACACAAAGAATAGGATGAAATAACTTACAATCTCTAATCAGCTGGCGGCTTTATTGTTGCAGTGGACATTCGTTTCGGCTCGGGAAGGACTATAACAGGTGTCAGAACACACAGTGCAGGCGGCGTGGCCTCTGCTGACCCTGTCTACCACATTAAAAACGTTCTGGCTGATTTGCATAGATGATCTTTGGCCACACAGAGGTCGCCTCCAACCAACAATACTCGTTTCACAGTGTCACACGTATGAGAGCCACCACTGTCAACCCTACACCTGAATCCACAAGCAGTTCCGCCAAGGAATGAGTGGAACCCATTAAAGCCCGGTGATGATGACATCAGCCTCATGAAAGATGCTGCATCTGTGAGACTCCAGCCTCCGAGCTCTCTCCTCGGTGCTGAAATTGAAAGTGAAAGGGGGACGGCATTCTACTCTCATACTCACTCTTGGTGTGGCGCTCCTGTCTTGGTGAGCAGCGTGAGAACAAAGAACATGAATATGACAAACACGGCGAGTCCGACCCAAAAGCCGATGACAATTGAGTCTGAAACACAACAGAAGAAATACAAATGTTATTATTGTGCATAAAAATGTTATTATTGTACATTGCTTCACTGATTAATGTTTCTGCTTGCTGTCTGTGTGATATTTAAAATTACCTCAGACACTTTTAGATCAAACAGCTCAGTGACTCAGCTGATGTGACCATTCAGCATTTCTAACGTTTGATCAGCTGCCTTCTTGTCTGATAGTTACCTTGGTTATCGGTTTCTCTCAGTCATGCATATACTGCAGAAATTATTGCACAGTTTTTTGTTTTTTTTTGGGGTTATTGTTATTAATGGAGAAGCAGTCAGCCCCACCACAGCTGAAACAAGAAAGACTGAAAGGTCGAGGGAAATGTGCCGGGCGGTAATAAATCATTACATTATGATGATGTCGCATGCACAAAACATGGGTTCGCGCGTATTGGAAGGCGCACGCGCGCGACAACGCGCGCGCGCACACACACACACACACACACGCTTCACGAAGTAAAGGACAATGAAGGCGACGGGAAACGCTCGGTCTTACATCTGTGCGCCTTGAGTCCCTCGAACGACACCGGCTCCTCGTCGTAATACTCGTACTGCCACACGTAGTCACTGCGACGCGCGCTGCTCTGGCTCCGGTTGTGAAAGTCGGACATGGCAAAACCGTTTTTTTTTTTGTGTTTTTTTTTTTTTTCGCGGCGGAAAACAAGACGAAGCGAAGCCCGCAGGAAATGAATAGAAACGAAGCACAAAGTTTCGGGAGGCAAAATCTGCCAAGGACGCGAAGACAAGTCAGTGAAGGCGGGAATTCCGCAAGCCCGTCGGATTTTCTCCTAGATGTTCATGTTCTGTGGCAAAGCGCGCGGGCAAAATCCGTCGCTTCATCGTCCTGCGAAATCTCCATCCGTCCGCGAAAAGTCCCGGAGGCGAAGGAGCGGATTTATTGGACGAGCTGCACAGTGCAACATCCTTTATATCGGCGGCTCACTCACTGGGATGCTGAGATTACACTGCAAAAAAAAAAAAAAAAAATCAAAAATCAAATCTCAACCAGTGAGTCCCTGTAATGCGTGACGTGGACAGGTGCTTCCTTAAAGAGTCCAGGATCTGGGGGAATCTTACGTTTATTCATTACAACTATTATGCATTCACTATTTTGCATGTGAATTAATTTTCAGCCATGAAACAAAATCCAGTTCAATCCAAACTAAAATGCTTTTGTCGCCCAAAAAGAGTGAAAAACACACTTTGCTTTTATTAGAGCCATTACGGTAAAACCTTCTCCAGGTGATCAACATTATGAACGTGTGATCAACATTATTAGGATTATGACAGCCTAAAAATGTTGATGTTTTCCTTTAATGCAGTAAAATATGTTAAAATCAGCCACAACATTAGAACCATGATTTTATTATTTTGGTGAAAACTGTGAAAAATGTTGCGTTGGTTATGACTGACAGGTGTCAGAACGCACAGTGCACCACCAAATGGTCCTAATGTTGTGGCTTATATCTGCATTTCTTTCCCCTCATTCTGTTCACAAACGAACAGAATTCTTTGGTTTCGTTGCTGAGGCAGATGCAGATTCATTAAACTGAACATTAGCCTCCCCCTGTGTGAGAATCACACATGAGCCACTCTGCTTTTCTGCCTGCGAGTTCGACTTTCTGATATGGTCTATTAAAAATTCTACTAAGAAACGTGCAGGAATACACTGTGAACCAGCCAATTTAAACAATCCCAACATGACAGCAGCCTATAAATCACAGCGCAGCGACGTTTAATACCCATGTGTGAGTATGAGGATTTGGCAGAGCTGTTGGGCACCTTCACACTATCAGGCTGTGCATCTTTAATAAAATGTTCAAATAACACACTATCAAACTGACCGGGTACATCTATTTTCAGCATTCGTTGTAATATCTACGCTGTGCCATTTGTTTGAGAGGTAACTTTTGTCGAAACGTCCTGAAAAATTGGATCCAGTGCATCGGGCCTGTCCATTTGCCATTGTACTGGAGCGAGGGGCTGTTGAAAGGGTGTAAACAAAGCAACCATGACTAATGACTTTAAAACTACATGCCCTGAGGAAATTTTGAAAAAGTGGGGATGTCTCTGCACGAGGAAAGGTCTGATTATTAAAACATTTTTAATAGACTTTTCTTTACGCTTTGATGAATCTTCACTCAAGCGACAAGCTCAATTAGTAGTCCTGCATTACTTTAATTTATGAAGAACCTCTCAGCAGAGCCGCTTCAGACATTTATTCATTCACTGATGCGCCACCACAATGTATTTTCTATATTAATAAGTTTGCTGCATGACGAGGTAACACAATACTTAATAAATTGAAATCTTTGCGCTGTTTGTGCCCTTTATATATTTTATTATATTAAAATGATCTGAGTGCAGACCTGCAATATGGGTAATGTGTTCTTACGTTTCATACATTTGATGATGCTGTGTTACTTTGCCTTGCCAAAACCACATCAGATCCCTGGACTCTCCAGCTGCAAGATGCCTCAGTTTTGGCAAAACCGGTTTTATTTTTAGCCTCAGCAGGTTGATCAGATTTGCAAACATCTGTGTAGCTGCAGAATCCACTAAATTGGGATTGAACACAGGCTCCGGTGTTCTGCATGAAAGCTGAATGCCTTAAAAGCCCATCCACCACTCTGATATCCGAGCTCTCACTTTCCAATTTGAAACAAAACCACCAGTTCCTGTGTGTGATAAGAACAAAATTCCTATAGGGACACTACGACAATCTCCTCCTCATAGATAGTCTAACTCAAAATAAATTGGCTGAAAGTAGAAAAAGTCAGCTTCAAGTAACGGCTATTCAAATGCCTCGCGGTGTGACATCAAGAGAAAATCTATCCTAAACCCAAAATATGAAGCAATGACACTAGAATTGTTGGTGTTATCTTATATACTGAGTTATGAACGAGGCAGTTAAATCACATTTCTTTCTCCCGAAGATCAGCATGTCATGAGCATCTCACATTAAGCTGTGCAACACAACAGACATTGTCAAGTGAACATTCTTCATGATGCACCAAAGATTATAACTAAATACTAAATATGTAAGTCAGTTTTATTACAGACTGGCAGGACTGCAGATCAAAAAAATGCATATAGCTCAGAAAACAGTTACTCAAAGCTGTCCCACTGGCTTCTGTTTGGTGTATTATTCCTTGGGCTGTGGCTTTCTTCTTCTTTAGACACAGTGGTCATGGTGAGACAGACTGAATATGCTGTGCTCTTTTCAGAGAGAACCTTGCAAGGCCTGGAATCAAAAGAAATGTGCAAAGTGATGCCATAGTTGGCAGCTAAATGATGGAAGTACTTCTCGCTGAGCGTTTTACTCATACTGTCAGCATCAATAACATGGCGGATATGTGTCGATTACTAATTACTAGACCAAATGTCCACAAAGCCCCCACTGGAAAGGTTTTTCCCCCATTTGCACCCAGTAGTCTGCGGTGTGTGAACATTAGACAGAAGAAAGTGTTTTCTCTAATAATTGGAGAAGTTGGTGCTTTTTTGACAGCACAAACAGTCACGAATCCGCACTGACAAGTGCTGATGAACATTTTAGTGCAAAACTCAAATTAATAATCAATTAAAAGTTTACTTCACGGTATATAGCAAGACATCAGCATGAGTATAGTTTGAGCATATAAGCACTACTGTTGTGTTTACCTGCAACATTTGGTCACTTGGGTGCATTAAATGATGGGAACGCGTCGCCACTGTCTTTTAAAGCCATTTTCGTTGCTCTGCCCCAGGTGTCTTGTTTTAATTGCTGTTGTGTGTGGGGAAGCTGAAAAACATTTTCTGTAATATGGACAAACAGCTGGCTAATTGACAATTAAGAGTTTTTAGTAGCTCGTTTAAAATGGCTTTTCAAATTCACAATATCATGTGTGTTTTGCTG
The DNA here is from genome assembly GCA_033026295.1 of Channa striata. Lineage (NCBI taxonomy): Eukaryota > Metazoa > Chordata > Actinopteri > Anabantiformes > Channidae > Channa > Channa striata. The sequence goes on from CM065170.1 coordinate 7,898,919, forward strand.
GGTGGCTGGCCGCATCTTATTCTCCATTAGTTGAAAACTTTAGTAAATGTATTTAGTCTAAATGAGACTAGAGACGCTGGCTTTATTTTTTACAAGCGAGCACGTCATTAAAACTCTCCATGCGCTGTTTTTCCCATTTATTTAATAGGCTGCTGCACTTGTGGATATAACTAATGTACATTCTTAATTACAAGTTTTCAGAAACGTTTTTCATTGCATTAGCCTAGTGCCAAAATATACAGATAACTTGATAAAAGTCCAGGACCTTCTCCTGTAGCCTACCGCTCACCATTCCTGACGCACAAAGTCCAAACCTAGAAGTAAGGAGAGACTCAAATCCCCTCCGAAGGACCTGCCGACCACTGATGCATGTAAATGACCTTGGGTGCTGCGCTCTCTGACTCACTCCTGCAGATGCTGTTAGTAGGAGGCATGTTTCGGTTAAGAAGTGGCACATTTAAACATCACGACCTGCTAAAACCAGAACATTTAGATGTAAAAAGTGTAAGAAACAAATGCGTGATGGTTGCATTTTTTCACTTTGAACAATTGGTTGCACTCTCTGCTTCACACTATGTGTGCGTCTGTGTGTGTGTGAATGAGTTTTCTTCTGCTGCTACGTAATTACCTGAGATTGATTAAAATTCCGAGTTTTACATTTCCCTCTTTAACATTCATGTCACAGATCTGCTCTGCTGGGCTACTAGCACCCAGATAATGTGAAATATTCATAGATTCTGCATCAGCATTGTTTCTATGTGCATAATTCCCAACAGGCAGGGTTGTGTTCCGACAGATTGCATTTAAACACTGTCGTCTTGCATTAAAACAGCGCGGAGACTCAAGGCCTCAGTCAGGAAAGAGCAGAAATTCACACGTGATGATCTTGAGGTGAGCAGTGGAAATATGGCTTTCACATTAAAAAGTCATTTACCAGGAGCGTGGGCTTACACGCACGCGGTTGGCATATGCAGCGCCTTGCCAAGTCACATCATCCTGCATTGCAGAAGGAGTTGAACCAGATCCGGCTTTATTTTTGCATCAGACTGTGTTGATTTGCCGGAGCCCCCCCGTGGTGCCAGCCCCCACTGCATTGAACGAGCTCCCTTATTCAAATAAATGAGAGGGACTGAAGGCAGCTTTCTAAATGGTCAAGTTCGGGCGTGATTTCATCCTTCTCCTTTGTTTCTGTGAGTTCCAAAAGTTAAAAATCATTCACTCGCTCATTTGTTAATGTGTCTGCTGCTGAATTCATTCTCTGCAGAACAGTCCTTTAACCCCCACAAGCATAAATTCACTACTGTGCCCCATTATACATGCCGCCCTCGAGCACACACTTAAACTCACACTTTTCATTCAGTGCACATTATTTCCCATCTTATCTACTGCACAATCAACTTCAGATGTTCCCTCCTTCTCCCCTGTGAGTTAAATTGATTCTGACAAGTGGAATTCCTCAGCACATCGGCTACGATGAGCCTGCCATACGTTTCTTTTTTGTCGGTAAAAACTCAAACCCATGCTGCACATTGAGCAGTCATGCGAGTTAATGGGAGCGCAGTGTTGAAGGGAAAGACAGAGAACTGTCATCTTTCCAATTTGTGTTGGCATTTCAGTCCAGAAAATAAGAAAAAATATGACGGAGTAAGAAGGAGCAGACAGTAAATCAATGAATTCTAACTGAATGGATGCATGAATGAATTAATAAAACAACAACTACCACAAAAAGACATGCGCAATTTACTATTATGCATTGTAGCTGCATGATGGAGCCTGTTAACCTGTTTAGCCTCTTATTGTCGGATTCATTATTTCATGCTTTATGGTTTGCTAATGAATTAACATTTCTTTTCTGATTTTTTTTTCTCTGAACTCTGCCTGCTTCTATTTACAGTGCATTTTTACCATGTCAGATGGTTTCCAAGGGAACACTCGGGTCTTCAATTAAACTAGGATCTGGATCAGTCTGACCTTCTGCCCAGCTGTTCTCAAAACACAATTCCAGGCTCAGAGAAAGCGATATAAACACACCGTGACGCTAATAATTCAATCACGACATCACATGACATCAGCTACAAAACATGTGTGAGCAGGGTTTGGTACCACGGGTTTATTAAACTGCAAATAGGTTTAATGCTCGTCTACAGGACATTTGATGGAAGAACTGTTCACTGTTTTTCTGAAACTTGGAACTTGTTTTTCACTGCCTCCAAGCTCCAAGCCTCACTGATAATTTAGTATTCTGTATGGATAATTCCGACAACAAATGTCCTCCTCATAATACAAATTCCTTAAATGAGTGTGCTCAGTATCTGCATTGACATACGACATGTATTTACATTTTAGATATTGTTACAGTATCTACAGTGCAGGAAGCTTAGACGTCTACAAAATGAACGTCTTCCATTTGATACCTCTGTCCAAAATTCAGGTAACGAAAGCAGGAAGGAGGTAACAGGTGCTGAAGCTGTGACATGAAGCTGCCTGTCTCCACGCAAACGAACACAGCTCACATCAAAGCTGCATTCACGTTCGAAAAGATGACTCAAGGTAAGATCTGTGTGTGTGTGTTACTTCTCTGCATTGATTCATAAGCACTGGGCTTGGCTAATTGTTTATTCTAAATATTTCAATACGTACATTCTTTTACCAAAGAGGCTTTATTGAGATGAGTTGAATATTGAATATTTCAAGGCACCTTGACATTGACCTTTGCCAGCCTGACTAAGCAGCCATAAATTAGTCATCGAGGTGATATGTCAGTAGTCTTTGTTATATGAAATTGTTGTTCTTACTCCTCCGATTTGTACTTTTCTAAACCAAAGCCAAAGATGTGAAGGAGCCATTGAGCCTGAATAGAACCAAACAATAGAGAAGGTTTGTCAATGAGAAGGAGGACTTCGGTTTGGGTCAGGGGGGAACACTGGTGTTTGGAGGAAAATGTTGGAGTGTGAAAGCGGGGAGGAGAAAAGAGGAGCACACACAGCTGCTTTCACACATTCACTATCAACATTTCTCCATTAAACCTTTCAATCAGCATAAAAAAACAAATACCAACAACAACACAACGTATTTAACCTTTTTCAGCCGAGGGATGATGTATTAAATTCAAAATGCTTTCTGTTCATTAAAACAAGGCTTAACGCTAGATTGTCTTTTACGTTCACATTGTAAATGGAACTATCTTGTCATTTCCTGGAAGACAACTGGTATTTTTAGTAATTGTGAATATTTTTATGAGTGGCCCCGCATGTACTAGACAGAAGAACACTGAAGTCCAAGAAAGATGTTGAGAGTGGGGCTTGTTAAATTGCAAATGGTGAAGTTTTAGGTCAGATAAATTTAGGTTTTGATTAAAATTACAGACATCACAGGTGCTGAGCTGCAGCTTCTCCTTTGCAAAATCCACACATTGAAAATTGCTTCTCTTAAATCTATACTGACTGATGCCTAATGGGTTTAGTCAATAAGGGATAATGGCTCTTTCCTGGATAGGCAGCGCTCTCTGCGATGAGCAGCGCTAATATGCTGCATTGATATCCTTACATTCATGCAACAGTGTGTGTGCATGTGCGTCGTCAGCTCTGTTTTCCTGTGGTTGTGGCATGACAGGATAAATGTTTCTTCATTCATATCTCCTTCCATTTACTTTTCAGCTCCTACTCCTGTAATAGTTTTCTTATACTCTGTCTTTTCACATATTTTGCACTGCCATGCGTTCTGCAGACCCACATACAAGTTCTGTTGTTTCGATGAGCTGACCTAGTTCCGCTGTTTACTCTGTCTGTTCATTTTGTCCACCTAACAAAGGTCATGTTCGTGCATATGCATTTGAGCTACGTAAAACATAAAACATAGCCTGTAATATGTTAGATACTTTGTCAAGTATAGTTCAAATAATAGCAAAAGCATATGTGGCATCCAATTAGAGCCAGACAGTGAAAACAAGAGAAAACATGGGGGGGGGAGAACAAGGTCTGTGTGGACCTTGTTAGCTCCAAACTTTGGCTGCCTGCTCCCCAGAGGAGTTGTGCTGTGTGATTGGGGCTAGTGGGCCCAATTCCGTCATAGCCATGCATTACTTTTAAAGATAACCTAATCACACAGCAAATACACTTTTAACAAATGATACAAATGTACCATCTATTAGCTCTGAGTCTCTCTCTGTCTCTCTCTCTGTGTGTGTCCGCACACACACACACACCAGCAGTGGGCAAACAGCTGATTTAAAAGTGTGTGAGATGTGACTCTGCTCTCATTAACATTTCATCCCAGCGTGCAGCCCCACGCTGCCCCCTACCGGTGCGCTGGGGGGGCAACACACAACCACCCACAAATACTGAAGTGACTGCAGAATAACCAGAATAGTGAAGCTATTAAAGTCTATTAATAGTGAATTAATAGGCTTTTTCTGAGTTGGTGCTGAGGTGCTGTTTTTTTTTGTCACCCACCCTCCTGACGCGTGTCGACCCCCCCCCCCCCTCCCTTTTTACGCACACGAGCCTCCCTCCATCATCCAACTCAGCGGGCAATTAACAGTTGGACACGCGTTTCTTCGCACCTCGCACCCAAATGGCAACAGACGAAAACGAAAGATAAGGCAAAGGTAAAAAGGTCGAAGACTTCAACAGGCTGAACCAGCAAGAGTTTTACAATAAAAAAAAAACTAAAAATAAAGAAGAAGTCCATTTGAAAACGATATGGAATCATGTTAATGGATAAAGTGATGCCTTTATGTGATGGGTCAAAGCCTTAACAAGAGTTATACACTGTGCCCCAAATACCAGCACATAATCACTAATATTTTATTTGAAAAATGTTTCTACATACTCCAGTGCCAGAGAAGAAATGGATTATATACATTCAAAGTTAAGATGTGAAAAAAGTGACCATATGGTCTGAGTTTGCCGAAGTGTGACTTCTCACCTCAACACCGCGGCGCATGGAAACACTTGGGGATGCGTCAAAGCGCAATTTGGCACCAGATGCCTGGACCCACATAAATGGGATGTCCCTGCTTCCACAGCAGCACACACTCAGAGGACTTCACACAGCACTGACCGCCGCAAGCAACCATGGAGACCAGTGGATTAACTTGTACTGGAACTAATGGAACCCAGCAGTCCAGTCTGTGGAGACCCTGGACCGGGAGCGAGAAGAAAACCGGCGCACAGAGTGTGAGTTTGGTCGACTTGATGATGGCAAATTTTACATGATGGTGGATTTTACATGATGGTGAATTTGACATGATGGAGAATTTGACATGATGGTGAATTTTACATGATGGTGAATTTGACATGATGGTGAATTGTTGAATGGACCAAACGTCTAACGGACCCTTTCAAATTCCAGGCTCAGTCTGCGCACGGAGAACATTCTGACCCAAAGCACCTCAAGACTCCTCAGTTCGTTCACCCGGTGAAGTGAGTAGAGATTTATCACACTTTATCACACACTTATAATGCCCGCTCCTTTATCATATCTCATTCATGTGTTTTCTTTCTTTCTTTTTTTTTTTTTTTTTAAAGGCTGTTTTGGCCCAAGTCGAGATGTTTCGATTATCTGTTCCGGGAGGCAGAAATGCTGCTGCGCAACTATCCGGTGCAAGCGACCATCTGCCCTTACACCGACTCCAGCAGCGATGAAGACAGCGAGGATGAGGAGGAGCAGGTCGACAAGGAGCTCAACTAAAAGTCATCTTTTAGAAACCTTACGACCAACTGTTTCACAATGTGATAATATATATATATATTTATATATACACATTATATATTTTAATTTATTCTTGTAAATACATGTAAATAGAGCCTTTTCATATACCAAACCAGAATGTATGCTTAACTTATTCCTATAACATGTCTACCTCTTTTGTATTTGATCAAAAAGTTGCAATAAAATGCATCAAATGAACGCGGATGTCAGGGGCTTATTTCTGTATTTACATGAAACTTTCCATGAAACTTGTGTTGTCGTAAATAAACAGTGAATGCAAACTGCTGCCAGTGTTCACTAATCCCCCGGAAGTGAAGCTTTTTAATAGGGAGAGAAACTCTTCTCTTCCAGGAGCTACTACAGTTATGAGAAAGCTCCATGAAGTTTGTGCATGGACAGATTTTTTCCTCCCATGGATAAGTGCGAGGTTGTAAATACTGCATTTCCTGTCCGGGGTGAGAGGAAGGTGTCAAACCAATGAAGCAGTCAGCTGAAACTAGTAAACACAGACACACCAAGTCATTGAACATCATTTACTGATTCGGCTTAAACTTGGAAAATCTCTACAGCAGATGATTTGACATGTGGAGTTCCCACCACTCAGCGAGAGGGGAGGAACAAAATTGTTCCATAACATAACTGTTTGGAACTAACTTTCATAAATCTCACTGTCTACAACCAGACAATAAGTTCAACCTGAACCAAAATGGGATTAACTTATCACTGAGCCCTTTGTTGCCCCCTGCAAACTGTGCACAGTTTAGATTTGCACAAACATGCCAACAGTTGGATTTTTGTTGATTTGAATAATACTTTATAGTACAATGCTGCAGTATGGATATAGTTTGTAAAGTAAATATAAAGTTATTAAATCATAGGTGAAGTAGTTTTACCAAGTTATAGTGATTTTGTATTTAGTAAATCTACAGACTGGATAATAAAGCACGAGCACTACAGCTGCTCTGCTTTAAATACAGCACGTGTCTTTGCAGATTAACACTTCACATGTAATAATATATTCATATTTACTAACTAAATAACATGTTGTTGTGGGTTAGAGGACACTTGCTAAGACATTTACAATAATACAATAACTCTAATATTCCATCTGTCATGAAATGAAACAATGACCTAATTACTCAAACTGTGGATGGAATAGTAAACAAGTCTAATGAATGAAAAACTAAACTAAAAGACGACAGAAAGATGCACAACAAACGTAAAAACTACAAAATGTCCTAAAAATGACAAACGAGCCACAACGTCACCAAAACAGAACCAAACGTCTAAAAACAAATATGAAACGATCACAAGCAGACTGGATGTGACCAAAAATGACTTGGCCTCTTCTGAGGCCTTGTGCGGGAACCTTCGGACTCATGTTTAGGTGTTTTTCCGGGTGCAAGGTTTCCGCACCTTCTTGACGAGAGACTTGGTGGGTTGACACCAGACTTAGCGCACTGTCTGCCACTGAACTAGTGACCTCAAATGGACGACTAGTTAATGAAGGAGATTTTAATTTAAAGTTTGAATAAACTGACAAACTGATTTTGTGTATAGCACTCATTAACCCCAGTGCCTCCCAGAAACAAGGTGAACACTTTCAAGCCAACGTCAGACCTGCAGACGCACTGTGACAGAGATTAGAAGGTTTCACGGAGTGATTGTCAGAGGGGCTTCAGAGCATCAAATTAAAGTTTCATGTCCAGTCGCAGGCTTGATATTCGGAGCTGAAGCCATGAGGCCCTGATAACCTCTTCACCCCTGCCTGGACTTTCCCAGGGTTGGGTGTCAGAGCTGCAGGAGTGTCACTTACTTGGGTGTGAAATTTGCTCACGTCCAGCGTTAAATATGAAACCTGGGACTGATGCCCAGTCTGATGAACCTTCAACCTCTGGTGCACCGCAAGTTTACGACGATTTGTTGTTAGATTATTTTTTAAGATCAGAGTAAAGTCATTGTGTCCCGTATGATTGTGCTGCAACTTATACACGCAGATTATTGGTGAACACTAGACAAAGGGAATATGGTTAGAGAAATTATCAGGACTGTCTGCACAGACTGCAAGTTTCCATTTGTAAATGTTTGTTTGAATTTGCAGGGAGAAAAGTGAATAATTATGCTGAATTAAAATTTAAGATAAAGTATTTATCAAAAGTTTTTGCTCATTACCTACATGGTGTTGTGAACTTTGGTGAACTTAACTTTTCAGACACATGCTGCTTTTTCCCAGGAGCTGGTGTGACGTTTGGTGTTGGCAACACACACCTAAGCCGGACAGTGTTCAGACGACGTCTGGACGCACAAATGCCTCCTTCCCCTGACCTCAGAACAGCCTTATACCGGCCTCGACGTTGTTCCGATATACACATAATGAATAAATAGTCTCACACTTCTTCTTTGTTTCTTTCTTTACATCCTGTACAAGTCCAGAACTTTGCAAGCCGCCGTCGTAAATGAAGTGCGACTGCTGCTGTAATGGCCCTGTGAACTGTGTCCGAGCCTGTGGTGTGATCACAGACACCCAAAGAGGTGAGGAAGTGTGACTCAGGGGACCAGAGCCTGAACCTTCCTGACCTGCTTCTCACAGTCACACCTCTGCTTGTCTCTGGCAGCAGAGCGGCTGTTTTCAGAGATCCACTGATCCACAATAATATGACAGTGGCCAGTTTATTCATGGCTGCCAACAGATTGGACTTTACAGGTAGTTCAGGTCTAGGTCCAAAGGGGGGCACTGTGCTCCTGCCAATGCACAGATTCGGGTTCCATAAAGGAAGTGGAGTCTCAGTGTGGGTGGGTGATATGTTGCTGCTGTCAACAGTGTGAAAATGTGAATTTAAAAGTGGATTTCCACACACTGTCGGACAATGATGAAACAGTGAGTATGATTTTCTTCATATTTATGTTTAGTTTATGAGTTGTGGAGGTTTTTGTTGTTGAGTTTCAACATATTGATGCATCAGGGCCTTTCTACATGTACATGTGGTGTTAATGTGCCTGAGATGATGAAACTTACAGTGTGTGAGTGACAGCTGATGCTTGCTCATAACTTTTTTTTTTCACATTGAGAAAGTGGAGAATGTGTCGAGGCTCATACAATAATAAAACCCTGGGAGGTTTCCTTTGAATTTGTACCGGACAGTGAGTGAGTTTGACCAACAGATGGGGCGAGATAGTCAGAAGTGGATGTTTTTCCGGCTTCAGAGCCTGGAGTGCAATGCTGCAAAACGTCCACCTGGGGGCTGTGCCTCATTTATGCACAAGTTAGTGATTGAAAAAAGCAAAAATAAATAAATAAATAGAAACTCTGACTCATATACATAAAATGTTATTATTCTGTGTTACAAAATGCATAATCAAAGACGTTGAAACAAGCAGAATTTGGCAGATTTTAGCCTCAGAAAAAGGTTTTGACCTACAGTGTTCTCAGTCACTGAATGACAACGTATTTTATTATAAATTTCAATAACCTCAGGGTCTATACCAAGTCCAACAAAAGTTTAATAACATAATATAAATCGATTGTGGGTTATTTGTATTTTCTCTGTCAAAAAACTAAATTTAACTTTAAACCTTTATTTACTAACATGTACAACAGAAACATACATATTTGCTGCTTTTGTAATTCTGTATTAATATGTATAATTTTTCTATTAAATTGTATTGATACACATTATACAGGTGCTTTACATTTTGTGGAATTAGCTTATAATATTTCATTAACTTTACAACGTACATATGTAAATTTCCGTTTAAATTATTCGACCACTTTAGAATTTTTGAACAGAACAGCTGTAGTGCAGTGAACCTTTCTTTGTAGATTTAAGAAAACTGATGTTGGATGCTTGTTGGTCATCATTAATAAATCCAAAGATTAGCATCAGTTGTGTTTGCAGTGAAAGTGAAATAAAACTTTTATATTTACGTTGAAGCAGTCCATTTGAATCAATATTGAACTTTACATTTTTTTGTGTCAATAAATCATTTAGCACGTAGCTTGTGAACATACATTTCACCTCCGGATGCCATAAACAAACACCACACAGGTGTGACTAAGCAGCAGGCTTGTGGTAATGTGACAGCGGAATATAGAAGCAAAAATCTATCTCTTTCATATTTATTTCTTTGTCGAGCAAGATAAACCACAGTTGCTTTGGTTCCTTCGAGCGTATAAACAATCTGGCTCACGTCGCCATCGTAGAGATGTAGCTGTTGTGCTTTTCTACACCTTGTTATCTCACTCTCCACTTAAATAGTTAGTTTAGTTTCGTCTCTCCGAGGTGTGTGCAGTGGAGATAATTACAATTTCAGCAGCGTTTGCCAGGTGATTACCTCATAAGCCCCTATTTCATTTGATAAGTCACACACTGATTTAACTCAGAGTTGGACCTAATGGAGTATCTTTTCCACAGCCACAGTGATTTGTATGCTGGGGCGAAAGGACAACGCTGGATTGGAGGCAGAAAAACAGCCACTCGCCATTCGCGTTCGCTCAGCCGCTGGTGAAAGATGAGCAACGACGAGGCAGGTTTAATCACAGCAGCCCGAATGCAAACAGTAAATCACTGCAGGGGCTGATACAGTAATGTGCGGCGGTGGTGCCGGTGGTTAGAAGAGCCCCTCTCGCATAAAAAAAGCTCCCTGTTTCTTTTGTATATTCCCTCTTCATTCGGGCAGGGAGGGGGATGGAGCGATGATGAAAACACTGGATGAGAGATAAGACGAGTGAAGGGAATCGAGACCTGCTTGGTATTCACCTGTCTCTCCGGATCAATAAAGGTAATTTGGGCTGATTCCTCCCTGTAGGCCTCTTAGCAGACAGAAGGGGAGAGGGGTCAGCCACTGCTGAGCTGCAGGGAGCTGGAATAACTTAGAAACACACTCTGCAAATTACTGCCCCTGTTTGAGAATCTCTCATTCAGCTGTTCCTGTGCGTTGACGAGCGCTATAGTGTGAAACAGAGTCCTCGCATTAACACGAGCGGAGGTGGGAGAAGGTGCCGCGTAGTTTTTTGTGCATATTTTGATGTAAAATACATGTGCAAGGAAGAAATGACCGGCTGATGTTGTGGCTGCCATGTCATTTTGCGGACAAAATGAAAACTTTCACTGCCAAAGTTAAAAATTAACCTATTCTTTGTGCTTCCTTTATCTTAACCAAACCAGAAAACGTAGATGGGGACAGACAACATTTTTTTCATGGCTGCTGAATTCATGGTTCAGACTTTGGGAAAAATTTGTGATGACATCTGAACAGTTCAAATAGGGGTTACGATGCCCACGAAGAAGATAGTTTGGAAGGTGGGAGCTGGTTGCGCACATCCACAGGTCATGTCTCATAAGTTACCATGGAAACAGGGGTTTAAAGTTGAATGAGAAATCACGCCTGTAGTACGCACACACACACACAAAGCGAAAAACAGTGACGCAAGATCAAGACATAAACCGATGGGTGGGATTTTTTTAAATTTCATTAGCTGTAATCCAGTCTAAACTTTTTCAGTTCTTCTTAATAGAGTTTCAGCTTTCTGTTCCCATATCATCTTTTCTCGCATTCCTGATCACAACCTCTGCTTTCCAGTCTCTTGGGACTTGCAGCGGGTCTCCTCAGTTGGTTATAAGCATGGAGGATACCGTCCGTCATGCGGGGGTCAACAGTCTGGGAGGAATGCTCCATGTCAGGGGTGGACGGGTCGTCCCAAGGGACACAAACCCCCAAAAGGAGTGAACCTCACCTCTGTGCGATCACTATTGCACATCCAGCTTAAGTTGTAATTTTTTTTATCCCACAGGTGTGTGACGCACCTGCATTTACTCACACATGCCTGCTATTATTTTTCACCTTGCTCTGTACTGAAAGTTGTCACGACGCAGACAGTGTATAAAGGTTCATACAGTCGGTTGCTGCTTTCATAAGAGCGGAGGTGAAACTCTCAAATATTCTGCATGTCGAGGTACAGTTTCCATAATTTTATGTACCGTATTTTTCGGACCATAAGCCGCTACTTTTTTCCGACGTTTTGAACCATGCGGCTTTTACAGAGATGCGGCTTTTCTATGAATTTTTCTGCAGCCCTCAGATGGGCGCTGTAGATGGAAGTCAGTGCAAACAAAAAAGCGCCAGTTTTTATTCTTATGCAACCCAAGACGCACAACAGCAAACATCAGCACTTTTACTGCCGTGTTACAGGCACCATTCAGGTTCAGGTGTATGAATAAACACTTATGGTACAAAATCGTTTGTTGAGCGCAGCAACTCCTGCGTAATTCGTGAAGAATAAGAGACGTCTTCTCCTTTGGCTATGGAACAAGCCGTTTATTTATAACAAGGACGTTTTTGTCGGCTCTGTACATTCGACAAAACGCACTCTTTACCGTAATGCCGGTAAAACAGCGCACAGAACATCCTCATGCCTACTGTGAACAATGAGTAGGAGCGCATACAACAGATATTATTTCTCAGCCTGGATATTGGCGGCTTATAGTCCGATGCGGTTTATATGTTATATATTTCTTTTAAATTTTAGCAAATTTAGGTGCGCTCTATAGTCCAGAATTTACGGTATTCATTTATTTCCAAAAGAGCAAACAAATGTCGTCCTGCAGTCTGGAAATCTCTGTCCGCAGGGATGCAGTCTGGCACCAGGCACTACAGTGACAGGAAACAGTAAAGCTATTTACTCTGTTTACATATAGACATTCAATTACTTTTAGATTTTAAAAAATATTCATCAACTGGAAATTCTGGAAATTTGCATAAAACAACATTGACACTGGCTTTAATCTGAGAAACATGTTGAAAGATCTTCAGCATTACAAAGCTTGCAGCAGTGAGTGTGTGCAACTTTACTTCCTGTACTTATTATTGAATTGATTTATCGTGGATGACTAGCAACTTATTCAATTCATCAAACAATAAATTTTACGCAGTTATCTTGATTTAGACAAAAGCCATTTTTAATCTGCATAGGACAGATTGATATTGCACAGCCAAAGAAACAACAAGACGTATAAAAAGCAGATTACATGTAAAATGACACAGCTCATAACATATAATAGGATTTGAAAAATTGCTTTTATATGTCTTTGACTAAAGCATATCTGTGCAATAAAGAAAAAAGTGTCTTGGAGAAATTTGATTAATAATCTACCTTTTCTTTCCACGCCCTACTATTAAACTTCCATTATCTTGCCGCATCATTAATTGTTTCTTGAAGAAGCACATATTGATAGCTCAACATGTGCAGAACTGTTTGAGGCTGACTTAGCTGACAAGTCATTTCCATTCTAGTGCCCTGACCTAATCACCATATCTTATTATCATTCACATGAAAACACTAATTACAAAGGCAGGGTGAACCTGATTTATGCTAATGGAAACGTGAATATGCGACGGATGCATTAATCTAGAGTATAGGACCCTGGCTGGTGTTAACTGTGATTAGCATGTGATTACCATAGCATGGGTTATATCTACTGGAAGCCCTGCTTCTGTCGGACTCGTGAAAATCTCTGCTCACTGCCAGGGAATGAGACTGTGACTCTTCATGGCAGGAGGAAATAATGTTGATAATGCGAAATGAACAATTTTGATTGTTTTCCTCTAAACAAAAATATCTAATTAGCAGCGATTGTGTCTACCTAGATGATTTGAACACTTTCGGTTTTAGAATGAGCGCCGTGGTTAAGACGGGGCGGATTAGAGCTTTTTGTCGTAGGTAGTTTGTGGGATTAGGACAGGAAAAAAAAAAAACAACAGTTAGAGCATCAAAGAAATATGTTAGTGGGTCGGTTCACTCAGATCTCAGGATATAAAAAAAAAAAGGTGAAGGGAATCTTTTTAGCAATACTCCTTTAATAAACAGTGTCCATAAAACTCTTAATATTTAGCTGAGGATTTTTCAGCACGTGTAGTGACAATTTCTTTGTTCAAAAAGACAAAAAAACATCACATGAAACTATTTTTACAGGAAGACGACATGTGTTTTTCAGGCCTTTTTAAAACCTGAAGCTGACAGTATGTTCATAATTTTGTGGCGTGTTTGTCAGGCTCTCGATGTTTTTTTTCCGGCTTCCCCAGCTTGTCTGTGGCTGCAGCCCAGGAGCCAATTTCTTTCTACTGAAGACATAAATCTTTAGAAAGGAAGCAACAAAAACATCATTCCATTAGCAAACTGAAGCAATATACAAAATTGGCTGGACACTTGTGGGTTTTAGTGCTTTAGGCTCAAACAAGACTATATGGTGCATTTGTTGGAGACAGTTTTACATTTTAAGCAGCAGATTAACACACATTTGGTGCTTTATAATAAGTACTTATGGGAATAGTAGGTTGGTGTAGATGGGACTAAGAACCAGATGTATATTTTTAATAAATTCTGCTCCATGAGACTCTTTCTATTGGGCCTATAGTTGCATATTAGTGATCTGCTGAGAATTTATGACGAATAAAATATCCAATAAAGAACAAAATAAATACATTTATCCCTTCTGTTGACATTAGCTGACAATAAGAAAATTCAGGACGTGCTTAGACTCTTAACTGCACTTTTATAATATAATACGTTATAATACGTTAATAATGTTTATCATTTGTATAGTTTCTAAATTGTATAAAAATGAGTTGAAATGCGTTTCTTCCAAAAGGCACATATGCAGATGTGTTGGAAACAGCTCTGCCTCTCGCACGTCGCCGTGACAGTCCTCTGCGCCATCTGTTACTGTGTCCGAGCCTCCTCCGTGCGGCTTCCAGCGGACAGGAGGATGCGTTTGTTTTGGAAGACACGAGAGCACAAAGAGAGGGGGCCCGTCCTTGTATCCCTGCTTTGATCCCACTATTGAGCAGACACAGGCGTGTCCCTCTCTCTCTCTCTCTCTCTCTCTCTGTGCACGTCCCCCCGGCTTGTGCCTGCCTGGATTGTGCTGGGCTGACGGCTAACAGAGCCCGGGCGCCCTGCACACAACACTCCAGCAGAATGAGCCTATTGACGAGGCGACAGATTGGCTTTGAGTGTACCTGATGCTTGGCTGCCACTTCTTCCTGCTGGTCCCCCCCTTCTCTCTCTCTCTCTCTCTCTCTCTCTCGACCAACCAAAGACAATCCCAGCGTCTCCATCTTTCTAATACAAATTGCCAGTGTGTAGTGGATTTAGGAGAGTGGCAGAAGCCATTGTTGGGTAATCTGTATCAAAAAGGAGAGGTGATGTTGAGTGTGGTCCTTTCTTAATCGGGATTAGTGGCTTGGTGTTTCTCTGCGAGCTCTCTCTGGATGATGCGTTTGGCTCGAGCGGCAGCTTGGCAGAGACAGAACAACTCTGTGGCGGCTACAAAACCAGCCAGAAGGTTGAGTAAAAAATGTGTGGGCGTGTGCACGTGCGTGTGTGTGCGTGTGTGTGAGGGTGGATTTGCCGTTACACAAGCAGAGGGTAATCTGGCTTTAATAGGAGTTCTCAGGTGTTGGTTCTGATGTCTGCAGCAATGGTGTTGTTTGCTGTTGGGAATCAGATCCTGAGCCTCCCCTTCCCCCTTCGCCCTCCCTCTGCCCTGCTCCAGTCCCTCTGCACCCCAGCTAATACCAGGCTCATTACACCGCTATCGATCGGCCCTCGCCTCACACTAAAGGGCAACGAAGTCCTCTCCTCCCTTTCTCTCTTTTGTCATCCTTTTCCCCTTTTATACCCTTTTATAATCTGCGCTCTTTCCTCCGTGCCCTTTCTCTTCCAGCGATATCCTACATACAGCTACTTCCTTTCTGGCAATTATGTTTCAGTCCAGACAGATGAATTTCAAGGAAGTAAGAGTGCACGGGTGAGAGCCACAACACAGTCAGCACAAACTTACTGTTTGGCAAAGTCTGCATTGGAAAAAAAAAACCTGCAAACTGAGATTTTTTGCCTCGTCAGTGTTGTTTACGATTCTCCCATATTTTCTTGATATGTGCTAATCTACAAATTCTACTCTATAACCCCGATCTTTCACTCCCCTCCTTCCATTGCTGTCCAGCCCCTTCTGTACTTTTTTTTTTCATTTCCTCACAACAGATTTAGTGTCTTGTAAAATAACACCCAATTTATTATCCAAATCTCTGTAAAAGTATGCAGCCAAAGTGCAGCCACTGCGAGGTGGCTTTAAAGGAGTGGAAGGAACGTCTTGAATTGCAGCACCGGCTGTGTGTAGTGTGCAGGGATCTCGTCAGACAACAGGTTTGTTCGCATGTAAAGAGATGTCCACGCGTGCATGTGCACACATGCTGCAATACCAGAAGGAATAAAGGGAAATCGAGTTTCGCAGAGCAGGAACTAATCGAGTGTATTTTGAAACTTTGTTGGTAAGATGAGATGCCTTCGAAGTAAAAGAACATAATTTTACAGAATATATAAATTCTGTTTAAATTCAATTCATTTGGGAAGGATTAACAAAATAAGAATACATTTTCCTAATTTTGACTGATCATCCTGATATTAATAATGTTAGAAGGTCTGGCCTATGACCTGGGATCATTTAATGAACTTTATAACGTGACAGTATCTTAAGAAATCGTCCACTTACAGTTACATTGGTTTCACAAATAGATTTAGAAATCTCTTAAAATGAATCATGCATTGAAATTAAAAAACTCAAAGCATAAATTATATGGAAATTACATATAATGTAATTTAGCCTAGAACCAGGAAAAAAAGTTGGTTTTTTTTTTTTTTCCAATTTAATTTAAGAAAAAGTGCATTTCTGGTCTAAATGTGTATAGCAAAACTTAAAGGTGTCTTGTGGACTTACTTTTTACCGTCTCCTTTATTTGGAGTAAAAGTGCTAATTTTAGGTTTTTCCTACATACCAAAGCATTTCTACAAGACACATCTTGCAACAAGACCTTCTCTTTCTGTTGACAGAATTTATTTGCATTTCTGCCTCTACAGTAACTCAGCAAGGGGTTGTCTGTCCTCTGACCTCACGGCTCACATGCTGCATCGCCTGTTTAACCATAATTGCTTGCATACCATATTACAGCATACGTCTTGACTTTGCATTTTCATCCTCTGGCACCCCGGCTGCAAGGATCACTCGGTGAGTGATTTCACTCCGTCTTACAGTACAGTTTTCTAATGGAGGAGTGTTCAGCGCAGCGTTACAGAGGTGCTGCTGGGTCTCCTGTTGTTACCCAGGTTGACTACCTCTGACCCCCCGCTACCTCTACATCTTTGTTTCACGGCTGACAGAAGGAGTGCCAGGGCTCCTCCAGCTCGGGTGATTTATGACCAGCAGCTGCTCTTTCAGCCCAAGACCCACACAGCTGGGTGTCAGATGTGGTCTCCCTGTAAGTAGAAACTTATCTGGCAACCCAAAATCAGTCAAGGGCCGGACAAAGAGTGAGTAGGGGTAAAGACGAGAGAAGACCAAGTGGAAGAAAGATGGAGTGGCAAGACGGATCTTAGAAAAAAAAAAAAAAAAAAAAAAAGGGAGAGAAGGAATGAGAGGAAACAGATGAGTGCACGAGTTAGCGAGTCGGAGCAATCGAGCTAAGGAAAAAAAGATTTAACTACAGCGAATTGAGTAAAAGCTGGAAACACATGAAGGAGGTGTCAAGTCTTGACACAATAAGAGTGGGAAATGTGGCTGAAGACGATTGATTTGAATTCACCAGCTTAGCTCCGCATTGATTTCTGCGGGTGTAGAGAAAGCAAAATGTTTGTATTATTTCATAAGCCAATTAGCTGCAAGGAGACTCCTCTCCCAGTGCGCCTATTGACCCACAGTCTGTGGCTGCAGCTTTATTGTCTTGGGGGCGCTCTATAAAAGATCAATAACGGGCGCCTGATTGGATTATGGGGTGATCAATGCATTGTACTAATATATCAGCAGAGTGATTACAGGGTACTGGCTAATAGGAGGCCTTAGAGAGCGGTAATGACATCACACTCTTACCGGCCAGCCCAAGAAAAGCGTGTGGACGAAGTGGGATGTGTGTGTGTGTGTGTGTGTGGATGAAATTATGCACATGTATGTTGGTACATGTGCAGGTGCATGTCACATGTGTACGTGTGTTTGTGTGCTTGCGTGCAGGGGGCAGCGTGGGGGAAGATGATGGGTTGATTTTCTCGCTAATCAAACAGCTGAAGAATAGTGCTACCAGATGGTGCACGATAGCTCGCTTCGAAGGGGCCATCATCGGACCCTCGCTGCAACGCAGCGACAGGACTGGTGCTGGGTGCAGCAGCATATGTGGAAACCGTGAGAACAACGATGGCTGTGGAGAACATCGTCTTGTTTTTTGTCATATTTGTGAAATCTATTAAATTAGGGCTTAGATAAACAGTGATGGTGTCGCATAAAGGTTTGTTTGTGAAGCCAGTTCTCCTCAGTATTTGGGCAGAAAAATCATCAGCAGATGTTTCGCCACAACAGCTAAGATGATGGTGCTAATGAAAGTGTTCTCAAAGTGAACATGTAGTTGTTGCTTTCAATTAAATATCACAAATTAGTTTCATAAATGTATTTATTATTGAGGCAATTTCATTTGGAAATATTTAACTGAACCGTGTTGCTGTGCTGTGAAAGTCCTGTGTCTCCAAAAACAAGCTAAGAAAAATGGAATGTTCCCAGATTTATTGCATATGCATGTTTATGTCAAACCAACTGACATTTAAATTGTTTATTTAGATTAAGATATAATCTGCTGCCAGTTTATTATCTACTCCGTAGAACTAAAACTATCACCATTTGTTATAGGCCTGTAATAAATCATTCCCTTCACGGACACAATGTTTAGTTTTTGTTGAATCTGTGGGGAAAAATTGTGCTGCTGTCACAGAGATATAAACGTGTTTGACAAAATAATAGAAACATCAGTCAGTTAACGGACCGCCTTACATGAGGGTGGATTTAAATTAGTTGACACCTGAAGTGCGGGACAGCGACATTAGTTACAAAAGTACCTGGTAATCCCTCAGTTCTTCTTAGTAATTTGATTTTGAGGAGAATTTGTTTTCACTGCGTTGTTTGTTTTTCCATCTCGAAATATCCCCCAAAATTCGAAAGTTTATAAAGGACTGACAGCAAAGAGCAGCCAGCTGGTAAAGTTGTCCATTGTCTGCTTGACTGAGAGGAGAAACGTGACTGGGAGACTAATCTTGTTAGACACTTAGCACCAGAATGCCAAAAAGTAATGATGTAATGATAATGATGAACCTTTTCACAAGTAATTATCTGTGTTTATCAACACGTGTCAGGCCATTTACTATAATTGAGTGAGTGATAGCCACCAGTCTCTTCACTGCCATTCATAATTTCTTTGATTTGCCATGTGTTTCAAAGCTCAAGCCGCAAAGATATCAATAGTGTGATACACACGAAAATCAGCTGCCACACACTGATGGCCGGTAAGGAGCCCTGCTTTCGCCCCAGGTCTTTATTTGGCATTTCTTTCCTGAAGACACATGAGAAAGTGTAAGAAGGAATAAGTTGCGGTTAAACACCTTAAATCCCCTTTAAGGTTTCTTTGTTTGGCTTCTTCTTAGCTGCTTTGTCCCGTGTCTCCTGCTCAAACACAAGGGAGGGAAATCATCTGGTCCCGCAGACTTTGGAAAGTTCCTGTTTGCTCAAGAGTTTAGGTGGCTTCTATGTGACAAAATGTAAAAGAGCTTTTTGGACGACATAATGCGAGGGAAAATTAGAGGATGTCGGCTGTAAATGGGGTCTTCAGACTGTAAAAGTAAAGTGTGAAGTAAAGCCCAGCAGATGTTTATTCAATTATTACACTTTTTACCCGTAATAATTTGTGCTCTTTTAAGTTTATTTAGATTGGTGTTTAGGAAATTAAAGTTGGAACAAATATCATGATATTATTTCCAATTTTATATAAGCCAGTTTTTTAAAGTTTGCCGTTAGAAATGACACACTCTTTGTGTCACCAGGCTTGTGGAAGTTATCTGTGTCTATAAACCCTTGTCTTTTTCATATGACATGCACACCAGGTGTGTGTGTGTGTGTGTGTGTGTGTGTGCACGCTGGCTTTCCTATCTGCCAGCAGCTTTGATGCCTGTTTCTCCGTCCTGGCTGTTTAAGTGTTCGTTTAAAAGCTGCTCTCTCCCAGAGGGCTTGTCTTTTACCCGTCAGCCCTGTCGAAAGCACTAATCACCGCACAAAGCTGAGCGAGCGCACCATGCGCTTGTTAGCCCTCTTCCCAATCTTCTGCCACGTCCCCCTTTGACATCCACACGGGCACTTAATTCCTCCCTATTATGTTCTTATGTTTCTATAGCCTCCTAATGAGACAAGAAAGGGGAGTATCAGGTTGTGTCCATTGATGCGACTGGCCCGGCGTGTGTTGAATGCGTGTGAATGCATGTGCCGGTGCTCTGAGCCATCTGCCCATCACGGGAACATGGCGTGTAATAACAGAATCATGACCGTGGAGATCAGGGCCCAGGCGGGGAGTCTTGTATTCATGGCGCTTTAAAGGCAGCCATCCAATACTGATCAGACACGCCCAACTCGTCCTCCCCTCCACGCTTCTTTATGTGCACCCCAAACGCACCCGTAGCCCCCCGATTCTATCCTCCCAGCAGCTTGGGGCTCAGACTCCATGTTGCCAGGGGTGATGTGGCCGTCGGGGTCAGAGGTGCTTGTCGGAGGTGAGGTTCAGACAGTGGGCCCATCTGATAGGACCATCTGGACGAGTGCCCTGACATAATTAGTTATTAATTCTTCTCGAGGGGGAAAGAGAGGTGGTGCTTACACACAGCTAACTCACACTTGCTGCTGTTAGCAGGATTACATCTGTACAAATAACACATGAAAAACAAATAAAAGCCAATTCTCTTCAATTAAAACGTGCGATGTGATTCCAGTAGGTGGTGTGGAGCTCAGTGTTAAAAGGTTTTCGATGGCTCAAAAACATTGACACTGTGAGATATTCTCCTTCATCCTCCCAGTCGCCAGTCAATGGCAAACTTTGGTTTGCAAAAGAGTCACGGTGATAAAACCATCCAAGAGGAGGCAGGGAAATCCGATTTCTTCACCAACAGAATCTGATAAAGCGCAACATATTGCAGGGAAACCATAAAGTTTGCTGCATTTTGACGAATGGCCGCTCACTGCTCGCGGCTTCTTTACAAACATGGCTGTTTTTAAAGTCTTTTTGCGCTTCCTGTCTCCTTCTCCCTACATGCTAAAACAGGATCTTTGTCTAGAAGCATCTTGGAAAATTAGAAAACGACTAAGTGAAGCAGAAACAGATGACAGTGGTTAGGAGGAAAAAAAAATCATAAAACACACACAACGCAAACTGTTTGATGACATGCAATAGCAAAAGACTAGATTTGCTGCTCGACGCTAAAGAGCAAATCGTAATCGAATTATTTGGATTATTGTTGTTACACTGAGGTAATTGCCACCAGTAACTTGGATTTGGTATTTGACCATTTTTCGGCGTCTTGTTTCAGAAATCCATCTGGTGTTCAGCTCTTTTGTGAGGAGTGTGTAATGTGACTATCAAGGACTATAGTGGTACAGTGTCGGCCCCGGCCCCTCCCGCTGCTCTGCTACACCACTGCTTCTGCTTCTGCTTCTGCTTCTGCTTCTGCCGCCGCCGCTGCTGCTGCAGGGGAATCTCCTCATTGGCATGCAGGCAGTGACTTGGAGCTGTGGAGCACCGGCACCCTCTCTCTGGGGACTCTCTCCTCGCTTTCGCCTCTCTCCTCCTTTTTCTCCTTGTCTTCTGCGCTCTCTGCCTCTTGCCACCCTCGTGCAGCTGTCACAATGTCTCCTCGGTGCGAGTGCTAGAGGGGATCGCAGGGGCAGAAGAGCCCGGCCGACGCGCTGCCTTTCCAAACGGAAGATTTCAAAACACGCTTCTCGTGAGAGGCGTCGAATCAATCTTAAGATTTGTACCGTGCATATAGTTTGCTTGTCACAGCACCAGGGGATCATTCTTCTAAGTCTACAGCAAATCATTTAATAAACACGTATCTCAGTGGCCTTATTGTGAGTAAATATGATTTCTAACCAACAGAATATATCGCGTGAAATGAAAAACGAGTGTGTCAGAATTCCCTCCAATCTGGTCTTGGCAGATTAATGAGCTGTTTACAATAAGATGGACTGAGATGCAAACAAACAAACACAACTCCTTGGCATGTGTTTGAGAGTATTTCGCAGAGATCTTGGAATGGACAATGGCAGATGAGAGCAGAGGGAGAGAGCCGGCACGGATCCTGTGCGGCTCGGCGGATTTGGCAGCAGTGAAAGCAGTGAGGAGCGAGCCGATGCCAGGCAGATTCAAGCTGTGGGCAAATCAAGCGTGAAATCAGGAACAAAGGGATTCACAGGATTGGAGGGCATTAGATTCACACTGTCTGAGCCTCAGTTGTGTGTGTGTGTGTGTGTGTGTGTGAGTGACAGGGGCTCGTAGTCTTCTTTAATAGCCTTATTACTGAAAGATTAGAGAGTTTTAAATTAAGGAGGTTTTGTTATGGTTTTATGAAATTGATAATGCGTCTGGTATAATATCTAAAGCAGAGTTGAAAAAAATGTGCCAAACTTTATTTGTTAATTTGTGACATTTACTCTATGCATGTGGCATTTGTGTTTACACATTTTACACCAACTAACAAACTATAAACTGCAACTTCAGTTACTCCAACTCTTTCCCAGAATTTGAAAACATTTGTTGTCAATCCTCATATTTGAAAAAAAGCCCATTTACTGTTTGTTGTATAGATTTGATAAATTCATCAGTTGTTGGCTGTTTTGGGGGAATGGACAATTTACGTTAAATGACAGCAGCATAATCGGTTTATTAAATCTGGCAAATGTTGTGAATGTTCCATGCCTATACATTAGTTATTATACATGATTATTTAAATAGATTTTAATTAAGAAAAAAACATTTGTAATTCTATTTAGTTTGTGTGCGTTGTCATATTCTTCAGTGTTGTTGTATTCAATAAATCCCACTTACTGGCCAAGGACATGCACTAACAGGCATAAGGGAAGTAAAAAGAAAAAAATGACATTGCCTTATTAAGTTACTTCAAATGTGTAAAACTTTTTTTAATTCTGCGGTTCATTCTACACTCAATAAAACACAATTTCAAAGTATTTCTAAGTTTTTTTTTATTCAAGTAGGACTAAAGTTTGTAACCAAATTCAGAATTCAGTCGCTCTTGGGTCTGTCCAACGCCCGACCTTATCCCATTCTTCCTCTCAAGCTCCATCACCTTTGATGGGATGTGCCTGTGAAGTGCCATCTCAAGGTCTCTCCGTAAATGCTCTGTTGGGTTTAAGTTTTGGCTTTGTTTATGCCAGACAGTCAGGAATATGACCAGACAGTCCCTGTATTCTCCGAGTTATTTAAATCTTTGGGAAACGGCAGGCGGCCTGCCATAAAGCAGCTTCTGACTGAAAGGACTGATTGATAGAGTGCTGCTTTGTGGCAGGTTCTTCCGTTTTGGCGCAGGACTTCTGAAGCTCTTTCAGACTGGCTGTTGGCTCCTGGTTTCCCTTTTTTGACCAGTTACTCCGTTTGGCTGGTGGCTGTAAACTTCGCGCTGTTACTGAGGCCACAATTAATTGAATGAGACTGAACACTTTTATAAATGCACATCTTTCTGAATAGGCCTGTGCTTTAATTAGAATTCAAATTGATGAAATTAAACGAGAAAGTCATCACATGCCGTGACTAATAAAATTGCACTTTAGAGTTTAATGGTGCATTAATGATTTCACACTGCCTGTAATTAACCAAACTTTCCAAAGCAGGATTCTCACTCATCTACTGTGACACAAAGAAAAACCTTATTTCCTGCCCGCTTTGTAAAAATGACCCAAGTCGACAAGCTCAGATCAACCAGATGACCTCAATATCCTGATCCACCCAATCAGAACATCTAAATGCGTTCTGGCGCAGTGAGGTCGGCTGTGGAGGTGTCATCTAGTGTCTTGGTTGAACGATTTTTCCCAGGTCTTGAGTTATTTTGCCCCTAGAAGACTCACAACCACAGCGAGTCCGCAGCTTTAGCAAAATATTTGAAGGCACCATAACTCGTTTAAATATTTGAGCAGAATTAAACAATTATAAGATGTCGATTCCCACTCAGAGGTCGTAAAGTGCACACGGACAGAAAACATGCTGAAGCATTTTCCTCTGCGGTGGTCTGAAGCTCTTTTCATACGGAGGACTCGTCACCAAAGGCCAGCTTGAATTATGGAGCCACCATTGGAGAAACACTTTAATAGATGTATGAATATGCAATTGTGCCACAATCCTGGGCCTGAAATCAATCACGTAGACATCCAGGGGCTATTCTGAGCCTCACCACCTGCACCCTTGCATTCTGTGGTCATTTGTGAGGTTAGGATCCATTTCTCCCTCACTGCAGTAGTAAAACCCTGTGATCTCGCCCCCGTGGTTCCTAGGTTTACCTCCACATCGAGTCAACAGTATGACACAGGCAGCATCTGTATGTCCTCTAACTGCTGATGCCTCGTGGTGTAAACAAAGCTCCCTTATGCTTTTTATTTGCAGTAGCATAGTAGTTAAATTGACTGCAAATGATTTCATTTTTTTCAGCCCTGTTGTTCATTATGAGGCTTCCTTAGAGTAAAGAAATGATTACCATAACACATCTGTTCGTGCAATGACATCACGCCACTCTTTGTTGTATAGCCGATTAATTTCATTTTCTTCCCGATATCTGCGGCCCTCCAGAAACTAATTTATACTTCTACTCCACCGCATTTGAGCGAGTAATATTTTACCATCCATTCCACTTTGCAATTACTTTGCAAATTTAGATTTTCAAGACACAGTTCATAAAGCCTATTTCACAACCTGGCAGCCAAATGTTCAGCTCTATGAGTTATGACTGATCTTTAAAACATGAGTAATTTATTACATATTAATAGAACCACAGGTTAGCAAACCTTTACAAATAGTGCCTCAATAGAATAGTAAGTGGTGCTAATTCGGCATTATGGTTTATGACAAAACGCAGCTAGTATAAAACAGGTGATTTGGTACAAACAGCCCAACAGCTACAGCATAAAATGATTCATACACATAATTTCTTTAGTAATAATAAAATAATAACATACCTTTCTGACATTAGACTTTCTTTTAAAGTCCCTCTTTTATCACTGTTCCTGTATTTGGTGAGTGTGCTAGCTGTTTTCTCTGGATGTCTGTGAGAAACACATACAGGCTATTCTCACTCTGAGGTTCCATAATAGCCTGTTTCTTTCTATAGGGCTGAGGTGGGGCAGAGAGGATTTTGGATGAAGAAGGACCGAGTAGGGTGAGTTAGGCGGGGAGGTGCATGCAAAGTTTGCAAAGTCCGGGCAAAGGGCCCAGAGTTGGCTGCACTTATAGCCGAGTCTACATGTGAAAGCCTTCAGGGCACATCAGGCGAAAGCCCTAGTGTTTAGAAGAAAAAAACCAGGCCTATTATTATTGGAGTGTCTCAGCAGTAAACACACACTCAGCCACACTCCTCCTCGCACTCACACACACACACACACACACACACGCTCACACGCTCACTCATCCTTCCAAAAAACCTTTGTGATGTCAACGGCAGAGCGGCGTAACAGTTCTACCTCCTGGAATGACGGCAGCAGGAATATCTGGCAGACTATCAGATGATCATGTCAGCGGCGGCTGGTGGGAGCTCCGGGTCCGGGCTCAGCCCCGCGTCCAGGTCCCGCTTAGCTCAGGCAGGCCGGCCAGTTTTCCAGCTACACGAGCATAACTTACATGCATTAAAATACATGGCAGAGAAATTGCAGCTGAGCAGAGGTCAGAGTGGCTAAATGTGCAGGTTCAACTGCTCTACACAGCAGGAACGTGCTTCCGCAAGCGCATTAAAAATGCGACAGCTCGGGAGTCACACCAGTTTGCTGTTGTTAGAATTTCTCCTATAATTTAGAGTTTATTATTTGTGCTGTTTTAATTCTCAAAATGAGTAATTTTATGATTATATTGTGTATGTGTGCCCCACGATGGACCATGTGGGATGTGTATTATTTGTGTTTTTGTGTACGTGCACTTCATATTTCGATATTTGTGTGTAAAACGGTTATGGCAGCAGCATACAAACATACATACGTGTGTGTGTGTGTTCATTCAAAGCAGTTCAACACCAAAAATAGACACAAACAAATCTTATTTGTTTACAACTGTATTCAGATTCAAGAGACTTTTTAACCAATTAATAAATAATCTTGTCACTTCTTGTCCAAAAGTTCATTGTATAATGATATTTACATTATAAATTAAATAAGATACTAAAGACATTCAACACATTGTGATGCGTTTTTGATCAATCATTTTAACCCTTTTAGGCTGTGATGACAAAACAAAAACAAAATGGTTGCCTTTGAGAACAGTTTCATATAGGTTCTACATATGCCAATAAGTTGGGAAAAGGTTAATTGAGGTAAAAACAGGAAAAATTAGACTCTGATATGTAAACAATATTGTTTTAGCAACAACCTTTTGTTGATACATACAATTTCTATACTTAGAAGGCTTAGTAAGACTAAAAATGAGTCTGTTCTCTAAGTGAGGACATTTCTCATATTTTACACTTTTACATATCAGAGACATGTTTCCCTTCCTGTTATTCCACTTCATTTTTTTCAAATTAAATGTTGGTGTAATCCAAACACCAGCATTAGTTTAATGCCACCATTAAAGATTCTACTTGGACAAAAAGAAAAGACACATACAGATAACAGCCCACTGACAAATAAATACAAGGAAACATTGACGTCTCACAACAGTTGCACTTCGCGGGTCAAACATTTTGCTCTGTGCAATTGAGTTTCAAGTTAAAGGGGGCGACGGAACAACACATTTTCTGACTGCCTTTGGAAATCGTGTCCGGGACAGATTAACTCACATGGCAAATGATGCGTGAGATGTTTAAAACAGAAACGCTGGCTTGATGTTTAACCAGACTGCCGGGTCGGCATGTGCAGGCAGAGGAATTCAGTTATCAGCTAGTAAAACAACACTATATTCCTATGAGATGAAGCAAAACCTCTGCCCGGATCTAGGCGGGACACCGAACGGTAATTCTTGAACACTACTCGTTTTGAGTCTTGAAAAATCGTCCTCTGATGGCCGAGAAAGGTATGATACAAAGGTGTGACGGGCACAGATTGTGCCGCATGAGCCGCGGAGGTCTTGTCAACCCAGTGCAGGTACCTTTTATTCATTTTACATTGTCTCGCCTTTTGCGTCAAGCACCTGATCAGCGTTGCTTGTTCATACAGCACCAAGTTACTGTAACATCCTCGTTCGAGAACAGGGGCCTATCTGCTTCTGATATGTCAGCTCCCGTTGGTTATGATCACTGAGGTGGCCTTGTGTCCCTGCATCTGCTCGGCCTGCATTCTCACGTGAGATGCCACATCGTACTGGACTCCACCATAGGCCAGGCCAGAGTAACTCCGCAGGTTCTCCGAGTCGTATAGGTGCTCCAGGGAGTATCCAGTCAAAGCATAGGCCGCTTGCTTGTCCAGGGGCTGCCTGTCCTGGGCTGGATAAAGCAGCAGGCCCCCCTGGGGCTGTGATGGGTGCGGCGACAAATCTGCCTGCATGTAGTCTTTGGTGAGGGAGAGGCCCGATCTGGGGATCCCATCGGAGCTGGGGCTGCTGAGACGAGACAGCGAGACGGGACTGGTTGTGTTTTCGTCGTTGTCGTGGGGGCCGAGCACTTTGATGTTATCTCGGTGATGGAGGCGTTCGGAGGGCAGTTCGATGTTGGGGGCTCCGGGACCGCGACACACCACGCTGGGCATGTTGAGCTGGGAGTGGTGGGGTAGTGACGATGTGAAACATGGGCTATGAGCCTTAGCCAGGCCCGAGACGTCCTTGTGCTGCTGCAGACGGCTCTCCTCTTCTTTAATCATCTGCTGCGTGGCACGGATCAGGGTCTCCATCTTGCTGGGCTCTCGTGGGCTTGCTCTGAAGTGGTCACCATGGTAACGCTCACCCGAATCACTGGTGGAGCCGCCTCCATCCGGTGAACTCACCACACTTTCTTCGTCCCAGTGGCTCCGTCCTGTAAGGAGAGTTCAATGGCCACATTTCAGAAAACTGGAATAAATGAATGACATTGTGTTAATGACTAATTTGATCCCTTCTGCCGGTGTGTGAAAATGCCCTGAACGTGATCTTCATCACACATGTCTTGTATGTATTTTGAATAACAGTAGCTACAACCATAAGTTTGTTTGCCTGGTGTCTACACTTCTACTTTAAATGCATGTACAACCAGTCTGTTTGACTGAAAGTCTTGGCAAGAACCACAGTGGGGGTTGTTTTACTGTTTGAGGATGTGAAATGTGAAATAACTTGGCTTTTAGTTGGAGGCAATTTTTGAACAGATGGTAGCAATCGGCACACTGGCAAGAGACGGCGTAAACAACTTAGCATGTCACATAATAACATTTGGAAAACAGCTACCAGAAGAAGCTAGGCCAGAGCTATTTTCAGAGACAGATGGTCTTGGTCTCAACCCTAACACCTCACCGTGAATGGCTCCATGGTATGATGTGATTTCATAGCCCTCGCTGTTCTCCACTGCAGATTTCGGCAGCGAGAGCACAGAGCGTGTAGCGTCCCACCAAACTTCTCTCCCCGACTGGGGAGTTCCCAGGAAGTAACGGCCGCTCTGGCATCGGACACGGTCGCAGGTGGTGGTGTGAGGATGTGCTTGGGCATGGGCAAGCTCATCTTCTGACAGGCCCAGGCTGTAGCACAAGGCGCCTGAATCTGGATACAGCCGGTAGGCACAAGATGCCT
This sequence comes from Channa striata, assembly GCA_033026295.1. NCBI lineage: Eukaryota > Metazoa > Chordata > Actinopteri > Anabantiformes > Channidae > Channa > Channa striata. The sequence goes on from CM065170.1 coordinate 7,927,434, forward strand.
CTGCAGCCTCGCCTGGGTCCAGTAGCTGAGGAGATGCAGAGTCTGTCAGCGGGCTCCCTCCCCATTGACTTTCTTGGTCTGACTCTGAACGCTCTGGGTTGAAAGCTGAAAACTGCTGAACAGAAGCAGGAAAACCGCATTTCTGAGAGACTGTGATTTGAACCTCTTTCTAACAATTAGGGTGGCACTGAGTCTCCTCTCTTGATTCAGCTCTGTGGAATATGCTGTTCTTTACCTGCGGGTAGGGTGACACTCTGGCTTTGGCCTTTGCCGGGGTCAAACGTGACTTGGTGCTCTTCCTGTCCTCTGCGTGACTGTCTGCGTAGGGGAAGGCCGGCTTGGTGGGGCTCATTTGGTCCAAGGACAGCTGCATTCCCTTATACTCAGTGTCCCTTTTGGCACAAAAATTAAAAGAGTGAATGTTTTGCCTATATTTATCCAGTTTGTGACCTTTTAGCATAGCAAAGACATACTAATCTTGCAATAGGGCATCAAGTATCCAATGAATTGCGACCAAATTTGGAATAGACATTTATGTTTCCTCAAGATAATACATTGATCTTATGACTTTACTTCTCCTGCCATCATCAAGGCAAAAATTTAATTTTGACATTAAATATTGACATTTCCTGTAAGATTGTAAATATCATCATCTCAGCTGGAATTTTTTTGCAGCTAATGTTAGCATGCCCTCTTGGCAAGTGTCGATAGAAGAGATGGGGATAAGTTATTACCCATGTTTTAAAATGGTCTTATTAGTATTGTCCTTTGCTGTTTTGTTTGATGTCGTTTTTTTTTAACATTCACGTCTATCAGTGTGTTTTAAATAGTGCTGCAAAACTTAGAAATCAGGCAGATGTTGATGAAATGTTCGGATTGGTTGAATGGGCGATCCTAGGTCAAAAACCTTTAGGAGGGAATTTCTTTCCATCACCACTGGTGCTATTGTGTGGGTCTGGCTCACAAGAGATGTTAAAGTACCTTTCCACAGTAAGATCCATTATGGGGGTTTATTTATTAAAAAAGAAAACTTGCACATTCTGGCTTTAAGATGGTTGTGTCTTGCTAAATGTGTTAGTTGTTCACCTTTCCCATTTTTCCCATTTAATTAAGAAGTCCTCTGAACCTGCGGCTGGCAGTCTTCCCACATAACCACCCTATTCCATCTTAAACCGTTTTGATGTTAGTGTTGTACCAAGTGACATAATCAGCAATTAGCCCGCAGCAGACGTCTTGGCCAATATTGGCTATAGATACCGGGACAGACTTATTTTCCAAACAGACTTTTTACGATACGAATGATGCAAGAACTATGAGAAGTGAAAACAGCATTTAAGATAAGTTCAAAAGATTAGGCCCACCCACTTCTGAGAAAAATAACAGACACCCTGAAGAAAGTTAATCATTCTTTTCTGCTGTGCAACCTTTGCCAGAAAGCGGAATGGGTAAATGTGCACCCACAGATGCATGCGCATGCACGCTCCCTCACCACTAAAACTCATCTGTACGTTACGAAAAGTCCGTGTCTGTACTGTGCAGATGTTTTTTTACTTGTGAATGCAGCGCGGAGGCCCGCACCATCTTTGACATTTTAACCCACTGTCCTGTGCCTGAACTCGATCCAAGTGTCACTGTTGAGGGAGTGAAAAGGCTCTTGTGTCAAGTGTTCAGCAAACACGAGCCTATTCTTAACTTATCACATCAACAGTATGTAATAGCAGCTGCCTGGCATTTTAAACCCGGTGGCCCATCCCTGACCCTGCACAGCCAGCCTCTTTAATATGACTCTAAATATGACCCATTCTTTATGTACAACACCTTAGGGGAAAGGCTGTGTTTGGATAGCAAGTGCACAGTGTGAGTGTTGTTTGCTCTTGCAGGTATAGTTGCGTTGTCTGGTTCTGCATCCTATCTGCCCTGGCTGACTTATGTCTGAGCCAGTAATGTTGGGCCTTTGTGCAAACTCAGCTGTGTTAGCCGCATTCCACCTCAGGGTCAATGTCAGAGCACCTCATGTCTGAAATACGCCACCAGCCAACCTCTAAACATGATTTATTAATGAATTCTTGTTGGGTTAAAATGCTGTCCCGCAAGATGATTGAATTGTTTTTTTTTTTTTATGTAGTTGTTTTGCCTTTATTGTGCTGTCGTGTATGTGCGTGTGTGTGTGAGAGAGAGAGATTTGTGTTAGACCTAATTATGCTTTTGGAAATTCACTGTCATTTTAATGTAGTTACTTTGTTTTCTCCTTACTGCATTGAAGAAATCAATACTTGGAGTCCAGCCATATGCATGCATGCACATACGGCGGCTTACACAATCTCCCCATCACACGCACACAAGGACACACACAACTGCACACCCAGAAAAGTGACATGTGGATCAGCCAGACCTAACGAGGAAAATCCAACATGTGCTACAGCTATGAGATAGCTATTGATTCCTAGTTCAGCGTTTGATTGATTTTGCTTTCCTTAGAGTGCAGATGGATGGTGACAGTAGAGGTTTTTTGATGGGGTTGAACCCTGATGTTTGTCTTGCCGTCTCTAAGGGCCTTAGTGTGCTTTGTGCTCTCATAACACACAAATGTCTGAGCCCTGCAGCCCCAGTATTTGGTGGATTTGTACAGGGGGGCTGCACAAGGATAAAAAGAAGGATTTCTCCAAGAGTCAAAGACCTATCATATCACAGGGCGAGCTTTAAGCATGGATCATAAGAGTGTATGATGTGATTTTACGTAATCTAGTGAAATTTCAGTGCTGTTCCCTCGGCAAACACGATCAAAAACGCAGCTGCTTTTAGTCCAAAATGCAAAAAAACAAACTAAATAATAATTTAATTTTATGCCTTTTTAGCAATTGTCTTTAGAAGGATTTAGTGTATCACTTTTATTGGAAATAGATTTTTTTAAGAGTATCTTTCTTTAGAAATGTTTCTGTTTGATTTTTGGGAAATCTTTAGTGAGACTTACGTGAGGACGTAGTTGACACTGACAATACAGTGGGGTCTTGAGGATCGGCTGTTGTGGACGATTGTGGCGTAACTCTGCACCCAGACCCATCCGCCGTGCTTAGCCAGGAAACGATAATACTTAGTGGTGACTTGGCCTTTTACCAGCACTGAAGGAGATCAAAGCGACACACACAAGACAGAGATGAATGCGTTTCACCGCACGCACGCTTGTGCGCATGCGTCGCCGTGTGATTGTCTGCACATGGTGGCTGCAGCAGGTTGCCTGAGCAGTTACTGTCTGACAATAAACAGGCTGTTGTAAAAGCATAATGGAGTGAGCTTGTAACTCACGGAGGTGGTGCGCACAGCGGAGGTGGAAGATGTCACAGCTGTGGACGTGATGGTACAGAGTTTTCTCTATCAGGTCCTGGGGCTCGTAACCTGTCAAGTCTGCAACCCTGGAGAGGAGTTAGGGAGCAGTGTTAAAAATATGCTGAGTGATTCAGGGCTATTGCTTGTTTCTCTGTATATCTGATTGGCCATATTTTTGCAAGCTAAGCCAAGTAGTTTTTTTGTGGTGAACCCATGGGATGACAAATTAAGCACATGTCATAAAACTAAAAAACATTTTAAACAACATAGATATTGTGGAAGAAAATCCCTCAGGCTCACCTGGAGTCCAGGAAGATGAGCTTCATGTCCAGACTGGCTCTGAACATAAACATGTTGCTGTGCAATTTGATCTCAGTCACAGCGCTGGGCGGCAGAGAGTGTCCCACAGCCACCAAACCCACATTTTGGTAGCAGCCCTCAAAAGGCGACATGTCCAAACTGTACTGACGGATCTTCAGGTAGCCGCTGCAGTGGATGACCTGCAGTGAAGCACAGAGAAGAATGCAGTCATGAGATGACAAAGGAATCACTGCAGAACCACAGGCTTTGGATTCAGGTTCTCACCCTTTGCTGAACACAGGGAAATTACAAGGCTGCTATATTATTTTTTTTTCTTTCTAGTGTGGAAAGCCCTTTGACATTAACCATTTCCAATAAATGATTAATGACATTTTTGGACTTCTGTTAATTAATCACAAAAAAAAGTTAATTAAACACTGCCCACCTTGTATCCACCACTCGTGAGGCCCGCGTTCCTTTTTGCCAGGACGCATTTCATCCGCAAAAAGAAAGAGCGCTCCACTTCGAATTCTGAGAGAAAAAGAAAAAATACAGACATATATTTATATATAAATGTATATATGTAAATAGATCCTCAAGTTACCGCTATATAGCACGCATAACATATAATGCGCACCTGCTTTTTTTTTCAAAAATGAATACATTTTAATAAAAAGTGTTTGCAAAAAAAAGCGTTATTTTTCTTTAAAAAAAATCGATGCGTGAAAAAATAAATCAAGCAATTTTACCGTTTCAAAACCCCTTTCTGCAACAATTTTTTCTATAGGATGTTAGACGCGCACACACATGTTCAGATATAAATATTCAATCTGTATAATAATGATTCATCCGCTCCATTTATTACACGCGCTGGTTCTAGACGCATTGAGTTTGAATTAAATAGCAAATTGACGACATATATGTGCTATACCTGCGTATGTAAAACTATAGAGAGGACATGTATTTTTACCTTGGACGAAATGGGAGTGATAGGGCTGATGTGGCGTCAGCACTGCCGTCATCTCGTCGTGGTCCGCCGGATGGACATATTCATAAATACTGTTCCCAGTCAACTCTACCTGTTGAGAATAACTCAGGTAATTAACGTGCACTATTCTCTCCAGTAGGAGACGGTCCATCAAAATATTTCGAAATTAATACGTGTTAATAACGGACCTGAGACAGTCCTAAATGGACCGATGCCGTCTCTGAAATGTACATGATCTTCCCGTCCGGAGCCACAACGAAGATGAATCCGTCCAGCGTCTGCAAATCAACAACAGGCCACTGTTACCCACCTGTGCCCACCACGTGTCTACTACTGCAGATCACTAACTGTTGGCTCAGCTGGTAGGAAAAAAATGAATAAAATATTAATCTACCTGCAGTAAATGAGATCCAAGTTCTCGTCCGATATTGTCCAAGGATCTCGTTCGACTTGCATGTCCCCAAGCCTCACCCAGACCTAGAGAGTGAAAACAGGATTCAGGCTACAGTGTATGTGCATCCAATTTTTTATTTTATTTTATCTGTCTTTTTATATTATTATTATTATTATTATTATTATTATTATTATTATTATTATTATTATACCCCACTGCATGTTACCTTTCAAGCGGAATGAATTTCAATAAGCACCACAGGCGGTTTCGCTTTTATTCAAAATAGGATAATCTTCATTACGCTTAAAAACCGCAGATGGATAATTAAAATGTAGGGAGGCAAAAATGTATTTTAAATGTATAATAACCACTTTCAATTAAGAATGATAAGAGTTTGGGAATTATCGGTAAATTAAGCATCTCCTGGTGTAAATAAAAACTGTCGGACGTGCAGGATGAATCCCTCCATCAGATGAGAGGATGTAGAAAAAGACGGATCCGCTTTCGAATAAATGATACAAAATATGTTTTTTTTCCCCCCATCTAGTCCTTCATATTCCTTCCTGTTACATGACATACATGACTTGTAGACAGTGTTGCCATAACGTCTGGCTTCATCACATTTAATGGACGATCATTTATAGCCGTTTTCCTGCTTCCATGGCGGTGGGTGATTAGAAAACCTGGTGGAGCCTTTTTTTTTTTTTTTTAATAATTGCGACGTCTTGTTCTCAGTCACGCAGCGGAGAGACGCCTGCGGAGACCACGCGTATAAAAGATGGAGGCAGATCGTCTCCTTTGGACACTGTGAATTAAAAACGGCCATAATCCATTTGTAAAGACTCCCTGCAGGTCAACATGGAGTCGATCGAATGTTTTCCTATCATATTTCTTCATGGATGTAGGTGCAGTGTATGTAGTTAGTTATTTTGTTCCAGCTGTTGCGTGTGCAACATCACTACAATATCGTTAGGGGCTAAAGAGTCGATAAATAATTTATTTTAATTTATAAATACTATAATTTTGAAAAAAAAACACATATTTTTCTTGTGCCTAATATACTAATATTGAGTCCCGGATTTTTTTTTTTTTTATATTTATGAACTCTCCCATCTCTGTTTTCTTCTTGTAATTGAATGTTTTGTCTTTGAAACAAGTCTTCGTCAAACCTTGTGCTTTTTAATCCTGCCATTCTATTAAAAAGGTCACAGTTATTTTTAATGTAATTTTTTTAAAAAAGTGAATATCCTAATGTCGCTGCGTCCTCGCTAATCTGACTTCCACAGCTGACAGGAATGTCAATAAACACACACGCAGCAGATTTGAGAGTGTGTAAGCGGGTTAATCGCTCACCCTGAGGGAAAACTATTCTCATCTTCAGGTAACTCGTGGTCAGTCTTATGATTGACGCCTTGTCCAGCTGAGAGGTGATGGCCGACGGCAGCGGCAGCATTTTGGCCAGTTCGTAAAATTCACTGTTCTCCTTTTCCCGTCTAGTCCTTGCGGCCGTTTTGGATTTCTCCTTCATTTCGGCGCCGTGTCACTGTCTCCTTCCTTGTGTGAGACGGTGGTGATCATTCAAATCAGCAGTTTGACTGATTCCTCTGCGCTTGGCCTTCTAATCATTGTAATTTTTATAAAAAAAAAAAAAAAAAAAAAGTAGCTGGAGTATGAATGGCTGTATTAATATCCCCTGGTGCTCCCGATGGACGCACACTTAGTGCCGGTTCACCTGGTTGACGTGATTCCTCCACCGTGGCGTTCATCCATGACCTGCAAGACGCAGAAAGGAAAGGCCATTGTTGACATATTCGGTATGGAAAATCATCCCTGCATTTGTGTCTGCAGAGGCCAGTGAGAGCGGACATGATGGGACTGTCAGCTGGGCTGATGTGAGCTTTGCCCGAGAGAGAGCTGACTGCGGGGAAAAAAAAAAACAGCGCGAGAGATTAATTCACCAATTCATCAATCATCCATCAGATTTATCATGGAATTTATTGAATGAGGCATAAGGGCCGCGGTGAAAGGCTGCAACTGCAAGTCAACGCCAACTCAACACAATGTTAATGCCGGTGACGGCAGGAGACGTTTAGTGCAATAACATGACCGCAGATAAATCCCGGGGATATAACTTGTGAAGATATGAATATGTGGCCTGTTTGAGCCACTCACCCATCAGGCAAATCATAATACTCCTCTTGTTTTCTTGCTGATTTCCTGTAGTTATATAACCCAGAATTCTGTGCCTGTCTCATTGGAATTCAGGCGCATTTTATGTCAATAAAACCCAAAATTATTTAATTCAGACAACGAGATGAAATAAGTGTCCGGGAACTAAACACACCAGCAGCCCAGCAGTGTCGGGAAACGGATCCCGGATCAAACAATTCCTCAAACATGTTGCATTGTTTAAAAAAAAAAACAAAAGAATATTCTCACCTCACTGACCGAGTATTTTTTCACATTTTAGGAACATGGATTTTTTTAAGATCCTGAAGCTGACACACACATATATATATTTGCAGCGTTCCTACCCGCGCCGAGATCCACTAGTGTTTTCCTACATCTGGGATCGATCCTGTGGCCTTGCAGGTAGCCCGCTGGGAATTTCACCTGTCCTGAACCGGGTTCACCAGTCGTCCCAGTTAAGTTCGGTCTCAGCTCCTCCTGGATTTTCCACCTGGAAAGGCGAACGGGTCGTGCGCTGCATACGCCTCTGCAAATTATGGGAAAGCGCAACGAGTATCAGTCGTGCCGAACAAGCCTCCTCTCCTCAACTATCTCAATGTCCCTCTCCGGAGCAGCTGCGAGCCCGCCCACCGTGTGTCCAGCTCGCTGCGATTGGACGGAAGCGTCGAGGGGCGTTTTTTGATTGGACACTTGCCGTGGGCGTCAATTGGGTACAGCAAGGTATGTACGGCACTTTGTAAATCTGATCATGTTTTTGTCATTAGCTTGAGCATCACGGATCAAGTTGAAATAAATAAATAATACGCATGAAGCAGTAGTGCAGGTTATAGGATAAATACAATCTTCAGGTGGTAATCAACTAAATTTATGTTTATTTATAAAATACATTATATATATATATATAGTTATTCACTTAAAATTATTAGTCAGCCAAGAAAAAGCTTTTTCATTTTTTTTACATTTAACATTTAATATTTTCACCTTTAATTCGAATGAAAAATTATTGATGACTGAAATTGCTCGTATAGATTGGACATTTCTTAATAAATCCAGTGAATAATAATCAATGTGGCAAAAAAAAAAGGAAGGTGGTGAAGGTTTACTAATAATTTAGACATAAAAACACAGAGACAACAAATAAACAAAGGGAGTCAGTATTTTTTGGGGGATAAAACTGTTCAACCAGTTCGCTGCTGTTAATTGACTGGTAAATAAATAGGCCTTAAATCCACCATCCACCATGATGCCAGTTTTCAGGAGGCCTACAGGACCCCCCCCCCCCCTCTCTCTTCAGAGGTCACAATGACTTTAATCTTCAACTTTGGAAACTGAAATGTTCAGGTTAAATCTTCGTGGGCTTCTTCCACATAGGAAACACCGGACGTGATGATATTTGTAATTCACGCTCTCATCAGGTTCCCTCACGTTGTATTTCCGCAGATGGGATTTTTATTTTTTTTTAAATTTTTTTCTGTAAATGTAAAACAGTTTACAGTCGGCTGAGAACGAGAGCTCATGCAATCGTTTGGTGTCCGTCAAACCCGTTTATCTGAGGATTAATTTCCACGGTGTGAATCAGATGAGAGCGCCGAGGCGCATGTAGTTTTTTAATTAGATGCGGGGCGCTCGGATGGGGGCCGGGGGCCGGGGGCCGGGGGCGGGGTGGCGGACGAGTGGACCGCTGGTTAGAGCAGCGGGCGCGGTGACGGGGGCGTGGACGCATGACGGTGAGCTCATTATGCACGTAATTAGCCCTTAAATTGATGCTGCATCCTGCCATAATTGGAGATTCTCCTGCTGCCTGGGAACAAATTTTGCACCGTCTCTCTCCTTCTGTGTGTGTGTGTGTGTGTGTGTGTGTGTCAAAATGGTTTCCACTGGACTTAAAATTAGCCCTACAAAGCCATGTCATTCTATTATTTTCTTATTTGTGGCAGATAAAAGCAACAAATTGGCAATTAAGGGACAGGGCCAGATGCTGACTGGTGTGGAAAGGAACCATCATGTGAGAGCGTCGTTTACAGCTGATGTTTTCAGAGCTGGTTTCCCAAACGAGTTCTCCGCTTTTGACAGGTCAGAGGTCGACCTCTTCTCTATGCTAAAGATGTGAGTTTCACATCGTTCCTCTTTGTAAACGGCCGCAGCATTCTAACATTTTCTATTTCCATCTATCACGGCCTATCTATTTGACCATGCATCAGCTGAGTGACTGACAGCCTGTCACGTTCTCTGCCCCCCTCGTGGAACTCATACCCTCAGAGAAGTTAATTCCTCTCTGGGGTGGCAGAGCCGACGGGTTATGAAGATCTACCCTGCCCGGACATCCTGCTAATGCCCCACCGCAGGCTGTCACAGCGGTGGAGCTCGCTCCGCCGTCCTCCCATCCCCTCCTTCCACCGCCTGAATCTCACCCGTCTTTCCATTTTTATTGTGTTTTTACAAATCACGCTTCTCTGTGGGTAGCCAGGCCCGAAATTCTCCCCAGCATGAACAAAAGGGGTTGGGAGGGGCCAGGTTAGTGAAGGTTATACGGAAAGGATTTAAAGTAGAGGTGGCAAGGAGGAGAGGATGATTAAGGAAGGAAGCACCGGCCATCGGTTCCTCTGACGAGACACTGGATGGTTTGTGTGTGTTGTGTCTTGGTCAGTGATGTTGTTGTCGCTTAATTAGGAAGCTTCACTTAAGCAAAGCAGTTGAAATAAACATGTTCTCATTTCCGGGTTGTAGTATCTAGCCATGGAAAGAGTAGTAATAGCAAATAGATTCAAAACTAAATCTCAACGCTGATTTTTTTTTTTTTTTACATTGCCAATAACTCAGACCCAGCTCTTCATTTCTGAGAATTAGTTTGAGATGTGCCTAAAAGCATCAACTCACGAAGAAAATCAAACTCGGAAGAAAAACATGAGCACACGGCCATTACGAACAGATTAAATTGAATTTTAGATTTTTAAAATATTTTTTCTTTCGCTTAAAAGTCGTTGTCTCTTTCACATTTCTCCCCCGTACAGTAAATCAGTGTGTCAGCCTCTGCTCTAAACTGTGCTCACAACAATAACTTAACATATCCAGAACATTGCAAGTCCATGAAAATGGTTGACAACTCATAACATTACATTCATAAGGAGGTGACAACAATGCAATGCGGTAATGTTAAAAGCCAGCATGATTTTATAGGCTTCATAATTATATCATTTCGCTGACCATACCGGACTGTACTCCTCCATGTGGTTCGCGTACAGTAGGTTAATTTGTCCGTGAGCCCATGCAGCCTCGGAGAGCCACCTCTGCCTCACTTCCTCTTTCTTTCCCGCCTCCTCCTTCCATGCTCTCGCTAATTACTTCATGATGGACTCGTGATTAGCTGTAGCATCATAAAGGATTTGAGAACCATGGAAGAGATATAGTATGTGTATGTTGAAGAGAAGAGACAGAGCACGAACGAGGAAGGATGGCAACAAGATGTTTGAAGGGGGTTGGGGGGAGAAGAACAGATGAAAAACATTCGATTGTAAATGTGTTAGTAAAAGATTTCAGCGAACGAGTGAAAAGCAATGAGACTGAGGCACCATGTCGGGTCACACTCTGTGCTCCGAGATTGAAACGGCTGGGCATATGTAAACAGGCTGCATGTTTGAGCAAGATTTGCCAGTTGTGTTTTCTGTAAGCTATTACTGATTCTTCGCGTTCTGTTTCCCCTAAAAGACTGAAATGTTATTTAGTGCTCCCCACCTTCTTTAGCTGCTGGTTGTGAACCAGCCATTTTACTGAGAAAGTGGTGGTTGGAAATGTTACATCGTATTGTTTTTCTCCCATTAACAGCGGCTCTTTCCCATCAATTCTCGCTCTCTCTGTCTCTTTCTGCCAGGTCCTTCACTGAGCCCATCTGCTGTGTGCAAGCGTTAATTAACCACACTGCCATTTCCTCTGTGCACGCTACGTTTGAAGGTGCTTAGAGTACACGAGTCAGCCCCACAAGTTCATCAAAATGCTAATTCAGCCCAAATTAAAGTTGTGATTAACATTACACAGTTTCCTGTGCAGACAAATCGATCCCTCCACCAGCTGAATCTCTCTCTCTCTCTCTCTCTCTCACTGGGTGATGAGTGTCTGGGGAGAGTAACACTTTCCTCCTTGGGTGTTCTTGTCATCATCGCTAAAGTGGAAGAAAAACAGAAACAGCCCGTAGACGAAGCGAACGGCGTCTCGGTAAGATTTATGTCTAAACACCGTCCATATCACAGAAATGAACAGAACATGGAAACAAGGTTAAACAAATGGCTGCGTACTCCAACTGTATTTTACTTTGAAACTCTGTTTCTGTTTGCTTCTCCCGTTTGACCTTCATCACCTTGACCTGTCCAAAGATACATATTTGTCCTGTCAATGAGCTGTAAAATGTTAAGCACAAAATAAACACACTGGTTCCGTCTCTGCGCTCATTCATCAGGCCACGTGCTCCCGGTGCCATTTGTATTTTTGTTAAAACAACAACAGCTTGACTTTCCCCGTGGGGAAACAGCAGTAGGATGCTTTATTTAGGTACATACTGTACCTACACACGCACACACACACACACACACACACACACAGATAAACTTCTCGTGGTAATGAAAGCCCCCCAGTGTTCATCACTCTGTCTTAAGCAGTGGTTATTGAGGCATTAAATATGTCTACACAGGGCTCAGTGGAAGGCTGCCAGATCAGTGTTCTCCTCCGAGGGGCCTCTGTTTGCATACAGACAGGTTGGGGTATTGGGAACGTGCGCCGAATGGAGCCTGGGAGTCGTAACTGGGTGCCCACCACTCTGGTGTTAGAGCCATTATGGGATGTCACTGTGGGAGAACTGCGGCTCTTCAGCAGGATTACTGAGATTCTTGCTGAAATTGAGCGGAATTGGAAATGTGGCCGACGGATTCTCTCTTAAGTGATGCGTGCACATTGCTGGCACACACACACCACACACACACACACACACACACACACGCACGCACACACATTTACCTTCACGTTTAAACAAATGCACATTTATGTAGACATTTTGCCGCAGCAGGAACTCTGACAGCATTCATTCTGCTAAAGCAAAGTCCACAGTCTGCTGTACACTGTCAACTTGATCAGCTATGAAATTTCTCATCTTTCTTTCCTTTTTGATTTCTTTTCACAGCACGTCAACAAATGCAAAACAGTGTGTATAAGTGGCGCATACCTGAGAAGCCTCTGATGTGTGTTTGCATAGTACAAAACGTGGTGGTTGGTTGTGTTTTTTTAAACGCTGCTTGCAAACCAAATTCCCCATATGAAACAATAAAGATTTGAATTGTATTGAAATGAAGCGAACTGAAACAAATCTACGTCAAAGTAAACACAGATTTTAATTCTGAATGAATGCTATATAAAAACCTTTGGAAGTTCTATAAAATAGAATAGATCAGCATCATTATTTACCTCGTAACATGGTGAGACAGTCATTTAAACGCTGTTGTGTTGGACAGTAGTAAAATTAGAAAGGACCAGCGTAACCACAAACGTTGGATGCAAGAAATAAGGGTCTTTACAACTCGGTAGCCTCCTTTCTAATGGGCTTTGGGGATCATTGTGCCTCCTCAGGTCCCTTCTCCTTGTGTCATAAAATAAACATGCTGGGTGCGATGCTGGTGAGAGTGAACATTAACACCCCGGCCGCTGGCCCACGGGTCAGCCAGGGGTCAGCAGCCTGCGGTGGGGAGCAGGACGGGGTTTACTCCTCTGCACCGACACCAACGTGGCTTCAGACGCTTTGGCCTGGGGGGTGTTTAAGGCTCTCACACCCGGGCTGCCATGTAAATCATGTCCTAAGGATTAATGTCAGGCTGTTTACGGGTTGTTTGGGCTGTTCATCAGAAGTTCCTGATGAGGGTGATGGTGAAAGTTATTCTTTTGAGCTTTGGAACTTGAAAAGCTGCTGCATTTTTAATTTTGCACATTTGTAAGGTCATGGCATGGGGCTGCTGTTTTGACAGCAGTGCCCCCTGCATGTGGGTCTCCCCCCAACTCCAAAAAACATTTGGTTCTATATCTGCCAAACACTTAATTATGTTCACCAGCAACTTTGTGTCCTCCATTTGGTGAAGAGTAGAGCACTTGCAGTAAGTTTGTAATAAAAACCACAGCTGCACACCATCTTTTTTGCTATATGGATATAAAGTACATTTTTAAGGTGTTTTCATGAAGCGCTTGCATCACATCCCAGGTCCAACAATATTATTAAACTCTAATAATATTAATCTCTGCTCTAATAGGTTATCCCATATAAACATGGGACGATTTGGACTTTTTATGCACATTGCGTGTGTGGAAAGACGTGTACATACGGTTTAAGCATAAAACTGCATTAGCACAGGTGATGAATAAGGCCCCAGAAAAGGCAGAGCGGGACGGCGAGCGCCTCCCTCCACGGCGTCACCCCGGTGCATTATTCAGCCGGGCATACACCCTGACTGTGGCGAGCCACAGATGTCAGACACGGCTAACCAGCTTTTGTGGAGAGCAGGCACGGACATCAGACCTGCCGAGACTGGTCAGACTTGATGGTAAACTACACATTGTGCATTAGCATTAAGGAAGTGAGAAGGAGAGAGGTAAAGGTGAGGAATGATTGACAGCCCGACAGAGGACGAGGAGGGGTTTGTTTTCTAAATTATTATTATTTTTTGTATGCCATTATGTGCACTTTTCTGGCTAACCAGCAGACATTGCAATTACAAAACAAGACAGAAAGAGCAGATTTATAATCCAAATACATGTCATAGGATTTATTTGTGCTTTTTTTCCCCCCCCTATCCGAAATGTGCTTATAAAGCCTCCCTGTGCAACAGTTAGGCATAGATCACATTCTGGCCTTTGCAGAGGCCAGATCACACCGTAAGGCTTTCAGACATCTCATTCACATTGGGAACGGTCTGGAAGATGCTTTACTAGATGGATTTATACGCGGTGTGCACTGATGTCGTGTGATTGAATGTCTGTGTGCATGTGTTGAGCTGACTGTGCGTGGATCTGTCAGGGGACTCATAAGGCGGGTTTGAATTAGTCATGAGATAGGAGGAGGATGTGTGTGTGTGTGTGTGTTTGCTCTGTGTGCGCATGTATGACTCAGAGTACTTTATGGTGAAAGAGCGTGTAAATAGTGACCGGAGACAGATGTGGTCTCATCCCTGGAAGGCTGAGGATAAAAACAAATGAGTGGGACAAGACCTCGGGATCAGAGAGGAGCAGGACTTTTCTCAACATAACATAAATCCAGCATCACGCAGGTGAAAAAGAGGCAAAGCGTGTAAATTTGGGTCCAAACGGAGTCTTGAGTCTCCATTTGAAGGCATTAGTAGCTAATTATATCACGTTGCACAAAGCAAAATCAAACCGGGGGGAAAGCGGCACCTCTTTTTCAGATGTTTGCCAGAGCTCTAAACACCCCAAATCCCGTAAAACATGAGCCGAGAGTTGTGAGACACATAAAAGCAAGTGCAATATTGATTTACAAACCGCATGGTGAAACACCTCCTGGTCATGGCTCATTACTTCCAACTCCTGAAGAACTGAAGAGTTTTTAGATCGGCGTGGAACAGGTTTTGGGTGTCCTCGTGTCTAGACGGTGGCACCCCGAGAGCATGGACTCGGACCAACGCAAGACATTGCACCCACGCAAAAAATACAGCAGAAAACGCTTGACAGAAACTTCTGAAGAAGTGCTGGAGCTACGTACCACACCACAGTTACAGGCACATTTCTGTTTTTTAAGCATGTCAACATTTTTGCTTTGGCTACGAGCATTTTTACATGCTCTTATTGATTCGTATAATTACAACAATTAGACAAAAATAGTGTTTGTGTCTCGGCCTCGCAACAGTCTCCTGTTACAGCAGGGACAACAACAGGAAAAGATTAAACTAATTAATTAGTTTCACTCTGTTAACGTTTTGTTGATGTTAATTTTAAAAGAGAAGATATTGATATACTGGCATATCTCAGCAGTGCTGTTGCTACTCCGGAGTTTTAACAGACAATAATGCAATAAAAACACAACACATCAGACCATGTCAAGGACAGAATGATAATGTTTCCTGGTGTTTACACAGTCTGCCGAGCTTTATAAAATAGGGCCTGGCATTCAATGTCTGACTTTATTAGAAAATAAGAAGAAAACTGACTTCAGGGATACATACTTACTTACTTTCAGAAAGCAGAAACGTATGGTTGGGAACCTTTGGTACATACAATCACCTCATAAAAGAAAACAGTAAGTATGTGTCCAAGTCCAAGAAGCAGTTTTTTCAGGAATAAAAAAAAAATTATAATGCTTTGGTAAGTTTTTCTGTTCGACATGTAGAAATAATAATACATCACTTGAACATTTAATAATGTTACAACACAAAATAATAATATACAGTTACATGTAATATTAATGTGCAGTAACCACTAGCAGTTGTAATTTAGTCACATATTTATTGTATTTCACTATATTGTAATTATTTATCTGTTTATACATCAGCCTCTGCATTATGAATAAACACATGTAATGTCTTTGAACACAAAATTGGGGGATTAAGGAAAGTGATTCCCATCTGTTATAAAATTTAGCAGCTCTTGTTTAGTCCTTACAACATATTTTAAACTTCAAACTATCGCTTTAATCAGTAAAAATAACTGTTTGATGCTAGTTAAATGTTAAACTGCTGCATTTAAATTACAATTATAAAAAAATTAAGATTAACAGCTGATTATAACAATTTGTAAGGTAATAAGTTTACAAAACTACTTTTACTACATTTACAACATTGTGTTAGGAAATATGATGTACAAAATATATACCTAAAAAGTTAAACAATAATAATAACACCATAATAAAAACTAAATCCTCCTAATTAGGACATTAGGCCTTGTGGATAGAAATTGTGCATGGAAGAACCTGCGTATTTTTAAAAGTTGTACTAACTTGGCAAATACTCTAATGTTGTAAACTTAAAAATCTTTAAAATTATGGGCATTATTTTTATTAGAAATAATTTGGACAAGAAGAACAACTACAACTAAATACCAACACTTGTTTTAATACTCTACTTCTTACAGACTTCAACACGCCATCTCCGCTCAAGCAAGCAAGATGCAACGGAAAACACGGCATCCATTTCCATTTTAATTTGCCTGTGGTGGTCAACATTTCTGTGTGAGGCTCACATCTAAGCTAAAAGACAAAAAGACGTTCATAAGACACATATGTACATGTAAATGTGTTTGTTTTTTCAGACTTTATTTATAGGCCCTCACAGCCAACAGCAGCAGCAGCAATAGCAACAACTTCATGTTCCATGTCTCATGCAAATCTTTGGAGACGTTCTGTTTTGCAGTGGAACATAGCATTTACATTTCATGAGCTCACTAACCTCTTTTCGTTCCTCCAGCATTGACTTGTCACGGGGCTGATTTACTGGACCAGTCATTTCCATGCAGGCCAGCGGCTGAAATGTTCTCCCTGCTGCAGATGAATATTTACATGGCAGTTAACAGGTGGCGAGTAGTTTAATGGCGGTAATTGCTCCATGGCACGTGTGGCAGGAGCATTGCTTGGGGGTGTCCCACTCCTGTGATGATGCATCCCTGGGGATATTTGTGTGGTTATGTGTGTTTGTGCACCAAAATTTTTATATATTCCAAGTGGCATGTAGGCTCCAAGTACAGCGGACCATTGTGCACTATGATGCTTGGGTGAGCGTGATTTTCCTCAGCAGTGGTAATGGCTCATTTTACCACTGCTTTACATTTGTCTTGCCAGGATGTTTGATTTTGATTTCATAATGAAGCCATCAACAGTTCTGAGGGAGCAGCTGCACTTAAGACTGTTAAACATAATCATTATATTTCATAATCAACCTCTAATCTCTTTGTAAAAGCGTGTATTTAGATTTGCTAAAGTGTGCAAATTCGCTGAATAAACCCAAGCGGAACACGAAGCAACGTTGCATTCCCTTCATTTTTTAAAATTTTTTTTAAGATAATGTGTTTATTTCCAACCAGCTTCATTATTTTAATTCAGTGGAAAGAACGGATGTGTTATTGTCTGACAGCCATGCAAATGCTAAAGCACTGGAATGTTCCACAAACAGGAGCAGATGGACACGACAAGCCCCTCCTTTTCGCTCTCAAGGAGCATGACATCACCACATATGGTCGCGGTGATTGATCTGTCGTTAGAGAGTGATGGCTGGCTGAGTGGAGGGAATGGGGAAGGGATATGCGCGGAGCAGAGGCAAAGTGCCAGCATAATGTTTTCCATGGCAAAATGCAGACAGTCAAAGGGATGAACGTGTTAATGGCCAGACTGTTTCATAAATTGATTGCTTGTGTTTGCGTGTGTGTGTGTGTGTGTGTGTGTGTGTGTGTGTTTGCTGTGTATCTTGGGAAAACAGGACCTGCAGTATGTGGAGATCTGGATTTGTTTTCTCTTTGCATATTTCATTTAAATGCAATCACGCTCATTTCTATACTTCTATGAAAGGCTTTACATGCTGCTAATGTTGACATTTCTCTTTGCATGTGGCGTTTTTTCTTTCATTAGTGGAAACCTTGTCCACAACACCCGAATTCCATGTGCATGTCTTCACTCGTAAGAGAGAGAGAGAGAAAATAGAGAACTTGATTCAAATGTCTAAATTCATCTAAACACAATATGGTTGTGTCATAAATTCATAACAAAAACAACAAACAACTTATTTCTTTCAAATTTGCCTCGATGCCAAATGTGGCTGTCAATCCCTGCTGTGTATTTACATCCATTACAGTGAGACTACTGGCAATGATATATAGTTAATACCTACTGGCATCGGAAATATAGTCATAATATACGAGTCAATGCAAAGGTCACCGTGCAACTCAGGTGATTTACCCCTTTTGAAAAAGTCAAATATCGCAACTCTGTAAGTGTCTGCGATAAAAAAAAAACATAAATTCTGAATCAGAGATCATGAGCAAATGTTTAAGAGAGGCTAGTGTGTGTGTGTGTGTGTGTGTGTGTGTGAGGGAGAAAGCAGGAGAAGGATGATGATGTTGTTGGAGAGAAAAGCGGTGGGATGGATATGCACCTCCAGACACAGCACAGAAGCCGGGAGCTTGTCTTGTCCTGCTGTGTGTCTGGCAGATTGCTATGGAGCCTGTCATTGCTGCCAGCGGGGTGTCCAGCCACTACACGGCATTCAGCAGGGGAGCCGAATAAATCACGGGAACACACACAGTCCAGCTTACAATTCACCTGACAAGGCTGAGGCCGCCCTCCAGTCGTGCTCCTGCTTTGTTTAGATGTAGCGCGAGCGTCGCATTGACAGAAGGATTTTACATAACGCGGATCAGGGTTGGATAAATGTTATTTAAAACGTACATTTTAATTATTGTCGATGATACAATCTGGTAGACAGTCACTGACATGTAACGAGAGAGTGTTTATCACTGCAGAGCCTTGACTTCTGCAGAGCCATGAGTCAGTACACTTAATCTGTACCATGATCATGTTTAATAAATATTTCTATGAATAAACCCTTAAGATACTAAAGCAACATCTGAAAGTCCCCTGAAAAAAGTTTAAAAAGAAAAGCCATTTAATATTGTAAGTAAGACAAATCCTAAACTTAACCCAAATTTTTGTTTACTTTTGCTTTGTCACATATTTGTTATATTTTGATAATTAATCATGTTCTGCCTTTGCAGAGTTTGTGCTCTTTTTTTTCCACTTCCACAACAACAACTCAGATTCTTGCCAAATAAAGACAACGATCATACATCAAATTTCTGAACTAAAAACTCATTTGGAAGGTGATGAGCAACAGCCAAATGCACTGCACTAAGCTGGAGCCGAAATTCCTTCCAAGGTGTCGAGCCTTTAATAATGCAAACCTGCAGAACAATGCTGCTGTGTGATAACGATAACGGTGGCGAGCGTAATATTTATGCCTTTTTAAAAGGCATGCAGAGCAGTTTATAAGCGCATCCGAGTCATTACCTGTGAAACGCCTTGGTTCCAGCTCATAAAGAATTAACTGTCCTACAGATCGAGTGTCACAAATGTCCCTCGGGGTTAATGCATACCTGACCTCAACACTGCACCACATTTTATGAGAAATTTAGAGCTAATCAAAACAAATAAAGTGAACCTCATAAGCCTTACACACTAACCCATCAATCAGAATTCTTGTGGTTCGAGCTGTTTCGATATTACAGGCAGGATCAGGTTGGGTTGTAAATTGGCAAATTCTATGAATACTGCTTAATAAAAAGATGCTTTCATGGGAGATACTGTAGTGATAATAAGAGCTGACAAGCCATTTTCGGGGCGGGGCGGTGTTGTGTGGTTCTAAGTTCACGTGCGTCGACAGACTTGAAGGGCACGTGGATGTCAGTGTCACCTCGTTTTATCCCACAATGCAATGAGAAAATACATAAAAACCCTGCAACTGGACCAGAAAATAATAGACTGCGCTCCTGGAAAAAGTGTCTCATTGGGTTAATTTGAGGAATGGCCGGGATGAGGAAGAAGACAAGCATGTATTTACACGAGACACCCACAACGGCCTCCATAATCAATCCTCTGATTTCTCACGGTGCGGACTCTGCCAAGAATGAGTGTGTGGGATGGAAGTTATGGTAAACGGCATCATTTTTTTTGCCAGAAGCCTATTTAAGCCTCTTTTTTTTTTTCTAGTCCACATAACTGCAGATCTTTTCCTGTAATGTCATATTTAACATAAAACCTATGCACATGTTGGCATTCAAGGAAATATGTTTGCCATATACCCACAGTCAGATGACAAGATATCCATTTAATCTCAGCGTCCACATACTTGAAATAAATAGGTTTGGGCGTAGTTTGGATGCAGAAACTTAAATTCCAACAAAACTATAAAAACCAAATAACAAACCCTTGTGTTGTTTAATTAACATGTTTGGTAAATTTTGACATGTTACATATTTAAAAATCTCAAAATGATCTTTATTGTTGTGAAAGGCCACATTCAAGGCATGAGATGTTTCTGGAGGAGTCCTTTAATACAGAACATCATTAAACGTTCAATATAAGTTTGTATGTTTTGTTCTCACATTTCACTGTGAAATGCAAAACTTATCTGGCAACAGAGTCATAACCAGCTGAGACAAAGCAGGACCGAAGCTTGGAGGAAATGTTGGACTGCTCATTTAAAGTGACGTGTCTTAAAAAGTTTAGGGTGAGTGGGTTCCCTGCCGCAATCACCCAGCAGATCTCGACGTGACTCACCGTGGCTTAGCTTCGCCGGTGCATTAATGGCCGACATAACGGGTGGCGTTCATGTGTGAAAAAGCAAGTGTTTCCGTTTCCACCGAGGGACAAAGTGGGACGGCGTCACTAATAACTGTTTATTGCTCGGTGTTCTCCATGCCGTCACACTTTCCCTGAGCCGGAGCTCAACTTCCTGTCTGTTGTCACCCCTTTGTCTTCATGTCCTTCCCCGTCTCTGCCACATGCCTATTTTTCCTCTTTCACTGACTTCAGCCAAGCAGAGTGACTCCATGTTTTACATAATCTCAAAGACTGAGCAGCAGATCTGGTGGTTGATGCGCGAAGCTGCATGCCAAACAGCTCCACCAAGATTTATGACTTGGCAAAATCACTGGAGCTACAATTCTAATTCTTGTTGCCCAGTTTGTTTTGGCCTGATGGCTGCAGATAGTTTACAGTGCTGCGACTCTGTGTGAATTCAAATGTACAAAAGTAACGACTGACAAGGTTTGGATCACTCTGAAAACTTGTTTTATAGTCGTCTATGGCAGTTAAAAAGCATAATCACGGTGGCTGGAGAGTAAATGAAGATTTGACAAACTGGACAATCGCAGGCTCTATATCTTCACCTGACGTGTTCGTCGAGAAGTCTTTGCTTTTTGGAGTTTGTAAATCACTTCTTTTATTTTATTATTTTGATTGCACCAAGTTGTAAACATAACGATACGTTTCTGCTGCGTATGGTGAATGTAACAGTTTCCTATTTACACACAAAATATACACAAAGCAGCTGATTATTTCTGAATACAAGTTCATAATTCTCTTCCCACCTGTTGGCACCTCCACCAACTCGTGAAAAAGGTTTCGAGTTCACACGTGAAACTCTGAACCTTACACATTATCTCATGACACGCTGGCCGTTTAAAGTAATGATTACTGAATGTGTTTGACAAAAGTTAAGAGATGCTACGACTGACGTAGGTTTAGATTGTTTTGCTTCATGAACACTAAATAAGGAATTTACAACTTGGATATTTGATATTTGCATTAGATTTTTGTAAAAGTCATATCTGTAAAATGAATCGTATGTCACAATCGTACAAACTTTGTTCTAACATCCCAACGTTCTCACCTTTGTAACTTTGTAGTAATTTTTCCACTGATTAATAAAAAGCTACTGTTTGCGTATTCATGTTAGTCTTATTCAAGAATTAAACACAACTGCCCCTGAATTACATTACTATGAAAATGAACTGCATATGTTTTTTTCTTTCTTGATCTTGGTATTCATCTTGTACTTTGTCTCTGTGCTTTGGCAGTTTTATGACCTTTGCAACTATGGCTCATTTAACTTCGTTTACACAAGGAAGTGATTATTGCTCACTGGCTGACACAGGAAAGGCCAAGTCATGAATATAAATATTCGAAAACTTGACCCGCTTGCTTCACTTTTCCAATTATTCAAAACTGTTAGATTTTGCCATATTGTATACATCTAAATGTTTTCTGTTTAGAAATAATTTTACATTTTTGGGAGGGCGAGCAATTTCCTTATTCATGCATTTTTTAAAAGAAGTGTCCGTGGCATTCACTTAATACGTGCTGAATTCTGACGTACAGTAGGGACACCAGACTCAAATTATTAAGCTTTTCAGAATAAAAAGATCAAATATTTTTCCACTTTGTCAATGAATTATTTTTGTATGTCTACTTAATTACTTAATTATTTCATATACACCACAAATATCAACCCTCCTGTTCTGTTTCCAAATGGAGTGTTGCCAACCACGTAACGTGTTTGCTACAAACCCAGCTGTGTAAATTGCTAATTTTGAATCAGTAAACGAAAACCTGAGTCGTCCGCTGAGGCAAATATTATAATTGTTTGCGGATTATTGTGATCTGGCTGGCAACTCGGTAGAGGCTGTGAGTAAACGGGAAGAAATCTCAGCTCAAACAAATGCAGTTACTCATTGAATGGAGCAGTAAGGCTGATGGCACACACAGCCACGGGGGAATTTCAGCCGTGTGAATCCAGGAGCTTCTCTGCTGGGAAGGCCGGTTCAATCATTTAGACACACATCTTGATTCTGCACGGGCCCTTAAAGTTGAAACCCATTTTTCTAAGCATGTGGTAAAAACACACCCATGACCAGTGTCAGGCAGTTATTGATAATGGGAAAGAAAAATTGATTTAAACAATTACGCTTTTATTTGTTGTGGGAAATGTAGTCAGTGTGGAAATTGCTTTTATTTCGGAGAATCTATGAAACGATTGGCACATATGTATTAGGGACTTTTACGTCTTGAAATCTGAGTAAGATTTTGAAGCTTTTGGTCCAAAGTGATGTTTCCACAGAACTAAATCAGAAAACTTTCAGATGGAAAGTGTGTGAGCGAAATACAGACAAGTCAAACAGGCACACGACTACTTCCCCTTGTCTTTGGGGGATGGTCTTAAAGCCCCAAACAAGTTTGATTGACACACTGTGGACCAATCACAAAGAAATCATAAAAGACACCGGGAGACACAGTGTCCGTTTTCCTGTGAGCACTCACAGCAAACCAGACATGCAGATAAACTGCTCTTCCAGAAAGGAAAGCCAATGTTTTTTTTAACACTTTCAAAGAATATATTTTGCATGAAATAAGATTTATTATGGTATAATTGTAATGTCAAGATACTTATGCATATTTCATTACTATTCATATAAATAATAAATAATAAGCCGCATACTTTTTAATATAAAGCCCACCTGAGTCTTAATGCATAATGTTACATCAAATTAACATTGAAATAATTATTTTAATATTAATGGAACAAATAGAATGGAACTAATAGAATTTTGTTTTGAGTCTATTGGAGTATTGGAGTTGAAGTATTAGAGTTATAATTATAGAGATTCGGGTTTTACAAATATTTTCTGGTAATTTATCATACAGTTACTCTTTGGAAACAATTTTGACAAGACATAAATTGGGTAATTTATTCCATTATATCCCACATCACAGGTTAGTTTTGCCTAGTTAATGTTCTTACAGCAATCTGTCATGAGTGACCAAAGACTTTTGAACTACAGGTGGAAAAAATTAAGGTGACTCCTTAAAAACTGCATCTGTGATTCTACTTTAGCTCGACTGTTTCTGCTGTTCCTCTGTGTCCGGGCCTCGTGCTAAGCTAAGCCATGTCATCACACCCTGTGTTATCAGTTTTCTCATCTCAGCAAAGAAAGTCCAAAGAAAGTCCCATTTCCAAAAATGCAGAACTATTGCTTTAAAGAGTTTTTCTAAATACATCTCAGCTGGTTTGCTTTTATTTAACCTGGAGTTGCACAGGTACGTCTTAAAGGCCGTGACACACCGACCTGTTGGTGAATGGCGACCGTGTCTCGCTTGTCAGTGGGCAGACGCAGACCGGTGCCACGTCATATTGACTGAAACGCCGTTAACAGGGGTCCGACTGGCACAAACGGTGCGTGACACACCGCAAAGACGGAGCCGAAAGACGCTCCCTGACAGCCTGGCGCTGGTCAGTGATCGGCTTGGTGTGTTCCATCCGTAAAACCACTCAACCACTCTGACATCCTTCCCTCTTTATTGGCTACAGTACGTGCAAGAAGTTGTTAACGTCGAGGTCAGAAGACTGGAAAACTGCAAAAACTGCTTATTTTAATATATAGAAACCTCCAAAATATAATGTCAGTCTGTCCTTCCTCATGTTCTTCGCTGTCATAAAGAAGTGCTGTTTGGGATTTACTGTTATAAATTAAATGCAATTACAAATGAACCAACACGGAAAGCAACTTTCTGTGATCAGTTGCATAATGTGAACTTTATCGTGACCCACAAATTGGCCTCGGTCAGTAATTGTTCTTGGTAGAACTGACTATTTGCACCTTTTCTTCTCAAGAATGTGAAAGTGATAGTTCTGTTCCGTCTAATCTCTGCGGCACAGAGACCCCAATCCTTCAGATCAAAGTCGGCCAAAGACTTCTCAACATGTTGTCCCCTGATCGCCTTTTCTGCCACAAAAACAAAATGCCCCCAAAGAGTGTGTGAACTGCCCACTCTGGAAAAATGCAAAAGAGACTTTAATGTGTGGAACAACGTGAGTAGAGTTGCTTGACACTCCCTCCTCTGTGTGAGGCAGTGGTCTTCAAGGATGGGTGGTCCGTCTGGGGCTGAAATCGGACGTGTGTGTAGGGGTGTGTGAGCTCCCTTTGTGTCAGGGGAGAGGGGTCTTTGTTCCCTTAACCAGGGAGGAGGGACCGACAGATTAAGCCTTTAGAAGTGCAACCGACCACCATGAGGGCATGCCACAAGGGAGAAGGAGTTTGCATGTTTGCGTGTGCGTTTTTTTGTTTTTTTTTTTTTTGTCTGTGTGTAAGCATGCACATTATGCGTTATGGAATATGAGTGGAAGTAGTAAAAAGACCGAAGAGGGAGACGAACGGCGGGGACGAGAGGAAAAGTCAGAGTGGGCATTTGTAGCGATTTGCATGCGAATTAGCGCGAGTTTGTGAGAATCTAATGCAGGTCAGCAGGTCAATAGTTCTTATCCATCTGTCCTTCTGATGGCATGCCTCCCAGGTCAGCTTGATTCCTCTGTGAGAGAGCTAATCTCAGCCAGCCTCTACAGCATCCTCTGATCTGCCCCTCACACACACAACAAAATGAGCCTTGGCAGGAGGGGAGGGGGGCTCACACACACACACACACACACACACACACACTCACACAAATGCATAAAGATGCAAACGCACACACATTGTTTCCCTGAAGATATTCGTTTTTGTCCACATCATTCACACAAACACTTCTCTCAGTTTTACATATAAAACATAAGCTAAACATTCCAGAAAAATGTATTTTGTCTGGAAATAATTTGAGCATTATGAGCAGAAATGTCTCCAAAACAAGGACCTTTGAATGGTGTTGTAAGACTTTTAACCCAAACGACAATATACTGTAGGTGTTTTGTCCCCGCAGTGAAATGGAGCCCTACAGCACTGTCGATGCTAGACCCGTTGCCATGGTTACAGTAATAAACACACTAATGGACAGTTTGGTGAGGTTTAGGCTCATCATCAGATCATAGTGTGGATTGAAATGGATTGAAGGTTATAGGACCTTCACCATCATCGTCACAATAAAAACACAAGCATGTGGAATGTGATGGATAAAATGAATAAGTGTAAGTATTAATTTAAAATGAAAGATGAACAGTTTTGGAATGATTTATCACCTGAGTTTCTCCTTTGCCTTTTGTCATAATTACTACACAGGTGCTACTGACTTTCCCGTTGTTGACCATTTTCGCTCAGTCCCATCATCCTGTGTGGTGTTTTCCATCTTTCACAAACATCAAGCAGGTTACAACATATGCAGAGAATTATTTTTAAATACTGTTTGACCCGTGTCTGTAGAGAGCAAAGCTTTTGGGAATAGGACGAGCACGCCATCTGTGATGCAGTCCTCCATCACCCGTCTATCTCATGAAACAGTCCGACCTCCTCCTCCTCCTCCTCCTCCTCCTCCTCCTCCTCTCCGAGTCCCGTTTTCTCTCTCTTTCCTTTTTCACTTGTCCCTCCGATCCCAGTGTTCCTCCGTCTGTCATGGCGGCTGTCTGAACAAACAAACACGCCGGTCCACAGTGAGCCAGACGGCGAGATGTGGAATTGTTTGCTGTGTTGCTCCCGTGCGGGAGAAAGTTTTCTTAAGAGGCACACAGAGGTCTGGAGCTCAATGGAGAGACCACAAAACCAATATTTACCCTCCTGCCTCCGGTGCCTGGGCCCTTTCCTTTCTTCCTCACATGTGGAACAAGACGATGGACCCACGTTTGGTGCCGAACAGGGAGAAAAAGAAAGCTCACATAGAGGGATTTGACTGTCTTTGTTTCTAGATTATTTATCGATACAGTTAATGTTGAAATCAGCATAGAACAATTAGACGGTTATTAATTATCTTTGTACGACTGCTTGAGCCTTGAAGACAGAACAACATGGCTGCATCACTTCTGTTACAGTCTCTAACCCTCATCACCCTGTGATGCCATGTTTTTATTCTCCCACTTATAATCTCTGCTCGGTCTTTGTCTTCCTGATACGATCAAACACAAATCAACAGATCTCACTGTCCCTCCAATGCAGCCATTAAGCTCGGCCACTATCTGAATTTAAAGTGTTTCTCCCGTCACTCCCCTGCCTGTAAATATGCACATGTTTGACTACGGGGTCAGGGAGGAAGACAGGAACTGGGTAGAAATGCCTACTTCCTGGAGGAGATGGTACAGTGGGATTGGGTGGGTGGGGAGGAGGGGGGGGTCAACCAATCATGCGTCAGCACAGAGACATTCTTGGATGCACGCCGTCACACAGAGACGAACAATGAAGCGGAGGGGGTGAGTGGGAGGGCGCTCACAGGAAGTGGATGATTTGACTTGTTGAGGTGTGAGGCCTGTGATGGACAGACACACAGCTGTTAATATCCTGCACAAAGGACATAGTTGGACGGTTTACTGACTTTCACTGAGCACTGGGCTGTCCTGTGATGGCCACAGAATCACTAATGCCTCTTTCTACAAACTATGGCCACATACAACTAAAGACCTCACAAAAATACTGGTAATTATTGGTAACTAGTGTAATAAAAATACATGCAGAATAAAATGTGTACATACATATACATATATATGTGCTGAACTAATCCTCGGTTTTATAATCAGGAACATGGACCACATAGAAAAATAATCCCCAGATCAGCAGTAGAACTGTAGCGCCATCTTGTGTTCTGCATGATGCATCTGTGTTTCCAGCACTGGAAATTAATGTCAAGCAGCCTGAGCACAGTGAAGACTGGGCCACATGTTCCAAAGAAGCATTTACATTTTGGACAAAGGTTGGGTTTCAGCTTGAATTTCATTATTTCGAGATGAATTTCTTTGAACATTTGAACAGCAAAGATTAATAATATTGTTTATTCAAAAGCTGATATTTGGCTTTTCCCTACATCTCATAGAAAGTGTCACCGTTGTCTTTTACAGCCCGGTTCTTTTTTTGCTCATCTTTGATATATTAAATCCTGCCTGCTGCCCTCAAACACTTTGAATCATTTGCTCATTTTTTTGTTGATGTTGATGATCTTTTTTGATGTTTAATATTCTGAACATGTCAGGAGGTAAAGCAGCTTGTCCCCTGTGCTGCCACACTGTTGGGGGTTTAATTCCTAAGTTCAGCTGTCCTCATGTTCTTAGGCAACGCACTGAAGCCCAGATTGCCCCTGACGTCCAGGCCAACACCTTAACGTCAGATACTGCCCAGCTGTCTGTGGTTATGGGGGGTCACGTCTGTCCTAGAAAACTGTGCAACAGACGTAGATCCACTCTCACCTTCACAGCTTCAGGCAGTTCCTATAACAAGCGTGTCTCCTTAGAGAGACCAGTACAATCACGGGGGACGTCAGGGTCGTCGCTAACTAACCTGCACGTCCGAGGATTGTGGGACAAAACCTGATTACCTGGAAAAAAAGCACACACAGAGGCACGAGGAGACTGCGCAACATCACACAAGATTTCTCAAAGTACAGAATAATGAAGCCTTGATGACCTGAAGTAACCCGAGGTGGATTCCTGGGGCACCAGGGTTGGGGTCTTAATGGTTGGGGGGGTGATTTGTTGTTGCATCTGCAAGCTGATTTGTCCTTTAACAATCCACTAAATTTCTTTAGCTGAGTCAGAGGTGAACTGTGACTAATCCCGGCCTCTGATTACCCCCCCGTCCGTGCAGGACTGTGGGGACATGAGAAGGAAGCCGTTCAGTATTTTAGCCACTAGATGTCAGCTCAGCTTTACTGTGAGGGAAAATCCTGCTCAAGTTCATCAGGAGTGAAGCTGCTTTCCATCTTGTGTAATTACACACTAGCATGAGTGTGTCCATAATTAGACACAATAACCCTACTTCTGACACGTGCTCGTTGGCTTATTTACCCCATACTCATCACTCATCAGCCTTCATATTTCACCGAAAACAAAGTCACGAATTTCCAGTTTATGGCAGGCATAATTATGTAACCGTATACATGTGTGTTTGTATTTATGTCACAGCTGATAACCTGAGATGTTTCGCCGTAATATCGACCACAACCAAACAATTTCAGTTTCTTCCATTCAATATTTATTCAGATAAGACTGATTAAAAACCCAGTAACAACACTGTCACCACTTTTACAGTCTCTCTCACATAAATAACAGACTGTCTATGTTGTAAATATATTGCACGGTCAATAATCTGAGCAAGAAAGAAATAAAGACAAAAATGAGGGTAAACATGATGAAGCCGAGCCAGGTATCATCAAACCGATAAATTGGAAGACACGTCATATTTTATCACGAGGTCGTTTTCTTTCGCTTTCTTCATGTTTTCCCATCAAGTTGAAGCTCGGCCAAGCCAATATAATAAAAATGACATGATTTCCTGTAGGT
Source organism: Channa striata (assembly GCA_033026295.1). Classification (NCBI taxonomy): domain Eukaryota; kingdom Metazoa; phylum Chordata; class Actinopteri; order Anabantiformes; family Channidae; genus Channa; species Channa striata. The sequence continues at coordinate 7,956,391 of CM065170.1, forward strand.
AAAGTTGCGTTACTCACATGTCTTTGAATAACAATGTCGCATGCGTTAAACAGTCACAATACAAACCCTCATTCATAATACAAATAAATAAATTTAGCCCATGTTTCCTGTTGTCAGCTACAAGATGTCTGAGTGCTCTGTTGTAGACTTCCCCCATCTCCCTGGGAGTCAGTGGCCGTAAGACAGTTTTTAGACAAAGAGGCGGCTAAGGAAGGGCTGTCAGCGGATACGGATGCTTCCAGAGCTCATTAAAGGCCTGTCTGCAGCATGCCAGGCGCTGAGAGACAGAGTCGGAGATAGAAAGCAACATCATAAAAGAATTCCATCCATCATTTTCCTCCGTGACATTAATATCTGTCACATACCTCTGACAATGCAATACTGCACCCCTGGAGTGAGACATCCTTCTATCATTGAGTTGTAACGCATGCCAAGAGGGATGTCTAAGTGTGTGTGTGTGTGTGTTCGTGTGTGTATGTTCAAGTGCATGTGTCCCTGTATACTTACACGGTGTTTGAAGGAGAACGGGAGGGTTTATGTATGTATCATTTCTTCCCCCTTGTTCCTATTATAAAACACTGACTGTGATATTGCTGGGAGTGTGTGCGCTTTCCCCCCACCAGAACAGCTTCAGTAGTATTCTACACAAAAGCAACACATTCAACGCACAAAAAACCACTTCAGGCTGTCGTACCAAATGTGGAATTTGGAGCACTACTCCGGGATATTTACAAAGAAATGATTCATAATGCGCAATATCAGGGTGGAGAAGCAATACTGAGGTGAACGCTCTGCACTCAGCACATCGTGGATTTAAATGTGAGTCCTTGCTGCGGGACGTGCCGACACCCTGTCCCGTGTCTTCACGAAATTATTTAGCAAATTCTTTTTCACTGACAGACTCTCGATTCCCAGAGGTGAAATTCACGTTTGCGTGACTTTCCAACTGCGCTGCTGCCTCGAAAGGGACTCTGCATCTTGCTCAAGGGCACGTCAGCAGCAGAAACCTGCGCTGGATAAAGGCCTGTTTTGCTGTTGGTTGTGTTGCAGATGGTTGGGATAGAAAAATGTCAACAGCCTAAAGATTCCTTACAATGTGTGTTTTGGTTTTCAAACATAGTAAGTAATCAGAGCTTTTGCTGAATTCAAGTTAAAGTTGCGGCAACGTTTGGGCCATTTTCCAAATGAACTGCGTCGTCAACAATTACCATACAGATGCTAAAATCCACATGTAAGTCTTCCTGAAATCATCTACAATTCACATAATGGGATTATCAGAACCTCTAGTCTCAATAATTATATTGCAACCTTTGCTCTCTTTCTTTGGATTAAAACTCAATTTTGACCCGAATAACCAGTAAATGCTGCGGTGGATGGATTTTCAATTGCACACTGATTAACCCCGAGGAGATCCATCCATACAGCGCCGACGGCTCACACCGAAGGCAGACGGTAGAGTTATGATCATCATGCATGCTCTGTCTTTCCCTCTCGCCGTGGCACTTTATGTTGAGTGCTGCAGAAAGCGTTAGCACTTTATAAATCAGACTGTTTTGTTGCGAGATAGATTTGAGTCACGCCCATCTGGAGCGTCAGCATCCTGTTGTTTTGACTTAAAAGGATTGAGCGACTGCGTCAGGGACCGAACCTATTAACGTCGGAGCTTTTTAAGGAACTTTAAGATATATTTTGTGAACATCTCCTTCTCGCTCTCCCTCTGTCGGTTGGTCTCTCACGCTCCTCCGCCCCCATCTCGCAGGATTGCTGCAGCAGCACAGTGCTGACTGCCTCTGACAGGACTCTCCTTGGACCTCTCCTCCGGGCCATTTGTCAGCAGGCAAGCCCCGAACAGCAGGGCACAGATTGGCAGTTGACTGCAACGCTGTTCAACGTGAACGAGCAAAGGCGCCTGAGGGGCTGTGAATGAGAAATAATACAGAGGCGAGTTGAGTAAACATGAACCTCCAGTGTAATGAATCAGTTCACAGCATTTCCTTGACAACAGAAGCCTGTCGGGTATAAATGAAAACACATGCATAAATATTCTCCCTGGTTAATATTTTATCAGTTACACCCGCCCTGCATCCACATGAAACATCACAATGTGATGAACCAGCATTCATCCAAGCGGTGACCATATGTTGTTCCACATTTCCTCTTCACTGTTGGTGAGTTCAGAGTGAGGAGCAGCTTGTTTGCTACAAGTCTCATCTTCCAAAGCGATTAATCATAATTTTAGACAACACCGAGGTAAAAGATTCAGAAAAACAAACACTTTTTTTGCACACGTGAAAGCTCTACGTACATATAAACAACGGACACTTCAGTCACAGCTGGTATAAAGCCATAGGTGACTTGTGTCTATAGAGGAGAATGGAGATATGTGGTTGTAATTAGCCCACTGGCTTTCTCAGCAGACCTCCCATGACTGTCTGCGCTCAAACGCTATTTAATCACTCACACGGAAAAAAGAGAATGTAGCAATTAGGTTTCAAGTAAAACATGTTGGATGATTTCTGTTGTTGGGCAGCAGAGATTCAGACTACAGCACTTGGAAGGATCGTGGACATGCAATCAATCACCGAGAGCTGGATGCTACTGTGCAAGAGTAATTACAGTAGGAGCATATATGGTGCTGACAGCACGGCTTGCACAGTGCCAGTCAGTCAGTCAGCTGGACCGGCGGCCCCCGTGTTTTGTCCAAACCTAAAAATCACAACAAAACTGTGATATTTTGTGCAGACATTCACAGGTCAGGAGCATTCGGAGGATAAATCCTAATGATTCCGGTGATTCCCCGACTTTTCCTCCAGTGCCACCGTGACGCTGCTGACATTTGTGGATTTGAGTGTAATGTCACTCAAATAACTGTGGGATGGATTGCTGTGACATTTGGTGCACACATTCAGTACCACCACACACACACACACACACACACACACACACACACACACACAAAACACACACACACACACCTTCTATTTAGAATAAACTGTAACTTCCCCACTTTTCATCTACAAAGTCATGTCATATTACACCAAAGCTTTGGCTGTGACTTTTCATTGTTTGGACCCTAAATGAATCTACGCTAAAAATGTTAATTAACATGATAAACATAACCTGCCTAACATCAGCATTTTAGCATTTTCACTGTGAGCACTTTAGCGAGCTGACATTAGCACTTACATGTCGCTCACAGTAGTGCTGTGCCTGACAACAACCTTCACAGCTGTTAAACATCCAAAGCCGTAAATCAACTCAAGCCAACAAATAACACGAACCATGACTTCAGACTTCACCTACAGTACTTTACAAATTGATGCATGCTTTTTGGTAATAATTGAACAGTAATCAAACATCACTGCCGTGTTGCACTTGGATACGGTGCTGCAGCCGGCTGTGCAGCCTCTATTGGATAACTCGAGTGGAGATTTTCAAGGCTGACAACTGATGGGAGAAACCTTGTTCTCTGACACACTTGTGGCACATCACGATAACTCACAACCCCTAGAATTGAAAGTCAGTGTGATAAGTAAATGCACTCCTCCGTACGGAAGAAAGAGAGGCAGATATACTACCACAAAGTTGATGTTTTCTCAGGGAAAAAAAAAAAAAAAAACAGGACAACACTGCATTCTCCGGCTTGTTGGTGGGTCGCACACCTCCACAGTTACCATGGTAACAACCGTCCCTGAGGAGCAGGGTTCCGGCTCGATCCCAGAGTCCAGTGTTTGATTGAACGCTGTCAAGATGCACGCGAAAATCGTGACGTGTAAGAGCACCGCCGATGTGCTCACTTCACGCAGAGGTACAGTTAAGAGCAATGATGTGCGTATGCACAAGTACACGGGCGAGTGTGTACAGCATGTAGTAAAGAGCAGGTCACGGGGGGGGGGTCTGGAAGGATTTTTGCTGGCCTGAGAAAAATATCAATGATCCCCGCACTTTCACTCACGCCTCAGCCTGGAAATACACACATGCATATTTTATACGACGAATTCTCCAGGAATTAACATGTGCATCAATTAAACACGCCCAGCTTTAAAATTTGTAAATCATATACCTACTGCAGCCCCACTTTGGATGTGCAGCAGCCACAATAATATCTTTTAACAATAACGTGCAGAGGTTGACAAGGCACCATTTTCCAAATTGGAAAAGGATTGCTGCCATTCCTGGTAACAGTCTGAATCATTCTGCTGTTTCTTGCCAACGTCTTGCAGACATTAATAAGCAACACCAATAAATTAGCAGCAAGGTATAAGTAGATGAACGTTCTGTGTGACTTCAAGATGTGCCAGACACGGGGAGCTACATTTAAAAGGCACATTATCTAAATCTGTGTCTCATAAGTGCTATGTCTTTGTTGCCTTTATACAATGTGAAGTTCATTTCCAGTGATAATTAAACCCTTAGCTCATTTTCATCTTCTTACCTCTACTTTACATAATTATCCTCGGGCCACTTTCCATCGCATGGGATTTTAACAGCTGGGTACTGAAGACAGAACATCTCAAAAGGATATAATTAGTTGAGCAAAAATAGAATTTCCAGTTTATGACTACGGTCACTGGATCTGATCTGACCAAATATGAGCACATGGACATGTTGCTTTGACCTTCAGCTTCGAATCAAACTTGTTGATTACGCAGAATTTCAACTCTCACGTGATCCTAGTGCTGTAAATACAACATCACTATTTTCTTCTTTTGAAAAAGAAAAAAAAACAACAACAATTAGCTGCTTTAGATCATTACGACTCCAGCTAACACCCGGGAACGCCGCGACGGGCAGTTACAAACTAAATTTGCTCGTGGTAAACTAAAAACAGTTCAAATCAACACACAGTGCTACCACTTTCTCCGACACGCCATTTGTATTTGCATCAGTAAGTGACTAAAGCAACAGTGGCTGCCAATTGCATAAGTGCTTTGCTAATGCCACAGTATTTATGACCCTATAAACAGCCTGTTTCATTAGAGGTGAGTGTAGAGCATTGAAAGGTCAAAGATTTGTTCCACAGACATGCAGCAGTTTTACCGCCTTAGTCTCTGTCCGCCGTCACATTCGTGAATAAATATATAAATTCAAATGGGTGACGTGAATGTCTCTGTCTCCTTCTAACAGGACACTGCGTGTGGTTCAGGTCTCTGTGGTGAGTGCATTTGTTTGTGTGCCGGCAGCTCAGGGTTAGAAACTCTACAGCCGCAAGAAACAGTAATGGCACTGTAAATTGGTCACAAAATGCAAACATATCTTTTCCAATGTTATCAACAAAAAGATAAATATAAAAGACGATCTCCATTTGTTACGAAATGCCGTTACTTTTTACAGCAGGTCCGTTATTAGAAGCCATCAGCTGTTACTACGCACTGCATATAAAGCTTACAGGGTCATTTCAAGTGGATTAGACCTATTGTCACTTGTCTAGCTATGAAGGTTTTGAGATGAATGTCTGAGATATTTGGCTTTACTGTACAATAAAAGAGAATGAAAGTTTTGTTTGTGTGCACGCGGCTTCCAAAACCGTGAAGATTTAGTTAGTGTTTGCTCTGTGTGACCTCACCAAATCAGAGTCCTATTAATTATGTTGAACGGGCAGTGAGTTGAACCTTGAACTGGCAGCAAGCCCTCTCGGTTCCCTGGGTCTTTATACATACTAATTCACACTTTTAGTTTTTGAAATAACTGGCAACATTGCAGAGTAGCTCTTGTTTGTATGAAAGCACAACTTTTACTGTAGATATCTTGCTGGCAGATACTTTGTTTCCTCAAAGCTGGTGTCAGAAGTCAGAGTAACAACAGACTGTAATGAAGCACACGCAGTAACACGGCCTAACACTGTGCAAAAAGACACGGCAAAACTACACGGGATTAAACAAAAATGAGTTATTCCCCCTTAATTACTCACAGATGCCTCAGTCATCAGGATCGTGAGGATGCAAATCAGTTTGGATTGTACAGCACACACTCATCCATCATCTGACATCCACATGTTCTGATCCCTGCGTCACATCACCATCACAGCACTTCCTGCGTTCATTTGTCCTGAATCTCACAGATGACCATAGCGTGAGGTGTACACGTTTTTTTTTTTGACGCTAATAAGATGAACTGAGACGAGGAGAAAGCGCTCACGAAGGCAGAGACATAACAACATGCGTGTACATACGGCATGAAAAAAAAATGTGTTTTCCCAGAGCCAATCTGTTCAAACGCGAGTGATGGCGAACAGAAAGTCTGTCGTCAGCTCCTCCACCACAGTAGGATAGTGGCTCCCATGATTTCCATCGAGAAAAAGAAAGGGAGGAGAAACATGGTGTGTGTGTATTTGGGGGGGCAGGGAGATAGAAGAAGGTGTGTGTGTGTGTGTGTTGGGGCGGTGATGATAAATGAGTCTACACCATGCTGTCATTTGTACTTTGGCATCCAGTCCAAAGCACAATTTAGTGTAAAATATTACGGCAGCCCCTTCAGATGACAAAGTTTAATGTTGATGTATGAATAGACACAGACTATCCCCAGCTGCTATTGAACAGAGGGAGGCAGCTATTCTTCTCAAAGGGCAATTAATTAGCGTACACACAACCACTGCGGACGATGGACACTAAAAAGGGCAGCCACAATCTGGTTGCACAGAGCAACAACATGCAGACGAGTCAGTGTTGTGATCAGTGACTGTTAGGAAACACCTGTGAAAACATGTGAAATTCATTGCATATCCACACAAAGCTAGGAGTTTATTCCTGACACTTAACCCGAAATTGTCCATTTCCATACGGACAAATCTCGGCGCTGTACGTTAACAGATTGTTTGTGAGGGAAAAAAATCTCTTAAAATCGCTTCAGTTTGACCTCTAAACACAATAAGTCATGATATACCCACACAAGCATCAGGATGTTCTCTTAACGTGATACAAATCCTCCGCCTTACATAACCACAACAAAAGTTTCTAAAATAAGTTTTCGGGTACAGGTGCTGTGCACTAATTCCTATCAGCCGCTTGCACCTGAATCATCCTTTTATAATTGCAGAGATAGCATGACAGCTGCCTTTAACTGCAAGAGGCAGCCAAATTTCTGTCTGGATTATGGCAGTCACTGCAGCTGTGCATTTTCAGCTGTCACCCACCGTTCGGTAAAGCGCAAGAAGGCAACTGCTCCACTTATAATTATTCATTATCGTCATGGTTTCATTTCTGCTCAGTTTCAGTATCCACTGTTTGTGTTTACAGCTGGGTGCAAAAAGTTTGTATCTGCTCGTTTTGGAATGGCAAGAAAATTAAAAAAGAAAAAAATGCTTAACGGACAATTAGCTCGTACAAATATTAATCATCTAATATTAAAGGTGAGATGTCAAATTAAGTCTAATAAATCAAGAAGGATGCAATCTTTTGCACTGATAGTATTTTGCTATATTTTTTTTTCCCACACTCGCTGAACATTTTTGTTACTTCAGATGATGAAAGAACATTTACTCCAGCTGAATGTGCCTCATTATTATTATGCCAGGTTCAAGGTTAAGTTTGCCTTCCCTCACATGAAGTTTCCATATTAGTGCATTTTCTGCAGCGTAGTGATTTACAAGGTCTCTTATTCTGCGAGCTTACAACCTTTAGTTTTCTAGATCCTTAGATCGTCTACCATTGACATTAGTGCAGTTTTTTTTGGGGGGCAGATTTGACTATCTATGATATATGTACACAATTAGAATTTACAGCCTTAACATCACCACAACCAGCAATTTATAAACTCGCAAGCTCCAATCAGAGACTCCTAAAGTCTCTGATTGTTCCCTGCATATTAAAGCAACAAAAAAATGCCAAGAAAACCAAGTAAGATCTGCCCTAAAACAGTAAATGGGTCCAAGCTTTGTGTGACTGCACCAGCATATGTGATTTATATAAGTTTATGTGGTACAAAAATGGAAATATGTTTCATGTAGTGATTCCTCTTGAGTGTGATGTTGAGTGTGTGTGTGTGTGTATTTGCACCGTGTGAGATGCTCGATGCTGGTTCATAATTAAAACTCAACGAAAACGGAGCATGCCCCTGAGTGAATTAATGTTCTATATTCCACGGCAATCCGTCCAATGGTTGTTGAGACATTACACTCGAACCCACGAATGTGAACCTCATGGTGGCACTCGAGGACAGACAGACTGACGTTACCATAACTTACGGAAACCAAAATCCAAACCGTGAAGAGGTGTAATGATTATCGCGCTAGTTTCAGCTGCCGGCCTCCTTTCTGTGGTGGAGGAGGAACTGGAAGAGCGCAGTCTACAAGTGCTAAGCTGCTAATGTAAAGTGGTTCTCGCTGTTCTTTCATTGTTTGTGAGCACAGATATTCATTTATAAAATGGTGCTTTGGATCCATTTCTTCCCCCAGTCGTTCCGTCTCTTTTTATTGCTTCTTGCCGTGTGCGGGAACAAGTATAACCAGAGACCTGAGGACAGAAACCCCACGTGAAATTTGTGATTATCCTCCGACCAAAGTCATCAACGCAGGAACGCCTTCTTCTTGTGAGCTGCTTCGTAGGCAAAGATTCAAACAATTTACATTAAAGACCCATAAACCAATCAGTCAATTCTTCTCTTTTCCAAAGTTTCCAAATCACCAAGATCTACTGCCTGAAGCTGTTACATAAATGGTAAATGGAAACTTTCGAGATGCACATTTACATTAGATAAGATGAAGTTTTAATGATCCCCATGAGGAATATGTGTAATAGGCAAATAATGTTTAAAACCTTTATACCAACACTGTGTTTTCAGCTTTCACTGAGAAAATGTGGTCTGTGCTCTGATAAGTAAAAACACATAAATACATCAAACCTTTGGTTTTCTTGATTTATGGCTGTTTTTATTTTATTTCCTTTGGCTGTTGGTAACATTTAATATTTGAACACATGTTACACCAATCTCTATATATATTTCAATCAATGTGATGAATTTCTTTTACCTAGGTGCAGTGGTTGTACAAACTTGATTTTTAACTTAAATGTACTGGACACCATCACAGATAGGAAATATTTGATTTTTTAAAAAAGTATTTTGCTCTAAATAGCAGATTAATTCCGTTCGGTAACTGCCTGGTATCATTATTCTGCTATAGTCTAACTCAGGGATTTGTTTTCTGCATGAAAGACCTGAAAGTTGTAGATTGCCATGACAACAAAGTCCCATTAGGATCTTTAAGTCCTGACTCCACTGCTGAGATTAAAGGGGAGATAAGATTTAAATTCATCTCACTTTCATTTTGGTCTGTTATTTCACTTGTTGAATTTTTCTTGCTTGATGAAGAAAATATAGTAATAGACGTTTTAAATTAGGATGAAGCACAATTCTGTTTAAACTACGAGATGCCACAATGCAACGAGAATCCAGCAGGAGCCTGACATTAATTTTAAAATTAATTTTGTTATTAATATCTGTGGTGTCCTACTATGATGTCAAAAAAGCTTTGGTGCTATTTTTGTAATCAAGTTCCACACTAACGAGCATACTGACTTGCATGAAATTATGATTTGCTGTGAGTAATGCAGACTTACGTGTTTTCAACAGATGGTGGGAATTGATTAGCTACACAGGTAGGAGGTGCAAGACAGCAGTGTGTGTGTGCAAAAGTCAGTGAATGCAAATTTTATAACCACAAACAAGCACGCCAAACTGAACAACCCCGGCTACAACAAGTAAAAACGGTTTTGCCTTGTTTCCTGTTTATTAGCATCGTAATTTACAGCACGTGTGCACTGCAGGTTTTCTGTCCTTACGCCCTCACTGACTTCTCTATAATCCATATCACACCTCTGCCATATCAAAAGTCTGAAGCCTCTCATGTGAGTGTGCGCCTGCACGTCCATACGCACACACACACACACACACACACACACACACACACACACAGAGCGAGGAAGAGCAGGGAGATACAAGGTGATTCCTGCTACCTCAATACAGTCAACATTTCCTCAGTAGATGAGCACTTGTGATAGGTGCTGAAAAGAAACTCTGCAGTGCATCGTGCAGAATGTAAAATAAGGGGAGAAAACTTTTCCACTCCGCTGTCAGAAAACCTCGTATGTGTGCTCAGCTATTAGATGGGTGTTTTGCTAATGCTTGCATGCTTGCATTGCATCAATTTTCCTGCCCTTATATATATATATTTTGCTGGCATTTAGCGTGGAATATGCATGTCTGATGTAGGCAAAATGGAATAAAATGCAGAGTAAAGGAGGAGGGTGAGTGTGGAGGGTAAACTGGAAGCAATCTGTTAAACTTCCCCTTCTGCACTTTTTTGTGATAAAACTGAAGAGGAGAAATTCTGCCACTCGTGGTGAAGTAAAATGAAATTGAAAGTGTTCAAAAAGCTTCAGAGCATTATGGCGTTCCATTCTCTTCCATTAATCTCGCAATATTCCATGGCCGCAAAGGCCTATTTATAGTACAGGGGATGATTAAGTGGTGAAGGACTGTGCCACAAAGGGAACCAAGCTCATTTTCTTTTTCTCAGCCTCTCTCTTCCTTACTCAGTCTTTACCTACTGTACATCTCTGCCTCTTTCTTTCCCTCCCTTTTTCTTTTTACATTCTTTCTTACCGTCTTCTTGTTTTTTTTCCTCCAGCCTCCACTTTCTTATAAGTATATACGTTATATTATACAATCGTCCTATGCATGGTTTAGTTGTCAGTGAAATTATGTTAGACTCTAGGGGAGGAAGACTTTTAATTCCATTTTTTTTTTCCATTAAGCATTTGACAAAAGGGTTTATGGAAGTGCTAATTGTTTTGAGGCTACAGAGGGAAGAGTGACAGCCTTAACAAGGGAGGATGAAGCCCCATCCAGTGCTGAGGCAAGCTGGATTAAGATTGAAAGGTGTCCATTAATTGGAGATGGAGGAGAAAAATATGCACGCGAGAGATCCCACTTACAGTGGGCATGGAGACGAGTCACCCCTTTGGAAATGTTCGCTTTTTACTTTTTTCAATGTTTAATCATGATGGATTCAATTAGACTTTTTTCAATTTAATGTCAAAGTGGCAGAAAACAGATCTCTGCATTTAAATGTAAATCAAAAACATATATCTGCTGCAGTGGTTCCCAAAATTATTAAAAGGCAGAAGTCAGGGGGATGGATGCCATATACCTGGATATATTTCCAAGCCAATAAGTATCTCTGAGGTGATCTAAATTCATCATTAGGAAATGAGAGGAATATTGCACATGCATAAATCTGCAAAATGAAGGCCACCATCGAAACCTGAGTAACCATGCGAGAAGGAGGCCAGCAAGGGAGGCCACCGAGACACCTACGACTCCTCTGAAGGAGTTAAAAGCTCGACACCCACTGTACATCTGCTTTTCTAAAGTGTCCTTGAGTGGAAGTGGAGCACAATAGAAAGGGTTAGGCCCATTTTCATGTTTACAGGTATGATTAATGGAGGAGAGAGGGGAGGAGAGGAGAAGAGGAAAGGAGAGGAGAGGTCTGACCTTGCTTCGGCTCAAGACTGGCCTCATTTCATCACCTCCAGAACATTGAGGGCGCAAATGAGATCAAAACCTTCTGTGTTTCCACACTCTACGTGCTGGTCCAGATCCAAACATTTTTTTTTTTTTCCTTTGGGTTTTACAGAGGCTTAGGTGGCAACATTTTCCCGGAGGGTGGGTTTTGCATGGGCTTACTGTAGGTTCCGAGGACTTTTGTAACAAGTATTTGTCTATTAAAACCACAGTGAGGATTTGTGCCAGGGGGGAAAAACTGGGAAGTACTTTGTGAGACTTGAGAGTTGCATATGCTGAAATGCTTGTTCAACATATAGTGTTTGTGACTGGGATGCTTAAAATTAGCCATAAAGATTATCCTCCATCAAAAAATAATTGTAATTCACTGGAGTACTGGAGTAGGTCCAACAGGAGGGACTTTCTGTCACTACAGCACACATCCTGTAGTCAAACATATCACATACTGTATGCCCTTAAATCCATCACAGTTCTTTTGCGACTGCAGAACAACCAGAGCTTGTGTTTAAAGACACATTTGTCACACTTTTTAGCACTTCTGTTTATCTGTCCAATATATCTTGGCATTACTGCAATCTTGGCATCAAATAAAAACACTTGAGCTGTAGTCGGTACAGTCCGTGTACCTTGAGTTATTTTTAATAAATCCCTAACCACGCAATTTGATAATTCTCAAATCCATGCGTCAAATTCCATTTAATCTAAAGACACAAATTTATCACATTTATGATGGTGTAAATTTGATTCATGCTGAATTACTTGTAAATGAATAGCTCACCCTCTGTCTCTGCACTCTCTGGGTAGCGAAACCCCAACTTTAAATCCCTCTTACCAAAGCAATATGAGCCTGAAAAGCTATTAGAGCATGACTGCTGAGAGATGAACAAGACAAAAGCGTTATGCCTGTACCTTTCCGGAAGGTGAGAACAATACCAAGCTATTTTCACTATGACAAGCCATATTAGTCGTGCCAGCTTTTGCCTGGCGGAAACTCCTCTGTGATAGCTTGTCTGGGACATTTTGTTTCCAGTCACACTAGCTGATCCCTTGATTGAAAACACTGAATGCTGAGAGGGTGTTATCCCTGTTTGGAGTTTCTGATCCTGGATGTCTGAGGCGGCTGCTGGGCCCCCTCATCCCCTGCTGCAACAGTTGATCCCTGGATCTTTGTGGAAACAGAGTGGATTGCATGACTGAGATGGAAGCCTAAAAATGTCAGGGATGTTTGCCTGCAACCACCCTTCACCCAGAAGAAAGTGTTCAGGTGTGTGACTGCGTGTACAGAAGATTTCAAATTAAAAGTTGTGAGCTGTGAGACTGTAGGCTAGTTCCTCACAGTTCCTTCTGCACCACTTTCTATGTGCACGGGCCAGCGAAAAGCCCCCCACCCTAATTGTTTTATGCCTGCAATGAGTAGTGTTTTCATTTCATCGTAGCAGTTTTTATCTAATTCCAATTTGTGATCTGTGTGTCTTTTATGGTACATTTTTTGTTCTCTGTTTTAGTAATTTGTCAATTGTTAATTGACCATTTTTGCAAATATGTGAAATATTAACACAACATTTTTAACTGTATCACTATTAGAGCTCCAACTGCCCCCCATTTTTTAAGTTTAATTTATTTGATCCAAACAATACATTCATAATTTAAAATGCATCTACATGCGCACTTGCATACGCATATGCTCTAGACACTTTATGTTATCATTTTACAACTTTACCACCCCAGAGCTATTTTCAGATTGCATGACGAAATGGCATCAAGTTGGCAGCATTCACATTTACGTTTAGTCAAGGGGGAGGTGGAGAGGCCTTTAGCCAGTAATTGGATCTGCAGTTTAATCCCTGGCTTCTATGGTCCATGTGTTGAAGTGTCTAAAAGCACAGAAGCCCAAGTTGGTCCCTGTGGGTCAGGTGAGCATCTTGCACAGAAGCTGCCATCATAGGTGTGTGTCAATACTGTAGGTGTCTTTGGCAGACACGTTTGTCCACTTTACATGCAGTTTCTGTGTCTCTTTCATTACTGGACTGAAAAATGTTGAGAAATAAACAAAGCATGAATAAGCTCCTAATAGGCACCAAGACTGACCCTCAACAAAGCCTCAGATGTGCACAAATTACTCATGTGTGTCTTCCATGTATGGCTATGAAATGTCCTCTTCTTGTTGTTATTCACGAACCAAAGATTGAGTTGTCTTTGCAGAAAGAAAAGTTTGTTGAAGGCTTTTCTGTGGCAGACTGCACGGATTGTAAAGGCTTGTGAGTTGCTCTCTTATTCTCCAGTCCCTTTCTCTGCAGGCAAACCCTTGGCATCGACTAGTCCACTGGGGAAAGTCACTTTTTGTAGGCTCTGCCAAGATTTCTATTTGAGGGCCAAACTACAATATGTAGGCAGACAGATACACCTGACCACATCCTGTCTATTCCTCCTTTTCAAACTTTCTCTCTGGCACTCTCTCTCTCACACACACACACACACGCACACACACACACACACACACACAGCGAAATGCTCTGTAAGGATGTCCTTATCCTGCAAACCAGACTCTGCTGGATGCTCTGTAATAACAACTCCAGCCGTCCACCATCCAATCAGCACGGCTCTCTGCTGTGCATCACTGTGCATGTGTGTTTATCTGTGCGTGTGTGTGTTTATGAATATTTATTTATTTATTTTTCTTAAAATCTGAAACCACAAAACACAGAAAGCCTTTATTTTCCTCAACAAAGACATAAACAACTTCAACAAAATACGTGACGACACATATTTTTTTTATTAATACTAGGGGTTATTTTCAGGAACTCATATTTTTTTAATAAATAATGTTGTTGACATGGACATGAATTTTCTGAGAAGCATACAGACATGAAACAAAAATATATATATATTATAAATGAGTGCTTCGAACATAGTAAGCCTCCTGATGGACAGATACGAATTACGGTGTTTAAGTTTTAGAATTTCTAGTAAACATTTTAACTTTTTCACACTAGGAAACTGGGTCAACTTTGTAGTTCATTAGAGCTGTTATAAATCCAAGCTGACAACAGCTGCTAAAACTTCTTAAACCTACCTTTTTGTATTTAATATTCAAAGTTAAAGGCTTTTTGTTGAGGATTCCTTTGCATTTGCCCTGAAATATTGTGCACATACAGTGTGCTACAATAATAATAAGAGTAAAGGTCATACTTTGTACATTTGGGTGACACAGTCTGCTGGCTTTTGAACTTTCGTGCACATTGATCTGGGCCTTCTAGGATTATAACATATTCTCTATTGCCTTGTTCAATCTTGTCTGAAATTATGATGCTATCTTTAACTAAAACTAATTAAAAATTATGGATCCAGAGAGTGAAATAGATTTAATTTAAGATATATAGCGTAAGTGTAAAATCTGAACAGGAGCCGATTTAAAAGCCCACTCACGGTCCACCCACACACTTATTTTGCCTGGTTAGACCTCCACTCAGGGATATGTGGGCTTGATTGGCATCTCACATTAATATTAGTGCACCTGCTATGGTGGGAGATGTTGTATCTTTACATTTTTTTATTGATTGGTATAGTTTAGTGAGGGCATGTAACTCCAGCATGTTTTAGTCAGTCCTCAACATCTGTATAGATTAAATTGCACAGAATAAGTGGAAGCACGGTTGTGGGTGTACATAAGTTTTAATAAACAGAATAGAACCTAAGACTTTGTTAGTAGGAAAAGCACAGTTGGAACATCAACAATGATCCATAAAGTCCCCAGTAAGTCATGACAGGAAACTAGTATAGCTGAGCCCCAGAACTGCTGCTCCAAACCGACTGTTTATACCCGTGCTTGTCCTGCTTTGACATGTCAGAGTACTTGTTGTGAAAATTACAGATCTGCAGTAGAGTACACGTATCTGTAAGTTGTCACACGACATCTTTCACCTAGAAGATACGCAGATTGTACAAATATAAATATACGGCTGAAAATGTGGCACATTTCCCTGGTGATGACACACAAATAAGGCACATCAAACCATGCTGCAAAAATACCTCTCTATAAATGATAGCAATAACTCTAATCAAATTATTTGTACCCAAGTGTAACACCGGAGTGTGTGAGCACAAAAAAGTGTGACTCCGCGGGGTAGTGTTGTGTCGATGTTAGCATATCTGGTTGTCATATTTGTGTTTTCCAGTGTTTAAATCCTTTGTTTAAATGTGCGTAACTGGCAGAATTAACAGTGGATGCTGCACATGTTTGCTCAGTTTCCAGGCTCAATGTAGGCACAGGTCATCAGAAATTGTTGGAAGTGTGACCTAAATGTGCTTCTAATGACATGTGATGACCAGCCCGTTCTCCTCTTTGTCCATGTCTTTTTTAGTAAAAATTTTAAGACTAATTTTACTCTGTGGATTCAAGAAAGAATATGGAAAAACTAAACAGCTGAATAAAATAAGTTACAACCTCGTAGCAGCATGACATGCCCCGCCCACAAGTTAGCCTATTGGTCAGTCTCTGTAATGGCATGTCCCCGTCTTCCTGTTTGCCCAAACGTTACTGAAGTCGTTAGCACGAGCAAATGTTTGTACGATGGGGATGACACTTTTGGTAAGTAAATTAAAATTTACCCGCTATGAATTCTAACCCTTTATCCACATTTGCTGTGAATATTCGTAGTAATATAAGCATGCAAAAGCCACCTAAGCATTGTAGTACAATAGGCCTAAAAAACGTCATTCAATGTGTATTTTTTCAAAAACGCCGGTGCTTTTCATTCAGCTAACGACATAACCAGCTAGCTAAGTTAGCTTTAAAGTTTTGTTAACTAACAGGCTAAAAACAATGGAAAAAACATTTACTTTGGTGAAAGTGTTTTAAACCTTGTTCTCTTGTGTGTTCAGTGGTGCCAAAGCCCTAAGTTGGAGTATTCTGATTACTTTGATGTAACGAGTAATCAAATGTTTTAGGAATTGAAGTACTCCGTTACGTAGTTACATTTTCCCGTATGTAATCCATTACTTTTGAACTACCAAGTTCTTTACTTTTTGTCACAATAACAGAAACGTGCTGTGAATTTCTTGTTTTTGGCAGCACTGGCTTGCTGGAGTAATGCATAGAGCATATGCGCTTTAATCAAAGTCCTTCATTTTGAAGCTTAGCTTAGCCACTGCAGTATGATTCCTCCATGCTGTCCACCATTTGTATCCGTGAGAGTATGATCAATGAAACACCTTTTGATAATGCAGTAGAGTAAAACATCATTGACTATAAAGAAATGCTGTAATGTTACTCTGAAGCGGCATAAACATAACTGAACATTAATACCAAACCATAGCTTTAGCTTAATGTGCCCAGTATGCTGTTTAGTGTACAGTCTGTAGTTATTCTATTTATGTTGTATAGTAATGTACTGTTATAGTGTATTTCTGCTGTGCCAATTTTGAACCGGTACTGTACTGTAACGTGGTTATTTTGTCATCAAAGTTTTGGTCACCTGATGCTGCCATGGTAATTGTGATGAAGTAGTGATTTGGTCACAGGTGATGATACTGTATACGGTATGACCACACAACTGGTAGAATTTACTATAGTACTCAAGAAATCACCGTGCCATTCGTGAAAGTATTGCCACGCTAGATAGAAGTTACAGATGGCTGTCACATTACAAAGTCAGAGTGCAGCACCAGAAGTAAGTGTGCCCTACTGTGGCTGCTGGAGAGGGGGGGATTTGCAGGCATCCGTCAGCACTAACTGGAAGTGACAGTGTGCAGAGAGGTCCTAATTACTGTCTCACTTGACTAATTGTCGTCTCTGAAGAATGTATTCCCACTGAGGTCCCGGCGATCTCATTGACAGCACTGCTCAAAACATACAGGCCAGTGCTGACTTGCATGCCGTAATCTTTGAAGGCATTGCTGAATCAAAGCCACAAGTGGAAAAATCACTGAACCTAAAGACTGCCATGATTACAGGCTCAAGTGTTACAGCAACGGAGAACGTGAGTGAGCTTTTGTAGGGCCCTTCTTCAACTCGTCAAAGTGTTAAGGCATCCCTAACTACTGTCATCCTGCTATAATAGACTGATGATATGAGACTGTTGTTTGCTTTCTGAAGCCAACCACGTTAAAATAAACTTGTAACACTCCGAATAATGCAGTAGACATGAGCCTTTAGTGCAGGCCGACTGAACTGAATGAATGCCTTCTCTTTCAGGGTCTTACCATTCAAAGTGCATCAGCTTCTCGTTTCCATGGTTTCCTTCCCTCTACCATTACTATCTTTCCACCAGTCTGCCTGCATGAGAGAGTAAGGGAAGGAGGGGGAGAGAGAGAGAGAATGACAGAAGGCTTTTAGCAGTGGTTATCTCTCCTTTGCATAAAGTCCCCTTTGCATTAGCAAATGCATGAATTGTGTCTGAATACACACACCAGCCAGCTCATATGGAAGCCTCCCTGGCTTACAAAGCGAGTGGGTGTGTATAAACTCATCTAATTTGTGGTCTCCTTCGAACACGACAGAGTTTGATGATAGATGAAAAAAAAAGTACATCTCCCAAGTGATACAAGGGTATTTTCCTATTACTCACAATAAAATAAAGGTGCAGAAGTCATTGTAACGCCATAATAAGGCAATTTGACACAACCATCCTATCTAAGCATGTTTATCTCATTCTGGCCAGCTCACTTTGAAGTGAAAAGTTTCTCACACTATGACTGTTTATTGTTGATCAAAAAATGACAACATACGTGCTTTGACAGGGATTCAGCCGCAGCTTTTGTCCTCCAAACCCTGTACCAGGCGTACACAGGCAACTTTTTTTTTTTGATTTATATAAGGAAATTAAATCAAAATCATTTGCGGCAGCCTTAATTCCATTTTGCTAATTGGATTGTGAGTGTTTGGGCACCTGATGGCTTCTTCCATGTAGTGCAGTACCTTTTATTGGACCAGAGGGCGCTGGGACATTGAGAGGAAAGCAGCGGGCCTTGTCAGTCGAAGTCGTATCCCTGAGCTCAATAAGCATTCCTTTCATGCTGTGTGAAGCTCTGCTGACTTATACGGAAACCCAGAGATTCTCCATAATTATGCTAATGGTCCAGATGGTAGCATGATGAGTGCCATTCTCTTTGATATTCTCACTCTGCAGAGTGCTGGTGTGCAGACCCACGCAAACTGACACACGTTCAAAGTCAGTGTTCACACCACTTGAACCCGTGTAATTACTTCATGTCTTCCTTTTGCTTATACAAGCGCCCTCTTCACTAAATGCGTTTACTTCTATTTGGGAAGGTATTTTGACAGATATGGTAAAGCAATGTCTCAGTAAAGCCCATGTCATGTCTCGGTATCTTCTGCTAAATTTCTACAGCCAAGCACATAGGTTAAAGTAATATTTTAAGAATATGTTGGAGACATAGGGGGAATGCATATGTATCATCAAGTACAAGGTCATCTGAATGATAAATATTCAAATACACAGCCCACAGAGGAATATTGTAGGGGCTTTATTTTGGAGTGCTTCTTCAACACACACTCTCACACACACACAGTCGCGCCATTCACACTTGAGTCACACAATGACTGTGTTCACCCGGGCTTTGGACGCTGCTGGCGCCGATCAAAGGGCTCCTTTCACATCCCAGTTGGGATTAAATGGCTCTCCACCCTCTTGGGACGGGGGGACGCACCTATAGCTCCGGCTCCACCGGCCCAAAGAGCTGCTCAGTGGAACCGCTGATAAGGTGCATGTAGACTCAGATCAGTGCGCGCAGGCCCGCGAACGCGCTGCAGATACGCATCATGCGCCCAAGTCTGAACCCGCTAATGAGATAGAAGCGCGATAGGCCCCACAATCTCTCGAGATGTTGCACGCCGATTCCCGTCGAATTCTCACGGCTCCAACTCGAGAAGAGTCTGTTGCTGAAAGGCTTTCAAGTTTAAAGTGCAGCTATTTGCATAGGTTAAATATTCGTGCCTTTCAGCGGCTCTGTCGATATTACGGATTTGCTGTTCTGCCAATTTTAATTCCTTTCATCCCACTCCTCCCACATTTCTGGAATGATGGTGGAAATGGTTGAAAGCGTGTTGCTAGAAAATCTTTTAAAATGTAGAAGGGGGGATCTGTGAATGACAAGCTGGGCCTACAAGTCCTACTCGAGATGGAATTGAATTGCAGCGAATCACTGCGGGCGTGAGATTACATCGCGTTGTTGTGTGCACAGTTATGAAATCTGAATCTGAAGACCGGCTGCTGGTTGATGCGTCTCTGTCCGTTGTGCTGAAAGAGATTCTGTGCTAACAAGTGAGACGCGTTCCACGCAGGTGGAGGTGATGTTCTGCCCCATACTCCGTTTGATCGGTGACACGACTTTGTGTTTGTGTGTGTGTGTGTGTGTGTGTGTGTGTGGCCCGTTAGAGATGCTCTGCTCACGTGCATTATTCTGAAGTGAGTAGTTGGGACTAACTGAGAGTCGGGCTTCACCCCCGAGCATAACGTGGCACTTTGCGTGTGAGGGATTCTACATCCCACATCTTCCCCTGCATGTGGACACGGGGCGAAGTTGGGAGAGAGTGTGAACGTACGAAGTTCTCCGCTTCTCCCTCGCGACAATGTCTCTCTCCTTCCATCCATCCAGTCATCACTCTCTCTTTTGCCCTCCTCTGTCTTTTCCACCTCCCTCTCTCTCTCTCTCTCTCTCTCTCTCTCTGTCTGTATTTCCATCTTCTGTCTCTCTCTCCCTCCCTCTCCCTCTCTCTCTGCGCGTTCACAGCACTAACCTTGGCTCGACGTCAGAGCCTGTGCAGCAGTGCAGTATAATGGGAGCGCAAGCAACCCAGAGCGCCTCATAGGGGGCTGCATATCGCTGCCGAATCCTCTGCTTGACGCTCTCCCGAGCCCCTCGCCAGCCCGCTCCAACACCTCCCCTATAGCCCATGCTTTGGCTCCCCCCTTCCCCACTGGATCCGTACCCTTCGACATGGACGTCCCGCGGTTCCTCGATCCGGAGGATTGTTGTTCCTTTGCGCAGTGAAGGAGGAGAAGGGGAAGGGAAAGGAAACATGCCGGGACTGCTAATGGATGTAGGGAAAGCGCGAGTGACCATGCCGTGATCCTGCGCATCCAGGGCCGCCGTCACCCTGCCTTGCCCAACGACCGTAGAAGAATTACGGGGGAATCGTACCCGCGCAACGGGGGGATTAAACCACTGTGCATTTTTTTAAAAACAACATGAAGATTACCTCCCATCATCTGATGATAACCAGTCTCGTTTTCAGGTCCAACCTCAGGCTGATCCCGCTTCTGCTCCTGTTTCTTGGTTACTCTCGCGGGATGCCTCACGTTTTAAGATTTGGTAAGAATCAACATGTTTTTTGATCCCATATTTTGTGTAAACGATGTCTCATAACACGAGCTGCCTGCGTGTGTGTCCGCCGTGAAATGACATTGACGGGCTGCTGTATGTACGGCGAGCTTTCGGTCCCACACTGGCGGCGTTCCGTCCCTAACAGCTGGCAGACACGCTGACCTACACTCTGACATCACGTTGGTAAATAGTTCACAGTCCTGCCTGTGTGTCCTCCTATTGTTTTGTTGGAGACTGTTTGCGGGATTTAAATCGAGTGCATCTATAACCACCGACGACTTCCATTATTCCGACCCTTTAATCCAGTCTCACAGTAACTTTAAGAGGAAAGCAACCCCACAGAGGAAGACGCAACAGTTCACGGACGTGGACAACACGAGGAAACTCAGCACATTCACCAACACGCTGTGTGTCCACGGTCGTTTAAACCGCTGACAGCCCAACATGTCAACACTACTCCTGAAGTGTGGCTCAATCAGTGCTCTGTCACAGGAGCCAGTCCCCACGCCGGGTAGTATCACTTTTCATCCTCGATCTCACCCTCCACTGCATCCGCGATTACTGGCGTTGACAAAACAGATCATTCGAGTTTCACTGGTGATTGGCTGAGTCACGTCGAGAGCCCCAGAGATGTTACGGCGTTGTTAAACGCACCAGCCGAGAAATCATCCCACGTACCGAGAGGAGACCACTTAATTGTAGCTCAGCAGCCTGAAAGTTGATTTGGCACTTCTCTTCAATGTCGCTTGGCGGGAGAGTGATATAATTAATATTGATTATTAGAATAATTCTTCAACAGCCACCACTTCGGTGCCTTGGCGCTGATTCATAGAGTAACAATGTGCTACAAACGCGCGTGTATCTGATTTAAAAATCCCCAAATCGTGGCCTCCCGTGGTTTCGTCTGTGGCTTAATTAGATCCGACTCAGGATGGCTGCGTTTTGCCGCTCTCCGTTGCATGTGCACAGTACGTCTAGGAGTGACAAGGGAGCTCCTCCTGACAGCGGATGTCATCAAGTGTTGACAGCACTTTCTTACAATCCCCGATTCCCCCGAGGGTCCTGTTTAAGAGTCAGCGCTCGTCCGCAGCAGCCGCCGCTATGGCAACGGGATGTGCTTGTCTTCTTGGTGCATCCTGAGCCCGATGAGCGATTTCCCGTCTCACACGTTGTCTGACAGACGCCGGGCGTCTGTTTCACTAATCCGTTGGGAACGGCAACGTAACCTGCGTTGTGGTATTTCCACCAAAGTTTCCAAGCTGGCCAATGATGGCAAATCCATGGGGGAAAAGTGGACAAACAGCTGATAAAATGCTTCAAGTATTCCTACAGTGAAATCTGGCCTTGGGCAAAACGGATGTGTGTGTGTGTGTTCTGTCTATGCATATTTCAGTATTTTACTCCCTAAACATAAAGACAGAAATAACTTTGGATTTCTACTTTTGCTGCCTGTAGTCTTCCTCGCCACATCCAATATGTCACCCACGGTGACACGGTAGATCTGCAAGGCATCTGGCATCAGTAGCACGGCAGACATAACCATGCGAGATAAGAGGTGATTCATATCACAGATCTTTTGCTCTGAGGTAAAGCCCACGCTTGATTCGAGTCTCTGTCCGTGGTCCTGTAGCCTACAAGCGACTGAACGTGCCACTGGATGTCCTGTTCAGCACCTCGGAGAGAGATTTGATTTTTAGCAGCTCCGGATGCGCCTGGTGCTGAAAAAAACGCCCAGTGCTCATGTTTTGTCATAGGCTAGAATCTGTTTATAGAAAACTGGCAGTGTTTGTGCAGTGTTACACATCCAACTCACATCTTTCTGTTGCAAAATGATTCATTTTTTTTGTGTCACAGTTCTCTGTGGGTCATTTTTCCCAAATAAATGCATGGCAGTGTGTCGCTTTCCCTATGAGGGGGACTTGCAAAACCGAAACCCGTTGGTCTTTTTACAGTGCATTTCCTGTCCTGTCGGATGTGCTTGCTCAGCAGATAATCCCAGCTGCTCCTTCAGGAGGCTGGCTAAATGAGGAGGTCAGCTCCCCTGGGTCTGTCTGTTCCCTTCCTACCCAAGTTCCATTCTGCCCAGACAGGCAGCTCACATTGTACAACCACTGTTCTGCTGTCAGACGGAGACCTTTACCCACACACACACACACACACAGACACAGTGACACCAAACTCAGCCCTTTATATTCCCAGCATCAGTCTCAGCATGTAAAGCGACAAGTGTCGGAGAAAAAAATAAAAGCACGTGTTCAGGCAGCCAGATATGCTGAGCTAATTCCCCATTCCTCCACTCCGTTCCTCATTTATAAATCATACAGGTAATTCATTTACTTAGATACCGAAATGGACCCAGTGCAGCCCTTACAAGGTGTAATAAAATATGCTTGAGAAGATTCCCTTTTATAACGATAACTAGTTCACACTTACCTTTTTAGAGCACTGAATGAGACTGTGTTGCTGCGAAGGGTCTCAGAGATCCTGAACAAAGTGTTTTTCTTTTTTTTTTTTTCAGTTGCCATTTTGGTTTTCTTCCCACTTCCACCTGTAAAATGAAGGCCAAAGAAAAAGCTATAAAACATCCACTTTAAACTTGAAATGAATCTACCTGTGTGTGGCTGCGTGGCAGTAAAAAGGGAACCTGGTATTGAATTTGCAAGCTGAACTATGGTCGGCAAACATTTGTTGCCTTAAATTTTTAGATTTTATATGAGACTCGATGTTAAAACAGATGATCATCTTGGTGACTCAGTATCAATGCAGTAGTATTTTAAGATGCTGCTATTATTAAACTTCAATTTACTCAGTTGTCATAGATGCCTGTTAAAATTTAGTGAGATGGAAATTCAGAGGCTGTATGAACGTCTGCGTGTCTTGTGAGAGCCAGCTGGTAGCTAAAATTAAATGAGATCATTTTACTTTCCTTCATGGAAATAACATTATACGAACATGGTCTTATTTAGCTGTTCCCATAACAAACGTGGAGTCACACTAGCAATGAGTCATCACATCTGCCACTCCATCGGAGCTGATTGAGTTTTACTTACAGGCGTGTGTGCTATTCGCAAAATGTCTAAGGAACAAAAAAAAAAAAAGGAGAAGGAGAAAGTAAAAAAAATAAAATAGACACACTGTTTTATTTCTGGTGTCCGAAGTTGGTCTGTGGCTGTGAGGTCGAGTGATAACATTATCGCCGCCATCTTCAAACAACAGTGGCAGATGCAGTATGTCCCTGGGCTGTCAACTGCTGCTGAAAGCATTGTTGACTCAGAGATGCTCATTTTGTTTGTTTATTTCCTGTTTATGTTTATATTTTCCCAGTACAGCCGTGTCTGGGAATATTTATGACTTAAACACAACACAGTTTTTCATTTTGGAAAGGAAATCAAGTCATGTTTTTTAGTCCTCTGGCAAAAAACAAATCCCCACTGGTGAAAGCTAAGTTTATCTAGCTGCTTCCACAATGCAGTGCAAGGATAAAGGTCCTTTATTGCCTTTCTAATATTTAACACTCTTTTCATCCCCTCAGCTGTTTTATGGTGGTGAAATTACAAGGTTGTCGAGAACAAGCAAGGGGAGAGGGAACAAACTCAAGTGGAGTTTGCAGTTAATTGACTTTATTTGCTTTTGCTTTCCGCCAGCCTGAATTATCAGCGTGCTGGAGTTTAGTTTGGGATTGCAGGAATTACGGATAACACCCTGTGCCCTGGCCCACTGCCAGCATGTTCACAGCAACACATTTAAATAGGCACAAAGCTGCTTAAAATATTCATGTGTCACTTGGCCCTGCCATAGCTTATAGAAATACGAAACTATCTCCTCTCTGCTGGCAAATGATTTTCATGGTTTAAAAATACCCACCGTGGGTTTCAAGAACAAAGAGCAGATCTGTCTTACATTAGCATGCAGCACCACACATGGGCTTGAAGCAGGGAACTATTTAGATGGATTTCTAAAACATGTTTACAGTCCTGAGTCTTTGAAGGCCTTGCTGTCATGCTTCAGTTACAAAAGGCTCAATGGTGATTAATTCAGAGTACAGATTTCTTGCCATTTTCAAATGGAAAATATCTGTGAGGTATGAAATTAGTTTTCGTGTTGTGCTTAGCATTAAGTCTTTCTTTTTTTTTTTAGATTTACCAGCTTCATTTTGCAATGATTATTTACATTAAAGGAGGCTTTATATAATTGACCTTGTTTGCAAAGTAACCGGTTGTAGCATACAGTAATTGCCAGAATTGCTTCTGTCGTATTGTCTGTTTCTGCAAATCCAATAGAAAACAATCAGTTCTGCCTCATGAAAGGTTCTGTATTGGCTTTCATAATTCTCAGTCTATCACTCCTTGTCACTGACACTTAGGGATTACCCTAGGTATTAGAAATTTTAGGGGTTATATCTACAATTGTTCTGTGAAACTGTCCCCTGAGAATAACCCCACAGCACGTCTTTCTGCCTGATTGCCTGGCTCAGAGTTGACTGAAAGTCAGAGCCAAAACATTCACAAGATATATTATTGGATATATTATTGGATATATTTTTGCATCTTTTAACATGTGTGAAGTTGTCCTTCTCACAGTACCACCGGGGGGGACGGAAGAAAATCTCAAGTCACACAGTGGTGTAAGAAAAATAAGAGTCTTTGTTAGAGAAAGAGCGAGTCTGTGTAAAGTGAGAGTGAAAAGAAAAACAGTGAGTTTTAAAGCCAGCAGATCTAGAGTAAAGATAGATTAGTTTGCCTCAGAGCAGTCCACTCTCAGCCCACTCGCAGTTGTGTTGTTTTATTACTGCGCTGTGATGGCTTCTGTGAAGAGAGACAGGAAGGACAGTAGAGTATGCTGTGAAAATGTAGTGGGAGGCCAGAAGTCATCTACTGCAGTTGTAAATAAATGTCAGTGGTATTGTGTTAGCAATCTGAAAATTTGCAGGGATTCACAGAATTGGTTTTTGGAGTAAAAAAAAAAGGCAAAAACATTAGTAAGGAAGCCCTTTGGCTCTTTGGGTACCTAAACTTTAATGTATATTTTCATTAGCCATCTTATGCATTTACCAGGGGATGAGTCATTACCCATTTGGCTGTCTCTACTTCAACTAGATTGCGAGATGGTGGGAATCAATAACCATCAATATGTTTGTATTGCTAAGAGGAATAATAGAAAACACACACGCACACACACAAACTGGCAGCAAAACATGTAACCACTGCCAACTCCCAGATGCCTCCTTCTGTGTTTATCTGTGAGAATGCAAACACGTTAGCTAAAAAAAACCCCACAAATGTGTACTATAAGAAGTATGTGTGGGAGTGGATTAATAATGCATGCCACTGTGAATTTATGACAACTTTAAACAGCTTTGAGCTGCAGGGATTTCTGTGGGACCATAATATTTATCTGACATGCTCCCAACATGTTTGACCTACTCATATTCACGTTCATAACTGGTTTTAAGTTGAGTGAAGAACACTCCACTTGCTGGAATTTTGTTGCCATGCTTGGCAACATTTGTGGGTGTGCAGTGTGAGACCTTTAACTTCATAAGAGCTCAATTGTGGTACTTAACTATTAAGTGATTATTTAACAGACGCAAACAAACATGGCTTGTCGAAGTGTATTATACAAGCAGGTGATGGAGCTAATTGGGAGCCCGAGTAAATGTTTACTTTCTCTTTGCACTTTAATACATGCAGGAGGGTCATTGATTGGCTTTTGTTCGATTTGCTGTTAATATGCGTTAATAATATAGTTATATTATTTGCGAATGGTGTCTTACATGTGTCCTGTAAACAGAGCCATGTGAATTCCAAGCTCGCAGACAAAGTAAACATATTTAAGAGCACATACACTGTAAATGAAAACATTGACGTCCAAACGACACGGGATTCAGAAGTCAATCGATTACAGAAAGCCCTCCGGCTGTGCTGGCTGTGATGTGAGGCGCCGATCAGGTCAGGATGTGGTGATTCACCTTCATCTCTAGCCAGCTGAATAAAGGAGTGAGAGAAGGAGGGGAGCGACTGGCTGAACGAGAGAAAGCAGAATCCAGGCTCCCATTGACAGCCCAGCCTGTCGAATGTATGAACATTTCTCTGTGTGAACCAAGGACACAAGGGGAAATGGGCTCAGTGGGTGGACATATTGAGGCAGGCTTACTTAAAATCATGTCCTTTGAATCAGCATGACACTCTATTGTCACGATCCACCAGGGCTATGCAAAACGTCCTCCTGCAGTGTTGAAATTCATTTTTCTGTCTTTCCTGTCCTTTTGCCTCGAGGATTTTTTAAGCGTTTGTGTGTTTTTTCGCTAAATTAGCCTCCCAGTCTCTTTTGTTCTGAAGATATTTGCGAAATGAAAAGTTGGAAGGAGAAATATGCAATTGGGTAATAAAGAAATGTGCATTTGCGTCAGACTTGGTCAAACAGCGGTCAAGCAAAAGAACAAAGATGACAGATGTAATGCATCATCAATTGAAGATATTAAAAAGATTCAGCTAATTTTTTGGAAGCATTTGACAAAACTTTGTGCTGAGACCTAAATCCTTTGGCTGCAGTTGCTTTTGTTTATAACCCAGACTCGAAACTGCACACTTTCCCATTTATTAGAAATGTCTCAAAAATCCCACCCTCTTCCCCACACACACACACACACACACACACAGGAACAGACTTGGATTGATTTCCTATCTCGCACAATCTGTTTTAAGATTTTAAGGAGACATAATGAAGCCAATCGCCTCCATTTCCCTTGCATAGCTACTGATGACAAAAGACTCTGAGTTTCCTACGCAGCAGGGTGTGAATGAATGTGAGAAATGGTGAAATAAACAGTAGACTGCAGATCAGGAGAAGATTACTACCGGACCCTTGATGCTGCACCTTTCACCTCTGCTGTCTTTCTTTTTACATTTATCCTCAGTAGATTATTTTCTCATTTAATGACAAAAAAAAAAATACGCGTGCCTATTTGAAGGGCTTTTGTATTGTTAAGCTGGCTATTTTCCGCACTAAAGCCACGGTGCAGGTCTCTTTCATTTCTTTCTCTCTCTGCCACTGTGCTGCCTGCGTGTGTTCGTAGAACGGGCAAGAAGGAAGTGACACACCTTTGCAGCAAAGTGTAGCGTATTGACTTGTCCCGGCAGCTCTGATTATCAGGTGGCTTATCTGTAGCGGTGGCTGATGGGTGGCTGATGAACCCCAAACCAGGAGCTGACATTTTCCTGCCCCGTGGCTGAGAGACAGGGGGAGGATGCAGGTGTCCGTTCAGGTCTAATGGGCCATCCATTCAGTCGTTTAATTGAGTGTCTTTTATCTGCCTCCAGTGACCTCTTTTAGTCTCCATTTCTCCCTCTTCATTCCTTTCACTCGTCGTTTTTTTTTTTTTTACTGCGCCCAACCCCTCTTCTTCCTTCTGTCTTTCCCTTCCCTCTCCAAACTCTCTGCTTTATACTGGTCTGACAGCACAGCCATCTGCCATCTGCGCATTTCCTACAGCTTACTCCGACTTTAGGCATCACATGTTGTTTTCTAAACACATCTGACTAGCTGTGAGGAGACAGTACGATGGCGAGGTGCACTTTCCGTTTCAAATCAATATCCAGGAAAAAAGTTTTTCTCCCATTTTCCTCTGTCCTTTCTCCATTTTCCTCCTTTTGTCCTTTTTTTGCCCTTGTTCCTTGTGCTGTCTTTGTCTCCCTTTGGCTCTCAGCTTGTCTCCTGGTCCTTCCACTCTACTTTGTTCTCTCTCACTGTCATTAAGCCTTACATCCCCCCGTCCCCTGGTCTCAGTGTCCTTGCACACAAAGGCACAAATCCTCATTTGACATACATATTCAAAACTTTCATTTCTTAATGTACCTTGATTTTCAAAGTAAAGAATAACCCTTTTCAGTCTTAGATTTTCATTGAACACACCCAATCCTGGAATAGGAACACTTTCTAGCTTTATCGCCATCCCTTATGGCATGGGGTGTGAGCCTTTATGCACAGTTTCCAGTTGTGTCAAGGCTTAGGACCAGTCCTTTTATTGCCTTCTGTATAGTCTCGTACCCTTTCTATTACAGGAATGGCTTTGAGCAGGCAATATAAATATTTTATGAAACTCTTAGTGAATAAATGAATGAATGGGTTGATTTAGTCATGTGTTATGCCAAGTTGTATCCCAACCTCCATGGGAATATAAAACACCATTTTACAAACTGCTTCCAGTAGGTTAATAATTCCAATAGTTACCGCAGAGAAGAAACATTATTTCCAAAATAGATCATCATAATCATTTAAAACTCGTAGCAGTTTTCACCATAGTCACTGTTACTCCGCTTCTCCCCGATACAAAGTTTTCTAATTAGCTCCTTTAGTATTTTGTTAATAGGATGTCAACTTAAATTTGTCCTTTTTAAAACAACTTTTCTTACTCATTGTGAATCATTCATGTCCATCATCTCAGTCATATCACTTTATCTTTTAAAGAAAACTAGATAGACAAAATACTTCCCTTTTTTAATTTCTCCTAAAACACATGCTGGCCAAACACACTATTTATGCATTACAAATCACTGGAAATGAATTATAATTTAGTCTGGTCTACTATGCATATAGAGTATTTAAATGATATATTTTGGCATATTAAACTTAACCTTTGCTTTCTTCCGTATCAGTCCCTATCTGAAAACACTAATCACCTGGTGTCCAAGGTTCTCTATATTTATCAGTATTAAAATCTATTATAATCAGATTACTAAAATCCTGTAAAATGTCTTTCTCCTCATCATCCAACAAAAACCCAACTGTGGGCATTAAAAAGCCGCCTCCAGAATTAATTCTTGACCTTTGCCTCTGACGGGAGATAACATCTGCCCTTCCACAAGAAAGAAAGTCTAATTTTACAGCCATTTTGTTCAAAATTACAATGGGGAGCGTGTTATACAGGGCCATTTTGATGAGCAGGAGAACAGTGAGAATTAGAATAAGAGCGGCAGAGGGAGCAGAGAGGATGATAGAGTCTCATATAATTTGCTGTGACCTAATTGCAACATTATAAATTGAACTCCTTTTACCTCTATATCAAGGTCGGCTACATATAATATATGTTAGAGATGTAGTGTAACTTTATCCTGCATGCATTATTTTCAGATAAGGCAGCTCGCTTCGTGACTACAATGTAAATTATCACAAATGGCACAATAGTGAGGCGAGAGTCTTAGCAGCCCACATTTTGGCAAGTGTGCTGAGAGACAGTTGGAAATCCCACATCTTAACTTTGAGAGAGTTTGTTTTAAGACAAGATTACAGTTAGTCAAGCTCTCATCTATATTTATTTTAGTGAGCAATACAGCCCGAGGGCTGGAGTACCCAGGGAGGCTCGAGACACCCAGTCCATCCTGCTTTGTACTTCTCAGCTGCAGCGCCATAAATGGATAATAATGCCCTAACGGTTTTATCACAATGGGGAAAGTGATTATAAACCAGAGACGCACATGCACATGCATAGTCACAATGTTCTCGAGGCTGGACTCCTGCCTCTCTTAGCCTGTAGTGGATAATTAGCATCTCTCACACGTGCTTAGGCTTGATTAAAACTCAGTTTACAGTGAGCAGCGCTGTGAGGTCGCCATCTGTCACCTGCCGAGACCGCCATGAGACGCACTGTAGTCACAGGGATGGCGGAAAGATGGTGTGTGTATGTATGTGGCTGTTTTGATGAAGGAGAGAAAAAGACGCGGCATAGAAAGAGAAATGGCACAGACGGGTGAGGCATGAAGCGTTCGGAAGCATTCTGTTTCAATAAGCAGTCCCCCTCTCTCCCTATTGCTCATATATTAGGGCCGAATCACATATTTTCTACGTTGGCAGAAAAAGCTCCTGTCGGCAGGTTTGGGATTTGTCTTATTTACTTGAACTTTATAACCTTGTGACTGCAGTTTTGGGAATACTCATGTTTATACTTGGATGTCAAATAGAAGGTGTGAGAATTCCAAGGCTCATAAAACCTACAGTGTGTGAAAGGCACTTTATTTTTCCCCAAATGCATGTGTATCTATCAAATAATAGGATTTATTTCCCTTAAATACAAAGAATATCATTTCACAGCTGCAAAACACAGAGCATTGTAACTGTATAGTGTTTTTAGCTAAATGCTGCATTTATTGAATACATTTCCATACCCAACGATATTATAACAAACATGATAGCAATTATAGTTTTATACATGTTATATAGTTGTCTTTTCTCTATGGTAATAAACTCAATATTGTCATCTTAAAAACTAAAGTAATTTATATCTCAGCTTCCATTTTTCTAAGCTACAGTAGGAAGAGTCTTTCCAACGTGACCCAGAGACCCACATAAAATTAAAATATTTATTGAAACCTGACTCATGGGTCCAAACATTGTCGCCACATTTCTGCATATTGTATTACAGGCACTATAATGTTAAATTTTGCTCTTTGTGTTTTTCTTGATTTGCATTGGAAAATTCTCTACATGGCACGAGCCTACAATTTTCCAGCCACTGCCATCGGTGTGTGAATGTGAATGTGAACTGGTGAATGGCAAGCAACACTTCAAAGCGCTTTGAACAGAAGCGCTTTATAAATGTCCATCTACTATTTACAATTTCAATTAGTACATTATGTACAAAAGAAAGCAAACCCATTGCAAGTGAACTGCAATAAGAGTTGTTAACTAGGTGTAATATACATATACATTTTTAATAAAAGTTGAGTGTACTTTGTACTTCTTAACAAACATAATACTTATTTAAGTACTGCAATACTACCCTCAGTCTCTTTCTCTTTACAATTAAGACCGTATCAGTTAGTTAGTTAGTTAGTTAGTTAGTTAGTTGTAATTATGAAATATGAAAAGTACTTCACAGTGTACTGCATGACCATAAAAACTAGTTTTACCTGCAGCAGTGCACTTTGGAAAACTTTGAGCCTGCCTGCGTCCTTAGCAAATGCCGGCAGAGGGTGCTTCAAGGGCAGAGAAAGGTCAAAGGTCAGCTGCACTGTGTTGATAAATTGCACAGGGGTGTTTCAATCCCATTAATTCCTCCCTGTATGACCCTGTAAATACCCAACTACAAGTATTGGGTTAGGCACCTTTTGTGAATTGCTGCCTCCCACTGGTGAAGTAATGTCTTCTCATTTGTTACTATTATATGTTTCATGTTGGCTTCACTCAAAAATTATAAGCTGTTGAAGTTTACGGTTTAGTAACCCTGTGTCTGGGAAAAAAAATCAAAAGCATAGAGTAAATGTGATGTTTTTAACAAATGAAAATAAATGTTTAATTGCACTTTTAAAATATATATATATTTCATGCCACAAATGTTGCTGGCAAAGTAGTTTACATTAAGGAGGAATAAAAAATGACATAATATCACACTGCAGAAAGTGTAGCTGAAAAGATTGCAAGAAGAAAAATGTGCACCCTATTTGGAGGTTACGTTATATGGTATGTTGTCAGCTATTTCATGAGATTAATCCACTCACTTCCACACGAGACAATTAACCATAAATAACCAGAGGCAGACGTATACTGTAAAATGTTTATTTATACAATATTTGAACTTAAATAAATGAATATAATATTGTGCGGTACGTTGCTGTGAAAGTATTACTTTGGCCAATGTGAATGATTAAGTGATATAGATGTGAACGCACCAGAGAGTGTGTTTTTTTGCCTCAGCTACCGCAGTGTAGATAGATGACGATGTGAAATATCTTTTCATTAAAATCAGTTATTGATTTTAGTAAAGTATAGTTACAACCTTATGCTGTAGCTTTGTATTCTCGGAAACAGCCGGTTATTTCTGCACAGTTTGTGTGTTGTGTGTGTGTGTGATGATATTACAGAACTACCATGGCATTTAACTGCGTGGTCATATGCTTCTTTAAGGAGCTTGTCTCAATCTCTAAACCAGTCTCACATCTCTCTGAAATGTGAGCATGCATCTCTTGTGTGTGCAGGCGAGCGTGTGCACTCGGTGCTTATACATCTTATTTTCACAGTAGGTTGGTATTTCTTTTCAGTTGCATTCGTAATTTGAAAGCAACTGAGAGGTTGGAAACTGTGAGCAGACAGAAGTCATTTGGGACTTCAGCAATTCAAGGCCTGTGGAAGTGTACTCACAGTTTGGCACAATTAGTACTAAAAGGGGTCCCTGCTTGACAAATTAGCACACAAAATGTCAGCCGGTAGTTTAGCACATCCACAATGAGCCCTTGCAAATTAGCACATATTTTGAGGAGGGAGCTGGCACATTATTATGAATAGAGAGAGCTTGGCAAATTAGCACATCTGTTGCCAGCACTCAGAATTAATACATGTTATATGATCACTGGTTCCCACTTGGAGTTGGGTCAGGGATGAGGGTGGTAGCACACTTTTCTAATTGAAGACTGTGCGTGTACGTGCTCATTATAAGGAATTGGTGAGATTGATTTTTGGCCGGGCATTGGCTAATTATTAATACCGAGCGCAACTTAATGTAGGCATCTTTGAACGCTGCAAGTGTGGGCTTTAAATTCTTACATCAGTCACATTTTCCGTGGACTCAGTTGTTTCTTACCTGACAGGTTTGTTTAGGCTCAATCTTTGGAGTGCAGGACTGTGTATGTGCACGTGTGTTTGTTCAAGTGCGAGAGCCAGCTGGAGGCTTAGCGTCTTGCAGTGGCAGGTGACAGTCCAGTCCAGTGTCGAGAGGCTTTAGGGTGACAGACGTGATTCTGTTCTGGAGACAACACCAACAAATAGCCACACAAGTCAGATAACAATAGCTAAACTGTTGTTCGCATCAGCTGCTGACTGTTGGCTTTATGTTGACTGTCTCCAGCAAACTTAGGCTCACTAATTTATATGGATTTTTAATATTCTTATTTTGCGTTTTTTTCTTTTTTATGTTGTGGACTTTTTAAAATTTAATTTTTGTTTTTATAGCGTTATTTGTATAACACCATGCTATATAACTCTACACTCTTATGACTTTCATCTAATCGAAGCTGTGGTTTGCCAGGGTTCAATTATGAACGTACTGTGAGTCTTAAAGAAAAATAAACCTCTGTTTACCAAATTTAATGTTTTCTTTATCTTGCTCTTACAAAAACAATACTCTCTGTGATACTATTTTTGGGCCAGTGTTACGTGTAACCTCTGCTACCAACAGTATAAAAGCAGCATATGCGTCTGCCCGTGCAGAGCAGAAAAGACTATCACTCACTGCGAAACAAAAATGTTAGTGACAAATGAAGTCATGCCATACATCTCTTCAAATAGCTTTCGAATGAAGGTGGCTCATTTATGTAATATCATAGCAACGTTGAGTGTCCTGCTCAATGACGTATCCCATGTCCTGGGCAGATTCCTGGGGATCTTCATCGAGAGACAGAATTGGCCCTTATGCAGCATAGGAAGGTCAGTTTACCACAAGGGGATCTTCAGATTAATGACCAGGGGCGGTGACTCTCTGCAGGCCTTCATGCATCATGTCCCATTCAGCACCAAACATGGCAGGGAACGCTCCCACCGGGAGTTTTTGGGATATTTACAGAGCGTTTCCATCACTTTTACCTCCTGCCTATTGGCTCTGAGCACTGATCCTCATCAGCTGAAAGATGTAGGGAGACAGAAGCAGGCCAGGGAGTTGGGGTGTGGTGGTGGAGGTCTCGAAGCCTAACGCAGTGACTCCTTGTGCATACCTGGGTCACTTACCATAGCGACAGGGTTGCTCACCGGTTGCCATGGCAGCCACCCTACAGCCCACCGTCATCCTGCAGCTGCGCTGCTGGTCATTAGTCACAGAGACAGGCTGTCCGCACTATCTAAATGCCCTTCCTCCACCAATCAGCTGCTTAGATTCCAAAACTGCAGATGCCTCTCAGCCATAGTATAGATGCATGAGTCGCCATGGCAACATATCTGACTCTCATCTCCCATTGTACAATCATCCTTGAGAGCTAACTGTATTTTCACTCGTGGTTTAGCAAGGAACCCTTTTCTTTTACTAGTAAATACATTCTCGTTGGTAGCACCTATAGTGTTGATTTTATCTTGGTTTATAACAGCATGTGAGATGTAGTATATATTTTACCAAATGTGAGGCACATTGTAGTCATCTTTACATTAAATTTAAGGTTTGTCCATTAGCATTGATTATGCCCTTCAAAGGTGAATAATTTCTCTTTACAGGAATCAATTTCAAATTAACTTTATTTCTGTCAGAAACCAGGGTATAGTGTTATGTTCAATATAAAATGCACTTGATTAACTCTGAGCAGTTATTAAAAGGGAGTCAAATTTACATAGAGGAGTTGCGTTTTCATTTTGACTTTCTGCTCACTCTCTCCATCTCTCTCACACATACACTGAGACACTCAGATCAGCAGGCCTGTTTTTTCATCAGGGTGATTATCCAGCTCATAACTCACTCAGAGCTTTCATTTGCACTATAATTCACACCAGTCCCTATGATGGCGGCTCCATAATTCACACACACACTGATTATCTGAGCTATAACTCACACACCTGCAATCAGATGGACCACAACAGCAAGTAGTGAGAGGAAGATAGATAGATAGATGACGCAATTTGGGGCATTATTAGACTTGAAACAAGCTAAATATACATCACACCCCTTATCAGTGTGTGTGCAAGTCCAAGATGGTGAGATTTGGAAGAAAGATTAGCCTTTCAGTGTAAACAATGCTGAGGATCCATTCCCTAAAAATGTAAACCATTGACTCAAATAATATGAGATTACAAAGAGCATTAAATCAAACGATACCAATTTCATTTTCCATGTGCTATCATATTCGCAGGTAATTGAATGTTTGACATCTCCCTTGAAATATTTAATGTTCCTACTCCTCTGTGTTCTCAGAGGTATACAGTTTCTTTCACACCAGCACTTCTAAGCCAAACAGTGTGGCTAAGAAATCTGATGAGCAAAACTTAATACTCACTCTGCTCATTTTCAGATGCCTTAAACAGACCAGTGGAGCTCCATCTGTTCCCTCGGGGCAATAGTGTAATAATTACCTATTAGGTCAGACTGACATGATTCCTATCATCTTTAATGGCAATACTTGGTTATTCATTCTTTTGAAGATTAATGTGCCATTTTACTGAAATGAAAAGCCACAAATAGTTCACATTATCATGGCGTAGAGAGGCACAAAGCATGCATCCTGCTCGAGTGCTTTTAAGTTTGTGTGTTTTCAC
The DNA here is from genome assembly GCA_033026295.1 of Channa striata. NCBI lineage: Eukaryota > Metazoa > Chordata > Actinopteri > Anabantiformes > Channidae > Channa > Channa striata. The sequence goes on from CM065170.1 coordinate 7,992,475, forward strand.
CTCACACTGCGACATTGCTTTCCATTTCAGTTCTTATTGGATTATCTACAAAAAGGAAAAACAAAAAGAACGGAAGAAAGCAAAACATATTGCATGGCTATGCTGTGGTGACAGTGATAAAGCTCACTTCCCTTAGTTAATGGCATCTTCTTTGCCCTCTTGCTCCTCTTTTCTGTCACTCCCAGTCGCTATTTATAGCTACAGTGTCTATCACCGCACGCTGCACTCTATTGCTTTCTCCAACTCTTTTAAAAATGCATCTCAATCTGTCTTTTTCTCATCCTGCCTCATTTTTCCTTTGCTCTTTAATTGAATCGATAAACAGGCTTTAAACTTCTTCTTTTTTTTTTTTCTACTTTGGATTTCATCAAACCGACTTTCTGTCCTTTGACAGGGTGGGAGCCGCGGATGGACTCCTGAACTCACGCTCTTGTCTCAGCGAGAGCGTTTCTCAGAGCTGCTCTCACAACAGCCTTTCATCTCCCACCTCCCCTCATGCATTCTCTTTTAAGTTTGATTTCTGTAAAGCTTTCTCAGGATTTAGTCCGTCCTCAAAGGTGTAATAGCTGTTGGAGTTTAGCTTTGCTTTTCTTTTCATTGTGTTTATTTTGAAAGTTTAAAGTGGTTGCCTGACTCTACAACTGTTTCAGCTGTTTGACATAGAAATGATTTTGTAAAACGTGTTTTATGCTATATGCTTTCCCATATCACAACACTGAAAACAGGTATTAATTTATCCTATTGAAGGATGTGTAAAAACAAATGTGCTTATTTTCATTTACTCCAGTTACATCTAAAATTGAATATGACCTATATTATATAAAGAGTACAAAGAGCAAAACTGTAGAGATTTTGCAAATGTATCCAAAACCCTTAGAAGGCAGAGCATGTTCCCAGTTGTAACTACAATATGTCAATTTAAGTCGAACATACATTTACAGACATACATTTCTGGGGATTGTCAAAAATAAATGATTTCAGGTAAGCGATGTTTTGACATAATCTCAAAATGCAGCACGTTGGTGGTGGGTTGGTTCTTTGTTTGGGATTCTGAGTCACACTGATGGACCATCTGGATCTTTGTTTGTGTTCAGGCCAAAATAATTGACAAGTCTGAAAGAAGCTGTTTTGAGAGGACAACACCTAACTTTGTGGTGGTAATTATGTTGTCTGGCTGATGTGGTGTGGAGAACATCTCTATTGTTTGTGTTTCTGTTGAGGCTTTTACTTACTAATGAGGATTGCAAGGTGTGATTCTCATATATCCAAAAGGTAACAAGATTCTCAGCCTGGCACAGCATGGTACTCCCATCAGGACGCTCTTCTATTACATGGTGCAGACATAATGATTTGAACTTCTGAGTTGATTTGTTTTTAATGTGTTCAGTGCCCTTATTCTCTCTTTCGCCTCTCTGCTTATTTGCCTTTTTGCCCTCGTTTCTCTGTTCCCTGTACTCCTCTGTTTTTTTTTCCCTCCCCTCCAATTGAGGAATCATTGAAATCAATGGGACCAAATAGAAGGGTGAACCTTCCTGTCAAGGCTGAGCGAGGGAGTTAAAGAAGGGCACCCACCCCTGAACTCACCTCCCTACGCCACTAATTGCCTATAATTACACAGACGATTTCCACAGAATGCAAATCAGCTGAGATCCGAATGCCTAATCCGCGTAAATCTGTTACATGTCAGCATGTGACTGAGCTGTGAAATGCAGCGAATACAATAGCACCAGTAATATAAGCGTACAAATACTGAAGTGTTAAAGATGATAGCACTGCTTGAGCTGTAATTGCCTGCATCATATCGATTTTTTTACTTGTCACTTGTGCTTAGGAATCTATTGCAATTACAGGAGAAGGAAGTGGCTATTCAGGGGTCTTGTTCCCTGATTTATTTTTTTTCTCATCTCACAGGAGGAATATTCGAATCCATTGAGAGCGGCCCCTCCGGAGCAGAGGAACTAGCCTTTAAATTTGCCTTGAACACAATCAACAGGAACCGCACCTTGCTCCCAAACACCACACTCACCTATGACATCCAGAGAATAAACATCTTTGACAGCTTTGAGGCCTCCAGGAAAGGTGAGTCATGATTTTTAGAAAGGAGGTTGAGCAGAAGGTCAATTTTGACTGCAAGTTGCAAGAAATAATGTGAAGTGAGCAATAAAATAATTCAGAAAAACAAAAGTGACTAACTGCATCTGAATGTTGTATTTACTATCCTCAGTATTAATTGTGTTTATGTGCCTTCAAACATTCCCACAATAAAATGAAACGCTGTATTTACTCCATACACATTTATTTTCTGCTAGCAATCACAAAAAAATTGATAGATGCAGAAAATACAGATGTGACATTACAACTGCCACCGATGGTTGAAAATGACCAGGATTCATGAATTATTGCATTGTGCCATTGCATTGCAGAAACAATGTAAAAAGCTAGTTATAGATATTTGGTTTTCATAGAAATATCACTACATTTCCTAAACCTGCTAGTGTCCCTCAGGTGTTAAACAGACTGACCTGTTCTAATTGCTACTACTCTACCAGCATGTGACCAGCTTTCCCTCGGGGTGGCGGCCATTTTTGGCCCCTCACACAGCTCATCGGCCAATGCAGTCCAGTCCATCTGCAACGCTCTGGGAGTGCCCCACATCCAGACCAAGTGGAAGCATCAAGTGTCCGACAACAGGGACTCATACTATGTCAGCCTGTACCCCGACTTCTCCTCCCTCAGTAGAGCCATCCTTGACCTGGTACACTTCTTCAAGTGGAGAACAGTCACTGTGGTCTATGACGACAGCACAGGTACAGGTACAGTTGGTGTCTGTCTCTATCTTCAAGTGGTGCGTCTGTTTCGTGTGATGATGAATGTGACAGGTTTTTTTTTAAAGCTGCAGCCTTTGCACCGTAAACTGTCCAGAAAAAAAAAAGAGAGGTTCCAGGTGAGCTACAAAAAGCAGCAGTGATTCTGAGAGTTCAGGGAGTGCTTTGTAACCTGTCAAGTTAATTCAGAAATCAATAGCTTACTGTTCTGCCTCAGTCCTCCAGGTGCTGCCCATGTCAGTCTTCCAGGAGAGTGAGCAGCAGCATAGAAAAAAAAAGAGAACCACATTACCCAGAATGACCTAGTGTCTCTTCAGATTAATGCAATGCAGAATTGTAGTATGTGGGGGCTGACAACAGCCATTAATAACACACAGAGACACTCGATCTCTGAGGGTGGCTATCAAATGTATCTGTGAGCCATTTTGTCTATCCTGTGACTTTGTGGAGTGTCTGATATTATGCGTTTTAAAGACAACTTGTATTTTAGCTGGAGTGCAGTGATATTTTTATGAGCTAAAGTATAATCGCTCCAGAGAAGATAACAGTGTTCAAATGCTCATTTGCCTTTTACAAGCTTTTTGGCAAGATATGGTTGACATTTTAATGCAGTAAATTGGACAGATGTGAAAGGAGGTTTAAAACACAGACAGGTTGCTTAATGGATGCGCTCCCCACTGTGACGACATGAATATTGTTTTGTAGTTGACATCCTAAACCGTGTATTCTAATAGACATTAAACTCCTTCTGCTCCTTTGATCAACTAACACTTAAAATATTAGTTTTTACTGCAATTTTGCTCCTCCACGTTCACTAATTTCACATCTGTTGCGTATATTTCAGTGAATCCCCAGTCCTGCAGCCTCCTAGTGCCTGTACGTTAACAGATGATATCTCAATTCATCCCACTTGCCACATTATTCTGACTCATCTCCTTGACCTCTATTCACTTCCTGCCTTAGAGCTCAGTATGTTAACACCCTCATTCTCCAACAAACTGCCTGAGTGAGATGCCAAAAGGTTACCTCTCGCCTCTCTCTCTGTCAGATAGGAGCTGCTTGGGCCTGCTCTGTGGAGCATTTCTCTTGTAACACACCTGACACCCTGAAAAGTGTGACAGCTGCACAGCCATGGTGCTTCCCCCCACCGCTTCCACTCGGTCCCAGGCTGTAATCACACAGCTTCATGCTCCAGGGCCCTGCACTGCTGATTGGAGCCTATCTGACGGCTGGCAGGAAAAACTATCGGAGGGGATAAAATATTCACACACAGCCGTTAGAAGATCCAGGGGGAAAGTCTGAAGGCATTAGCCAGAGCCCACAAACATCTACGCTGACAGTGTTTCCCAAACGTTGAGCTCCCTTGACAGATTTTTTTTTCTTGCTTAACACCTCCCAAAGTGTCAGTACGAACAAAAACAGGGAGACGCAGACAAGCCCCAGAGTCGGGCTCTATTGGGATTACCTGAGGGAAGCTCTAGGAGGTTCACTATTCCTCCCTACAATGGTACTGTTCACAACAAGACCTGCATGTTCCTATTTCACACCAATCTTTCTATAGGCCTGAGGGAGACCCAGCCCTACCCACAGTAAGACCATTAAACGGCTCACACAGCACTTCATTTCAAAATAAAAAATAGGCTGAGCTATCTTAAAAGTGGTTCAACGAAAAAAAATCCTATCTCTCTCCAGTTCCCTCTCAAACTATCCTCGCTGCTCCATCCATTTTTATACCCATGACAAGTAATCATCTCTCCCATCAATCTAGCCTCTTTCATCCCTGGACTCTGAAGTTCTTTACTGAGGGAGAAACTCATTGTAATCTCATCACAGTATCTCCCGGAGAGCTTTCTACCTGAGCGTGTGGTCGAGAAATGAAAGGTGAAGATTGTAGCTCAGTATGTGACTGCGGCGTCTGGCTCCCTAAGGGCAAGTACAAGCTGGGCAAACAGAACCGCTCTCATCACAGCACATCTGAAGTGTGGGTGAGAGAGAGAGAGAGAGAGACAGGAGAGGCAGGGCGGACCGTGGCTTTTCATCATGATAAAATTGAACCCATTCCATGCTACTGTATGGTACCATGGAAGACAAGAGTGAATCAACATTTGGGAGCCTTCTGTGGGATTGGAAGTTTCTGTAGGAGTGTGCAGATCGAGGTTCTATTTTGTGCTTATGGTATAAAAGAGTGCAATGTGCTGGCTTGGTGTTAAATTCTCTTGATAGGTCTGTAGCAGTCGGTTTGCTTGCCAAGCATGTGTAGGAGGATCAATAGACTGTGGATTAGGAAGGCATGCTTATGAGCCTTTTTCTGCTGAGAAAACCTGAATCCAGTTGGTTTTTTGTGGCCTCTTCAGCATCAGAGATACTTCATAATGGCGGCAGATCAAACACACTATTTTGCTGCATCTTTAAAATTCCTTTTTTACGCTATATGTATCCTCTTTGTCTGCAGGTCTCATTCGACTCCAAGAGCTGATCAAGGCACCGTCACGATACAACATTCGTTTGAAGATCCGACAGCTGCCCACAGAGACCAAGGACGCCAAGCCACTTCTGAAGGAGATGAAGAAAGCAAAGGAGTTCCATGTCATCTTTGACTGTGGGCATGAGATGGCTGCCTGGATCCTGAAACAGGTATGAGAGCACCTTAATGAGCCGTGATAGTTAATTAAAGTCGCTGCAAAAACCATGCCTGGGGCACTACTTTTGGATCCTAATTGGTTCAGTGTTAATGGGTAGCATTAAAAAGAAATAGGCATGTAAGTAAACTGTGTGAAATGTGTAAATAAAACTATAATTAGTTATATAAGTCTACAAAAAGTACGTTTTTAAAATTTTAATAATATTAATTGAAGCCACCTTCTCACCTTTAAGCTCGTCACAAGCAACAACAGTGTCAAACTGTTTAACTGAGTTTGATTAATTACTCAGTGTTAAGAGAGGTCCTAGTGTTAATGACAAATTATTATAATCTAACTAATTCACCCATTACCGTTAACCACTTATCCTGTTAAGGATCATCGGGGGTGCTGGAGCCTATCCCAGCTGTTCTAGGCTGAGGGGTGAGGTACACCATGGACAGGTCACCAGGGCCAACACAGAGAGACATACACAGACAACCACTCAAGCCTACGAGCAATTTAAAGTCACCAATTAACCTGACATGAACGCCTTTGTCTGGAGCATGTGGAGGAAACCCACACTGGAAAGAACGTCCAGACCCCCACAAAGAAAGGCCACACTCCGCCCGGGGATGCAAAGCCACGACCTTATAGCTTTAAGGCGGCAGCTAATCTTCCCCAGACGCATGATAAAAGAAAAGAAGAAAACAATTCAAGCAGTCTAACTCCTTAGTGCCTAAATAACACATCGAAAACTTATTTGCTTCTGAAAAGGATTTTTAAGTAGATATTTTTCACACAAAATGTGTTGTTTGTACTGATATGATTTTGTTTATTTCACAGCTCCCTCTGAGTGTGATAGGAAAAAACAAATATAATAACGTCCCAAATTCTCTTTCTGTAAGCACAATATTACAGCTCCTCTTACTCAATAAAAATAGTTTTCTTCACTAACCGTAAACCGCTAGTCTTCAGGTGTGTGTTGGAAGAGGCACTGAATTCTTTCTATCGGTAATCAGTCATTTTTGTTGTTTCCCGTAGACCTAGAGCTGCATTGAGAGTTCAAACAGTGCAACATGGCGATGAGAAGGCTTCAATTCAGGAACCCCCACAGATCTCATAAATAATGTGCCTCTGTTAAATGAATTTAACATGCCTGTAAGCAGAATTAGAGTTTCTAATTAAAAAACCTTTATTGTGCAATGGAGAGCATCCATTATGACGGGTCAGTAGAACAGATCCAATATTCTACAAAGAGATTAAAGATGTTCTGAGTAGAAAGTAGGTATCTGAATTATTTGCATCAGTGCTTAAAGAGAGAAAGAGTAATAAAGGGAACACATTGAGCTTATTGTTTTAGTGGATATACATAATGAATGAACTGTGAGTCTATGTACTGAGTGCTGAGTATGTGTTTCTATAGGGGGGAAATTACATAAATTTTGCAGTTAATTCAGTTTTAATCTAATTCAGGAAATGGCTGCGATAAAATTATCACAAAAGTGGCAGGCTGTTCTATCAACTTAACTGCTCTTACTGTTCACACTGAAATTACAGATGAACAAACGCACAGCGTTCAATATTTTATAAAGCAAAAACACATCATCAAATAAATAATCATGTGATTAAACAGGGTGAGATTTATTAACAAACCACCAATGCATGGAACAATGTCAGACTATCTGCATGTTAAACAACCAATTGAAATACTGAAATATTCATATTGAACTTTTAGTTACTTAACATTGTTCTTTCCTTCTTGTAGGCCCTGGCAATGGGTATGATGACAGAGTACTACCATTATATTTTTACTACCCTGGTGAGTATGCTGGCACTTGTTTTGTTTTTTTTAAACAGTTTTATGCAAAAAGTTGTTTATTACACTTTTTGGATTGCACTATGTGCTTGATAATGTCTGTGTGTGTGTGTGTGTGTGTGTGTGTGGATTGAAGAGTTTTATTTCTCTGGGCTTATTGCAGTGCAAACATTCATCTTTTTTTTCTTGTTGAAAAGCACAGATTCATCCATCTGTCTGAGTGTCTGATAGCAGTTTTCTTCTCTGAGAACAAAATTAAAAACAACTCATCCAGAAGCCAGTTGAACAAAAACATCCCATTATTTTCATTCTGCGTGAAGCATTTTGAACCTGAACCACAGCTCGACTTTGTGGGGATATAAATAGATGACCTTGAAAAGCTCATTGTCATGTCGCGGATCCTCAATATTCACTTTGCATTTTAAAGTATCACTTGTTAAAGTTTAACTTGAGATTATTTCCTAAAATTCTGCACCAACCTTTTCAACCCACCTGGATGTTTTTAACCCTGAGAGTAGGAAACAAAAGCAGTTGGATATATTTTATTCTGACTCTGCCAGCGATTGAAGTTCTCCAAAGTTCTTTGATCTAGCCACTACAAAGATTGCATGCTACGCAGCAGATGAAAAGCAGCACATCTTCACTGAGCCCAGAGAACAGAAGACTGAGAGCTCTGATAATAGCCCTGAGCAGATGATACTGTCACCCATTTGGTCCATTATAGCTCTAACAAACAAATGGCATGCTGTGTTGTTTGGAGCACAATTGCAAAGGCTGAGGGAAAGGTTGGAAAAAAACTGACCTGAAAGAGACATTTACCAGTGCACAGGACATGCAATTATCCCTAGTGCATCCATATAAGAACCTGGCTAGATAAAAGTGGAGTGAGTGACAGCAGGTATGTCACTGGGAAAGGAAAAAGACTTGTGATTATAGGTCTGTTTCAGCAGCCCGCTGCTCGTCGGCGTGGAAACGTGCCTACTTTAACATCAGCCGGTGTTTGGCAGGTTGTAGGGCACTGTGCTGGCCAAAGCTGCTGTATACTGGTACCAGGCCATCCGTGCTGCTTTCTGAATCGGACAGCAAACATTGACCATGGCATCACTGTTCGGCGTCCATCACCTGCTGTTGCTCTGTCAACTGTGCCGTTGAGTCCCAGAGACATCTGCCTAGTGAGGTGCCAGACAGGCTGTAAGCAGGACAATTCGTTGTCCTTTCACTTCCACATGATAGATGGCAGCCCACCAAAAGCCTGGCTGTAACCTTGAAAAGCCTTGCCTTAATCAAGGCAACTACCTCAGCACGAGATAAAAAAAATGAAAAACCTTTGACTGCGTCCTTCTGCTCACGCTTCTTTTGCTAAAGTTGCCACTCAAATGCCTATTTTAAAATTCTAAAAGCAGATTGGAGATGTTGAGAAAGTGAGCAATTATAATGTACAAAATAGATAGACGATAAACCACTTTCAGCTCACACACATCTAAGATTTCATCACTTGTGCTTTCAGGATCTTTTTGCCCTGGACATGGAACCGTATCGCTACAGTGGGGTCAACATGACCGGATTTCGCATCCTAAACACAGAAAACTCTCAGGTGTCGTCAATCATCGAGAAGTGGTCAATGGAGCGGCTACAGGCTCCTCCCAAACCAGACTCAGGCTTGCTGGATGGATTCATGACGGTATGTTGCTGCTTACTGTACATAATGCACATTTTGTGCCGTGCGTGCAAAAATATGCTCTGGCTGTACTTCATTCCCGTATTTCCAAATCGGAAGCCATATGTAATGGAACAGTGCCTTTAGGGATAATATGTGGCAGGCACTTGTGTTTATATAACTTATCTTTATTAGGCTATAGATGATGAAAGATGCCAGAAACAAATGAGTGTTTTGAAATATGCAGTTGGTTTTAGAGGAGAATGAGCGAGCACCAGTTGTCAATCATCATCATCATGCAGCTCTCCTGGGGTGGGCACGGGAGCAGCATGAACGCCCTCTGCATGGAGCTTTTGGGTTAGTGCTCCTGGGTCTAAATGCTCAGTAATGAGTCGGTGTGAATGGTAATAGCCGTTTATCTGCCCTCCTGCCTCTCACAACTCTCCTCTGGGAGCGTGGCCAAAATATGACAATCTGTCAGTGTTCCTGCAGAGAGAGGGAGCAAATTGGATGGAAATTATGGCCTTGGTTTTTTTAGGACGCCATCCAAAAATGCATGGGATAAGGTGATTTGAAAGTGAAAAAGGGAATGGAGCTCGTCATGGACATTCAAGGTCCCTCTCTGGGTCTGTGGTTGTAAACAGTCAATTTACTCTACCTCCCTCACAACACCTTCCTTGCAGATAAACACCTTTTTTTCTCTCTCTCTCTCTCGCTTTTAGCCAGTCTTTCTTTCTTCTTGGTAGGTTTAGGATCTGGTGTCATAAATCACTGTAATGAAAGAAGTGTCTTTACGTCCATGCCTTTGAATTTGTCCACGGTGTCTATTCATATATCACAAAGCTTTATTCACTCTTAATACATTAGAAAATAAGAACACAATCAATCGAGGTTATAAATGTGTTTAAGCTTTACTCTCCCTGAATAAAACAATGTAGATATACCAAGGCTTTAAGTAATATATTCTAAGAAACATAACATGTAATTCTAAATATAGAAGTATCATATTTTATGTGTATAGTTTTTCCCATGTGGATCTTGGATGCAGAAAACCAAGCAAAGCAGTTTCGTGCATATAAAGATTAATACACAAAGAGGGTAAATCACTTGTTTTTTTTCCCCCTCCACCGGAAATTAATGGATATTAGTTGAGAATGTTGAAATGATTAATTAGCATTGCATGAATCATTTTGTCAGATCCTATGCTACATATTGACATATCTCGTTGGACTAGAACCATCGTTAAATAATAAATAATACGTCCAAAGACTCCCACAAGCTTGATAAAGTACTTCATTAGAGGGTTCTATTTATAAATCGCGGCTCTGATGTATTTTATTCTTTAGAGTGTTCCGCCCTAAGCGGATTCCTTATAATGAGTGAATGAAGAGATAGCAACGTGAATATGAAAACACTGTCATTTTAATGGTGTAACAAAGGCAAAATGGAGAAACGGTTCTGCTGGTGATATTTAAAAAGAGCCTGTACCGACATTCTCAATGTTTAGGTAAATAATGTTTGTTTTGTCTGCCACAGAAATGTGGTGAATTTGTGTAGAAGATTTAGCTTCTGAGAGTATCGTTAAATCAAAAGCGAGGGCAGGCTGCCGCAGCCAGTGTGTGACCTTCCACCCCCGACCCTCCCTCCACTCTTTTATTTCCCTTTTCTCATACCTTGTTCTTATTCTCTGCAGCACAGAAACCTTGCTGGGCTCTGGGCTTATTTGCACTCGGTGACCAGGCAACAGTTGTGTAGCGATGGTTACCAGGACAACGCTGTCCATGTCACCTTGCGACTTCATGAAGGATTGATTGACTGAGATGGGAGGAGCGGGAGGAGGAGGAGGGTGGGGTAGGTGAGATTATGGTGGTGGCAGAGAGGGGAGGAAAAGGAGAGCGGCAGGCAAAGATGGAAGTGAGGACGTTACAAACGTAGAGCGCGGCATGTGACGTTTTTCTCACGCCACCAGGCTTCCATTAACGCGCGTAGTGTGTAATCGCAGTGACACCGGGCGCCTTGGGTGAGGCCGAGTGTTGTCTCAGGGAAGGATGCATAATGAGAAGTCCCTCCTCGGTCAAGGCAGGCTTGCAGACACAAACGCACTTGGCCTCTGCTTCTTAACTCTGTTTGTCAGATGTATCGTTGACACGGAGCATGCATAATAAGAGTGGGAATGCTAATTAGTCGAGTTCATTTGTGTGTGGATGTGCAAGTGCGGGTGATCTCGTCTGCTTGTTTCAACTCTTTAACTACATCCCTTGAGTAATTTCAAGCCCAAACTGTTGTAGCCCTTCATCTTCATATGAATTAACAGCAGTTAGAGACCGCCAACCTGTGTGTAGAAATACAGATTAGATATTTTGGATCTAATCTGATCATTATTTTGTCGCATCTGTGTATAATTATTGCCTGCAGCTAATGAAATACTTGGTTTTAATGTTTTGTTGTAATTGTAATTCTTTTAAATCCCCAGTGCACTGAGCTAAGTATATAGTTGGATTTAATTGAGGGAAAAAACTGTTCCCAGTTGTATGTCTCACTGAGACTTTAGGCACCAACATTTTCGAAGTCTGCATCATTTCATTTCGTCTACATTTCATTGAGCTGTAATTACAAAAACAGAGGGTGTTGATGTTCTCCAGTGTCATCACCACAATTGAAAATTCCGGCGTAATAGCTCATACTAATGGCTCTGTTATTAATAGAGAGCAATAGTTGACATGATGGCGCTGCTTCACATGGGACAATGCTAAACATTTTATTAACTGGAATAATATACTTAAGATATTTCCAAACCAATAAAGACACAGACGTAGTTAACTTTTCCTTTCCATCAGCAGCCATTGAAAGCATGTTCTTGAACAAGACCCTTGACTTAAAATGAGCACAGCAACGCGCATGTCAAGGACAGAGATTAAAAAACAACAACGCATTTGTCCCCACCGAAGGAGTGTAAAAGCCTGTAAGAGCTGCACACGTGGTAAACAATTGCTTATGACCTTGGAGACACATGGATTGAAAAGGACTTGAGAGAGAAAGAGGCATTGTATATTTCTTACATATCTATATTTTTTGTTATACAAGCTTTTTATACCATTTCATCAGCAATAACTGTTCAATGTGTATTTTGTATAAGCTTTCCGTATAATGCTGGTCTGCCTTTAACCTACGCGATACCAGTTGCATACCAATGCACTGCGCTTTCATTTACCTAAATTTTCAGTGCACAAACTGTAATTTGCAACGTGAGATAATTTCATTTCCTCTTAATTTCGAGGCATTTTACTCATCAAAACAAACGCTGCGCCTGAGACCTGAGCCGGTGCCTGCGAGAACCCTGTGGTACTTGCAGATTTGCCTGCAATTTCTGAGTGACAGTCATTTGATAAATGTGACGCCACCACCATTTGCAATCTGTGTGTGAGCTGTGCTTGCAAAGCGCTTTCATGAAATGGGCCCTGGATATTATTCTGAGAATAAAATCTGAAGCATGTCTGCATTTTACATAGTTCCGAAAAAACACACGGCTCATTTTTCTTGTTCATTAGATCAGCTCAAACTGAACTGAAATCCAATCCAAACACTTTCTGACGTAATCTCTTGATAGTGATGACATCTTTCTTTGATAAATTGGATTGTGTCCTTGAAATAAATATCTGAAGGGATAAAAATGTGCTCATCATCATCTATACTAAATATAATTCAAGCCGAATTTCTGTTTGAGCTCAAACTATGGGCACCGTTGGGCACAGAATTAAAGGGGGAGAGAAGATGGCGATAAACATACAGGGAGAGAGGGGGGAGACAACACACCCTCGGTGCATTAACAAGCACTGCTGTGATCGGAGTGGGTGAGAGCAGAATGGAGAAGCTCGCCGTGCGCTGCTTAGAAGGTGTTTCACTCTGCATGTTTACATACAAAGGCGTGTGTGTGCTGTACAGTATGTAAGTGTGAAGCACGCTGAGCACATACTGTAAAATGTCTGATTCAGTGGCTCCTGCGATGGAGAGAACTTGGCTCGCACTTTGTGGTTGCGTAGCACATGGCTGCCTGGACTCTGCGAATGGGAAGAGAATGCAGACACATGGATGCCTCTCGCTCTCTTTCTCTCTGTGAGCTTCATTCATGCAACATTTCAACCAAATATGGGTCCGTAGCGTGGGTGTCGAACCAAATTTGATGTTCCCCAGTCAATGTGATATTGAATGGAGGGCATGTACTGTAATTTTCCCTGATATGAATCACTGCAAGGATAAACCTTTAGTGGAAATTAGATTCAGCATTTGGGGAATTGTCTTTTTCTTTTTTTTTTTCAAAACTCTTCCGCTTTTACCCTGCAGCTTAAAAAAAGTTTTACGTTATATTGGAAGTTTTCACTCTGGATATCCACACATGGCATTTGAGCAGCGGCTTTTATTCGACTCAATGCCCATTTAAACATCAGAATGACAGACTGATTGATTTGATGAATGCTGAATGATTTTTAGCTTATCCCAGTTGGCCAATTAGTGACAAGGAATCTAACATTAATACCCCAAAATAGGAATTTCATGTCACAGCAACTAGCCCTCCGGTGCCTTGACCAACCGCTCCTGTTTGCAGTCAGACAGAACAAGGTGATGCTTCGATTTTGTATGTGATATAGATCAGACAGAAGTAGCAGAATGAGCTCCACAGAGGTTCACAGATTGGCTGCGTCTATTACAGCAATGCGATCTCCCTCCCTCTGATCCCAGTTGGCACAGAAGAGAGCCTTTTAAAGACAGCAACTGTGGAGAGCAGACACTCGATGCCCTGTGCCGGGCACCACCAGCTGGGCTTGGCACAGCATCAACATTATTAGCGCCAATGCTCCCTTGGTCCATAGAAGCCTTTTGTGAGTGAAAACAGGCGGTGGCAGAGGAGGAATTCAAAAAGACAGATTTTCTTTCTTTCTTTTGATTTTTCTCGCTTAAAGACATTTTACTTTAAGGTATCATTTATTTCTTCTCTTTATATGTTAATAAGTAAAATTAAAAGAAAATCGGCACTATACAAATAGCTCAAATGACCCAACTCCACCAAACCACCTTTTTCAAGTCAGACGTTCCTCTGATGTAAACAGAGGCTTGTTGATGTTATATTGGACAATAAAAGCTTTTGCGATCAGGGACTGCAGCCTTCATCATATCACTATCATGCAATCATCTGGAGGCTGCTGCCGGCAGCAAGAGCTGGGCGTGTCACGGTCTCGCTCGTACTCAGGGTTATCGCCTGGCCCTGGGATCTCTTGGCAAGCTATCATCCCTTGCAAGGCTAGCCGCACCTCCCGCCTACACACACACACACACCCACTCACACCCACACACACACACCCACTCACACCCACACACACACATCTACTTCACACATATTACTCCACTACATATTCTTGTTAGTTAGGTAGTTACTACAGTAGTTACTTACTGGTTCATATACAAACCTGAGCGAACTCTAAATCAGCTTATAAAAGATGATATATTTAATGCAGTGCGTTGAACTATTGAGGAGAATATAAAATATTTGCATAAAAATTACTTGCAACCTAATAAGCTTCAACATTAAAATGCAAATAATGGTCCATAAAGATTTCCCTTTAGAGTGTTCATTCTGTATAATGAGTTGCACTTTTGATACTCAAGTACCTCAACTGTATTTCAATTTTTGTTAAATACAAATTTGAATGTAAATTAGGACTTTTACTTGAAATTTAGGCTGCGATATCACTACTACTTGCTATATGTAAAGGATCTGAATGTCTCTTCAGATGCTGCAGTTTTGCCCACATGAACATGCATGTTAGCCACGCACACTAAATACTTTAGATGAATTATAGTAACTGTAGAGAAAAAAATGCCAAAAACATATCTATACGCGCAAATGAAGTACTGTACACGCCGCAAGGATGCCGAACTGCATTTTTACATAAAATATCAATTCTCTTGCATTTTGTCATGAAATACCTGCATAAAATAAACAAAAGATCATCCTAGAGCATAATTCAGCGGAAGCATAATTCCACCCAGGTATTCTGGAGAGAGCCCTGCAAAATGCCCACTGCTTAGCAGCAACCCAGATGTAATTAACGCTGCCTGTGTTGTTTACACTATAAATCAAGTGTGGACTCCCTCCATACTGCCCGCATCCTCCTTCTCTCGCTTCCTCTCCCTCCCTCTTTCTGGCCGTAGAGTCCACCAGATGGTAGCGAAATTCGAAGGTCTGTTTAGCCCTCCAACTAACTCTCCTCTCCTCCTCCACTCTGTCGAGTCCCGCTCTAACTTGTGATTGTCGCAGATGAAGCCTAGTTCTCAAGTGACTCACCATTTAATCACAACCCTTGTCTTGGCTTGTTTTCAAGGGGTTTGAATAGTAAAAGCTTTGTTACTTTGGGAATTTTCGGAAAGTGCAACTGATGAAGTGAGGGGAGGGAAAAAACATGGAGTGGGCACCTACTAGCCTCTTTAGCTAAACCTGGTGGGAGGCTGATTAAATATGAGGAAAGGCCATCATGTTAAACAGCCACTTAATCAGATGTAGGTTAGGCAGCGTGGTGCTAATTAGGGTGGACTCTGAAGTGGACAGTGCTGCCAACAGCACGCTGTTGCCTGAAGGGTCTGGTGGGACACCACTGCTCTGAACATTCACAGCCTCTTTTGTCAGACTTAATAAAATAGTTTGGCACAATCATATTGGATGTTATTTTGTGTGCAGGCACTCGTAAGTGAGTGACTAAAAATGTCCGAGATTCTTAGTCCAACAACATGAATCTAGCGATGGCTGGCAGTCAGTCTAGATTTAAATCTTTCAGCAACTATTGGATGCCACTGGGTTGCCATGAAATTCTACACACACAATCGTGTTTACTTATGGATATATTCCTAATCCCTGCACTGACCCTGTCATCTCAGAGCATCATTATTCCGAGATATATGTTAGCAGAATACTATGGGCTAAAACTTTTGACTTTCAGCCAAAAGATGACAAATTTATACGGGGGAAAAAAAAAAGTCTGTTAGGCAAGAAAGTGGCAGGAGCAGCAGAGTTTTGTTTGCAATAAATAGAACAGGGGCTAGAAGTACAGTAGCGCGTATGAGCAGTCTGTGCATGTTTGCACTGCTTCACCTATTTGTCTCTGTAAAATATTAGTTTGCTTTTAAAGTTTTTATAAGGTCACAGAGTCTCTATCTCCTTCCCCAAATTTACAGAAAAGAAAGTAAGAGTTTATAGTGATGAGGGAAGTTATTCTAGAAACAAAAAAGATGACAAAGTAAGGTCAGACTGGAGGTTTTGTCAACATGAAACCTTCTGTCACCGTTGGATAAGATGAGGGTAGATGGGTAACACTAACCTCAACAACAAGAAATAAATATAAAAAGATGTGCATCAAACAAAGTTCTCCTCCCACAAGACATTTTCCTTTAAACAAAAAACTGCAGGGTAGTGCTTTACCCCCCTTTAAAGTGCACTTAAATCTACAATAAAGCCGTGAAAGACGCTTTTACATAAATCCGGCACCATCAATGCTGTAACGCAGGGGTCCTCGTTGGAGGAAGCCAGTCTTACTTCCTGTGACAAAAAAAAAATCTCTGTTTAAAAAAAAAATGCAACAAGGCAGCTCTGTTGCCTCAGCATGTGGAAATGCAATGTGAGAAAGGGATTAAACCTCCAACGCACTCAAGAAAAAGAGAAAAAATGACAGTGACGGCACTGGCAAAGCCTTCTATATACCCACACTCTGAGCAACACTCACGCACAGCTCAGTGAAATACTACAGAGAGCGACTGGGGAACGCAGAGGGGAAGACACACTGAGAGAGAGACAGAAGGGGAGGAAGGGAAAAGAAGCAAAAAAAAAAAAGAGGAGGGACTGGCAGAACTTAGGTGGTCAGAAAGAAAGAGACGAAAAGAGACAGAGTGGGAAAGTTACAGACACGGAGAGCTGGCACTACACTGAGCCTCAGTCACCCGAGGGCTTCCTTTTTTTTTTCCAACAAAATGTTCTGACACTGCCTGCTCTCCTCTCTCTCTTCTAGGAAGTCTGAAACAGCCATAATATGCCCCATAAATCACATATGTCACATTTCAGTGTTTTTCAACTTGTCTTTTCACTTTTTGTACTAGAAGTGAGAGTTTGCACAATTCTCAGTGCACTGACTCGGTTTCATCACCCAGGGTCTCATTTAATGCACCAGTGCCCGAAATACGTGGATTCATGTTATATTACGGTTTAATTACTACAGCTCGGAAGAGCTAATCTTAAATGGCTGAAGCAAATGAGAAACAAAAGCGCACAGGAAGCTAAATGAGAAGAAATAACAGTAGCAGGAACGGCAATAGCGAAAACACTCACGAGGTGTCACAAAGCATCTGACACAACATCCATAAAGCAAAGTTTGGAAACGGGTGAAAACAGTCAAGCTCGGCTCCGTTGAGAGGCAGCAAAATTGGCCTACAAGCATCTCTGACGCTCACTGACTGTGCCATATCATATCATCCCTGGTATATCATGATATCCAGAATCACACGATTGACACTGGGCGTCTCACGTGAGGCTACAAACACAAAAAAGCACATACGAAATGATGCAAATCCCCAACTTTTTTTTCATCTCGCCATATAAAGTAAACACAGTATCAGTGGGGGTGGTGCCTTGATTAAAGTAAGAAATATAATTTAATGCTGTGTTCTTTTACATAAGTCTCTACTTGGCTGGGGAAGATTTAATTGCTGAAAGTCATAAAGTTTCCAATTGCAGACTTTGTGACTCAAACGCTCGCGCCGACTGTGCAGTGGAGCGGCACAAATGCATATAAACTATGGAATGGAATGAATAATTACCTCCCTCTTCTATCAAATCATCAAACCCCAGGGGTCTGGCTGTGATCTGAGGGCAGAGTGACTTCAGCTCCAAGAAAACAATGAGCTTCTCTCTCTCCCGCTGACACTCTGACTCTGATACTGATGGCGGTGCTGTCGGCATGATTATGTGTGTGTGTTTAGAGAGAGAGAGAGAGAGAGAGCATATCCATACAAGTTAGTGTGTATGAACGTGTGTGTGTGTGTTGTTCTTTTTGCCTGGCAGCTGTGGACCAGTCATGCATGGTGAATAACAGGTCAGTGCTAATCTCATTAGGGCTAATCAGATGTATATGATATGTATCAACAGTAGGGTTTCACCGACACAAGCAGCCTCAGTACACGTCCGTCACTAGACAGGTAGTCGCGTGTGTGTTTGTGTGCGAGCTAAGAGCAATGCCAGGGAAAAGGACGACTGATTGAGAAGAGGTGAGAAGGGGAAGAGAGATGTTGTTTTTCAGGGTGCTACATTACCAGAGAAATTATGGTATTATGCACAGGTAGGGAGCTGGTGTGACTACTGATGCAGTGAACAGGAATACATTTGTGTACACACACACACACACACGCTCACTCGCACACACAAATAGACATGCACAGGAGCCGGCTCTGGGAGTCTGCAGTTCACCTGTTCTAAATGAGGGAACTGCATACAACAACAACAAATGAGGCATGCCTCTGGGAAGCTTGCACGTTGAGGTTTGTCACTGTGCCTGACTGTGGGTTTTTTTTGCAAAGGTGTGTGTATGCCACACTAATTGGTTCTTGCTCAAGTGTTAATATTTTTTATGTCGCCGATGCATCATTAGACAGACAATGCAAAGATGAACCAAGACGTCACGGGCTAGAAAGGAAGCCGTAAGGTGCGGGGAAAATGTGAGCAGTTTGACATGCCAAATGAAACAAAAGGCTTTCTGGATACAGGTACGTTTATTAAAGCAGGAGTGGGTCGTGTGATTTCAGATGGTTGTGTTGGTGTTTGAGTGAGAGGCTGAGAGATGTGGAAAAGACAAGGCAACAAAGGTTCTGGGCATCTTGCATGAAAACCTTTCCCCTCTCTGGCGGAGTGTCCCAGGGAATCAAGATTGGATTCACTTAAAGCACTTAAAAAACCCCACAGGACCTGCGCTTGGCTCTGAAATGAATATCAAGATCGCTCTTGGATTGTTTTTAAATTGAATACAATCTGCCAGAGCTGTGAGCCATCATTTCACATTTTTCCCCCTCCAATCTCTCCTTCTTCCCCCTTGATGCCAGCCTCTTTGTGCTTCCATCACAAAGGGATTTTCAGGAATTGTTCTGCTCCAAAAGCAAGTAGGAAAAAGATCTTTGCCATATAAATCATTTGAGCCGGAGAACGTTTGATGTATCACAGCAACCACAAGTTAAAAGATTGAGCAAATATTTCTAGGAGTGGTTGTTAAGTCGGAGGAGAAGCTAATGGAACGACAGAAATCACACAAACAAAGAGGCTGATAAGGGATTTGTTGGAGTTTTTTTTTTTTTTCTTTTTTTTTACCTCGGCAGCAAACACAACTGTGTTATACTGTGCTGCATCTAATAAACTCCTATTCACAAGTCAACTGATGTATCTTGAAGTCAAATCGATCTTTATCTCCCCATAAACAAATTGCTGTCTCTAATGTTAAAGATTAAAAAAAAAAAAACTCTGCAGTTTCTCCAATCTATAAAATAATTCCACAGTTTGGGGAAAAATATTGCATATACTGCCCATAACTCATTACAAACTACTTTATTGATCATAAGTGGTTTGTTTACTGAATTAATAAGAAGAACATGAAATATTTGTGGCAGGATAGCATAAGCCCACTTTTTCTTGGTAACATGTTAATTACTTGGAAGAACATAAAAATTCAATGAAATTTTCTATCATATGTCTGATTTTGTTGCATTTTGATGTGAAATCGAACTTAAAAACTACCACGATAAAACCGTTTCTTAAAGATAATTTTTACGTAACTTATACATTAGTTTAATAAAAAAAACTAAACAATTCAACAGACATTTTTTGAAGTCAGCGATACAACATCTGTTAGGCTTTTATGAAATGAATCATCAGCCTTCTGTCACACTTCAAGGTTGTGCTAAAATATCCCAGCTGGGTTTTATACTGGGGCATGATTCAGAATGAAAAGTAAAGTAAAAATAAACTTCCAAGCAGAAATTTAAGACTGCAATCTGTTTTTAGCAAACAAGTTTGTCAGATTGCTTTTCCCTGGGGTGTTTTTTAACAGGATATATTAATAGCCCTAAAATTCTGCATCTGCTCTAGTTTGACCCAAATGACTAAAGAGCTGGTAGATTGAAGAATAATAGCCTGATATTGATTGATTTCGGAAGAAAAAAGTGAAGCATGTTGGCAGAAAGTTAAAGGTCACAAACAGAGCTGAAGTGAAAAGTTATTTGTGTAATATTGTGTAATGAGAATTTGAAAAAAAAAAAGAGTTTTAGTGCCATGAATCCACTCATGTCCCAGTGAAACTTAAAAAAAATCAATCTGTTGAATATATGAATTCAAAATGTATCGTGTTCTGAATTTTAATTGAGCTGGTGCCTTTTTAAATACATTGAGAAGAAAAGGCTAGACTCAGTCTAACTATGTTTTTGTATAAAGTTGGTAACACAATAATTGGATGATTGGAAATAATGAACTTTTTCCTTCAATAGAGAAAATTGTATTTGGAAACTGACTGTGAGTAAAAATCCTCCTCTCTATTCAAGAAAAAGATTAGCAGAATGACAGACTCTCTCCCTAATCAGTATTTGCCATGAATACTAGCACACACACACACACACACACACACACACACACACACACACACAGACTCACACTGCCTGCACCGGGAGAGCAGATATGGCACTAGCTGTCCCCTTTCCCAGGGAGGCAGCGGGGATGAAAGAGTGCACTGACTGGTCTCCCGTCCTCTGATCTTCTGCTGCTTTTGACATCAGCAGTCAGCAGCTCCAAACGCACAGACCAACTGGAGGACAAGCTCAAAACTCACAATCTGCCCACCACTGCAGCCACGCAGAAACTCCCCGCCGTCCCCTCTATCTCGAAATTCCTCCCTCCTCACTGTTAGATGTAAGATTTATGTCTTTAATTGGCCTGCCACCATAAAAAAGGGGTTGAATAACACCCCCCCCTCCCAGACTCTCCACACATTCCTTTCCTCCACCTGGGTAGCACACGTGCTTCACGGCACCTATAGAGACAATATAGCAAACTGATAATGAGCTAAGCAGCATCTCTATCGTCTCCTGCTGTGCACCAAACTGTACAGCGGCTCAGCTCATTTTCTTTGGCAGCCAACACATCCACAACAACCCTATAGCTGCAGATACTTTGTACTCCCAAAGTCTTTTTTTTTTTTTTCCTACTCCCTTGCAGGTTGGTCATCCAGGACTTGTCAAATAAGATCAGCACGGTGTATTTCAGCCTGTGTGGGACCGTGGAAAGAGGATGTGAGTGTAGCTGTAATGTGTTGACCTAGGTAAATGCGGAGTGTCTCGAACTGTGCGGACAGAGAGCACGGAAGGAATCCGTGGAAGGAAGCCAAGCAGAGCGGTTAAGATAAATCTCAGCGTGCCCGTATGAGAAATCACAGCTCGAGCATTTACTCATTTTGATGACTTATTACTGAGGTTGTATGGATGATTGCCATACATGCTCTTTAATGCAGTTCTCCGCATATCCC
Organism: Channa striata; assembly: GCA_033026295.1. Lineage (NCBI taxonomy): Eukaryota > Metazoa > Chordata > Actinopteri > Anabantiformes > Channidae > Channa > Channa striata. Next base: position 8,013,987 of record CM065170.1, read on the forward strand.
AGCTTCTCCAGTCAGAGTTGCCCCATCTGCACTGGTGCCTGTTTTGCATTCGTTCTCTCTGGGGAACAGGCACACCCATCAGGAACCATTAGTCTTCGGAGTGACAGGCCAGCCTTCCACTGAGAGACTCTCCCTGACGGAGTTTTCTCATTGCCTCAGACAGTAGCTGGGTATTTTCACTAACAGGCTGAGACACTCTGCCATTCGTGCGGGGCATTTACTACTGGCATTACTCCTAATTTATGTGCTCTTGTCCCGGCTGAAGCATAAAGCGAGTCACCCGAGACTTCACACACTTTCCGATGTCCCTACGCGGGTGAACAAATGGAGGATGAAAGGTCATGTGGACAGATGCATCGACAGGTGGTGTAAAATGCCTAGTAATTTTGCCTCCCTGTTTGCAGACGGATGCGGCGCTGATGTACGACGCGGTGCACGTGGTGGCGGTGGCAGTGCAGCAATCACAGCAGATAACTGTCAGCTCTCTGCAGTGTAATCGCCACAAGCCGTGGCGCTTCGGCGGGCGTTTCATCAGCCTCATCAAAGAGGTACGAGGCTACCGCAGATATCAATATGCACACTTTGTCAACACTTAACCCAAGGAATCCAGTAGCTCTGTTGTCTTATATTAACAAGCATAATCTCATGTTTGCACGTCCTGTGTAAATAACTGTAATGCGCATGTTGCACGTTATGACTGTTGCTTCCAGAAAAAGCCTTTCCTAATCACTTTTATTGTCGAAAATTGTGATCATCATAAGTCTTTGAGAAACATCCTAAACAAGTTCACTGCCTAACCTTAACATCCTCAAAATCCTCCATTATCCACTGTAACTACATGCTTTTTGTAATGTTCCATTCCCTTCTCTCCGCACACCTCCACCTGTGTTTATATCAAAGCTCCAGTGTGTCTCCTTAACTCTAGTCAGGGTCAGCCATTTGCTTTGTTCTACAAAGCTCTTTCAGTCTGTGGATGGTATCATTGCAGGTAATTTTCAGAATGAGCCATTGTAGTAGCTGGCGCTTCCTCCCCCTCCTGTGTCTGCTATCGCTCTCCATGCCCGTCTGCTCCTCCAATGGCTTTGAAGTGAAACTTCAAGCACAATGAACCACATGCATAATGAACTCTTACCTGTCAAGCCAGCTTCTATCCTCAATGCTTTATTGTTTCTTGTTATGTTGTTGAGCTAGACAGTGAAGGGAGATCCAGACGGAATATATAATTGGCAAAGAAAAAGGTTTAATGGTTAGAGGTTGGATTGATGTTGTCAAGAAAGACAATACCTTAGGTTAATGGAACGACTGTGCTGAGAGCTGATGATTTTGGTTTATAACGCTGGACTTTTTTATTTTATTTTTTTTGGTCTGTAGGCTCACTGGGATGGTTTGACAGGACGGGTTCTCTTCAACAAGACCAATGGACTAAGAACAGATTTTGACCTGGACGTCATCAGTCTGAAGGAGGATGGTCTGGAAAAGGTGTGTCACTCACTGGTGCAGCTGATAGTTTACAGGGAAAAACAAACCAATGTTGCGGATGCTTTAAAGATCCACAGGCAAGACATGGTGCTGTAGACATGATACTGAATTGTCTCAACAGATTGGAACGTGGGATCCTCCAAGCGGTCTGAATATGACAGAGAGTCACAAAAGCAAGACATCCAATATTACCGACTCTCTGGCAAACAAATCCTTGCGTGTCTCCACCATACTGGTAAACACATTCGATGAAAACCCAAGCAGCATACACAGAGGGAAAAACAACGATATATCTAATACGAAAACATCTGTTTCTGCATCTCTACACAAACACATTTTCTTTGCACAGGAGGAGCCATACGTGATGTTTAAGAAGTCAGACAAGCCTCTTTATGGGAATGACCGCTTTGAGGGTTACTGCATTGACCTGCTGAGGGAGCTCTCTGCCATCCTGGGTTTCCGCTATGAGGTGCGACTGGTAGAAGACGGAAAGTATGGCGCGCTGGATGAGGGCACGGGCCAATGGAACGGCATGGTGCGGGAGCTCATGGATCATGTGAGTCGACAGACACCAGAGTTGTGCACAGGAAGATTCAGAAAATATAATTTTCATACAATAAACCAGAATAAGATATACTTTTTTTCAAAATGTTTTACTAAACTACAGAAAAATCTAGGTATCCATCACAGTGCAGCTGCCCACATTATTCCCTATTGTTATATGACACCATATTCTTGAAAGATCTGGAAACAACCTGAAATTTCCATACTTCTCTAGGATGTCTCTTTAAAGTTAGATTGCAGTATTTTAGATCGTTTGAAAGAATGGTACACTAGTCTACTTACAAATTAAGCTAACGCATCCACCCACTGAGGATGGTTAGTGCTCAGTGGGATCCTTATTTGGTCTGGTGAACAAGCGAGATAAGCAGCAGACGGGGTGGAAAAAGAAAAGAGCACAAAAATCTCGAGCAGATTTGTTTATAAAAACTGTAGTGCTGGTAGCTGCATGAATAAGTTATCCATTGGAGGTGTGCTTGGAGGAACGCCTAGCACAGAAAAGGCTAATCTTATATTTGGAGGACACATGGGACATGGGGTTAATTCATGACAGATTAATCTCAGTGACTCACCTTTGACGCCCTATAAGAAGGAGCTGACACATAACCTGTAATTTCCGGCCTCCTACCTGCTTATCTAGCTGAATTAATGCTCATGGCTGTTTTCTCTCCTCTGTCACGACTCTTCCTCCTGTACATATTGGACAGACCAGCTGTCGACAGAAATCAGATGTTAATTTGATTGGATGTTTCTTATTGGTGGACTCAAATACCTGCCCACCCACCCCCCACTCCGACCCTATTATGTTGCTGCAGAAAGCCGACCTGGCAGTGGCGCCTCTGGCCATCACCTACGTCAGAGAGAAGGTCATCGACTTCTCCAAGCCGTTCATGACGCTGGGGATAAGTATCCTGTACCGCAAGCCCAACGGCACCAACCCTGGAGTCTTCTCCTTCCTCAACCCCCTCTCACCCGATATCTGGATGTATATTCTGCTGGCTTGCTTGGGTGTCAGTTGTGTGCTATTTGTCATAGCCAGGTAACATATCAACCCGCCCCTTCCCTTCCTCCACTTCCTGCTTCCCTACCTGTTTGCCTGCCTTCACTAACACACAGCAGTTGCTCCCACTGGGTGAGAAGAAGGGAATTCATTCGCTGAAAATCAAGCTGTGACTGGTGGAAAAAGCACCGCTGCAAGCGGCAGTGCACGCCTCTTTATCTCAGATGACTTCCGTGATTGTGATGTGATCCACAACAACAGATTATTAAACATGCAGAAAAATGTTGCTTTAAAGGACCATACCAGTGTTTTTACATATTTGATCATAGTTTGCACCATCGTTGATCATATAACAAAGCTTTTTAGAGATTTTTTTATTGAGTTGTTATTTTTTTAGAATTGCTGCTTATCATCCTTTTACAGTCAACACCCAGGGAAGTTCTCAAAACAATCCGCTGTTTCAGCCTCATTGTCATTTCAATGATAACATTGTTTATAGGAATAAAATTAAGCGTAATGTTGTCATCTGACAACACAAAATGAGCAAAAACAATTACAGAAAACATGGTATGGTTTTTAAAATTTAGCTGATTCCTCACCGTGTTCCAGGCATATTTGCACAGGCATCAGCAACTGCGAACCAGCTACCCGTTACATATCTCTTAATCAGCTATAGGAAATGTACAAGTACAATGCTGACATTGTACAAGTACAATTCCTGCAATATCTTAATGAACCCACCCCCTTAAACCTCCGATGCATGACAGATATTTAAAGACGCGTGTTAACCCCAGGACTCCTCCTCTTCTGTTTTCATCCTGAGGTTTGGGTTTAAACCGCATTCATCAAATGTTACCGGCACAATGATCACAAGAGGAAAGCAGCAACTGTCACCTAAGTTAGTTCAGAATATGCAAATTATACCCATAGCCCTTTGTTTCCACATCAGCAAGGGTAAGTGATTAGCATGCACCTATATTGATATTCTCGTGGATGTAATGAAATGGCCACAGTACCTTTATTAAATTATAATACTCTTGTACGCATGCATGCATGGTGCCTCTTTTGCACACCAGGCCAATAATAGTGCTTGTTTTACCTTTATGTGACCAAAAATATCCAGCAAAGTTTGAATCTGAAATGCAGTAATTTCTACAGTTCGCTGAGCTGGTTCCCTCATAATTGTAGTATTGATTAAGCTGCCACCAATTGATTGGTCAATCCCCAGTCGCAGAGTATATTATTTCCTTTAATCCCAACAAATGGGGAGAGAGGAGTGAGCTTAAGAAGTTCAGTTTGTGCACAGTAAAACCCCAAACACCTCACACTCACCAGGGATTCACAATGTCTTTGAAAGCCTTCCCACACACACACACACACTTTATTCCTCATTTCAAGCCCCAGAGAAAAACATTTTACTCAGTGGTTCCTTCCAACTCTGTTTGTGGTTGAATTGATTTCTGTCTTTATTAACAAAACAAATGGTGCTCTCTCAGATCGTAAAACCTTTTCTAGTGTAGAAAATGTCCACGTGCCAAGAAGAATGGATAATTTAAATTGCACTATAACATGTTTACATATAATTACAGGCTGCCGCAGTTTTGCAGTCCATGTCAGAGGCGCCTCTGATTTTCACACACCCCCAACACAGCCTCTTTGCTCCGCCTGAGAAGAAAGGCAACAGATCTATAAAGCCAGCCAGAGAAATTGAATCCAACAGACAGTTAATGGAGGGACCATGTTGTGTTATTGTGGCCGAGGACGGGAGAGGAGAAGAATCGCTTTAGAATTCTGTGTGCGGTTCGACATGTCCCCCATGCTCGGTGTGAGGAGGTGACCTTAACGTCCACATGTTTCACATCCCCTCCTTCCTGGTGATCAGCGTGCAGAACACGGCCCACAGGAATACGGGCCGGCTGCAGGCAAAGGTCATGCAGAGGAGTCTGGTGCATACCGAATACACATGTAGACAAACACAATCAAATCAAATGTGTGGTGTATAGATTTATAGCCGATACCTGACCGACTGCACATATCTGATGTCTCCTCGGGCACCGGCTGAACATTACATGTAACATCTGCGAGCAGCATAAATAAATCATCACAGAAAATATTTGAATTTGTGATGGATTGAGCCAAAGTAAATACAATTGGTATTACAGACAAGCGCACACATACACACACATATACAGGCACACGCACAAACGTTCCTTTGCCAGAGGCTTAATACACTCAGGCATGAAAACATACACACATTAAAACACGCGAGCACACACTGCATTCCATGTGACTCCACAAGGCCATTGTGCCATTTCGGTGGATCCAAGGAGACTGCTCATTGACATTCCAGCAAATCAGGCATACTGAAGTGGTTGACAGGAGGAATTATAGTGTGTCATCATAGTCATGTCTATGCAGACGGTTCTCAAGAGGACAGCGTAGAAAACAGCTGTAAAGGAGAAGCAATATGACAAAAATCGTTCCATATATACAGTGTTTGTAAACTCAGACCATTAATTAAGTTGCTGTAACAACAAAAGATCGAGCGGCGTATCTATATGTAGATTTGCAGCTGTTTTGCAGTCACCGTGGCTAAGAGCACTACCATTAAACAGCCATCATATAACATTTTGCTGGTAATGTGAAATGCTGCTTGTTGTCGTGTAAACATAGAATATAAAGTATTTGTCCCCGTGCGTCTCTAAAAGCTGCAGATGACAAATGGCATCGCATTGCCGCGCAGTCTAAACCTTCAAGACTCGGCCCACAGGCTTATTAGCATGCAGCGTGTCGTGGAAAGGCTCCCAAACAGCCTCACCTGACGGGTGTCTCAACTCTGCATAAGCAATGTTCCCTCTATCACCCACTTCAGCACAAACTCAATCAGTTCCTGATGCTTAACACTAACCCAATCACCTTGCGCTAATGCCGTGCCACTTTTGCTTAGGATAATAAATGAGAAATGTCCACAACTGACCCGAAGACACTGACAATCGGCTGAGACAGGCAAAACGCAGACTGTGCGTGTGCGCGCGTGTAGGGTGGTAAGTGTGGTAATCGGGGGGGGATAGGGTGTAGGTTGTTGGGGTGGGAATGGTGCAGAGAGAGAGAGAGAGAGGAGGGAGGGAGGAAACAGAGTTGGCTCTTGAGAAACCAGGCGAAAAGAGGAGAGCACAAGTAGCGTGTTGTGGATGCGAGGAGAAAATGGCATCTGCAGAGTAACGGTGATTGCATTTGCTGGGGGGGAAACACATAAAGGCTCCTGAGTCAGTGAATCCAAATGAGCTCCAAAGATCATCACGCACTGGGACATTATCATCAGTGACCGTGTTATTCCAGCCTATTGATCTGCTCTCACAATAAACTGACGCCATTTGAATATGCCAATACGTTGATCTCAGCAAAAGCCTCGATGACTTGCTTTGGTCTCGGAAGAAGGTCCGACCCTGAGGCCACAGTGCAGGATTCCTACACATTTACATTTCCTTTGTTCTTGCTCAAGTTTATGTTTTCTCTGCTGTTTAATCTGCACCAGGGACACGCTGTTCTTTGCTTTGTGCTGACATGTCTGTCTTTGTGCTCTCTCCTTTGTAGGTTTAGCCCTTATGAGTGGTACAACCCGCATCCATGCAACCCTGACTCTGATGTAGTGGAAAACAATTTTACGCTGCTCAATAGTTTCTGGTTTGGAGTTGGGGCTCTCATGCAGCAAGGTAGTTGCCTCAGCCTGTGGCTGCTGGTGCTCTGTGGAGCTGGAGCTCTCTATATCCCACTGTGTCTGAGGGTTGGGTTGTTTTATGCAAGCCAGCGGCAACAGAGAGAGGCCTCTGGGCATCCAAACAGAGCTTAGTGTAAATGTGCATGTAATGGTTTTTAATTTTTTCTGTAATCAACTTACAGCTCATAGGACCACAGAATAAGCCACGACATCCCGTGAATGTATCTGGCAACCCTCATGCCACTTTATCAGAAATAAAGAGCCTTTTAGGAAGGCTTTAGAATTGTAGGGAGTATTGTGTAATTGTATTATATGAATGCACAAACGTTTTTATCAGCTGCAGATCAAACGGCATGAATTTTGAAATTTATGAAAAATATACAGTACATAAAAAATGCATTTTATCAGAGTGACGGTGACAGTACAGTACCCAGTGTGCTCTCCTTTTGTCCTTGGCTGATCAGCACCTAGAGATCAGTGGGGTGTGGAGTCAGGATGTGAGGTTACCTTGGGTACATGACTCTCTGGCCCAAACAGCCCGTCAGTTTCCGACGCTGCGCTGACTGACTGATATTGAATGTGTTTGATTTAATTGATTTATGCAGGTACCTTTTGAAATAGCACTTTTCAACGTCTCCTGAATTATTTAAGGCAGTCACTTCTGACTCAGACAAGATAATTGCACTTGTTTGAAATCCAACAATCATCTTGTTTTTAGAGCCCTCTCAAGTGATTTCGTCTTGGCGTGAGTGCTGCATCTGCCTCAGCTGGAAACTTGAAGAGAGTTCTTGAAACAAGTTTTTTTTAAGGAACTCATCTTATCTCGTTTTTGTACATGGTAGAAATAAAGTTTGCAGTTAAATACAAAATTAAAACCCCAATACGGGCTTGCTGAGACGCAAACATTTTGAAGTGTGACATTCACTCGTGCCACCTCCCTCACACCAGGCTCAGAGCTCATGCCCAAGGCGCTGTCAACTCGAATAGTGGGAGGCATCTGGTGGTTCTTCACCCTCATCATCATTTCCTCGTACACGGCCAACCTGGCTGCCTTCCTCACTGTGGAGAGGATGGAGTCGCCCATAGACTCAGCTGACGACCTGGCCAAGCAAACAAAAATCCTGTACGGGGTGGTGGAGGATGGTGCAACCATGACCTTCTTCAAGGTAGCTGTGTCTGGCAGAGTGACTCTTAAGGGGGGGGGGTTGAGAAATCTTAGTCCTGGTTCCTGGTGGTAACAGGAAGTGTGGTTTAATATTGATTTGTTGTGTGCAGCCAAACAAAATCATGTTAATAAGAAGCTCAGTCCACAGCCTGGTCTCCTGTTGCCCACAGTGCCAGTAGTTTTTCACACAACAGTGACCTAATGTAAAACCCGAATGTAAAAGGCGTTTGTAGCGGCTGCTTTTAAACTGAATTGCTGTCAAACAAATGCTGGCAATGACCGCATTTTCATTTTTACAGCTGCTTTTTGACAAATAAATTGCTTGCGAGTTACGAAATCGTAATCACATTTGTTGTGACTACAGTTAAAAGCCCCACTTTGGGTTGCACGAGTCAAACACTTTAGAGAAGCAAAAATAGAAAATTGTATTAGTAGCAGAAATGCTTTGCATTAGCGACATCTTAGTGGGGCTTTTATAGTTTTATGACTTTTAGAAATCAAAAACACTAACAAAGGATGATGGAATGGCAGGAATGTGATCCTGCCATTCCATCATGCCACAAGTGGGCAATTTGAATAAGGCTCTGTATTATTTGACTGTACGCCAAACATTAATAACTACTGTTACATATTGAATGTCTGTTGATGGTTTAATTTCATGATAACTGTAGAATTTTAACTTTAAATTCCTCTGCGTTTTATCTAAACATCTCTCTATATCCAGTGGTGCTTGAAAAATGTCAGAATCAATTAAAAGATTCCTCAATTTCTGCATAAACGTGATGTACACCATGATCGGATTTTCACAAAAGTCCTATGACTAGACATGAAGAGTCTGCTTTAAATAAAACTAAAGAATTTCATCCATTTGTTTTTTGTGAAAAGGGATGTCATCTTAATCTGCACATTTGTTTGAAGGAATTTTAGTCCAAACAGCTTCGACTCGGTGATGCACGGCTGCATCTTTGCATCAACTGCTGCTTCAGGTCCTTCCATCACATTTACAGTTTCCGTGTTACGTGTATAGAGCCTCAGTTCATAGGTTGACACATTCACATTTTGCTCGAGACGTTGCTTGTACAATTCGTGACTCCCATCAGTGATGGCTCTCCGGATCAAGAGGCAACAAAGCTCAAATCATGAAACCGATGCTACCACCAGATCTGCCAGGGCTCTTTTTCTGGAATGGAGAGTTTTGTTCTCACTAAATATAACTCCTCTCATTCAAGCCAAGAGGTTCAACTTTGACCTTATCCACCCACTAAACATTCTTCCACTAGCCTTCTGCCTGATCCACATGGCCTTGAGCTGTAGATGGGTTCTTTTTGCAGCATTTTTACTTGGAACTCTGGCATTTAAAACACTGTTGTTCCATGTTCTCATGTACTGATGAATATTAATATTAGCCACTGAAAGAGACGCCTGTCACCTGGTGACCTCCTGGGCTATTGCACACGTCACTCTTGCTATGATCTTTGTAGGTTGACCATTTCTGAGGAGGGTCACAGTGGAGTTAAATATTGCCAATTTGCACATGATTTGCAGTAGTAACCGTTTCCAGCTCTGTGTGTTTCAGTAGTTTAATTGGTTGTCCTTAATCTAGTCTTAGAACTTGTGTGAAATGTCAGATTTATGCTTAAAAAGCAAATTTCACAAACCTTCACGCGCCACTGTAGAAGTTGTTGTCTTTGTTTCTTAATAAATATGATAATTGCATTTTGCAAAATATCTAGTGACACAAAACAGAACTTAATGTCCACCGCATGTAATTCTTTCACTGATCCAACTGCATTCTTCTCTTGCAGAAGACAAAAATATCCACCTATGACAAGATGTGGGAGTTTATGAACAGCAGGAGGCAATCAGTGATGGTAAAGAATGTGGAAGAGGGCATCCAGCGTGTGCTAACATCTGACTACGCCTTCCTCATGGAGTCCACCACCATCGAGTTTGTCACCCAGCGTAACTGTAATCTGACTCAGATCGGAGGCCTCATAGACTCCAAAGCCTACGGAGTGGGAACACCTATGGGTAAATGACCTCGAATCTCCGCCCGCCTTTGTGTTCCCTGCTGTGTCATAAAATGTTATAGCTCGAGGCCAGGGAGAGATTCTGCAGATACTGTGCGACAGATGAAGATAGTGTATTAATGTGAATGACGGATAAGCTTCGAGAATGGAAAGGTTGATCTTTATTGATGGGGTCGTGGGTGTAATAGTTCCACAGAGTGAAGTGTAGAAGGTTGGGCCTAATGGAAACGGATTGGCTAAAGAGGTTACATTTATGTATAAGGTTCAAATGTGCCTGGGGCTCGAGAAACAGGTAGCGTTTGTGCACTGCCGCAGCAAGTGTGGACTCGTTCTAGCTCTAACGATTTCCTCATGATGTTATTTACAGAGAATATTCACATATACTTTTAATGGTGTATTTTAGTCTAGTTTGAGTCGCATAAGGTATGATTGTGAGTGCAATACAGTGGGAGAAAAACACAGAAAGCAAACCAAAAGTCAATTTAATGCAATTCCAAGTGACTTACTCGACACCATCTGAATTGGATAAACATTAGAGTGCAACAACAAAGCACTTAAGAGGGTATAAAATGAACACGGAGAAGTGTTTTCAACTGCATATTGGACCCAGCACCTGTCAAACATTTGTGTTCTGACATTTTAAGGTGCAGTTAATGTGTGATAACGCAGAGTAGCTAAAACTATCATAAGCACGGTTTTGTTATTACAGCATTTAGGCAAAAGATAATATGTTTATCCGTCCGCATGCATTACACCGGTTCTGTTGCACATAAAGCAGTTTGCGCCATTAATAAATATGCATCTAACGATGCTGGAGACCCTGGCTGATGATGGGTTCGTTGATGGGTCCAAACATCACAGTGTTCGTGACAAGGCCAGGGACGACACCGCAACAAGATGTAATGGCCGCATCTATCATCGGTTACGTGAAGGCCATCAGAATACGGAGGATTAATTTGGGCCATCCACATCTGGACCCGGATGTTGCTGATGAGTATGAGGCAGTTATGGCTCTGCAGGGATGCCGTGATTGCTTCATTTGTAGCAAACGTGGGTTGGGTCGGAATTATGGTCCCACTGTGGCTGCACAAACGCAGAAATATTTAACACGGATACCCTTGCAGTGGACAAACACACCTAGAATATGGATCAGTTCTCCTTTCCGTCCGCGTACAGACGTAGTGCGTTAAATATATTACTGCAAAATACAGCGCAAATCATAATAATTCAGCAATAAGTGGTGTAATATTTAAATGCATGGATAATGATTAAAAATGTCTGCTTTCAAAGTTATTACTGCCGCTAACTGATGTTCACTGCCCAGTCTTTCAGGAATGAAGCTGATTACAGCCTGTAAAATGTTCACACTGTGATTGAAGAGGTCTGAGGATAGCTAATTACTTTATTAGTTCAAAGTAAGTTCTGCTTTCATGCTATCAGAGCAGGGATTTTTTGAACATTGTCCTTGTGTCCTTGTCACAGCCCCTACGAAGACCTCAGCCGTCACTTCAACCTTTAGCCTAAAACTTTTGCCCGCTTAGTGTCTCGTTCCCTGTGGGGCTGTTACAGCATTGAACTAGAGCGAGCTATAAAACAAGTCCTAACCTTTTTAGCGCTTATCGTTTTTCACACATCCTGTTCCCAAAATGCCAAGCATCATCTACAGCTATTGACTTAAACTGTGATCACATTAATACTTGAGGCCAGATAGTTTGAGAGTGATGGATATCCGCTAGTGTTGAACATCTGTCAGTCGGTTGTGTATGCACGGCGTGTCGAGCACAGCGCTCTTCCATTCGCCGGGTCCCCGTCTCCATATCCTCCTCTCTAAGGACCTATCCTATTAGCATTTATCCAAGGCCTGCTTTGTTAGGCCATCATTAATCATTTGAAATATGAGGGGAGCCAGAATCAGGGGACTTGCATACTTGATAGATCTGCCATCTTCAAATGAAGCAAGCATATGCTTTTCACATGCACATGCATATATATATATATTTATACACGCCTACACGACATATGTGACTGTATATTATTTACTGTACATGCACAGAATGTATGGTCACACGTCTGTGTATGTCATATTTATTTGGTACACTCAGCTAACATTGATACCATCATCTAATACCACACTCCTGCCATAAATCATCCTTCAGTAATGTTCAGTTTTTGCCCGGATTGTTTGAGGAATAGGTTCACTCAGCTGTGTGATAATTGTGGAGGCTGTCCTGCCGTTGAACTCTACTGCATTATACAGAGAGCTGGTTCTGGTTTTTAGCCTAATATCACTGATATAAATAGGCTGGACAAAATGGAGTTAACACCATACATTCTCGCACAAGAGCCATTATATAGCCGGGCGTTCATTTTAGTGCGCACATCATAAGCACAGCATAGGTACACTTACAAAAATAAATATATAAGTATTTATCTACAAAGAAGCAAATACTGATATGCTGTTCAAAAATCAGCAACACCCTGTGTAATTTTCAGCTTTTGTATTAATGTCGTCTTTGTCAATCTAAATACGCAGAGGCTTGGAGATGAAAGGATGATGGATGGCAGTAAATAAATGATAGATGAGACAGAGAGGGAATCAGCTAAAGGGGCTGACGGGGAAAACTGCTTGAATGCTGCAGGCGTAGAGAAGCTGCCTGCTACCTGCAGCTACATCCAGTTAATTTCCCCAGGAATTTTAGCACAAACTGTTTCCACGGATGTGAAATGATTTCTATTATGTCTGCATTGCAACGATTTCACATTTTAATACTGTTTCATCTATTTTAAGTCACTAGGAATAACCACATGAGCCCAAACGCTTTAAACACAAATGGAAATGTAAAACCAGGCTTCGTTATGTGTGATTTTAATAATCACACAAATACACTAACAGGCTTTTAAAGCAGTTTATAAATGAAACATGAACACTCGCAGACAGCGTTAATCTTTCCTGGCCTGGCTGGGGAAAAGCGTGCGCGTGGCTCCGTGATCGGCCTCGTGTTGTGTCTAACGTGCTGTGGATGGGAGAAGAACACGACCCAACTCGGGGTGCTCTGCAACGATTGCTCCCGCTTTGATCAAGCCACCACCCGCCGAGCCGTAGCGCCGCGCCGCTAATTCCGGTGTCTTCTCACTGTCTGTGCGTTTGGGTTGTCGTACTCGCCGTGACACAAACATGGGGAAAACACACAGATAGAGGAGCCCAATCCCCAGCATGCACGCACAGACTCGCTGTTTGCGTCGATGTAACGGACACCCCGCTCGCTTCTCCGCTTTTCCTGTTTTACCCGCCATTTATGGAACCTGAAAGTGTGTGCAAACAGCCACTAATTCATCCGGAGGAACAGCAGCTCTGCTACACAAAGCCAAGTTGTTGCTGCCAACTCCCTTTGCATTACAATTCTCACTCGCTGCAGAGAGGAGTACGAATTTTGGAATCACTCCGTGAATATAGGGATTAGTGGAATTTGAAGGAGGACTTACAAAAGCCTCCCTTTAAGCAGCAACAATAACATAAGTTATATGATCATACGCAAACCTACCACTGCTTGACTTTATGTGTGTACGCTATATATATATATACGCTGTATACCTGTCCGCTCATCGACGAATACGCCAAGTAATCACCTTCCCTGTGTGCTGAGCGTGTCTTATTGTCCATGTACAGCTGTCTCACGTTGTGTTTTCGGCCCTGCAGGATCTCCATACAGAGACAAGATCACCATAGCCATTCTGCAGCTGCAGGAGGAAGGGAAGCTGCACATGATGAAGGAGAAGTGGTGGAGAGGGAACGGCTGCCCTGAGGAGGAGAGCAAAGAGGCCAGCGCTCTGGGGGTGCAGAACATCGGTGGGATCTTCATCGTGCTGGCTGCGGGACTGGTGCTGTCGGTGTTTGTGGCTGTGGGGGAGGTTCTTTACAAGTCCAAACAGAACGCACAGCTGGAGAAGGTATCGCACACTTTTATCTCATCATTTTGTGAGGCCGGATTTCATTCCTCATTCCTATTCATGTCTCATTTGGTTATTTGAGGAGGTAGATGAACCTGTAAATGGAAGCCTGCAAACCAAACTCTAAAATCACGTATCTGGCAAACAGTATGTTTTTAATTTTTGCATGTTTGTCCTTTGTGCAGAAAAGGAGGGATTTTGAGGTTCGAGTGTGTCCACACTGTGTGTACAATAAAATAGACACTTGAGCTAAAACTTATGTGAAGTTTCAGCACATCTAGATCAAATCAAGTGGGTATTTTATGAAGTCGATCCCTTTAGTGCCAAACCTTGTTTGTGGTGCGACGCGAATCCTTACTGAACGTCAGCAGAGCGATTGAATGGCCGAATTTTGTACTAAAAAGACTCTGTTTGTCCCGGTTGATTTCTTTTAAATCTAAACTGTAAAAACATTATGACATGATGTCCTGCATGTCTTAATGCATTTTTGTGTGGACAGAGGACTGTGGATTTTGTCCATTATCTCCTAATTTCATCAGGATGGAATCTCTTTACGGACAAAATTGACCGATGAAACAATTATAGAGATTCTTTCAATGTACACACGAGCAGGCGAGTATCGTGTTGGTGAATCTTTTAATCATGTGATTTGTCTGAAAACGAAAGCCGCGTGTGTGCAGCGTTTCTTTCTTCTCCCCCCCCGGTTATGTTTCTTTCTAGCAAGAGACCGAATATTTCTGACTGCTCTATGTGTGCTCTATTTTAGTACCGAGTGCAAATGATTCATCACACAGTGTGAAGTATGTATTTTAGTGCACTTTAACTTGCGCAACGATGTTTCCAGATGATTGTGAAAGTCCTTCTGATAGCGTCTTTTAATTATTTACATCTACAGAATTAGCACAGCGCAGCAGCGTGTAACTTTATTGCAATAGTAATTAGGTTCTAGCTTTTTCTTTTTCTTTTTCTTTTTTTTTTACTGGCTGCATATGTTTCAGAGCACATCTTAGATATCATTAATCAAGAGCTGCAAGACTGGGTCAGAATATTGAGATAATTTGCAAATGCCACAGTCTCTAGGCTGCCAAGGTGCTAGTAATTTACAGGCTGACAACAAGCCTCTCCTTCTCTATTTTCTCTCCCTGCCAACCTCCCCCAACCTAACATCATCAGCTTTTTTTACCCTCCCGTTTGCCATCTTTTCCCCATCACTCTAATCCATATCCTTCCTCATTGTTTTTCACCACTGCTTTTCCTTTTGCCATTCCCACCCCTCGTGCTCGTGTAATCACTCATCTTTCTGAGTATACAAACATCTCATTCATATGCCAGACGAATATATGTAAAAACTGAGGGGGAAAAAAAAAAAAACAACAAAAATACCTGGTGCATAAGCCACCCACAGATCATCTAACACACCTACACACATACACAAACAGGGAAATAATATCTTTATGCTCTGCCTCCTCTTTTATACCTCCTCTCCTCCTACATCCTCTAAGAATTTGAATTAGATTTTGCATAATCAGAAAATGCATGTTTGGGAATGTGTCTTGGCAATGTTAGTGCACAAGCATATTGACATTTTATAGGATTTCACACTACATCCATAATGCAGGAACAACAGAAGCCGATATTACAGAAGTTGCATAACATGTGTCACTCTGTGAGGGGGTGATTGATGTTTTAAAAAAGGTACCAATATTTTGGGATTTAATCTGCTGAAGTGGAGATTTTGTCCCTTTTTCAATATCTTTACATTTTCCACTTGCAAGCCAGAAAATTACAAGTGTGAATATTTCTCTTAGGATTGAGTTCTTGGCAGGGTGCGAAAAGCTCTGGAACGGCATTCAGGCCTCTTTGAGACAGAAAATCTGTAGGGAAAAATCTGGGACACATGAGTCCTTTAAATGATGCTTTTCCAAAAATATTGCTTTAAATTGTTAAGATTAACAGATTTGCACTTGATTTGATGCTCAAACATCGCAGGTCATCGCCGCTTGCTCCTTTGCGGCTGTTTCTCACCTTATTTTCAGCTTGTTATCGACACGTGTCAAGATCATTATCCATGTCGTGTAACATTTAACGGTAGGGTCACGTTTAATGGGCACTTTACTGACTTTACTCCTCGTGAGGATTACTCCACAGGCCGTAAAAGCTATTGTACTGCTATTGTCTGTTGTGGCTCTAGGGAGGCTCTCTGAAGTCTTACGAAATCACCTTCGATTGGCTTTTAGACATGAATTATTTTAATAGAGAACCTGTGTTGCAAACTGGGCGTTTGCGGCGTTTGAAAGTCCAGGCACAGAGCTGAGTTCTCGGGATCAAAATCGATGTATTTTTAGTAATCAAAAAAGGCAGCAGCCGCATATTTATGCAACATAAAACCAACACAGAACCAACGTATAGAAAAAGATGAAAAAGGAAAATGAGAAACATCAAAGCTTGTCACTGTTATCAAACAGTGTGTGAAAAGTAATACGATCTACCCTGTAAATCATTAATGCCAATTTAATGTGAAGCTCCACTGATTCTTGAAGCCTCACTGACACCACCAGTATGTGGAGGACTTGAGCGTGTCCAATGTTGGTGCCCCCTGGTGGTGCACACTGAGCCACCGTCTACACATTCAGATGACATGAATGGCCCGAGGGCGCCTCTGTCATCAGAATATTTTGTGAAATATTAACAATAATAAAAAAGGTTCCCACTTACCGGACTCCTAATGTTTCCAATATGCAGCCATTACATTTTTATTATGTTTTATAGTCCTCTGTGTAACCTGCTATAACTGCACTGTTCAATATGTCTTTTATTGACTGAAATGACAATATTAGCCTAATTCAGTGTCGTAGAGTTGGATATGAGTGGCGGTCAGCGTGGTGCCAGCGATAAATGTTCTTTCTTTCCGGTTTCCTTCCGCAGCGCTCATTCTGCAGCGCCATGATGGATGAGCTGCGTGTGTCTCTGAAGTGCCAACGCCGCCTCAAACAGAAGCCCCAGCCGCCAGCTATCGTTAAAACCGAAGAGGTCATTAACATGCACACGTTTAACGACAGGAGGCTCCCAGGAAAAGAAACCATGGCGTGAACACGGAGCCTGAGCCTGTACCGGCCCTCGGCAAACAAACACGGGACGGTGGGGGGGTGGGGGGGGTGGGAGCTAATGCTGACCGGGCCGCAGACTGAGATTAGCAGTCAAAACAGGATTCCTTTTGAACCCACTTGCTTATGTAGATAGATGTTTCCTGTGGAAATATAGATACCTGAGCAGTGTCACCTCACTGTGACGTTCATTTTTTGAGGGGAACTGGCAAAGAAGGACTCTTGGGTTGATAAAGTATGTAAATTTCAAAAAGATCCAAGCAGGTTAGGGACAAAACATAAGTCTAGTCCACACTAGAAGTTGACCTAAATACACACAGACGCACACATAAGACACGTATGCACACACACACACGCACACACACACGCTCTCTCATCTTACACACTTGGAACCTGTGCGGAAGGGAAAGCTCTGTCGTGACAGTAACAAACAGACGTAGTTTTTCTGTTGATGTCAATGCCCTTTTGTCTTACCTCCATTTGTGTGTGAACCCATCGGCCCCTCCCTTCAGTGGCTTCACTTCCTTTCAGATGATCCGAACGAACACTGAGCTCACGCAGACAAAGGGAACCGTAGTCGGTGCCAAATGGTTTACTATGAACTGATGTATAAAAGTGATATTTAGTTTGGACTCATCTATGCTGACCTTGTCGAATACTCATCGTTTTTTTTTTTTTTGTTTGTTTGTTTCTGTAATGCCTTTCTCGTGCCAAAGTTCTGCCATTGTAAAGAACTTTTTTGCCATGCCTATTATGTTCTAAGCCTCTAAAAAAGCAATGTACTGTCAAAGTCCTTCTTCACGTGCGTCATCACACGCAAGTCTGCAGTTTTCACTCTGTATCAGTCGTTGTTTAAAATGCAGGATTTCTACAAAAATGTTTGTTTTTGTACAAGAACAAGAAGTTTTGTATTACTTTGTATCATGGTAGCCATTCCTGTGGACGGAATATGTAGCAGATACCAACTCAGCCCTCAGACAACGAGAACTCGGCGTGTGTGGGGCGTCAGACTCTGCTGTGTGCGGTTCATCTCTCTCATGATTCCGACTTTCCGTTGTCGTTGTTTGTTTTTGCTTTTGTCTCTGTTTCTGGGGTTTGAGAGTCTCGTGGGGCCGACGTACTGTCTGGGGACAATGTGGTGGAAGTACGAGTTGTGTTAAAGACAAATGTGCCTACGTGTTGTTGGCGCATTACATTTGAGCCAGACGAAAATGGGAAACGTGTGTCAGTCTTACCTTTAAATTAGTAAAAACCTATTATGTGAATTAGTTTAATTAAAACCGGGTGTTTTCAGACTTGATATGTATCCCTGCATTCATTGTGTCATGGATCATACACACTAAGCAGCACAAATGACACGTTATAAAAACAACATGTCTGTCCTCGTCTGTTTTTGCTATTTATGTCATGATATTTCGTTTTACATCAGCGGATGTTTACTGTGCGTCCGATCCAAAATTAACCCCACATGGAGGTTTTAACGTTATTGATCGACAGATGTTAGAACACAAGTTAATAATAATGTTGTTGATTTATTTTTCTAAATCTGAAAACAATCTGCAGCAGGTGCACAGTAAGGCTTTCATATTCCCTATAGGAAAAAATATATTTTTAAAGAGTTTATTAGCAATTCGCTATTTCACCGAAAAACAAGAGGACCGATTTCTATAGTACAATAAAGGAAGATTTGCTTTATTCCTGAAAATCATTTGTAAAAAGTTGAAGCTGCTGGAATAACTTGTAGCTGTAGCAGAACTTTTGCACATATTTCAGAGAACATTACGTTTAGCAATCAGTAATCAACAAAAATGACTTGTGGATTTTCCACCTCACCACAAGCTCCATCCATTAGACGTTCTCGTGTTTTCATCACGATCACATGACCTTCATCAGCAGGTGAAGTTTGCTCTGTCATAGCATTTTGTTGTCACTTTCAACCTTTAAGCCCACGTGGACGAGAAAAGCCTTAAAGTGCTCGCAGCAAACTGAAACCTGAACATTTCCAGCTGGGCAGCTCCATCTACTGATGACAAATATGTGGTATGATTGAAGGCCTCGTTATGTTTACGAAATGGACCTGCTTGGACCGGTTTCTTCCAAAAGCCAGAGTGAACCCAGATCTTTTAAGGCACCTGTTGCGTCGCCTTTCTAAAAATCTCACCTTCACCCACCGGGGTGTGATGTCATTGACAGCCGGTGGCCTGATTGCGTGTCCACTAATTGTCTCCAGATGTGTGTTGTTTGTCTCATCCGGGCCCACGGCGCGTCTTGTCTTCACATCCGTTCCGTGAGGCGTAGGTTCGCCACGTCACCGCCCCGTCCACCCACTCACTTTATTTCAAAGACGTGAAACACACAGACCTAGACGGGGCCCCACACCGGTGAAGACCTCTCTGCTGTCTGCTGTATGTGAAAGACTCTAGTAACGATTCATTTAACGTAACCACATATACACACCGTGACATTTGACAGGGGAGACTGAAAACCGGAATTAAAAAAAAACCCTTGAAAATTGTTTGCATTCTATCAGTGCTGCTTGTCAGCTTAAGCCCAGCGGTGCAAGTTGAAGTGACTTGAACACCTGAAACGTTTATTAAGAGACGAGTGCGAGGGTTTGGCTGTCCCGTCAAAAACAAATATTGAGCTCATGGAATTTGACATTGATGCAAGGTTTTACAAATAATGTCATTAAAATGTCATAATTGTATGGTTTTGCCTTTTTTTTTATTCATGCAACTTTTTCATGTTCTTCTGGTAACAAATGAACACGAGACAGGATAAGCATGGGTGTCTGGTTTTTAGATTGGATCGATGCCATCAAGCATAATGATGAGCATTATATCTTGCCGTATACTGAAATGTCAGGCTCATCTAATGGATTGAATGCCCAAAGACCTAATTTGTATTATATAAATGAATGCATTAGGAAATTGCTGAATTGTTAATCAAATCAGGATTGTAAGCATGTTGGTGACTGGTTGTTGGTGCATCTGTCCAGCTGGCCCTGTGCCGCTTTCTATGACCACGGAGTTTCTGAATTATTCCTCGGAGACTGCAGAAATCCAGATGACTGTAAGTATATCGAATTCCCAGTGACGCGCGGGAGCCGGCGCAGCCTGACAAAAGAGGCCTCAAGATTGTTCGGCGTCTTCTGACTCTCTCTGATTTTTCATTGTTTATTGTCGCTTCCCTCCCGCAGGCCACAGCAGGCGGTCGGACATGCTCTGGGATTCTGACAGGGTTTTTGTCGGAGCAATGACGAGAACTGTTTCCTGCTGCCGCCACGACGCGAATGGCCACCGTGTCTGCCCTCCAGATTGACAGGGAAGGTCGGAGCACGCGTCAGTGCGTTCAGAAGGGACAGTTTAGTCTGTCACACTTATTTCCATCATATTAAGTCCTCTTCCTCCCTTTACTAAGTGGTCATTGGAAAGGTATCCTTGGATAACATCTTGTTCATTAGGCAATTAATGGCGGAGATAGCGTTGTGGACAGAAAATTGCTTTCTGAATGTGACTTTGGTTTGTCGCACAGATACGGGCTAATAGCACCTGCCAACGGACGGGTTTTGTGAGGGAGGAAATTTATTCCTCTGCTCATTTCCCGTAGAGTTTAATAATTCAGGATCACATATTAAGAATCGTTGTAAGCCCACAAGTTCTTGTGAAGTCAGTATATTAGGCCAGAGCATAAAGTGAGAGTATATAACTCTGTCAGAGAGTTTGCTCTTTATGTAGTGGCGTTTATTAACTTATTCATTCATAGTGTAGCATCGTGTTACTTATAGGCAATGATTATTATGCTTTACATTAGCATTTTTGCATCAACTCTGAGAAATTTTCTTTGTCAGGTGTTTTAAAAAGAGGGTTTGTGCACAAATATGAATGGGAGTCTTTTTAACCTTTGGTCTATAACAGGTGTCCATCATCTTATTGGAAATCTAGAAAGTTTCATGTTGTAGTAGTTAGTTTCTTTACACTCTTACCAACACACACAAAACTCTTGCCTCATGGAAAACACCTGCGTCTCATGGCCACAGCTGATTTATGCTCTAGAATACTCAAATACATTTGGTGAGGTTTTCTTTTTTTTTTCTACATAGATTTCGGGGCTTGTCCGCTTGTAACACACGGTAGACGACATCTTTGTCTGGCCGGGTCTGCAGGGTGTGATCTGAAAATCTCAAGCAAAGTCAGTGTCGCAGGCACAGAGCAATTTCTACAAGCAAAACAGCCTTTGATCATTATTTCACTAAAAAGCATATTCAATGTGATTTTGGGTACAGCAGGTTCCCATTTGGGGGTTTTCATGAAATGTCTCAGCAGCTATTGGTTGGAATTATATGAAATTTGCTTCAGACATTGTCTCCTGTAATAACCCTGATTCCCCGACTTTTAAAGCTTAAAATTAAAGTGTAATTTGTCCAGCACTTATGACTACATGGGCCGCACATGCTAAACTCCTCACTCCTCTGTCAGCCGCAGGCATTAACTACACCAAGATGTCAGACATGCGTGTCTTTGATTGTTGCCAACTTGGTTATAAAATCATAATTGTCCACAAAAGTCTATGGATTTGAATGTAAATCACATGTACAGTATCAGGGCAGCTCGGCAGCGTTTGTGTAGATGTGTGGGTTAAAGTGACTCTCTGCAACTACTTGTTGCTTCCAAACAAAAAGGTTCAATAATTTAACATCTCTTTATTTGCTGTCCCTCTGGTCTGAAGCAATCACCGATTCCTGGCGTGGCCCGTGTAAATAATTTAATGATTTGTCACCATGTGGCTCATATCAACAAAGCCACCAGCAATTTTTGGTGCAATATTCCGCCCGCGGTAGATGATTCGCCCTTCTGTAGATATTTCAGGTCTCGAAATGAGCTTTGACTCCTTTCTGTGGAGTTCAGCATGTATAATATGAAATCCTGGGGAAATGCAATAAAAGGGGAATTGCGGTAGCCGGCTGAGCTGAGCAGGCGTTGTTGGTGGAAAAGTGATGATTTGGTATGCGTCAGGATCTTGCCCAGCAGTGGCATGTGTCTTCCCAGAGATAGCACAGACGGGGGGGGGGGCGGGGTTGTATTGGAAGAACCATTGGCCCCGCACAAAGAAATCTAATGGTCTTACAGGAACTAAGTGCATTATCTCTGCGAGCGTGTTTGCATGTAGCCGCCACCTGTACGTGGATTTCTCCAGTCGCACATGTGCCCAGGGGGGACAAACCCCGTTTTGACTGCAAATGAATTTCAATTTGAAGAAGTGATCTTTTGTGTCATGTAGCAATTCGTTTGGATGCGGTTTTCTGTCTGAGTGTTTTCTCCCAGTGGCAGATGTGTTGTGGTGGGAGGCAGCTGCAGAATGGAGAAGCACAGCTTGCTAAGTGATTCACCCTGCTCCAGGCATCTCCGTTACCCCATGAGTCTTTTCACTGACAATGTTTTCATTTCTATTTGCTTTATGTGTAACTAGGATGGTGGGCTCGATGCTGTGACAGCTCTGTCAGAAAAATGACAGTGCCGGTTGTCTCTTCGAGCCGGGGTGAGAAAAACTAATGGGATGTTCGGAGGCTATTTCATTTTCGTGACCCGCTCTGCACTCGTCCCGAGAAAAACAAGGTGAATATGACACCCGGTCGCGTTTTAAGACGGACACGCTGATGGTACTCAGTCTGATCATCCCCAGATTGATGCTGCAAATGAGCTTGGCGTCTGATGACATCTGCTGTGTCTTTACGCGCACACTGGAAATAACAGCGTTGAACCAGTCACATCTCTTGACGGGGGAATCGCTGTTTTGTTCACTGCTGTCAAATAGCACTCGCGTTCCTCACCAAAATCTCCCATTAGGTTCTCTCAAACAAATGTTCTCATCCCCCTCTCCCCCTCTCCCCCTGCCTTTGAGTCATTCATACTGTTGATTCCACCTCTGGAGGAATACATCAGGCATAACGCCTTTTTTTCATCACGGCAGCAGCTTTAAAGTAATTTTCCTCCTCTCATAGGGAGCCAAATGGAGACGAGAAGATGTCGATTCTCTCATCTCTTTCTCTGTCCCCTTTGATCTCTTTCAATGTGAATTCCCAATGCACGGAAAGTAAATGGGATTTTTTTTTTTCCCGTCTTTTTCTGGAGCGTGGTTGATCATACAAAATTGACCAGAAATGACTCCTAATGACCCCTGTGTTTTACTCCGAGAGAATACCCCCCAAAAAAACACACTCCTGGCTATCATTACACATAGTGCATTTTAATGACGGATGAATAATTCAGGGTGCACTTGTAGATATAATATCCCCGTGTGCTGACGCTGTGAACATCTTTATAGAGGCATGGCCATCTGCGTGCGTGGTTTTGGCGACGAGCAGGGTCGTGCGCGGAAGGAAAAAAGGGGCTTTCGACAGTGTCCGCATGCCAGTGTGTGTTGTCGCCGCATTAACAGGCCGCAACTGTGATTTATCTTGTATTCCCAGTGTCGGAGCCCCCTCTATCTCACAGGAAAGGTTAAAGCATACAGCCTGGAGGCAGGACTACAAAGGTCAACATGCAGTTTAGGAATGAGCAATAGGATGATAGAAGGAGAAAGATGGAGAAGAAAAGCAGTCCACTCCTCGACCGACCCTGCGTACCGCCACCGACATCCTCCAAAGACTCATTGTGCAGTTTGCACTATTTATGCCTTAGTGCTTTCTATCCTTTCTCCTCTGTCCTTCTTCTTCTTCTTCTTCTTCTTATCCGAGCTTCCCCGTGATACCTCCAATATCGGGCGCCGTAAAAATAGCTGACCTTGACTAAGCCATCTCCAGAGATGGTGCGTGAAAAGACTGGGGGGAGCCGTGTGTGGAAAAGGATGGTGGGTAACAAAGGGAAACTGTAAACAAAAGGGATTTATTTAATGGAGCCCCTCAAGCCTCGATGCGCTTAGGACAGAGACGGAGAGAGAGAGAGAGAAAGAGACAGCTGGTTATAAAAAGGGAGGCGCTGGGCCGTTAAAGAGGCGCAGCAGAATGGAGAGAGGGCCGTGAAGACACACCGGTGTCTTTGGTGAGTCAGATGTGTTGAGGTGATTAATCTGCTTTGGCTGTGTCCTTCACAGGCCTGGGGAAAGGGGGAGGGGGGGGACAATGGAACTGTGGCACTAGGTTTCCCCCTAGTGGACGGAAGGGAGACCTGTTCACCCTGACCTCATGTCATCGCTTACTTCTGGTTTCAGTGACTTGTAGATGATGTGACTGATGTTTCTGACTATTTCTCATCAGGTAGATGGAGAATTACAAAGATGACACTTCACTCAAGGTGAAACATGCAAAGTGGACAAGATTCAAAAGAGCCGGGGTTCTAAAGGTTCTCATGAAATCGAGCAGCACAAGATTTTTTTATATATTTAAAATGTCGTGCCCTGTATATCCATGTGATCAAATCTCAAAGGGACGTCTTCTAACTAATTAAGAGATGTCTGATATACATAATTGTAGTAACAACTGAATCCAGCCAATGATCTTATTTTAAATGATCTCATTGCCCTAAATGATAAAGCAGTGATCCAAATTATTGTCAATTAATTTTCACATTCTTCAACTACTCAAAAAATTCCTATTACTAGATGTTTTCTAGTTCATGTTTTCTTGAGCTTAGATTCAAACTGAGTTTGGAGGACAAAAACTGATATTTTTTAATATGTCTTCAGTGTTGGCCTTCAGTTCATTGGTTTGGCTCTGGGCTTTTATTTTGATAAAGACCCCCGCCATAGGTATTGAAGCTGATGGGAAATTTAATAGAAAAATAAGCAAAGGCCTTTAGGAGTGACACTGACCTAATGTCAACACTAATTTTCCTCTGGCTTTGGCAATCTAGTCTTTCTAGCATTATAGAAATTGCTGGGTTAAGGTTTGGTCCAGCATTAACATTACGATCCGGCTCAAGGTTTGACTCAAAGGTGCAGAATGTTAGGGGGTCTGCGTACGAGCAAGAAGAGGAGAATGGGTCTTTTTAAAAAGCACTCCTTTCATTTAGAATCAACACTAATTGTACTTTTGAACAAAAATTCTGCTCTCAACATTGTGGCGTCTCCGAACAATTACACTAATCACGCTGCCTCAGATGCTGCCTACTGAAGGTCAAGAGGTTCAAGAAAGAGAACCGGGGCCAAAGAGCCAGCAGCCCAAGCCCCAGAAAGTTTTCTGAATAAACTGCAATTTTATAGAAATTATTTGACATTTTACAAAATAAAAGCTACAGATAATATGTATAGAATTTCTTAAATACCCTGTCAAAAATGTTCCTTTTAATTACGTGACACGGGCAGAGCGTCTAATGGTTTTTATTTATAGGGCAAGTTTCAAAAAGAACCCGACACCCCCATAATGAAACTGTCAGTAAACACCCAACTCCACAGTTGGAAGAGCATTTCCGAATATGAAATACACAAAGAATGTCCACACAAGAATCCAATCACTTCAGTGTCTGGTAAGAAATTATACATACTTTAATGCCAATATAATATGTTTATTTTCCAATCAGGTAAAACATTTAAGACATAATTAAAAATCCAATCCAAGGTTCACAGAAATAAAAAAAAGGCAGTATGCTTACATTGGGGCTAAAATAAATGAGTGATATGCACGTAGAAGAATTAATTTTTTGTTTTTTTTTCCCCCCCATTCAAAAGCAATCAGTGCTTGGCTCGTCGATGTGCTCCAGACACGGAGCTCACAGAAGACTCCCACTGGCCACGGTGAACAGAGTAACACAAAAACACAAGAAACGTGAGGCTTTTCGAGGTATCTGCACTTAAAACTGCCTTGGTTTGGATTTCTAGGTCCTTTAGAGGTTCGCTCTTCTAGTCAGATTTCACCAACGTACATATAATATGAATCTGACATAATACAGTTCAGTAAAAAAAAAAAAAAACAAAGAGGTCAATCATCCCCTACATTGTTCCTCCAGTCAAGGCAAATCACAGAGCGGCCGACCAAGGCAGCGGTTGAGGTAAGTGAACTTCTGTCCGTCTGCAGTCTCCCCCCTAAACCAGCATCGCGTGGTACGTGTGAGAACGACTGCTGAGGTTTCCCTGTGTGGGATCATGGCATAGTACATCCTGACTGTCTCCGAAGGCGTTTGTGTCGTTATTAAGGATAATTCAACATTTTGGCTTCGATGTTTGACTTTCATTTCGTTCTTGGGTTGCTGAGATAGTCTTTGGACCCGGTGTGCATGGATTTTATTGTTTATTTCGTTTAAACTTGTGTACACACTCATAACAGTCTTTTTCTTCAATTATTCAAATCCATTTGCATGAAGTTGGTGATGATTATGATGAAACATCAGCATTTTACATGTGTTTGTTTTTCCAACTTTTCAAATAAACTGGAAGTTTAAAATGCTCTTTTAAGGTTTACAAAAGATTTAATAATTTACCTGAATTGTCTAAAAAGTAGAACGCCATCAAGCCTAAAGCAGAAGTTTGACATTTTTGCCGTCTACGCCGGTTAGCTTAGCTTAGCTTAGCACGACGGCTGGAAAACAGCCCTCGTGGTTCTGTTCAGTTCTAGGTTGTGCTTCTCATGTTTTCACCATTAATTTCTCTGGAAAAAACTAGGTCCGATAAAACAACGTCTATTGTTCTATTTCTACAATCCCCCAAAGACTCTTCTAACCATCTGGATGAAAAAAAATATTCCATCCAATTGACATTATAAATGAATCTTTGCTCCTTTTTTAAGGACCTACTGTGGACTAACAAGCTGCTTGGCTTGACAATTTGTTTTGTTAAGAAAAAGATGCACAACTTGATGAATGGGATTAAAAATATTATTAATCATTAAGATTCTAAGAAAATACTTTGGGGGATCCGGGAATATCGTCAGTGTTCTCTGTGGCCAGGTTCTATGTAAATCTTCATGCCAGCAGCTGCTTGTTTAACTGCACAGAAAATGAAATCCAGCCTGTGGGCGTCTCTAACGCCAACTAATAAAAATATCCTCAGCTAACCAACTCTGAGGATGAGACATGACAGGGATAGAAAACAAACAAGGATATTTCCCCAAAATGTCAAACTGCCCCTTTAACACCTGACAGCTTTAGACATACACGCTTTTCACAAAAGAGCAATAAAATCTGGCAAATTTCAAAAAGTCTCGTATAGAAGTTTGCAGAGAGTAAAAAAAAAAAAAAAGGCAATCACTTTCAAGACCACAACGATTGAATTATCCCTTCAGCTCTGCACCATTTCTTACGTTATTAAAGATTTAATCAAACATTTTTAAATAAATATTACGATCGTTGTAACACTGTGTCGTCTGAGCGATCTTTTCTACAATGCCTTTAAACACTACATGCCGCCTTATGCAACTTTCTTTTATGATTGCGTGGATGAGACACGTTGCTCAGCTCACCCAAGCACGACTGACATAAGAAAAGTATGACAATATTAATAAACAGTTTACTAATTTGTTATCCTACATGCAGCCTTCACAAACCATTTAATTATTACTAATTTTAGGTGATTATTTGAGACGGTTTCTTGGCCGCGTCAAATACTGAACAGGACAATAAACATGAGATCAATCAGTAGTTACATTGATTGGAAGAAAATATAAAGCTACTAACAACAATATCACTATTTTTTTATTTTTTTTTTTACCGTGGTCATGTATTTTGTTCGTGACTCTGTGTGTGTCCCCACCGCAACGTAGTGATCCTTTTAGCTGAATGTAATACTGCACTCAAACGCAAAACCAATCTTTAATCTCATGAGTTAGTTTTTTTTTTATAAAGTACTGATAACAATATTTATCTCCATAAACATTTTTAGATTAACGTCTATGCAATATCACCATTAGTACAAAAATCTATTCATGTTAACTGTTAACAATGCCATTCTAAACTACAAATGTAGAAAGGGCATTTTCTCCAAACCACAAAGTTTCAGATTATCTGAGGCTGTAAAAAAAAGGCAAACAAAGGCCTTGGAGCCCAAAAACAGAAGAAAATATCTATTTGGTAACAGGGTCCGACAAACATAACAGAGATAGGCACTCCTTGTGCGAAGTACAATCCTATTCTTCTCCAGCGTGAGCCCATCACATCAAGTGGTTACAAAAGAAATGCTTATGAATAATACTTACGGATTAAAAACAACAGTCAAATGTCTTTTTAAAATGTGTTCATGTGGAAATGTCAAATATTTAACATGTATATAACTATCCCAACAAACTGAGGTAAACTCGCTGGCTGTCTGCAGCTAAGTGATGAGTGTCTACTGACAGAATAACGGAGCTGGCAGCGAAACGTCACCCTGGATGCGTGAGAACAAACGCGCCCGTTCAGGGAAAAAACCTCCGGTATCACTTTCAAAAAAAAAAGGGGCTTTGATTGTAAGATATATTTGGAGTCACAAGCGAAGAGTCGATTCAGAGCTGATTCGTCGAAAAATGCCCTGCGACTCTAGTGCGACGAGTGGCAATTTAATTTAAAAAAAAAGAACTGCACGGGGGGGAAAAGGAGAAAGGGGCAGGGGGGGGCTGGGAGGAGGCAAGGAGTTTGTGAAGGAGCAGTGAATATGAGGTAGGTTTTTGCTGTAAACAAAATTTAAAAAAGAGGTTTTTGCAGTAAGAAAAGAAAGAAACTCATCAAATCTGGAAAGGAAGACCAGGGAGTCTGTGGCAACAGTAGGGAACTTCTCACACAACACCTCAGTACAACAGAAACCTACAGTTAATCAAACAAGCTCATCAAAAAAAGAAAAAAAACATACATAACAAAAAGAAATGCACAACTATGTATAACTCAAGAGGTAGTTGCTAATATCAGTACATGAATCGGTTACATACATATCTTCACCATTGCTTAACAGAGTTTGTTGATTAAGTCAGTGGATGATTCCCAAAAGAATAAAATACACTTTTTTTTTTTTTTGGTTAATTCCCTGAGAACAGTTCATCATCCTGAGAGGAATTGTATGTAAAAATGTAAAAATACATCATACAAAAAGATGTTGTTTCCATAGAGAGTTGAGCATGGGCTGTGCTCCTTCTGTGGTTTGGTCATTCACTTGTTTTCCTGTCATGCTGCATTGTTGAGATTTGATTTTTAACGCACGCACACATTCAAAAAGCTGTATGTTAAACAAACAAAACAAAACAAAAAAAAAACAAAACAAAAAAAAAAGACAGCGTTGCGCTTTCAGCAATAAGTCCCCCTTATTCTGAAAGAGTGCAGACAGCAAGCACTTCAGTAACTCTTAACTTTAAATGCCTTCAAAAAAATAAAGCAAAACTCTTTGGTATAGAAATATACCAAATAAAAGTTGCTTGTCTACTTAGAGCTTTTAAAAAACACACAAGCTAGATAGATATCATCATACAAAGTTATTTGATTTGTCACAACATTAAGATACAACTCCAAAGTGACCTGACGTGAACTTTGCGAGGAGTCGACTTCAGATAAGCTCTTTTCACATTCAATATGGTCAGAGAAGAGTTGTTAGGTCACAAGTAAGTGCCACTAAAGCCACGCTCGGGATTCAAGTTGTACCAAAAAGCAGCACTCTCTCTCTCTCTCTCTCTCTCTCTCTTCAGTGAGTCTGAAGCAGCGGCGGCAGCAGCGGCGGCGATTGGCGTCTCATCCCGAAAGAGGAATGAGCATCGCCTGGCCGGTGCTGACTAACAAATGGTAGGCACAGATGGAAGAGGAACAGGTTGGTTCGATCTTACTCTGACACGACCGGGAGAGCCGGGCGGCTCCGCGTTTTGTGACATTCGCTCCCGAGTGGAACCGAGCGGCGAGGTATTAAGGTGGAGAGCAGCTGCGATGATACCGCGACGGCGGCCGAAGCGGACCGAGAATTAAAACGGTGAGTCTTTGTGCTGTGCCAGAGGTGACTGAGAACGTGGAGTAAGATCGCTAACGGAAAAAAAAAAAAAACAACAACTCTGTTTTATTTGTCAGGTGTGAAAAAAGTTAAATAAAGAGAGCTAGATAATTTTCACACAACAAAGTCTCCCATGCAATATACAGGGCTATTCATCTAGGTCCGAGCTAAGTCCTTATATGCGTATTACTTAAAGTTAATAGAAATTTAATTATATCATGTGACTTTACATATATATTATCACTTAGACTATGATATTATTTATAAACTGTAATGCTATTTTGAACTAATTATGTGTAACAACCAAAGTGGAAGTCTAAGGATCGAGTCATTACTTTGGATCTAAACTATGATCTAGCTGGATTATACGGCGTGTTTTCTAAGGCATGTCTATTTGTCGTAAGAAGAAACTGAAAGGTTAATAGTGTTGACTCACACCTGGAGATGAGGTGCTCCGGTCTGACAGTCACTCTTTCTTTCAGAGCATGCACAACACACACACACACACACACACACACACACACACACACACACACACACACACACACTCGTGCTCGCTCTTTGACAATCAGTTGGTCCAGTCTATTTCATGTACGAGAGAGGTATGTAGTGGGTGTTTCAAGGTTGTAGGTAATGTGTTTAAGCAGCTCGTTGTCTCTTTAAAAGATTCCCGCCGGAATCCGTGAGGTTTTACTAAAGAGCCAAGGAAAAGAAGCCAGAGAAGCCAAGCTAAAAATCCTGTGGGTGTGGATTATCGCTTAAGGGGGTCACAAGCCTTTAAAAGTCTTCCCCTAATCCTTCTTCAAATGAGCTACCATGTGTGCTAAAAGGATGCATCACGATGTTTTCAGAATGATTAGGCCTACGGGATATTAATTTGTGGCATTAGACTGTCGACATCTGTCAAAGAAAAACTATTCAAAATGGCCAACACGTAGGTCCACGGGGGCGGGGGGGGAGGACAAAAAAAAAAGAAGAAGTCAGACCGAGATTCACACCGTGTTGTTTCACTCTGAGCTGCACTGATTGAAACAGGAAAAATAGTCATTGCCTGCAGTCACCATTCCAGCGGTGGTTGCCATAGCTGCACCAGATGACTGCAAGTCAGTCACACACATTCACACACGCCTGTACCCCATTGATCGTTGCCATAGCTGCGCTGGTTAGAAAAAAAAAACGATAAAAACTAAAGTAAAGAAATTAAGACCTCCCATTTGTGTCACAGGTGTGAGGTAGATGAGGGGGTGTTCGGGTATCCTTGATTGAAGGGAGACATTAGGGGCGGGGGGGGTTAGTGGTGAAAGGTTCACCTCTAGTGGCTGTTTTCAGGATTTCTTCCACCTCTGGGTACGGGGGCCGCGGTGTAGTTGTGGCTCCTCGGGTGAGGGGGAGGAGCCCTCCAGGGGAGATGATCCAGAGCGTTCCCCCCCCTCCTCCTCTGGGGGACAGAGGTACGGCCCGGTCCCTGGGCTGGAGGCCGAGGTAGACGCATGTTGGTCCTGAGAGCCTGAGGTGGGCGCCAGCGCCTTGTGGGGACACTGAGCCACCATGTGCGTGATGCTCTGGCAGTAGTGGCATTTCTTTGGCTGGGGGGGCAGGCCACACTCCTTGGCATGGTGATCCAGGCCTCCACAGTTATAACAGCTGCAGGACACAGAGGAAACAGGAAGGGAAAAGCAGAATAGGACGATGAGGACAAAACTTCTCCACATTAATTGTTTGTTAATCAATAAAATGACAGAAGTGATAGTTTGACATTATAATTCTGATAAAAATTAATTTCACAGCAATCTCATTCAATTCTAGTACGGTGGAGCTGAACTAGCTGCTCTAACTGAGATTTACCAGTAGATGGGGGTATGACACATGATATTTCTCTGCAGCACTATGTGCCATGCCAACAAAACACTGTCTTATTACATTTGACAAGAAGTACAAGGGAGCTGAAAGAGCAGCGGTAAAAATGCAAAGGCACGGCTGGCTGAGATTTATCCTGCCAAGATTCCCGAAATTATTTTGCCTTGATTTGTGCTGAAAGAAGTGGCCAAACAAACTCACGTGATCTTCACAGAGGAGCTGAGAGCAGAGAGGCAACACTTTGTGAAATAATGTTTCATTATTTCATGATTTAAAATGTCTATTTGTTTGATTTGCCCATTTACACGCCAAATAAATACATGCACATGTGTCTGTCAGCAAACTGCTACGACACAATGAAAATCATTACAGCTGAGTTTTTCATTGGAACAAGGAAGTATTTAGTACTTAAATATATTTACATTTACATGTTTAAACACATAAATGTTAAGGGGCATGTATTCATGTTTGCAACAAATCAGTTCATTCAAGGAAAAAAACAGTTTTATATATATATTCTATATAAATTATTATTTTTTATTTCTTTAATTGAATTTAAAATGCACAGATAGACATAAAACACATTAACCTACCTAAGAATTTCCAAAATGTTATTTAAAAATTTTTGCTACATTAAAAGATCATTTAAAGTGGAGATGTAACTAAAATAAAACTGTTTTAATAGCATTAAATAATGCGATTGGAAGCTGTAATTTCAACTTATAATTCGATAAAGTTCAGCATTTACAGAAAACAGAACCAATTCAGAAACACTTTTACATTTTCATCAGCCACGAAACTTGTGCATTAAAGAGACACACAGACAAGTGTTTGTGCACAAGTTGTCCTGTCTAAAGCTAATTTCATCATTCAAGATTAAATATTATGTTCATATCAACTATTTAAAAGAGATTTCTAGTAGTTTTAAAATTGAAAAATCACATTATTTATATACTGGAAGCTTTCGTGCAGGACACTTATTTTTTATGTATTCTTTCTGTTTTTTTGGGCTAAATGAGCCCAGGAAATCCAGAACCATTTGGTGAATTTTCTTTACCAACCAGCCATAAAGACCTTGCCCTTCTAATAATGTCTGTCTCCACAAGATATTAATTTTTCAACGCGTAGTGTAACATGGAACACCTTGAGACAGCTGTGATCTCATGAGGAGCACTTGTCCTGAAAATGGACCTACACAACGGCTGCTTGCGTGACAAAGTGGCCAGCAGGGGTCAGAGCAGGAGCCGAGGCTTTCACAAAGACCCACATGACATCACACACATCTACCTGCCGTCTCTGAATCCAACACCACCTCGCCACCACCTCAAGTAAAAGACGGAGACACTTGACCTAACGCCGAATCAATTATTCCAAATAAACTGAATTATTCAGCTGTGTAAAACAATGAGGGAGACTTTTCTCCCCGATCGCGTTTCCCCCTTTTACGGCAGCCACCTTCTAACACCCTGACAAAAACTGGATGGCGTGGGGTTATGCCAGCAACGTGAAGCATATCGGGACTGGACTTTTGAATACAAAAAGCGTAGCCCTGTAGTCATGTGACGGCTTCCTACAGCAGATACAAGCACACACTCAGCTCTGCCTGGCAGGGTTTGCTATACATCAAACGAAGGCATTCTCTGACAGCAGGAGGACGGGGAACGTTGCAGCCTAGTCTGCCTAAACCGCCAGGCGTTTTCAAGCAGCTCCATATGGCTTGCTCTGACAGATTTCAGCAAAGCACCCTTCAGCATTTTACTGAGGACAAAACAATTGATTGAGCTGCTGCCGCATAGAGATGCATATAAGCTAAATCCATTCCGCCGCTAACGCCGTCTCTAATGTAAAAGCTGGCAAATTGATTTAAAATAGTGGCTATGGCAGGCAAAGAGCTCCATTCAATTCCTTATTATGGTTCACAATAACCATAGCAACAGGCATGTACTCGGGCAGATTGAATAGGTTTAATCTATAATATCAGGCGACTCCGAAACAGCTCGCTGCGGTGAGATCTACACGTAACATGCAGATGGGTGACGAATTGAAGAAGAAAAATCCACATAGTGCTTCCCAGGGAGGCGTGAGACCACCACATGGTGCCAGAACAGCTTCAGTGCACCTTGGCATTGATTCTACGAGTGCGTGGAAATCTACTCGGAGGACGGAAACACCGTTCTTCCTAAAGATGTTCCCTCAGTTGTCGGTTCGAATTGTGAGCTGGCGTACGATTCGTTATCATGCTCATTAACCGTTTAGTGCCGTCAGGAAAGCGGCGTTTCACCGCAGAATAAAGGTGTCTGCTCAGAACAACCTCGTATCGACTTGCAGCGACCCTTCCCTCTAAGGGGACGGACGCGGATCCGAACCGTGACCCCGACAGTACAACCGAGCCCCAGAATGTCCCCGCAGTGAGGGTCGAGCATTAAGGCCCGTATCACGCTCTCGTTGTAGGCTGCACGTGCCCCCGAACGCTCAGATGAGTCATCCTTCACCATATTCTCGAGGAGTGGGCGAGTGCACAAGTGTCATACATTAACACCTTACTAGGACACTTCATGATGGTTTTTCTTTCGCTTTCACCCGCCTGTATGTCTCCTCCTACTACAACAACCCCGTAAATGCTCTGCTGCTAAAAACCATCCGTTCTTATTTACAGGATTCTTAACCCTGATGACACTCACCGGTCTCCCTTTGGTTTGCGTTTCTGGAGCGGAACCTTCCCTTTGGGTCTCCTCTCACTGCCTGCGCACGGTCCCCCGCCAGGTCCGGTCACCCGCAGGGACTCCAAGCCCTTGGAGGACTTCTTATAGGTGAACTCCACCTGCTCGCCCTCCTTTAAACTGCGGAAGCCCTCCATCACCAGTTTGCTCTGTAGGGAGAGAAAAAAGCAATTATCCATCCCTCAAGTGGAAGATTCTTTGAAGGAAAACGTCTACAACACACAGGGGGGATGCATTTAAGTCATGTGTGGTCATTATTAAGTAAGTTGGTGCTTTATTTTTAGTATCCCAGCAAACATTTAATACGCAATTGATTAATGAGAAGACACAAACTCATAAAAACAACATTAAATCCAGCTGGTGGTATTAATGTTGTGGTGAACGGGTCGGCCCCATACGCAGCAAGCTGCGACGCACGTCGATCGCGGCTATCGCTAAATTTTTCCCGTAATAACTCCTGTTCACTCAATCCACTGCAACACGAAAACCAGCAGGTGGAAATAATGTTGTGGCCGACTGCTGTAAAATGAAAGTATTGCATATTTATCAGAATCACTATTTTTATTTTAAACGAGCACAACTTAAAAGTACCGCAGTCATTTAAAGCTGTTGTAGACTTCCACATGTCCTCGAATGTGGAATCCTTTGAGAGCTCATTAAAGGCCATTCCACAATGTCATTTTTAAAGGCCTTTAATACGCAGTGGCATTGCGATGTGTTTTACCTTGACTGCTGGGCATTTTTTAACCTCATTTATGGCACTAATTTCCGCGAATTGTTTACACATCACGGTCTTCGACACGTGAGTGAAAGAACAGACTCAATTTAGTTCTTCATTTTGCATGAAAAGTCTAAAAAAATTATTGTTCTCATAAACGTCGAACAGTCGCCGGTGATATTATCAGGTGTGTGAACAAACAACTGTCTAATCAAAACCTCTAATACCTGTCAACGGGGGATCGACACTTATTAACACCAGGAAGACACTCCCTGAGCACAGAAAGACTTCGTTTCGAAAACGGCCTGTTGTCTGTATGTGGTGTGCACCAACTGCTTTGACAGTAGGCACAGAGCGTCCCTGCTATATGCTCCACCGCCTTTATCTACTTTTTGCACCACTTCCTATTCCCTCTGCAGCGAGAAAAGACAAGAGTGTTGCACCCGTGCAATCCTTTTTCTCTCAGCACACCCACCATCCGTCTTATCTACATGATCGGAATTATTGACTTAGTTAGTACGTAACCACTGGACAATGATTTATGTCTCGTTGATGGCACAGGACGGACAGCAGATAGACGCCGTATCTGTGACCTTCATCAGTCGCAGCAAGCCCCGTGGATCTCGGCGTAGGTAAAGCACACACCCACATGAGCCTGCAGTGTGCAGAGCAAAGCTACTACCTACAGTACTATACATCGAGGCCTATAAATAACACACGGGCGATCTGTAAATTCCGCGCCTGCTGTAGGGACAGATGTGTAGGAGACAGAGGAAGAGAGAAGAACACACAATAACAAGAAATCTATAGAGGAAGGGGAGTAAATGTGCTCAGCTGCATATTTTTCCTGTAACACCCGTGTCATATCGTCTGCATCTACAGGAAGTTAAAGGTGCTCTATAAGTTTTCTCCTCTTCTATATGTAAATTAAGAAACAGTGACAAATGTATGAATCAGTGAGGAGAGGGAAACTATGGATTAATTACAAAGTAAGAAATAAGTTTGAACTTGCTGCACTAAAATGAATATCTGCCTGACTATGATTTAGAAAATAAAATAGAAAAATAAAAGTTGAAGGCTACAGTAAAATAGGAATAATATTAGAGTGAATAAATCTTAAAAGGTGTTTACAGGTTTCTGGGTGAAAAAACAGTAGTTTAAACTGTTTTTCAAATTGAAAACCATCATATGAAAACCCAGTTTTTAGAAATAGTTTTTTAAAAAGAGGAATAATATGACATAGTCTAAATAAAACAATTATTTAAAAATGTATTAGTAAAAAGCAAATTAAAAATTCAGTAACCAAGTTGCCTGGCTGACATTTTATAACACACTGTCCAAGCAAAATGATTCACAATTCTTCCTGAAAACCTTTTAATCACAATTAAGTAAATAAAACCAACTATCATCAGAAAGTATAAATGTAAAATAAGCAAATCCTTTTCAAATGCAAGAGCTTTTAGGAATATAATTTAAAACTAGAACTGTCTGGGCCATGGAATATACACACTTTACTGAATTACAAACAGATATGGACGTGTATTTAACTTGTTTTAATACATTTTAAAGTAAGGACTTTATTTAGTGTGTGTGTGTGTGTGTTTTTATTTTTTGAGACACACTTTTTTAGTTTAATCCCCAAAAAACTTTCCCACAGAAGAGCTCTGCAAAATTCCAGATTTCTTTGAAACTATTCTTACTGGTTGATTACACGAATATTAAAAAAAATACATTTCCACAATTACTAAGAAATGGAACTCACTGCTATTAATATATTTATGGCAAGTAAATAGCTAAAAAATAATTCATTTGATTCTCTCTCAGACGCACTTCCTTTGCTCTCCCTGCAGTTACTGAGGGCTACAGTCAAGGCCACTTGGCTTCCCGTCGATCGCTGATGGACGAGTCGTCCATTTTGGGTGTTCAGATATTGGATTTGGCTTTGAGGAAAGGACGGGGATCAGGGGATGGAAATGAGTGAAGGCAAAGACTTTGCACAGCAGATGTAAGCGGGGAAATAAAACAGAAGGGACGATGAGGTGAGTCACAAACTGAGCTTGTAGCTTCGTGCGACAAATAAGGGTCGATCACAAGTGTCTGTGCTGCAAAAGCAACAAATTCTGAGATTTAGATGAATAAATTACAAATGTATGCACACAAGCTGCTAGCACATGCAAACACCAAATCTGGCTTTTTATTTATATCTAACAACACGGATAAACCTGAAGCAGTTTGCGCACTGAATTTAAAGCACCAACTGATTTTATGAATACCACCATAAAATCCATCGCATCCACTTAAAGACATTCCTGCAGCAAATATAAAGAAAGAAAGACATAAAAATGTGCACCCATCCCCCACAAACACAATCTAATGACAAATAATCATCCGCTGGTCTCTAGAGCATTTGCTGCATGAGCCCTTCCTCTTCCTCTCCTGTCTTCAAACCACAGGCGGCTTGTTTCTCCAGGTCAAAGTTGAATAGTTTGTCTCAGCATCCTACACCCTCCTCAACCCCCTCAATGCCCACAATGCACCACACAACCTCTTTTGTTCTGTATAAATGCAGGAAAACACACACACACACAGATCTCCTCCATGTAGGAGCTGGTATCACACACATGCCTTCATGCTTGCTGCTTGCAACAGCTCAGTTATGAAAATGTAGTACGTGCATTAACAAATGTGTGCATGCATCAATGTGTGCGGGGGAAAAAAAAAAAAAAACATCTCAAATCTGAACCTGTAACCCAAGCCCTCTCCTCTCGAGTGACCTGGCGGGTGTTCTGACCCGTTTCAGTTTACGTACAGAGGTCAGGAAAGGGCACGGCCAGGGAGAGGGAACAAGCAAACATCAGAGAAAGGGAGCGAGAGCGAGAGCACAAAATGGAGGAGTGGCCTGAAGCAGGGGGGTGGTAGATGAGGGACTTTAGAGGAGTAGGAAGGGGGTTGATGGAAATGCCTCCAGCACATTTGGTTCAGCTCCAGTGGAGGAGCAACTCCTGATCAGTGCTCGGACTTGGGGGCAGCTCAGAAACAAAACCCCCATTTGATCAGGTGCTCCACAGGTCGACGGCGGAAATATGGTCGTCTGTGGTATAAGCATCCCAAACACCCCCCCCCGCACAACCGGAGGACCACATCAGCTATTGGTGCTTTAACTCCGCCGGCAGCTGCTTTGATAGTGTGAAACCTGAAGAAACTGATCTGACAAAATGGACACCAACATACTCTAAAATGGCACGATTATGCTTACAAGCTTCCTTATATGTAATAAATATCTTCCTATATCTACACGCGTGTGACTGTGTGTGTGTGTGTGTGTGTGTGTGTGGGAAGGAGCCAGCGATCAATATGAACTCCAACATCCTGGATAGAAATAGCCCTCCTTTTCATCAGCCGGGTCCTCGTCATCGCCAGGCCCAGCAATCAATACAGGAAGCTGTAATGTGAGGGGATGGGGAAGTGGAGAGAGGAGACCCACCATCCTACACCAGCCCCTCTCTCTCTCTCTCTCCGTGGCAACCACTGGCTATGGAATGGCTAATTATGGGATGCTTTAAATCAGAGGTGGCCCACGCGGAGCCACGCACTGGATCATTCTCGTATTAGGTGGAAAGGGGGCGTGTGAGGGAGATGGCGGTCACCATGTGGCGTGGTGCCATTAAGCAGCTTTTTACACACAGGAAATCCTAAATGGACAAAGCTGGGCCAGATCAGCTCTGATGGACATAACCCAACAGGACGCATATAAACCAAAGAAGAAAGAGAGGAGAGAGGGAATGAGAGAAAGCTGCATGAAGGGGAGAAAACACACACACACACACACACACACACAAAGCGCTGGACAAAACCACCAACAGAGCCGCTCTCATGATGCTGACACCACAGCCCTCCTCAACACGTTGTCATTAGTGGCCCTGACCCTTGAACCCTGCCCAACCCCCATCAAACGTTTAAAAGCCTTCGTACTTCCCCTGCCTCAAATTAACAACATCCAACACCCCCGATTATGACTGGGGCAAATATTTGATCTGGGGGAGGAAGCACTAGATCATCTCGCTACTTTTATCAGCCGAGGAGAGGAAATTAACCTCGCGGAGGTGACTAGTGATAAAGCACACAGCCTGCTAATCACTGCGCCCATTCCCAGCAGAACCACTCCGACAAAGTATGCAGGGATTTTTTTTTTTTTACATATAGACATTTTAGGATTTGCTTTACAATTTATTACATTTTTGGCCACAATATAAAATACTTTCACAACAATAGATAGTACACTTTTTTTAAATATGGAGTATGTGGCTTGAAATAAAATTACTTGATTGATTTTGATTGACGGGGAAAGCAAAGCAGCAGCTTCTGCAGATAAAGCTTCATTGTTTACAGTGGATTTATTTCTGTTTATCTTCAGTTATCTTTTCTTAATTACAGCATTGATATTAGGACTTTAATGTAAGCAAAACATGGTTTCTTGTTATTCACGGTATCTTTTCATAATATCTTCTCGTTATCTGAATTCGATTGTTAGTCAAAATGTGTTTCTTTAAACAAAACTTATAATACAAGAAATATATCATCTTAATTTTCAAACCTATTACCAAAGTTTTTTTAATGCTGTTTGAGCCTAAATAAATGTCTTTAAAGAAAACTAACATTTAAAAGTTAATGTTACACATGCTTTGACATTTATTTTCTTGTCTTTTAAAATGTATTTTTATGTTTTCATGATGAAGTGATTGGTTAATGAATCAAGTTTATTGTTTTTGTATTTTAATAATTTCCTTATTGTTATGGATTCTTTGCATCTAGCAGCCCTGTTAACCCTGCAACCTTTACTAATTTTACCTTAAATTTATTTTGTTGTTCGTGCTTCTGTGTATGTTCACTTATAGCCTAAAAACTTTTATGTATTTTAAGCTTTTCTTCGTTACATATAACAGTAAATTTTTGGACAAAGAATTTTGAAAAAGAAAGAATTTTTCATCCAACAGTCTAATAAGTTACACTGTAAATTTCAGACTATTTTCTAGCTAAAAAATGAAACTAATCTTTCAAGTGTAGAAAAAACTAATCTTTTCAAAAAGTGTTTTATTAAATACTCTTTGCATTTGCCTAGTTGTTTTTGTTGAATGTTTGAGCCTTTTATTTTTTTTTATTTTTTTAAATGAAATAAATTAAAGGTGAGACTTGCAAACATATTAAATTTTACCAACATGACCGGCTGAGCTGGACTCAACACATTCTCTTTTATATTTCAGGTAAACTGCGACTTCTTTTAGTCCTTCTCTGTTTTCCAGTCCACCACCTTTTCCAATTCTATCTCAGCTGTATGTGGCCAGCTCCTCAAACGGAAGTCACATGACTAGTCTTTCTTCTTCTTTTGCGTGTTTTGCTGTGCGGTGAAGAAGGGTGGGTTGGTAAAGAGAAGGAGGGTGGGGATAGTGTGGCTGCAGGAGAAACAAAGCCTGATACTGGCTATCTGGAGGCAGCGATGGGTGGGGCCTGCATGCCAAACGGTGACACGGACCAGAGGTTAATCTCACTAGGGGCCCACTTTAACCTCACGACACAAAACACACACACACACACACACTAACTTGTGCGTGTGCATGCACACACAAAGACACACACACACACACTCAAAATATGAAACATCTCCAAATGGTTCACATGTAGACATTAACAGCTCGGCAGTTAAGAGCAGAAAGTAAAAACCACACACACACACACACACACACACACGTGCACGCGCACAGGGGCTCCACAAATTGAACACACACTTTGGAGGTTTCAGGAGAATAGCAGTAGCAGCAGCAGCAGCAGCAAACTGTTCAACATTTCAAACTGATTACCGACAAAGGGCAAGCAACCCCCCACCTCACCGCCACACACCCTTTTACCCCACCCAGTCCTCCTGTCGTTTTGTCTTTAAAGAAATTCCTCTTTTTTAAAGAATGCCCGAGGAGAGAGCACCTCCCCGTGTCCCAGCAGGAGCTGACACATATGCACATACACAGTTACACACAGAAAAACACACTCGGTCCAGGTAGTCGAGGAGCTGATAAAACAGAGATAATCAAATGGCCAGTGTGTACAGTCACTAAGCAGAGTGTTGTGGTGGGGGGAAGAAGCTTAATCACGCTGTCTCTCTCTCTCTCACACACACACACACACACACACACCTTCTAAAGGGAAGTGATCAGATAAGAGCACTGATGAAGAGGCCTCCCAGGAAGAGAACTCGTGGTCGGGCGGGGACTGGCCGGTGACTCAAACACACACACACTCTCTCTCTCTCTCTCTCTCGCCCACCCTCTCTTGCCTCCTGTTCCTCCACTCACTTGTCTTTTTCCAACCTCTCACTCATGTTTTCCTGCTCAGCCACCACCAGCACACCCACCATCACCCCTCACCCACACTTATTTTTCCCACATCCCTCCACTTTCCCTCTCCTAGGAAAACTCCTCCTCCCCCCTTTTCTCCTGTCCTCATGCTCCCTCTTCCCCACCTCATCGTTGCCTAACTGCTGCCTCTCTCTCATCATGCATTTGGGGTCAACGTACAGGAATAAATCTTCAGCCCATCCACGTTTTTTTTTTTTTTTTTTTTTTTTTTGCATTAACTGACAGCTTTGTCATAAAAGTCTGGTCTTTATGCTGATCTTTTTTCTAGGATATCACTGATTACAAATGTTGATTTTGTTGCAATCAGTTCAGATCCTTTATGTACAGCTGCTGCAACTGGTTGATTCATTGATTAGGTAATCAACAGACAACTAATCAGTAACTATTTTCATAATTAAACAGTAAGTTTTTGTTATTTTTCAAGCAGAAATGCTAAACCTTTGCTAGACTCTGATTCTCAATTTTTAAGATTAGAAGATTTTTATTAGTCATTTAAATTTGTTAGAGAAATACCTAAAGCTATTTAACAATCTGCCTGGGCTGTGGGGAATTAGAATATAATAATAATAATAATAATAACAACAATAATGAAAGTGTTTTCTATGATCTGGCATTTTATGGACACAATAAATTATAATTTAGCAAAAACAACAGCTGAATAACCAAATGCAAAAAGTTCCAGCCCCACTTGTAGGGCTGAAATATTCATTCTTTTATCATTTTTACTCTCCCATAAAATCTACTTTTCAAACACTGTCCAGTCCACAAATATTATTAATATGTCCAAATGGCTCCAGGCTTTCAGCAGAGAGACACAGAGGGAGGAACAGTCAGACAAAATGAGTGACTGATTTAATGAGAGTGTACAGATGAATGCAAATGCAGGGAAGGGCGGTTGTTTTGCATTCAGTATGACAACGTGATTATGAATGCATATTGTCTGCTCTTTGTG
The DNA here is from genome assembly GCA_033026295.1 of Channa striata. Taxonomy (NCBI): domain Eukaryota; kingdom Metazoa; phylum Chordata; class Actinopteri; order Anabantiformes; family Channidae; genus Channa; species Channa striata. Next base: position 8,056,513 of record CM065170.1, read on the forward strand.
CTGAATGACAGTTGTATTATTGTAAACACCTAGCTAGATGCACTGGAAGGAATGCACTGGTGTAAACATATGATTCAGTGTATGCATGTCAATTAATCTATATGGTATTTTAATAATAATTAGCGTGTTTTGAAATAGTCTGTAAAATTGCACGCTGGTGAAGACAACCATCATCTATTGCAGGAACTGACAGTTACCCATAGCATCCTCATATCTACACCTTTATTAACAAAATACTGACATGCCTTAGAACAATATTCCCATACATGGCTCCCATAGGTTACAAAATGCTGAGACACATAACGTTTATTTGACTTATGCTCAGCTCTTTAGGCTCCTTCCCTCCTGCTGCCCGGATTCACTACTGAAACATCTCTGGCCAGCAGGGAAATCAGGAGCCGGGCGTATGCAGATATAGATGCAGTGCATTTACAGCCACAGTATGAAAGTATTAATCAAAAAAACTCATGATGCAATGCCATGACGTGCACGTTTCCACTCGATTTCATGTATTCGCAGCCGTGCTCGTCAACTGAAACCTGTGTTCACATGCATCCAAAGGCTGACAGAAATTTCAATGTACATTAATTTATGTAAACTTGATGTGGTGCAAATCAGTGCCATATAGCAAAAATGATCACGCTCTTTAAACGTATTTTTGTTCTGCATTGTCAGCTTAATTAAGTATAATAAATAACTAATCATTACCAATAAACAAATAACTTTATCATTGTCCAGCTCAACAGCAGATCTGCTATGAGAAAACTATAAATCCCAGCTGAAGAAGAATTATGAATTGATCATTTAATTTTGAAAATATGGTGCAGTGAGTGAAAAAAAAAACAGCGCAGTTTTCAAAACCTAATTTCACTCTGTAAATTGCCCCACAGTGTACAACACAGGTACAGGAAATTTGTTCTGCAAATCGAGCCAAACTCAGAGCAACTTTTAACAAAACTCACACGACCAAAGTTAAATGTCTTCAAGGAGAAAATAAACGAATGCCTCCATATTTCTGTACTCGTAGTTCGCCTGCAATGATTGCAGCCATCTTTCTCTTTATTCACTACTACATCACTGCTGACATCTGACCCCTGAAGTGCCCCCTCGCCACACACACACACACACACACACACACACACACACCTCTTTCCCACCAGTTCAGCACAACATCCTGTGAGTCCACAATAAAGTCGCCTTAGCAAAGGGCGTCAGATGAGAAATGCCTCTCCTCATCCTCCATCGTTCCCACTTTAAAGCCACTTGACAGGAGCGTAAAAAGGCGGTTGAACGGGGGAGCGAGGAGCCCGGAGCAGGGAGGACGCCACTGCTCTTTGTCTGCAGCAGAGCAAGTCGAAATCAAGGCCTCGGAAACCAAATCGGCTCAGGATCCACATCACGCAAGATAAGTGCAAATATTAAAAGCGTGTTGGGGTTTCCATAAACTGGATGATCACATGCATCGATGCAACAACTGCGAGGAGCCTCCCGGAACCGAACCCGGGGGCGAGTGAGCACAGTGGGACTCGTTCGAAACGTGCGTTCCGACATGTTGGCTGTCTGGATCTCTGCTGTCCACAAGGACCAAGTGTGAAACTAACCGTGTCATGGCCACACGACGCTTCTTCCTTTGCCTTTGCAGTGCGGAGGGGGGGGGGAGAAAGGGGAGGGATGGGGGGGCTGGATGCATGTGGCTCGAAGAGGAAACGTATAGTGTGTGTGTGTGTGTGTGTGTTTTGTGATTACACCGTAACAAAACATCCGGAGGAGAAGCTACAATGTAACTAACCGGCTGCAGCGGCCCGCGGCTTCCACGACCTTCCGCCGACAGACACACAAAATTAAAAAGCAAAATTCATCAACGTTCGCGTTGCACGTTCCTCAGCGCAGATGTTCGTCCCCTCCTGCGGTTTGTGTGTATTTGTTCATTTATTCGCCTGAAACTTACTTGGTGGACGAAAACATCCAGGGGGGGGTCGACGGGGCTCCCTTCGCTGCTGGTCATGGAGATAAATCCGAAGCCCATCCGGACGTTGAACCACTTGCAGATGCCCGATCCCGACAGGATCTGAGGTCGAGTCCGGTCCTCCTGCTCGGTGGACTTGGCGGCGTCTTCTCCGCCACCTTTACCCGGCCCTCCTGAAACAAGGGCGCACACACGGAGCAAGTTAGAACGCTTTCATTATGTTACAGCTTCACAGGGACACACCGCCGGATAATCTAGACTTTTATGGAGAAAGACAAAAAACTTCCAGAAACGTGGGGGGAATCCCCCTTCCACTTGCACACACGGGCTTATGCGAAGTTCAAGGCCGGTAGAAATTTCCTACACTTGTGTTTTCGCAGCCCGCGGACGCGTGGTGCTGCGGTCCCGTGTGCACCGACACAAACATTCCCCCCTCGGAAAAGTTGCTCGTTACTCTGACAGATGCCTGGCCGGGCTTCGTGCACAGACATGCTCAGTCGGTGGAACTTGTGGAGGATCTTTCTTTTTTTTTTTCTTTTCTTTCTCTTTCTCCCGTGCATCTACTCCTGTTTTTTTGGGGGAGAGACTTGTCGGCTCTCTGATCCAAAAGGCAGGTGTACACATGGTTCCTCCGAGCTGTGCGAGTGGGCAGGAAAGCGTGTGAACGCTCCCGACAATGCACAGGATTCACGCGGCGGAACACGGTTCCGTCCGCGGCGGGCGATCGGCAGGGGCGGCTCGGATCTCTTTCTTACGGTTTGGAACAATAATCACGTTGCACCTTGCCCCCGCCCTCCTCGCGCGAGCAGACAGGGAGGGGGGGAAAAAAAAAAAACAACAACAACAAAAAAAAAAAAACTAAGAGCAGAAAAATAGAAAATAATTGGAGAGAATAACCTTCGGCCATGTTTCCCCGCGGACCCTCTGCGCCCAAGTTGCGATAGAGAAGCTTCCTCTGCGAAAACGGGCTGCGGTAGTCACCATTAATCCGACATCCTCGATCCCATCGGTCACCAATTTCGCTCGCATGGTACGGCGTGCTTTCTGCCTTTTGATATTTTTGTCATGTCTCTCTCTCTTCCCTTCGATCCCTTCCTCACTCACACCACCTCTGTGCCGCTCTCCCTCTCCCCCTTTCTCTCTCTCTCTCTCTCGCCGCCTCTCTCTCTCTCTCTCTCTCTCTCGCTCTCTCTCTCTCTCCCTCCTTCGCTCTCATTCGCTCTCGAGCTGGCTGTGCCCGTTCCCGTAGTGAGAACACGTGACTTTGTCAATTACATGCTTTCTTACTGCTAATTTTTAATTTTTATTTTTTGCAATGCGATTTAAGGGAGGAAAGGGATCGGACTCGCGACCACCACCCCCCCACCTCCAGCCCTTGTTTGTATTATAAAACATATTCACTGCGGCAGTAATAGACTATAAAGTGGTACAGTGTGCTGCACGTACCAGGCTACTGCATCATTAGTCCCCTGCTATAGGCACATAAGGCTATTATGCAATGAGATTTGATTACATGGAATTAAATTCATTTTTTATGAAGCGTGTGGAGTAATTGGGTGACCATAGTAACAGAAAAAAATGAAGTAAAACATGACAATAACGATCATGCACTTAGAAGAACTAATGATTAAGTTACATAGATGAGTGGGGGGAATCTGCATGGGCTGACAGGTTGGTTTCTAGTCCTGATTGTAGATGATTTCTGCACTGTAAAGTGTGAAAATATGAATCTATGCTGTGTGTGTGTGTGTGTGTGTGTGTGTGTGTGCTTCAGTGAACTGGAACAAACAATGAGCACATCTATAAATGTACATAACCAACTATGTGTGAGTTCCCTGTCATGAAAACCCTTCATAGTGCATAGATAAGGTGGAGATGTGTTTACTTACAAATAAACATACAGCCATTTGTCCAAATGTTTGCCCTTTATTACCTCAGACTTTCACCCAGACCTATAAAAATTGTGCTTTTTTTTTTAAAGCATGGTTTTAAATTTCACTTGAACAAACCCATCTCTTTGTTACAGAAATAACAACCAAACATGCAGCCTGAGCAGCCACGATTTCCTTTTACCTAAAACCAAGAATAACTTGTAAACAATACGGAATTAAGCACGGGGGTAATTTTCTTTGCCTTCTGTGCGTGGACATGTTGTTTTTTGAGCTCGTGTTCCTAACATACGACCAGTTACCTCCCAGCATCATAGTGGGCACCAGAGGAGAAGCTGAACTCACAGCTTTGGAATGTGACGAGAAAACCCAGGAAAACAAACCTGAAAACCGATGTGTTCAGTTCAATCTTCACTTATTATTAGGACATCAATCCTCCGGTTACACATACATTGTTCAGAAGCATTGGATGTGAAGTGTGCAAAATAAAGTAATGATTAAAGGCAGAAAGCTTCAATTAATGATTAAAAAAAACTGCTAATTTATTCTTTAAAAAAATACAATGTTAAATACAGCATAGTTTACCTCTCTTCAAGTGATCTTTTATCTCAAACTAGCAACCTAAACTGTGTTAGTTGGACTGTGTTTATGCTAATTAATTAAATCATTAATTTAATCAATTGTGTGTCTGGAACATCTCCACATATGGGAAAATTCGATAGGATCAAGTAGGTTCAAACTCCACAACAAATAAATCTTGCTGCATATTTCTGTCACTGTATTGTATTTACTAACGTGGAACAAACGCTGTAGGGAAGAACTCAGGACCACACAGCCAAAAGCCTCGAAAGTAGAACAATCACTGAGCAACTTCACAGCTAATCTCAAATCTACCCTGGTGGTGGGGACGTTTCTCAAGGGGGTTATTCGTGGGTATGAGGAAAGTGGAAAAACACGTTGGGAGTAATGAAACAACAACAAGCCCATCTCCACCCACAAGAGCTAAAGAACCCACCCTCCGGAATTCACGAGCTTTGCCCCCACCCCCAATCCATCCAACCCCAGCCCCCCACGCAAAGGCCTGTTTTTGAAGATGCTTGTAAAGGAGGCCTCCACAGTGGCCATAGAATTACTGTTTGGGTCACAGGGTTGGATACCAGTGTCAGATGTTATCCACTCACTCATATCCTGACAGGACCTTTCTGATGAGGGAAGGCGAGTGGAAATCACCGTAGTGCAGCTCACGGACATGTTTGCAAGTTAATGACAAGGAATAATTTAGATATGGAGGCTCTGGGTGTTAGCGACAGGAAGCAACTGAAACACTAAAACAGAGACTAGTGGAGACTTGCAGACACCTACTCTCAATGAGAATACATATTAGCATGAGGAAAAAATACAGAATAAACATCTCAAACTCATGTTGTGTAAGAACAACAAAGTTTACTGAAAGCTTCTGGTCCGAACATCTGTTATTGTTTTAGAGTTTACCATAAGTGAAAGTTACACTTCAGCTACTCTTTAATTTACCTTTATACAATTAAATATTGTAGATTTGTATTTTTTCCAGATTAATAAAGGTTATCCTAACCTTTATTAATCTATCCTAACCTTTATTAATCTGGAAAAATTACAAATCTAGATTAATAAAGGTTAGGATTTCAAGACAGCACTTTTTCGTTACATACACAATTTATTTCCTGTATCTAAAATTCCTTCTTTTGTTGGTTTTGTTAAAATAAGATGCAGTGATTCTACAACTGTAATTCAATATTTTTTAATTAGTGAACATGTGAATTGGACTGATTTTGTTTTCATTATTATTATTATTGTGTGATGCATTTTCCAAGGACACCAATATACAAAAATAAGCAGGTCCTGCCTCCTACACAATGTACCGTCCCATATTTTAATGAACAACACATCCTGCCCACTTTTCCATCTTTGAACATCAATTTTGCCACCTTGAAAACACTATAGTTAAAAAGTCTTTCTTCTCTTCACTGGAAGTCCAAAGTATTCCAGACTCATTCTCAGGCATTAAATCAAAAATATTAATTTTTAAAATTAAATCCTGATATCTGCGACAATACAAAAGAGTGTTTAATTCATTCATACAGCTCACAAAGATCACGTCACATGTCTTTCTCCTGGATGATTTTAAATGTACCAACTTCCAGGCCAGTTATACTTTTTGTTTCTGCTCAATAATGTTTCTTAAAATCTACAAAGCTACTGTGAGTTAAACTTCAATGTTCAACAGTCTCTGCAACGGGATAGGTTTGCAATTTGTGAAGAAAGAGAACTTTTCTTATGAAGTGTATTAACTTAAAATTGTAAAGTAACGGATTTGGCCTTTTTGAAACAGACTTTTGTAGGAGTTATTTTTGATAACCTCATCCTGACTGACTGTAATTAATATTATCATGGAGGTACTACATAGTAGAAACAAATAATAAAAATATACAAAAAAATAATAAAGTGCATTTTGTAACTTCTGTCACTAATCTAGGAAATGTGGACTGACTTTTGCTAAACAAACATAAATCTGTGTTAGGATTAAATTCAGATTTGGAAAGTGTAGACATTGTTTTCTTTTGTCAGGTTTATTTTCAGGGTTCAGAATATTAATTAATTAATATGAAATGACAATTAAATTGTCTTTTACTTCTCTGCAGCCAGTGTGTCTACAAAAAAAGAACATTAGAAGCTAAAAACATCACTTCAAACCCCTTTAAATGAACCTGCATGTAGGTCTGCTAGTGAAATCTAACAGGAAACCAAAGATTATCTTGACCTGGTACAGACTTTTATTGACCTCTACATATTAATTTTAAAACCAAAATCAAACTCTTGTTCACCAGCTATTATCAGCTCCTTAAAGCCCATGAGGAAACTCACTGTGCATGTGCAAAATGAACTGACCAAACAAAATTATTGTGCACATTTAACCTGGTAAGAACAAGGAGATTCCTGAGCTGTTTGAATACCAACTTTTCTGTGCAAACTTTGGACTCCCTCACCCCAGCTAACCTCACCCAACCCCCACTCCTCACCATGTAGGCTCCCAGAGGAAATTTGACTTTACCCTGCATTGCTGTCAAAGCAGTTCAAAGGGTTCGGCGAGTTCGTCTCACTCTTTCCTCCTTTCTTTTTAAGTGATGAGACTGTATTTTGTCGTTTACTTCATGCATTCCTGCCACCAATCTTCACCTTTTTATATCCTCTACAGGGAAGTGTAAACAGTGTTGGCAAAGCAGGTCATCCACTCTAATCTGGGGTCATTTTACAGGAGCTACAGAGTTTGACCATTTAAAACATTTTACAAGCACAAGGTGATTCTTTTAATAATTGTATAATCCCTTTCAAAAGGTGAACTTCTGCAAATTGTACAGTTCAGAGTTTTAATTCACATGCCTGGAGCATTTGTGTCTCATTCTGTACAAACATAAACGAAGCTTTTACATTTTATGCAATTGCTTTTAATAGAATATATTCAGATTTCGTTTAGAAATATTTTGAATCAACGAAAAAAAAAGCACAAATCTCACAGAAGCAGCATGTGATTCATACATGACCACAGACTGATCCAAAAGCTGGTTAAGACATGTTCTTCATTGTGTGGCTTCATTTAACAAAATCCAGCAAATAGTTCCTCTGAAATCACACTCAATATTTATATCAAAACTGATAAACGGTTTTACAAGACACATTTATTCCAACACATTTTCACTGAGTGTGAGGAATATTTATTAGCACTTCTTAATCCCAGCACACGAAATTTCCATCTAGTTGCATGTTGGCAAGAACGAGAAAATTCACCAAAAGAATGTTTTTGGGGTGAATCCCGTCATCCTGGCTGCTTTTCATTCCGACAAAGTCTCCTGTAGGAGGAGTAAACAGGGGGAAAATATCTGAATGAAATATCGGTGACGTCAGAGCGGAGGGGGAGGACAGAGAAGAAGCGCCGCAGCAGCCGGTGCGCCAAAATCTGCGCACAATTGGACAAAATATCCATTTGGACCAATGCAGCTCCTCCTTTGATTTTTTCGTTTCATTTTTCAGCTGGGATTCGACAGGTCAGTGCGGCTTCTGCTTCTTCTCGGGCTCATTATGGTTTAAAAAAAAGTTTTCTAACAAATACCATGATTACTTCTGAAGTAACCTGAGGATCGACGCATTTCCTCAAACAGATCGCTGCATTTCCTCATATTTCTTTAATATTCTCACCACGACTTTAAAGTGATCGACAGAGACCTCGTTCTGATCTCAATCATTTGTTCAGTTGCTGCTTTTCCGATACTCCTTTTTATTTCCCCCATACATTTGTCTTACACCTATATGCAATTTTTTTTCCCAAAAAAATGATAGGCTTCAGTTTGTGCATGTGCGAACCTCTTTAGCTCCACGACTTTATTGAATGTGTTTGATAAAAGAAGCGATCCATCATGTTGCAGTGCACGTTGTTAAAAGCCGGTCATTTCAGGTCAATGAAAAGCAGGTTGTGCAGCTTCACGGGTGGAGGCGGGGTGGGGAAGCATTCAGCCAGCACTGCTGCAGTTACTCTTATTTATGGATGTTTAAATTGATCAAAAGAACAGCAGGGTTTTGAATGAAAAAAAAAAAAAACGACTCACCTGCAGGAGAGGAAGCCGACATCCTCCTTTCTGTCGTGAGCGGATGAGCCCGGTGCCTCTTGGCTGCAGAAAATGAGGTGAAACGTAGAGTTGAACCTGCTTGGACCATGAGCCTGCCGATGCTCTAGTTTGAATTACATGTTTAGACTGACTTTAACCTGCATGAAGCCAAGTGACCGACTGGAATCAAAGAGATTTTCCATGGATGAATATTTTATAGTGACACTGTAACATAAGCTGCAGCAACGTGAGGGCCAGGCAGATTTGTTTTAAATGTGCCTCAGTGAACCAACAGATTGTTGGGAGCATGTGGTGCAGATCTGCAAAATCATCTGCAAAAAGATCCATGGATGGAGGGGATTTTTTTTCAATTCGGCTCCCAATATTTCACAAAAGGCTCCTTCTGAGCTCGAACGCCATGTCGCTCAATATACTTGTCTTAATCATTTAGCATTGAAAAGTAAGCCCTCCTAAAGTTGGATCAGTGGGAGCATATTAGCTGCAAAAGGAAGCTCGTGTTTCAAGTTGTCCTCTATCCAAGACAATCACTGCATTGGTGCGTTTAAAGCCAGCCTTCTGCGTGTCTCAGAGCTTAATCATCTCTCCTCAAGCCATGCGACATCCATGGCCTCCCCCCATCAGGCTCCTGAAGCCTTCCCCCACTCTCTCTTGTTGATCCATACTCCACATCCCCCACCCCGCCTGTTTACAAGCAGCATGCAACTATGCAAAAACCATGACAAAAAGTGTCTGTTTTGATATCTATTTCAAGACACCACAAGTCATTTGCTCCGACAATCCGACGAAAACACTCAGGTGTCCATCCAACACTCATTCTTACCCTTTAAATTTAATTTCTCTTTCTGGAGTGCCAAATCTTTACTGATCTGACATCTGCTTCCAACCCACTCGGCCTTGTGTTCCCACGGAGGAGGAAAAGTGAACTGACTCCAGATCAGTGATTGGGGGCATGATTAAACTAAAGAACTAGAGACGGGTTGAGATACATAGCGCCATCCATCGGTTCATTGCTGAGAGTCACCTGAAACAAAGTGAAAAAAGAAATTATAATAAAGGATCTATTTGAGACATAGAGAGAAAGTTGTATTATAACATTACTTTTTAATTTTAACAAAAAAGTTGTCAAGAGAAGCTGGCAGACCATAACAGGTGTTTTTTTCTTTTACACAAGATAGGCAAAATATATTTTTTAAAAACTTATATTAGTACTATAAAACTATATTAGTATTATCTCTGTTTATGCTCAGTGAGAGCGTATTTCCGCTAGTGAAAATGACAAATTACGATAAAACATGAACAGTTCTATATCTTTTCCATTGGTAATTATTTAACTATTACTCTTCCGCCGAGTAGTATAGTCCCTCAGGAAAGGATGAGTAGTGATTTCCGGTTGGCGCATTAATATTTCAGTGCGGTCACAGGTGAGTGTTTCAGAAAGTCTTATATATTCCTTAAATATGTCAGCGAGATGATTAAAAAAAATAAAAAATTGCTAGTCCGAGACAGTTTGGAAAAAGAGAATGTTTATGGATCCGTGTTACTTGTGTAAAAATATTTTCTCTTCAAAACATAGACTGGGGCAGAAATTAGTGATGGTGTATAATATTAGAAGTATGTAAATACAGAAATGAAGGCAGCCTATTCGTGGTATATAATTCATAAGAATTTTGATGTTTGCTTTTGAAAAGTTTAGAAGCGGAGCAGCTCATCACTGATTGTCCACGCGCGGGCCTGAGCGCGTTCACGGAGCCGCCAGGCGCCATCTGCTGGTCGCTCTCTCTCTCTCTCTCTCGCTCTCTCTCTCTCTCTCTCTCTCTCTCTCTCTCTGTCTGTCTGTCTATCTCTCTCTGTCTGTCTTTCTTTCTCTCTCTCTCTGTCTGTCTGTCTGTCTATCTCTCTCTGTCTGTTTCTCTCTCTCTCTGTCTGTCTCCCTCTCTGTCTATTTGTCTGTCTTTTTTTCTCTCTCTCTCTGTCTGTCTGTTTGTCTCTCTCTCTCTGTCTGTCTCTCTCTCTCTTTGCCTGTCTCTCTCTCTCTCTCTGTCTGTCTGTCTGTCTGTCTCTCTCTCTGTCTCTCTCTCTCTCTGTCTGTCTCTCTCTCTCTCTCTCTCCCACACATGCGTCTTCAAATTGCCGCCGTGATTCTGGGCATGTAGTGATGCATGAAGTAAAACTCTATGCATCCATGGTTTCAAGGTGATTAAAAGGAGGATGTTTTTTTATTAATATCAAACAGATATCAGTGTGCATTTATATTGTGGAGCATATTGTGTTATCAAATGTTTATGACTCTCATTCCACTTTGCATTTTTAGTCTTGATGCTGCTTATTACCCGTGTTATTCAGAACCTGAATGCACACTGAAGCTGAGGGAACTGTCAAGTTTATGTAACATACGAAGCACATTCATCTTTCTTTTCTGGCTTTCTTGTGCCAGCAAATTTTACTGTCAAGTCTGAAAATGTAGTTGTTGTTTATCTGGCCTTTGATAGAAATCTAACATTAAATTTGTCTCTATTTTCCTAAAAATACAAGAAAAATTATCTGCATCTATCTTTTCCAGAATTGCTTTGAGAAAGACCTACTTTGGGATATAAGTTTTAAGTTATTGTAATAATTTGTAAAATTTAGCAGTTTTGTTCTAACCATGTTGAAGCTTGTTTTGTGTGTGTTGATATAAAGATTTTAAGGATCTTGTGGAGAGTTTCCAGTGCCTGGACACATTCGAAATGCACCGCTACAATGAAATAATTACATCTAGAAAAGATGATTTTGACCTGTTCATATTCGAGTTGCATAGGCATAACAGCCTTTTTTTGGTTGGTGTGAGATTTTTAGAAAATAGTGTCAAATTGAGTGGACAGTAATGAAATTTTAAGGTGACAAGTCAAGACACAATGAAAAGTTAAACATGTTGTTTTTTGTACTTTTTTATTGGGTAATATTTTTTATTGATTTTTGTAACAGGACATTAAGTTCAAATTATGTAATAAAACAAAACTGAAGGTTGTGCATTTTGAAATAAAAATTAAATCCAGCATTTATCAAAATAATCTCCTTTTGCCTTTACTTCTTTACACATTTAATTTACATTCTGCAAACATTTTTGTACAGCAAAATTCCAAGGAAAAATGTCAAGTTAAAGAAGAAACTTTCAAAAGTCAGCGTGCTATGTATATTTCATGAATAAAATGGGATTTTAGAGAAGGTAATAAGACTTTAAAAATTGGGGCCCTTTGTCAGTCCACCCCCATTTTCTGCTCATGCTGCACGTGTTGGCCCTTTCTAGAACGTCTGCCCCCTGCTGGAGGAAAGAACACTTACAATTTTTATTTAAATGAAATAACATTTAAAATCAAATTGAATCCAGCATTTAGTATTAGATGCCAACTGTTTTACTTTTGAAAATCAGTGTGTTTTACAGGCTTTAATTTTGAAGCAGTTCAGTTATTCATGTTGTATGAAAGAGCACACAGCGACAAAAACTACAGCTGGTATGTAGGTACTGCACTTGTCTCTCAATTTCTAATGAAACCCATTTAAATCTTAACTTACTTGAAAAATAAATAGACTGGGACAGATCACGCTTTAAAAAGTTGTTTATTGTAGTTGTGGCATTGTGTTTTGTCCCCAATGAGAGGGAAACAATCAGCACATGTCAAGAGGTAGAAATCATCAGTCATCTGAGAAAAATGTAGGGACTGACATTTAAACGCTTGCACACACACACACACACACACACACACACACAAACACACGCACGCACGCACACTCACAGCTAAGTGCTTTTTGGAAGCCTCTGTACCAAATCCACAACAATACTTTCCACCTGCAGTATCACCATCTGCACAGCACTGTCAGAAATGTACTAGCTGTAATAGCCAAGCAACCCATTCAATGTATGTGCAAACAAAATAAATATGCATTATATTGGTGCAGAAACAATAATCAAATAATCTTTTGCCACTTTGACCTCATGACTGTATGGTTGGCTGATTACTTTGACTGTGAAGGTAGCCCCTGCTTTTACACGGCCATGCCATGGACTACATGGCCTGAAGGAGCTCTGAGTTATTGGTGTTAGCTAATAGGTTGTGTGCAAACAAATCCAGAGCTCCGGATAATTTTTGTGTCCAAACTGATTCCTACTGAGAGAAGGTGGGGACCAAACTAGATTTAAAAAAAAAAAACCCAAAACAAATAAAAATAATAAATGGTAACGATGGCTGGGTGAGTGAGTTTAGAGGTAATGCAATGTTGGTGTAAGGTTAAGAAGAACATGTGAACATGTTTGTATGATCAGTATTTGATAACGGAACAACACACACACGCTTTTATCAGAGGGACAGGCTATTTGACCCAGGAAATGTTAAGACAGCGAGCGATAAAGGCGTAGGTGTCAGCCACCTCCTGGATGACCTTGCTGGTGGGCTTGCCCGCACCGTGGCCAGACTTTGTGTCCACAAGGATGAAGAGTGGGTTTGTCTGCTTAGGGCTGCGGCCTACAATGTACTGCAGGGTGGCAATGTATTTAAGAGAATGAAGTGGCACCACCCGGTCATCGTGGTCCCCCGTCAGTAAGAGTACTGCTGGGTACTGGACTCCGTTGTCGTCAGGGATGCAAATGTTGTGGAGCGGGGAGTATCTGAAACACAGGTAGAGGACGAAATTAGTAGGACCGAACCAGAATATTGAGCTACTCAGATATTTGTTCGGTGGGTAGGTATTCAGCTTTTTTTGCCTACTTTACTCTAAAACTGTTTTAAGTTGGTGACCTATAATCTGTACTCTAACTGAAGGCCTCTTGTTTTACTTTTTAAATGCAAAACCTGCAGGTAAATGCAGAGACAAATCTTACTTCTGCAGCATGAAATGTTCCTAAGAGCTAGACAATATTTAGAATATTTATCAGTGTTCTACGTCTCAAACTTTTTTTTTTTCTGTCAGCACAGAAGTGAACATCAGAAGTACACACCCCCCTCAGCCAATCACAGCCACAGATAAAGCAAAAAAATGCATGCTTCACTAAGAGAGTGGATCTTAATTCAACATACTGTACATCTTATTATAAATCTACATTCTGATCAGAGAGCACTTACTTGATGAGCCATTGAAACTGGTCTTTGTCTTCTGAACAGCCAAAGTCTGTAGTCCAGGCATGGCCAATTGTGAACTTGTGGAATTTCAGCATGTCCATGACGCCGACCTGAGCTACAGCACAACCAAACAGCTCAGGCCGCTGGTTTACGCAGGCCGCTGAAATAGGAAACAGACTAATATAATAACTGTGCATCAAAGACAAAGTTTTTGAGGCTTCATTAAATTACAACTCGTGGGCATCGGTTGTTCTTTTACCAGCAGCATACATACCTACAAGCAGGCCACCATTAGAGCCTCCATTTATAGTCAGTTTGGAAGGAGAAGTGTAGCCCTCTTTGATGAGATATTCAGCTGCACACTGGAAATCTGTGAAGCAGTTCTGCTTGTTGGCCAACATGCCAGCTAAAGAGAAAAAAAGATTTAACTCACTTAAATTACAAAACCACATCAATCCTGGACAAATAGGACATGCTTCTCATAAGTGATGTCTGTTAACATGATCAAATTTATATCAATGTGACACAGATTTCCCTTTACCTTTATGCCAAGTCTCCCCGTACTCTCCTCCTCCTCTGATGTTGGCACAGCCAGGACTCCTCCCAGGTGTCGGACAAAGATCAGTCGTGAGACGCTGTAGCTCGGTGTGATGGAGATATTAAAGCCACCGTAGCCGTACAGAAAACCTGGATGGGAGCCGTCCAGTTTGATACCCTTTTTGTGAACTATAAACATAGGGATTTCGGTGCCATCCTTGGAGGGATAGAAAATCTGGGAAAAACAAGGACAGACTATAAGCACCTTTATTTCCCTTCATAAACAAGGACACAGCAGTACCTTTAGATATATATATATAAAATGTTCTGCCCAATTAGTTATCAGATTTCGATATTTTTCCTCATAAAAAGAGTACACTTTAAAACAGCTCATCAGGATACAAGATATAGAGACAACTTTTAAGACACTAAACACAAATACACTTTGATGTTAAAAGCTTGAAAAGTTGATATTCCAGCTACCTGAGTGGTCTGGTAGTCAGAGGGATTGAAGCCTTTGACAGTGACCTCTCTGAAGATGTGGGGCTGCAGTGGCTCCTTGGTCAGGTCACAATGGTAAATGATGGCTAGAAGGAAGAAAGATCATAGTTTAATTTGTTCTAGGTTCTCTCAACTGAACACACACTACACACAACCTACCAATTAAGCATACTTAACATTAACAATCATACTTTCATATCATGCACAGTTCCACAGGATTGTTTGAAAAAAAAAAACCTTCTTTCAATGTAGAAGCTATTTAGTCTTAATTATCATCATAATCTTCATCATCATCAAACAGCTAAATTTTCACAATGTTACACGGCATCTATACCAAACAAAGTGAGTAGGTGTCAAAAGCACAAACTATTTAACAATCTAGTACCTGGGGACAAGAAAGAGGTGAAATAGTAGAAAATCTCCGAATCCCGCTTTCGCCCTGTAAAACCTACTATGGAGCCAACATCAAGGGGGAAGGTCCGCAGCTCCTCCCCTGAGCTCAGACGGTACATTTTTAACACATTCTTCACATCGTGGAGGAAACACACAAACAGGTAGCTTGAGTATGTACAGGTGGCGAACACTGCGGACAAGACACAGTCAAGGAGAGCGTGAACGGAGATTCATTTGGACAGCAGGTATCACAAAAAGATCATCTGACATAATTTAAGAACTGTTAACATGTATTGTTGCAGCTCACCAATGACGTCCTTGTCATGTTGAGGGATCAGCCCCTTCCAGTTGCTCTGAGCCGGAGAAGCAAAGTCGATGTTGATTAGACGGTAACGTGGGGCATCCAAGTTAGTTTTGAAAGTGAACAGCGTGCCCTCATTGGTCACATACTCATACTCAGCATCAAAGTTGTCGATTAGCTTCACCCATGGCAAAAGTCCTAGGAACAATAGGTGGAGAATTTTAGACATTTACTGAAAACCCTGAACCTGCACAAACAAGGAACAACTAACTTAGCTTTAAATGTCTTGCTCAAGGACGCTTTTGCACAAAAAAGGAGGGTCTGGGAATTAAACCAACAACCTTGAAATTAGTGGACGACTGCTCTACATTCTAAGCCAAAGCTGACCATGGCCTTAGACCACATCATTCACTCAAGTTCAAACCCTCCAAATACGGTAAGTAAGGACCAGGATGAACAACAGCCGTCAGAAGAAGAAGACTACACGTGAACCAAAACCAGTACTATTTAATCCTGTTATTAATTTAACACAGCTCTATAAGTAAACAAAAGTGTGGTAATCTTCTTTTAAATGCAGGTTTGCTGTCATAACCAGTCTATTCAACCAACTACTGTCCTCAGACGCGCTTCATGCTTAATTGGTTGGATTTTATGTAAACATGTTAACATGTAAAAATAAATACCCTAAATGTTAATGTCACATTATAAATCAAACTACTTTGGTATTCCCTTTAACCATATCACCAATTCCATTTAATTTAATAACATAACATGACATCTAATAGTCCCCCTGTAAGTGGAAAACAATGATTTTAAATTTACATGATAAAACATAAGACAGAGTAGTAGTAGTAGTAGACATCTAATAGTCTGTATAGTCTTTTACAACTTTTTAAGTTTACATGATAAAACATAAGACAGGCCTTAAATTCTGAGTGTGTAACACACCTGTAATACCCTGAGGTGTTGTCTGGAGGTCGCAATACCACAGTCTGTTGACTGGATCACAACCTTCCCTGATAGACAGTAGCACGTAGCGCCCATCATCCGATACCTGCAATATACATGCAATCACTATACCTTCCCACCCTAAAATGATGCAACAAAAGCACTCTCAAGTCACTCTTTTTATTTTTGCAAGCAAGAAAATTGAAATATTTAGGCTTACCTCAGCCCCACTCATCCATTTGGGGTGGTCAGGGAACTCAGCGCACAGCACGTCCTCAGACTGTGGTGTCCCCAGAACATGGAAATATAGCTTCTGATGCAGGTTGGTGGAAGTTTCAGTGCCTACCACAGACAAAAATGGTTATGATTCATCACTCCCTCCCAGTTGTCTCATAGAGAGAAGATGTGTGGGTGTGGATTGCGGGAGAAATGCTGATGCATCAAAGCTATAAGAGCAGAGAACAAACTACAAATCTATCAGAAAAGAATACAGAAATGATTTTTTTCTGAGGTTGTAACTACCTTGATAATGAATGTTTTTCATATTTCAAGGAAAATTTGTAACCATTTTGAGCTCACCATCACTCTTGCCCTCCTGGTCAGGGTAGGAGTTGTAAAAAAGTCCCCTTCCGTCATGCGTCCAGGACATGCAGCTAAACTTGACTCTCTCCAAGTGGTCCTCCAAAGGTACAGCACCTTCAACCCGCAGGAATCGGATCTCCACCCAGTCTGACCCACTGGCACTTGTGCCATATGCCAGGTACTCTCCATCCTCAGAGAATGCATAGCCTTAAAGAAGAGGAACATAAAGAGGACAACAAGACAGCAGAAGAAGTTAAAACACTTAATACATTATCAAGCAGCAATTTCTATTCTAGGATTATTAAGAAACTACTACACAGACATGTATAACAACTGTTATCTTTTTGTTCGCATTTCATGTCTATTTTACATCAATATCTCACAAAATATAAACAAGCACAAAAACGAGGTCAAGTTCAGCTTTACCTCTCAGGGCAACTGTCCCATCATCAGAAAACGTGTTGGGATCCAAGAAGACTGTGGGCTCAGCATCCAGACTCTCCTGCACATACATAACACTCTGGTTCTGGAGCCCTGTGTTGTAGAAGTGGAAGTACCTAAAATAAAGAATCATTTAGGTGAAAAAGGAGCGTCAACAATCTGGGAAAAAAATCTATTACTCTACTAAACACTATTGATTCATACAAGGAAATAAGGATACAAATTATTGCTGTCCGCAAGTTTTACGACTTTACGATGGATTTTCACAAATAAATCTGAGGTGCTTCTATGACAGTTAAATGTATATTAAAATACTAGAAATGATCCTTCCTCGCCTCACCTGCTCCCTCTCTTGAAGGGACAGCTGTACTTTGGGTAGTCGTACAGCTCGGTCATTCGCTCCTTGAACAGGTCTCGCACCTCACACTGCTCTAAAAACGGCAACGTCAGCTGGTTCTGAGCGGTGACAAAGGCCTGGAGACAGAACAACAATATCATCACGGAAAAGCTTTACACATCAGTCAATGCACTACAACCTTAGCTGTCAGTTCTAAGAAGCCGAATGGCCGATTTATCCCAGTACTTTTGAGTGAAATCCTACCTGGCGTTTTTACTTTACGAAACAAATGAGAAGGGCTTCTAGGTTTTACTCTGCACACTGTATCTAGATCACTCACTAAACTGGCTTCTTGGGACAGGCCCCTGCAGCCATCAATAAAACGTCAGGCTGGTATGTTAACATTATGACTTTCACAATATCATGCACTTAGACTCTTATAAATAAAAGCTTAAAATAAAAGCACCGACATTTGGAAGCAGAGGGGCATAAGTGAAGGCTGAAGAATAAATAGAACCAGATTTTAAGTTTCCATGCAGTAACAGTGACACTGACAGAAGCAGTGATGTGCAGCCTTTGACTTAAACTATGCAAACAGCCTGCAAGCTAAATGTGACCCCAGGCTGTAAGACTATGACCGTGATTTCAAAGCTGGTGAAGATTTAACTGTTACCTGTGTCTTCTCACTGTCCGGGTCCTCAAGCCAGCTGTACGGATCCGGTACTTTGACGCCATGGTAGTCATCCGTCTGAGAGAGGGGACGACAGGGGGTTAAAGCACCAAGTGGCTAGCGTTAATCTTAAGCTAACGTTAGGTGTGGCGAGTACGAAAAAACAGGCAGAATCGCGCTAAGGCTAGGAAGCTAGCATTAGCATCGGATAGCTACCTTGACAAAATTGCAAGAATTATTAGCTAATGAGCTACATATTGGGTTTTTAGTTTACTATGGGAAACTGGGGGGGAAAAAACTGCTCATGCATTTGTCAACAAAGCCTGGGCTGGTTGACCAGAATAAGCTAACTAGCATGCTAACAAAGCAGACGCTCATTTCGATTGAATGAAAACAGCGTGATGATTAAGCATCCCGGCTTGTTAGCACGCTAGGCTATCCGACTAGCATGGTTTACTTACAACTGACTCGTCACGGTAAGCCTGGGGATACTGAAAGGCCATTATGTTACTCAGTTTTCGGGAAATGCGTAACGAAAAACGTTTCTTGCGAAAGTGAAATAATGTGTTTGAGGTGATTCTCTGGAGCCTGTGAAACATCAACTTAAAGCGCCTGCTGCTTTTAGCAGAGAGATGCTCCAACTTACACACAGTCAACGAGCGCTCACACGACGAGCCCGTTAGCAGCTAAGCGAGCGCCCGTGGGCTACAGCGCCCTCTGCTAATAATCCAACATCATAATTGCTTCTCCCCGCCAAGAATATGGTTTTTAATTTTTTAAAAACGCTGGGTCACAAAGTGTTGATTTCATTTAGCAGATTTATAAGATCTGAACAGGTATACAAATATGTAGATTACATCTCGTACCCATGACTTAGAATGACTGCGGACAATGAGATGTGGATCTTGTTATTATCAGTTGCTCATCTCGTGAAATATGAGAATGCTGCAGAAAAAAATATTTTTATTTTTTTTTACTTCAGTTTCAAAGGAATTCACCGACAGCTGTCAATCTTTCAAATAGGATTGTCAATAGCTCATTCAGTGCACTCCAATAAATCACATTTCAATAGACTTTACTATGTGTGATTATCTTTATCTTTGGCAACGTGAAACTTCTGGTTTCTTGGTGTGTTCGCACGTGACATCCAACGTTTAATGTGACATTTTCTAAAATAAAATGACACGTCGCACGATAACACGTAAATACGAAAATAGGTAAAATAAAAAAAAAAAAACACATCAGTAGGTGTTTAAACGCCTCCACAGAATGGAGAATTAAATGACGTAACCCTAGCAACGACTATAGATTTTCAAGAAATCCAGATGTCTGGATTTTGAGAAATTGTTAAACATTAACTAGTTGTTAAAAGTCTTCAAACGTGCGAGCAGAAACAGGAAGTTTCCTGTTGCCATGGATACGGAGAGCCGCGCTCCAAGAGTCATAATTTGCCACATTTTTAATTTAGCTTTATATTATGAACTAGCTGTTAGTTAACACAACATTTTTGCTTTCTAGCATTGGATGTGCCGGTAAATGTCACTGATTCTCACCTATTAATGAGGGAAACTTAAAAACATGATGATTCTTAGGGAAGTTTTGAAACGCACATTTTCCTCTCTCAGAACAGATATACAGCATAATACTATACGCTGTAAGTACACCAAATTAGTTATTGGCAGTTTTGTTTTGCTTCGGATTACTGTAAGTACTTTCTGAAGTACGAGATCCGTATCTCATAATTATAAGATACTAAGTCATAATTACGAGATTAGGTCTACAAATAGTTTTTCATTGTTGAATTCTATGCACTGCCCTTCCTTACATACTGTAATTCCTCTACTTTCAGTTTGAAAGAGTTACATCACAGTTGATGTTGTGAAACTAAACGTTAGGTAAATTGAAGAGGTCTCAGTTTGCTTATAGAATTGAGAGAAATAAGATTTTTATAACCCTGTAAACATTTTTGAAAAGCATATCTGACCCAACAAACAAATTAGTCGCTCAATTATTTCAGGTTCTCAAGTTAAAGGTGATCGGACTCCACCGCGCATCTCGATCACAACTCGATTCTATGTGACAGAATGGGAGAGAGGTCAGTCGTACGCTCTTTTTTTTCTGCTTATCATTTTCAACTCCCTTCCTTCCTCTCTACGTAATCAATCAGTCATTATGTGACCATCATTATCACTGGCACCTCCTCTTACACAATGACTGATAGTATGATAAGGAATTCTGCGGTAGCATGCAACCAGAGGAAATAAACAGATTTGCCAAAGTGAATGATTAGTTTTAGGTATTTCACTTTAATTCTACATATATATTTTGCATTCTGGGCCTGTCAAAGAAGAATGATCTGTTATAATCTAGTGTATATTGTGGAATAGTAGCTGTCTAATTGCATTTTAGTCCTCTGTGACGCGGGATTTGATTGTATCTCATTCTACAGCTATGCAGATAAGAGCGTTGAGACAGGCCTAATTACACAGCAGTGTTTCAGTTGAAAAGGAAACACATTGTTCAGATACCGCTGTTGATCAGACAGTCAGATGTCTTCCAGGAGTTTTCAGGAGTGTTGTTACTTTCAGATTTGGCTTGATGCGTGTCAAGAGATATTATGCAGCTAAACCAGACTTAAAAGGAAGACAAAGCCAGTTCATAAGTCGTGGCTTCACGTTGTGGGTGGATGCATAGTGAAAGTGGGGAAGGAGAGAGCCTGAGTGCGTGCAGAGAAAGAAAATATCCGCCACTTGTGTTTTTGTCTGTAAATTTCTGCTCACTGGAGCAAGATATTTGGTCTCTCCTGGTAAAGTGGTGTCCTGAAATTTTTCGAGGTGGATGTTTTGGGTCACAGGATGATCTACCCCCTCCCCCAACTCCAGTCTTCCTCCCTCCTTAAGTTGGAGGCAGGAATACCCCTCTATGCAAAGGGGATGTCTTCCTGTTTGCCTATGTCAGGCTCGGATATGGGTCACAGGACTATTGTCTCCTGACGCCTCTGTTTTCCAAAGCAAACCTGCAAGAAAAAACACTGCCAGTTTGAATGAGTGTGTTTGTGTTTGCATTGAAATTTGGACTTTTTGTGCTACTAGGTGGGTCCATGCATTTGTGTGTTTGACATAGATTAGGATATGGATGGAAGTGTCAGTGCACGATTTAGGGCTTCTCCTATCGTTTTTCAGCATCGCGATCAGTCCCTTATTGTCAGAAGCACCCGTCTCTGTTGCTGTGTTGTGTTTCACTGCACAGGGTTACAATTAGTTTAATTCATTCATACATTTCATAGATTTGTGAAGTTTTTGTTTTCTACTCGATGAACCTGTGAGGTAGAAAAGCGAATGTACCAAGTACAAAGATAAAACAATAAGACCTGGCTGCAGTTGAGCTGTATAGGAATGTAATTTTTAGAAGACAGGGTCGGCTTTCTTGTAAGCTGACGCATGCTCGCATGCTTTGTGAGATCACGTTTGGATAAGAAACAAGATAATTTGCCAGCCTACTCTGATATAAATCATACTTCTATATAAGAGAAAAACTTTGCTTGACAGCTCGATTCAGAAGTCAACAACAAATAATGGCAGCAAGCAAGACTTTCACATAGTTTTGATTATTACTTTCTTCGGCTACATTTGAACTGCAAGCATTTTTTGCAAATCAGGATTGTATAACGTTATTAAAATCTCATATATTTTTAATTTTTATGTTGCCATTCTGTTTTTGTCCATATACCCTGTGGAATATATTGCATTTAGCTGAAACCACTGGTGTGCCTAAACAGCCTTGTCATCATTGCAGTCAAAGAGTGACTGCATTTGACTTTAGTGTAACTCTCCTTTTGTTCAACACAGCCTCAAAGAAAATCTAATGCACCATATAATTAGGATCAGTGGCAGTTGTATGTGGCAGTTGAATATTTCACAGTAATCCTAACTTTTTATTGACCAATAGTATCATCGGCCATAAAGGGATGCCCTTGTCCCTATTATCAAATTTCACCTAAGCTCGGCTGAAATCTACTGTCACTGTCGAGTCCCAGTCCTCCAACTTAATAACAGTAGTTCACGGGATCACATCGAGACAAAACAATGCACAAGCAATAATAAGGACGCTTTTAAATATAGAGATCACAGGGGACAGCTTCCTGCCTGTTTCTCTCATTCTTCTGTCATTAGCCAGGGCTGGGATAACCAGATAGCCTCTGTTCTGTCCTATCCTGTCCTGCGTGTGATGTGGTGGAGGGTCAGTCCAACCTGTCCCCTCAGATGTCCTCAGACTACACAGGATGTTATTGAGCATTCAGTCAGGGAAATTACAGCGTGCACGGAAGACGGATGTGATCGGTGCACAAATTATAGGAAATGCTACATGTGTTTGTCATCATGCATGTACAGTATCTGTAAGGTAACGTCGGTTCATGTTGTTGTTGCTGTTCCAGGTTCAATAATGCTCAGGTTAAGGCAAAATACAGTGATTAACTGACAAAATAAGAACCATTTATTTTTATTGGAGGAGTGCAGACAAGTCCAATGTTGTCCACTGGTGATCTCGCTTTTGTCAGTTTCAGGATTACAGCCATGTCACATCTCTTAAGGTTCCGTCAGTCTTCATTCAGACTGAGTTCTCTCAGTAGAAAAAAAAAAACATAGAATAATAGTCACTGTAAGACCTGTTCAATCACCCTGAGGACAAGGGAAGTTTGTCATTGTTTGTGCTGATCATGTTGAAAAGGTAAAGAGAGCACTCAGGTTACCCAGAGCCAACGTGGTGAAAGAGCCGAGGATTAAAGGGCAGTTTTCCAAAAAGGCAACTTTCAGGTGTAGAGAGTCTTTGATTGCTTGTGCACGCACCATTGTATATTTACACTGACAGTAAACCACTGGCACAAGTAATGCCAGTGAAAAGAAAAGCTGATGTCATAGTCTGAAAATAGATCTTTATCTTTCTGTAGAAGTGATTTGTATCTGGCAGTGTGTTCGTCCTTGTCAAACTTGTCAGTGCACTCTTTCTCACTACGCTCAAATCACAAGTCTCCACAGAGAATTACAGTCACATTTCCAGACAGAGACACTCTCATCACACGCTGGAGTGACCTTTCGTCTTCATTAGTTAGGCAAGAGCATTGTAAGTGGGAGAACAAAGCAGAGATCTAATGACACTTTGACTCCAGTTGCACAAGTGGTTTGTAATCATTGAGGTAAAGTCCGCACTGAGCAGAGAAATGGGCTGAAAAACACAAGTTTACCCTTGTCATTACACAAACACACACCGCCAATGTGTGTTCATCATCTCCACATCTCCACTCTCCTCTCCTGTCCTGTCCTCTGCTTTGTCTTTGAACCACACCTGCTTTGTTTGTCAGAACAGACGACGAAAAAGGGGGAGGAAGCAAGAGGGGAAAATGGACATATCGCTTGTGTGCAGACGGATATCACCCTTTTAAAAGCAAAACAAATATGTGTGCGCGCGTGCCCTGTAATTTTGCTGTTGACATGTGCACTTACAGTGGGGTTCTGGAACCCTGGTAATGACTGGGGCGAGTGAGACTGGAGACAGGTGGAGGACGGTGCTGTCTGACTTGTCCCAAAAGAGAAAGAGTGTATAGATGTCAGACACACAGAGTGAGATGTGCAGACAGACACGGTGGCACCTGATGATGTCAGGAACATTGTCACCGAGCAGCACTAAAGTTTTATAATGGGCACCATTCCTGAGCAGTCAACTCCAACCATTTAAACACACTGGGCTGTTTTTTCGCCTTCTGGGTGCTTGCTCAATCAGGATATTGCATTGCACCAGCGCTCTCATGCAGTCCTGAGGGCAACAAGTTCAGAAAAAACTCCTAGTCAGTTTCTTTTAGAGCGATCAGAGTTACACGCTAAAATCAGTCCGTCATTGAACATTTGAACAGCATCACTCAATTCATCCAAAAAAAAAAAAAAAGTAGGAATTTCAACAAATTCCTTTAAAATTACTGCATGTAACATTCTTGAATATTATTTTAACGCAGCTTTCAATGACACAGACTCAATGAACTACACTGACTGCGGAGCGAGACTCATCCTCTTAACCAGACGCTCTAACCCCGTGCGTCACACGCTGTCATGAAAGGCCGCCTTGTTGCACGTATCTATGAAACACCACAGGCTTTGGCACAGCGTTAGCCTTTCACGCACTAGGTGGATTGATTTAAAGTCTCATGCTGCAGCTACAGGAAGCTTTGATCCCCATAAGTCGCAGATTGTAGCTTTAAATACAGTTACTGGACACTGTTAGGTTAGTTAAACATAAAGACTGGAAGCAGCGCATTTATCCAGACTCTGACCTGCGTCTACAAATCGTGCGTGTTAATATGTTTCATGTTTGAGCAATCTTCTCATCTCACACTGAGCAAAGAAACAGAGCCATTGTCCTTTAGACATATGAGTATTCATAGGTTAAATATGAGCTTTCGACTGTGTAAGTGATGCTGAGAGTCTTTTTATCAATGAAGACTCTTATGTCATGATTGATGGTGCGCCACTCCATTGCTCAACAGGTTTCACTTGCTTTCTTTGTTTGATAAAGATTTCTCAAAAGAAAAAAAAATATTTTTTGTTCACCTGGCTCTGTAAATAATAAAACATGTATCAAGGTGAGACCCATGTCAGTATCAGGTACTGGTAAGGGAGGTGAGGAGTGATGAGGGCCACACGAGGAGCACATGTATATGCATGCATTAATACATATTTATGTGTATTCATGCACTGACACATTCAAACGAATGTGGATGCCTGAATACACTAATACATGTGCATATTGCATCAGCTCATACAGGGGTGACAGTTGAACTTCCTGTATGTCTTTATTTGGGATATGAGGAAGGAAGTATCTGTGTGTGTGTTTGTGTGTGAGAGAGAGAGTAAGAGAGAGTCTGGACCCCATGCCAAACTATGACTGAATAGATCTGGTTCACGTCCACTTATTGAGCAGCATTCACAAATATGGAAGGAATCTGAGAACAATAGGAACAACACTGGCTGGCTGCTCTGGAGAGACACACAGATGGAAAGACACCCAAAAACATACTTCACGAAAGTGTAACATATTTAACATACTAATTATGCAGTGTATCAAGTCACTATTCATTGTCATATCATCTTTGAACGTACCATTTTCTTTAGCTAGATGAAGCTTTGTGCTCTACAGGACATTTAAAACTGAGCGTGTGGGTTTCCTGAGTGTGCGTGAGTTTGTGTGCATCCTTCCCGGATGATGTGTCTCACTGTTGGTCATTATTAACAGTCTGCCTTAGTAATCAAGAGGAAGACAAAACAATGTGGGGAGCCTTTTAATACAGTCAGGTGTGGCTCCTGGGGTCTGACACTTCCTGTGCTGCACAGATACCCACCTTTGGTCACTCAACCCTGTGTTCAGTAGGCAAATATTCATTTTTCACTCAAGACACCACCTTTTATGTCTGCATCTGCAATAAGAGCTTGACAACGCACAGCTCGGCAACGTGGAGCCTCCACAGCACCTTATTAGTTTAAAAGGAAAACCAGACATTTAGAAAATGTCCCTCCAGTATTAATAACCTGTTGAGAATAGCTGTTGAACAGGTCTCATAGAACTGAAAGTAAGTGTGGGAAAAGGGAAAAACTTCACTCAAGACCAAATACCCAAAAAGGATGTTTTAACATCCGTCACAGTGTGATGAGTTCTCAGGGTAGGGTGGTTGGTTCTCGACCACATTTAGCAACCGTGTGTTCAATGTACAGCAATGGTGGAGTTGTGCGCATGCCGTTAATGAATGCGCGTTTATTTCTGTAGGTTCATTATTTAGTGAAATCAAACATTTTTTAATATGGTAAAATCGATTTTTGTCAAACATTTTTATTAATATTCACTGGTCAACACTGGTCAATGATCCACAGACTATCCATCAAACCTCTTCTCTTAAATTACTTGTTGTCACAATGATTTAATAATTAGGAGAGCATCAAAACAACAAATTTCCCTTCTGTCATAATATTTTCTAAGAAAATATAGAGATAGTACCAAAATGGGTCCTAAACGACCAGAGGGAGGCCACAGTTTCACACTTAATACGTGTTAACAAGTAAAAATATATTGAATGATTAAAACTAAAATAACTTATCACATCTTAGAGAGCAGCTGCGTGTCCAGTTAATCTAGATAGAAATCTGCAGTGACACATGGCAAAGGTTTCAGACTGAAACATGCTTCGGTTACACGAGTTTCGATTGTGCTCACCATGAGAGCGCGCTTACAACAACTCCAGGACAGAACGTGAGTTCAGTCTTTGCAAACCACTTCTCATCCTAAGTCACACCATCGCAGTGTGTTATTTAATTTTATAGTAAACTGTGTAAAACCCTGAAGTAATGGCGTGGATACATGATATTATGTACGGTAAATTATAGAAATAATATGTAAAGTCAGTAATATTCTTAAATATGTAGGCACTAAATTGGCATTACATTTTGTCTTAACTTGAATATAAAAAAAACAGGTGCTGTTTTTGTCCACGTGTATAGAAACACAAATGCATCCTTGTGCTTTCATCAATGTTGGATATTATCTATCAATCAAAGGTTATAGGTGTCTACGTTGTGGGTCAGCTGAGTACAGTGATAGTGTTTTCCCCTTATCTCTGTGGGTGGTTTTGTCAAGATTTGAAAAGACATCTGTTGTGAAGTGCAGTAGCATTCCTTTTAGCCCCGAAACCACGATAATAACCCTTGGCCTGTCAACAGGAGATCATCTCCCAATTGAGGGGAGATGGTGGGTGGTGGCAGCAGGGAAATGCTGACACTTATTCACATTCACACCTGAAATGAGCAAGAAGACAGGAAAAAAAAGATTGAGAAAGACAAGTTATGTCACTGTTTCTGTTCCTATTTCTCCAGCCGTGTCTATAAAGCAAATCTGAC
Organism: Channa striata; assembly: GCA_033026295.1. NCBI lineage: Eukaryota > Metazoa > Chordata > Actinopteri > Anabantiformes > Channidae > Channa > Channa striata. The sequence continues at coordinate 8,083,762 of CM065170.1, forward strand.
CTCAATTAAACTGTCAAAGACCAGAACAAATGCGTGTGCATTATGAATGGTTTCTTAACCACGAGTGGGGGTAATGCACAGTAACGGAAATCCCTTGAAGGAACATGAAATGGACGGGGAAGCTGTCAGAGGCAACGGGCTAACAACAGCACAGCAGGGTGGGGGAAAAGTGAGTGTGACATGGGTGAGAGTCGGGGGCTGTGAAGTTAGTTGTGATAAAATGCAAAATATTTCTCCTTGAATTGGCCATAAAACATTAAGAAAGGCAGAGGTGGAGGCTACGTCACATATTTCATTTGCAATGGGTCATAAACTGGGCCCAGTCTCCGCCACCTCTGCCATAGACCATTGTCCTTATCCTCGGGGGACATGACAGGGAAGGAGTGGTCACCTTTAGTCCTGTTGCAAGAAATGACCCTAGGCAGGTACAGACTCAAGCAAGGAAATTACAGGGCTAAGGCTACAGTACCTGTGCCATTTACAGAGGCCCCAGAGGCCGTCTTAAGGCCACATATCCAGAAGCAACGTTCAGTTTCTGGCCATAGTCATTCAGTAACTTTTGGTTAATGTTAGCTATTTTTAGAGGGATATTGAGTAATTTCCCCTGTTTACTTAGTTCACTTCTTGTTCTAAAATGTGTGTGCAAAGAGAATTAAAGAAAGTGTAATTGCATACAAAAGTAATGTGCCAAGAGTGGATGACCTAATGTGGAAACATGCTGACTTGAATGTTTTATGAATCTGCATCTCACACAGACAAGAGTGAAGAGGAGAAACACAGGAGTAAAAATCTGAAAAGCTTAGTTTAGTCAGAAGCTAAGATGAATATGAAGACACGGGATAAAATCAGTAAGACATGATTCATACATCTGTTGCCAGTTAGAAGTTACAGCTAACAGTGGTGCCTTGGCTGTCCGGGGCATCGCAAGTGATTTGTGCAAATGAGTGAAAGCTAAATCCTATCTCAACGTATTATTTATAAAATTTGAAACAATGCTCATGTCCATGTTTAATAAAAGGAAATTCGTTATCTTGCTTCAGGGTGGTTGGGCAGATCATGTGAAGGATTATGCATGACAGTTCTTTTCACACTTCTCTCACGCCCCCAAAAGCGACTTTAAAAAAAAAAAAAAAAACAAGGTTGAATTGTCTCAGTGTGACTGCAATGTCAGTGTGTGACACCTCCTTATAATGCTTTTGTGCGTTCATTCCTTGTCTCCAAAAGCTCAATGTCAAGTCATTCTAAGTAGTCTTGTCAAATATCAGGTACGTCTACCCAACTTCTAACTAGGCACAGAGCTGCCGATGCTCACGCTCATAAGCCTCCACCCACGGAAAAACCAAAGCTCTCACCACAATTTCAGCATACCGCCATCCACAGCACTCATCCAGAAAGTCCATGTTGTCATTACTCATTAGATGAATTACTCTCACAGCGCTTGTGAGTAATACATGTAGTAAAGAGAGGGTTCAAATAGAAAGGCATTAAAGAGGATGGGGGCGGGTGGGGAGAAGGGAGTTGAATACAATGTGATGAATGAGATGACTGAAGGCAAAGGGAGACAGCAAAACAGTGAGAGAGAGAGAAATGGAGTTTTAAATTACACGGTGGCTCATGTCAGCAGTCATAATTAGTAGCTTGGTCAGGTGTGGTGAGTGGGACAGGAAGCACGAAAAGGACAAAACAACCCCGAAACAAGGAGAATCTGCGTGACACATGCTGCTGCACCTACGAAGCTCACAGGCATCAAAGTTGATCACACTGTGTGGCGTGTCAAGTGCGTGGATGAGGAGTCTGAAAAGTCGAACAATTCGGTAGCTTGGCGGCAGCCAGCCAAATGAAACGTTTCCTCTGGAGACTAAAACGACCAGAGAGCGAACCGAGCTGACATTTTTCATTCGCAGAATAAAAACCTCCCAGCATGCACCAAAAAACACAACAGTATTCTATAGTTTGGCTATAAGATTTTTATTGATTTGCAAATATTGCCACAGCTTTATTTTGCAGCACTGGTCACTTACAGTAATAGCAAAACTTTTGAAACACATTCATGTGCTCACTAAGACCTTAATAGAAAGATGAATCACATAGCTTAACAACTGTTTTCAGTCGGCTTCTGTGGTTTATCATGTGAAGTTCATCAGAATAATATGCAGCATTTGGTCATGCAATCAAACGAGTTCCTCTGTGGCGTATTCAACAGTAAAGTCGAGTAGAATTGACTTCTTTCCAAATTTCACTTCACACTGATCTTATCTCCGTGTTGTGTCCTGAACTTCCGAACACACAAGCAATGCCGTCTTCTCACCTGAAGACGGAGTGGGTGACTGTCAGAAAATGAAGATGTATTTGTCTAATCCGGACATAGCTGTGTGACAGCCTGTGCACCCCCTGGAGAAAGCTTCACGCCCCAGGGCGAGCGAGCAACACGCACGCAAACACTCTCCAAGGAGGAGTCATGGGGCAAAGGGGGGGCAAGGGGGAGGGAGCACGGGAGGAAAAGGGAGTGTATCTGTCGGCCTCTTTCTACCAAACGCTCACACCTTCCCTCCTCCCTTGTGTGAACTAAGAGAAAGAGTCACACACTCGAGAGTTCAGTTGCGCAGTCAGTCACACGCAGGTACACAGGATACTGAGGTCGAGTGAGACGCGAAGAGAAAGGACAAGAGAGCAGCCACCGGTTGCTCAAGACATTCACGCTTTCAGTGAGGGCACGGACAGCCTGCCCTATGTGCGGCTCCTCTCAAGACGTCACAGTAAGTGTGCAACATCCTGTTCAAATTATCTTGACACTAATTATTCCAAACCCTTTACCAGTGAAATCTGATTCTATTTCTTCTCATGGATTTATTGATGTGTTGCTTTATTGCTACACTACGCCGTTGCTATACTACACCGCCCCGGAAAGAGCGATGTCAAACCAGAGTGCTTTCTAGAGTCAACCTGTTACATGTTGTCCTGCGAGACACAGCTGGGTGCCTTTGACTCATGTCTTGATTTTCAGAATATATTTTCTGCTGTGTCACTAGGTTTGATGGTTTCAAGGTGAGCTGGCACTTGTGACAGTCATTCCGTGTCAGCTGTGGTGACACACTTCACAGAAAAGTGGAGTGAAACGTTGTCCATAAATCTCACCTCTTTGTACTTTTATTTGCATTTCTTTATTTCTTCATCAGAAGTTCACATATTTTGTTATTGCGGCATCCGTAAGGATACGTTAGATCATTGTGCAAGATCCGAAGGATCTCTTACTAATAATAGAACTTTAAATCCCATTTAGACAATTGCATTTTTCCTATTAGAATATCTTTAGAACATTTATTTCTGCATAATTGTGCAGGATATGGTCATTTTGTACCTCACAGTCATTCCCTCGGTTTGCAGCTGAGTTCAATCTCTCTTCAGATGAGAACACAAGTGACACGAGGGCTTGCCAAATATTGCCAGCTAGATAGAACTTATCTGTCACTATCTCAGCAATGATTCTTAAAAGGAAGTTCTAAAAATGCATACGTTGGCATTGTCTGTCAAATGCGAGTATATATCGTTGTATTCTTTCACTTTGCACTGTTACACGCTCTCATCCTGTCAGTCAGGGTGCTCTGGTTTGTGTGTACTGAGGAACCTCACAACAGTCTATCTGAGCAAGAAGGAAGGGAGAGACGGGGAAGAGCAGACAGAATGAAAGAGAAAGACAGCTGGCAAAGAGCCAAGTCTGAGTCAGTGCAAAGGAAATCTGGTTGATTCACTGGGAGCACTGGTTTCCTTGTGAAAGTGGTCCTGCTCTTGGGCTAACGTGCACAGGAACCTCCCGTAAAGCCCAGGAGCTGTGGTTTGGAAACTTACAGGATGTATGGGACAGTGGGGGAAGTGGGGCAGCAAGCGCGAAGGTTCCACTTTGAAGTTTGTTTGTCCGGTAGTAACAGTTGATGGGAAAGTTACATTCTCCGCCACTTTTCCTCCTCCTTAACATCCCTGACCCGCAGCCGCCTGCTCTATGTCACACATCACTGGAATGTAACTTAGCTCCATGCAAAACCCGACTTCCCTCGATATTTCCGCTGTTGTTTGTGTTGTCTGTGTTTTTCTTTACGTGCAGAAAAGTTAAAAAGGAAAATAAGACATATCCAAAGTCGTCTATTAGGCTTAATGTCTCTGTGTTTTCTGCAGGCCTCCTCTCAGTGCACCACAGCCATGTTAACCTCGGAAAGGTCACCACAAAGCACGGGGGTCACTGCAGCAGTGATGCCAACGAGCCAGGATGTAGACATGACATCATGGAGCGAGGCAGACTTTGAGGAGAATTGCACTTATATCGTGAAAGACCAACCTCTGGAAGAAGAGTCCAAAAACCAAGTGAGGACGCGAGCTGAGAGATCTCTACCCAGGAACCTGGCACTGAAGCGATGCCACAACTCAGGAGAGGTACTTAGCAAAGTCACGTTCCTCACTGGTGCAATTGACGTTATTCAAATGATGTAAGACGTCCTGACTAAATATAAATATATATGTGTATATGCAATTTACTAGTTGTTTTATTATCTGTAAGTGCCATCTCTTTGCGTCACTCACATCCTTCCATCCACTCATCCATTCCTGGGCAGGAAGCACTTGACATATTGTTGTCTAATTTCAGCCTTTTCCTCTTTGCTTTGTAGACATATGTGCTCTGGCAAACACAGACACAATAGCCAAGCATCCCAGCACTCACTGAGGGGTCTCTATGATTAGACTCCCAACCCTTTGTCCCAGCACACAATTAAACTGCAATGCAAAGCGGGGACGCATTGCCTTATGTTTTACTGGATTGACAAGATCTAGTATCGGCAGATAGTTTTGCGTATTATAAAAACGGACTTAGTTTAGACTAATAGTGAGCAGCGATGGTTGTTTCCTCATGCCTCATTTCAGGTGCAGTCCCTGTAAATGAACGCTGGTAGTCAGGTGAGATCAGAGGAAATAACCCCGGCGTCTGCGGTAAAATACCTGTGCTACCACTCTGACCTTCTAATAAGGCCTGTCTGGAGTGTGGTTGACAGTAAAGAACAGGATACGTTACAGCAATCTGTGACACGAGGCCACCTCAAATGGAGCCGTCGCGCCAAGCCAATAAAAGCAGGGGTCAATGTAGTTGGATGAACGTGAGATAAACTATATGGCTGTGCATTGTACGTAGTGGTTGGTCCAGCTACGTAGGCTGTCAGCGTCGCTTCAAGATGAAAGAGAGAATACATTACAGTTGCTTTAGGGGGATTTGAACACAGAGCTCAAGGTGTAGTTGACTGGTTGGGGTGTGTCCGTGACACCTTATCCTCTCTTCCCCACCCTGGAGGCTTGAGAGAGTGGGGTGAGTTTCACACCTGGAGGTAGCAGAACAAGAGTAGTGGTGAAATTTTAATACGGTGCAGAAACTAAAGATAACTCCGCTGATTGGCTCATGAAATATTTAGCATGTGAAGGAAGGAACACATTCACCTCAGCAATATTCTATATTTTTATTAGGAGCCACATTGGCTAGGCTGATTATTTCTGATGTGATGGAGAAAGTCGAAGCGCAAATTTTGCAGTTTGTGCCTCGAGAATGTGCCACTCAGTGTGTGAATGTAGTTGAATGACTCCGTGTTCGTTGAACAGGTGCTCGGCGTGACCAGTAAGGAGCTGATTCCTAAGGGGACACGTTTTGGACCCCTGGTGGGGGAGAGCTACTCTAATGAAACGCTACTGAAAGATGCAAACAGGAAGTATTTCTGGAGGGTAAGTCCGATACTCTTCTCAGGAATAATATGCTTTCATGTGAAATGTGTTTGTGTCGTATCTATCCACATCCTGTACCTCCACCTGGGGATGCTAATATGGCTCTGGTATGGCACGGGTAAGCAGTTGTGGTGAATCTCGCACATCCTGTGAAGTTGTCGCTCCGTCAGTGCTTTGGTGTTTTTTAAATGCCACTATACGTTTAAAAGTACACGCACTGTAAAGCGGTGCTTGCCAGCTCTGCGCACGGCTGCCTGAGGTCACGCTCACACAGCTGTTTGGTTTCAGTGACGCAGCGCTTCTCCTCTTTCTCCGCTTCTCTCGGTAGTGGTATTGCTGCCAGTAAACACACCATACACATGTCCGCGCTTCTCCAGACTCACACACTCTCACGTTGACTAAGCAAGGAAGTGGGTTTGAGCCTGAGAACTGCTGTGTTACAAATAAGCACAAGGACACCTTCCATTACACACATTTGCCTCTGTAATTCAACAGTTTGAAGTCAACAACCTTGACATCATGCAACCCCAATCAGAACTTGTTATAGCCACAAAACAGACAATCGGTTAATGTGAAAACCATGACTCAAATGGCAGTTCAGCCTCAAAGAGCAGCATGTACTAAGAGCAGCTTCGTAGACCAGGAAGGATGGTTAAGTCTTTGGCTGAGCTGAATTTCTATTGATTTTTTTTAAACGTCAGCAGCCATTCAGTGATGCAGCGATGATTCCACCACGAAAACAATAGCTGACAGTAGTAGGCGAGACACTATACCCAATATAACAATCCAGTCATAAAGCGAAATTCTCTCTCGGTGTTGCTTTCGTATCTAAGCCTGTGCGCCGCATCGAGCAGCGGCACCTGAACTAACCTACACCGTATTTACCATAAAGGCTTCAGGAAACCTGTGACATCAGTTTCACATTCAGCGCATGTCACGGTGTCGCTTTCTTATCATCAGTCGAATTATTTCTGGCCTCCTTTGTCTCGCTTGTGCTTGTAGGTTTTCTCAAAGGGACACTTGCATCACATCCTGGACGGCCTGAACGAGGAGCGGAGCAACTGGATGCGATACGTCAACCCAGCCTGTGCTGTGGAGAGGCAGAACCTGGTTGCGTGTCAGAATGGCTTGGACATCTACTTCTACACCATCAAGCCACTTCACCCCGGCCAGGAGCTTCTGGTGTGGTACTGCCCTGAATTTGCACAGCGCTGTAACTACCCTCCACTCGGCCAACTGGCTATAGACAGTATTGGTAAGTATCGCGGTTGTGCAAGACGAACAGTAATATGTGTAATAGGTATACGCTAACAGAAACCGACTCTGATCCCACGCTTTGAGACTAATCTAGTGGGGACTGTCATAGTGCAGTACGGCTCCCGATCAAAACGCCGGCAGACTGACACACTCTTTGTGTGGGTGTTTAAGAAGTTACTCAGTCACACCCACAGAGCTTTTGTTAAAGCGGGACACAAAGGAGGAGAGCATAGTCCTGAAAGCAGAGAGGGCCCGTCTCCAGGTGTAGCCATAGTACCGGAGTAAGACGAGACCAATTTCAGGACTTTAGGCTGTTGTTTCCCTTTTTCGAGCTCCACGTAGAAACACAACTGAAAGCTCCTCCACACAAAGAAATGTGACTTTCTTTCACAATCACGGAGAAAGACCACATGCAGACACCTACATGCTGAGGTGCTGACAGAATTCTGGCACGACTCCATTTATTTATTTGCCTCTCAAGGAGGAAGAGAGGTAGGAAGCACTCCAGTAACTACTTGAACTTCCTGACAAGTCGACCCGGTGACAGATTGATATCTTGGCTGTTTGTTTGCCGAGAGCTGGCCTCTCGAGTGAGGGGGGGGGGGGGGGGGTTACACAGGAGAGCACACAGGAGATAAGAGGTGCTGTGTTTTTGTGGGGGTTGATGTTAATTGTGTCAGAAAGTGGGTGAAAAAAATGCCTGCATTTTGTCTTCCTCTCTTTGTCAGCTCATGTCCTTTGTCTATTCTGGAGCGCATATCTCCTCGTGACTTCCTCGGAATAGGTTGGAAGAACTTACTCAGATGAAATGCAAAAGGGGAAATTGCATTTAGTGGTGTGACTGGTTTATTTTCCACTCCTGTAAGCATATTTTACGATTACTTATACGGGTGCAATCTGAACTTCATCAGTCATTTTCAGATTGACATTGATTTCCTACCCTTCGTATCACGTCCTGTCATGACAGAAATACATTTAAAACTGACCAGCCTCTAATGCAAATGACATGCTGCACCCACTGTCCTCCGTGCTATCTGTATCCTGATGAGACACCTATTGTTTTACTTCTGGTGTCCACTTTCATAAAGTGTCAGGGCAAACCTGGGAGACAGGCACATACACCTGCTAAAGACACAAACGGTTATTTATAACCCTTAAGATCTCAGACAATAGTGTGCGTCTTTAAACTTGTAGATGGACCTGTTTTTGATGTCATTTCTCCATTGTTAATTTGCTCCACAGAACAAAGTCAAGCTCAGGTGAAGACAACAGTTAAACGAGGACACAGCGTGTCAGAAATCTTACGGGACGATCCTCCGAGATCTGCCTGTTCCAGACATCCAGAAAGTCCTTTGTCTCAGACCAACCTCTCGAACGTTTTGCCCCTGTGTCCCCGTGTTGTCTATCCAATGCATCCTCACTCAGAGCCTGTCCCTGGCCACGTATATGTACCCCTGCCGCCTCTGCCGTCCTGTAGTCCTCCGGATTCCAAAAGACCAGCTCTAAGTAGGCCTGTCCCCTCTAGTATAGCAAAGCATTACCCAGAGCTCTCCGCAGCTGATCCGGTTCATTCTGCTCTGAAGCACGCTCCCTATCTTCTGCCTCACTACTCACTTGGCCTTAGTAGCATTCTACCTCATTCGTACCCTTTCTACAGCGATCGACTGAAGCCTCATCTAACACTTGCATCTCATCTGCTCCCCTTTGATGGCTACGCACAACTCGTCTGTCCTCTAACCAATGAACACAAAGAGTTGACACTGGCTCTGGCCAATACCAAAAGAGACCTCGTTCTTTCACCAACCAGCGAGCACAGTAGCAACACGGACCTCAAATCCAAAAAGACAAACTACCTCAGGATCCCCTCAGATGACCTCAGAGATTTCACAAGCTCTCCCCCCAGCAATGCCCACACAGACCTCACTGTACCCAGCACATCCAGGGCGTCATCCATGGTCACCCCACACCGTGGAGCGCTGCCCTCTCTTGCACCCAGAGGGGGCTCGCCACCAGTGGGCATGGCTGCCTCCTCTAACTGCCTTCCTTCTAAACCTGTCTCAGCCAATCAGAGCAATTCAGAGAATGCAATGGACCTCCGGAAAACCAAACAAGGAGGCCAGATAATTAGCTCCAAGATGCTGTCTTATCCTCTCACTAGGCAGAATGGAAAGATCCGGTATGAGTGCAACATCTGTGGAAAGGTCTTTGGGCAACTGTCAAACCTCAAGGTTAGTTCTTCAGTGATTTAATATATAACAAATAGCTACATACCATATTTTCTACACTTTGACAGAATAAAGACAATTCTCATTTCTGTCAGGTTCATCTGAGAGTACACAGTGGAGAGCGTCCATTCACGTGTCAGACCTGCAACAAGAACTTCACTCAGCTGGCTCACCTGCAGAAACACTACCTGGTTCACACAGGAGAGAAGCCCCACGAATGCAAAGTAAGCACAGAAACAGTTGGACATGTGGGGAGATATGCTTTGTTTCTGGCTGTTGGATAAGACGTTTTGTACCATTCTCATATGTGCACGGTAAATATGCAGCTGGAGCAGTTAAGTCGTATAGTAAACTATAAAGGCTGAAATAAAAAGAAACCACACAACATGAACCATTTGAAAACGGCTTCATTTTTTTAACGCTGCAGAACGCCACACATGTTTTTTACTCCTACAAGAAAAGAGATACAACCTTTGCTTTACTGTCCACAAGTCTTCCTTAAATTTGGCATCTGACGCCAAACATATTGGCCTTTATTTCTGTTTTGACACAGGTGTGCCACAAACGATTCAGTAGCACTAGTAACTTGAAAACCCACCAGCGGCTCCACTCGGGAGAGAGACCCTACCAGTGCAAGCTCTGCCCAGCACGCTTTACTCAGTTCGTTCACCTTAAGCTCCATAAACGTCTGCACACTGGTGAAAGACCTCACCAGTGTCCCCACTGCCCCTGCGCCTACCTCCACTACTGCAGCCTTCAGGTGCACCTCCAGGGCTTCTGCCCTCTCTCGCCCTCTGGCTCCCATAGACACACACCAGAGGAGCTCCACCAGGTCAACTCTGAGATTGAGAGGTTTGACATGAGCGAGGCCGCAGAGCAGCTCGAGGCGATGGCGGCAGAGGCCGAGATTGACAAGGGGAATGTTATTGACCTGGTACAGAAGATGGGGACTCATGCTTTAGGCCACCTGAATGGCACAGCAGAGGAGGCTGAGCTGAGCGTCTACAAATCAGCAAAGAAACTGAATCCCACCAGCATCAAGCTGGAGTCTGACTGCGTATCACAGGCCTAAGACAGCCTTACTAATCCAGCCATATAATCCTTACAGGTCAACTCAGCAGCTGTCAGTCACTGCCCTATTTGAGGAAAAGCCTTATGTCGATCACGGATTGCCTGGCAGATATACTCTAAGGAGACCAGCGTGCGCAACATGTGTGAATGATCGAGCTTCTACTCGCATGGTCTGCAACAAGTCAATGTATTGAAATAATCTATAGATTTTTGTTAATTTATTTTGTTCTACTAATGTTAATCTAAAGTGTATAATTTTTTTTTTAAACACACAAATTTGTAACATTTCTTACTTTTCTAAATGTTTTGTATCCTTGAAACATTTTCATGGCACAACAAAATAAACGGATTATGCGTCGACATATTAAAGTCTTTATCTGCGGTTTCGCTGTATGAGACAGTGTTTCTGTTTGCGTATGTGTGGATATTTATGTTTCTCAATTAAAGTCACAATTACTGTACAAGTGCATGACTATGTAGTGTAAGTGAGCAAAGTTCTCATAGAAAAAAGCTCGATTGCTTGTGCATGGCACAGATGCTTGCATTTGTGTGAGTGTACTTTGCTGATGTGGGGAGCTGTGACGTAGATAAACATCCTGTTATGAGTCTTGGAATACTCATTACCAGTATGTATCAGCCCTTCACCTTAAAAAAACAAAACAAAAACAACACTAATGAAAATATTATGTATGCGCCCAATAGGATCCTAGCAAATTTTTGCAGACACATGTCAATATTTCAGTTTCCGTCTCAATCAGTTGACAGACAATTTACCCGCATCGGATGACTCTATAATATATTCAGCTTATTAAAAAAAAAATACATCCGTGTGTGGTAAAGGAATAACACTGACATTTATCAACAATTTAAATCTTGCTCTTACAATAAAAAAATTGCTGTACAAACACAAAAGGAAAGTTGGTGCATTAGCCCTAAATTACGTCTTATCACAACCTATTTTAAATTTCTCATCGCTATTCCAGATTATTAGGACGTGACCAATACAAAAACTAAAAATGAGTGTATGTCCTTAAATGGGAACACTGGGTTTATGTTACTGCATTATGCAGTTATACTGTATTTTTGTGCAATGCAACATTCACAGAATCACAACAAAAGTGAATTTGTAAAATTAAAATGTATTTGTGTTGAGCCTTGCTTTAGTTGTTCTCCGTCTCTCTGTGGTAGCTTTATATCTCCATCTAGTTTGTTTCTCCCTTTATCCTCTTTTTAAATATATATTTGTGTTTCTTTTGTAATTTTGACCCTTGCCTTTGTTTTAGTCATTTTTTACTTCCCTTTAGGAGCTCTGTGTCTGTGTTTTTACAGACCCACTGACACCTTTGGCCCTTGGGCCTGTCTCTCATGGAACTGTTCAGTAATCCATCTTTAATGCACGTTTTATTTTCAGTATTACCACTGCTCAGCTGTTCAGATTCTGATGAATCAGGCGAAATATAATCTGCATCTTCATCTTCAGCAGCATCCCATTCAGATCATTTTTCACCTCAGAGTTCTACCCTGTTACTGCGTTCAATAATCCCTCTTTCTGGAAATGTATCAAATAAGACTTGAAGATTCAATCTGGATCAATTTGTACCACATGCAAAAACATATATTCTTATAAATCATATCTCCACAAATTTTCTCCACAAACTATAGTCAGACTAAAAGTCAGTTTGCGATTATGACCTAATATAAACCCAATGTCCTCAACCAATTTCATTATTAGCAGCATCCTTCTTAACATTAGTAAATTTTTTATGCCACATCCAACTATGAATGTTATTTAGTCTAAATAAACAAGTTTTGGCCATATAATTTAATAAGAATATGCACCTTCTCCATTTTTCCTTGAATCTGTAGAGCACTTTGTGGCATCATGGCACAATTGCCTGTAAGTGTGAATGAGCGCATGCGTGAACGCTTGTCTGTCTCTCTGTGTTGACGGGCGACCTGTCCAGGGTCTTGGGTTCGAGCCCCTGCGACCCTGGACAGGACAAAATCAAATGAAAGACAGTGGATGGAATGGATCAGCACCTGTATCTTTTATCAATGATAACTGCATTATGCTTTCTACCACTGCGTGGCGCCAAAGCACAAGTGAACGCATGAGGACAACGCGTCCAGGTTAATCACAATGAAGCATAAGGTGCAAACAGGTGCAGCAAACTCAAAATATAATATCATATCTTCATCTGAGGACGCAGGGACACAGGATCTTCTAATGGTGTCAGGTGGGCTAGTGTTTTCAGGAGGGAACTTACAGCACAGGTTAAAAGCAGGTATTTTCACAGGGTGTCATTCAACCAGCTGTTCTGGGGTTGACCTCCCTACAATAAAAGCAATAATAGAAATCATATCAGATATTTAAAAAATATTTTTTTTTCTGTGTTAACAGAACTGATAAATAATTCCTGATAAAAGCCAAACGCGTGTTCAAACTGATCCTCGCCTCTAAATGTCACACAATTCTGACTCGGATCTGCAAGAATCAGCAAATTGTTACAACATATGCTGTCTATTAATAGGGCATTTATGATTTCAGTGGAAAGTGTTAGATGGAGGCATTGACAGGAACAACAGACGCCCCTTTAAAACCGCGCACTGACGTCACGTTTTTTTTTGTCGGGGTGCAGGCAGCGGGAGAACAAGGCAGCGATCGTACCCGCCCGGGTGAACGATGCCCACCGCAAAGTCACCCGCGCGCTCTCGCTCCCGCCCGTCCCGACCACGATGAACGCCGCCGGGGCGGTCGCCCGCGCCCGCAGGATGCCGCCGTCGGCGGCGGCGGCCCGGCGCAGCAGCGGCTGCTGGATCGCGTGGTGCCAGGCGGTGCTGCTCGGCGCGTCGGCGCTGGTGATCGTGGCCGAACGGAGCGCTCGTAAGTGCGGGGATGGTGAGACGGAGCGTTTGGATGAAGGCAGAGCAGATGTTGAGGAAATGCGTGTGCGTGTGCGGACGTGGATCCGTGAAAATGCTGTTGCTCAGCCGTGACGCCTGGTGCTGGAGCTCGGTCAGGTCAGAGACGCAATTCGGACGGAGATGCTGTAGCGCAGCAAATTCGACTGAACGTGCAGTTTCTTTCAGAGCTTTATGGAAACCAGTGTATTGTTCTCCCAGCTGGGGTTGGCCAAACGGGGGGTCGGGGCCTTTCAGGGGTCATTCAGCAGCATCACACAGTCGCATCTGTAGAAGCAAATTGTTTTTGCACGTAATCCACACAACACAGGAGTCAATGTTTTATTATTGAAAGTCATATTAGAATTATGACGGTTTCCCAGTGATGCACATCTGGAGTGCAGCGCAGCAGAATGATTCCCTGACTAAGCAAATCAATGGTGCAAGGACAGGACACAGGAGAGACAAGGTGGATGTGCACAATGTATGACTTTGTCTTCAGCTGATTTACCATTCAGAGCAGATAAAAATACACGCTGCTTCTGAGGTTCCATCACTGAGGAAATGTGTTAAACCCAGTCCGTGCAGTCAAGTCAGTATTTTGCAAGAAGTCCTAAGTAACCGGACACTAATTGCAGACTGAGAGTCACATTCTGTCCTCTTCTTTAAGGTCTCAAATTAAAGGACAGTTCACGTGAGGTCTTAAATCTTCCAACACAAAAAACACACCACTATAAAAGTCAGACTGTACTTTATCTGCTAAAAAACAAACGCACACACGCTTGACACTAAATACTGATCACCCTGTGCTTGTGTGTGTATCTGTTGTGTGAAGTGATCTACTGTATAGGCTTTTACCTTTGGAATGAGGAGACGCAGTGGGCAGGCCTCACTCTCGGCCTCTTTCTACCGGGGACAGCGGTTCAGCTGCTAAGTGCAAAATGGTTCTATGATGACGGGATGACAGGCGATGCTACCTCTCTGTCATACACATCCTGCACTTGGGCATCTTCAAAAGGTGAGACTTCTCCGGCTCCTGATAAAATATATACAGCATATAACATTTGCATATTTAGAAAATGCTTTATCCTTTAAACCAGTAAAAAAAAACATTGACAACCATGACATGTCCATCAAACTACCTGCACCATAAACCATTTTGGTCTCTCTCTCCCTCACCTCCTGCTTCCCTCCTCTGGCAGGCTATGGGACTGCATGAGGACTGTGTTGCGCATGCAGGGTTCGGTGGCAGAGCTCGGAGCGGCTGTCATGCAGCAGGCAGATGCTGCTGCACTTTGGCTGCTGGAAGCCCTTGTCCTCACGCTGCCCCAGAGTCTGTTGCAGGCGTATGTGGTGGTGTCTACTGATGTGGGCATCATGTCACCAGGTATCCCGAACCTGCATGTCTCTTTTGACACGTCACTTGTTGTAGACCGTCTCCGAATGGAACATAAATAGGCTTTTTTTGATATATTCTCTCTTTCTTCCCCGACCTTCAGTGGCCTATTGCTGCGGCCTGTGCGTGTTGTCCATTTCCTGGGCATTGGTTCTGTACAGTAGAGCCTGCTGTCTGATTCGACCGGGCCACCTGGCCATGCCTCCGGCTGCCCTTCTGTGCCAGCTGGTGTGGAGAGCAGGCATGCTGGGTGCCAGGGTGACTTGCCTCATGTTTTTTGCCAGGGTCTTTAACTGGTGGGTGTGTGGAGTAGCAGGTGAGCAGCAGGCTCCATGGGGGCTATTGTGTGGCTGACACTTAAAAAGGAACCGTTTTAGATTTTAGACACTAAGGACAAATGCAAATAGAGATTCTTATGTTCATCACCGCTTAATATTTAAGAGTAAGAAAAAACGCAAGATATTCATTCATTCACAGTTAGGTTAATGAGTTATGTAATTCTCCACAGAGTAATGCAGCATATGCTCTTGATCCAGTTTTTCACTTGCTCTTCTGCATCAGAGTGATAAACTGTATATAGATCCTCCATTACGTTTGCCCTTCCTGGTCTATTTTTGCGTTGACCTCCAGGTTTCCACTGGCTCACGGCCTCCTTCTGGCTGGTGTCACAGCAGCCAGACATCTGCACTGGACCCTGGTGTTGGCGTGCTTTTAACGGCACAATGGGGCTCGTCCACGTCTTCCTCTTCCTCAGCGTCAAAGACGGACCATCGCGCTTCCGCATGGCCAGCTTTTATGCTGTAAGACGTGACTTTTGGAATTGCTGCTCCTTGTCAGTTTTGGTTCTTAATGCCTCGTTTTGTACAGCACTGACTTGTGGAAGAAAGAGAACGCACTTGCACATGAATATTCAGAGAGTTTGCATCGTCGTCTTATGTGCATTTGCGGGAGACGCTGACGTAATGCTATCTGCCGGTGACTAATGGTGTCATTTCTGTTCCTCCCTCAGTTCATGCTCGTAGAGAATGCCACTCTGCTCTTGGCTGCCTCCGACTTCCTTAGTGAAGCATCTTGGGACAACATGACCCTTCCCACCGCTGTGCTGTGTAGCTTTCTCCTCGGTGAGTCACTCTCACTATCGGAAGTCTCTTTGTTTTTGAACAATACAATGGTGATTCAAGAGGGTTAAAAGTAATTCTGAGCTAAAAATATTTTGGATTACAAACGGCAGTTGCAGTTCAAATGCTAGTTGTTAAATAATAGCAATAATAGAAATGTAATTAGTAAAGGAGACCAAATATAAAATATATTTACATGCAGAAAATGATGCTTTTTCAGTTGTTTCAATGTAAGTTATTGAAGCCAAAAGAACTTTCTTTGTTTGAGGTTCCACTGCTTTAAACCTTTTACACTGCAAACAGAAAAAACTAAACTACACAAAGTTTTAAAAGGCCTTGTCCACCCATAACTATTTTTACTTTCATGCACACAACAGTTTAACCGTTTAACTGAAGTGAAGCCAGGCTGGCCGTCCTGCTGCAGCCCTATACGTGACTAGGACCATACACTGAATGTGGACTGTTGTTTTTGACAGGAATCAACTATTCCCTGTCTTTGTGCTTCCCAGGTGCTACCTCTCTGGTCCTCTACTACCGGTTCCTCCATCCCAAGTCCACTGAGATCTCGTACGGTGCAAACCACAGCCACGTGGGCAGCACATGTATAGAACAGGGTGAGTCTTCCTTCTCTCTGGGGGACAAAAGCCTGCCAGCTCCCTCTATTCAAAACCATGGCAGCTTCTCCCTCTCAGGAGTGGCTGGTTCTCTGCTGGAGCACCCAGGAACCTGTGGGGGCCGACCTAACAGCTCCTGCCCATGCTACCACCACCACTGGCTCTTGATCCGACTGGCTCTAAAAACAGGTGACCTGGGAAAGATCAACAGAGCCTACGGAGCCGGCGGAGCCGCAGCCATACTGGATATGGAGGAGTACAACCAAGAGCTTAAGAGTAATGAAGGTATCACTATCACAGCGGGAGGCAGCTGCGAGGGCGTCTCCACCTCTGAGTCTCAGGGGAAAGGCCTGGCGCCGCTCTCCGACTGCAAAGACGAATTCCAGAGCGTGAGCGAACCCACGTCGACGGAGCAACCCGGAGAAGAAGATGACAGTCTGGAGATGGAGAGCCCGCTTGAGTCCCCCGCCTCGGATTTTAAACGGAGCTCACCGGAGGGCAAGTCCGTGTATGGCGACAGTCCGGAGCCATATTTCTGCCCCACAGAGTCAAGTTCAACCCTGTACTTCAGTGCTGATCCTCATTCTCCCAGCAGCGCCAGTAACCCCCGTTTGGATCGAGACACTGGGGGACTGGAACATGGAGTCCGACTTAATTCCATCCCTAGCGATCCAGCACTTCACAGAGATGTTCGAGGGCTCATGGGCCGGGTTGGGCCACGTTGCACTTCCACTCCTAAACTGGACTCTGCGCTGGTGGACTCTCCTGCCAGTGTCCCTCATCTCACAGGTCCAAGAAGGCAACTCATAATGTCCCAAAGAGCTGAAGACGATAACTTCTAGACTTCGCTTAACATAATCAGGGAAAGTGTAAAAGCAACTTCTCCAACATTTAAAGAGCACACCAAGTTTAATAAAGTTAAGCTGCTTTTTATCTCCTCAGTGCGGTAAGATGAGAAAGCTGCCAGAAAATTTCACCTCAGTAAGCCTGTATTTAGTACGGCGTGGGGAAGAGTACGTGAACCTTTTTTTGGAGTAATGCTAAGATTGCCTATATTCTTCCCATTTTATAAACTACTTTCTAAAAACAATGCGTTGCCCAAACGGTGAACACACAGCGGTGAAGCATCCAGCACTGTCTTCAACAGACATCAGGGAAAGAAATTAAAAGAGCTAATTGGCCACAAAGGTGGAGCTCAGACACACCTTCTACCTTCTACCTGACACCGAACAAACTTTGTTTTTTATTGTTTTGGGAGCAGTTACCAAACCCTCAAGATAAACTGTGCAAGCGAACACCGTTCTGCCAGACGGCAAGGACTTATTAAGGAAGTAGCCATAAGTTTTATCAATAAACATAACTAGAAACATGCAGCTGCTTTATGAGCTCAGACAGCTGATGGTATCTTTATTACACAGCAGAAACTGCTATTATTCATGTTAATAATTGCCAGCAAGTATGACAATGGAGAAATTATTTATATTGTACATATAAAGGGGGCATTGGTGTCTGACCTTTGAATATTTGCCATTTTAGCATAGGCCAGAGCTTTGTTGGCTTCTTTGAAAGCACAAGTATCTTCTGTATCATACATATATTGCCGTGATTGTTTTGTTATTCCCCATAAAAAAAAATTATAAATCAAAGTCCTGCCCCCTCAGCGAATATTATACTGTATTTTTTAGTATAATCACATCAACTGGCATTGCTTTGAGCATGGTTAATGTGTTAACCTGCAAAACTGTGTTTGATGTTTTACCTTTATTTACATGTTGACCATGTAATTGCTGACATATTTGGGGGGTTTATCTAACGTTGTAGGGGGGGAAAAAAACATCTCAGGCACTTACTTTAAAAAGCTTTTCAAAAGTCTGTTGTGTAACAAAATGTAAAAAGATGCTTCTGAGGTACTTGTAGTGATTTTGTGTGTGGTGTTTCTGTTTATAAGGGACAAAAGTGTTTTTGCTCATTACTAGTTCTGTAAAAAGGGATGAAATCCACAAAACAAAGCACTGAAATGATGCTGGATTCTTTTTTGTCCCTCCGAGGCGACTGACTAAATGACATTTTGAACTGTGAAATGCAAGGCCCATGGTGGCTTTAAATAAGCAATAAATAGCATTTGGGTGACTGATGAGTGTTTTCATATTCATACGTAGTGTGGTGTGTATTTTTTGGACTAATTTTTGATGTTTAAAACCTGTGATCACTCATGTTGGAATGGATTTTTTATTTTTTTTTTGCCTGCCAGACTGAACACAAACGGCGTCAAAGAAGGTATTTATGGCACTCGCCCTTTAAGAGGACGCGCATGCGCGTGGCGGCCAGAAAGTTAACTCCTGAACTTCGTAGTCAGGAAAATTCAGATTTATTAAAATAACAGGACAAACGGCACTGAGGTAACATGGCATTTCGCCGAAGGAACAAGAGTTACCCTTTCTTCAGCCAGGAGTTCCTCATTCAAAACCACGCCGACATCGTCTTCAGTCTGGTGATTTTCATTTTGATCGGCTTGATGTTTGAGGTGAGATCTAACTCTTTTTTTTTTCTTCCTTCGTCGCACTCAGCTGTTTGAGATGCGCAGATGAACATTAATGGAAATAAGAATCGTAGATGTGAAAGTTTTCGCTGGCCCGACTGCAGCTGAGCCCCCGTGGCTTTAGCCGCTGGATTCGGTTCCGTGGATGCGGCGGCTGTTTCTGCAGCTCGGAACAAGTTTCGAGAACGTCAGGCAGGATTTAAACGGAAATGCAAACGGCACGCGCGTAGAAAATGCAGCTTTCACTGTTATTCTAAAAGTTTGTTGGCGTCTTTGTTTTTATAGTTAACTATTGATTTTAATAAGCTTGCTAACATTGGAAAACACTTTTTTTTTGCCATAGATACGAGGCTGCTATAAAAGTGCCTATTGCCACTAATATTTTTTTCCTAATATTCACCTGTTTTACCCCTTTGTCTTCCTGCAGTTTCCAGCATAGACACACTCTGCTGCAACATTTTAATTCCAACTTTGGTCAAAATTGCAGAGGAAACCGAACCAGCACCGGAAAACGTCACATGTAAATTAAAAGCACAAACGTCGCGTCGGACTGTTTCCAGTCCACGTCGTGCATTGGGGGCTTTTATTGTGAAAAGCCTTGACGGAAGCGGCGTGGCGCTTCGCCGCGCGCTTGACGCTCGCCGTTAACTGCCACGTCTCAATCTCTGAGCTTCTGCTGCCGTGGGCTCGGAGACTCTAAAGATCCGGAGGGATTTTCCCCCCCGCCGACCTCCAGCAACCGAATCAAATGGGCGTTTGGCTCGTTAATATTTAGTCAGAGCACATGCAGATTGTCGGGCGTGTAGATTGAGTCCGGATTCGGTCCGGATTGAGTCCGGAACCCTGGCAGGGATCACACAGCTGGTCGTGTAGAAAACAAAAAAGGGGATTTCCTTCATTATTCAGGCTTTGGGAGAAACGACGAGCTGCTCTTGAATCGGACATGAAAGTGCTGACAACAAGTCACCTGTTGAGTTTGGTGCACAAGGAGTGACTGGTGACATGTCGAACCAGGGACCAGCAGGGTTCACTGAGGGACTCATGTGTTTTATTAATTTCTTAGATGATTATGCACCAATTCACAAACTGTAATTTTTGGATTTCCTGGAGCCCAATTTCTATGCACACACACGATTTTAAATGCATGTGTGTACTGTTGAAACCATAAGCTCTTATTTGATTTTCACAATCAGTGAGATTAATTCTACAAGTTTCTGTTTGTTATAGTATAAGTTTAGTCTTTTTTTTTTCATGGGGGCAAAAAAAGAAATTAATCATCTTAAACTCTGGACAGTGTTGACAGCAAATAACTGCTATCAAAACTGAAGTCAAACTGAGAAGTGAAATGTTTCACTATATTTTAAATGGTCACAGTTGAGAGAATGTGCAACCTGTGGCCGCACCTAGGCATCAGTTTGTAAAAATTGTTCACAAGGCAAAACATCTGGCACGGCTGCTCTGGTGCACGTCTTTGCGGGGATGCTTGACATGAAATCGTTTTTGGGAAGCCGCGCCGCAGCTTCCACATCCCAGGGCTGACACAAGCCTTGTCATGCCAGACAGATCTCTCAGCCGAATCCCTTCAGGAATTCAGCTCTGAGCAGCTAATTGCAAAAGCAGACAGGAAGGAATGAATGACAACACTGTAAACAAATTCGGGAACACTCCGATTCTTACTTTTCTCTACTAGTTAGAGACACGCACACACACACACACACACACACACATCCTGATGTTGGTACTTGATTGTAACAGGTTCGCAGAACACGTTGCTAATTTCCATCTCTGCTAATTTCCAGGCAACAGCCAAGACGGCCATACTGTTCATTCAGCCCCAGTACAATGTCACCACTCTATCACCAGGTATGCTGCTCAGCTGAAGAATATTTACCGTCCTCATGCATTATCCCTGTGCTCATTTTTGACTCATATTTCAGATTTTCTGCTGTCGCTGTTCTTGCATAATGGGTCATTGTGTCACTATGATTTTGTTGTGATTGCAAAAACAGTTTCTCCGAGGCCATTATACACCTCTGACCGCAAACTTGTGTTTGTGTTTGTCCGTGCATGCGTGTCTGACCTCTCCTATGTGTGCTCAGAGGGAGAGGTGACATTTTACCATTATGGATGGAAAGACTGCGCTACCATTCTCTTCTATTTCTTCATTGCCATCATCCTCCATGCAGTAGTGCAGGAGTATCTTCTGGATGTAAGTACTTCATCAGCGGGCCATAACTGTTCTGCAGTTACTGTATTTCGCAGAGTCATATCACCTGCCTATTTGTAGCTGTTTCTCATTATTTGTCGAGTTTCTTTCCTGTTTCCAGTTTCTCATTTCTCACATTCGCCGCTGACCTGCTGTGACCTGATTAAAAGACTCTGTGTAATTTAGTTCGAAATGCATAAATACACGTTTACCATAATTTACCACTATATTCTACCCATGGATGGCACCAATGGACATGGTTCTATAAAATAAATCTAGTGCAAATCATTAGAAGCCTGTTTAGAAATCACACATTCATAAAACAAAGTGTTACCAAAGTCTGATGATTTATTGATTATCCTTTTGTTGTTGTATACTGTAATAATAATTTTAGGGGCATCTGCTGAAAGTGATTATCAGCTTTGTGATTTTTTTGACAGGGTTTTTTACAGTGATGAAACTGAAAAGTAGTGGTCTGTTCCGACAGTAGCACACTGTGCTATTAATATATTCAAGAATGTGAAGACATATTATACTGAAACCAGGAAATGAGATGTTCGCCCCCAAGGTGTTTGCATACAAATGCACCTCATGACACTCAAACGGGACATTTTTAAAAAGCGTGCGTCGTCGAGAACGCAAGTGATATGATCACTTTGCTGACTAAATCCGACTCAGAACAGTTGCTTTGGTTTTTCTGTGTGGAGACAGGAAGAGAGTAGCATTTGATATATCTGAAAGTATGATCCCTTGTGTCATTGTTCAGAAATAGGCCAGCGAGCAGGAATGAGGTTTTATTTAGCTTCATCGCCACGGTTTCCAGAGGGTTTGAAAAAAAAAAAAAAAACTTTTCAAAGGAGGGTTTTCGGTAGCAGCTATAAATAGTATCTGGTGTCTTTTCTTGTCCTAGTTATTTGTATCGGTGACACTTCCTTGTGCATGACAATGACAAGAATCAACATGCTGGACGTTATTTTACTGAATCCAGAATCATTCACATGATCCGTTGTATTGTCACATTGCAGAAAGTGAACCGGCGTCTCCACCTCTCCAAGAGCAAGAACACCAAGTTTAATGAGTCGGGCCAGTTGTGTGTGTTTCACTTGGTTTCCAGTGTGTGGAGTTTTTATATCCTCATTACAGTAAGTCAGACTTTATTGTAATGGCTCCTACTGTATTCACGACAGCTACACACATATGGAAGTTGCATATCACATAAGAATTGATTTGTGGCACATTTGATGTTGAAATATTTTAAAAATTACTTTTTCTACACACAGGAAGGATATCTCCTGCATCCCAGCAGCCTCTGGGAGAATTATCCCCACGTACATCTCAGGTATGTCTCAGGGTCATCACATGTCTGATTTGAGAAGGAGTGAAATATCGATGATTGTCAGCTTATTAAATTCCCTGAATGTACTAAAAAGTGTCTTGCACATAACTCGCACAGAGCCAAAACCTGGGCTACATCTACATTTATTGAGGTTTTGTAAAGATATACTTTTTGCCTAGTCATGGAAAACGCGTCACCGTGCCAGTGCTGTGCAGTAAATTGTACTTCTTGCCCTTTCTCTTCTTTTTGCTTCTGTCTGTGCGCGTCTCTGATCCAGGTTTCAGGTGAAGTTCTTCTACCTCACTCAGCTGGCCTACTGGCTGCACGCCCTGCCAGAACTCTACTTCCAGAAAGTACGCAAGGTCAGTACGGAGGCACTGGGAGCTGGAGGAGTTTGAGAGTGTGACCGTTTTTGTGCGCTCTGCATCTGCAGTATGTGTGTTGGAAAGAGGCCTAGAAAGGAAACCTTTGCAAATCAAAGCTGTTTTGATTTTCAGGAGGAGATTCCTCGTCAGCTGCAGTACATCTGCCTGTATCTACTGCACATCTCTGCAGCATATTTGTTAAAGTAAGTGTCTGGTGGAAAGAACAATTGCCTGATGACCTTAAAATGCATTTCTCAGCTTTCATCCCTGTGGGTGTCGTCTTTTTACTGCAGTTTTATTTCAGCAGTGAAATGTCATTAGAAATCTGTGGTTTCATCACCTAATCGCCGCTTGTCTCTTTTATCATCAGTTTGAGTCGTGTGAGTTTGGTACTCCTCTTTCTTCAGTATGTGTCAGAGCTGGGCTTCCACATTGCCAGACTCTTCTACTTCACTGATGAGAACCACCAGAAAATGTGTGTATCCTCACTGTGTCCTTTTTTTTTTTTTTACTGTGGCGTGACTTTTGACAACGACCCTATTATATTTTATGTAACCTTACAGGCTTGAATGTTAAATTTTAATCACAAACACTAAAGTCCAAGCTGTTCTGGATGCCACACGTGTGTCTTGAGTGTTTTTTTTTTCTTTTTTTCCACATTTACGTGTGATTTTATTATCCCCCTGTTTGGTTTGATGAGCTTTTTTTATGGACTATAACTGTTTGTCATGTCTCAGGTTTGACTTGTGGGCCATCAGCTTCGTGTTTACACGGATGGCCACTTTAACTCTAATGTTCCTGGCTGTTGGGTTTGGTTTGGCTCGTGCTGAGAACCAGGGGCTGGACTTAGAGATGGGCAACTTCAACACTCTGCTGATAAGGTGAGGTCTTCTGTGGACAGAATGCAGTGAACATAAAACCAAAAAAAAAAACCTATGTCCAACATTTGTGGATAGTGATTCATTTTGTGGCTGTGCTATTACTTTTTACAGCTTCTGTAACAACTGTATAGTCAAAATACACTTAGTGCCCATAAAAAGTGTTGACTCTTCTATGTTTTTAAGTTTATGACATACATTTTACAGTGGTTGCAAACAAAGGAAAACATTAACAGCCTAAACAGTGATCTAAATTTGAATCTTGTGGCATAAAACAAATGTTTTCGTTATTTATTTATATTTACATATATTCATATTCTTCTGACCTTTACCTTATTTTACAGATTTTGACTTGCACTAATCTTCCTCCCTTGTTCCACTTCAGGATGACTGTTTTACTGCTGGTGTGTTTGACCCAATCTTGGCTACTCTGGAAGTTTATCCGTTTCCAGCTGAGGCGCTGGAGGGAGTTCAGACATGAACAGGCTGTTCGCAAGAAGTCTGCCACAAAACAACCCCTACGGTCATTAAAGAGAGACTCACGTGAGTACAAACGCACTGACGTCACCTCCTACCTAACACATCGAGGAGTGAGGAGTCACACAATTAAGTTTCACAATAGCACTATTTGCAGGAATGTGGCTCGTCGTGATTCCTGACTTGAAGCTATTTTTCTCTTTCCCGTCACCGTTTATTTTTTTCATTTTTTCCTCGTCAAATTGAATGTCTGACATGTGCTCCACTAGTAGACATCATGACTTCTCCTTTCTGTCTCCGCACACTAGTTGGTCACCATGAAAACGGAGTCCTTAAAGCTGAAAACGGAGCCTCTCCTCGGACCAAAAAACTCAAATCCCCATAAAAGAAACACTCTGACTGACCTGAACAGTGGCCTCAACCAAGGCTGAGGTTTCTTATCAGCACAGTAGCGAAGCTGGCAGCAACTGGTCACCAAGCTTTTGGTTGAGCATGTCCCGAGATGTTTCAGGGATTCAGTCGCTACAGACTCTAGGCTTGAATGCTGGAAAATGAAATCCAAGGAAATCCCTCGAGCCCGACAGACATTTACTCTTCTCATCATATCAGTATTTTTTTTTTATACACCCACACAGCCTGCTATCCCACCCTAAGGAGCACCATTGTATGCAAAACGAATAAAAAATGAACACGGAATGCGGCACACGGCGTGTCTGTGTTAAATGTGTTCGTGCATATCCTCATACATACGTACTGTACTGGTTTTAGTGTTGTCCGATGCTGCAGCTGTTCACAGCTCTTCCTATTGAGCCAGCTTTGCTTGTTTCTTACCGAGATCAGAGCTTACTGTATGCTAGCCAGAACACCGTCCCTCGACTACACCCAAGGGATTTTGGTCAAGCAGTAGTGTGGTCACCTGGGCTCCTCCCACTGATTTACATCTGTCTAAACAAACTAGTTTTGTCACTTGTCACTCAACAGGTGTCCATCAAGTGTGTGTGTGTGTGTGTTGGATATTACCGCATGCCATTCCATGTTTTTTTTTTTTTTTTTTTTCCTTTTAATTGTTTTGTTAATTACTTTAATAAATAATGCAATTTTCTGAAATTAGAAGTGGACTCGTCCATTCCAAGAAAGTGTTTAGTTTGTTTAGATTTTTTTTTCTTTAAAAAATTGCAAAATGTTCCAGTTGAAGAAGCAAGTTATTTGTTTTGCATCAGTTTAAAAAGTTCTCATACGAAAACTAAACAGACATAAATACATACATTACATCGAATTTAGTTTTCTGAAACGGTTAATATTGCATCCAATGATTTCTGAATGGGATAGAGCTAAGATAACTCAACAAAATGAGGCACTGAGATTTACGGAGCGCCCAGGACATATGTTTTTAGCTTCATACTAAAAGCATAAAATGTGTGTTTCATGTGTTTGAGGTAAAACACTTGCTTTCCTTTCTTTTCTATACCTCCTTTTTTTTTTTTTTTTTTTTTATCCAATTAAATTCTTTATATGCTCACAAAAAAGGGATATTTTCAGTTTAAAAAGAAAAAGATTCCACCAAAGACACTGTGCAGCAGGTCACCTATTTCTTTATTTTGTTTTGCGTTTGATTCATACTCTTCTGCTCAGATGTATCAGCATCAGTGACATCATGAAGATGGGTCTGCTGCTGCAACACCTGGAAGAAAATACGGGCATGAATTGTTGTATGTGCATCCACCTACTGGATGAAAGACATTACTGATAATTCAAGAGAGAAAAGTTATTCTGATTGTATTTAATTCTTTTGGTCACCTGGCTGGTTGTTTTCTGTGGCTGCACCCAGCTTTTGACGCATCAGGTTCAGCATCTGAGAGGGGATCTGGCTTGAGATGGACTCCAAGTATGAAAGCACATACTGGTCAGCATTGGTCAAAACAAAACGGTGACTGAAAACTAAAAAGATGGGGGAAAGTTACAATAACGTGAGCTGAAAATTGTTGCTTAGACAAAAGATGCCGCACCAAAACATTAGTCCATACAGACTGTGAAACAGCATATTACCCTCCACAGTGGCTCCAATATAAAGGTCCGCAGGGGAGTAGAACTCGGGATGTTCCACTGTAGAATTCGGTTTAGATATTCGGGTCTTTTCCAAAAACTTGCCTCCAATGATGCCAGAGTTCCGAGTGGGCTTCTCAAAAATACTGATCATGTCATTAGACAGGTAGTAGGACAGTATGAAAACACGGCCTTGGTCTTCAGGATTTGGGGATTCCTGGAATGTCAGTACCACAGAACAGCCTAAGCCAGGACACACTTCATCTGTTTTGTTTTTTTAATGATCAGTAGGTTTTGACTCAATTATTATTTTTTTTTGGCGTTGCACTTTATTGACAGTAACTACATACATCCAACAACCTTCAAACTAATCTTAAGCACCACAAGTACATGATCAAAAACTGTCTCACCAGTCTGGCAATGTAGCGCAGAACCTTGTGGTCATTCTCCAGCATCCTCAGCACATTTTTTTTGGGAGGCTCCGGAATCAGATACAAACAATTCTGGAGAGAGTCTTCAAGAGAACCAAAACCATTGTAGGGAGGAATCTCCTGAAAGCATATATCACACTCCTGGATTAGAAATATTTCTCATGCAATATTTAGTTTTGTAAAAACTCAGATGAAATACAATTGTTTCTCACTTTCTTCCGGTCCGGATGCGTGTCCACCGTCTTTGGTACCTCAGTGGGTTTCATCTCAATGTCTGGGTGGTTCCTCTTTAAATACTCTTTGGTGAAGCCATCGCAGTCGCACAGAAGAAAGTGACGACCCAGCAGTGTAATTCTTTGACCCACCTGGAAATCTTTGGGTGAATAGTACTCATCCACTTCATCTTTCGAGACCTCCAGCACACAGCTGTCGAAGGTCACTGTACAGAAAAAAGACGAATTTAGAAAAGAATATGATATCACGTTATCTTGTTTATAAAATCCTCCGCTATATTGAATCATAAGGAAATTTAGATATTAAAATAAATGTGATGTTAGATATCATCTCACCTGGTTTGAATTTCTTGGGGATTTTTTGCCTACGCATCAGTATGGGGAAGGGATCACGGCCGCTGTTGGGTTTTTTGACCTCTCGGATCTCCACTGTGTCATCCACCAGGTAATACTGGATGGTAACAGGATTTTTGTCCCCATACAGACTGTGGCTGTCATCCCACAGGGCAAAGAAGCGAAGCACCTGACCAAGAAGAGGTTACAAGGCCGAAACCAATGTCAGGGCAGGCTGTGGACGCCTGTGTGACATTATTAGTCTTACTGGTGCGTTGAATGGTGGGAGTTTCCTTTACCTTACGATCCATGGTGAGAAAATTGTACATGGCATCGAATTCAGAGCTTGTGGTGAAGGAAGGCAGAGGCGTTTTGCGGTGTTCGCTGTAAGGATCCTTTGGCATCGGCTCAGGGTCATTGACAAGCATGCCCTCACTTTCCATGAATTCCTGCATGTAGACAAAGAGAACATCTGACAGTTACCACAATTTTTTTATCCGATACACACAATATTTAAAAAAAAAAAGAGAGAGCATTTATCCACTTGAGCTTCGTACTTTTGTAAAAGCGTCACACTGTGTGATGTGGTACTTGACCCCATACACTTCCAAGTCCATGCCGAGGTTCAGGTCTTTCCACTGGTAATGTTCTCCGCATTCATTCTTGGGTAGGCGCTGCCGTTTGATCCGCTTCCCCTGTGGCATCCCAGAGTTCTTCACTGTGGGCTCAATGATGCACATGCTGTCGTCCTCGAGATAGTAGTAGATGACTACGGGGCGAATGCGGTACACCTCTTCAGGTGAATACAGGATGTCCTCCTTAAAGTATGCATAGAAGCGCAGCACCTGCAAGACAAGAGGGTGCCAAGGACAACAGGTTCGTTTATGAGACAATCTCCAAGATCACCAAAATTCTAGTTGTACACTTCAACGTGGTTCTGCACCTTTTTGTCAAGGGCCACGTGAGCGGGGACGAACTCTTCAGGTAGGATCTGGTCATAGGAGCCATAATTCAAGTATGGGCTCTCGAAATTCAACTCACTGAGCTCCTGCCGGATCAACTCCTCCGACAGAAGAGGATCCTGTCCAATGCCAACGGTGGGGCGGAGGGGCAGAGCGTACCCGTTCCTGTATTCCAAAGTCTGGGGGCGATGGAAGGCCGACTTCTAAAGAGAATGAATAATAAATCAGAATAAACATGGAAGTTTAAATCATGTACATCCTATTTGCATTTAGTTATAAGAGTTCCATTATAATGTGACTCTGCTGTACAGAACATTACAGTTCTATTGGTCTTTGACAGACAGTAAAATATTCCATCATATCATAGTAACTCTAGCAACCTAATCTGAGTTTAGCTACTTACTGTGATGTTCCGGAAGGTATTTCCTGGCAGGAATGGTAATCCATGGTTGTTCCCGTTCAGAGCCATTGAAAGACTTTAAAACGGCTTGTTTCGATTTGTTTAAACCTTAAAAAAAAAAAAAAAAAACTTGGTCCTGCTTGTGTGAAAGCTACGGGACAGCTCCACCGTGGTAAGTTTGTGGTAACCATGGAAACGAGAAGACGGCAACCACTCCAAAAAAAATTTATTAAAGAAATAAAACAACCAGCCAACAATACGGAGAAATATTCATAAAATATATTTAGTTTAAAATAGAATCAAATTATTGCCGGAGATAAGTAACACATTAAAAGTTAATAAATTATTAATTATTAATATGTCGCCTCATTTTCATTCTGAGCGTGTTTTTTGTTGGGATTCACCTAGAAGTGCTGCAGATAATTTACGTAGTTACATATAGAAATGATTTGTCGCCTCTGTAAATAATCTTACGTTCACAGATCGTTTTATGTCCTTACGTGAAACAATCTGCAGAGTTCACAGTTCACCAGCAGGGGGCGAGCGACGCCAAAGAATCTCCACGAGTGTTTGTGGATTGTTTTTTTTATATTTGCAGAACATAAACTGTTATTACATTATACAGTGATGTAATACACAGCAAATATTGTGCATAACTGGATGATATACTGTGGGCTAAAAGCACTATGTGCATCTGTATTAATATTTAAAATGAAAACTAGTAGACGAACTTTTACAAAACAACAACACATGGTATTTTTAAACAAGGTTTATTCCAAGCACAGGATTTATATTTTGGTCTCATTTCACCAGCTATTGGCAGATTTATGAAAAACTATATAGAGTAACACTTTTTATATAGATGACCTAAATAAGTCCCGTGTACTTTCCAATTAAACCCCTAATCAGCAAAATACCAAGCTGTTCAATGAAAATCGTGATTATTTCTATGCTGGAATCCAGGGCAGTGCACAACTAAACTGAACGGACAATAGCTTATATCACCAAACAAAACATGATAACAGAAGATGTTCACTGCGAGCATCTTTCGCAGTGCCGGTTCCTTCTTCAGGTGGCCACGAGCAGCAATCATCTTTGAAATAAGGCCCAGGATCTCATATTTGTACAGTTTACTACGAGTGACATCCCGCCCCCCGTGAAAAAATTTGTTGGTACAAAACTCTTGTAATTTTATTACATTAATTTACATCTGGTCAGATAGCAAGTGCAATGTTTGACAGAGAGCTTCAGGATTTACTTGAGTAAAACAAAAGGCAAAACACGTGTGAAAAAGATAAATTTAGGATTTCCAATTAATAAATTATTCGGCAAGTTATTGACTTATAAACCAGCTGCACTCTTGACAACAGTGACTTACAGTAATAGCTAGAAAAGGCACTGCACCGTGAATTAAACATACTGTATCAAAAATAAGGTTAAATCCCTAAAACCTCTTTGAGGCTTTTTCATATGATATTTCTAACTCTTTTTCTTTAAATGCTGACAAAGCTGTTGAAATGGGCTGATCCCCTTTTTAGGAAGCAAATACATCAACCAAACACAGAAACACTAGGATTGCATCCCTGAGGTGCCAGACAACCTTCCAAGTATAAAAATATCTCATAATAAACCATACTGGAGAACAAAAAAAAAACATCAATAAACTATTAAATATTATAAAATATATTTCATAAGGGTTGAGATGAATTCCCCAAATACCTTTTGGTTTTAGAAAAGGCAGCACGGTCATTCACTGTGGAAAGATTGTCTTAATTACTCACATAGTACTATTGTCTTGCTGCTTTATTCTGCCCCGCTATGAAGTCCACATCTGAATACTGGGGGGTGCTGAGCGTAAAGATCCGAGTGCGGGTCTTCTGCAGCAGCCCCGTGTTCTACATGAAGCAGACCTACATCTGAGGCACCGGTCCTTCAGTCACTGTGTAGTCTCAGCAGGGCTACATGTGTCTAAGGCAGCAAACCCATAAATCTCCACTTCAAAAAGGCCTGCTGAGGTCACGGGCAAGGCGGCATAGCCTTTCACCCCTCGCTTCCAGAAGAAAGGGGGGAGCAGAGGGGGAGCTTATTCTCTTACCGAATGGGGTACAGCTTATGATACCCAGAGGAATATGCAAACCAGCAAGAAGTCTGCAAAACCTTCCACTGTTCCCGGCAGCACATGGTCCCGTTGCGTGCTCGCTTTACAAAGCACGGGGGCCTCGTTCAAGTCAGTTCAGCTTCCTATGAGAAACCTCAGGGTCCTCAGTAATATCGATTGAGGCTCCGCGTCCCAGGGATGTCGGGTTGGCCGTTCATCCAGATCTCCCGGATGATTCGCTCCCTCTCCTCGAGCCTCTGCGCCCTCTCCAGCTCCTCCGCCGACGTGAACACGTTCATGTTTAGCGTGCGTTCAAAGCGCCGGTGCCTCCGCGCCGACAGGTCTGACGTGGTGTCCCAGTCCGAGTCCGAGTCGCTGGAGTCGGAGGACGAGTCAGCGGGACGTGCTCGTTTCTTGGCAGGGGGCCGCTGGCGAGGCTGGCAGTCGGTGCGACAGGAGATCTGGACCACCAGGGCGAAGAGTGTGAGGAAGAGGCCCAAGCACACGCCACAGACAAAGAAGAGCGCTGCCCGCTCTGGGTGGTCTGTTATGGGGGAGAATGTTCCGTTGATTTCTTACAGACACCATGTCAAACATTTAATTAGATCTTTCTGACTTATGTCGGGTCTCTCTTTTTTTTTATTTTCCCGCTGACCTGCTAACCTGCTCTTTTATAAAATATTTCACTTGACAGCTCAGTGGCTGTAATGAACATTGGCTGCAGACCTGCTGCTCATATGACTCACTTCCCTGCCTTGGTTTGGTTATGAAGTGTCACAGATTCTGGCAACACTGTTGAGTGCATCTCTGCATGAAAACCTCTCTGAACTCGTGACCTTACTCATGAATTCATCTAGAAAGACCGTGGCCCAAGCTCATGCTATCTTCAGGCCTATTTAATTTAAATCTTCTTTGCTTGTTTTCATCCAGACATGAACAGTTACACCTCTGCAGTATAAGCAGATGGCAGCAGCCCAATTTCCCTTTAACATAAACCTTTGTCTTTATCCTGATAGTTTTCAAATTAGCGTCAGCACCCTTATAATCAGCACAGTGCATGTATGTTTATTTGCACTGAGGTTTCACATCAAAAGTCCCTAAGACTATCACGGAATTTAAAATAAAGGGAAAAGTTGCTGTTAGTAGATTCAACTTAGGTCATTTATGTCCAACTTGGACCTAAAGGTCATCATTTACAGTAAATAGTGCCTAGTTCCTTGAAACAACGTATAGTGCAAATAAAAGTAGGATATAAAATGTTATGGCAGCTATTAAATATTAGACATCTTGTTAAAAAGTCTAAAGTAGGGCAATGTTTCGTGCAGTGTTTGGCATATGTTTATTCGACTGGGCTGTGAATTTCCCTGGGCATAATCTGAGTCACAGAGTGGGAGCTAAAGAAACAGGAAGTATCCGAGCATCCAAACTCTCCCAGCATCTGTTTTAGCAGCTGCCCGGAGCAGGTGACTGACAATGTGGGTTATCTCCGTATTATATCGGCATTCCTGTGGCCCACGTCTACCCACCTTTCAGTTTCAGGCAACAGGAAATGGGGACTTTTACCCAAATGATAACGATTACCATCACCACACATAAAACCATGCACCCACCCTGGCCACAAAGCTCTTTCATTTTACTGCCAAAGTAGCTGATATGTATTCCTGATGCAAAATGTCATCTTTTTCAAAAAAAAAAAAAAAAATCAAAGGCCAAGTTTAGGTCTTTTAAGTTATTTGCCAGGGCCTCATCAGGCTATATGAACGTCGCTCTACCTGATACGTAGGTGTAGGCTGCCAGCGCATTGCTGATGAAAGCCATGTTGGAGCCAGAGGTGGAGTTGATGATGGGATTCATGCCTCTGGGTTGCTCTTCTCCTCCAGTTTCCAAAGACTTCTCCTCGTCAGGGTTTGTCTCCCTAACCTTCTTCTTATCTGCAAAAGACAACGGAGCAAAGAAGTTCAGCAACAACACGAACCCAGACTACATTCTGTCAGTGGGTGGATCATCTAGCATTTGAATTCCTTCATTTCAGCAAAAGAAATGAAGGAATTTTTTTTTGAGGATGAAAAATACATGCTCTGAGATCTGTATCTGTGGCAACACATGCAGGGAGTCACAGGCAGGCAGCGGGTTTCGGATAACGAACAGTCAGAACATGACGACACCGACGGTCGGGTCACTAACAGTAAAGCAGTGATCTATTGTCTCGGAGGTATTATGACTACATAATGCAGACCACTGATTCATCCGCGGTGGTTTTCTGACTTTAGAAGATCTGCTTCTGTAAAGAGATGTATCACACATAACAACACACACATGTTCACAGAGAGCTGCCTGATTCTGAAGATAACATAACATCCGCTTCTGTCAAACTCATTCTGACTCAGGACGTTAAGAAACACAAAACCACATGGGAAACATTTACACTTTGGCATCGCCAAAGCTCCCATAAAATCTCAGAAAACAATCTA
The DNA here is from genome assembly GCA_033026295.1 of Channa striata. Lineage (NCBI taxonomy): Eukaryota > Metazoa > Chordata > Actinopteri > Anabantiformes > Channidae > Channa > Channa striata. The sequence continues at coordinate 8,116,870 of CM065170.1, forward strand.
TTTATAGATGGGAATGACGGCTTCCTGCTTAGCATTTTCATCACAACACGACTGCTGCTTACACGCTGCCTTGCGTTGTGCACGAAACACAAGGAGTTAAAGTGAGAGAAAACAGATTGGTCACAATCGGAGTCCGGATACTGTGAGATACTGTAACTGCTCCTACTTTAGCTCAGTGACTCAAATACCTCAAAACAAACCCCTGAGATAAGTGTCCCCAAATAAAACATGCGGCTCTGTGACCTGAGATTTAAGGATCTCCATGTGCACACATGTCATGTTTCCACACCTGATTTCTTTTTGTCAGCACAGGTAAACTGTGACACGAGTCAGTAACCTCTAATTGCAGAGCTCATAAGGTGTGTCAGGCCGTCCTCAACCGATAAATGCAGGTTTAGGTAAAAGTTTCAACCTGGACCTGCTGCTTGTGGTTCACAACCAATAAACTGCAATTTCTCATTTCCAACACATAAAAATAGGCTGTCGATAAAAAAAACACACACACAGTGCTACAGAGCAAAAACATGCAAATAATGTTTTAATGACACACTTACTAACACAGTAAAGTCCATAAAATCAATATAATCCAATTATTTATTTTATTTTTCATCATCAAATATCCGCAACCTGTTGGTCAAACACACTGACTGACGGAGCCATCTCAGTTAAAAATGAACAACAAAAAAAAATTACTAAAGACTTTGCTGTAAATGTACATTAACCTACTGCCCGCGTCACGACATCAAAGATGGGAACAGGTTTATCCAGAGGAGCTGCAGGTAAGAATGTGTAAAGTCGGAGGGAGGAAGTGAAGCCATTCATGCGTTAGGAACTTCTCCTGTCCGCTCCCTCTCTCGACTCCTCTTTCATTCACCTATCCTCCTAATCGGCTCCGGTAGCTGAGCAGAGTAATTAGTGTGCTGGGCTCATAAGTAAAGCTTTGTTTAAGGCGTCTCCCCCTTTTTTTTATTCTTTCCTTTCATTGTATTTGCTCCGTCTTCAGCCTCTTGCTATGCGGGTTTGACATTATAACATGCTGATTTAAAGTGTGGTCACATGTACTAAAAGTAAAAATCGCTGGTTCTTGGAAAGCTTTATATTTTTAAGGCCAGTGATCATAAATGGTCCAAACCAGTGGCTCTGCGAGAACACACAATGGAAACAACTGAATTAGTGTGACTTTAAATATACACATTTATGTCCTCACTTGGGACTTGAATTAACGTTCCTCTTAATGCCTGGACACGGGACTGTTTAGCGCTAAACGGTCCCCGTGCGGAGCTGAGGCTGTGAGAGCGCATACGTTTACGACTTCTGCTCACCTGGAACGCTGTCAGGTCTCCTGACTGAGCTCCCTTCCGGAGGCCCGTCTCCCACTATGTTGGGGTCATGGGTGGTGGGCGGCAAAGAGTACACTGGTGGTCTGGGGTCCTGCTCCTGAATCAACTTCTTTGGAACTTCAAAGAGGAGGATAAGGGAGGGGGGGGGGGTGACGGAATACAGAGGGAGAATGGATAAAGCTTAGTCAGTTTTTATTCATGTAGTTCAATAGAAGGTTTTTGCCAAAAAAACAAGCTTAAGCACAACAACTGCCATCATCAATATTATCATCTTTTAAGTTATCATCATGTCGGCAAACAGTTTAACTTATTCACACATTCATCCAGTTCAGACAGAACAACATTATGACTGATGTGGATGCATTTTGTGTCCTTTTAACTCCGTTTTTGGTCTTCACCAACTCCATGGTCTTCAGATGCTAAAAGCCACATTCAGTAGCTACTTGAACAGAAATATTGATTATGCTCACATCAAATAATCAGCGTATAAATACACAAACAAGAGTGAGGTAAACTTGGCTAAAATTCTCTTACCATTCAAGTACTGAGCGTGTCCTAAAATGCTGGAATCAGTAAGACTTGAGCGTTTAATGTGTTTTTGCACTTTTTGCTGATGGTTTTGCTGCTGATCAGCTAATGAATTCATCAATAAATCTATCCGTGACATTCACTTTCATTATGCTCATGATAAGATGACAGCTAAAAGTGAACATGATGAAACACGTCAGGTTTGTTTGCTCAGAACAGTTTTTCCTTTTTTCTGTAATTCCCACTGAGCATCTCACTGATTAAATTGTCAGAGTGTTGGCTTCTACCCCTCCCTCGACTGCAGGGAGTTTATTTTTCATAGAAGCTTTGCTGATTAAGATTATATGTTGTCCTAATCTAGCCAACATTTCATTTAAGCTCAAACGAGAGTGAAAACACTCAAACAAAATGGTGACGGAGCAGCGGTACACAGCTCAACGGCCGTGATTCACATACTCCTCATGACCTTGTGCTCTGATTCCCGAAAGTTAAACTGCCCCCTCCTCATCCTCCGATCTCGCAGCGTCCTGTGAGTCAGGAGTCTGCACTCCTTCCCCAGACACCAACCCACAGTGCAGTGGGCTATACATTCCTGCCCGCTCACATGTGGTTTTGGAAGCCGGGCCATGCTCCGGTCACTTTGTTTGTCTGCCTTCACAGATCAGCAGTGATTTATAGCTCAACAGATGACTGCCTGTCCAGCTCTCCGTCTGCCATTCTTGCATCTCCCTCACTCCTGACAAACAAATAAGCAAAAGGAGAAAAATCCGCTGCCTGGATTTGCTGACATCAGTAGCACTAATAGAGAAATTGTGACAAGTGACTTGGGGTAAAAATGGGCCATTTGTTGAAATGCTGGTAAATAAACACACTGATCAAATTTCCAGAGACGGACTTTGGCAGTTTTCCAAGAGCCAATCAAAGTGCAAGAAGGAGCAAAACAAACCTCACACAGCACCCGTCCCCCCCCCCCATGGATACTGCTTATCCCCTGGAAACATTGCAAGATTTTTCCAATTGCAGGCAATAATAAAAAGATTGAGGAGGCACGTTTAAATACTGACATTTACAAGTCTGTGGTAGAAGATTGACAGAAAACACCGGTGGAAGGATCGTTCTTGGCCAAACTGTCGATGTTGCAGTTTCATGGTGAGATAATACTACACCACCATGTTACTACAAATGTGATGCTTACACACACAGGAAGTGTCGCTAGAAGCGTATTCGATTTCTATGGTAACGTGAGCCGGAAAACCCTGAGCTGGAAGTTAGTTAACACAGGTTTATATTTGAATATGTTGATGCTAAAATAAGCAATAATTGATTTTTAATGAATTCTTGGTGCAAAATAACTATCAACACTGTCAATGAGGTTACAAAAAACTGACACTGAGCTTGTTGATATTTGATTATTGCTCATATTTTTCAACCATAACAGACAGTTATTCATATCTAAACATTGCAATGACTCTGGATGAAAAGCTTTGGATTGAAATGTGTAATTGCTTGATTAATCAGCTTTATGGCAAATCCTTGTAAAACCAGCTCCATTTTGCATATTATCCTATCCCCACTGAATGCCAAATATGAATCAATAAAGTGTGAGATGAAAGTTCTGGATGCTATTGTACAGTCAATTAACATAGTCGTCCAATCAGCGATTCTCTGCTGAATCAAGCTTCTTCTTGCCATAAGCAATATGAGCAGGAGGCTGACGCCGCACTGCTGCTGTAGAAGTTTGACATGATTTCTGTTCATTACAGCGTCAAGCAAGTTGCCATTTATAGAAATATATACTCTTGCATTAAAATACCAGAATTTAATTAGATCATGTCATGTGGCAAACCACACAAATATGTCACGTAAGTAGGTTAAAAATAACAATCCTAATCCCATTTATCCAAACAGCTGGTTGGCGCAAACCTAATAAAACAAAGCCCCCATACGAAGGGGTAAAAAGGCAGCGAAATAAAGAGATGGGATTCGATCTGGCAGCTCCCCCCTGCACTTCCTCGTCAGTCAGACGCACTAATCACGGGTCTTAAAACTCCCCCACTGCCATGCTGCCACCATCCCTACGCCACGCCCTGATTACAGCCTTCTGATTGGCCCTAATGGGCTGCACATGTGGCTCAGGGTCAAAGCTGAGAGACAGAATGACGTGACACACACACACACACACACACACTATTTACACAGCTATGGAACATACAGCTTAGCTGAGCTATGTTAATGAATCTGAATGTGAATGCACCCTCACTGAAAACATACACCAGATGCATGTGTATACATAAAACACATATGGTCACTTTTTCTGGCGTTTGTGAATAAACACACGTGTGAACACCAGAACATCCCTTCTTCCAAACAGCCATTTCTCAGGTTTTTTCTACGGGTTTTGTTGGCAAAGGCCCGTACAGTATAGTAAACTGCCGGCCGCTTGTCTAAATATAATTGCCCAAAAAGCTCGAACCTCTTGAAGACAACGCCACAAACCACATATGAGGAGCCAAGCAGTAAAAATTGAACCAGGAAAAGAGAGAGAGAGACGAGTGCAAGGGAGAGAAACCAAGCACATAAATCACACTCTACAGCCTGCGTTATAATGACACGCTCACATAAACGCAGAGCGCACGAGTCGTCGCATTTCTTAATATAAACTCCATTACGCGGGACCCGTGCCAGCACTGCACCTCTCAGAGCCCTGGGTCGCCACAGGGAGCGAAGATACGAGGCGGGAAACAGAGCTCATAACAATAGCCCGTGTTTACACTGGCAGAAGCCAGCTTTGTTTTCACGGGGCTCTACGGGCCAGAATGTGTGTGCGCGTCTGTGTGCGCCTGTGTTTGTGGGCCATGTGCTGACCCATGCAGAACACAGTTAGGACAAAGCCCGGTAAGCCAGAGGGGATAGAATGAAATATTAAACCAGGCTAAATCTGAGGTGAGATCAGACCTGGGCCAATATTTCGAGCATAGTTTCGCTTTTATGAGTACAGGGGGGGGATGAGAGGGCTGTTGGGGACTAAATATTTGGGGTATTATTTTTATGGGACTTTTTAATGCCTAGTTTCTGGGATTTTGGCCCTGAATGGGACAACTTTAGTTCCAGAATGACTTTCTAATATAGTCTATATTAGAAAGTCATACTGTAGCTATGAAGTACAAAAAAAAAAAGGACAGGGAACTGGATTCATGTGCAGCTTGATCATTTCTTTCCAATCAGATTTCATTTGAAAAAAGCGTGAATTATAAACTGACCATGTGTTTGATAACATACATGCTTAGATCACAAAAATGCATAAAACTCTGATTTATTATTTTTTGAAAGCGATAGCAATTTGGAAAAGTGCCCTGACATAATGTTGGGTTCTTTCTCCAGCTGCCCACACACACACACACACACACACACACACACACACAGACAGGCATGCAGACATTTGCAAACTTGCTCTCAAGAGCCCATTTTCCCTCCCACACGAAGACACACACACACACACACACACACTCAACCATTTTTCACTTAGGTAATCGCATTCCTACAGAACAACATGCAAGGTGAACGGGGCAGACGCTGAAGGTGTTGAGCTCACATTCCTCTTCTCACCCCCATCATAACAGAATCCAGCTGACAGCACCTTAATAGGCCTGAGTGTTTGGCTCTGTGCACGTTTCCAACCCTTACACGCAAAAAAAACGTCTATATTCAACGTATAAGACAATGTGCAGCGAAGTGTAAGTGTGTGACTATGCGTGTGTGAGTGGTGTGTAGAGGGATGGAGCATTAGCGTCACGTTTATATTCCATCAAATGAATATCTACCTCACACTTCGGAAATAAATGGCTCTGTGTTTCTATACGTGAGAGGGAAATATGTGTGTGTTTGAATGACTGAACGCATGCATGTCAGACCACGTGAGGAACACACTCATTCAAGTCTTGTGTATACAAAGTAGATCAGGTTCAGGTCTGGTAATGTGAACTCTGTCAGGGGACTGGTGGTTTGATTTGAGGGCTTTTCCTGGTCCGACTCCATTTTTACATTCATGTGGGTAGTGGATTAGCTTCAGTTCTGACTGTGTGTCTACTATGAGACACACACACACACACACAAGTGGTTCAGAAAGCTGCAAATACATATAAACAGTAGCTAAGTTCCTGACAATGTCGCAGTTTTTAATCAAACCACTGATTCACATGCACTCACCAAATTATGCACGAGAGAGGAGGGCCTAAAAATACTTTTAAAAAATGTGTGTTTTCTTGTTTCACTCAATCAAATCCCACTGAAAACAAATTGAAAAACTTAAGGGGGAATTTAAGGCCAAGCTAAAGACATCAAAATGAGAAATTCCGAAAATCAGCAAGTTCAGCTTTTTAAATCCACAGATAAACAATGAAACTGAGTTGGGCACGCTACCAGTTGGTGATACGCACCACTCCAGAACAACTGCCATGAAAGTGTCCTTCAGCAAGGTTATTAATCCACCCCAAAAGCTCTTCTGGAGCTAATCTGAGGCCACTGGTGGAAAACTGGCCCCCGCTAAGATGTTGTGCAGTGATTATCTGCAGCTAAGTGGAACTATATGAATCAGAGTTAGGCAGAAAACCTTTTACTAAACGTTATGAGGATCAAGCCTCAAATGCTGGAGATCAAGGAAAAGTTCGGTTTTGTCTTTTGGCTCAGACGCCTGAACAGTTAATCAAATCTGTGGTCTCCGTTTATCCAGTCAGCGTGGATTGTGTAGACTAGTAAAGCCTGCATTTGGCAGGAGTGCATATTCATAATGTCTGCAGCTTGTAGCTTGTATTCACGCAGTATTTGTATTAAAACACAGGTATAATGTGTGACACTCTGCAAACCAACGTGGAGCTTGGTGGTGACGCAGCGTTAAAAGCATCCGGAGCTGCGGTAGTGAGGGTCCGGAGTACATTCCTGGAAAAGTTCAAGCCCACATCTTGCCTCACTGAGCCCCCTGCCCCACACTCTCTCTCTTTTCCCCCCATTTACTCTAATAGATAACACACATTCCCCTGCTGTGAGACACCCCGCAAATGCAAATGTGTGCTCGCACACATGCCACCGCACGGGCTTCGAACGGAATAACTCTCACTTCACCGCAAGCATCGGTTATACTCTAAAATCCCGGCTGCTTTGGTTTGGTTCAACATTCCTTGTGTGCCGCTCGTGTGCGAGCACACGCAGCTGACGTTGTTCACGTAGACGCGGAGACAGAAATAGATGCTCTGTTGACAGCGTGGGGTCATAACGATTAGTGAGAAAAATCACTCGGCTGTGAAGCTTCCCCACCCACCAGACCCCACGCAGACGTACTTGGAGGGTAAATTAAATGACTTCAATGCTGAATATTCACAACCTCCAAAAAAAGGAGGTATTGGTCGTCACATTGCACAAATACACAGTGTTTTTTGTGAGCTGTGCTTGTACTAAATGGATCTAGTTTTCTCTAAACCGAGGTATTCACTTACAGGAAAGTTTTACAGGACCTATTAAAGTATTGAGCAAAAAAACAGTAAAATGATAACTTCTGAATATAGACAGAGCAGATCTGCTAAGGCTTTTTTTTTTTAAATCGCATAATTTTTCTAAACTTACTGTGATCTGGGAACATGCAGACTACAAACTGAAAGCAATGACGGACGTGGGAGAGGGCGTCCACTGTCGTAGTCAGCACAGGCTCATCATTATCAGATGTACCGGTGGGTCAACAAGGATGTGAGCCTCGCTGAATCATCAAAACAAGCCGCCCGCCTAAACTCACTCCTTCATATCAGAGTAATGAGGTAATGGCAGTTTTGATGTGCTGAGGTCGTCAAATGATGGCGACTGTCATTTGTTCCAGAGAAGGACAGAAATAAAAGCACAAGCATTCAACGAGTGTGTTCCAACACGCGTCAAGGCTGTTACCGAACAATGGTGCTATCTTTAACTGAAGGCAACAACTGTTCGCACAGTTAATAAAATCAGCACTTGGCAACGCTCGAGTCTGTCGGGACCCGAGCTATGAATAGTGGTTTGCTGAAAGATAAAGTACGATTACCTAAAATGAACCCAGTGTGTTCTCAACAATGCTTCTCGACGTACAAACGGGCACAAAATTCAGCTTTGTAAAGTGGGACAGTCACAAAGTTTGAGATAAATGTTCATGTCCATTCTTTCCCAATCTATGGGATGGTTGGATGCATTAAAATGTTTGTGGTTAGGTTTCAGTTGGTAGTCACAATGGAGTAGAATTCATTCTAATCTATGTCTCTAATTTCTAATAATTTAATCAGGACCTGATGAATTTAAGTGGCGATACTAGTATAATAAATAAAGGTTAGAGTTGACTTTACTACTCATTAATCCATTTAAATTACTCAGAAATGATCCGGATGTACCTATATAAAACAACAGATGAGCTGACTGAGCGGAGAGGGGTCAAGGACGGTAATAACGAGAGAGTGACAAAGACTCTGAACTGAAAGTTAAGATTTAATCGACAGTGTGAGTTTACAGAGTGTGACACACATCGGGCTCCTCGGTAAACACCAGAAATGACTTCATTAGATTACAAGTCATTGCCTTTTTTTAACCTATAACAAAATAACACAGCAGGGCTACTTTCAGCATCTGTGTGTCATTACGTGCTCTATGATTTGATCCGGGGCATAACACACCGCTGCCTCTGCTTTATCATTTCGGTAAAACACTACCACCTGTCTCATATAGCACTTGTCTGTCATAGGTGCTTCTGCGTCCTGTCATTGAGCCGCGTGTAAAAACCCCTTGTCGTTTTCTTGTCTTGAATTTGTCCCACGTTAAGTGAGAGCGACACACAACCGGCACACTTCAGACTTATTAATACTTTATTTTATATCACGGGGCAGAAACTCTGTGATGTCTTTAGCCTCGTCAAACTGCGGTGTGGGGAGTTGGTGTGCGCACAAGCGTATAAGAAAGGGAGGCATGTTATTTCTGCGTGTGCTGACAGAAGGTCATTTCAGAGGTCCGACTTGGACAGAGATAATGATGGTGAGGTGCGGGTCAGCCTGAGTCTCTCATCAGTCTTCTCACCGCAAACACACACAGCACACACATGCATATTACCATCCACCTTTTGTTTAGTCTTCTTCTTCGACGCTGAACTTAGACTGTGTGTTATTGGATTTCTTTCATCTTGCTGACACTCGTACTGTGGCTTTGCTGAGACTCTTTAACAAACCGGCTTTTTTAGTAAAACTGTGTAATTTCACACAAGAAGCTGAAGTTTAAATCAGGCTTGTCCACCGAAGTTCAGAAACTTGTTGAACACAAGATTATAATTGAACTGGTGTGACGATGCTCAGTACTTCGGACATACACACATCAGTGTGTAAAAGTTGATCCTCCGCCCTGCCCCGGACTGAACCTGTCCCACTGACGCAGATGTTTGACAATACTCCACTATGGACTATTATTAGAACCAACTCTGAAAATAGACTTTGGTAGGCGGATGCTGAGCAGGTCTCAGGCTACACTCAGCAGCTGTTTGTGATCACGAACGAAGAGGAAGGCAGGACGGATGAGGGAGGAAAGGAGAGAGCAACAACTATAAACATTTCCTTCCATTTCTTCCCTTTCAGCTTGGGTTTCTCAGCATATAGAAGCTCTGAATGCATATATTGTTCTTTACGGCCAGTTCTTTTTTTTTAATTTTACACACGCACAGCTACACTTACCGCACACACTCCACATAAATAGCCACAGTTTTATGGGTCCATAGCTGTTAGCCATTATAAGTTTTTGAAACTATCCATATGACCTCAGTTTTGCTGAGGCTGGTTATCAGTTTGTCTTGCCATGCGTCTTTCCTGTTACATCTACGTCTGTGTCCTGTCTTTTTCTTCTGGCCCTTTCATGGTCTTAAAACAGCGTGAACCACCACAGATGTAGATGCGTGTCCTCGGGGTTAAGAGCAGGGAGAGAAAGAGCACGAGAGAAACCGACAGAGCGAAGAGTGGTAGACACGGAGGCTGCCAGAGACACTTTTACAACGGCCTTTAAAATAAACACCTGCTGCCGCGGCTGAAGTGCCTGGGGTACATCAGCGATCCTGCAGTCTGTAACTGTATGACTGCGATTAGATAATGAAACCGAGCGAACAGGGTTACAAACTACTTCTCAAGCCCATGTGTCTTAATGAGATATACTGTAAGGACACACACAAGTCAACAGTGCAGCCAGCGTTGTGGTGGAGGATACACACTGTTAATACCCTCACAATCACATGAACCACTGGCATATACTCAAATGTAAAACCTCTAACATGAGAAATTAAATGTGCATTATAATCCTAACTGAAACTAATGAGAGACGACGGGTTGGCAAGACAAAACTGTGGTGCGGCCAAATGACGGATGGCGAGAAAGACAACAGCTAAGGTCATCCACGCTTACGTCACTTTGACCCTAAAACACAATGACTAATAACTCTCTTTGCAGCAGTGATCTACTTATTGTTGCAGCTGTCATCCAATTTTTCTCAGCTTGTCCTCTGCTGTAAAACCTTCAAACAGCTCAGACACTGGTCAAACACAGAGTTAAAAAACGCTACACAATGAACTGCGTTGCCGTGGGAGATTGGGTGCAGGGTTGACATGAAGCAGACTGTTGCAAACATACACTGACACAGGTGTCAACACTTTACCTCACACAGACATTACACAGAACTGCTTTCCAGCAGCTACATTCAACCCAGACAAGACAGAAAGTTTGAATGTGGGTGGTGGGGGGGGTTTGGGGTTGGACGGCTGATGCTCTGATGTCGATGTGCCGAAACATAAATATAGCACAACAAGTACAAAACACACATGGAAAGGAGAAAGACTCAGAATTAGCAGACATAGTTTGGCATGTTAAGAGAACTTTAAAAGTCCTTGTATTGAATTATTATTACCCCTTAACTTTTTGGCAGATCTACAATCGCCGTTTCCCCATTTTCCATCTTTACACTGAGCTAAACGAACATGGCCTGGCTCAGACTACATCATTTCCCTATAAACATCAGAGTGGAGATCTTCTCACGTAACGCTTAGTAAGCATATTTCCAAAATATCCTCTGATTAATTAATTCTGAATTAACCATATAAAGAGTACTGCTTTATTTACAGACACGTTTGGCATTTTTGAGTGAAACATAGGTCAAAGGGGGTCAGGACATGTAAAAGACGTAAAGTTTAGGAATAAAGACCACCCATGAATTCATCAGCGCTGGCCTTTATAGGACAGCTGCCTGACAGACATTTTATGAAGTGAATAAAAGAGAATTTTGTGAATAAAAAGACAATATATAACTTGTGGTGAACCATTCCCGAAAGTGGCTTGTGGGGCTTTAAATCTCTTTAAAAAGAGTTTGTGCTTTTATCTTGAAGTACGTCACATGTGGTTCCTGCAACCTTTGCACAATGTTTCACTGTCTGTGGCTAATTTTCTGTTATTATTATAAAAGTAATGTTTACATGTAATAATTTATGATCAAGCCATTTAAAAAAAAAAACAAACAGGATTTCTGTGCCAACAGAGCTGCATGGTTCAAAAGCTTTAGTTTCAATATATCCCCCTCTAAAGACCACTCAAACTGGCAGTGACAACAACAGAATCGTGATGGGTGTTTGCTTCTGTCAGCAAGTGACAAAAATCTTGGAAAACATATAACTAGCATCCCAAAATCCGACTGGTTGGGCTATGACTACAGCCAGACCTACAGAGGCCTGGACCCGCAGTGGTCTCACAAAACAAACACAACTTGGAGGTCTGGCTTCGCTTTAGCTGACGGACGTCATTATGCACGTCGATTAAAAAACAAACACACTGGCCGAGAGAGAGACATCCAGCTTTTCAGTGTGGGCCTAGTGGTGGAAAATCCCCATCGGAGCGGGTTAGACAGGGACAAGAAAGCGAAGAAGTTTAGGGAAGTGGGAGTGCTGTCATATTTTGACAATTTGGTCCCGCATGTTTCAGCATCATGTGTGTCAAACATGCCCCCTGACTTTACTTTGAGGTCGATAGATTTTACTTTTGTTACAAAAAAGCAGGTGAAATATTGTAATAAAGTGGGGATTATTCACAATCCTCCAGCCAGCTGTATTACTGTTATTACTGGAGAGAACTCAAGGATCCAAACCCAGACTGCCCCCTTACACAAGAACTAACTTTAGTCAGTCTGACAGAGTCTCTATCACTTCTCTGCATTGGTTGCACAGAAATGACATGATATGATCTTATCAGCCACTGAGGTGTAATGATTTTGTGCAAAAAGTGAATGCAATAATTAGTAAATCCTCTACAATCCATATTTCATTTGAAATAGTGCACCAACATTAACATGTTGAAGGATGTAGCAAGTTCTCCACTCAGTTTGGCTTAAATAGTTCAGCATCTTCACATTTCCCAAAGTAAAATTGGAAAACTCAAGCAACAAGGCCAACAGCCAACACTGAATGGTTAGGGCACTCGGGCAGCTCTGCATTAAATAGAGACGTAATTCTGATGTGGAAAGCATGCGTGGGCACGGCATGGGCCTGGGAAGACCTCTAAAAACCAATGCCAGTAAACACAGTTTGTCACTGCATCAACAACTGAAAGTTCCAATTCTACGATGCAAAAAAAAACAACCATATATAAACAAGGACCATACATGCACAACCTTCTCTTAGCCTTCTCTTAGCCGGACTGAAGCAAACTGGAAAAAAACAGTCCCGTGGTTTGACGAGTCAATATTTGAAATTCTTTTTGGAAATCATGGAAGCTGCATTAGCCAGATTGTAGTGTCATAAACCTCTAATAGTACACACACGCACCTCAAAAGCAGTAGAAACCAAGTGGACGCTGGTGTCAGGTTACAGACAGGAAACAGATGGCCCTGCTGGGGGAAGAAAAGGCAGGAAAAAAAGAACGCCAAAAAAGGCCAGAGAACGCTTTCCTCCCTCGTTTCTCTCTCTCCATCCCTCTTTTCATCGTCCCTTCATCCTCAGTTGGAAAGAAAAGGAAGAGCGAGGCTGTGGTGGTGTTTGGAGGGTAGATCAGTGGGATCTGGCTCAAGATCAGAGTGATGCAGTTCTCTGGGAGATTTTTAAATAACAGCCTGGACGGCTCTACTGTACTGGGTTAGGCTGGGACTCAGAGCCTGTAGGCTATTTAAGACGGACCGTAGAACACATGCCAGTGGGTGAGAATATATTTAAGCCTTCTGAGAATAATATAGCTATCAAATGCAATGGTTAATATTAGCAGTATGCATGTAATCTAAATGGTAAAGAAGCTTCCAGATTGTAATAAACCAGAAATGTCTATGAATTCAATGACCTGATATGATCTTTAATAAAGAACATGTAGAGGAAAGTGTTATGCATCACTTATTAGAACGCACTGATACCTGGAGGCCATGTTTCAACAGATGACCTGTGAAGTTTGCTTCCTCCAAAACAACCTCGTGACCTTTTCCTGCTACACAGATTGACCCTTTAACTGTGGATAGCAGATAACCTTTTGACCCTCAGAACGGCACTTACAGATCAATATTGTCTTGAGTAGCACTGGCTGTTTGAGGCTGTGATCCATCATGTTTACTTGAAGTCTGTGCTGCGCTCCTGTGTTTCCAAATCTCCAATCCTAGATCTTTATCTTGGAGAGGCTCTCAAACCAAGACCGTGTCAGATCTTCTGGTGTGAAGAAACTTTCTAAAGGGTCTAAAAGATTTGAGGTTTAATTGATTCATTTGATTGATTGATTTTAATTGGACACCTGCTGATCACAGGAGCACAGAGGTTTAATATTACAAAACACATCCTAATACAATCTGAATACACTTTCCTCAATACTGCCGGCCATGTGTTTTATTAGTTACATGAAAAATGTTAGTGGATGATTGTTTTCAAAACTTTAAAAATCTTGGCTGAACAGATACGATCTTTTTATTTTATCAGAAACTTACACAGAAGAATATGAAAATATTATTGTACCAATGCTTAGTTACAGAGTTTTCCTCCGTTTGTTCTAAAATGCAGCTTTGTAAAAAAATTCGATCAAAACCATCTCCACCTGCTCTATAATGTTGAAGCTGCTCGGTTGTTCTTCTGGCTTTGCTACAGTGAATATCTCGTGTTGATTTTGTGCATGTTTGTGCATGCATCTCTCATTCTGTTCTGCCATGTTTATTTTCTCCTAACATAAAATGTCATTAATTCATATTTGTCAAAAGCAGTAAAAAGGGAACCAAAGCCCGAGCGATTCAGCAATAAAGATCAATAAAGATTGCTATGATGTCTTTTCTAAGCTTAGTTATCATGTAAAAACACATTTCTGAAGTGCACCATCAGGCTCTCTCACATGCCCAGTGTTTCTTTAAGGTCAGTACCAAGTTCAGGAGCTAACTGTGCCAGAAGCTGCTGTCTTAGTAAATCAGACGCTGAATATATAGTAGAAAACTCAATGAAAACCACAGCGCGACTTTGCCTGTGACTTTTCTAGTCCATCTGGTTCTTTGTTCGCGGTTCCAACATCAATAGCTAGTTGTGTTATATATAAATATTGTCTCCCCACTTTAAAGTAGAGACAGCAAAAGGGTAAAATTCAAAGCTCAGTGTCTTATTAGATATTACTTGCACAAATTTGCATCAGAGCAGATGTTCTTTAAACTGGCACACATCTGAAAACCTGCTGAACATCTGCAGCCAGACATTTAATGCTTCGTTCTAAAAGCCTCTGCTGTAAAACCTGCAGACATCAATAAGCATGTCTGCTAATTTCTAAAACCTGAAGTACAGCTGTGATAAAACAACTAAGGGAACCCAACTCAAAACACATGTTTATTGTACATTAAAACGTACTAAATGCTAAACGTAAAGCACATGTCTCGGGAGAACGGTTCTTTCCGGGTCTCTTCTTTAAGCAGCTGGGTCCTTTTCGCCCTGTAACGCTGCTGCAAAAACACTGAACCTTTACTGGAAGCCCTGATGGATTGTTGAGGACTGTGTGGACTCTTTGAACGTCTGCAGACTTCTAATAATAAAAAAAAAAAAATGCATGAAAGTGTTTATCTAAAAGTAATGCACTGCATCTCCTCCTCCCACAATCTTTGTTTGTCTCTGATTTCGAGCACATTGTAAAAACTACCGTTGTTGACATGTTAGTCCACGCTCACCAACAGCAGTCCAAACATTCAAATTACATTTTAATGATTAACGGCCTAAATATGCATGTTATTAATGTCTCACCCAAACATTGCTTTTTTTTTTTTTTTTTCCACATCATTCAACAAAGTCTCTCTCCAAATTGAGTTTATCTGGTTGGCTCTGTCCGTACAGCACATGCTTCTGGGCCTACAGTGATCCTTGCCTCTTGGAACAAATTGAGTTTAAAGGGGGTGAGACAAGGGGGGGAGACGAGGGGAAGGAGAAGGGAGGGCTGTAAAAACACACCACATACTATTCGATGCCAGTCCCCGCGATGAGAACATTGCTGCTTTTACTTCACGACACTTCTAACAGTCTCATACACAGGCCTGCTACACACTGACGCACAGTCACTGAATGAAAACAATATAAATTTAAGCACATTATTATGTACAAAATGTGCTTAGGTAGTTGCTGAATTGGGAGAATTGAGAGAAATTGCAATATATCAAACACTGTCCAACTTTTGCTTCAAGCGGGTTAAAACGATTACAGGCAGATACCGGGTGACCTACATCTGGTAAACACAAAGCTAGACGGACAGGAAAGTGAGCAAACATACACACACCTTTGGCAAAAGAGTGACACGAACACACGCGGTTGGTATGCACCTACACACTGATGTTCTTCTGTGTTCTCCGTGGTGCGCTGCTCTGGTTTGGTTAACTGGAAAACTCAGAAGGGTCTTCTGAGGCCAGCGCACCCCACACACACATGCACAGACACACTCGCTTTCTCTCAGAGGAGCCGTGTCCTTCACCCTGACCAGCGTGCTTTGGAGACTAAATTAATTTCCCTGCGTTAAAGAGCTGCTAAATAGTCTGACATTCGGTTGAATAAAGCCATTTAATAAGTTGTCTAACAGGCTCCAGACGTGAGATTGAACAGAACATTCATGTGCACATCGATCTTCTGCTAATTTGCTCCTTCCTCTGCAGCTTCATTGGTTCTGGTTCTGTTGGTTCCATTAGTATTTTCATAGCAGCACCAAAGTGATTGATGCATTGTGCGTCTTGCCTCCCCAGATGTTAGTTTCAGTGCTTCCCGCCATGTATGTGACTCAATTATTTTTATCGCTCATCCCAACTTGCTGACTAACTTGCAAATCTGCCAGGATCTGGGGGATGTACACCCACGTTGTCACTGGGAGATAAGTGAATTCCCACAACTATGAGGTTCCTCCAATCCTTCAATAACAAATACATGGGGGGGGGACTAGCAGGACTAAAGTCTCAGGAGAGGGCAGCCCAGATACAAAGTGAGTCTTCAGTGAGTTCCTTCACCATGACAACACAATTACAACAAGACCATCTTCTTCATTAGTGCTCTGCGATCAACCTTCTGGATCCCGTATTCTACTTGCCCGTATTCACCCAGGCCCTTGTGAATTATGACCCTATACCAAAAATCAATGCCAACATGCCCGGAAAATGCTACAAGGATCAAGAAGACGTGATTAAAACATTGAATGAATAGTAATAGGAGATGAGAAGAGGAGTTGGGGGGATATATGGGGGACAGAAGAACGGCAGCATCCCAACAACCAGCTGCAAGTTGCTGTTGAAAAATACCAGGAAGTTCTGTTGGGGGACACATCTGCTTTGGCTATTAGAGGAGCCCCTCACCCTTCCAGTACCTTTCAAAATGACTCTTATTTAGAGTAATACTTTAGAGAACAACTCATTCCTGAAGGAAGGACGGAAGGATGGGCAGAATAGGAAGGAAGGAAAAAAGAACAGCCCTCTAGGAGAGTTGAAGCCATTAGGAATGCACGCTGAGCCGAGAACAGGGAGGAAAGGGATACAAATCAAATCCAGGGTAGAGAAAAAAAAAAGGAAGGCATTGGAAAGGAAAGAGGGCTTTGCTTTTCTCTGAGAGAATCAGGCCAAAGCTTAGCAGAGTGCCAGGTTCCATTCAGACTAGACAAAGTAAATAAAAGCACTTGATGAAACGGAAGTGAGCGGATGTGGAAAGGGTGCCCTAAGCACAGGTTCTGAAGCCGCACAAAGGCTTCCTGATGAAGAGGGGGAGAACACGAAGGTCGGGATTTTTGCTTGTTCTGTTTTCAAAACTGAGCAGTCAAACTTATCTGATGGTCTGACAGATTCATGCAGATTATCGCCGCACTGTCAAACACAAAAGGTGGAAAGGTGTGCGTGAGAGAGAAAAAAAAAAAAACGACAGAGACGCCCGATCATTTTGCATAATAACTGTGACATACAGTAAACCTCACCCTACGTCTTCGGAGGTCATCCAGACTGCTAATCTGAAGCAATAAATAAAAGTGAAAAACATCCAGCGGATCGAAATCCGCGCCAAAAGCCAGGCCGGGCTTGTTCCTGTTCCTGTGCTGTCAGACTCTGGCCTGCCCTCTCTTCTTGTAACCCAAACCACACACTAATTCATAAATTACAAACAAAGAGTCCCTTGTGGTTTGGGAGAGACAGGGCCGCCACTACAAACTGCAGTACAGGGGAACAGCTAGGCGTCAATTAGAGGGGAACCTGGGCTGAGATAGGTGTGGATGCATGCACACACACAAAAAAAAAAAAACACTCACACATTGAAAATCTCACAAACAGGGAGGCAGGAGCGCAGGCCTATTGTACACGCATGTTCACAACTGACAGGAAAGAAACACACACACACACCCACCATTTGGAAACCATCTAAACAATTTTGTCATTTTCAAAACCAGCGCCTGACTGCACTATTGTCTGGTGTGAGCAGCTCGCTGTGCTTCTCTCTCTCCCCTTTTACGAGGGGTGACGTGGGTCTGAGTGTTGTGTGCGCGCTGCTGGAAGTGAAGCCTCGTCAGTGTGGAGCTCGAACCGGGATCCTTGACAAAACACACATGATTGCTCGCAGGAGAAGCTGCTTCAATAGCATGTGTCAGTGAGACACTGAAAATGTTCCAATCCTAGATCACTGATACTGAGGTCAACATTAGATAAAGCAAAAACGACTTCCCCGGTTCAGACTTATATACAGCTCAATGAAAAAAAGTGCAATTATGAATTCATATTTTATTACCTGTATATATATATTTGCTACAACACAATGAAAAGAGTCCCATATAACATAATCGAGACTAGAAACAACAACCACACACATCTAACCAGACCAACCAATCAGCCGAAAGTCTAGCCACACTGAAAAAATTTTTAAAAAGATAAAAATGGCGATGTTAATGTGAAACAGGCTGTGGAATAGAAACAACAAATATATTCAAACTATATTCACACCAAAAGTGCAGCAGAAAACATTAGTTCATTAGATGTTTTCATTGAATTGCTTCACTCACACACACACACACACACACACACACACACACACACACACACTTTGTTCATGCAAAAAGCTCAACAAACTCTGCTTTCAGGTGCGCCTGTTGCTGGTGCTGAACCGTGCGCCCTGTGGTTCACAACAGTGGAGTCAATCTCGTTCCAACAGAGGCTGTTCTGATCAGTACGACCCGCTCGTTAGGAACCATCCACAAGAAAATACACACAGTGAAACCTAAAAACACGAGCTTTACAGTTCAGCGAACTCCGACACTGACAGGGGTGTTGTCAGGTATCGGCTTAGTCTGTGCAGAACAGTGTGTGCCTACTTTCGTCTGTGTCCGAGTGAGCTCATACAGTTGATCCTACGTTTACCTCCTCTGTCCACACGTGAGACCTATAGTTCTCTGTCAGACTCTAATCCAGCCAGCCAACCGGGAAAATCTCCCTCTGAGCTTCTGAACACTTGTTTCCTCATGTTTCACAGGAATCCAAAGACACGCACAGAGTTTCAAATAATTAACACACACACACACACACACACACACACACAATTCTATCCGCTCATACACTGTCACATTGTTAACAGCGGGAGCTAAAGCAACAGTTACATTCCTGAGGGCAATACAAGGTGAGGCATTTAAATTTTACAGCAGGTAAAATCTAAACTTGTCTAACAGATAAAAGAGACAGAGAAATGACTCCTGGACGCCCACAGGTTAAAGCATTTACGCAGGAAAGCAAATAGGACGGTCCCATTTCACAAACAGCATAAAAGGTCTGACATCTTCATTTAAAGCCGTGTCCAGTCAGATGGCGAGGTGGCACTCACACACACATCGCTCAGTGGAAAAATTCTCCAGGGTCCAGGCACCAACTCTCGCTCTCTGAGTGTTTGAGTGTTTCTGTGCAGTTGTCTCTCTTGTCAAACACTCACCCTCCTCCTTCTCCTCCTGTCCGTCCTGCCAGGAGAGCTGGGAGCAGCTTCTGCCGTAAAAACAAGCGCTCACGTGAATAGTCCACCGTGGGTCCGACCAGAATGAGGGAGCGCAGCCCAAAAAAGGAGAAAAGAAAGAAGGAGGGAGCGAGGAAAAAAGGGGATAGCCCCTTTAAGAAGGTATGGTTCTTTATGGTGACTCCCCCTTTTTAAGCCAAATGGAGAATGAAGAGAGTTTCCTTTTCTTTTCTTCTTCTTCTCATCCGGAGAGAATAACTCGTGGAGGCTCTTCTATTGATTCTCCTTTTTTCGAGTTTTCCCTGCCTTCCTACTCTCACAGAAAGAGAAAGTTAAACCAGACTTTAGACAACTGGAATGTAACAGCAGGAGAGAGAGCAAGAGACAGAGTGAGGTGGTGAGGGAGGTGTGTGTGTGTGTGTGTGTGTGTGTGTAGGGAGAGAGAGAGAGAGAGCAAGAAAGAGAGGGAGAGAGAGAGGGAGGAGTGGGACCTGTAGTGTCCCTCTACACAGCCCACTGCCATGTGAGTGAGCAGTCAAAGAGAAGTGGAGACCGGAGGGAAGGAGCAGGCAGGCGAAGGGGAGGAGGAGGATGAGGAGGAGGACGAAGGGGGGGGGGGGAGCTTTGAGCGTATGTATAAGTGTGTGAGACTATGAGAGAGGGAGAGACAGAGGGACATGGAAAAGGTTAGTGTGGAGCACCAGGAATTAATCTGAGAATTTCATTCAACTCCGACGGGGAATCTGGGAAAGTTGTGTGTGAGAAGTGGAGTGTGTTGCTCACAGCTCCATGTAAGTGAAAGTAGGACTTTAGACTGTGAGAAAACACACACACAAATACACATTCTTCCACAGCATTTACTTTCTGGATTCTATCCATTGGATCTGTGCTGGGCAATTGTAGGTAAAGTCAGAAATTGATCAGCTGGATTAGTTTGTTGCAATACTGGAGTTTTTATGATGTATCTTGATTTATTCTTATTATTCATAATGCTGAAATAGAGCCTTTGAGACATTCCTCATAATGCATGTAATATTAGTCATTCGCATTCCTGTTGCTTTTACACAAGTATAGAAAAAAGTATAACAGGAGAAACGAGCTAATTTAAATATTTCTAATGAAAGTTTTCTTGCAAACAAAATTATATTTACCATTGTGTACCTAAGGAACTGAAAACAGCAGGAGGGGTGTCCTCGACATGGACTATTATTTAATGTGGCAAACAAGCCAAAATACTCAAATGAGGCACATCGAGTCGCATCAATAAATTATTTACCTGGAGGTACAATAACTGAAATCAAGATCGAGAAACTTCATGTATGGTTTCTCCTCCCAGCATCAGCTCTCCCTGCTCTGCTATTTTTACCTGTGCTCTGCCAAATAGTGTTCCCCAAAATGTTCACAATCACCATAACTTCAACTGCACAACATCTCCACATGTGACCTCAACCTTTAACAATTTCTCAAAACATAACAGTCATTGCAGCGCTGCGTGTGTCGCTGGGTTGGAGTTTTACTCTGTGGCACAGACAAGGAAGCTCATCCAGGTTGCAGATGCACAGACATCACCTGAAAAATGAATTGTCGGTAATCAGCATGTGGAGCTGAAAAGATCATTTGGAAAATGCCTGAAATGATGCCTTAACTACAAATTTCTCCCCCTTATTTCTAGCTTAGACAGCAGACACACACACACACAAAAACACACAAAAAAAACTCCCCTCTCTCCCTGTTTCTCTTTCCTCGTCCACCACAAAAGGAAAACTGAAACCAGCCACAGACTGGAAAGCATTATTGGCCCCTGCTCAGCCCCCAACACACTCTACAAACTAACGAAAAGAAGAATGACGACGCCGGATCCCAAAAAGAGCGTCGCAGTTTTCTGCCGTGAGCACAGAGTGACATGAAAACGGTAGTGCGCACAGTTCACGAGTTTGGGAAGCCGACAAAGTTGGCAGCGAGTTCGCATCCAGAGATTTGCTTATTTTGCAGTTTCCAGCCCAACAAAGAAGCAGTTGCTCATTTGGGAAAACGGGCCAAGCGAAAACCACAGAGGACGGGGGAGATGTTTGTGTGTTTGTGTGTGCAGCGTTTAGGCATTCAGTTTGTGCATGGGCTGTATAATCCGCTTGTGCTTGTTTTAATGTTACGGTTGCCATATTCGTGCCTGTATACATGTGTTTGTGTGCAAACATATCACAGTAGATATGAACTACAATGCATTACTCTGGAAAGTACGTTCTAGGTTGTGTTAATAGAAATTGGATCTGAGCACCGGCAGCAGAGCGACAGACCTCAAACTGAATATCACAGGGGCCTCTCTGTCTGCAGAGAGGATTCGACAGCGTCGTGAGACCGTCTACACAATGACAATAAAAGGAACTGACCATTTCTGCATGTCAGATTATACCGTATGCATTAAGACCAAAATTAAAATAAACTAATAATCCAAGAAACTGCAAAAACATGCAAATATTACTATCAACATAAAGCAGAAGTGTAGAAAAAGTCGTTCAGAACGTAATATTTGCACATAAGTTTAGTACTTCAATGTGCACAGTTGATGGTGTCTATGGATAGAACCACTGACACACTGTTGCCGGTCAGGTGATGATGCTTATTATGACGACTGCTTCAAAGGTTATAATTGAATGAATCACAGCCAGGGAGCAGTAAGCTGGCCCATATCCTATCGAGCTTACCCAGTCACCTGTGTCATCTGTGTGTATCTGCACAGGCCCCTGTTGTGGCTTCCACACCGTGTTTATGAAGCAGCCTGTATTGTAGACAGAGGAATCAAAGTGTCTGTCTGAGACCCGCTGGTCTAGTTTCTGCTTTGCCATTTTTTTTTCTTTGTTTACATTTTTTTTTAAACCACGTCCTGAGTAAATACATAGACTTGTATTAGTCATGATATGCAGCGTTTTGTGCGCAGTAGAAGATTGTGACACTTCAACTGAATCTGCCTTTTAAAAGGGCTCTAAATATTTAACTTTGTTTTTGCTATAGAATTAGTGGCAGGTTAAGTCGTATAATGGGGATGATTTCTGAAACCCTGAGAATTATGAACGCATTTCTTAAAAGCACTTTTACAAATTCTGTCTACGTAAACCAAATACAACATTTAAATTTATATTTCCTGACACAATCTCCTATGTTCACCGGCCGCTTTCCATATCTAACCGCTAGGCTTGGGTGGAAAAGGTGGACAGTGTGGAGCCAGAAGGAAAATGGCAGGGAAACATTTACAGGTTGACTACAGAGATGAAGAGACAGAAAAAGAGGCAGAGAGCAACTGGGCAAATTAGTCAAAATGCATGGGTGGGAAAAAGGGAAAAATTGGTGAGGGGGACGTCAGAGTAGCTGCAAAATCTTAAAAGTAAAGGGAATATGACACCTCATTTTTTTCAAATCAAATTTTCTCAAGACTTGTTTAATCTCATTAAGGTTCTTACAGGATTTGCATAAGGGCCCGGGATCACACTCTGGGTGTACTAGATCTGTAATGTACCATGCCACATGCTGCACGCTGTAGCTCGGTGTGTATGTGTTTGTAGGAGAGGAAAACTACAATTAAAATGTGTTTATGTGCAGCCAGCAGACAGCTGATGATGTAAGTCGATCATCAGCTGACTGAACATGCAGGCACAAACACACGAACCCACAACCCCGCTGGCGTCAGCAAGTCCACCAGGCCAACAGTGTGACGTGCCAAAATCCCGCTTCATGCTCCTGGTCCTGTTCGAGTCACAGCCTGAACCGGCTTTACTAACAGATGTCACGGTCTGTTTGATCTAAAGCAAAATACTGGGGTCGGGACAAGGCAGCAGAGCAGAGACGACATTTTTGCATCACCAAGTCCCAGCAGTGCTGCTAACAGTGAGAGCCGTTTATCCGCAGATTCTGCAGAGTCGCGTTGGTGTAACAAGGGAGGGGAGTTGGGGGCACTTCCGTTCACGTTTGTTTCAAAGGCCTTTTTAAAAAACACCTCAGCATCCACTTAGTATTTGATTGATGCTGTACCCCGTACACCTGGATTCCTCATGTTTTATTCAGCCACACCCACTTTTGTAGGGCATAAACATACTTACCGTATTTTTTCTTTAAAAGTTAAAATTTTATGCTTCTACACCTGAAGGCTTCATCCCACAAAATGATTGAAATCACAGTTGAATAGTTTGTAATCTTTTGTCACATCAGCCAGTGAATCACTACAAATAATGTTCACTGGTAATTTCTCTGATATGGAAAAAGAGAATATTTTTGTCTACAGCCTCACAGAAACAGTAACTAAATAGTCATTATAAATGTTCCTAAACATTTATGTAGCAATGAATTGGTTAGAAATTGTTCTTTCCTGAATTATATGTATTAAGGAAAAAATCATTTACATATTGAGGTATCTGTCACATCTTTTTCTCTCTTTTTATTTTTTTCATACCCAACATGTGGAGAAGATTAACGTTTTCAACTCCTCGACTTAAAAATGCAGCAGGCAAATAGTGCGTCTTTGGACATTATCATGCCGAACAATATGTTGCATCGTTTAGATTAGCGATTAACGATGGAAGCTTATGTTTTATAGTGTGTGTTTGCTTCACTGTGCACAATAAACACGACTGAGGTTCCTCCAGACGTGTAGCTGTAGGATGAACTGCGTGAGGGGTAACGATGGGGCCCAGCAGCAGCTACTGGCCGCCGTGCAGCAGCTCCACACCGAGCGGGCCAAAATAAACATCTTCCCCACAGTCTCCTCTGCTGACATGACGCGAGTGTGTGCCGGGCAGCTGGCAAAGTGTGTGGCTCGCAGCGGTCAGATGTGTACCTCAAGCATCTTTGTGCTATTTATGCGTATGTGTCTGGCTGTACAGCGCAGTGTGTCTGCATAACCAACTGGGACAATTCAAAGCCTCAAGCCTGTGAATTACATCTTTATCTTCCTCCATTTTTCCCCGTTCACCCTGTTACATTTAAATCAGCACCCCCCCAAACACATGGCCATGTGTGAGCAGCCACAGACTCCAGCACTCGGACCAGGTCCATTAAAAACACCAATCGCACAGTCCAGCGACCACACCTCTGTCAGTCCCTGCAGTTCGGGTTTCGAGCGAAGACTTTACTGAAGGGAACCCGACCAGAAGCTTCTATCCACAAATGGATGCCCACATTTTTCTGCTGCAGAAAAATGAAGGTGTCACCAGCAATTTAGGAAAATGCATAAAAGAACATTTATGGTAACTGAAGGGCGTGGATGTTTTCTGTACTTCAACGATATCTTTATACTAGTATAATAATATTTATTTATGTATTTTGAAGTTCATTTTTATGTTTGTTTAAATGCATTTTCTGTGACTTTTAACAACCAGAAGAATGTAAGGATTTGTTAATAAAAAAAAGAGGGCGTCTTGGCTTTCAGATATGTCATGTCTGGGACCATGACTGCTGTGGCAGTTTTTTGTCTATTTATAATTATGTGTCTATAATTTTTTTTTTTCTATTTAACTGCTCCACTAACATACTGTCCAATTATTTGAGATAAAAAGAAAAAAACTGAAACTTTCTCTTATTTAGCCCTTTCCCACTGACCTAACTCAATGGCAAAAGCTATCTGCTCACAAAGATTATGTGATATGAAGATTTTCATAACTTCACCAAATCCAAAAAAAGAGTTTTGACAGGCTTATATTACACATAAACAGATATAAAATATTAATGGGCACATTAAACTTTCATTAGGATTTTTTTTTAGGGATCCCGTTTCCATTTTGAGGTTTGAACACCAGGCCTGGAAATGCCTGAGCTGCCTGATCCCCTGAGCCCCCTCATACTCCAGCCTCAGATCCCATGTGAGCCAGTGCCCCAATTAATCCATTTCCTCACCAATTAGATCTGCTCATATGTTTTTATGCCCCCAAAAGAGTTTGCTGGTTCAAAAGAGACTGTTAAGGGTAATCCAGTGATCCCTTTTTAGTATAAGTCTAAAAGGGAAGTTTCAGTTGAGAGGCCTCTTCATAAAGTGTGAAGCTTTAAAACCTCTCAGGGGGGAGAAGAGCTTTGTCTGAGTCTGGGATGGACAAAGCATGAGGACAAAAAAATGATTTGATCGGCATGGACATCTACAGTATATATCATATTTTGTTTGGCACATTTTAGTTTTGATTTATTGAACACAGAAATGCGCACATAAAGAAGCAAGCAGGGATGCCCTCACACTGTATTGTCTTGCTCCAAAGACTGAGGAAGGACATTGGCAAAGAAAACCGATGTTGTGGACATGCAGGAACAGGAACAAGAACAGAACCCTCCCAATAATGTCTAAACTAACACATGACCAGAAAGGCACACAAATAAAAATAAGCCTGTACTTTCTTATGCAAAATTAGCTGAAACAATGTTCAGATTAATCAAATTTACAAATGGGAACATGTTTAAAAGAGGTGGTTTTTCAGTTTCAGAAGGCTCAGGGCAAAGCCTGACAAAGTAACACAAATTTCACAAGGGGCCACATTGCTTTTTGAAGAAATCAGCTCAAACCATGTCCGTTCATCAATCTCAAGCAGTAACAGTGAGGCTAAACATTTCCAAGTATAGACATGGAACAATTTGCAAGATCAAACTCAGTGCTTCAAATGAGTTTTATTACTTCCTCTTGTGTTTAATGTAAAATATTTACCACAATTAATCTGCAAACGGTCTCCTACACAATTCTTTGACAAACAAACCAGGGGACTTCCTCCTCGGGGGAGTGACTATTAATGAAGCCTCGACAGTGGCGGATGTGCCGAGTGACCTGCTGGGAGGCTGATGGCAGGTTCCAGACCATTTGCTGCCGTGTTATTACTAAATAGCGAGTCCCCCCCCACCCGAGGGCTGTGTAAGGAAGGAGCTGGAGCTTGGAGAGTTGATGGCTTTATAAATCAAAGACTAGCTCAGACTGATAGCAGGCCCATTTTATAAATCAAACATGCACCCATGTCTCTGTCTGTGTGTGTACATAAACTGTTAAAATGCTGTTTCCTACTTTATTTTACTCTTGGTCGGCTGACAAAGCCCAACAATAGCAAACAGGTCACCACAGGACGGTCCACATTTAAAACAGGCTACAGAAACTCACAGGATTCAAAGGTTTCATAAAAGGTTCTTGCTCAACTCTTCAAATTTCTAATGTGGGAGTGTTTGGCTTGAACAAAACTCTGCAATCACGTAATCTTGAAGATGAGTCAAGGTAACTGGACGTCTTTGTTTTAGTTCGAAGTCCAGTTGACCGACCTTCCAGATAACGTCTCCCAGTCGACTGAGAATCTTCACGGACACACTGCACTCGTCCAGCCAAATGAATGGACAAACCTCCACTCTGTCCTAACCAGCACAAACAGTGTCGTGTCCAACACAGACTCATCCACCGCAGAAAGAAAATTCCCTAAAATTATCAATTTGGTGAAAATTGGATCAACCAGTGACTTCATGTTTACAGACAGTCCCACTGCCCCCCTCACCCCCATCTACTGAACATCCTTCCCCTCTCAGACTCTGGCCCTTCCTCACAAACACTCGCTGACCCAACTCAGCACCAGAGCTGTGAGGAGAGCCCGTAGTGTTATCAGGGAGCAGATAAGGAAGGTCAGACAGAGATTCGCGACAAACACCTACATAAGAATGGCTGAAGAGTGTGCATTCCTGCCTGCACTCGTCGACTGTTTGCTGAGATAAAGGCTGGAGGGATTCTTGGAGAACTATCTGACGATCACACAGCATTTACAGACAGAGAGAGAGAGAGAGAGAGAGAGGGTGGTGAATCTTCAAAACTATAAAGTTTGATCAGATGCTGATTCATCTCCTGTGTGAAATCAAGCGTGGTAAAGAGCCGAACAGACAATGCCTTCATTTCCAGAATTTACAGCCCTAAGAGGCACATAAGAGTGAATTTCGAGCTCACTGTGGACACATAAATCTCATAAAATCCAATCCTTAAAATCTGAACTCAAAAATCACACTGAAATGCCAAGCCTAACAGGAACTAGTCTGGATCTTCCTCTCCATGCTTGTGATGGATCTGAAAGGCTCCAGTCTTTGTGACCATGATGCCGATTAATCAATCCCTGGTGCTGGAAAAGGCTGGATAGTGTGTGTGTCTGTATGTGTGTGCGCGTGTTCGTGTGTATGTCTTCAAATGTGTAGTTAATGAATTACACCCTTGACAGTTCAGGATTAGCCCAGGGGTGGGGAACAGATAAAAAGGAAGCCGATCCTTCTCCATCATGTGCACAGACATAACATCAAAACACAAGATGAAAAATGTGTTTTTTCCTAAACTGCACATTAGGGGTGAAATTTAGGTTTTGAACCTCTGAATACATTTTCATTACGTTCCAAACCCCATCGTAAGTAGGAAAAGGACTAGCAGTCAAAAAAGAAACACTGGATTCCTTCACCAATCATCAAAAACCCTGTCTTTTATTTCAGTCGTCCACTCGTACAGAATAATGAGAAAAGCTCTTTGCCCCTTAGGGCTTTAAAAATAGCAATAATTCTTCTTTGGGCCATTTTTGAGTTGGTAAATCTGAAAACATCCAATCCAAAAGTGAAGAAAGGGTGATCACTGAGTGAACACTGCCCCCTCGTGGCAAGCAGATAAAAAGTTTGTTGGGACTCACCACAGGTGTAGATGACACTGAGGTACTTCCTGGTGCCAGAGTAACACGGATCTCCAAAGTCCCTGGTGGAGGCCCGAACCAGACAGCTTTTCTTTCCCTGACAGCGGGCGGTTAGAACCTGCAGGGCCACAGACGACTGGCAGTCTGACCGGGGACAGAGAACAGGAAATTAGACAACAAGAACTGTAGCCAAGATATGGTTACTAAATTCATTATGTAAATAATTTAGGGGTCGCTGTGACACTGACATTTCACTGTAAATACTGCATCATTGTTAAGTAATTCAAGATAAAAATCGATTAGTCAGTTAAAATTTGTAATTTCTTTTAACCAGAAAAAAAAAACAGTTTCTCGAGCGTGATGGAAAGGTTTTGGAATAGATAGACTTCAAGTTAGTTTTCCAGCAAAATTGTGTGTTACTAAAGTACTTTTCAAATAAATTAATATTTACTTTGGTTTAAATTCATATCTGTCTGGTCTTTTAACAAAGAAATCTCTTAGTAAATTAACAACTGCACGTAAACCAACTGTGCAACTTCTGCGTCATTTCCTGGTTCTTTTTTTAAACATTAAATAAATGAGTTACGACGTGTACACTGTCCAACATTCCACTTTGTCTCTATTCTCTAAGATAAACAGTTCTTCTAGGCTTCCATGAAAATGTGAATAAATGACAGGAACCTGTGAAATCAACTGTTAGCCACACTTTATCATATCAGTTAACAGTATGCAAACATGAAACACTGAATATTCATACTGTATATGAGTGTCTGCCACCTGTACAGGGTTTGATGATGGGTACAAAAAGGCGGCAAAGGTTGTTGCCAGGCACAACAGAGATGGACGCAGAAACCCACGTAAACAAATGCACGCGAATGTGCATTTTCTAAACCCTAAAGGCTTTCTCAGCCATGTCCACATTAGAGCCACACAGAGAAACCTGACTGGGGCCTCACATTGTCTAAAGGGATACCTGATCCAACGTGTGTGTGTGTGTGTGTTTGTGTGTGTGTGAGTGTGTGTGGAGACCAGACAGAGTAATGGATGGGGCTCTCATAAATCACCACTAACCACCTTCTTCAGAGCCTCTTCTTTAGCTCTCCTCCTCTGGGGAGCGTGGACAGATAAATGAGATTCTTCTCTTGGCCTTTTCTACTTGCACTTACTTCCTCTCTGACAGTAATAACTATGCAACATGATAGGAGGCCCGGCTCTGCCTGCACACTTTATTATCCCCTATTTAAACACTAGCTGATTATTCACTTGACCAATTTATTGTTGGGTGAGAAAATATTGATACAAGATCCAAACTATCATCCCTGAGCCAAAGGTCACAGGGATGAGCTAATAAACTGCTTGTTCATTACGCAGGCAAGTGCTACAGTAGTAAGGTCTGAAGAACCTCCGACTGAGGTGGGCTGTGGTAGAAACCAGGTTCCACATGGGTGCTTCCCAGACCCATCCAACCTCTAAAAACAACACAAGCCGATCAACCTTTAAAAGTGAACACCATCTGTCCTGGTGGCCCCTGCGATGGACAGAGGGGTCACAGGTAGAAGGGCCGTTTAAGTCTCGGATCACACATCGATAGGACGACGACAAATTATAGCAGAGGTCAAAGGGTAAATGTCTCAGTCAGGAAGTGAAAGGGGGGTAATCCAGTGATCATGCACAGTGTCAACACTGGGATTTCTCTGAATGATCCATAACAGTGCGGTTTATAATGAAGAGAGAACACCCCTCCTTCCATGTTGATATGTGTAAGAAAAACCCGTTAAGTTACTGTAAAACTCTTTAAGTCTAGATCAAAGACTTCATTGCAATAAGCTTCTTAACAATGTGACCCTGAATCTGTGTCTGTCCAGTTGGACACGGTTCGAGGGGGCAACCGGACACCCCCCAGCTGGAGCTGACACACTGGAATTCCTGACCAGGACGTGCAGAGGTGGAAGCCTGTGGGAACCAGTGGGTGTAACTGGATAACCAGTGAGACACCTCAAAGTTTGGGCCGTTCCCACTGTCATTTAAAACACATGGCTTAACAATTAGCAGCTGCTTCGTCTGTAGTTTATAATCAGCTGGTAATCTCCAAAACAGCTATTGCCATAACAGGTATGTGTTTGTATGGATCTATATTGTGTCTACATGTAGACGGTGCAGCACAGTGACCTCCTGATCTCCCTGATGTACTTTAATTTGCTCAGCCTCTCTCTTTTCCTTCCCAGAGGGCTCGTTCGAGCCGCTGTGCAACACCAAAACTTTCCTCTCTGACAAGCTGCTTTGATTCCCTGGCGGAGTGATTAGTTGAGCGGGGGGCTCTTCACCCAGGAAGAACGAGCGGGGCCTCGAGACAAGAGGATGCTGACACACGTATTTATTCTTTGCCCGCTGGCTTTCCGTGCTCACATACGCACACACACTCCATCACATACACAGAGCGTTTAAGTGTTGTTTAAAGGAGCATTCATCAGGGTCTGACAGTCTCATACACACATGCACACTCAAGTGGGGGGTGGAAAAAAGGCATGAATAACCCCCTAACCTTTACCCCCAGCCACCTCCAAGCCTGAGCACCAACTCCTCCATCCACCCCAATCCCAACAAGGGCAGGCCTGTGGTTCAGAAGAGAAGCTCTACAGTCAACAGAAGCAGGGACTGCGGAAAGGGAGGAGTTTCCTCGACAAGCACACACACTTATTTTCACTCATGACTGATTCAGGCAGGAAACGTAAAGGTCACACACAGAGGGCCGCAAATAAGAAAACAAGAGAAGTGCAGTATGTTCTCTTATAATGACTCACACTTTACGGTGCACACCTAGTGCTAATGTCAGTGTCGGTGTGTGTACGGTGCATTTGAAGTGTGTGTTGACGTGTTGCCCTGTACCAGCAGCACCTCTATGCGGCCTTGCGCCTTTTGGCACCAGTCATCCGTGGTAGAGCTGACGTTTTGTTTCCCTGAACCAGCATCAGTTTGAAATTGCGTCTTCACATTGAACTTTGCATCTTTCACTCCTCCACAGGATCATTTTAACATAATGTCACGAATCTAAAAACATCAGCTGGAAATTTGTTAAATTTCAGAATTTGTGAGTTGACCCAACAGAGGACAGAGGATTTAGATCCATGTTGGGGTAAACGTATTGCTGTATATGCTGGTGAAATTATTTCTATCATTACGATCATCAACCAAATTCACACCTCTGAGCACGAACAAATCCATCTACACAAACTCACTTGCACATCCAGCATATGCACAGCAAGCGTTTCCAGAAAATTCTCGCAGCAGTGCTTCACAACAATCTTCCAGGTTTTCCGCCCACGCACACCTTTCCTGGAATTTCCAACACAATAGGCGGACAAAGTTGTCTAAAGTACTCATCTCGTCTTCGACTCTGACTCATACATAATACGTATCATTTGATAGCGGGGCTCGAGTTATTGTTGTGGGATTAAAAGTCTTTGTATAATAGAGAAGTGACTTACTTTCAGATGCCGTGATAGAGTGAAAGGACCTGCACACGCCAAGTGCTTTCTGTGAATGCCATTAATACATCTGAGACCACTCCTCTATGCACATGTTTACTGCATTCAGTCCAGCACAATTACATCTGCTGATTCAATTATTACTGCATATTTTAAGTTATTTCCAGTTTTACATATAAATCATACGATACAGTAACAACACACATGCTCAGACAAATGCATGCACAAGTGTTCATGCATATGCAGCTTCTCTGGCTGTGTTTGAAATATGATAGCAGGTTGTACCTCATGCCAGAGGCAGCAAAATGATAAGGCTTACGCATGAGTGTTATCACTGGCAACAGCTTAGTTCATTTATTCAGACACCTGAATTCCAATCACTTATAACCCTTTGACCTAAACCCTGCATGGACCTGTTATCATTGAAAACACACGCACAGCGCTGAATACAAAACAGTCGGGCTGTTGATTCGGCAAAATGTATAAAAAGCAATTCACTGACTGATATTTGTTAACTACTGCACAATAGTCCCGTCTCAGAACAAGTTTAAACAGACACGACTGTATATTTCGTCTGCAGAGTCCAAACCTGCATGAGCTTTGCATGAATCAAAGTCATGGAGAAATGCAGATAGAGTTACAGCGAGGTAGCGTGCTCACTGACAACTGGAACGAGCGTCAGAAAGCCAAGTGTCAAATCTGAACTGCAGCTGTGCGTCCTCTGCTTTTAAATCATCTGAGCGACCAGCCCGCTCAGGCTTCCGGCTTAAAACCACGGGCCTTCCACGAAGCACATATTCAAAAGTGAAAGTGCAGTGACCTTCACAAAGAAAAAAAAAAAGTCTGGGACCCTGTACACCAAGCATTAGGGGGGCTATTAAGATGTCAAGAGCTGTGTGTGATGGTAATGGGACAGATGAGAGAGGAGGGCTGAAGCAGGCCCCTTTTGCTTTGAGGATCCTACAACTCCGCCAAGACCTGTCCAACCCCTCCCACTCTATCGCAAAACCACCACCACCACCACCTCCACCACCACCTCCAAAACAGGGGATCAAAGAGGTCTAACTTTTGTTCGCACATTCCTCTACATGCACTTGTTTTCATCTGTTAGACTCATCCCGGGCCGTTAGCATTCAATAAGCAACCAGGTGGCTGCTCCCCACAGCCCTGCGATTTTCAAGCTGTATAACGTTTGCAAGCTAGAGAAGCACGTCTAGAGCAAAAATGTGGCTACTTGGAGTTCACACAATGACAACTGTCATAGTAATTAGCGGGTGGATGAGACAAACAGAAGATGCAAAATGATCCTTTGCATAAAAATTGCATATGTATTGTGTAGTTCACCTGGGCAGGTGCAGCCAGCTGTGTGAGTTCAGGTGTAGATCTCACACCTCAGGCAGTGATAAGCTTGCCAGGGCCATGCGGTTTAGGTGATTACTATAACCCACCTTGTTGGCACATTTAAACGCTCATTTAGGGATGCATAAAAATCTAAATAGGTACAAAACAAACTTGCACATGATGCGACTGCCAAGCCCGAGATTATTCAGACGCAGAGAGCCACAATTAATGGCACCGCGCCATTACGGGCAGGAGGGCACAGAGGGGGGAAAGCATTTAAACATAATTAATGGTGTGTATCTGACATGCCACTCAAGACACCCTCACTTCCTGCTCCTGGTGACATGGGAGCCACATCAAAGACCGAGCTGACAGGGGAAATCCCACTGGAGCACCGTTGGACTGTCTGGAACAGCCTGCGTGGGCGTTTGTGGGTGGCTGTATGGTATGCACGCATGTGTCTATGTGAAAGACCGAAAGAAAAGCAGGCAGCATAATGGGAAACAACAAGGCGTCTGTGTACATCTGATGTAAAGGCACACAAAGGTAACGTGTGATTTGCACAGTAAACACCGGGTCGTTTCGGCTGTAATCTGCTCTTTGCGCAGCTGTAACATTAGAGTCCATTTTCCATCAAAGCTTGGAGAACTCAGCTACTGTACTTAATCCGGAGTCTGAAACCAGATATTAGGCCAGCCCCGTCTCACCCGCTGCACATACTTGCACTTACTTAGGACGGGCTGATGTTGCTTTAGAGTAACCATCAGTGTTCGTGCTGTAACGCATACGACAACACAGACGCGCGTACACGCTCACGCAACGCGCTCCTGTTTCTATGTGTCTAATCAGCCAGTGACTGACGCCTGCGTCAGCCTGTCGACCCATCCTGTGACAGAAAAAATACACACTTCAGGGCATGTATTTAGTCCAGTGTTTGACACACACACACACACACACACACACCTGCTCTGGCTAACGCTTTACTGTACAAGTGCAAACATGTGTCCATTTTCATCTACTGTAAATAATAAAGAAACAAAGGTGGCACAGACTGAAACAAAACCAATGATCAGCAAAGAGGCCAGGGCCACAACCTGCCGTAGCTCTACTATAGCAATACATGAATCCAAGGGTCATTAATATTCCCTGAAGGAGGGTGAGGGTACATGTCGATATCGTGTGTGTATGCACACACACACATAAATACTTGTATGGAACTCAATACTGTCCCTTTTTATGGGCCAAACTGTGCATTGGATGACAGGGACATCTGATCTACATTCCACCCCAGTTCCTCTGGCTGTGTGTGTGTGTGTGTGTGAGATGACCTGATCATAATAGGTGGTTTTATATATCCTGGCATTTCAGAACAAGAACAACAACTGCTAAATGGGGATGTTTTGAAAGCTGAATTATTATTCAATAAATGTGTTTGATTGTGGCCGATGAGTGTTTGCTCCAGAGCCTCTGAAGCAAAGCAGAGGAAATTATGAAAAAGCCCCAACAAAATCTTAAGTCAATATCTCCTGAGTCACAGGAAAGAAGAATTCATGAAGGAGAGATTCAGCAGGAGCCTCTGAACCACAAAGGTGGTTCAGAGGATCTCGACTCCAGGCATGTAAAATGATTTCATCTTCTACATCCGATGGAAACATGATGTTGCCTGGTATGTTTTGTTCAGACAGATGCCTTAGCCAAAATAATAAACCAAAATCCAGGCTGACCTGGGAAGTTCCGCTCTCCAGGTCGTTAATATGTGCAATATAGGAACATTAGCAGTTCGAGAACACTCCCTTTAAAGCAAACCTCTGGAGAACATTTGTGTTACCAACTGGTGTCGTCTTGTAAGAAGTTTCATGTCTCTACTGACCCCATAACTCATGCTATTATTCAAGCTGATTATTATAATATCAAACTCTAATGTGATCTATTAAAATGTTTGTCTTCCTTCTCCACAGGATGATCAACAGAATGGCACCGACATCTTGTAATACAGTGATTTGCAGGTGTAGGAACCAGGTTCAAGGAACAACAGCTGTTAGAAGGAGATTGACACATTTCAAAGTCCTTAGTAATATCTTGTAGTTGCAGTTAGCTACACTAATTATTGCTATTAATACATTTCGTTTACTTCAAAAAGTTAAGTAATATCTTACCTTACTAAAAACTATAAATCTGTTTCTATAAAATTTCAGTTTTTTTTAAATTACAGTCAGGTTTATGTTTGTGTTTCATTATTTTGAAATAACAAAATGAACAATTAAAATATTTTTTCCCAACATAATATTCATATTCAGCTACTACAAATGTTCCTTCATTGAAATTAAAGTTAATTTTGCATTTCTCATTATTTTTAATATGAGAGATGCAAACTTTTAGATACACCTTGCAACTATGTTCACAACCGGCAGTTTCCATATGTAAATTCAACACATAAAGAGCTGGCGCCACAGGTCCTCGGTCAGACACAATGACATACGGTTCTTCTTTCACAATGACATTAATTCGGTGCCTCACCTACTGACAGGGCCCTTCGGTGCAGCAGAGGACACTCCAGGGTGCCCTGCTGCGTTCGTCCAAACATGGCGGAGTACACCGCGATCTGCATACCCCGCTTGCAGCTCAGTCTCATCCTCTCCTCCTCACAGACCACCTTGCTCTTATACTCATCTGGACATATGGAAAGAGAACACACCACTATGGTCAGATAAACCAAAGTAAAATAAAAGCTGGTACAAATAATAATAAAACCAGATATTCTAGAATACCAGAAAATGACAAGACATTTTATTACAATACAACTTAACTGCTGGTGAAATTACTTCCAATTTTCTAATGTAAAATCCTTAGATTGGATTTGATTTTTTTTTTTTTCAAATATAAAAATATCTTTCTATGAAGCACAGACCACAGAGACCTGGCTTTGTAAATCGGGGAAACAGAGGTAGAGCTGTTCAGTGCGGACATGTAGAGCCATGCTGGCCAGCAAAAAAAAAAACACAAAAATATCAGCAGCCATTTTTACACCTATGTGGGTAGTGGAATATGCACAAAGCAGAAAGAGCAGAGAAAAGGGGTGTGGACTGGTTTGTTACTGTTTGGTGACAGATTCACTCACTCTCCCTCCCTTTCATTCCCCTTCACTTCCTCTAGCTTCCATCCACCTCTCCTTTCTGCCCGTTGCACCTCACTAACACCCTATGTGGCCTTTCTCTCTTCCCCTGAGGAGTCATTGGTTAAGTGACAGTGAACAAAGAGCTGTTGATTGGCCCCAGGGTCCAGCAGAGAAGAAAGAGCGGGGAGAGCAGGGGGGGGGTCCCATGGATTAATGCCCACTTCTGGTCACTCTAGTGTGAACTGCTGCACAGCTCATTGCAGCTCGGCTCTGCTCGGCACTGGGTCATGAATGGAGACTACAATCTGGGTGGGATTACTCCTCTGTTGAGGCTCCCCTCTGGAGTGATACTCTTAACTTCCTGGCTCATGGGGAAAGTGAAGGGATAAAAGGAAAGGCGTGCAAAAACTTTTTTTTGTACTTCTTTTAATTGAATAGATATAGACAGTGGAAGCAGGAAGCACTGACAGACACTATGACAACGAATTTCCATAAAGAATTTGTAGTGTAGTTAGATGACCGGAGAAATCAGTCAAATGAGAAATTAACTGAAATACAGTTACAGAGTTTAAAAAATACGGTATTGCAATATTCAATATTATTCTTTCTGTCAACAAATACCATGAAGTTATCAAATGCACTGAGCCAAATCATGTCACACAGCGTGAGGCCTGTTCCTGCATCCATATCTAAAAACTATAAAAAAAAACAATCCAGTGTCTAAGTGAAGTTAACACTTCTTCTAGTTAAAAGAATAATCTGATCTGGACACTTAGGGTTGATCAGCTGCACACTTAACTTAGAACCTGCCAACATCTGCTTTGGCTATTGGCTGAACCTCACCCTTTGCGTATTTGTGACTGATGTGAAGCTGTGTGAGAAAAGAGACAAAAAAATGTTCTAAGCACAGGGAACAAGGTGATGAGGGACTTACTAGGTCTGCATTTGTACCAGACAATGAGGTATTTACTGCTGCCTGGACACTGGTCTGCCCCAAACACACGGCTGTTGACAAGGACTTGACAGCTCCTTCTGTCTTGGCACTCGTCCAGCATTTTCTAAAATAGAGCGGCAGAAGACCAAAGCCAGGGGTTTAGAGGGAGAACAATAATCCAACGATGATGAAACCAGCAGAAGGCAAACCTAAAACCACTTCAAACGGGCTGCGTATAGCCATGGGAATATGGGAGAGAGGAGCAGGTAAGAGCGGGAGAAAGAAAACTGTGGAAAGAAAACTGGGGAAAGCACCATTCCAGTCATTTCCTGGCATTCTTCTGCTTCTTTGGTTTCATCTGTAACCCAGGTGAACACATTTCCACAAAAAAAAAAAAAAAAGGAAGGAATCACTGACCGGATTCTGTTGAGAGACATGCACATGTTTTTAGTGAGGAATTACTCTTTAATAAAAATCATGTCACATCTTAAAATACGCTTTAGAATAACTGGGATTAATGCTTTTGACTAAATGAAGATACATTTGCATCATTTAGTTTATAATTCACCTGATGTGTTTTCTTTATGCAAAAAAATCAAACAACATTTGCTGTTTGGAGGCTCTCACGAAAGAATTTGGAGTTTCTTTACATTTGTGGTATTAGCCCCATTACATTATTTGTACTATAGATTCAGTTGGCATTACATCTTACAGATATCCACATACATATATTTATAATACAAAGTATTTAACTTAGTTTGGCATTCAAATCAAAACGTTAATATGTTTGTAGTTTTGGTTGCAACCACCACTTCATCTAAACAACTATTGGACAGATTTTTGTGATGAACTGATGCCATGAAAATTATAATAATTTTGGTGATACCTTTAATTAAAAAAATGTAAGCTTCAGCAGTACTTTGTGTTTAGCACTATTACAAAACTAAGTTGGTGAACATGGCAAAAATGATACCTGCTTAACGTCCGCATATTGTCATTGTCACTGTGAGTTAACAGGCCGATGTTAAAGTTTAGCTCAAAACACCACTGTCCCATAGCAGAGCAGAGTGTCTAAAATTTAAAAACCAAGAAAATGTCACTGCTTATCTAAAAGCTTGAAGTTTTGAAATTCTGTTTTCATGTTCCAATATAGAACAATTAGTAACAAAATCCTTATGGTAACTGTGTTGATCCATAATGAAAATAATAATTAGTGGCAGCACTTCAGAGATTAGGATAAGCGTTTTGATAAAAACACTTAGGGTCGTGGACAGGTGGTACAACAAGATTCTTCGGGGTTGTGCTAATGTGGGTGGCGCAGCAGTCAGTCATTCTCTCACTTCAGCACAATGCCGCCTCTGTGTCTGTGCATTCATGGCTGTCCTGTCCATTATGGAAACGGAGGGTGCTCAATGCTAGAAGGCAGGGCGACTAAGAATAAACCAAACAGCCGAATGAATGCTGAACAGGATGTGTTTGTATTGGTGCTGCAAAGCGGGGCTCCGAGCCCAGCCGCATCCCAATTTAGGAGAGGATGCTAAGGCAAACACCCCATGAAATCGCTTTGTGTCACGGGAACATACAGGCCTGCTTCCTCTTTAGTGAGTGTAATTTGCCGGAAAACCTCCCCACAAAGAGTTATATAATCAGTGGTCCTCCAAAATTTAACCCCCCGGCCAATTTGACCGTTTTACAGGACACTTTCTCTCATGAGGATTTGCAGCCCAAGAGCAAGGTTACGTGAAGAGCGGATTAATAAAGGGAGGCTCATGTCTGGCAAACGTGAGCTTAACATGTGCAGAGACTTTGGAAATTTACCTGTAATGCAGTGGACACAGAACAATATTGATCATTCTCTCGGGTCTTGTAAGAACTTAAGAGGGCCTGGTAGGTCTGAGGGCACTGCTGCGGGTCAGAGGACCTCGTCTTCCATAGAAAGCTGATTGGATGGTGATGGTGGTGCGCGGCGGGCAACGAACTGACAGGAAGTCTCCGTCACAGGCCTGCTCTGTGTAGTTCCTCAACACTTTGGACAGGTAACCTGCATGACGGCATAATGACAAAGTAGCTGTTACCTTAGACACAAAACATCCTGATATTGAGTTACAGCCTTTACACATAACGCATAGTTTCTGTGTGATGAGCTGGAACCCACAAAGAGGTTAAAGGGACAGTTTGGGATTTTGGAAGCTGCTTTAATACAAATTTGAGGTGCTGGAACATGACACATATCAAATTTCACCTGGAATGTGGCTACACTCTAATAACCGGTGGCCAAGATGCAGTTTTCTTTCTTTCGAGTATTTTGGTTCACAGAGATATTGTTCATCATACAACACTGTATTAAGACCAGCCGCAAAATTCACAAACAAATTTTAAGTTCTATTGCTACCACAGTTTTCCACCACCACTTCATCTCTCACTTCAAAACCCCTTGATGATTCTTTTTGTTCAATACGTTTCCATAGGCGTTTTGTGGAAGCTGCACATCGGCAAGCCCTAACAGATAACTGCTCACATCTAAAAAGGCGCCTCCAGGCCTGGAGAAGCGCAGAAACAAGCTTCATCTTTCGAGCGTCACCCCTCCAGTTAGGCGCACCGAACAGACTCTTGTGTTTGATATTTAAAAATACCAGTACAGACGATTTTTAAAATCTGACATAATTATGCAGCAAACATGATGTAGTGGACTTTTTCACATATTTGCACTGAACATTCTGGGTCACTGCTAGCTCTACGCTCCTACTACTGGCAGTGTTACGCTGTGCCACTAGTTTTAAATCTGAATTTAATTTAGGCTCGACGTCCATTACTGTCTTATTATGCTTTCTAGAAGCCATGTGTGCCAGCTGTTATCAAGACTGTGAACAGAAAGATTACATAAACCATTTCACGGAGAATAGAGTGAACTTTCTTTTAACCTTGGAGAGACTGTGTCAAATAAAAGACAGGCTCTCATTTCATTAAAACACCAAAGGCTCCCAGCTAACACTACTTTCCATTTAGAGACTTTGAGAGCTGCCCGTCGGCCTGTCACTCACTCAGAAGAGCTGAACCCCATCACAAAGCAACCATTAACATTCCAGCCTGTGAGAAGGGAAACACAGATAAAAAGGACTGAGCTGATCCCTGGCCACTGTCATATAATGTCTTTCTGGACTTACCTCACCAAACCAACGTCTGCATTGGCTGGTTATTGCAGAGGAGGGAAAAATATAGTTTTAGTTGTAGATTCTCTCATTTCTCAACTTTGCCACAATTTTTCAAAACTGAAAACAATTAAGCTCACCCCTTTGCGTCCAACATATGAAAACAATATGGAGGCAGTTTTTATAGTAAAATAGATTGTGAACCAAAGACTAAAAATAACTTGAAAAACAAGCTTGAGTGCTCTGCAAACACATTAACACACTGTCAACACAGCCTCACGCTCACACACACACACACACTCACAAAGTGGACACACTGTGATTCAATTACCTTTTTTTTTTTTTTTTTTTTGGTTAGTGTTTTGTTGGGAAGAGGAAATAACACTGAAACAGTCATGTGACACACACACATTAGCAGCCACGCACACATTTGGATACACACAAAACGCACACATTGTCCCCTTATCACCATGGCCACAGTTAAAAAGAGCGAAGGGAAACAAGAGACATTCTCAGGCTTGGAAAGGTCAGCCTCTCTGCAAATAAAGATGCTTATTAAACCAGCACTGCTCACAGTAACAGGTTTCCACCTGTGGCTGCATTGTGTAAATGGAGAACAGGTGCACGCACAAGCCTATCCATTAAGTGCATTTAAACAGCATTTGCATGCCTCCTACCAGATGATATGATGTATATACAGTAAAACTGCTGCAGGTTTGATCCCTTTATTAATTGGGTGAGCTTAACTAGTTCCTTTGCCTCCACAGTAATCCTGCGCTCACACAGGTCTGCTGTGCCTGCCACATTCCACTCAGGGGGAGAGGGAACTTGGCATTCCCCTCAGCAGTGAGACCACACACACACACACACACACACACACACACACACACACACACACACACATCAACACAAACAACGTGGTAAGAACGGGCCTTGCAGCTCGGCTCTCGGACCCGGGGGTGTGTGGTGGTGCTGGTAACAGTATCACATTATTAGGGCAGCTTCTTGGCCCGGTGCCAGTGCCATGAGAGACCACGAGTTCGTGCAGCCCTCCGGTTAAATGAGCCTTGCGTACGACAGTTGTAACCATGGCAATAGCCAGGGTTACGAGGAGGGTGAGACGACTGAAGGTACACGACTAAATTAGCACAAGCTCCTCGGAGGAGGAGTTTGTTCAGAGGCGGATCCTTGAGTAACGCGGTGTGAAGATCACAAACACGCCGATGCGCCTCGCTCCACTCTACAAAGTGGGACTTTGGGTAAAAGGCAAACAGATTGTCTCACACAAGCCCTCAGGTGCTTTCAAAAGATTCCATTTCTCTCTTTCTCGCCAGTCCTGTGCTCCTCCCACTCTCGCTCTCGCATCTTCGCCATTGTTCCCTTCACGCTACCTGTTGACTGAAGCCTCCTTTCAAGGCCAACAAATCAGGCGGGGGTAAGACACCTGTGTAAACTGCCCAGCCAATGACAGGTGTCCCTCAGAGGTGGAAGGCTGAACAATGCTGGAGGAACACCCAGGCGTCTCTCCTCCCTGCGTCTCTCGGTTTCTTTTCATGTGGGCCAGACTCCCTCCTTACTAGCTCTCTGCCCTTTCGCTCGACAAAAGCGCAGCAGTATTATGTCTGCAGGTTTGTTTATTTGCCCGTTAAAAGACAGGGGGTTGCGGTCAATGATGCTGTTCACTTACAAACAGGCTGCTATTGCTGTGAATGGGATTTAAAGGCGTGCAAGGTCCATGTAATCTCTGCAGTATGGGGGATTTGTCATAAACATAGATGCGGATCTTTTGTATCTATCACACAACACAGAGGGATCATATGATGTGACTCAACCTGTCTATGTTTCAGCTGCAATCACAATCATTCAGCCGACTGTAAAGCTAGAAATAAGAGGCCCTTGTGAAGGCTAGCTCCACATTTGTGGTCATGTGATGACCCTAAAGTCTGACCCCATCATGGATGGGGTCAGGAATGATGGAGATTAGTGCCGGGCCACTGTGTTGTGTCAACATGACACAGAAAGAGTCCTGCTGGAGGAGGATTTCCACCCAAAGAATCACTGATTAGTCACATACCAGTGCAAGTTTATAGCAGAGTGTGGGCAAATATGCTTAAAGGTATTAATTTATTACACGTAAATACAGAAGAAAGACATACATAGGCTTATACAATGATTTCCCCCAGCTGTAATGCAATCTCTCCTTTGAGATCAGAGTGTGATCAGAACCAATTCTCCCTCTGGTCCACTAAGCTGAGGTGTTCAGTGTCTGCCGAGAATGAGTTTGACAGGTATTTCTGACATGAACTCTGGGCAGATGGGTGGAGGAGAAAGCAGAGAGGAGATGGGCCGTTCAGATAGTGATTTGTGATTTGTCTGGTATTCACGCTCAGGGCTTTCCCCCCGCATTCGAAAGATCCTCCGGTTCCTCCTATTGGCCGAGCCTTGAGATTGAACAGCGCACTTCAGCATGAAGTGTTACCAACGTGTTGTAATATTGCGGGCTTAATGCTGCTTAATCCTTTAACTCACTCTTATGGTGCTTGTGAATAATGTTTGTAAATCCTCTTGTAAAGATGCATAATGTTGCAGAACATTACGAGATTTAGAGATTAGAAAAGGTTAATGCCACAGAAGTACCTATTTACACTGTAGTTTACAGCAAATCAACAACGTTGTATAAACCCTTTAAAAAGATCATGTACGCAGAAAATGTATTAGGCATGATATTATTTTTTCCCTGACAGTAAAATTGTCATTAATTCACTGCAGCAAATCCCACAAGAACAGACCATTACTTGACTAATGTGGAATCAGGTGGAGTACTGGAGGAGTTTTAGGAGTATGAGTACAAGTAAAAAAAGGCAGAATGGGGCCCAATGAACGATATTTATATATGCATTGGGATATCTCTAGAACATATATCTGCAACAACAGCCACCAATGCTATTTGTAGAGGTTAGAAGTAACCAAGGCATTCTTTAAAGCTGCAAAATCAAAGACCGTATCGTGTTTCATCTTGGTATATTAGGTATTTAGGCATTTACAGCCTTGTGACTTTATTGGTGTTATTTTAAGCAAATTATAGCCATCAAACCATCAAATGTTCAAAGATATAGGGCTGCAGGCCCATTTCTGGAGAAGGAATTCCCTTTAAGTGGTGATTACTGGGAAAAGCGGAGGTTCCACTAAAAGAAACAGGCCTCGCTCTGGCAGCTCTCTAAAGAACACTGGTGGCGATGAAGAGGCAAGAAGAAAAACGATAGGAAGCAGGGAAGATGATGAGTGACAGACAAGGAAAGTGGTAGATAAAGACATATCCTGATTTTAAAAAGACACTAGCAAAATAATGAAGTGCTGATTAAAATTCTGCAAAGTTACAGGGTGTTTTAAGAGATCGAAAGTCAAAAAGTGGCAGTGTGCTGGTCATGAGAAAAAGAGCTGTATGGAAGCCACTGTTTACAGGATGTGGCAGCCGAGATCCAAAGGCCAGAATGGGTGGCTTTAGGCCCCGTAGTAATTACCTTTCTCCACAAACCACAGAGGCGGCACAAGGGCCTGGACGCCACCATGACATCTAGATAAAACAACCTCTGGTTCACATGTAGCTGAAACTGCATTCACCCGTTCAGGCCTGAGGTTTAGCTGGACCCATCATATGTGAGCCGACAGAGACAGGTTTATGAGGTGTGCTGACATGAGATGAGACCTCAAATATGTGCAGAAAGAAGAGGAAACGTACACAATGGACATGATGTCAAATAAAAGCTTGTTGCCAGGTGCAGTCGAAAGATTTAGTGCTAAATAAAATACATTCCCCAGATACACTATGTACAATATGTCATTCCTGGATTTGCCTAGTTTTTTGATAATCACACTCTGGGGCAGAAATATTCTGCTGAGGTCTAAGGAGTTAAATTTGAATTTGAAGTCAGAATGGGATTACTTGTGAAAATCTTAAAGCACTGTCAATGAAAATCTCTTTCAGGGATTCCAATAAGTGTTGAGAGCAACCATCTGAGATTTGGTACACGAGTCTAAAGAAACATGCTCCAGCTTGCCATTACAGTACAGAGCTTGCATATATTTGATGCAATCACTCTGTGTTTCAGTCTGTTTGTGTGAAAATATGGACAATATGCATAATGTGCATTTTGCTTTGTGCATAATTTGGTGCATTGATTAACCCTTCTGTGTATTAAACAGCATACAGAGGTGAAAAATGAAATGTGCCCATATTAAAAAAAAGCTTGGTGTTTTGTGTTTTTCAGCC
This sequence comes from Channa striata, assembly GCA_033026295.1. NCBI lineage: Eukaryota > Metazoa > Chordata > Actinopteri > Anabantiformes > Channidae > Channa > Channa striata. The sequence continues at coordinate 8,161,138 of CM065170.1, forward strand.
AATCAGCAGCCCGGTTATTTGCGGGGACTGCAGCATAGAGTGTGTGTAGTAGGGCACTGACAGCAGTAATGGTTGGCACACGATGCTTGTTGAACTGTATGAGGTGCAGATTGAACACACACACACACACACACACACACACACAGAATGTCAGCTGAGCAGGCTTACTCACATGAGTTTGGTCCCCTAGATTAAACGCTTGCATTGGTTTTGCTCTTTGACTTCACACCAAGATCCACGAAGAACCAGAGCTATAAAACACATCTTAAGATCCTATTTGAAAGGATCCTCCCCTTTCTACGGGAGATAAACCCAGCGTGTGTGTAACACTTTGCTATTAGACTGATTAAAAGTCAGCTGATGAAAACAAAACAACAGAGCAAGGAGCAAAACGGCATGAGGCAAGGCAAACTGAGAATAGGGGGAAGCTGAGGGCTCTGCCCATTCTAAGTATGCTATTCATGTCTTGATGTGTTTTTATAGATTTCTTTAATGCAGTCGAGATGAAACTGACTTGTTATTTTAAAACCATGTTAATACACGTGGGCTATCGGGGCATGCAGCATGGAGACGCTGTATTTATCAGCTTTTTGGACGCCAGATATAAAAATCTACACTAAATGAGGTGTTTAGATTCGGCTCATTGATGCACTAAAATGATGCGGTTTGGAATCCAGAGTCTGAAGAGAAGTGCACGGAACATGTTCATGCCAGTTTGTGTCTTATACCCACATGGGTTTGCGTCAAAATCGTCAGGCTGATCAATGCTCACATGCAGGCTCACACACACTCACACGTCGGCCCACTGAGGCACGCACAAGCACACAAACCTCGATATGCAGAATTTGAAGAACAAACTTGTTTTTAAAGAAATTCCCTATGGTTCTGGTGATTATGATGGGGAGTGTTTGTGGCGTCTCCGATAGGTGCTCAACAGAGTCGGAAACTGCTCGGTGCTAAGGCAGTAACATATGATTCTGGGGCAGCTCGTGCCCTGTATTTAGTTTTGTTTTTGTTTGCAAACTTACTCGTTTTTTTTTGGCTTTTTGTTTCACAGTAATTTGTCTCCACACATTGTACTGTTGTACTAAAATTGGATCTTCAATTCAACTATAGCTGGGAGGAGATTTGCGGAGTTTTGGACACAAAACAAACCCCATCGCCAGAAAAAATAGATGAAAATTTGAAAGTTCTGGAGTCCCAGGACAATATTCAAACCAATGTTTTTTCTAGCTTTCTGTAATAGCTAGTCATGGAAACCATAGTATGATTTAAGTAAGAAGGAAAATAAAATACGGTCAAGCTGCAGTTAAGGTTGGCCCGGAAAAGCAACGCTTTGACATGAAGACAAAAATATAATAACAACTAATACATCACAGGCTTAATTTTAACATTAGGTATCCAACACCAATTTCAGCTTCCTGCATGAAAGTTATTTACCATACAACATATTTAATACATCAACATCTGCAACTTTACTCTATTCCTTATTACATCTAGATTGTGTGTTCACTGTGGTCATAAATTATTATCATTTGCTATGGACATTATTCCCAAGAAAAAGCGGCTGTGATTGGAATAGTAGAAAACTCTAGTCCAATGGTAATGAACGTGCTTTTCAAATACATGGTGAAGTGTAGATAAAACATAACATGATCTTTCCATCATAAACAAGAGATGGTGATTACGTTGAACGAACTGGAAGGATGTCAGATGCGACACTAAGTCAGACACGTGTCAGGCAGTACGAGGAATCTCTGCTCCCGGGGAAACCTCGAACACAGCAGCTGCTCTTGCTTGTTCACAACCAAAGAGCCGTTTTTCACTTCTAGATTAAATGACACCAAAAGAGAACGTTAACACAACAGTCAAAAGTCATGCTGGAAACCTGGGGTTAATATTTCAGCTTATCAGCATTGGCTAACACCTTCAGACATTGAGAGGACGGCCACCTGTGAGTCTGTTGTCCAAGTTAATCTAGAGGGAGTGGCTGAGTATGAAACATCTGCCAGACCTGGAGATGGCCTCACAGTTGGACAGTGGCTTCTAAGCATCCCCTCCCCACCATGGCAGTCTCCAAAACCTACACACTGGTCCCACCCGAACCCTCCCATGACCTCTGAAAGCACGTGCCTCTCCTTATGACCCCCGGGGGTCAAAGGGCGCTGAGCGAGAGGACACTTTTACTCAGAATCTCAGAGCGTGGGTGTTGTGTGTTTCTTATCATTGACGGGATGGGATGTGGGGGTGAAGGAGTGAGGATCAGAGCGTGTCCAGACACCCACAGCCACACACAGGGAAAAGTGTGTGATACAGAGAAAGATCGGAAAAATGAGGGTAGGAGTTAAAAGAACAGAGATCTGTCATTTTAATGGTCACTTTTATGGCCTGGGAGAGCTGGGTGGCAGCCAGACAGCCCCACCTCTAACCACAGGCCTGCAGACCCCGGGCAGATGCATCAGTGTGAGAGCTTTATTGTCACAAAATGAAGGACAGATGTACTGACATTAAGCGATTGTAGCCCAAGCCTCAAAGAAGTGAGGCTGTGACATAGACATGATTCAGGGACTGACTATGTGCACGTCTGTCACAGTCATGTCAATTGACTGATAATTTATAACAAAAGGTTATAGAGTTAATGTTGGCAGAAAAGGCTCTGCACTTGGACAGAGATTTCCAAAAATGCAACTACGTCAACAGATATAATGTCATTAAATCCTATAAAGCCCTGAAACAGCAGATCTAAAAAAGAGAAACGACAGGTGACGATTAACCAACTGTCAGAAAATAAGCTGAAGACAGAGGCAGGCAAAACAAGACTTCACATCGTGAAACTGGGATTTTATGTGTTTACAATGTTAAAAAATATATTCATCAGTTAATCAGGAAACCAGTTGGTATTTTAAAGCTACTGATAATGACAACTGCAGTGATGCCATAAGGTCAACAACAAATGATGACAGTTTACATGCACATGCCCAAACAGAAATAGGTCTTACCATGAATGTGATTATTACACCATCATGTACGTGATTTTACTAACATTGGTGGTTGTCGCTTTGCAAGACAAGTTTACGAGCCTTGGATTGTTACTGAACACTTGCCCTCTTTCCCAGAGAGAAGACAAATATAAGTGTAATCAGAGTCAGAGCAGATTGTCTATTCAGACACACACAGAAACACAAATATTAGGGAAAGGGGGTGCCGAGGGTTCGAGCATACACTGCAAGGAAACATGAGGCATGTAAGGATGCAAGGTGGGAGTGGGTGGGTCCAGAAATGCAGTTTTTGGGGATTTAACAAAGCTTTTCTGCAGGCCTGACCTGTGAAAACAAGAACAGAACAACTCCAGACGAGCTGAGGGACTAACAGGCCGTCTTCAGCATGGCCAGTGGGGCTGAAGATGGAGATTTCCTTCCACTTACAACAAATCCAGACAGATCTGCAGGAATGACCCGAAAAAAATGTAAAGCTTACACAGCTTGAGTGATTCATGGGGGGGTTGGTTGCTAATAAATAACTGGGATCTCCTTGAGAAGAAGACATTAAATGCAGCTCCATTAAGCTGATATGTGCCGTCTCTAGCCTGATCAGAAAATTTGCTATGAAAATGAAGACATAGATGTGTGAAACATTATGAAAAATGAAACTATGCGTGGGATTTTGGTTTAAAAAAATACCTCCCTCCGTTTCTTGCTTCCCCCCCTTTTACCTGGGCCAGCCAGAGGGGCCAGTAAGCAACAGATTAGCAGTGCTTTGGGGAGCGGGCTGCTGTAGCGTGCTGTAATGCAGACTGTCAGTCCGACACAGTTGGGGGGCTACACAATGCCTCCTTGTTCAGACAGGCCCTTCTTCGCCCCAGCTCTCTACCTCTCCATCTCTCTTTTTTCCCCCTCTAAGGGTTTAAAGAAACCATAAAAACGTAGGGCGTTCACACTGCAACGCTGACGAAAGCATGAGGTGAAGAGGGAGAAGAGGAATCGACAGATGGAGAAAGAATTAAAAGGAAGTCAGATCAAGGTAGACATGTCGACTCCCGAACCGAACATAAATCAGCTCCCAGGAAGAGAAAGACAGAAAAAAGGGGAGACAGACAGGAGCAGGAGGAGGAGGAGGAGAGGCATCAAAGCATGGCTGACATTCTGCAAGATGCAGGGGTAGAAAAAGGTTGTGTGTTTGTATATGTGTGTGTGTGTGTGTGTGTCATTTTTTTGCCTGTGTGTCTGTCGCAGAGTTTGGTGAGGGCATAATTCAACAGCCGGCACATAAGTGGGGTGGACACGGGAAGGTAATTGCTAGTGCACACACCCGCCAGCCTCTTTCTCAACACTTGTTTCTGTTTATCTACAGCTCCGGTTCATCCTTAAACTGAATGGTGCAAGCCTCCGTACTTGCAGCAGCAGGCATCCCTACTTATCTGATTCTCCATGAGCGCTCTGCTCACAAAGAGACAGCACAACTTTCTCTTTAGAGTCTGAACTGAGAACATGACAAACGAGAGACTGGATTCTTAATTAATGACACAATTGTTGCCTGTTGCGAACTGCAGCCGCTCGAAGCAAGGCTGTGGTGGTGTCACTTAAGAATCTCCTTCACACTTTTCTTTGCGTTTTCTTCCCTCGCGCAAGAGAGGGCAAGTGCAAACACACACCTGCAACGTCGACATATATGTTGTTGCAGTTCAGTGGTTCGGGAATTAGATCCATCTCTCCCCAATAACAGTTATTAGTATAAAACCATCCAGCTCAACGTCTGATTGCGTGATTTGGGTGGTTACAGGGATTGAAATAAGTCCATCCAAAATACTGATTATCATATTAAGAGCTGTCTATTTGAGCAGTTTTCTGCTGATTATAACCTTGATCGTGACATCCAGTCCATCTCAGCTGGTAGTTATGTTGGTAATTTGAAATGCAGTCTGGGTTTAATTTAGGAGTTTCGCCCTAAAATCAGGTGTGAGACAGACACAGTCTGAAAAAGTGACACCTACTCTCATCCAAATTATAATGATTTTTTTAAACAGCCAGACTGATAGCACACCTTTAAAGTACAGTATTTTGCTGAGGCACTAAAGCTGCTTTTGGTTAAATATTTATTTTTATAAAATATGCCTTTTTTTGGCACTATGCTCTGATGTGGTCTGTTCTAAGCTGTTAAAGCAATTTGAGGCTATCCACCATGTTAAATGAACCCTAGAGGCAAAATCAAAGAACTCACAAAGAAATTCAAATGAATATTATTTGTATTATTATACTTTAACTACGGCCATTCTGTTTTGTTTGGTCCCTGCTATTAGTTAATTTACAGCACTCACGTCAGCAAACTAAATGAAGAAGGGAATTGCAAGCGAGGCATCCAACCCTGAATTATCAACTGCAATAAAGAACACAAATAAAATCTATTTCTGCATCCGATTTAACAGTAATGCAACAATCCACTGGGTCTTTGGAGAATTAGCTCCTCTGAGCTGATAAGCCACTAATCACTAAATATTTCACCTGACAAGTGTGTTTGTTTTTGGTGAGGTACCATGACATTACTGACATACCGAGACTTAATTTAGTGTAGTATTGCCCCAACAGCAGCCAAACCTAATCTAAGCATTACCTCAGTCAGGGTGTGCGATCTTCCCACACATATTTTGGCAACGAGACAAAAACTGATTGGTGAACCCTAATATGGTTCATATGCCACGACTTGACAAAGTTGACACAAAACCCGCCTTTAAGGCGACGTCTGCTTTGAACACATTCTCACATTAATCATGTCATGTCAATCTGTATTCTGTGCTTTGTCTTTTCATTTGGCATTTTTCTTAAAGGGATTGTAGTGGCAGGGGGAAAAAAGCAGAAAAGATATTTGATTTATTTTAAAAACACAAAGCAAATTGACTTTTTAATCAGCTGTAATCAGCTTTTTTTTTTTTTTTATAAGCCGTGACTATAAATCTTCCCTGTTTACTGTGTGTGTGATGTGGGATAATTTAATTTCCTTGAGCTGTGTTTACAATGAGCGGAGCGGAAAAGGTGTTTCCTGTTGTAAACACTCATCTCTCATCACCAACACTACACTGTTGTTTCCCCGACATGATGGCAAGCTCTGCTTTATGTGTGTGCTTGTTTGTGTACTTATTCCAGCCAGGGGGAGGGAGTTACACAGTAGATCATGTTTTTCATCACCGTCATGTCGTGCCAGACTTCCACCTTTAAATTACATGTACACAAAATACACACACTGTGTCATAAACGCAGGGGAACATGCATCTACATATAACGTGCATCTCTTTTGTTTCTAATTTGCTGTTGTTGCTTTTTAAACTGCTGTTGCAGAGGAAAGAGCATAAAGAGTTTTTTATGCTTTTTAGGAAAAGTATATGAAAGCAGAGCTGAATTGAACTGGATTTGGATTTGATAGGCAGATTCTAAAAAAACATTTTGTATTTTATATAAGTCTTCTTAAATCCCAATCACATCCTTCCGCAGCACGTCTGCTCTTAGAATTTGCATGGATTTAAATGGTGATTTCAGAAGGGATTTCTGTTTAAACCTGAACTGCAGTGTTGTAAGCTCCCTCCTTGACACCCAACAGGTCTTTATGTTTTGATACCATCAAGCAATGAATCAAAATCCTTGACAATTAACTCCTTTGGGAACCTCATTCAGAAAAAAAGCCTCTTTGAAGGGAAGCACTCCCTCTCTATTCAGTTTGAGAAAAAAAGCGGCTTTATGTCAGGCCCTTGCTGTCCGCCTAGCCGCCTGCCTGCACCACAGTAGACAAAACAAGTGGGAGGCAGGATTTGTTTAGACAGAGCTCACCTGGCGCACACACAGACACAGAAACAGTGATCAGGCAAGCCCTAGGGAGGAGTAGAGGCGGCGAGGAGGTGGGGAGGAGGAGCGCTGGAGGTGGCGGTGGAAAGAAGCTGGGACGCTTGTGAGTGGGGGAAGGGGCTGACGGAGGAGAGCGTGGGGCTCAGTGCGCTACCCTTACACAGGGCCACTCAAAAATCAGAACGGATTAAGATTAGGGGGGCCTCGAGTAGTGCTCAGTGATAGGTGGAGGGATAGGTGGGTGTGTGTGTGTGGGTGGGCAGAGTAACGATTAGGGAAAGTCTAATCTAAGAAGGGCCTGCAAAGCAAAGGTGGACTGTGTGTTGTTGGCTGTTGTGTCAGGCAGCTTAGAGCACTTGCTCACTGATAAGGAATCAGCTCATCTGTCTCCTAGAAAAAACTGACTGCCAGAGTCTTTTTACGTCTGTTGGACGTTTTGTTGACAATTTAGGAGTCAAACGATTGATTATTATAAATGAATTAGTGAACTGAGACAAACATAAATCAGCAACCTAACTGAATAATTATCTACAGTATGAAGCAAAAAATGAGAGCTACTGTCTAGTTTGTTTTCCCAATGTCAAGGATTTTAGATAATTGTGATTAAAAGTGTTTTTCCCACTTTCCACCTTTTCTGTATTTAACTGATAAACTAGAAAAAGTCAGCTGATTATCAGAATATTATAATTTGTTGCTTCCACAAAAAATGCTCTTCTGTCCCCAGCTAATTGTTTCAGGTCTGCAATGAATGTTGAATATATCCCCATCAAACTCCAACCTTGGTTTTCTATACAAGAATATGAAGTTTCCACTGTTCCAGAGACACTAAACACAGCAAGTGACTAAAATTAAACTAAAATCAATGTTTTCCATCAGAAATAATTGCTTGGGGATGAGCACTTGAATCTTCTGGATAAAATCACCCCAGTGGCCAAAGTTACTTACAGTAAGTCCCATAAATGTGCAGAGCGGTACTGTAAAAGGGATCCAAACATGTCCATCCTTTCCAAAACTAAACAATGATTTTCTCATGATGATGATCTCGCGAGATGCCTTTGTTTCTTCCTCTGCCAACTGCAGACAACATGTGTGATGAGGTTCCACAGTGGAGAACAAAGCGCAAGATGGATGACAACTCCCCCTAAACACACCAACAGATCCTATGGGTCGACCTCAGTTGACCCGTTGGCCCCTTTAACAGCCTCACATCTCATTGATTAGGGTTTAAGAGGATTTTGCATAGAAGGTTTTATGACATGACTAGTTGCTTCACTGAAAGTTTTTGGCAGCATTGTAACACTATTTGGTAAGAACTTGTTAAAAATGGAAAAGTTCTAAAATTATTCTCCATTTGCAACAAACATTAACATCAATCAGCGATAAAGTGGCCACGAATTTTTTATTGCAGTTTTTGTACTGACGTTTACCCAGCATCCATCGCTTCCAGTATGTGTTGATTAAAATAATAACTAGTTCTTCCTGTCAGCTAATAGCAACCAAGATCCTCAGATGCTTAAATACAGTATCACTACCTTAGTTTTATAGACACACCTGCCCGAGGCCCATAAAAATTTATTATCTCAGATGTTTGTTGTACACACAGGAATATGGTTATATATTTTGTTTTATGGACTTTCAGTGTGAAAATCAAACAACTGCGGGGTATTGGTAATTTGTAGTACAAATTAATGTTAATTGTATAACTTGCTATTTCTGTTATCATGGGTACTGTTAAGCGCTGCACAGTTCTCTCCACACCTCTAATTAACCATCCAGGCAGCCGTCTAATAGAAGGTTATGGGGGGTTGATGGTATTAAATTACCTACCAACAAAGTTTGTTTCCATTTCAGCAGAGCGCTCAAAGCTGCTGGTCTAAATACACAACTTCCACACTCCAGCAGCCGACAATTTATGATGCAAATGCAAAACATGACTACAATTCAACAAAAAAAAAAAAACGGGTTTACCATAATTGTTTCATTAGAGACCGCCACTTGGCTTTACTCAGTTTCATCACCGCAGCTGCCGAGGTTCATCGGGGAGACCTACGTCCACTACGACTGAACCGGGCCTGACTGACAGATGTTCCATCTACACCCAGGGCTTCTGTCACCCTGCAGCCTGACAGGAACTGTCAATCAATTAGCTCCTCCAGTCTCCAGGGAGACTCCAGCCGGTCAACAATGTGAAGACTGAAGGACTTCTTTGTCCATGAGACACCAACACAGTCCGCTCTCACTTTGTTCTCAAGGATGCTTGGGCAGTAACCGTAAAAATGCATTTATTTATTGTTAGAAAAGGTCTGCATGAACAAAGACGAAAATTTCACGTTGCACCAAATCTGCATGACATAATATCTGCATAATCATGTGTAAGCCGGGGTTTTGGTGAACATGCTCCAAAGCAGCAGAAATCTGCAAAGGGGCTGGTGTTGCTTAATTAACCTTCATTTAATCTACCCATTTAAATCAAAGCCAGCAGCCACCAACAACATGCACTCATAATCATACACAGAGGGCATATGTTCCATACATCTGCTATTTAGCACCTTTCCCCACAGTGTCGGCGTGCGTGTTTCCAGCCATTAGAGCCATTAGAGGCCAATTAACGCCGACAAAACGCTTCCTTCCTGTTTTACGGCGCCGTAAACAAAAGCTGCAGGCCTGCACACAGCATCACAGTAACCCATTAGTTTCGTGACATCCACCTTTTTTTCCTCAGCAGATTCTGTCCCACTAACGTGCCCGTGAACTTCAGGCTGCAAACACGTGTATTGACTTTTCACGTCCAGCTGATAGGAGCATAATAGAAACCAGCGGCGTCGCCTCGTAAAACTGCATGAAGACAATAGTTTCCACCGAGTGACTCATTAACCGGATTATCTCTTATCTGCGCTGCGACGGTGGCGCAAGTGTCGCAGATCAATCGGCGCAGCCTTTAATCCCGATAGGCAGGTGGCGTTTTTGGCCCCGGGAGAACCTGTTGTTCGACTCGGGTCAACAACCTGGGCCAGAATTGTCCCGCGTGTCTGCGCAGTTTTGCGGTCTGCACGACCCACGTCTGAAATCACGCCTCGTGCGCAGATCGACTGGTTCGACGTATTTAGAGCAGAATGCGGCGCGCGGACGAGAAACTTGTGAAGCGTGTCCCGCTTGTTGGACGTAAATGGACACGGCACAGGTCCCGTTTCCTGCCACACACACACACACCTGTCAAAATCACGAGCAAACTGCGTGTGTTTCCCCAAACCTGAGAAGTCCGAGGAGCCCTTGGGGAGGTCGCAGAGGACGGCCACACACGTTATTCCCAGCAGGAGCGCAGAAGTGACGGCGGAGACTGTCCCATCTGTGAGGAACATCCTTGAAGCCTCGTCGACGCCGCGAAGTTGCTCCGTAGCATCCGAAAGTCCCGCAGCAGCATCGAGCTTCAGGGGACGTGCAGCGGACGAGCCTCTGCCACAACCTTCCTCATCGTCCCAGCACGCTGCTGTGACAGCGGGATCGAGCTTCCTCCGGAGCTGGGGCCGGACTCTGCCTCTGTGTGTGTGTGTGTGGCGCGCAGAGGACGCAGCCCACCTGGAGGACCGACCCTCTCATGCAGGGTCTCAAAGAGCCGGAGTTCCTGTCAGACACGGGCGGGGGCATAAAATGTGACTGAGCAGTTTTCTCTTCAGTCCTCGAGGAAATAACAGCCCGTCCGCACCGAAACTTTTCCGACATGTCGTTTTTTTAAAATGTGTTTTTCTCAAGGACAATTTATTTATTTCATATGAGGACATTCATGTGATTTTACTTTATAACTATTAACTTTCTTTTCCTTTTGCAATTGTACTTCTACTTCTTTGTAAGACATTTCATAAAATGAAAAAAATACATAAAATATGATGTATTGTTATTTATGTTACACTTGCCAATTCTAAATAAAATGAGTTCACTCCAAACGAGCTAAAGCATTAAATGTTACTAATAACTGAGTGTATCCGTAATATAATAGCAGGCTATAGAACATTGTTGGGGTCTACTGTTCTCAGACAGCAATTTGTCTTCAATAATATTTTTCAACCACTGCTGAATTATTAAGTGTAATAAAAGGAATCAACTTTAAGAAAAGACTTAAAAAATAAACATATACTTCAGACTTTTGTTCCGAGTTATAAATAAACCTAACAGGTTCATAAAAAATTATGAAAGATGCCTCTCAGCAACGAGAAAACAAAACAGCAAATGATGTTCGTTCACGTTGGACTTTTTTAACAGACAGAGCAGTTGCGCCATCTTGTGGACAAGTAGGACAGACTACAGGACGAGGACAAATCGCGTTTTAAAACGTTCTTCCTGCCGGGCTTCCGTACTAGTTCACACGTGACAACAGAAGGTCAGACATGGCGGCCTGCAGGAGACGGCTCACTACGGTTCTGTTTCCCCTGAGGTTATTACGAGTCACTAATTCCCAAAATGAACGTAAGTAAACAGAAGAATTTCTTTTTTTCTCCGTTGTGCTTAACGAGTTGTAAAAAATTAAACGGGACTTTTAACGTACTTCAACGGCGTTGAGCTAACGCCAAGCTAGCATGTTTCAACCTAAGTTAATATTGACCGACCGATGCTGAGCTTGGAGATGAAATTGATGATTGCCTTATTGTCTCTTCACCTACAGGGTTTTTGTCCACGTCCCTTTGTCGTCTTGCTCCTGGCGGTAGCAGCGAACCACCCAAATTCACCCCTCCACCTAAACCTGTCATCATAGATAAAACACAGATTTCGGCGTCTCTTCGAAAGTATGATCTTTCTGCTTATGAAATACAATCCCAACCTCCCTGGTACACCGGGTATAAGGCAGAGCTTTAATGTGTTTTCCTGCTTGTCTCCTCTTCCCAGGTTTTTGAGCCCGGAGTTTATCCCTCCTAGGCAGAGATCAGACCCCTTTAAGTTTTATATTGAAAGGAAAGACATGATCCGCAGGAGGAAAGTGCTCAGCATCCCTGAATTCTACACTGGTAAGAAGCTAAATAGTCAATAGCCAATGTGATGGTTGTCATTTAGATTTTCATTTACATTTAGGCATTTGGCAGATGCTTTTATCCAATTTTGGCAATTTGGTACACACAAACAACACACACAATGGTGATGGCTGCCATGCAGGGTGCTCATCTGGCCCACTGGGACCAACTTGGGGTTGAAGCTGTGGTCTGTGGATGCTACAGTCGCTTTTCTCTGTCTATAAACATTAGAGCCTGTGATTTAGACGAAAGTGCTAAAGAGTGACTGCAGCTTTGCAGTTCAGGCTCCTTCAACTCCCTAAACTCCCTAAAAAAATGTTCACCTCCTTGAAGGCTTAAACTTTTATTAACCTCTGTATTTCATTTTCTTTTACACGGTCAAAATATCAAATTTGTATTTTATTAAAATGTATAAACAGAAAATTCATTAACTTCCAAATGAAGATGGATATCGAGAGCAGAATCTTAATTTGATGCCAAAAATAAGGCATTATAGGAGTTTCCATGGAGATCAACTGAGTGAAGTGAATTTGTTTTAAATGATCATAGTGCTAACAGACCTGTGTCTGGAAGGTCAAACCACTGCTAAATTTGTATTCTGGCCAAAACCTACACTATGATCACATAAGTTTCTGTTAAAAAAGGGTGAAACGGATTCAGTAAGACACAAATATAAGAACATTTCCAAGTCACTAGACATCACTCTGACTGTAGCTTAAGCCATCATCAAGAAACAGAAAGAGCTCAGGCATAAATTTACCTAAAGCATGCTGCCTTCAAAAACTGAGTTACTGTGCAAAAACAGGACTAGGTTACTGGGACATCTATGACACTGAAGGAGTTACACACTTAAGCTGCAAAGACATTCCGTGCTTAGAAGTCTTTAGAGTTGCTGAGGGTTTATTGTTTTATAGTAAAGAAGTAAAAATAAAACAAATTTTAAATGTCAGCTAGATTTTGTCAGGAGGCACGTAAGAGACTCAGAAGTCAGTTGGAAGAAAGTTTGTTGGTCTGATGAGAGCAGGACTAAGCTTTTTGGCCATGTTAGCATTGGACCGACTTAACAGCATTAAGAGTTGAAAAAAGATGCTTTTACAGAGCAACGTTATTTTGTAGTTCATATTCACAAACACCAAGAAATAGTGTTTTTATAAATACTGCAATTACAGTTATTAGATGTAGTAATTTCAACCATGAATCTTTTGATTTTTCATAAGGGAGTATCCTGGCTGTGACCATGGCTGACCCGAATGCCAGTGGGAAGACAAACCGTTTTGTTGGCATCTGTATTCAGAGGGGTGGAAAGGGGCTGGGAGCCACGTTTATCCTAAGGAACATCATTGAAAATCAAGGTAAAGTATTAGTTTCTGTGTAAGTGCTGGTCTAACCAAGGTGTCAGTCATGGCAGAAACTTGGCATGAAGGAATATTTGTTTTACTCAACCGAAATACATTTTTGTTACTGTGCCAGTCTATCCCTTTTCCTCTGTATTGTCTTTGACTTTTCTGTAAACATTCAGTATGGAATAATGACATTATAATGAGATTAGTGTTGATCATTGATAACTTGGTTGAGCAAGAGAAAATTATTCCTTCTCTAACCAGAATTTCCTTTCCAGTTCCATGTGAACCAGGTGACATTCAGTGCGTTAACATGAAGTACCGTATTTTCCGCACTATAAGCCGCTACTTTTTTCCGACGTTTTGAACCATGCGGCTTTTACAGAGATCAGAATTTTTCTGCAGCCCTCAGATGGGCACTATAGATGGAAGTCAGTGCAAACAAAAAGTGCCAGTTTTTATTCTTAGCGCATGCAACCCAAGACGCACAACAGCAAACATCAGCACTTTTACTGCCGTGTTACAGGCACCATTCAGGTTCAGGTGTATGAATAAACACTTATGGTACAAAATCTTTCTATGTAAATATCTTGTTTCTCAGCGTGGATATTGGCGGCTTATAGTCCGATGCGGTTTATATGTGACAAAATATATATTTCTTTTAAATTTTAGCGGGTGCGGCTTAAATTTAGGTGCGCTCTATAATCCAGAATTTACGGTAAGCAGGTTTCAGTCAGCACTCTTGGGAAAGCTGATTACTAAGCTGTCATGTAAATAGGAAAGCTGGTTTCCAAAATTGAGAAGAGGATTATGTAAACCTGATTTCACCATGTAGATTTCTTCTGGAGAAAGCAGATTTCTCTGCCACGTTTATATGTTACAGGTTTTTAATCGGCTTACTCCAACAATGCATGATGGGAAGAAGCAGCTGAATTAAAATATTAATGAAAGTAGAGATTAATGATGGAACTCTTTAATTTAAAACGTCCACCTAAAATCTGACATAAGATTTTACGAACCTAAAGTGCCTCGTAAAAGTCAAAATAATTGCGCCAGGGACGTTTTTTTTTTGTTTCCTTTTTGGTCTTAAATAATTTGCGCTATGGATCAGCTGTGTCTCTCTTCTCTGTCACTCTCGAGCACATGAACACAGCCAAGAAAAAGTAAATTTAGAAAGCAATGATTTCTGTCACTATACAGTTAAAACCTGCTCTGTGCATCGGGCTTCCAAAAAAAAGTCAGAGGTAGACGAGAATTTCTAGTAACAAGGTTTCTTGAATGCGTGTAATTATTGTTCCCTGACTAAGAAAGCTGACTTCTCGGAGTAAACTGGTTACTTAGGTGCACGTAAAGGCAGTCATTCAGATGAGACACCTGTTTTTTTTCTCTGTGTTGCCAAGGTGTGGAGATCTGTTACGAGCTATACAGTCCTCGTATCCAGAAGATTGAGGTGCTGAAGCTGGAAAAGAGGCTGGATGAGAACTTGATGTATTTAAGAGATGCTCTGCCCGAGTACAGCACCGTCGACCCAGACATGAAGCCAGTTGCCTTCTCTCCGACTGGAGAGGTGCCTGTAAACACGGTGAGAGGGCTTTAAAAATAAACACTATTTTATTTCTGCAAATCCTAGAACAAATGTGGCTGCAAAATCATCCCCTTATATTTAATATTGTTAAATCTACTTGTGTCACTGTTTATAATAAGGCAGGCATTATGACTTGTAACAGTGATTTCAATTTGTGGGTGATTTGAAGCTGAAAGGGCTTGGACCACCATTAACACTTGCACCTAAATTCAGAGTCTAGATTAATGTAGCGAAATTTCAGCGCATTGACAGTTAACATGATTGTGGCCTTTCTGTCCATTCCCAAGATCAAAGTAAAGATGCGCCCCAAACCGTGGTCTAAACGCTGGGAACGACCAAAGTTCAACGTCCAGGGGATTCAGTTTGACCTGTACCTGAGCCCAGAGAAGATGGAGCACGCTCAGAAATGGGCCCAGCCCTGGCGCGAGTATGACATGCTGAAGGAGTACGACACCACCAAACTAGAGGAGGAGATCCACAGTGAAGTCCAGAAGGAAATGAGCAAGTAAAGGAAAAGCCTCCGAAAACGCAACTGTTTTTCAGTTGTAACATCAACACAGACATTTCCAGAGCTGGTGGAAAACAGATGTGGACCTATCTGCAGGATTGGGATCAGTTTTTAAGTTCCAAAAACTTCCTAACTACACAAGTGTATGTAAGGGGAAAATAGACTTAGAAACTGGTTGACGTCTTATTCATTATGACTGCTGTACAATATGAGTTATGACATATGCCACTGTGCTGACATTGTGGTTTCTACAATAAAAACTACTAAACACACTTTTGTTTTTCCAGTTTCTGACCTAAAAGAATTTCTTGTAAACTTTGGACACTAGGCGGCACTATTTATCTACTTTACTCATTAAACGAGCCACAGTGTGAAATCAGTGCTCTGAGGAAAACTGCAACTATACTAAACAAAATTGTCCTTTCCCCAAAAACCAGGCTAATAAAATATTCAGGCTTAAAACTTGACAATACAGTCGTCTTTTCATCAGCAAACATTGTCAATTTAAGGACTTTGCGGGTTTTATCTTTCAGATAAATCTGTAAACCTGATTTTTTGGAAAACTTCCCAGCTCCCTGCACTTTGAAAAAAAAAAAAAACTGTGCGCTCACACCAAGGACACCCAGTACTGTTTTACTGTTGTGGATGGAAAATTGTGGTGTTCAGATGGTATGTTAGAGCGTCAGTTGGGTAGTATAAAAACACTTGGACTCCTTATGTTATGTCTGCTCTCCGTGAATGTGTGTGTGTGTGTGTGTGTATAAACTTGCTGAGCTGAGTGAGTCCCTGCACTCTAATTTCTCCATATTACAGGATGAGATGCAGAGAAAATGGTCTCTAATACGGGAGTAGCAGATGTTTACTGAGCTCATTACGGACCACACAGATTCCCTGTGTAGATATAGTGCCCGGCTGAAGAGAGTGATTATTCCTGTTACTTTAAGGCTCGTGAAGTGGAAGAAAGCTCCAAACGTCAATACACAGCAATGCAGAGGTTACTGGGTGGATTCAGCGATTATCTGATTATTTTTGCTAAACCTTCTGCACCTGTTGGATGACAATGTCTGACTGTCAGTCTCGTTTCAGTCTCATATACATTGTGGTTAGTCCCAGTGTTGCTAATTTACTCTCTGCCCAATCAGACTGCAGGAAGGAAAACCCTCTCCATCTGCTTCTGTGTACAGCGCAGACTGAGAGCCTGTCCTGCACGTTGCCATTACGCTACCCACTGAACCAAGTGGCCCTTTCACCTTTCATTTTTCACTCTCAGTATTTCTGTTTGGGACTGACTGATGTTCACATGTGGAGGCGGCAACAGAAATGTTTATGCTACAGCACATTGCCGAGTCTTTAGAAGCATTCCACAGCAGCACCACTGAACTGGTAAACCAGTTTAAACCACAAAGTTATTCAGTCTGAGTTAACTGCTTCAAGGAAACTTCCTGCCTCTGTAGAGAGTGTGTGTGTGTGTGTGTGTGTGTGTGCGCGCTAATATTTTATGGTTGTGATCTTAAATGCATGTGCCTCCCATGCCCCCAGGTTGACTTCTCTGTACCTGAACTTTAAGCTCCTTGGCCAGGAAAGCATATAAAACACCCGCTCTCCCTTTGTCTCTGTCTGTCTCTCACACACACACACACACACACACACACACACACAAAAGCAACCTGCAGACAGGCTATCATATCAGCCTTCGCAGCCAGACACCTCAAACAGTGCCAACTGTTAATGTCTGGGACGGCCTATCTGTCCATCCTCATGTGAAACTAAATATGCTCCATTCATAGTTGCCGTGGAATCAGGGTGGGGCGTGCGGGTTTTGAGGAGCCCATAATCCCACCCCTCAGCAACGACAAACTGTAAAACAAGGTGTGCGGATGATAGCTACAGTGCCACAATACTCGAGGTCAGCACAGGAATGTAGGGAGGGACACACTCCTCTAATCTGTCTTCCTCCCCTTTTCTGCTGCTCCCATGACCTTCGTCTTGTTCCCTCTCTAAGGAGGCACAGTGCTCGGCTTTGAAGAGGAGCCACGTTGATGAATTGAAGGGGATGTGATACAGAGTGTGCAGCAACTCCTACATAGTGAGATTTGGGGGTAATATATTCCACTGGGCCAATATATTAACGGCAGCTTTTACTCTTTTTCTGCCTTCAGGACTGTTGATCTCTAACATCTCTGTCACCGTGTGATTTCTTGCTCTCCTGTCTGCAAGTCTGGGAAAATTAGTTTCACTGTCTCTGTCGGGGTGTGTGAACTGTGTTTGAGCTGTCTGTGTGTATGACAAGTGCAACGGGATACGAGGCCACCCATAGGTCCCAGGTAAATTACACCCTGTCATTGTGTGTGTACATGTGTGTTTGTGTACATGCTACTCAGGGCCACCCGTAGTTCTCGGTAAATTACACACTTGAGTTTCGCCATATGTTTCCAGTGAAACTACACGACCGTCTGCTCCTCTGCGACTGTCCCATGGGCCTGACAGGGGCTCCTGCTGCCATCACTCTCTCTTTGTTGCACACTCACACGGCGTCCCGACAGTGCGACAGCTGTTAGGAAACATTACATCGCGAGCATCTGATGCCCGAGTTCAGACAGGCACACATCACTGCCTATTTAATAATGCGAGCCTGTGTGGACTGGATTTGGCAGCAATACCCAATTTCAAGGGTTCCTTTCCAGTTGGGGCCAAGCATCCTAAAAATGTACGGATAAAAGTATTCATCGCATGTGCAACAGTAGCTGCAGTATGTTCCAGTTTGTGTCGACTGAGCAACGATGACTCTGTAGCACGTGTAACAGAATCCGATAATATCCGAAACTTTCCAGCCAGAAACAATCCCGCAATGACACTCACTTCACCCCGTGATGGAACAGGAGTTTGCCTTTCTTTAAACCGTGTTCGCCGCTTTTACATGCAAACAACAGGGTGCAGCACTATGAGCGTCTCAGTCTGAAAATGTGCACATTATCCCCATATTTAAACAATGATGTCAAGGTCTGCAGAAAGCTCTTTTAAAATAATAACCTGTTTCTAATTTTGGTCTTTCCACAGAATTTCAGCACTTCTGACAGAGTTTATAAAAAGAATGATAGAAATGCATGAAGCAAAGGCCCTCATACAACTTTATTTTGAGGAATGCACTTAATATAAAGTCTGGTGACATACTACAATTTTTCATGTTGTCAGCATATCCCATGAATAGGCCAAAACTAACAATGACTTGGTCTTACTGACAAGTATTGTGTGTGTGGCTGAAAGGGGGTTTCAGCTTATTCTTCTGCATCATATAGAGCTCCAGAGACATCAAAGACAAGGCCGTGAAAAGACATCAGTGGGTCACAGTGTTGGACCGGTTGACATGTTTTATTGATTGCAATGAACATGGGTCCCTGCTACTGGAAAGTATTACTAGGGCACCAAATATGTATTAATCCACACCTAAAAATAGTCCCTAAATGATGAACTAAGGCGTTCAGTCGTATGATCCCAGAAACACTGTGACCAGACCGGAGATGAAACAAATTCTCAAATCTGTTGTTTGAAGGTAATACAGTTAGATGTTAGATATGCACAGGTATGATTTAAAATGACAGATTCATTCACATGCCCTATACTGTACAGAAAGTAAAAAAATAAGTTATCGCATTTCAATGATTCACTCATATAGCGCAGAGTTGAAGAGAGCAACAAGCATCAGCGTGTTTCCGAGATATTCACTTACAATCGTATCGTGCATTTACAATCCTACATAATTTTCTCACCAGGTCACAGCTGTGTGTGTGTGTTCTTCCTTTTTTTTGTCCCTAAGTGTAACTTGTGTCATATTGTGAGTATTTCCATCTTTTAGGATGTCCCTGTCCGCGTGCTGTCCAAGATAAGGACACCCAAGGCCGCATCGATGCATTCTTCACATTTCCTTGATGGCTTTTTATTCCCATGTGGTCATGATGACCCTGTCTGCTACTTTTAAAAAAACAACCACGTGCTCTCAAAGTATGTTTCTGCTTTGATGTGAGGGAAAAATACAGTGGTTAATGTATGAGCAGTTCTACTCTCGTGCCTCTAAGGGGCGTCCTCATCTATGTCTGCCCGCTTTACCCTGTGCATAGCTCACAACCTCCGTGCACAGCTGGTCCTCTTCTCTCCTGAGCTGTAATTGCAGATCTGTCCTGGGAAATAGAGGGAGGAAATCCCAGAGCTTTCGGCCTGCAACAATGAAACTTAAAAAAAAAAAAAAAGAGGTGAGGAAAAGAGGAAGAAAGCATTTCAGCTGAGATGAAAGCGAGGGAGGGAGGCTTAAGAGTGGAAGGGAGGTGGAGGAGTGCTGGCTCAGGAGTGCGGAGAGAGGTGGAGGTAGAGATGAAGGAGAAAAGCAGAGGAGGAGGAGGGACGGTGCTGGTGATGGTAGTAAACGCTCGAGTTTATTAACCTCATTTAGCAGAGAGGCTGGGACTGAGGGGAAGGGGAGGAGTGTTCATACTGTGAACGCTGGGCTGGAGTTTACTAATGAGGGCTGCAAATGCACACACACACACACACACACACACACACACACCTTTGTCTTTCTATACTTGGGCGGACACTCCTTGACATAATACAATCCTTCGCCGCTTCTCCTCACCCTAACCATCACAACAGAATGTCTAATCCTAACCCTCAACAAAACCTAATGACCCTAAAACCCAGGCTTGACCCTCAAAAAAGCCATTTGAAGATGTGCGGAGCAGCCAAAATGTCCTCACAACCCCAAATATTTCCTCACAACAACAGTTCTGCAACAAAAAGTGTCCACAGAAGGCTATAAAGACATGCCCACACACACACACACACTTGCCTTAGCTCATTCCCCCTCTCATAACAGATTCACCTTGATCTGATGCCAAGTATGCAGGCAGAACACACATTCACAGGACTGGGGACTGTTAGCTTCATCTTACTGCCTCCCCTCATTTTTTTCACGTATATCAAAGAGCAGCTGAGGGGCAAACTTACCTAAATTGCTACCGAAATGCATAGAAGCAGAGGCCAAAGTAGACTTAATGCACACAGTTATTTGTTTCCCAGCCAAACCACATCACTTCAGATTATCTGACTGTCTGAACCTTCCAGATTCTTTCCCCGGGTGAATTCCACACGACGTGCTGCGCACTGAAAGCCACTTACATTTATGGGAAATTCAGAGTGACATCGCTTGTCTTTTGAGTGTGGGAGGGAATGAGAACATTGAGAGGAAGGCCAGGTGAACTCTACACCACGAGGCCTGGGGTCACAAAGGTTAACAAACAACTAAGTGAATCACACAGCGTCTTGTGTGGTAACATGCCTAAACTCATATCTTAAGATTAGGTTTGACTTAAAATGCCCTGTAGGAATGTTTGAATATATAAAAATAATCTGCCTTGAGTCTTTCTTTGGTGTGGCCATCTCCTTTCCCTCTGTTTTTAAGACTATGTTGATACCCAGTACAGTACAATAGAGACACTATTTAGCAAAGAAAATTATCGTTATTATTATTATTATTATAAATTTAGTCCTTCTTTCCTCTAACTTCCTATATTGTCATGTTTTTCCTTCTGTACTTACATTTAGTACAGCTGAGTTTTTTCCGGTACGTGCTGTGTCTATCATCATCATTAAACAAATACACAAATCAATGACCATGATCATATTGTTCATTTACAAAACTTAAATAATTACAAGATGTCTGGACTAATTATAGACATAAAACATAAAACCTACACACATACCATGTACATGCTAACCACCACTGGCCTGAAATGGACACAAAGAATGCATACTTGAGACACTTGCTAAAGACAAATGAGTGGAGACGCACTCTGAACTATTGACAAATGGTGTGAAACACACAAATACTTAGAATTCACAGTTAAGATGGATGACGCAGTGAGGATGCTCCCTAAACAGAAGTGTTGGTGACAAATGATCAGGCACCTCAGTGGATGCGCTGACCCCCCGCCGTGGTTCTCAGAGGGTGGGTTATTCTGTGATATGACAAAGGTTAAGTGACCATTTCTTCACCTTTTCCGCCTGCTGATTGGTGGACCCATGAACACACTCTGAACTCCACAGAAACACATTAGATGAAAAAGTCATGTCAGTTTGATTTCTATGGTGCAAAATCACAAATGGCTTCACCACATACGTCCTTTATCATTAGAACGTGTACTACAGACAGAAAATTTAAAATGATCACAACTGCTAGACATAAGTTCACAGTAAGTAAAACCAAAACTTTAAGTGACTAACTGAAAAATATTTGACCCAAAGCTGATAGAAAAACGACGACTCCATGTGGGTCTCTGGACCCGGACTCAATCCAGGTTTTAAGAACCTAATCCGACCCATCAATCCAGCACCCAGAGTCTGATCTTAAAGAGCTGTGACCGGCCATTTAAGTCAGCTCTGAACCATTTGTCGACATGTCACACACACACACACACACAAACACACACACACACACACGCAGTCATTAAACTTTTGACCCCACTCCGTCTGTCATTTTTTACAAAACTTTTTGAGTTCAGTGACTACTGTCATGTAATGGTCGGCTCAGTCAGACGACGTTTTCTTGTCCTCATTGTTTGCTCGTTTCGATCGCCCACCTCAGTCACCTGATAAATCCCCCTCCACTGGGTAAATCCTCACACAACCTCTGCCTGTTTTATCTGAGCTGCCATCTCCAAATTACACACCATTACCCTGCAATAGCCAACGCTGCCAAATTACTAAGATCTGCTTCACAGCTCATTACCAGCCACAAATATAAGACTCTTTAATTGTTTTATTGGTGACACCGCGACCTTCAATGAAACCGACGGCATTAAACGCGGCCACTGAATTATCACACATTCTGAGAGGAGCTCACTTGTCAATATCATGTGTTGTTTTAGCATGTGGGTGTGGAGTAGCAGATTTCTGTGGTTTCACTACAGCTTAGCCAGCTGATTGCCCTGATAGCGACGCCGTATCCATTACTCGATGCTCCGTCCAGCCACCATCACGAATTGCCGGGAGGTCGCGACCTCTGAGCCATTCCTTGCATCTCTCCCCAGCCAACTGCTGGTCAGTACCACTCAATACCCCAGGTCCAGTTTCCCCATCGACATCAACCCCCAACCCTCCTGTTCCTACCACAGTCCCCATAGTAGCATCTGAATGGGAGGGGGGGGGGGCTGGCGCCTAACCAGCAGCAGATATGGCTCCACCGAGAACACAGACGCTCATTACCTTCAATGCATTTCCTAATGCGACAGCTACCATATTTCACTCACTGTGAACCGAGACCCCAGCGGACCTGACGGGGGCCAACTGATACTTCCACTCTCTTGCAGTGTGGAGAGCAGTGGTGGAGGAGGCGTTCGGGAAAGCGGCGCACGGAGAGCGAGGGGTGAGAGGAGAGAGCTAGGGAGTAAGGGACGTCGGAAACCAGAGCACAAGAAATGACCCCTCTTACCGAGAGGAAATGAATGAATTCAAGCTTTTTATGGTGCGGTGTCTGCAACGTGAAGCTGAACATCAGAGGTACGAGCGAAAGCCTCAGTTATTATGTTATGTGTAAAAAGGGGTGAAGGAGGAGGAGGAGGAGGAGGAGAGGAAGAGATTTGTTTGGTGTGGCGGACGGATGATAAAGAGAGAAAAGAGATAAAACGAGAGAAACATGGACACTAAGGGAGACGGATGTGAAGGGAGAGAGGGAGTGAGGGAATTTATAGTCCCAGGTCTTATTGTTCCTGTACACGTGAGAGTGCACAGCTGGGGGAAAAGGGGGAAATGGGGTACAGATGTACGGTATCAAACACACAGGCCCGGACTTCAATAGATACCTTACGGTGCCCTCCCCTGCTCCGAACATCAAAACCTCCCCCCACCTTTCTTAAGTCCCCCCTAACAACACATATTTACCTGATAGCCCCCTTTCTTGCACTAATATCTGCAGCCTGCTCCGTGGCTGCATTCATTTCACGTTACCCACTTTATTCTCCTGCGTTTATGAGCACAGCAGGTACCAGGCTTTGCCAGCGAGCTCTGGCCTCCTTTGAACTGTGACTGGCTCGTTTCAAAACCCGCCTTGACACATATACACGTACACATGTTAGCTATGTCCAGCTTTAATGGCACGGGTATATTATCATGCCCCAGACGACAATACATCACAGCTGTTCACACGTGCCCCCACCTTTCCTTCCACTTGCCTTTAAAAAACACACACACACACACACATATATACAAATCATCATGAGAGGGTCTACGGAGGAAAGGGAAGCACTGGAGGATGAGAAAGGTTTTTGCCCCGGATGCTCCACAATTTGCCCTGTTTCTGGAGTGGGGAGGGGGGGGGGTATCGGTGAAGGCACCTGAAGTGGAGCTGGCGCTTGGTCTGAAGTGACGCTTTTCCTCTCCACCTCCTCCACCTCCTCCTCCTCCTCTACTTTTCGAACTAAAGAAAGAGAGAGAAGTTCCCCAAGGAGCAGAGAGCTGAGACGCTGGATAATTCCCGGTGCTTTCCCGGTGCCTATAGACCAGGGGGCCCCTCTGGATTTGTCAGTTGTGGCTGCAGCTGTCTCCGGGCAAAATGGACCACAGTGGACCTGACACTTGATCTCTCTTCCCTTTCTTGTCCTTTTATCTCCCTCGCTCTCTCACTTGTCCTGCTCCTTCTTTCCATTTGCTCTCGCACACTGTTATTCTCTTACTTTGTATATAAGCAAGCAAAATTTCAAAATGCATCTTTTCTTTTTATCTTTATCTGTCTTTCCTAACCCAAAACAGCCACGTCTCGCGTTTCAGTAGAGACATTTCAGAAAACGATGCTGTAAACCTGCACAGATATGCAGGACATTGCACTATTTTGCAGTTGCACGTCTTTGTTTTGACCTTTTAGAAGATTTATAGCACCCAAATATGTGAATGAATCATGACGTTTGCCATATGAGAACACAGTTAGGTAATCGGTGAGATGGGAGAGACAGAAGGAGCTTTAACCACAGGACTGTGTCCAGCCCCGCTTCTCACCAGATGCTCCCTTTACAAATTTGCTCTTTCCAACAACAGGATCGTAATAAAAAAATTTTTTTTCTATTCATCAGGTATTTGAGTCAGAAGTAAACACTGGTACTCTGGAATTTGCCATTAAACATTCAGTAGTGTTTGGTTCTCAGCTTGTCCTGAAGAACAAGAATCTCCCTCTCAGGCATGAGTCCAATTATTTTATTCACACGCCGCTCGGCGTACACAGCTTCGAACAAAACACTCTTTATCTGATAGGAGGGAAAGTGCTGATGTGGTAAAACAAGGATAATGCCGACTCCCCAGTTTCCTCTTATCAACAGTGTCCTCACGCTGTCATCGTCTCGCTGTTATCGACATCATCTGTCACTGTCCTCATCACCTACATCAATGGTCACAGATGTTTTGAGTTTATTTACAGGAGTTCGGCCTGTGAAATTTTTTTTCTTTAGTGACTATGTGACTGTCTGAACCCATTTATCACTTTCCAAAATACCAGCAAGACATTAGAATGCCTCAGTGCTCAAAGCCTTTCACAATTACTGCCACTTACAAAATGTGAGACAGAAAGTATTCAGATCCTTATAGAACAGAAGCAATTCAAGACACTTAAATCTAGAATATGATATTTATGTAAACTAAACTCTTTATGACATAAATGTAGGTATTTAAGGATGTGGCATTTGCAATAAGGTAATAAAAATTCTTCAACAAAAAGTTTTTTTTTTACTGTGGTATTTTTCAGCACCTTCTGCAAAAACCATGTTCACGTACAACAGCTTTGCCTAAGACTCCAATAGGAAAATGTTCATCCTGGACAAATCTGCACGACATTCACTGGCATCGTATTTCCAATATTTATATGACAGATTAATTTCTGGCAAATGAATAACAATTTGCATTTTAATTTAATGGAAAAGAATAAAGAGTTCTGGCTTATTGTCATGCCAAGATTTGAAAAAGATTGTTTAATATGGAAAAGTCAATAACTTGAAGCACATGATCATTGACTCTCATCATTTGGCACCACCTAGTTTCTGAAGCAGACGAAATCTATATCTAAGCAGTTTAGCAATCCGGGTTTTCCCGTCAGTATTCTTCATCGGCTTGAGTGAGGTTTACATGACACATCAGTGGCTGTACCTGAGCAAAGCAGCTCAGTGGTCGTTCCACGTTAAGTAATTGCTCTAGTTTGTCTATATAACACATCTGGCTCTCAGAGCCGCCCAGTCAGGCCCAGAGTCTCCATAAAGTGAAACGCCGTCCATAAAATCTCCATTAGAGCAGGGCTGCCCGGAGGTCACCGCGAGGAGAATCGGGGGGTCACTGCTCCACTGTAACGCCTTCACACATGAGGTTAGAGGTGAGCGCTGTTGACATTCCTCCTGTGACTGTCTGATATCAGCGTGATTGATCTGTCGGAGAGAGGCTCGGTGAGGTACGCTCCCCACGCGGCTCCCGAACTTAAACATTTATGTTTGTGTCCTGCGTCTTTCAGCCCTCCCGCCTCACATTGCTCTTCTCTATCTGTGCATCACACAGGGATTGACCTTGGAAAACAGTGCCACAAAGTGTTTATCTGGCTTTCCTCTTTGCTAAACCAGATAAAAGAAGCCGATAGTGACTGATCGCCCACTCTTTGCCCGAGTCTTCATAGGTTTTCTGTTAACAGATCCGTGTGAGCCACATTTGAGGCCTGTGAGTTATTGCTTTGACAAATTCCACACCTTCTGAGTGCAGTTGGCCTTGGGAGGGAGGTAACGACATCCAACTGGGACAAGGACATGAGTGGAACACGTCCTTTTCCTTTGAGTGAGTGGGTTTATTTTGTTTTTCACTCTAATGGTGGCCCCCTTCACTTGCATCGACACCTTTGTGGAGGTGAACAGCTCACACATGCAATTTAAACAGTCAGAACCACCTCCAGGGCTTTTTTTTTCTGCTTGATTAGTCATGAAGTAAAAAGAAAACAGGCCACTGGCAGTGCATTGCTGTTCAGCCATTTGTCCAATTATTTATGGGCCAACACAAATTTGCACACATCTTGAGTGTTGAATGCGTGCACAGAGGCCAAATGCCCCAAACATTTATGAATATATATCTGTGCATTCAACATTTCTACAAGCCCATTAGATTTAGTATGTACAGTGACGGGAGAAGGTGGCAAAAATGATCACAGCATGAACTTCAGCCTTCTAGCAATCACAGCAAATATGATCTTGTTGACATAATCCAAGGAAACTGATTATTTCTAAACTGAGCTGAAACGCAATAACTTGGTGATTTGTGTGACTGATGTATCTTTTACTGGGAGCCACACCTCACGCGGCACGAAGGTGGACCACCGCTGGATTTGAATGAAAACAAAAACCCGAAGAGACTAAAATGTAAAATGACAAAACAATTACGAGACACTTATGATTTACAGTAAGGAGAGAATTGAACAAAGCACACCCAGCTTTCCCGTAGGTCGGTTAGTCATTAGAGCCCACTCACAGTCCCGCTTATCTCTCCCAATCAAATACGCCAGCCCCATAATACGCCAGGATGGACTAAATCACATGTAATTGGAGGGCTGTTTTTTTTTAAACTACTTTCAGCCTCAGCTTTGTGAAGATAACTCTCCCCGCTGCGGCGGTCTCTGGTGTCTTTGAGCAAACAAACAAACAAACAAATCTGGAAACAGACAGTCAGCGGCTGGAGGAGGAGGGGGGGGGCTGGTCAGGGTTCAGTTGCCAGGGCAACAGGATCCCGGCCTGTTTGTCTGTTTGTTTTCCCCAGGGAGATGAGGCCAGCGAGATCGGGGCGGGAGGGTGGGCAGGGTTGTTTATTACTATAATTTGTCCGAGTGGCTCTGGAGAGATGTTCTTGACTCTTTGAAGCAGGGCTGGATGAAGCCTGAAGTGCGGCATGCTGGGCTGGGCTTTGGGCCCGATGTCCAATATGCCGGCACCCAGTCTACACCCCCTCAGTAATCTGCTGTCCCAGTCCTGGATGCTGAACCACATTAACGTGGACCCTCCAAGAACCTACAGGCCACACAAATGGGGGACGTTTCTTATATCTTCAGCTCGTCTGCTGCCATATGTGAAATTATATTTTTACACACAAAACGGAGCTAGAAACGAAGCAAGAAAGTGCACTGACATTGTATTATAGAACTAGTCACACATAAAAAAATCCCTTATTCTCTGATCACCATATTTGGTCAAAATATTCTGTGTGTGTGTGTGTGTGTGTGTATTAAAATTGCACAATTCTTACAAAGACTACACTGTCATTCTTCTACTCTGCTGAAGCTGGGGGCTAAATTGGGTCTGGGTCTGACATCCACATCGCACCATCCCATATCTCAGATCAGCATCACAGCAATGGTGCCATGACACTTTAATCTTCATAATCATGACTATCAGACTCACTCTGAGTCTAGAATGCATTTCCCTTTATTAGATTCTTTTAAAAAAAATGATAAGAGTGATGGCCACACCACTGCTAACTACAAATAATATTGAAATCTTCTGGCTTTGCAGTTGACTTTGCAATTAAAAAGCCGGTTACAAACAGTGTAATTAGCACAAGCATGAAACGGCAGAGACAGGAATTTCAGGGTTGTTGTAATGTAATTCCAAACTAATAAATCTCAATTTCCAACCAGTTGCTAATGCTAATTTTAAAAAATCAATAATTCTGCCTGTGTAGGAATTAGTGAAGGAAACTAGAAGCTGACAGTGTCTCTCAAATGTCCATTAACCGCTGCCCTAAAAAAGAGTAAATATGCATCTTCAGTATCATTAAAGTCTATATTTCCATACATAAAAACAGAGGACAATTTAAACGTTTGTGAATAATTAGGCTTCATCAGTTTTATGAATTTACACCTTAAAACTTTGGAAACTGGAAAAGGAAGACAGTATTTATTAAGACGACCACATGAGAAGTGCTCTCACACAGCCCTCAGGCATCACGGCCATGTCTGTCTGTCCACTGTGTCCACAGGGAGTCTGATTCGGAGGGGCTGGTAGTCCGTCCCGGAGCAGGTTTAATTGGTGTCAAACAGGCCTGTGTGAAAAGCCATCGGAGACTGGGGATGCTCAGCGAGACAGGAAACCTTTTTATTAGGGGACTTCCTCCAACTGCATGACTCTCTGTGTCTCTGTCGGTGCCATTGTCTCTCCCCATAACCTCCCTCTTCCAAAACTCCAAGCTCTAAACTCTCATCACCGCTAAGCTTCCATCTGCTCTCTTCCTCTCCCCTTTACTCTCCGCTGGCTTTTAACATTTACTATTTGTCACTCGCAATCCCACCCTGGATGCTCTCTCTCTCTCTCTCTCTCTCAGCATATTGTTTTTATGTCTGGTGTCTGTCCTTGAGTGAGCCAGGGAGTTTGTCTCTGGGGGAATCTGGTGACCACAGAGGCACAACAAGGCGGCCAGTATAACGGGAGCACTTCCTGACAGCCAGCGGACGAAGACATGCATCAGACACACACAATCTAACACACCACAAGCCAGATGCATACTGTATGTACGCAGGGGTTTTTTTTTTTCTATTTATTTTTACAATCTTTATATTTATTACCGATCATTCATTTCCTTTTATCAAGTTAAAATGTTAAAAACGAATACGCTCAGTGATTTAAAGATGAGATGCATTTACATATGTGGCGTCTTGTTTGTAATGTAAGCAGTGTCTTGTAGGGAACCATGACATTGGAAATTATTGACCCAGTAATTACTTTGAAATCAATTATTGGGTCATTCTTATTTTAAAATGTAAAAGAATCACCTGACCTAACATTTTCTCTCACAAACAGTATAGCACTAGTACATATAGATCCACTTATTTTTTCAACCATTGTCACGTCCTTTGAAAAAAACATGCAATGAAGCTGCTTTACATCTTCGACAGTCTCTTAGCACCTTGACAGTTGCTGAACATAAACTAAATCTTTTCTACTTTTAATAAAGTGCCGCCGCCCAACCACCACCACCATCGAAAAACAAAAGTAAGAAAGCAGATGAGTAAAAAAAACACAAAAGAAATCAAGAACGAAACAAACAGATGAATAACAGAAGGGGGACAGGGGATATCCAGCCTGCTAGTCCACGCTTGACCCTTATCGTACGTCATCATCTCCCACTTTATTACCCGTGTATAGCAGGTGATAAAAAAACTTCCTTCTGTTTTTAAGATCATGCAAACACACACATACATAAGGATAATGGAGCAGCTGCATTTCTCAATAGCTGCCTGCTGTGTTTTGTCAGCATATTTAACTATAACCGTAACTGTAATTACTGTTGCACAAGAGCAACCAGACGCAAAAAAAAAAAAAAACAACAAACATGCATATCTAGATTGCAGACAACTTCTTTTCCTACTCGAGTACTTATCCGCACTGGCAGTCATTCAGGCAAACATGCACGGAGACACACCTGCCATTCAGGCAACTGAAGAAATTGGATTAGACCATAACTTGCATGCGTTCTGTTGTGTTCAACAGTTTTTCCACATCAGTGGCTTTAAAATTTGAATATGGCTTTATTTATAAATGACTTTATCTAAGGTATGGCGTCTAAATGGAACTGCGCCAAATGTGTTATAGGGAAGCCTCACCAGCATGTTTCCAGCAGAGCTGAACCCGACCACAGTGGGAGATACTCTGCCAGCGTGAGTACGTCACACTAAACTTGTGAGGTGAAAAAAAACCAAACATTTTTGCAACAGGAACCAGGAAACGAGGACAAGCAGAGGCTCATCCTGACAGCTTAGCTGCAACGGTGGACGCCTAACTGACATTGTTACGAAAGCCTGTTCAAAGTTCGTTTTTTTTTTTTTTCTTGTTTCATGACGAGACAAGCTCGCACACTCTTCCAACGAAACTATCTGGACGATCTCTATGTACCTGCAGGACAGGAGATGTCTTTCAAAAACAATCCAGCAGGTTTTGGCCCTGTTTCCGTAACAACTGCAGTAAATGCCAGCGGAAAAAGAAAGCATCCCGCCATTTATCTTATAAGCAGACATGCTGCAATCAGTCCTCCAATCCGTCTCTCTCTTCCCCTCTTTTTTAGTCTTTGTTCCCTTTCTCTGCTTTCTTTTACTTACTTCTTTTCTTTTCTTTCAACCTCTTGTCCACCTCTCTTTTACTCTCTCTGAACTCCCCCCCCTCCCCCCTTTTCTCTTTCTCTCTCTTTCCTTTCATTTCTTTCTGAATGCCACCCTTTTCTCTAAGCCCCCCTACTTCTTCTCCACCCCTCTCTTGTTCGATCCCTGACTCAACTTTCACATTCCTGGAGCATTCCTGCAGGATTAGCCTTTAGCATTCTCAGGCTATGCAGAGGCCACGGCCCCCCCACTGTGATGGTGCCAGGCACTAACGGACGACAGAGGAACGTGTGTGTGTGTGTGTGTGTGTGTTCGTGATCCTCTCACTTGCTTTCATCACCACCTTCCTCCTGCTCCCAGCTGCATCGTGCTCAGCGTCCATCACAGTCAGCGACCATCGATCCTCACCCCCCCTCCGGTGTCCTTGCACCGACAGCATCTCCCACCAGATGCACGTGAGCACACAGACAGCGAAAGAGAAAAACAGAAAACCGGGGGGGGGGGCCCAGATGCCACATTTTGACTTGTCGATGGTGGAAAAGCACAAGCGTTACTAATAATATCAACTCTTATCGCTCTGTCCTATTCAAATGTCCCAGTAATCCATGCCAGGGTTAATGTCACACTGTCAAAAGCCTGTTGCTACATTTATGTCATATTGTCGGGCAATAAATTCCTATTGATATCGAGAATTTCTGTCATATTCTGTCACTTATTGAGAAGTGTTAAAGAATGGTTTAAAATAACACACTGAAATAAACTTTATTAAATGGAGTCTCCGCTCTTTATATTTGGTTTCACTTGTAAATTAACCACGACAAATCCATAACCCCAACAGAAGTGGATCCTTTACGCTGTTTGATGTGACCACAAGACAAGCAGCGGGGTGCCCATCTCGGACTAATGCATTTCCATCTCGGAATCAGGGGAGCTTTGCCTACTCGTCTCATTCTGGTGACACTACATGAAGCATAAAGGGCCACAGTCTTTAAAACACAACTAATATTGTAAATTCAAAGCATTTAAAACACATTTTATGGCGGAGGAAAAAACATTTATGATTTTCTGATGGAGTACAGGTAAATAAGATAAAAATATGAATTTGTCACTAAAATAACGCTCACGATCCTACGACACAGTATTAAAAACGGAAACCAGAATCCAATCTAAGCCAAACTCTGGCCAAAGGAAAAGCAAACTGCTCATCCATCTCAGGGTACGACGGACTGCGGCTGCCAGCTGCACCGTCGGCTCACACACACACACACACACACACACACACACACACAAAATGAATGTTTATTTCACTCTCACTAATGATGCCCCTGCACCGCGGGTGGGATCTTACACTGACCCATCCCAGTTACTGTCACACTGACCTGCCCAGTAGTTTCACAAAGAGCAAAAGTAAATGAAACACTTCAATAGAAGAAGGGCAGAGTGAGCGTTACAGTTCAGTGAAATATCCGGGACAGGTCTGTTAAGTAAGCCAGGCACAGAAAGACGTTTTATCTCTGCACGTTTCCCCTGCCTCCCTTCTTTGCTTATCTAAGTTAAAAGTAAAGCGCCATGAGGTAATCGTGCCTTTCCGTGTTTGCTCCTCTGCTTCTATAAGAGGGCTTTTTGTCGAGTCAGTGTTACAAGCCAAACTAGTAGCACCGGTCTAGCACATGTGGAAACACTCACATCACCTCCCAGGACAAAACACTTGGCAGGGCAGACAGGAGGAGGGGCGACTCCGAGGGGAACAGAGGATCAGTGTGTGAGGGTGAGAAAAAAGAGAGAGACCCTGTTTCTTTTCTTTTTTTTTTTTTTTTTTTTTGCCCGTAAGTATCACCTTACCTGAGGCAAAATAAAAGCGCAATCAAAGCCAAAGATGCACCTCGAAAAACCTCTCAGCTGTTTCCCCGTTGTCGGCTGCTGCCAACATGACTCATTTTTATCCACCGCTGCCCTCCCTTTCCTCCTCATTCCTTCCCCTCCTCCCTTTTTTTTCATACCTGCTTTCGATCTCAGCTTTCGATCCGAGGCGCATGCACACAATTTTAAGGCTTGATCCCTGCTGCTTGCGAAGATGCTTTAATATTCTTACGTAGTACTCACATCACATTTATTCTTCATTTCAGCTATTTCTGAACTATGCACCTCAACTCTCTTCACTCGCTCCGTTGCCAGTTCCCATCCTTATCCACGTCTACATCTAAATCAGTCTCTCCTGGCTCGTGCTGCTGCTCCTTCTCCCACAGTACAGTATTCTGTTCCTCCACATCAAGCTGATTGCTTTCTGTCAGGGGCCCCAGCGGGCCCGGTCACATCTAAACATCTGTCCATCCCATTACTGTAGCTGCTACCAAACCTGAGCCCCTTATACTCATGCTGACAGCAACGCTGGCTTGAACGGGAATGATATCCAAGGGAATGTTGGTGTTCCGCGGCGTCTCCTCAAAGCTCCTGATTATGCGAGCCAGCTGGTTGAGAGACGTGCCGAGTCGCCAGGCGGTATTCCCCGAGGAATCTGATAGGGCCCAGGATGTTTTAGGAACATTTAGCGGGATCATTGTGAGGATGGGAATGCGTGCCGCGCGTTGGGCATCAGTCGACTGGGTTGTTTGGTTGGAATGTGACTCAGGAAACCTATAATGGGGCTTTTCTGTATGTTCTGTCTGGACGATTGTTGTCTTTTAGCACTGTGAGGTACAGAGGAAACGGATATGGCCAGGATTGGTGGTAGGGATGATGATGATGATGATGAAAAAACAATCACCTTTTACTCAAGAAGAAGGAGCCGAACAACCCTGTAGTCTACTTCTCTGCAGCAGCATATACACTCACTTGTCAGTTTATTAGGAACCCTTCAGCTCAAGCTAATGCAGAGGAACAGAACAGCCTGCAAAATATCCTCAATTCATAAAAGTCATATTGTTCTGTTTTTGTTCAAACACTTCTCATAATTTTGCATAAAGTTGCTGTGGAATCGTATACTGACAGGTGTCGTTTTTTCTATAAGCTTGATTATTAAATCTTTCTTATTGACTCATCTACTGTGGCTCAGAATTTTGAAATGTTTAGCTGTATCAAACAGGAATGAGGAATGCACAGAGATCCATTCAACACACTCCTTGCTCTTCTTACAGTCTTCTGACTCAATCAAAGTGACATCACTTTAATTCTACTTAGTGGCACTGAAGAAGGAGGAAGCTGAATCTGCTCCGGGACAATCAACTGGAATTTCATAGACGATGGATGAGACCACAGCCAGGCTTAGATACCAAGCCAGGAGCATTCCCTCAACACTCACTCATCTCAAAGGACTTGTTTCAGCTGTGTGCATACATAATTGGTTTGTGTTTGACAAATTCTTGTTTTGCAGCTTTGTCACTGTCACAGAGAGCAGCGAAATGGGAGCCGATCCTCAACGATTTGTCCTCCAAACGGACCAAAACGGAATTGTTCCCCGAGCGTGCTGTGACTTTGACCTCATGTGTGGCCAGATCAGATAAAGCTACAGGTAAACACAAACACTGCGAGAGGAGGGAAAACAAAGCTCCCAAGATAAACGATGCGCGCACACACACACACACACACACACACACACACACACACACACATACAAACAAAGACCTGCTCTAACGCAGGGATGTGTGCGTGCATGAGCACAGCGGTGACCTATCACCCTTGATTGTGGCACATTGAGTAATGAGGGGTCATTTGCTTCAGCTAAATATGTTTAGGTTCTGAGGAGGGGAAGGGGACGGTTTGACCAGAGGCACAACCACATGTTGACACACACACAAAGGGGCACACATATATATATCCACAGATGTTCCCTCGTATAGATGCAGTATATAAACGACAACAGAGAGATACACACATGCATGCAAATCTGCAGATGCTCTGTCGTGTATGCACACACACACACACACACACACACACACACACACACTACACGCTTGTCTTGTGTAAGTGAGATGTCTTCTGTTTCAACAATGTGTGCAGTGTGTGCTGCCTGCCTGTTCCTTCCCTTGGCAGAGTTATCCAATCCCCTGACACGCATTCTGCACGGATGACGGCGAGCTCTTCTCATGACGCCGCCGGAGCCACCCGTTTAGTTACGCTCCAGCTCTGTACACGCACAGTTCACAGGGTCAGAGGGCCAAGGGGTGCCACCAGGGTGGGATCGACTCCGTGTGTGAGCGCTTATGAAAAAACACGGGGTCTCTAATGGACAGCTTTGATATGCTCAGCTCATCCTCGGAGATGTGGTATCTGACTACAGTGCTGCACAGTTCGTCGTTTACGCTCAATAGATGTGATCCGGGAGGACGGGAACATAGGAAGCCACACAGGCCAAAAACCGCCAAACGAAACTCGCGTTGCCCTTGTTGGAAATCGGCAGATGAAGTGGGATTGCGTGTGTTCATGTATGAGTGTTTGCATTTGTACGCGCTTGCCTGTGGCTATGCCCTCCACTCCACTGACCCCCCAAAAAAAGAGCTCAAAGGCGCAGAGGTGACGCACTCTAACCTCTGACAGAATCGTGACATTCAACGGATAACATGGGAATGTGCTCCAAAATCAACGGCCGGGTCGAGACCTGTCTGTTTGCCTGTCAGTGATTATCATCCCGCATCTATTTACACATGATTTATTTTGTTAGCATGCTAGTATTGTCAAATCACAGAGAGGGAAAATTTACTGCGTCACTTTGACAAGTTTATAAGAGAGTGAGTCAGCAAATTATGCAAAGTGAAGGGAGCACAAACCCCCAGTTCACATGTGGTGAACTATGTCATTAGAAATATACTTTGAAGGGCTTTTACAACTTGACATCGTGGGAGAGTCAAGCGAGACATTTGAATCGAAACCAAATGAAATCTCAGCCCTTTGTCCGTAATTGGTGGCGTTTTTGCACATGCTTCTGCACGCAGCGCCGCAGCCTGCAACACCCAGAGCCTCTCCCCAGCTGATCCCCTGAGAAAACAAGTCACCGGGCCTGTGAGGCTTCCAATTAGGACTCGCTGAGCCTGGTTCGGCTGAGCCTCGGGTCTGGCATGCAGCTCCCACACTCGCTCACACTCCGTGGCGATCTCAAATCTATAAACTCACTTATAATCATAGTGCTGATGCCATAAAACTGAAGATAATTGTTTTATTACGGAGGTGTAGGGATTTGTCTGTGTGAGGGAGGGAACACACACACACACACACACACACACACGGGAACAGGAACAGGATTTGTGCACATTATGTACATGGGTTTGGCAGGCTGGCATTTTGTGGATGAAACTGGCACAAGAACATCTTTTGATGCTGCATGTTGCGTAAAAAATGAAGAGAAACACGCCACAACAGCCACAGTGGCACAAAAGATGCTTTCACAAAGTTTGCTGCTCATGGCACGTCGGGTTGACGCAGCTATGTCAGTGCATTCTAACGGCAGCGTGAGTTAGTTCTACTTCGGTTCCGCACTGCTTCTTCTTCTTCTTCTTCTGGGTCATTTAGTAGATGATACTATGAACCAAAACTATAATGCACTGATGCACAGATGTAACTCACACCATCTGTTCGCTGGATACAATTCATCCAAGTGAGAAATAATAACGGCAGGGAACAAAATTGACTTTTTATTCAGTGCACTATATTTATAGATTGACATTTGGTTTGAGTGTGAATACGTTGCACCGTATGAACGATGTACCATGCCTCACCGTGACCAAATGCTAATTTACCACATTGTTTGAGCAAAATACAAGAGTGTCACTTGTACTGTACAATGAGCCATGAAGCAAGGGAACAATTAAAAAAATTGTGTGAATTGTGAACAAGTGAATAGGTGACAAATGGTTGGTCTCAGTATAAACAGTCATGGATATTGGGAGAATCTTTGTCGCCCCCCTTCTAAACATCCTGCCCTCTATTGCCTCTCATATGATCCTCAGGACCTTCGCTTCCTTCCAGGGTTACAGTCCAGGCCTTGGCCTTTCACCAGGCGGCTTCTGTCTGGTCACCAGCCCCGCACATCCTTTGCTGTCTGGGACACAAGACCGTAACCTACCTTTCCATTTAGCGCGCCTATAATTACTGGTGAGGTGAGGTCATCTGTCTTTATTTTTGGGATTTTTTTTTTTTTTTTTTTTTTACATTGTTCTGTGTTTTTAGCTCGGAAAATACCTGGAAGAACGTTTGGCAGGCTTACAGTCAGTCAACTGTGACTGACATCCTACCTGATGCTAAAGCATCTGCTGGCACCACACCCTTTCAGCACTCTGTGTAGGAAATAACAAAATGTGATGATTTTTAGCCGCTTCGGCCGAGACTCAGGATGTTTCCATTACATATCCAGCAGCTCCGTCTTCCTGTCTCTGGGATATCACCTCTGCTCGCTTCCACTCCTTTTTACAAGCCCGCTGAGTCTGTGCTTGTATGTAAACAAGGAGGAAACTGCATTCATACAAAAGTGTTGTGATTTATCTCCTCCGGTTCTGCAAAATCACAGGATCAAGCACATATTTTTGATCTGTTACTGTTGCTGCCACTGTCAGCCTGCATGAAGTTATGCGCTAATATGTCTGTTTGTGTTACTGAAAGGGAAAAGGCACGGCGGATGTACAATGGGGACTCCTGGCCCAGACACCTCGGTAACAATAAGGAGGGTCTCGAGTCAGCTTCCTGTCATCACCGTGGCGACACAGACAGGAAGCGCTGCAACACTGCATGATGGACAAATGGACAGGAAGATAAAAACACAAGGAGAGAATGTGCAGAAACACCCTCCGATCTATTTCAGGCTTTGGAAACACACACAGGCAGAAACACGTGCGAGGACGATTTGCTTCCTGCCATTTACATTTTTACATTTATTCATTTGGCAGACGCTTTTATCCAAAGCAACTTCCAGACTAATTTGGTACACACACACACACACACAGACACACACGGTGGCGATGGCTGCCATGCACGGGGCTCATCTGGCTCACCGGGAGCAACTTGGTGTTCAGTGTCTTGCCCAAGGACATGCAGCAAGGAGGGACCGGGGATCTGAGGACGACTTTGTATTTGTTTTGAATATTGTCACTTTTAAAAATCAAACAGAATTAAGACATGACATGACACATCACAGCCGCAAAAAGAGAGTCGCACCAACTACTGAAGGTTTGTTTACCGTTGCCGCTCACACATTTTTGAGATGAAATCATTTCCATAATAAATTAATAAATAAGAGTATTTTTTCAGATTTGTTTAATTGGGTTTACTTGATTTAATTTATGGACTTGCATGGATTAATATTATGTTTTACATCACACGTAGGGAAAGAAATACAGAAAATTCAAAAGGGTTTGCAAAATTATAAGCACACAACTTTGGGTTCTGAGGTTTGTTTTAAAAAGCACTGAATCTTTATAATTGAAAAAATTGAAGACAAGAACTTTCTGGATGTGTTTGCAATTTAAAGTGTGTTATCAAAGATTTTACTTTTTTTTTTAGGAAATATTGTTTTTAGTTGCAGAAATGCAGCTGAATCACATCAAAAGCTGTTTATACAATGAACTCATGCACTACTGTTTTTAAAGTGACTCAAATGAATCTTACATGAATGAAGATTACAAATGAACAACTAGACAATGATGTAAATATCTTTTATTGTTTCGGTTTTTGTATTTGCATCTACATCTGGTAGTAGAGCAGCTGAAGAAGATTTTCATTCGACACCACATCCCTGTTAACAGTCCTGTTTTTTGAGGTGTGTCTGGTCTTCTTCGTCCATGCCCAATTCCCATCTCTCAATCCTGTTCCCAACAGCGTTCCCAGTAATCAGTGCTCCTTTGATGGGGAAGCAGCACAGGGAGAGGCACAAGGGATTATGACTAAAACAGCCAGAGCTTTGGTTACTGCCTCTATGTTTTCCAAGTCTGCACAATGGCAATCTGGGAATTTTCCACAGAATCACGAAGGAGGAGATGATGGATAATATGGCTTGCACACAAAAAAAAATCACATAAATGTACCTTTACTTTTAAGCGCAGGAGAAGCAGACACACACACACACACACACACACGGCACCAACATATATCATCACAGTCCGACAATCATCTGAATGTGGCTTGATGAAGCTCACTGAAAACATTTGTTTCAAGTTAGGGAGGCAGCAGTGGTCACTTCCAGAGAACCCCACCCCCAACACACACACACACACACACACACACACACACACACACACCCATTGACCGCGGAGTGTGCATCCTTACACTCAAAGTTCAATACCAGCTGCTCACAAGGCAACGACGCAAACTAAAAGCCAAAACTGTCCCACATATAAATGTTCAAATTTGCTCACACTCATCGTCTTCCTTCTGAATGAGCAAATCGTTCACATTATCTTGAACAAAGCGGGAACACAAACATCTCCCTTTCCCTCCTCTTGGTTTATTACATTTTGCTCTCATTCCATTGTTATGCACTCTTCCTGACTATTATCATCAAAGCTCCTATTAAGAGACACCCCCACAGGGGAGGTATTATAATAGCCCATGCTTCTGCATATTCATTTGAAGAT
Source organism: Channa striata (assembly GCA_033026295.1). Taxonomy (NCBI): domain Eukaryota; kingdom Metazoa; phylum Chordata; class Actinopteri; order Anabantiformes; family Channidae; genus Channa; species Channa striata. Next base: position 8,200,098 of record CM065170.1, read on the forward strand.
CTTTAATTCCCCAGAAGAGTACATCTCCACTATCGCTGTATTTGGTTGAAGCTAGTTATTTCATTACATCGTGACCTTCTTTCGTGGGCCTCATTATCCTGCTTGTTATCTCATTAGCAAATCGAGTGGACCTCGTTAGCACCTACAAGCCCCACCAGGACGGTGCGGGTTAACAGCGTGCTGTTTGTTAATGCGATGGATTTTTTTTTTTTTTTTTAAACTATGAGTGGATTTCTGCTCTCAAGGAAAACTGTTCGAGAGGGGAGCTGGAAAATCAGTTTATCACCGTGGATGGCATAAGGCAAAGGGCCTTCGGTGGGTGTATCGTCGCCCCCAAGTTAAAGTCGGGGCTGTGAGCCATCATTTTTAAGGATGAAGGATTACGGCTGAAAGCCCCGACTTTCTTCGCTGCTGCATACTGCACTTTAAATGGTCGAGACGAATATTTCACTTAATAAATAGCAGTCTTCTCTTCTGTGTTGGCAACAAGACACACACACACACACACACACACAAATGAATTCAGAATTGCAGGAAGAGAATCTTTCCTTCAAAAGGATGAAACCCAACAAATACCAACAAACGGCAGCTCTGTGTTTCCACCTAAAAAGCTTGTTTGAATTACTCTGTTATTTGTGTTAAGTGGCTGTGCATTTCTGGACGTGGACAGCCCGAGGAGGAAAAAGGGGAGGTGGGGTTGGAAAGTGGCGGGTGTCCTTTGGGTTAATTTGGCCTTATTTTGTTAAAGCTGTGTATTGCCCAGAGGGACATGCTGTTTTAGGGGCACGACTGTGTGATTTCCTTTTCTTTTTTTTTTACGTTTTCAGAGGGGACACAAATGCACAAAGGAAACACTGGTAGCACTTAGGAAAAGCCAAATAAACAATTTGGGTCCAAATGATTCACAGGTGCTGGCAGGCAGGAGACCGCCATCTGTGGCACGGCCTATGGTGGCACCCCTCCCGCCACACTGGTGGCATGGTCCACAGCGAGAGCACGATTATGTAATGGCTTCAGCTGTCGGTGAGCTCAAACCAAACCGCAGAGTGAGCGAAGATGGGTGCTGCTGACTTTTCGGTGTTTAGTGTTCTGAATTTGTCTTTATGAATAACTCTGTGTGTGTGTGTGGCATTCTTGGGGTCCCTTCTGTTCAGAGTTCTCACATTCCCCCGATTCCCTGTGTGTTTTAGGGATCTGCTGAGAGTATGCCGTTCCCGACAACTGGCCACTGGCTATTTCACAACACTTCTTCCTCCATAAATCTAGAGCGATGCTTGTGTTTTCAATCTGCACAGACACTATGCCATTGTAAGCGTTTATGTCGTGATTTTTCTCTACATTTGCATTGCCAATCTATTAGTTGGGGCTGACATTTCTATGCCATTGTGTTGTTTTGGTGTATTAGAAACAATGGCGGCTGAAAACTGAGCGGATCGCATTCGAGTTGGAGTTAACAGATGTCAAATGGCATTTACTTTACACTGTCATTACTGCAATGCAGAAAAGAGTAGATGTACACGAGGAGGTGGAGGGAGGTTAAAGATGTTATGGTTATTCCTGCCAGACTAAAAACCAAAACAGCGTCGACATAAGTAATCTCAATACTCGTGCACAGGTCAAAACTCAATCATGTTGGACGCAGGCGCCAAAGACAAACTCTAAAAAGCAGCTTTTTTGGAGCAAGTCTCCTTTCAGGGATGGCCGCAGCGGTCAAAGCCTTAACTTGATTAGCAGGATAAACATCAGCTCAAAAGCTTTAGTGTGGTATGGTAAAGTGGTGACCTCACTGATAATGCACACACACTTAGCAAGCACTAAAACTAAGCTCGACGTGGGCAGCTGCCAAGGCCAATCAAAGCCCTCTGTACATCCTGGGAGCAGCTGTCTTGCCAGTCATAGCTGCATGTGTGTCATGTGCCTTTCAGTTGGAAACGACGATCAGAATACCAGTGTGTGAACCCGAAGACGCAACCCTTTTCAGCTGCATGTGTCTTCTCGTCGGGGGGGGGGGGGGACGGAGAGCGCTGCCTTTATTAAACCCAAACGTCTCATCTGGATTAAAAATAGACTTTAGGGGAAATGTGGCAAATAAAAAGCTTTCCAGCAAAAGCCCGCTTCTGAATGTGTTTCAGCGAAAACAAACCCAGCTCCGTGCTTTTAATCATCCAGAAAAGTACGGGTTTTCCTTTTGTCTCTTCCTTTGGGATCCTTGTAATAACAGGTTGTCCTATACCCTCCCAGCAGGCGGAGACGCTCGGAACTCCCACTATTTCACCCACCATTACGTTCCCTAATAAGCCAACAAAGTCCTATCGGTGCACACACGGATCCAGGCAGTCTCAGGTGACCTTGGATGACCTCTGTGCGGGTCAGTTCCTGTGCCGTGAGGTGCCTTGAGGCTGACAACGAGCCAAAGGTCGTGTCAAAAGGGGGAAAAGAAGGCTCGGAGGAAAAAAAAGACATTTTAAAAGAAGATGGAAGTTGCCCCCTCCAACATGCACACACCACTCAATCCAGATTATCTGAGGATAACCAACTGAGGTGTAAGTGTTCTCCGGAGGGGGCGGGATAGAGAGAAGTCCTGTTTCCTTCGCTTCTGAGCACAAAGTGTGTCTGTGGTGAAGTCAGCTGGTGACAGCTGAACACTCGCAATCTGTACACCTCAGCCAGCCAACACTTTACATACTTACTGAAAAGGCTGATTCATGCATTCATCCAGGAAGCAAAATGATTCACAGCTTTTACACACACACACACACACACACACACACACACACTACACAAACACATTTGGACCTCAAGCAGGGGCTGAAAGGACTTCACACAATCACCTTTTCTTCTTTGTTGGAAGGCAGGAAAAACAGTGGTGCGACACGACGGCTTCTCTGCCCATGTGGAAGGACTCATGGGAGATTATCGGAGCGCAGCTTGAACCGGGACTGAACAAGGGCCCAGCTGTTGAACAGGAAGTCACCTCGGCACAGCCCTGCACCACCAGCGGCACTCCTCGCTGCCTGGCCGCCAGTAGCAACGGAGGAAAGTCCAAACTGACACCGATACACCAAAGTCTCTGGGCTCAAGAAAGCTCCCAGTGTCCTCGGAGTGTGTGCGAGTGTGGGGAACGCCGAATGATGCCGTTGGATACGGAGGGAGAGCAGATTGCATTAAGGGGAGGATGTGTTTAACATTGGTTAAGAATCTTACTCAGGTGGTGTTCCCATGAACTCGCAGTGGGAGTAGAGTTATGACTTCAGTGCAGAGCACTTGAATAGTGAACTTGTTGCACAAGTCAAAGCAAAAGAAACTGTCCCACAGCTGCAGTCCAGTCGGCTCGAGCCGCACTGCTTTCGCCTGCACGGACATCTGACGGAAGAAATGCTGTAAACAATCTTTCGAATGACATTTACTACCAAGATTGTGCCACATTCTGCACACAGCTGAGCCGCACGGCTTCATTTGACGTCTGGAGCTTTGATGCGGCTTCACATGTGCCGCCTACACAACTACAGAGCGGAGGAAAGAGAAGGGGGAGAATGGAGGGACAGAGATGCATGGAGAAAACACAACCTCTCCCTGACAGAGAAACAATCTCAGTCACTTAGTCATTAGCATTGCAGATGCTAGTGATAGGAAGTGTGAATGGGCCTCATGTATACAGCCTGAATCCGAGCATTGTCCGAGGCCTGCGCAGTAGTCGTACAGTACGCCCGAGTGTGGGAGTGGAGCTAGGATCCAGCGGTCAGTGTTCACTGTGGACATGTGTGGGATTGAAGGCTTTCCCCTTATCACAGCCAAATGTCAAAGTGAGGATGTAGCGGTGCGGAAACAGAATAAAGCATAGCAGGAATATTTCTCAGGCTGTGTCAGTGACATACTTTAGACTCAAGTGAGGCGCTCTCTTATTTCAGCTTCCAGGCGACCAGCTGATGGACTGATATAACAGAATCATGGAGATATACTGTAGGAAGGACAGTACGTCCAGCCACTTCCTGTTCCTATACACAAACTTCCACACAGATATGCATTTCCACTTAGCACTTTACAAGAGGAGACATGATTGATGCTTTACAGTTTGCATGATATGACCGAGTGAGATTAACTAGGTGGAAGGTGAGGAAATCCCCTGCAACATTTCAACAGCCCCCTGTATTTCTCCTGCAACCTCCCTGATCCCACGTCCACCGTGATCAAATGTAGCCTATCAACACTTGCTCGGCCCCGACCGCAACCTTCACTCCCTCCTGACCCCCCAACAAACCAACTACTTCTGCTTGAAGTGTGCACGTGTCACTGTCGCCTCCGTCTCTATGACGGATGACCCGATCACCTTGTCTTTCCAGAGGCCAGAGGATCAATAAATACAAGGACGCCTTCTGTCGTCACCACGCCAGCCAAATCTGCGCGTTTGTGTGATCACATATGCATGTGTGCGCGCGTTACTTCGACTGAGCGAGAATCGATAGAACGGGGGGCGCAGCGGGGGATTAGCATTAAACATGGCCATTGATCAGAAACGTTTGTACCTTGTATTCCCCTGATGCACGACGCAGGACGTTTAAAGCCCACAGCACACTAATCTATCGACCCACAGCAAACACACGTGAACAAATGAGAGCACGGACGTTCACCTGCTGCCTCTTTACAAAGCAACTTAGCAGGAGCGAGTTATTTTAGCGCGATGCATTGTCACCTGGAAAGGCCAATAAAATACACGAGCCCATACATTCTTGGTATACTGTGTATTTAATATGAACGTTATTATGATATGAAGTAAAGAATGTTTGGATGTATTATTTTTTTAATATACCTTCCTTGAACGAAACAAAGCCCCCGCATACAGTAGACTCACAACTATATTTAGCACTAGACAACCCTCCAATGTATAGAGAAAAGTAATATTTAATAGAGGCAGTCTAGGTTTCTTCCTGTAATATGTCAAATCATAGGAGGATATAAGATGTGATTCCTCACATCTTGTATTTTTCCAAGTTGAAAAGGACAACTCTATATTAATGTACTCGGGAAGCGACAGTAAAAATGTCATCTCCACCTTTAAGAATTGCTCTCACTGTATTTTTTTTGTTCTTCCAATCCCACCTCAAATATGCGCCCTAAATTGGACAGTCACAGCAACTCCCTGGGAGTTTGGTCAAGCTGCATAACTTGAGGTGAAGGCATGTGTGTTTTCCATACTTGCACAGCATGGAGGGAGATTCACCTTCGCATCTCAGGGCAATCTGTCAGGGAGCTACAAGCAGCACGCTGACACACCAAAACAGGGGCTCCATTCTCCTCAAATGTTTCTCAACCTAGATGAGTCACAGAGTAACTGGCACTGCTTGAAACAAGCGTGTCGGCCCTTCGGTTCCTTGCGGCCGGGGCTGAGGGGATAATAAGAGAGCTGGTAGGAATCAGGGGCCTTTCTAATCCTAACCTCCACGCAGACAGGACTATTATCAGCCTTGTGTTTAAGTCAGATTACATGCTACAATTAAAGGAGGCATCAGTGGGTTCCTTTATGGGAACCTCTTCAGCAAGCCAACAGCCGAAGGGTTTGGAGAGTTTTGTAGAAAAGTCCGTGTTTGTGGAGCGCAGCGGCTGACAAACTGTCCCGGTGGTAGCGGTGGAACAGTTGAGTCACGAGTTTATGCTAAACATGGGTGGAGATGCATAAACATGGGCTGTACACAGGCATATATTCATATAGTGCATAGGAAAAACTTCTGCAGAAAGTGCTCATACATATTTTATACTCTGCAAATAAGCAGACAGTGTCCTGAGTCATACCAAAAGTATGCTGCTCAGTCATTAATCTAATCTTTTATACATGTTATAACCTTATAAGTGCATTTCAGAGAAATGCAGAGGTTATCAATGATGTAATTATGTGTTACTGGATAATCGAGGGGTGAGTGAATTAGAGAACGAGACCTGTCAGCAGCTACTTTAATATAAAACACACGCAAGGTTCGTGCATGAGCATGAATACACGTGCAAAACGAGTCACAGTTCGTCTGTTATAAAGCAGATGACAGCTGGATCAAAATGAAGTCAACAGCGGAAGCATAAATGAATAAACAAATGTGTAAATGAAGGAGCAAACAGACAAGTGAATGCATAATTGTGAAAAGCCTTCTGTGCACTCCTTCCCACTGCTCACACAGCGCCGTGTGTGTGTGTGTGTGTGTGTGTGTGTGTGTGTGGTACTGACAAGAGGCCAATAGGGAAATCAGTGGAGACGCTCTAAATGCCTTGATGCAGTCAAATTGTTTTCAGATTTCCTATTGATGGACAGTTTCCTTTCAACCATTTAACCACCTCCACGCACACACACACGCACACACACACGCACACACACACACACACACACACACTCCACAGCACCGGTCAGTCTGGACATCGTTAAGGTGCTCTGTACTCGACCCTTGCCCTCTGACCTGTGATCCTGAAGTGCTGCTGCGTCGTGAGCCACCGAGGTGGGCAGGATAGAGGGCTAATCTGGGACAGGAAGTCATGGCTGGAGAGGACAGGGGTTGGTGGAGGCTGATTGATATATTCCCAAATAAACCAATATAGATCAAAGGCGTAGATAGGCCTCGGAAAAGCGGCGAGAGGCTTCATATCTGCATCTGCTTTTCTCCCTCTTTTCTCAAAACAGAAGTCATGAGGTGTGGAGGATATTTGAAACACCAGTGGCATCCGGTTTCTGCCCCGACTTGTGCTTTACACCTGATTAGTTACAGGAGGTGAACAGATGAGTACAGATGAAATGAGACGGAAGACCGATGGGACGGGGCAAGGAGAAGACGAGACGTAGAGGAGAGGAAAGGAGAGGCCAGTCTTAAACAAAGCTAATTCCTCTTATCCTCACATCTTATCTAGCCTGGGCTAATCTCCAATCATCTAAACACTTGGGGATTACTCCAAGCACTTAAAGGACACCACCTCCTCCAACAAATGCAAAGGTAAAAAAAGAAAAAGTGCAAATTTGACGTAATTTTAATTGTGTGCGACTAGATAATCTGTGTCTTCACTTGTTTAGCGTGTGAAGGTGCAATAGTTTCTGGTGAAAATAGTTTTTTTTAAAATACACGTTTTAAGGTAACAAGTCTTCAGAAAAATGTAATAAATCAAAAAAACTAAACTGGGAAAATGATGGATGCATGGAGGTGGGAGCAGTGGGGGATGCCATGCTGGAAGAGGGTGAAGGGAGGAAACAAGTGGCCAAACAAAAAAGGAAACACTCAAATATCACGTAATCTTCTAGGTATTTCCTTTAACATTTTCTGTATTTTTAAACTATCAGCACATTTTGGTGGAGTTTAAAGCGACGTGCAGAGATCACTTTACAGTTCCAAAAAACAGATTACTGCAGCAAACATCCACTGAAGGAACTGGAACAAGATCTCACCTAAAGAAAGAATTAATCAGTCAACAAAATAGTCGCTGATTAACTTCCTGTTCTTTCATCTGACTAACCCTAACTACCGACCTATTGCTGTAGCTCTAAAACACACATAGATCTGCTTCATTGTCTCTTCATTCCATATTTACATAAAATTACCAAGTAATGGTGTTGGCAGACAGTTGATGTGTACATGAAAACTCTGGACAATTTGCTGTGTTTCATAGTCTTAATGAACAGCTGAATTCTGACTTAGATGTCACTGAGCTCATTAACTGAGATGGATTAACTTTTTTTAACCAGCTATGAGAAGTTGTCTGATTAAAACAATATCACCACAAGATCAAGACAAGTTTAGTAGCGATGCAGTTTTCAGTATCGAGGGGTTTTGAAAGTTCTTTAAAAACGTTTCATGCATCTCCGCTTAAAGTTGAGAGGTTTATTCTTGACCTTGAAAACTATTTCACCCAAAGGTCCATTTAGCCAAGACTGTAATAGAAGATCGATAGTTCTTTATCTAAAAGTTTTCAATGTCTTTCCAGTTGTTTCCTTGGGTCACAACATATCTATTCATTTATCACAATCAACACAGTCAAAAATATTTTTATTATTCATGCTGCCATTTATTAACTTCATTCTTACAATTTCAATATGGATGTTGTGTCAACTCACTTTGAGTTTTGGTCATCCAACAGGAATGCCCGTCTTATCCCTCTTCATCTCTTTAGTTTCATTCTAATAAGCTCTGAAATAATCCCAGTCATGTTGGATCTAGTCTTTGAGCCTTCACACTGGCTGAGTCACGTGTGAAGCAGCCGTGAAATACCCGCTACATAAACAGCCATGACCACAGTTTACTTGAACATTAATGCCTGTTTGTTCTGTAGTTCCTGTGCTGCTGTTTAACAAAGAACATAGTAAATGTCTCAGACTTCTTACCTACATCCATTTCTTTTAATTGCTTTCATGTTGTGCTGTTACTCGCTCCATTTCCTGTTGTGCCCTTTACTATTTCCCCTTAAATTTTGCAGCGACCCGAATCTGCTTTGAAAAATAACCCTTCATTTGTTTTTTAGTCTTCCTGTTCTTTACCTTTTCCCCTTGTTCTGGCAATAAATGGGAGACTTTAGGCAACATCCTTCTCTATTAGGAGGGTTTTCCAAGAACAATAACATGTTGTGACTCAGGAATCACACACACTTACCTGCACATTTAACAGCACACACACACACACACACACACACACACAGAGCGCAACATCTGTATATGATGAAGCGGTCAGCGTTCCAGTAAAATTGGATGAGGCTTTAAAGACATTCCTCCATTTTACGGCTAGGTGAGAGAGTGATGGCTGAAAGTAATGAGGAGGGGAATGGCTCGAGTGTCATCAACGCTGCACCACCTCCCTGATCCCTATCGCAGCTTTCCGCCAGGCTAAACAAACAACAACAATACACACAATGCAGAGGTAATTGACATTCCTGATGAGGTGGAACACAACCCCCTGCAGGACTGTGTGTGTTTAAACCCTCTCAAACTAGCACTGAGGTGTCGGTAAGTTTGCGAGATATCAGATTAGAAGTCAGTTGTGAGGACTGCAATTTAGATTTAAATTCCGGATGCTGTGCTTGCTACACCAAGTAGGACTGACGCTAAGTGTGCCCAATTATTAGGGACAGTTCACCTGCCCTCTGAGACGTGGTAATACCATAATATTAATAGCACTGGTTGCTCAGCACTAAAGCAGAGGATCTGGAATGCCAGAACATCTGGGCATATCAAACCTTTTTCTTTCACTTTCATTTTACATCACGAACAACTGTCACTTCAATCGATGAAAGTCAAAGTTAAATCTGACTGAACTCTGGGTGTGTTGGCTAAGTGTGAAATCTGATGCCATGTCTCCATAGATGCTGCATAGTTCAGACGCAGTGCAGTTTAAATCACCCCTATTTTAGAAGTGTTCAAAACCCAATAAATATTCACTACATTTATGCACCCAAATCCAGGAACACAGCATGTAGACAGCTGCATTAATTGACAGCATTCCAGCTGTGTGAGACGTGCATGGCTGCAACAGCTTCAGCGTGCACTTGGCATATGTAGCACACAACACCCAAGGTACAGCTGTCACTCTCTATGTCTTGCAGCAGGCCAGAAGACCCCATCAACCCCATCAGAAGTGCTTGTTGGATGGTTCAGCAGATTTCCCTGCATCTCTTCAACATCAAGATGATAAAATAATAGGTCACACCGGAGCAGAGCAATCTTGATGCTGACTGTGTGTTAGTCAGCGTTTAAGTAAGCAACAGATCCTAGTCAGAGATTCCACAAACTCCAATAGCTTACTCTTAAAATACTATGTCATATACTGTTGTTTTCCCATGAACATTAATCATGAAAAAATGTCAATAGAGAATACACACTGGCCTCATAAGGTCAATACCCAAACAAAGTGTTTGTCAAAATGGAAATATTTTGCACAAACATGTTGTAGCTCAAAATTTTTTTAAAAGCCATTAAACTGAAAGGAGTGACAGACAGACTGACAGTTCTCAGCGGTGCCACATTCCTGCTATGTTGAGTCACGGTATGCTGCCGATCATACGCCACTTTCTCAACAGACTCTCAGGGTAACACAGAGTCTCACACACCCTCTCCAATTGAGGGCCAAGTTATCCAAACTGCACCAACCAGAAAGGGGGAGGAAATTGAATCCCCCCCCCCCTCTTAAAGACAGGCCTCCAAATCCCCATCAACAGGAGCTTAGAGAGTCTGCAGTCCATCAAGTTTCATCTGCCTCGGTGGTCCGGCCAATCAGGTTCCGTCTTTTATACACGCTTCGCGTGAGCACACATGCAAACGTGTTAGGTGATGCAAACGATAAAAAACACGCACTCACACGGGCTCACACACACAAACAGATAAACACACACACACACACAAAGAAATGCAAACATACACACAAACTGAATCCTGCCCCCCTCTCAGTGCCCGTCTTAGCATCAACAATCAACAATCTGAGGCATTGTGGAGCCTCTGATCCTGTGACCTTCGACCTCTGGAGTTAACCCCGGAGAAGCCAACGCTGAGAGGTGAAGCAGGCGGCTCATTGCAAAGCAGCGAGGTTCCCATGAGAATGAGAACAGGGGAGGTTTGAAAAACCAAGGCTCGGATGAATATGGCGATAAAGGGATTTGTATGTTCCGACATTATTGTAGACATGTTCGCAGTGTGGAGGGTCAGAATTTCACTCATGTGAAGTTTATGTGTTTACACCGTCAACATGACGGGCTGATAAAAGAATAACAACCTGGATACATTCTCAGTTTCTCATACTTTCTCTGATGCATCACAGACATGCACCTCCAAGCTATTTCAAGTAAAAAAAATAGATACTAACTTAAACTGACAACAAAATCTAACCAACACTGCTTGTGCCAGATATAACCCCTCCTTCATTATTGCGTTGACAGTCTAACACACAACAGCTGCTCTCACCAGCACCAGCACTATTTCCTCAGAACACTATCCCAGCTGCAACACCTCTCCCTGGGCATCCAGGTCAGCGACCCCTACCCCTCCACCACAGACAAGGGTCTTGCATTTAAGGACCCAAAATGCCCCTTCAATAAATGGAAGCAGGTCACGATATTCATGACCACATTCAGTGCCGGAGCATTTTGGTCAACAGATCAAAGCATTTTCCAGTCCAGCGATAAATAAAACATGACATTATATAAAGAATTGTTACGTTATCAGTTCAAATAGACATTTTCAGTAATTGTTTAGAAATGTTAACAGCATTGAGAAATGATGAATAATTAGTCATGTTTCAAGCTTTCACTCGAAGAATTTGCTTGTTGTCATTCACTGTGGTTTGGGTTGCAACACTGCAGTAATTAATTCAAGTGACTAATCTGCGGCTGCAAGCGATGCAGCACGTCAGAGTGACACTGTCGGATCTCATGGATTACTTGACAAACGAGGAGGTTTCTTTCTTCTGGATCTAGAGAACAGGTTAATCACTAACTCAGAATTCACTATGTGACTGATAAGTTGTGTCCTTGTACAATTTGTTCAAGGTGCACACACAAACACATAAGTAAAGAAATATAAAGTAATTAATAAAGGTGCTTTAGCACAAACGAGGATCTAATAAAACCAATGTGATTTTAATCTTTTTTATAAGTTCTTTAGAGACAAACTATGGAAAAAGTATTTAACATTTATCAAAAATTACATTTATCAAATAAGAGGTTTTATTTATGTGATCTATACATTATTTGATCATTTTAGGATGACAAAGCATCTGGATCTGGGATGACAAGTTTATACATCATTGTTTTAAATGAGACAGTTTTCATGACGGTTACTTCAGGTCAGTCGGTATTTCAGGTGCTACGTCTGCTACAGTTTCCGTTACGTAAACTGCATTACATCCCCAGCCTGTGGTGGTCTGGATGGACTCTATACAGACGTCCGTGTGCAGCTCTGCGTGGACTGTCTGTTACTGCCAGTGCACTGACTGTGTGTGTCCCACACAAGTAAACTATCTATGTAAAGTTTATTTTTTCATCATCCGTGACACTGCTGTTGTGAATCATTTTACACATTTTTCACTTTTTCATATTGTTCAGTCGAGTACCACAACAGTTAGCGTATCTCAAACAGATGCATGCACACCTATAATAAAACCAATAAAGATCTGAAGCCATGGGGCCTCACCTTTTTAAACATGTGTTACGCAATCATATAGAGCATGCACATGGACACAGACACACTTTCGAACAGCAGTCTATATCCTGTGAGGCTGTGCACCAGAGACCTCTAAACAATGTATTCTTTAGATAAGGATCTGATTACTCTGTGTGTGTGTGTGTGTGTGTGTGTGTGTGTGTGTGTGATGTTGACTATAATTGCCAGTATTCATGCTGCAGTAAGCTCCTAGCGTTTCTACAGCTGTCGCCTTTTGTACTCACTGACCTCCACCAACAGGTCCTGAGGCCATCAGTCCTTATGGCAGCCACTCAAGCCCTCCACAAACACCACCACACACAGGATCTGCAGCTCAAACTTGGAGGAGCACAGAGTCCTGACCTGACAGGTCCAAGGGAAAACACAGACAGATGTATTCGTACAGTTCACAAGATTAGATGTAGCAGGTTACTTTGGGTCACGGATAAAAGTATAACATTAACATTTTTAGTCTGGAAAGTTGGTCAAACTAGAGGAATGCAAAATGTTACTTTGGGCAAAAAAAAATGTGCAGAACTTGTTAACTCAAAAACTATGAATCAGCTCCAGTTGAGTTAAAGTTAGTCACGTTGTTACTATGGTAGCATGGTATGGTAGTTGTTTGTAATTCAGTAATTAATGTGTTAGAAAATCAGACAATATTTGATTTGAGTATTTAGAACCGTGACAAGTATCCAAACAAATTCCACAGCCCAACACACTCATGCAGTCATGACCCCAGTGGAATAAATACCCGCTTCTCCTGCACGCCCTCACAAGTCTGCCTTCGGTCCATAATGGCCCTCTTCCGGGGGCCTCAGATGGATAGACCCCCTCTCTTTGGACCAATATCCAGTCACATGAGCCTCATGAGTGTGCACATCTTCCCCCTAACAAGACACAGGCCCGATGTGATATCCACCATGGGTGGCTTTCATATCTCTCCGCTTTAAATCTGCATTGAGGGCAACTGTTCACTATTGGAATCATGTGCAGGCTGATAAGTCACCAAGTCAAATGGTAGAATGGGAAACCGTTGGGGGCTCTCGAACAAGAACAAGTCCAGTCACTTTTCACTTCTAGCGGAGGTTAAACTGAGTAGAGACAATAAGCTCAGGAAAGGGTCATCAACGTCGGCACAGATGCTGCTCTGTTCTCCCACTCTCCACTTCCCCTCTACGTCGTTCTCCTTCATCCACATGCAGACACACTGTTCTGTCAACCCCGTGATGGATGTCCATTTCACAAATATGAGGATATGAAGACTGGGGATTCCCAGTTCCCAGAGGTCCTGGTGGCTTTGGCGGGAGAGAGGACCTGTGTTACGTAAACAAAGCAGAGTGCACTTCCTGCTTGGTCAGAGGGAGAGGAGAGAGAGTAAAATCAATGTTTGATCTCTATTCTAAGACAAAACACGGATCATGGAGGAGGACACGGGAAGAGCACGAGTAGAAGAACTGGGGGTGGCAGAGGAAAGTCCCTTTCCCTCTCAGCTGCGCCTCCATTTCCTGTGTGAGGAGGAAGTCACTTGTTGGGCGCACAGTGATCTCATCCTGCGTTACAAGGGGCTTCCATCCTGTCGAGCAGTGGCGCTTTGAACCACCAGCCCTGGAAGGAAAGTGGAGGAGTAAGGCATGCACACACACACACACACACACACACGCACACACACGCCTCTCCTGATTATTAGAGTGGAAAATATACACACCCACACAGCCGGTCTGACAGGAAACAGCAGTGCTTGGAACAAACAAGCACTTCCTGTGTGTACTGGGGCCTGGTCACAGAAAGGGCCCAATCAAAATCGATTATGTCCTGTCCACTGCATCATTATCATCATCATTCAAGGGACATTACTGCTCATTTGCTATTAGCCAAAAGCTCTTATTTATATTTACAGGCCCCGGCGAGCCCCAAACACTCCCAGCAGCCCCCACCCCACCCCCATGTCTAAGTTTAGACATGTTTCTCTATCCGGAAGTCCGCTTTTTCCTTAAAACTAGCCACTAATTAAAATACATTAGGCCTAAATTGCCTCTTTTTCCCTTTCACCCATCACGTTGACAGACAACCCAATATTTAGCTTTGCTCTCTAATTTGTTGTGGAAATATGGAGGCAGCGAGCCATTGTGGCTCAAGGGGCTGATGGTTCTTACTACCATTAAACAGAGACGGCAGGAACAGAACGGCCATTATGTTCCCAGTTCACAGTGCGGTCAGCACCGGACATCAACATCAGATCCATAGGATCCGAGGATGGTCACACACTGGGACCAGAGACACAGACAGTTAATGGACTCATTGCAGTTGTTTAAGTCTCTGCTAAAAGCTCGAAGCTTGAATGATGGATTTATGACAAGCCCAGGGCTAAGTACCCAGTCAAAGGTTTCCGCACACCTTCACATTCAGTGTTTTCTCTTGGTGTTTGTAGTTTTTGACATTAGAGACTAAAGCTACAGTCTGTAGCAGTTTTCAAAATGTTTTAGGACAAAAATCGTCTAAAAATGTGCAAATGTTGTGCTGTCAACGTTTCCTGTGACTCAGACTTACTGAACAACACTGGCAGCTGTGGATTTTGAACATAGTCCTACTATTTGACCAGTCAGAAAAGTTTAATGATTTCTGCATGATATGTAAGTTTGTAGCTTTCACAGATTTACTTACGGATGAGATTGAAGAGTGAAAGGCTCATCTAAGCACGGCAGACTGAGTTGGAGGTTCACATTGCTGCTTTGATTTCTGAAAACATCCAATTACATATAAGGAATCATGCAGTTAAATGGCAACTTCACCAATTTTCAACTTCCTTTCTATGGTTTTAGTTTGTTAATGTACATGAATGCTTTTAAACTTCCCTATATTAAAATTTATCTCTGCCTCCCGAGGACATCACCTGGAGGAGTTTTTCTTAATTTGGTTCAGATGATTTCATCCCGAGGAGTTCTGGAACATGCTGATTGACTGATTCTCCACAGTGTGAACAACAAGAACAAATGATCTGAACTAATGCTTCCTCCAAGTGATGTCACCTGGAGGAGTTTTAAGGTTAGATATAGAGCGATATTTTAATATAGGGAAGTCAGAGGCAAGATTAATGGCATTTATTTACATGTACTACTCAAACTGGGACCAAAAAAGCTAGTTCAATATCAGTGAAGACGCCCTTTAAGTAAAATATTTTAGCTAAATATGCATTGATTATTTAACTTCTCAAAATAATTCAGGAAACTAGATGACAGCTTTGCCTTCTATTTACCATGCCTTGACCAATTTCCCGATGTAGTCAGCAGGAATAACCTTTAGTAAAGGTTATTGCACATTGTTATGGGATTTCTAGGACCATTAGCTGTGTCACGCTGCAGTACGGTTGGTAAACACTAAACAGCCCCATTCGGCAATATGACAATAAACTAAGAAATATTAGTCTATTATTAGTATGAGACACAAAGCTCGTTCAGCTTGTAAACTCTCAAGAATCTTAAAAAGTTCAAGAACCAACAGCATGTAAAGTATGGAGCAGATGGGATGGTACGGCGGCGTTTATTTGTTCACACTGTTGGCGACTGATTCTGAAGATTGATTCAAGGAAACTCCGAGCAGCATGGAAACCACATAATTCTACAGAGGGACTCTCAAATGTTTTTCAACAGGAAGTGGACCCATAACACGCCTATGGGCTATTTAAGCACTGCTGCTTCGTGGAACAGACGGATACAGATGACCAGCCCATCACAATCACCTTACCTCACCATTCAGACAAAAGATCAAAATCAATGCAGCAGAAGATCGTTTATTAATTCCCCGCATTCTTCTCCTGGAAATACACAACCCAGAATGCAATTCACCTACACTCACTGAAATGTCCACATCCGGTTACGCAACACAAGTCATTTATGAGCCGTTGGTCTGGACGGACTTAGTGACAAGGGTCTGATAAGCTCATTCCTTCCTCCACACCTAAATATTTTTATAAGTGCAAGAAATAATCCGCCTTTGTTACATAATATTACAGAACAGATACCGGAAATGAAATAAGACATATCCAGGGTGCAGTTATGGGCCAGATTTGAACATTGTGACAGAGCACCCACCTTTAAATTGCTATTTAGAGGCTGCATGGTGGAAGCCAGCCGATAAAATCAGGAGATAATAACTTAATTTCTTATACCATTCTGTTGCAACAGCAGCGCGGGCCACACAACGTCCATTAAGCGAATCCCCAAACCAACTCCCACAAAACCAAAAGTCCCTGTTCAAACAAAAGATACCTGTGATACCACTTCACTGTTTGCGTCCCACCCTCTTTTTTTTTTCTCTCTCCATCTCCCCTTCTGCCTTTTTCTCTTTGTGTACATATGTTTGGACCGAGCAGCGGCCTTCTTATCTGAACACACAGCCCCCGGTGGATGGCAGGGTAGCCTGGGGAAGCTCAAGTCTGGGTAAACTTTACCTCAACTTTGAAGCCGGTTGTGTGAGTGCCTGTCCTCAGGACCGCCTGAAGCACTCAGCACCAGCGGCTCTCCAAAGAGGGGGTCAATGGGACAGGTAAACAGGAAGTGCCGGTGCGTTGATTGACGGGCTGTTTAGACACAAAGAGATGGATACTCGGGGAATGCTGACTCACTGACAAATCACTACTCGCCGGCCGGATTTAGAATAAAGAAGCTGCAGGGCACAAGTTGGATTTCTTGTCCCTTTACTCGCCTCCATATCCTGTTTCGAGTTCTTGTGTTTGTCATAATTAAACCTTCCTTTTCACTGATTTTCATACCATCTTTCAAATTTTATCAGTTGGGTATTTATCTGCTTTGTTGTAACAAAGAGACAGCATCTGTTATATTCACCAAAAGTGCCAGTAAAAAAAAAAATCTCTTGCATCTCAATATTTGATCTGCTAATACTCTAAGGACACTATTAATAGCCAAAAATAAGAGGCAAAATTTTTTTTTTTGCAGTAGATTTTCCTTCCCACGGGAAGTTATTTTTTTGTGACACATTATTGGTTCATATTCTGACACAGCAAGGAGGATGTTGCTCTCTTTTCCCCAAAACTCTGAGTCAAAA
This sequence comes from Channa striata, assembly GCA_033026295.1. Classification (NCBI taxonomy): domain Eukaryota; kingdom Metazoa; phylum Chordata; class Actinopteri; order Anabantiformes; family Channidae; genus Channa; species Channa striata. Next base: position 8,217,304 of record CM065170.1, read on the forward strand.
CTGTTCAAAATGCCAATTTGGCAAGAGTCGTCCTTGCTCAGTTGCCGGCCGTGAGTGTAAGGCTCCAGTACTCCCACCTCATCGTTCCCATGAACCGGCGGTGAGGGTGCTCGCAGCAGTCTGGGTGGCAGACCGAGGTCTGGTGCTGCAGCTTGCTCACGCTAATCATGTTGATTATTGCGATTACAGACCATTTCCCCCCCTAGTGTTACTGACCTGGATCTGACAGGAAGTCCAGGTTGCCATAGGCAATCTGTCTTCCTGTTCTCCTTCATCCAAGTCCTCAGCACCCACCCCTCAACCCCCCAAAACACCCTTCCTTTCTTTCCTCCACTCAAAGACAATTGGTCCCCGAGGTAACTCAGGAATTGTTCCTTCATCCCATTGCCAAGCAAGTTATAACCGAGAGGTTTACTAGAAACTCACACACGCACACACTCGATTTCCATGTTCAGCCGGCTTCCTCTTCTTCATTAAACGCTGGCAACGGGATAAAGCTTTCCCCGCTACTGTGTGGTCAGCAGGCGTGCAGATGTTTTCGCCCTGCTCCTTGCCCATATGTTTATCAGATCACTGTGCTGTTTTATAATCTACATTATGAGCACTGAGCAGATAACAAAGCCTTTGATTTGGTCCTGATTTCCCCTTATCCCCCATGTTAAATTTAGCACAGTGATTACAGAGTGTGATTATGGGTCTCTGTGGCCTTATGTAAATCATGTGGAACCCACACACACACAGAGGTCCCACTCAGAAAAACACGAGCTCGCAGGGTCAGGCCAAACCGGAATGAAATGTTCAAGGACATAAGAATTTATTAGATGTTCCTTTACCTTGCACTCAGAGGTACTGAGGCCAAAGGAGATTGTCTGGGATAGTTCTTATCGGTGCTTGTTTCTGAGTAACCTCATTCCTGCTGACAGTTACCTCCCCTGTGTGGTATAATATAGTGGATTTGACCTCATATGTTTGCAACTGAGCCGCAGAATATTACAGTGTTACTGAGGCACAGCCCCATCAGGCTTCATTGTTAGTGGCACACAGATAACAGCTCTCTTAACACCTTAATGAGATCAATTTTACGGTGCTTTCTGACAGACAAAACAGCAGACAAGGGGCGGATGAATACGTCTCGTTGAGCTGTATTTACCCAAGGAGAGTTTGCTGAACTCGCATGTTCGCCTTCCGCGACGCGCCCGCCAGAAAAATTCCCACTTAATGGCCGAGTTGCATAACGGCAGTCTCCTACCTGAGCACATCTCCAACGAGTACAACTCGCCAGACAAGAACATCGGTATTGACCAATCGTTTTCAACCCCAGATAATCAATTAACATTTTGTAATTCTGCTTTATGTAATATTGTGGCTAACAAATAGGCAAACATCTGTGCCGGAAGATGATTTCTTTCACGAAAAGGCGAACACGCCTGTCCACCACGACAACCTCACATTTGTACTTTTCAGTCACAGTCTCATAAATTGATCACATGACCATTAGATCCATGCGATTACATGTAATCATGGCATTTTCTATGTCTTGAACTAGCTCATGAACAGGGTTTATGTCCTCAATGAAGGGTGGTACAATCGTGTCCACACAGAAGCCGCGTCTTTCTGTCGTCTGTCTCGCACGCTCATCGGCTGTTTACAAAGCCTATGTACTTTCTTACATTTCACTTCCAGCGTACAAGAGAAGATACTCATCCTGCAGGAAACTGTTGTGCCAACATGCTCAAATTTACACCGTACACACAAAAAGAACAGCAGTTACTATAAGTAGACACAATAAAGTACAGTCATAACAGTCGAACACGAGGTGCAGGTGAGTGGAATACACGGCGTCTCGGTTGCATATGTACACTCAGAAAGCATCCGACCACGACCCAAAGTTTATTTTTACACTTCAGATTTTTTCTGGTTTTCTATGAGTAACGACGCCGAGCACTTCCCAAACACGGCCGCTCGGGCCAGCAGAGCTTCGAGGGTATTTCTCAAACGCTAACCCCGGTCACAGCTGTGATTTTGACCTAAAGGTAACTGCTCGTCTGTTCGCTTGATTCATGGCGGAACCAGGTACGGCTCACCACAAATAGATGTATTCTGCCAGCGCTCATTTCCTCTGTCATTGGTAACAAATTAGACGCGTTTCCCTCGTGAGCACAAGAATAAATCAGAGCGTGTTAATCAAATGCCGCGTGCTCTTACTGAAAGCGGGACATTTTGGAACAGGAGGAGTAGGAAGGAGGCGGGCAGCAGTCACACAAAAGCAAAACCCCCAGAGGAAACGTTGGCATGACCTCACAGCAGAGGAATGTAAGATGAGGCTTAATTGATTGGAGGAGCACATGATGGAGGTCCTGGGGCTTCTGCTGATTGTCAGGAATGCGTCCACAAAGACCTTCCATTCTAATAGATTTACATCAATTGACAGCTAAGCATGATCGATGATGACAGGCCTCGGTGATCTGCTGGGCCAAGGGTGACTGTAGAAACACTGCGGTCAGAGTACTGTCCTTCTTTTTTCCTCATTGTTTCCGAGTCCCAGCCACGGCACAATCTATTTCTGTCCCTCTTTCACTTAGTTGTGTGTCTTTCTTCGTGTGCCATCCAAGCGTCGGGCAGCAAGGTTGATGATGAGTACTAAATGCTGCAGCAGGTGACATGTCTGCGACTGCTACACACACACACACACACACGCTGAACAGATGGAGCCGGACAATCTGTCTGGCAGATTACCTTGTTGGTGGTCAGACCTGAAACTGATGGCCACTGCTATGTTCACCACCAACCATCCATTTTGTGGTGAAGATGTACACACATACACAAAGATGTGCAACTGTAAGCTGCACACTTTTTTTTCCCTTTTGCTCATGTATCTTGCATGAGTTATTTATATCCCTGGCGTTGAGTTTGACCTCTAAAAACATCAGAACGCAACTTCAAAACAAAGCGGCTAAATTTAAACTACTTTGCATAAGTTGTCACAGAAGAGATCCGCTTTGATGACACTGGACTTGACATTTCCATGCTTAGAACAATCCTTTTTTCCCCACTGTGGTGCTTGATATGGCAGGCTGTCCGATTTCTCCAGGCTTTCTTGAGAGGAAGGGCTCATGGGAGAATGGAGTGGGAGGAAGGCGGGGAGGAGAGGAGGAGAGGAGGAGAAAAAGAGAAGGAGGCTGCCACATGCCTGTCAATACTCCACTCAAAGCCAATTCTCCAGAGATGGGCAGGGGGGGGCGAGGGAGCATCACAATGACAAACCCCGGACCCCCAAAAAAAGCAGGACTTCAAAGGTGGAGAGGCATCCCATTCAGTGAGTGGGAGACCACCTCCTGCAGTCATTTACATCTCATTAGGACACCCCACGATGTAAAGATGCATTAGTGTGTACTGTTGAAGTACTGAACAAAAATGAATCATACACATTAGTCACAAATCATCGCTTCAATCACGCAAAAAATACATTTATCCACGGATTACACGTCAGCATGGTTTGTTTCATAACTTTATTGTTTAGGCTTTAACTTTTCTCAACCTGCATAAAATGGCATTTCGCTACATAGAACATGCAGTTTGTATATAATCAAATAACACGTTTGATCTCGAATTGGCATGTAATATGACATGTCTTGTTCTCTCTACTCTATGTTAAATCATTACAAGTTTTTCGAAGATGAGCACAAATGTCAACAGCTGAAATTATGAATTTGTTGTGTCTCTGCATTGCGCATTCTAACGTCTCATCTTGACGATGCGTCTTTTTCTACTGACTTATCATTTTTTTCTTGCTTTGTCCCTTTCGATAAAGTGCCTGATGACTAAATGCAAATGTAACTAAGTAAAAGTTATTTGTATTTTGCGTTACTTAACATTTTATGCTACTTGGCGATTCAAACTCACCACATTTCAGATGAAAATATTTGAATTCCCCTACAACGACCACTTTAATGTTTTTTGCAGATTCCGACTTTAGAAAAGTATAAAATATAATTTTTTATAATTTATTCAATTCTGATGTATTTTTATCAAAGTTAAGCCTTTGTTAATCTTCTGGGGGAACAGTATTTAAAGCAAATAAAATGAATCCCATTTCAATAAGATGAAAATTTACATTGTTATAATTAATAATTCTAGTTTAATATAGTTTAATCTATGCAGCATGTGTAACAATGTGTCTACATTGGTATTGCTACTTGTACTAAAACACCATAGGTACTTCTCCCTTCACAGACTACGACACAGCTGTACCTTCTCACATAAATCTACACAGCACAGACATACAAATTTACACACACACACACACACACACACACACACACCCAAAAGACAAAGAAATTTGGGCTGTGTATGCGTCAACAGATGTGGCACATCTTAGGGGCTAAAATTATGAGCGGAACCTGGAGCTTTGAATAACACACGAACGTCCAGCACAGGAGGAAAGAATCACTCATCGCGGAGACAAATGGATCCTTCGCCCACTGAGAGCTCGTTGCTGTTAGGACAGCCATTCTTCTGGACTGCTTACTTCCTGTTTAGGCCAGGGTTCAGCAAATCACCAGCGATATCATTTAAACGGTGCCAACAGACCCACTTCCAGTCAACACAAACATTCACCTCGAATTTATGGTGTTGGTTTCCTTCTCTTGGCCTCTGGAGCAAATTATTATTGTTGCTGCATTGAATGAACTTCTCTTCTCTGTTCTCTTCTTCTCCTCTCCGCTCTTCGACCCTGTCCCAATTCTCGTATTTCACGCTAATCTGACTGGAGCGGACTGACAGGACGGAGCATGTCTGCAGGAAGTGAAACCTGCCATTTTCTTTCACCTCCAAACTGCACATTGATGATGTCAGGGGTGATATATCGACCAGGAGGCTCGGGAGCCCAACCCTGGCGGAGGAATGCATTTTAGACCTACACATACAAGCACATACAAATGCACACACAGACAGACACACCGAGGTGTTGAAACGCTTGTAAGTCCTGAAATGCCGGTTGAGAAGCTGAGCTCCTCTTTTACACGCCGCGCAGTCAGAGACAAGGGAGCTGACAAATGGATGCGTTGAAACATATTAACCAGCTCCCTTTGTGAGCAGACAAACATTTAGTCTGCCTAATGACCCCTGAGGATCAAAACAAATGCCGAGAGATAAAGATGGGCTGAGGAAGGAGGAGGGGGATGGCAAAAGAGAGCCCATTGACCTCCAGGAGGGTATTGCAGGGTTCACTAAAGCCAAGGGCTTGTGTGGCTCTGTGGCTTATGTGTATATGAACATATGCGGCTAAAAGTTCGAGGAAGGGAATTAGTTTAATGCCTGTTCGAACATGAGGGTGGTGTTGGGAAATATACAGCCCTCGCATAGGTCCTCGTAGGGCTGCATGTGTGGGGTGAAGACAAATCCAAACAAAGACTTTGGATATCACAGTCTCGATCAGTGTTCATCACAATAAACAAGTCAGCTAACATAGCGCTATCTGACTCCATTTCTTCACTCAAACCCACACAAGTGCCCTATCTCAGGCCAGTTATCATGCTGGCGATGTCATGCTTACACAAACTCCATTATGCGTTATCTTCTATCGGTGCGTCTCTCACAACTAACCAGCAGCTGCAGTAACCAGACGGTGGGGGGGACGGGATCACCTGCACAGACAGGAAACATATGTGTCACTTCTGTGTTTATTCCTTTTGAAATACTGGGATATGAGTCTGTTTGAAAAAGAAAGTCGTATTTCTGTAAAATATGAATAAAGTTTGTTTTTACGCCATTACTTATATTTTACCCTAAACTCAAATCATTATTATCCTTCCTTTGTGACCATATTTCCCATAACGTATCTTCCTTGTTTTTATCTCCTGTTTGATCTCAACCAACTCCGGAGATAAACGTCTGGCTCTTCAACAGCTAAGTGTTCACACGTATAGATACGAATTTGCCTGTAGTTGGCCTCCTCTTGCCTGACTGTAGCTGAACTGTGTCAAAGCGCATTTGCATAAAGTTCATTTTTCATCAGTTTCCACATTAAATGATAAATTGATATGTTTATTTATAGATAATCTTTGTTATAGCATGTGATGTTAATCATGATAGATTGTTTTGTAGCCTGGTAGCAATTAAACTTTTTTTGTGGCAGCAACAGTTGAGCATGACAGAGACACAGACAGACAGAAAGATCTATATTATTTAAGTCTTTGCATATTAACGCAGCGTTTATTTAACAGGCTGTGGCTCTCCAGCCTGTGTAACTGACCCCCACCTCAACATCAGTCAAATAAGGTTTCCTTTCTCTGATTCATGACCCTACAAACTCACCAAAGCCCCCATTTCTCTTGCAAAGAGCAACAATAGGCCTGTAAAGCTGTCAAGGCAAAACTGAATTTACGTGCGACACTTTAACAGTCGGGCTAAACGTTTCTCCCATGGCGAGTCAGGAGAGCTTTTTGAAAAAGAGCGGAGAAGGAAGCAAAGGTGCGTCCAGTGTTTTTAACACTGTGTCCAGCTGAGGCCGAACAGCTGAGAAGCTTTGTCCTTCATTAACGTGTCCTTCATCACGTTATTCAGAGAAATCAGGTTAGAGTAATCAGGGAACTAGCAAACATGCAACATAGTAAACTAGTTAATGTAAATTTATATATGCAGAATATGAAGCAGATATGCTCCTCCATTGAACGTTTATTGTCAACATGACATTTAAGAAATGATCTTCATGAAAGCAGATTGCAACCACGTTACCTAAGAGGCACGGAGATGCAGACATTATGATGTCAATCATGGCGCTATAATGTGCAGATAATGTCAATTCATCACTGATGTTGATTGCCAGTTGATCTTCAGACTTTCTAATCATGTTCACCTTCAGGCTGCTAATTTATAGACTTAGAAATGATCCATAACGTATCAAGATCTATGCAACAAACGCGTGATGTCCTCCCATTCTGCGCTGTCATGGTGTAACTGTTTTCCAATGGATAAATAAACAGAAATCACAATAATTGCTCCAAATATAGCAAAACTCAACGTAGGCCTATTTATTGTTGCACTGTATATGCACTCTGCCACCTCATAATTATCTGTTTCCAATCTCTATTTTCGCTTCAGGACAAAAATAGGAAAGCGTAAACGTGCATATCGCTTTCCATCTTTAAAGAACACACACAACAGATGCCTGGTTACCGTCGGCATGAAATTTCTCAACGCATTCTTCACCCAGTCCATTGGTAGGTAACTGCACGTCTTCCAGTTAACGTGTCTTGCACTTCGTTAAAGAGAACCTTCAATAAAGACCCACGAAGCAAACCCATAGCCTGGCTCACGCTGGAATTAACGTGTTATACCCGAGGAAATATCACCACGTAAATTAGTTTTCCTACCAAATTATAACATGCATTGTTATAATATATTTGTGTACTTTCTACTTATAAAAACATATTTCCCAAGAGGAATGAGCTCCTACATCCACATTCACTATTTTGACAAAGGCAGGCTTAACCTGGGTGGAATGAATTGCACCACAGATCCTGGCAGTAATAAACAGGAGCATTACTCAAGTGGAAAAAGTGATGTTTATATGCTCCATGAATCATGTGATGTGCCGGTTTAATTGTACAGGTAGACCTGTAGGCATACTTAAGACACAGTTTGAGTTCGAGGGCAAGATCTAACAAGACAGACTACATTGCTTGTTTCACACAGGCACACTTCTGGCACTCTCAAAATCCAGAACCATGAGGCCAAAACACTTCCTAAACAAGTTTATTCTTCCCAAAATAGAGATTATGGGAAAAAGTTGCCTAAATATAGACATGGGAAAACATTTTTTTTCGGCGCATATTTGTCACAATGGTTTACATCCAAAATAACTTTATAATCACTGAAATACATTTTTTTGCTGGTGGTGTTCACCAAGGAATTGTCATTAGGCACTTGTATAAACTCCTCAGGGTTTTGTTGCTACTCGCTCCTCTCTCTCTCTACAAGGCTGGGCCTCTTGCAAAATCTTGAAGTCATCTTTGGCAGCGGCCGTAAAAATAAATAGCTTCTTTTTACCTGAATCATCAGCTGTGGCCCATGCGTAGTCGGATTCAATACAGTAGGCGCAGAAAACAAAACACCAGGCACTAAGTTGATGCAGCAAATATGGAAAGTAGTGAAACAAACGTCTGTCTCCTAAAAATTAAAAAAACATAAAAATACCTGGAAGCAAAGACAAACACTTGATGCAAGATGTGAGAGCAGAACTGACTAATGTTTGAACGGGTCGGTGTTAAGTGGCTGTAGGAATAACGTTAACGGCTGATTTAGTTTGGGGTGAGGCGAAGGTGAAGAGGACGGGGAAGTGGTTGTAGGCGCCATCGAGTCAAGGTGGACGCGGCGCACTAAAATGTAATGACGTGGATCGTGGACAAACAGGGAAAAGATGTCACTGTGGAATCTGACTGGACATGATTAAAGAAGAGGAGAGTTAATGCCTTATGCAGACTGAGCCAGTACTGTGCAGCTCTTCGGGTCGCTACAGGAAACGATTAAAACCAGCTCAAGTCCTGTGGCGGTTCATATTCAGGAGTGTAAAGCTGCTAAATTCTGCTCACTTTCTAATAATGTAAAATATTTTACTTGTTTTGTTTAAAAAGTAATTGCATTAAAGTTCTTCCAGCTTTTATTGTAATTTAAGATGTTCTGTTCATGTGTAACAAATGCTTCGCCAATTAAAACCTATTTTTCTCATTCCTATAAATCCGTTTGGCCTCGGGACTCGGCGGGATACGCAGCGCGCACAGATAACAAGCCCGAGCACTTTGCTTTACGAGCGGTTGAAATGAAAACGGTCAACAGAACACACACTCAAAATTCACTTGAATACTGTAAACACACTTACATCTGAGACACAGAACAACAAACACAGCTGTGTGTTTTCAGTAGCTCCTCTGGAATGTAAAACCCCCCGCGAAATCAAAAGAGAATGCTGTTTTGCTCTTAACAATTGTAATAATACAGATTTCATATGACAATATGTTGATTGATGCATAAATCTACTAAATGTTTTATGTACATAAAAATATATAGAGCACTGATTATTTTGTGCTTACATAGTAAATAAATTATGAGAGTATTAGTTCACCAGGGGAATCACGCAAGTCAAAGTTTAACCTAAGCTTCACACTCATGCTCTGTACTGTAGTTGCCTGTAAAATATCAATGTACGATACCACACACAGGCTTCTGAACACACTCAGAGAGAGACAGCGAGCGTGTGCAACATGTGCAGAATATTTGAATATTTGCCCAATCACAGGTGACTTCAGGTGATGTGAGACCGCATTATATATGTTGCATTAATTCAGGTCAACTGCATCTGTGAGTGTTTACTGACAACAAGCCTATGACATCAGTAACAACCCACACACCCACAGCCATCTCACACACACACACACACACACACACACAGTCATATGCTTTTCTTTGCAATACCCACTGCGATGACTTATGAGCCTTTTTATCAAAACTGGCCTAATTGCTTAACCATCCATGTTCCGGTCCAGTGGTGAGTGTTGGGCGGGAGACTGGGCATGTCATAACTGACATAAAACAACAGACACCAGCAATGTCCTACTTCTGACGAGACGGCCCGTCTGTGCATCTCTGCGTCTGTTGGTATGGGCTGCATTTATCCGCGGGTCGTCACGCTGAGAGCAGATTGGCTACATATTGAGCCATAAGAATATGAATCTAATCATTTGTAGACAGTCAGGGTGTGTGTTTTCCATTTATTTAATTGCATATATGCGGGTGGGGAATGAAGACAAATCAGCCATAACAGGCCATAATGATCATGCCAACATCTGGGCAATTTCAGTGCGAATCTGCGAGCGAGCAGAGTGTGTGAGCGCACTCATCCTTTCCAGCAAATGCGTTTCCCTCGGTGTCAACGCGCATCACAGTGACAAAAAGCCAGTGCTGCTCGATCCATCTGCTTATTGTCGTAAGTGTTTACGCTGCAGCTCCACAGAAAAACAAGCGGCGGCGTACTGCTTCCTGTCCTCACCCGACGTGCACTGCACAAAAAAACACAACTTTCCCTACTGTTCTCACTCCCACTCGCTGCCCTGGTTCACAGCAGAGGAAGCTGCTGCTCCTGTTGATGCTGAAGGGTCAGAGCTGAACTGTAGTTTGAGAAGAAGTAAAAAAAAAGAGAGAGGACGGACAAGAGCCTGTGGGGAATTTTGGACTCCCAGACCATCTCCTCAGTTCCTGGGAGCTGGTTAGAAAGTCCCAGGGAACTCCCAGCTATAATCTGTGGACAAACAGCTGCACATTCTCACTTTTCACTAGTTGTAGTCATTTGAACTCAACTCCAACTAAAAGGAAAACAAATCCGAGTGTGTCGATGTGCTGTTTTGAGGGGCCACTGAAATTCGATAAGCGAAATCGACTTATTTGGTCATTAGGGTTTGTTCACTTTAGAGTCGGAAACACGTCTGTAACAATAAAAAGACTCTATTGTAGTTTCTGACAAATGTAGCCTAAAATAAAAACAGTTTTATGGCCCATTGTCTGCCTGAAAATAACTGGAAGCTGTCAATCAGCCTCTCACAACTTGGTGTTCCACCAGAATCCGTTTTTACCTTCAAAACTAAACAGAAAAATAAATATCAGACTCTGTGTTTCTGTGTGTGTGTGTGTGTGTGTGTGTGTGCCTGGAACTGTGTGTGTAATTACAGATGCGCCATTCCTCTAAGCCTTCATTAGAAAAGGGAATGGGAATGTCTCCAGGCTACAACCACCGCTTGCGGTTATGTAACATGCTCTTCTCGGATCCTGTCGTTTCCCGGAGACGCTCCATTACCTGAGAAATCCTGCTCCTCACAGCTAAAGAAATGCTTTATATTATTTTTATTTTTTTGCCCTGGTGACAATTCGCAATGCACACCCCCCCCCCACACACACACACAGACAGATCCTGTCTTTGTCTGTCCTGGTTGCTGACTTGTGTTATTGTGGAGCGCTGGATCTGCTGCGGTCCCCTGCTTGTCCGTGTGAGGGCGCAGGGACTCTGACTGAGCCCGGGACTCTGGTGTCCCCAACCCCAAAGACAAAAGACAAGATGATCCTGAGAGCTCTACAGAACGAGGGGATGGTGAGAGGGCTGGAAAGGTAGAGTAGGAAAACATCTCTACACATCATTGTCAACCCAGGCCCCTCCGGTTCATGCGTAAGAAGTGAAAGTGATGCGCATAAATTCCATAACAATTCCAAAAAAGAAAAACAATTGTGTTTTACAAGTAGGATTTCACAATATTTAAAAAAAAATTGTCTGGATTTGCTTTTTATTCTTTAAAATGCTTCCACACAGCCACAACAAAAACACCACAGGGGAATATTTAACGTGCAAGTGTTGAAGTAGGCGGGTGATCGTGCAGCAGCATCCAGCCTGCCGCAGTTCCCTTGCGCAACCTCAACAAGGCATCCAATTACTAACAGGGGATATCAAAGAATGTCCCACAGATGATTCGGTGGAACATTCTCCACAGTGATGTGCAGAGAAATGACGACAGGAATACACATATTTCTTATCTTATTCCTTCACCTCCCCCCACCCCCTTTCATTTCTTCCATGCGCTGTCTCGCCCCCTGAAACTGGACCCCGCTTTGGTTCTTGCTCGCAATGTTTTGGCTGTATTCTCTTTTTTATTCACCTTGAAAGAATGCTCCCAGCCACTCAGTCCTTCATTCTCCCGCGCCGCATCAAACCCCAGTCCCGGCTGCACCACCCACTGGCTGCGAGGGAGGAGTCTGCTTTCCTCCTGCAGAACTCGGTGTATAACACTGAGCGGCCAGCCACAATGTGTGTCAGAGGACTGTGTGTGCTCCCAGAGTAGATGACTGCTTCAAATCTACAGCCTGTATTACGGACTGATACGAGACACGAGAAAAATTGCTCCGCACGTTTCCATCCCGAGTCAGGACGAGGTGAGCATCTTCTCATTTTTTTAAAAAAAGCTGGTAAAAGCAGGAGCGCGTCATCATCTTCTCCTCACGTTTGTTCACGCACAACCAAAAATGTCTGTTAGATTTGATTGTTGTCATTGCACTTCATTTCTTGTAAACATCTTTTTTTTTTTTGTTTGTGTGTGTTTGTGTCCTAAAACTCTCGGGCTCGGTAAGAGGAGCGCCGAGCCAGCGTGTCGGTTTGGACCCTTCGTGCGTCACGGTCACATTTACGCACAGTCTCCTGTGAGATTCGTGCGGTTTTTTAAACCCCACATAGGAGTGAGTGTGGAATTCGGAGCAGCAGACTGTGTGTGTGTGTGTGTGTGTGTGTGTGTGTGTGTTGGGGGGGGTGGCTTTGACTCGTACTGCAGATTTCAGGTGTGACAGAACGTGGAGACAGCGGCAGAGACGCTCTTTGACGCTGTAGACTAAAGTACCTTTTGTTCCTTCGCAGGTTTGTCGATTGTTGGATAGAATGCCGGCGATCATAAGTAAAAACTCCGATTTGGAGTTTGACTCTTTACAACCATGTTTTTACCCGGATGAGGACGACTTCTACTTCTGTGGTCCCGACTCTGCGCCACCGGGGGAGGACATCTGGAAGAAATTCGAATTGTTGCCCACTCCGCCCCTCTCCCCGAGCAGAGCGGCGCTACCGGGGGAGCCGGCGACTGCCTCCACGGAAGCGGACCCCCTGAGCATGGGCTTGGGGGACCCTCTGGACTGGGCTTCTGAGCTGTTGCTCCTGCCCGAGGACGATATCTGGGGGGCGTCCGACGATGGGGACCTGTTCGGCTCCGCTTTGGATACTAACCCCAACAGCATCATTATTCAGGACTGTATGTGGAGCGGCTTCTCCGCCAGGGAAAAGCTGGAGCGGGTGGTCACGGAGAAACTGGGCAAGGCCATTTCCACGGCCACAGCTGGCAGCAGGACCGTGTGCGTCAAGGCGCCGGAGGTGGCGAGCCGCAGCTCGGTGTCGGAGTGCGTGGACCCCGCGGTAGTGTTCCCCTTCCCGGTCCACAAGAAAAACGGCAGCAGGGACTCAGCTGGGACCGTTAACACATCCACAACGGACGGGAGCCCTGCCAGTGACTCCGGTAAGATCCTGAAGATGAGACAAAACCCTTTGTTTCCGTGTTTAGGTTATTGTTGTTATTACTATTATCATCATTATTATTATTATCCATACTTAAGTGGAGTGACTGGAGATTGTTCATATGACTGGCCAAGAATCGGATTACCTAGTTCCCTTACACGCACACACACACACGCGCACACACACAAACACAGTGGAGTAGTGACACACTGAACGAGGTTTATGTAATCAGCAGGCTCTTCATCCGGCAGATGGCAGTAAAATGGGGAATTGTGAGCCTCGGTGAACTCACTTGGCACCCGAGTCAAACAAAAACACACAACGCACACACGCAGACTGCGGCTGGAAGATGCGAAGGCGCAAAAATGATGGAACGATCATTGCGCACGGATGAACAGCGGACGCGTAAACGACGTTGAACAGACTTTTATGTAAAAAAAAAAAAAAACTGTCGCGTGGCTCATGATTATTATTACATTGATAAAATCTCAAATCAGGGGTCACACTGTGGCACTGGCAACGACACAACAAAACCACACGTTCATGTTTCTTAATTTTCTGTTAAGGATTAATGTGGATGTAGTTATGCATTTAGAGTGGGGAAATGGGTGATGTGCGCATTTAATCGCCCTAAGACTTAATCTCCATCTATTACTGGCCACGAGCTCCCTAAACAAACACTCACGGGTTCTTATCAGAGTGTTTTTGCTGTGAAACAGTAGTACAAAGGCCTCCAGCTTGGCACAGAGGCCACGATCAGCCAGTCTTGCCAAACACCTCCTCCAGCGCGAAGAAAGGAGGACGGAGGAGGGCCCTGGCGGCTGGTTTCAGGGGGGGGGGGGGGCTGTGGGGGTGTTGGGTGGACTGGCTTTGAACAAGCGCTCCATCTCGACAGCTGTCTCCCTGGCGCCGCTCCAGCTCCGAGGCTTAGAAAGAGGTGGTGGTCCGATCGCCTGCCGCCCCGCCATCCTGCGCACAGTTTCGCTCCAGTGGGCTTCCGCCACTCGCAGCTTTAAGAGGCGCCCTTTTCCTTTCTCGTCACACAGACATACTGAAAGTGTTACAGTGGGACACAGGCCCGTTAAAAAAGGCCCCAGGGCTCTAAAAAAAAAAAAACAGGAGAAAGGCAATCACCTGTGCCACCTCGAGCTGTGAGGGGGTGCGTAAATTGTTCTCCTTTGCTTTATTTCTAACCTGACGCTGTTTTAATTCCCCAGACAGAAATGTTGAGTTCCCTTCTCTATTTATACTCCCCCAGCGCCAATAAATGAGCCAAGAGCGAAACACAAAACAGCCAAATCCCTGCCTCACATGTGGCAAAGGCAGCCACGCCCCCTCATCCACACAGCTGTGCTCAGCTTTGTTTTGATGGCAGCACCGCACTCTGTCTGTCTGTCTGTGTGTGTGTGTGTGTGGGAGTGTGTGTGTGGGAGTGTGTTCATAATTTTAAGACAGAATCCCAGTGAAGTGGGTTACTGTAAGCTGTAAAATGCTACACTCTTCAGATGCTCCTGAGCTGATAATGAGAGTCATTATCACAAAGGCATTTTAACGGGGCCTCACACTCTGCCGCGTGATTGGCAACTTCCTCTCATCATCAAAGGCGCCAGTCGATGAGAAGTCTCAGCTGCTCAGCTCGATTTCAGCGTAGGTATTAAGATGAAAAGCTCGGCTGGGAAAGAAATGAGATTTCGCTCTTCGTCGGGGGGTCAGAGTTAAAAGTTCTGAAAGCCTCTGCTCCTATCGCACGCTGTCAGTGGGACTGCAGCCGCACTGATAGACTGAAGGCATCAGACTAAAACTGTCTCATCTCACTGGAGAAGATTAAGGGAAGTTTTGAAGGGGTAGCGAGAATGAAAGGCAGAAATCCAGCCCGTCTGCTCAGCGCCGAGACTGAACGTGTCAACACCTGCAGAGTAGATTAGCTAAGGAGTGACTGACACTAAGCATTAAAAGGTTTCTGCTTATGCAAACAGCATTGAGCAATGTTCTCACTCCCACGCACTCTCTCACTCTCTCGATCCCGCTCAAAGGTCTACAGACTCGCGTTGCATGCCTGTCACTTGCCGGTACACATTTATGACATACTGGGAATGCTTGGTGTGCCGGAGCAATTAAGTCACTCGCATTGTTTTGTTTTCTCAGAGGACGACGATGACGAGGAGGAAGAGGACGAAGAAGAAGAAGAAGAGGAGGAAGAAGAGGAGGAGGAGGACGAGGAGGAAGATGATGAGGAGGAGGAGGAGATTGACGTGGTTACAGTAGAGAAAAGGCGCTCCACAACCAACAAGGCATCACCCATGGCAACAGGCACCGTCACAATCTCTGTGCATCCGAAAAGCCAAGACGCGAGGGGAACCAGCTCGGGGTCTGGCGTTATGAGCCGCTTCATCAGCCGAGCCCCTCAGGAGCTGATCCTGAAGAGGAGCTCAGTCCACCAGCAGCAACACAACTACGCAGCGCCCTCACCGTACGCTTCAGACGACGACCCCGCCCCTCCGCCAAAGAAGCAGAAGATATCAGACGCCCCACGACCTCCCGCCAGAACCATCTCGTCATCCTCCTCGTCTTCCTCCACGTCCTGCAGCTCGGTCACATCGGGACCACGGAGCAAGCGCAGCACCAGCGGCGACAGCAGCCCACGGGGCAGCTCTGACTCAGAGGACAGCGAACGCCGGCGCAACCACAACATCCTGGAGCGCCAGCGCCGCAACGACTTGCGATCCAGCTTCCTAACGCTGCGTGACCACGTGCCAGAGCTGGCGCACAACGAGAAGGCAGCTAAGGTCCTGATCCTTAAGAAGGCCACCGAGTACGTGAGCTCGCTGGAAACGGAGGAGATGAGGCTCCAGCAGGAGAAAGACAGGCTCCAGGCCCGCAGGCAGCAGCTGATGCGCAGGCTGGAGCAGGCAAGGACTCGCTAACAGACAACTGCCACACCACAGAAACACTCACAAATACCCCGGATCACCCCCTCCTGTCCCAGCGCAGACTGTCTGGACCACAGTTAGACAAACGTACAAACATAGGCCTATACACTTAAGCACAACACGTAGGCCTGAATATCTGTTGTTTAGTGCACAGACAAACAGAACATCTCAGTGGACATTGTCTTCAGGTGATGACACACACACACACACACACACACACACCTGGAGGAGGACGTGGGGGTGGGGTGCTGGAGGGATGCTCGGACTTTCACTGCCGCCACTTTTTTTGCACATTTGTTGACGTTAAGAATGTTTAGGGTTTACTTTTTCAATCCAGTCACATTGAGGAAAGACGAAAAAGAGAAAGGAACGGGGAAGGACGGAGGACACAGATGCTCGGTCTTCCCTTCCTCTGGTTTTTATATCATTTCTATCGGCGTCTTGTTTTGTTTTTTGTTCGTACTCACTGTGACACCAGCCGGGAATCGGGCGATTCCCACACGGACAGGTGTTGGAGGGCACTTTGGAGAGCTCACGTACAGTAAGCAGTGCACACTTACTTTGCCTTCACCACTGCAAAACTGAAGAGACGACGACGACGACGACAACCGGGACGTTATGGGTCACATAAACAATGCCACTACAGGTTCTCTTATTCTCTCACTCCTCTCACACTGGTGCTCAAGCCAAGTCAGTGGATGTATAACTGTGCACCTTGCTAGCCGACACTTTTGTATATAACAATAGAGTACAGAGAAAAATACACTCAGATCTGCCTTGTTTTGTATTACAATTTGTCTTTGGTTTTTTTATACATGTCAGGAAGCTGCCAATAACTAGACTGGAAGTTTATATACCTTTCAAAGTACTGTAAGGCCTCAATTTTTGAGCGTCACAAACCTTTGTAATATAACAATATATTGTTTTTTTTCTCCTCTTTTTTTTCTTTGCATTGTATCATATTACTAATTCTACACACCTTTATGCTTTTAGTGTGAACCTGATACATACTAAATTTGATACTTATATTTTCGTATGAAAATGAGTTTTTAGTAGATATCACTTTATCCCATGTTTTTCTTCTATTTCAAATAATTCTTTTGTACAGCAAATGTGTTCTATCCTCATGTACCTGGCCTTTTTTCTTTCCTTCTCTTTTGTTTATATTTGTAACTATCGGGTGCATAAAACTGGGTAAACGGATATAAGATGTTTGTTTTTTTCATTTTTAAAATGTACATTTAGTGCTGCAACTCATAGCACTTTGAAATACCTCATTTTGGAAAATAAATAGACATCATAAAATCCTGATGTTGGGCTAACGTTTGGATCTTTTATTGTCTCTGAAAACGGCAAACATGACCCCGGACCCCTTCAACCCTTCACATCCGTGTTTCCCTTTATTTTTCTATTTGCCGTCACATCTCCATATTTGATTTTCCTGATCTCACAGACTCATCCTGACAAAGAAATAAAGAGTGTCTTCTGAATCCTCTCTGTCTCAACACCCTGCGGGTACCTCCTCCTCTGTAGCCTCTCACTCATCCACACACACACACACACACACACACACACCTACACACTTCAAGTGCACCGGAGCACACACTTCCCCACACACACACACACTCTTCTCTCAATTTCCCTCTCTCACCAACACAGCTCTTCCTACTACATTGTTCAGGCTGTTGTCATAGAAACTGGAGCAGCTGCTGAGCGGCAGACACCAAGAGTGAGTCTTTTATTTGTCTGTTAGTAGTCTGTGTATTTCTGCCTGCATGCGTGTGTGTGCGTATGAATGCAAATGTCTGTATGTGTGTCTACCTTTTGTCCCAGTCTGTGTGTGGCCCGGGCGCCTGATAGCTCCAGCGTTGTGCGCTCCCCGCCACGATGCCAGGACAAGGCTGGATACTGTTTACCAACATCAGCCACATGGCTCTGGCCTCCTCCGCCCCTCTCTCCTCCTTCCCTCTGTGCCTCCAGTGCCGGGCTTTAGCCCAAATATGTGCCACTCAGGACTCCGGCCAGCCCTTCTCTGGAGATGGCTGAAAGAGAAATCTGTTGCCATGGTCTGAGTAGCCATTCAGCACGACAGTGTGTTCACAGGGGGAAAGAGAAAGAGACATGCCGAGAAAGGTATTAACAGGACATCAAAACACACATTGTTGATGATTTTGATTAATCCTCACTATCTAAGAAAGCAGTCACTGCATAACAGCATATGACAGAATGACATTTCTTTATGATTAAAAGCAATTTATTAGTCAGTTCATACTGCTTTCATATTAAGTTTTAAATCAGTGCCATGCTCTTTGCATTGCTACCAGGAATTCTTCATCCATTGAAGCACGGCCCAAGTGGCCCAGAGGTAAATTTGCTATGTAAGAAACTAGGCTATTTGAAGACTGATCCCTTTGTTTTGGAGTTGAGACAGCGTATGACTGAGCCTCTCGGTGGGGTAGTGGAACTAGTGGATTACATAATAAGGTTGTGGTGGGTCTGGTGTCTTTGTGTGCACTGACTGTATGTGTGAGTGGGGACAGGAGCCCGTCCTGTCTTTGTGTGCGTGCGTGCATGTCCTCTCGTGGGACTTCCCCTCACCATCTGCCTAATGGCTTATCCTGCTTGGTTATAGGATGAAAACAAGTTCGCGGACAATAACATCACTCAGAGAAATGGGAGATAAAAAAAAAAAAAAAACATCCAAAAGAGGCACTTTGTCTCAGATGGTAATAATAAAAATGAGATTTAATAAGAAATCTAGCACACAGTAACTGCGGCCACATTCAAGGGAAAAGCTCTTTCTTAAACAAACAATAAATTGTAAACGTCTCAGCAATGTGCACACACACGGTGTTACACGCTGCTTGTACAACCCCCGGAATCATATGCTCTCCCGTTTCGACTACAGTTAAGCGATCTACTCTCTGAAATGAGCCTAATTGTTTTAGAGCGGCGCTGACATTCAGGGAGTAGCCATCTCCCGCGTTAAACAGACATATGGCCACGGCTTTTCCCTGATTAATACCCATTATCCCTCTGCCCACTGACTGCCTGGCTGGAGCTTCCCAGACACACGCGACACCGCTCTAATGGGCTTATGCCCCACAGATGTACATTAAAGCGACACAAGAAATAATGTTTGTGTTTTTCATCTGTCATCTAATTTGAGGTCTTCATTACCGTCGCCATTAACTGACAACACTTGCCACAACATTCCCATTTTTCTGTTGCACACCAGATCTGTATTCAACATGTTAACCTTCCCATATGGAGGACACAGTGGCTGCTGTGTGCGTCCATACAAGTGTGTGCGTGCCTGCAATGTGCCCAGCCTCTGCACAAAGGCATGCCCGTCACCCATGCACCACACTGGGCCCTGTTTGTCAAAAGCCTTACTATCAGAGGGAGGAGTGTGTGTGTGTGTGTGTGTTAGGGAGGTGTCACCATCTGTTGTTGGGCACAGCGTAGTCGCAGGTGCTCAGAAATGGTGCGTGTTGAGGTTGTGGTAGGTAGAGGGGCTGAGCTTAAATACAGGCAGGGTAACGAGGGGTATTGGGGCAGAAAACACGGGGCAGTTCCTCGAGGGAACACACGGCCCTAGCTAGTAATATGCAGCTCTGACAAAGAGCTGTGGAGCTACAGTAATTGCAAAGCACATAGTGGACAGGCTACGAGGCAGGAGAGGGACTGAGCAAGAGGAGGGAGGGACCTGGAAAGAAAAGAAGGCCTGAGTGTTTGATCAAAGTTTACCAAAGTCTGAGGAGATTTGCATACAGATGGTACTGTAGCACGGCCCCCGGAATACCTTTCCCTCTCTTTATTTTTCTTTCCTGGTCTCTCTTTCCCCCACTTACACATACACTCACAAATGTAATAGGGTTTCATTGAAAAATCCATGAATAGGCTTTCAAGAGTTGTTCTGAGGCAAAAAATAGGCTGAACAACACAGCAGCCAGAGAAATAAAGAAAATGCGGTGTGTAGAGAGAGATATAGAAAAATTACAGAAAGGCAAAAATAGAGAACAGGGAGAAAAGGGGAAAGGCCACTGTGAAGTACTAATTATTAAAACAAATTCACAAGTACAATTCCCGTTTCAGAAGCCAGTAAATGTACATCCATCCACTCATGTGGATCATCCATTCCTTACGTGTCACATCCTCCGTCCATATTGAATTTGAAGCTACTGTTGTGTGGGCGACGATCACACAATCGTTGCCCTCTCATGTAATTTACATGTTGTTTTTTTTTAAGCAACCTTCTGGCAGGTATCCTGCTCGCATCTGTCAGTGCCTGAGCTCATACACAACATGACATCTAACAGTCAAAGCCACAAGCATGTCCAAAACTAGCCCGAACTTGCTGTGAGCTGCTGCAATGTTGAGTATACCAATATATGAGGCTATTAGTTTCTCCGCTTTAATGTTTGAATAACAGCAGCCACTGCAATCGCCGTGTTACGACACCTTAGAGACACTTAGCTGTCAGTACGTCGTTTGTAGAACACTTTTCAAAACAGTACTTAAAAGTGGTTCACGGAGAGCAGATGAGACTGATATGACAATAAATCCATTTTTACAAATTGCAGAACCCACAAAATATATTAGATGGTGGATATCAGGCAACCGATGTTCATATAGAGGTATATGTATATTTGTTTGTAGTGCTCACACTAGTGAACAAACTAGAGTAATAATTATAATAGCAACGGTTTATTATGTCACCGTTTAGCTGGATTTTCACATTTTTAGAATCTTTTTGTCGAGGTCTAAGGAAATGAGCTAAAAACCCCCAGAGACTGGGGGCATTGAGGTTCATGATCAACATCTTAAATCCCTTCACCATGAGCTGCATGCAGGGTACCAGTGGCCCAATGTGAAGGGAGAGTCCTTCTACTAAAGGAATACAGGCCGCATGAAACTAGAGAAATTGTTTTCCATGAAGCAAGAACAAATAAAGAAACATTACTAGAGAGCACGGGTTCCCAGCCCTGATCCTCAGCGACCCTCTGCTCTAACTATCCCTACACATCCAGTGCCTTAACCACTGCACCTGGATCAGGAGTGTTCAGTCAGTCAGAAGTTGGAAGACACCAAAGTTTGTGGTCCTACATCTATGAGCTACTCTGGCATCAGCACTGACCTGCCACGGCCACGAGTTTCGGCATCATGACAAACAGCGGAGGATGAAGTTAGAAAAGTTAGAAAAATGTACTTAAGCAAAAGTACAAAAGTCAAAGTACAAATGCCAGCTGACATTTCTACTTAAATAAACGTACATGAGTTATAGTTGACGTATAAAAAGTAAAAGTACTTTCTCTGTTGTCTTCTGTGGACCAGTGCTTCTTCATTTTAGGGGCATTCACTAATTTGATGGTAATGGACATAAATGATGGGTTGAAGCTGATTAACAAAAGTATCTGATGCTTTTTCACTTTTATTTCAAAAGTATTTATATGAAGTGGAAGAAGAGACAGGCAAAGTTCAAGTTCAGGAAGCCAAGTACTTTCCACCAATGATGACAGACCATTAGAACAAGCCTCAGACTCTGCAGCATAGAGTCACAGGGGAAATCTCAACATTTACACTGCATGACAAGAACTTCTTGTACTCTACTGTGCGCTCCACTTGTTAAATAAAAATTTTCAACACTTCCTGGGGAACCTTCACTCCCTATGAACACATCTGCATGTCTTACGTATCACTAAAAGTCTTACCTAGGAGCTGTGAGGCATCGAGCTGACTGTCGATGAGAGTGTGCACCCCTAGTTTTTGCCGTGTCTCCTCACTGTTGGCATTAACATGATATGAATATTTGCCTTCCGGTCTTAGCACCAGTAATAACTGATTTATGTTTATTAACTACATTATGTGGGCACCACCATCGGGGTTTCATCACAGCCTTGTTGCATTATGGGTGGGCTGAAACAAAAGCATATATTGTGGTCACCACTTTCATTAGCTTATTAACGTGACGATGATGTGCAGCAGAAACCGCTCTTTAAATGGCGATTTTCAAATCAAGTGTGTACACAAGTGCAAAGTGTGTTTATGTGTGTATGTACCTATTCCACCGTGTGTGTGTGTGTGTGTGTGTGTTTTATTTGGAGTAATCACCAGGGCGCTTCTGTGTTTGTACATTTCTACCAAGATTGATTCATTACTGCTCCTCTGGAGGAAACGGATAACAAATGGTTTTCTGGTCCAATAAACAGTGTTTGCCTGTAAACTGAATTAGACTAAACTAAACTATCCTTCGGACACACCTTCAACGCTCCGTTAAATGAATGGCTGGCTGGGAAAGTGTCCTGTGTGGAAGTAAAACTCAGTGAGAGACGTATTGATTGAGGGCTAATTGTGGAGCAGCGGAGTCACCTCAGGCAGACCTTCCAGACTCCCTGGTGGTTTACGCTCGACAATGAATCAGTTTGTTTGAATGGGGCCACACTCACACTACATTTTTCAAATCTCAACACCACAAGGCTCCTTTCTGTATGAACAGTCAATATGTTGCCAAATCGTTGCCTCAAAGATTAGAAAAGTCAAAATAAGTTTTTGTTTGTATGAGGGTCCTTGATCATTTGCATACTCTTCTGTGATGTTCATTTCATGTTCTACTGGGGTTGTGAATGCTGATTCAATTGAGCTTGGATGAGTATGACTCTTGATCTTTAGATTTTATGAACTAATAAATCTATTTACAGTTTTGCACACTGCAAAAAAACATGTAACTTCGAGTCGATGGACTGGCTTAAATTTTTACATTGTGTCAAACGAGCAATTTGTCAGCAAAATCCTAAATAAATATTGCGTTTTTTAACAGACTGTTTTTTTTTATTGATTGATTTAGATATTATACTGTTCGGCAGATATTCAACCTTAAACATGTGAGCTTTATTTAAATGGCAAGTCTTGGTTTATTTTATTTTATTTCAATATCCCTAGAAGTGTCTCAGACCATTTTAGGAGTTACCTCTTAAAAATAAGAAAAACAACCTTTAGTTAAACTGATGCCACATAGTATCTGAGTGAAGTAATGAATTCTAAGCTGATGAGGTTAGTGACCACAACCAACCAAACTCCAAGTTTTTTTATGACTGCCATAAAAATCATAGAACTGCTTCTTCAAACTTCAACAAATAACATTTGTTGTTCAAAGCTGTTATGTTATAATTCTAAAACATCTTTAGCAGAATTTAGAGTTTCCATTAACTAATGGACTCTGTTAAGGTTTCAAAAGAAAACAAAAATTGATAGGGTTTAATATGTCATAGTCATCTTTAGCAGTTCACTCAGTTCATTCATTCATCCACTGACCCTGTCAGGGCCCATGATGCCTCTGTATACCCCGCGTCCCTCTTTGCATACCCCCGAGGTAGGATGCATAAGGCCTGGATTGGGGGTGAAAGCAGGATGTCCTGAGGTGGTGGACATGTCTGGGGCACATTTTGCCTGTTCAGCAAGAGCAAAAAGAAGAATGTTTTTCTATTCCTATACATTTACGTCACATTTCAGACACAAAAAACTAACCAGAAAAAATTCTTTCTACTTCTGGGTCAAAATTGTATCTGAACCCACAGCAAAACTGCAACCAAACATTAAAATTCCCAGGAAATGTGATTTTATTCTATTGTCCTATGGATTAACAATATTTAAAATCAGTTCCTTCAGTTTCCTGTTACTGCTGTTTTACGGTAACAACTCACTAAAGACGTGTGTTTGTGGAGATGATAGCTAAGGTTTTTCCTAATATTTAATCCTACACACTAATGCCTCTAAGCAGATACAGTTATGATAAAATCTTACAATCTCAAGCCTTTTCCCTCAGTAATCGATTTCAACCAACCTGAAATCTCAAAATCTGGAGAGCAGGGGATCAATTAAATAAGAGGCAATCCCGAGGCAAAAGGGCCCAGAGAGCGTAAATAAAAAGGTTATCGACACTTTGGGGACATTCCTGCTCCTC
Organism: Channa striata; assembly: GCA_033026295.1. Taxonomy (NCBI): domain Eukaryota; kingdom Metazoa; phylum Chordata; class Actinopteri; order Anabantiformes; family Channidae; genus Channa; species Channa striata. Next base: position 8,241,287 of record CM065170.1, read on the forward strand.
GACAGTTATCTGTCGTTTTGATGGTGACCTGGAGTGCGACAGAGCAGAGGACGGGGCCAGGCGGGGCGGCAGAATCCTCTGCAGGCGCCTCGCTGACACATGTGGGACATAGCTCAGTGGAAATCAGGTTAATGAATTGTAGAAACGGGAGAACGGCAGGGTTACTCATCTTTCAATATCCTCCCGTCATCATCAGTTGGACCAGGATCCGTCTGCAATTCAGTGGGAAAGGGAAAGATGGGGAGGTCAGCAGGCAGCACAAATGGACCTGTAAAAAGATTTGAAACAATAGATCATCGACGCGTGAAAGAGAACGCAACTGCTACTGTCGTTGTGTTATTGTTATTTCTTTGAATGAGAAATAAAAAATGCTTGTTTCTCTTTTTTATTCATCTACTGTGACTATAACCATATTTTGTATGTGTGTATATACATACACATACAAAATAATAAATAATTTAATACATACACACACACACACCACAATATAGTAATTATATTATACATATATAAATTATTTTTTGTTAAATATCTCTCTATGAAGTGTCAATGCTCACCGCACTGAATTCTCTTGCATATCTTTGTGTGAGTGTATTCTCGGGTGGGTAGTTGGTCCATGACCAGTCCATTTCAAGCTTGTCTGCCTAGCTGTCACCTCTCTTTGATGGATCAGTGAGCTCCAGACAGAACCACCAGTCTAAATTTTAAAAACACCAGGCTGTTTCTGCTCTCACACCCAACACAGACGCACATCACCGCCTCTTATTAGATTGGCCTAAACTGGCTCGCTCCCCCATCTACGATCCTCTACTCTTCTAGTTGTTACTGTTGTCGAAGGGTGTGTGCTGACAGGGTGACACTGACGAAATGAAGCTTTTAATTACTGATGAAAATGTGGCCAATCACGGTGACTGACTGGCCCCAATTCAGTCTCTACACACATAATTCGTCTGTCTAAGAGGATGAAATATATTAGCATATTTAATTGGGGGCTTATGCTGTTTGACAGCTGTTGAGTCAGATGACGGTATTGTGTGAATATGAGTCAGTCAGTGCACACTAATCTAATCAGGGAAAACCTTGGCTGCGGATTGAGTTTGCATTTTGGACATCCATCAGCAAGCTCTCAGGATTAGACACAAAGTTAATTATGGAAGAATTAGATTCAGAGGGCACTGGCTTATCGCTTGTAAGGGCAAGGTATTCTCAAGCCACAACCTGATGTGGACGAAGCCCTGAAGAACAACCCAGCGACCGTGGTCCTGTAGTAACTCAGGCATGGCATTGATTACTTTAATTGGTGGACCAGGAGAAGAAAACATGATTGGATTTGATTTAAACCCCCCCCACCAGCAGCACTTCAGATCCAATCCACCAGTGTATTGTATCATTGTCAGACATCCAAACACACGAGCGTTCAACATCCATCTGGGATTCTACATCAAGCAAATGCCTTATTTTTCACCTCCTCCTCCCAGGCCTCCAGTGTCCTGCCTCTATGTCCTTGTAAGACATTGATCAGGGTTTTTAAAGTTGCTTGGTAAGGAAAATCCTCCGTATTGACAAACTGTACAAGAGTAAAAAACCTCACACCAGAGAGTAGCCCAGCGAACGCAATCTGTTCTTGGTACCACAGTGTTCACTGATTTACTCATTTTCAAAGACACACTGGGTCTTTTTATATATAGTGCTATTCATATGGCAACATGTAGTTTTTTTTTTCCCCAACTATGACGAAAGCCATTCCATGTTTGTGCAATTTCTACAGTCCTACAATGTTAATGAGCCATAACAGCTTCCTTCATTTTGGACCTTCTGGCAAACTGTCAAGTTGGCTGACTACTGGCAGCTTTTTCAATTTGGCTGTCTAATTTCACCACCGTCAAAGTCCATGCAGATTCTCCTTTTCCCTTTACAAGTAAACCTGCCCTGCAATGAGGGACATATGCTGCGCCATCACATCGTTTTACAGTTCGAGCTCTCAGCGAAAGCTACAGTGACTTGGCGGTTGGAACAGCTGCACCAATAAGACCTCACCCACTCAAAATTCAAACACGCAACAGAACGATTTACTACAGGAAGCTTATTGAGCACACACTTCCTCTTTTGTTTCCCTCATTCCCTTGTCAAAAACATTGGGAGTGATTAATTTGCGTCATCAGGATATTCCTGGCACGCCGCTACAGTCTATGTCCTTCCTCTGTCTCTCTTGCAGGCACTCACACATAGACACACAAAGATAACACACAGTTAAATAAGACACACACACCAATAAGCTGATACATTCGAGTGAGTGAGCTCCGGGCATGCCATTGATGCTCTGCCTGGGCTTCATCCATCACTGATAATGGCTGAGGACAGCTGTGTGTTCAGTCCCCCCACTCTCCATCAAACCAGAAGCTGGAGGCATATGGATAAAGGGAAGGACGGTGTATTTATTCTACCGTGCCTCCTAAACAACCCACCCCCCACATCACCTCCATACCGTAATACTGTCCTGCAACCCCCCCTTAAAACTTCCCAACACCCCCACTCTAGAGAATACCCACCCAGAGCCAGGCCCAGATGGTCATGGCCTGCAGCGGACTGTGCATTTCTGCTATCAGGCCCCAGATCTACACCACGGCAGAAATAGGAATCAATGATGCAAAGCTATAGTATACACACACACACACACACACACAATGACAGACACAAAGACAAATGCCTTCATGCACTATCTTGCATAAATTTCTTTGCATATTCTTGCTTCTCCACTCTCTCTTTCACACACAAAGATGAATACACACACACACACACACACACACACACACACACACAAACAGGGATGTGCTGTTTAGACTGGAGCTAATGAAGAGATAACAGCTGATGTCATTAGTTTCTACATGAATGGAGTCTGTCAGGGCTTCTGGATGAATTTACACACTGCGTTTAGTGTACATGAGTGGAAGTGGGGTTTCACAGTGACTGTCCTTGGACTGCCTCATTTAACTAGGTCAGATTACTGAGGGAAAAAAAAACATGTAATGTAGTAATATTAAAAAGGAATGGAGTTGCAGTAGTATCCGAAAGCCACTTTGCGTGCCAAAGCCATCAGGTTTAGTTTGGAATCCATGTGCACAAGTGGAATTTAGAGGGGTGCCACCGTGGGCTTTCATCAGTTGGTGTGCAGGGTAAAGTGTTACTTTGCAGTTTCAAAGGCTACAATTTGATTAATTTGGCTTGTGTTCAGCATTTTGATCGGCACCATAGGAGTTCCATGCCGTGTGTTAAAGGGGTCACGTGTTTAGGAACTGAAATCAGTATTAGGAATGAACAAGTCAGACCACTTTTTCAATTAAAAATAAAAATCAAACATTCATTTATGTCTAAAGCCCCAAATGCATTTAGTCATTTAGATGAAAGAAGAACTTTGAATCTAAAAATAAAAACTATGGGCTATCAAGCGTCTGCTTTCAGACGGTGATAAAACCTAGCGTCAGAATTAGTCATCGCCAAACGGACAGGGGGTCAGCTTTTGTCGTGCTGCAACTAACAATGGGCTTTATTTTTGGCCGTGACTCATTTGTCATATTCTTGATTAATCTGTAATCTAAACAGAACACTGAGGTCAGTTTCCGTAAATCTCCACAGATGGCAAGCTAATGTTATTCAATTAACAGGTGATGGGGAAGGGTGGAACCCGATCCTCAACAAAACACCAGTCCAGCACACTCCCTCCCATAAAAGACACCTGTCAGAAACAAGAGCCTCCTTTACCCTGGCTGTTAAAGAAAAGCGCTCTCCTTGTCTCATCATCATTTAAGACTTAGGCACTTCAAAGCTGCCCAGGTACAATGGCAGTGAGCAGGCTGGCCTTCAAAAGAACAGCACAAGTTATGGTGCGCTGGCAGGAGAGAAGAATGGCCCTGTAAACCATAATGGAGAGGAAAATATAAAAGACAAGGCGGAGATACGCAGTTCACCTGTTCTCTGTAACACAATCACTTAACGATCCTCAGGACGCATTGTAAGGGAGAGCACTGCTGCAGCTCGCGCCCTCGCTTTGTGCCCCGCTCGAGCACAGAGATCATCTTCCCCTCTCCGCAGACCCCTGACCTTGTCTCTGTTCCACTTGCGCACACACCCATCAAAATTACCCTAACTCCTCACAGATTAAGATCAATGTCATTCATTGGGTTTAGAGTATCAGCCTTTGATTTGGAGCAGAGAAAGGGAAGGGAGGGCACATCGGGCACCTGGGAGCTGTGCAAAAAAAAAAAAAAAAAAAAAAAAAAAAAAAAAACGTCCTGTATTTGATCTGTACGAATGTGGTTACCTCACTTTCACCGAGCTCGCGCGCGATCTATTTGATTTATTGGGTGCTTTGATTTGCAGTACAAATAACGTGACTCATGCGTCTAATCATATGTCCCTTCAACAGCAGTGGTCACAATGAAAAGGGGCTCAGACTGAAATGACCGGACTGCTTTGGTTGGGCAGGTGAGAAAGGGAGAGAGAAAACGGTCCCTTTCAAACACAAACAGGCCATGTTCTACAGTCTTAGACACACATTTTCTGTTCTCTCTGCGTTTTTTTCCGACCCCCCCCACCCTGCCTCTGCTTCTATCAGCATTACCACATTACCTCTGTCTGTCTGGTTTCTAACCTCTGACCTCGCCCATAGGTGAGCTTAGCGTTTCGGACAGCCCTGACCCTTTATAGAGATAGCTTTTTTTGCCATTAAAGTTACAAACACTCTGTCTCACTCGCTTTCTGCACTCTCTCTCTCCCCACCCCCCTCTACTACCCCCACCGTCCCCACCCTTGGAGCCACTAGGGTATGTGATGGTGTAAATGCCCCCTATTGTTGGCAGAATGGACCTTTTGTCCGCACCCCCTGCATGTGCTGACTAAGGGACATCCAATGAGCCCACTTTTGAGTCCACCCCTAGGTATGAGAGGCGAGGATACAGAGGGTCAGCTAAGCCTTGCAATGACCCCTCCCCCTTAGAGTGTTTGAGGAATTTCCTGATTCAATAACATTTTAAATAGCTGCCTCGTTTGCCTTTATACACGTCCAGTGGCAGCGTGAAAAGGAAAGGTTTATTCATTTTCCATTTGGTCAAAAATAAATACTGATCGGTGAGTGAGCAAGGTTGAATCAAACTATTGTCGTGAAAGGGAAACATGAATACTTTTTATATCCGAAATCACAAATTTGTCTCATGGGGATCTACAGTTTGTATAACAATGGGATGATGTGTCTTTAGACCCTCAATCAGATAAGGAAAAATCCTGCCCCCCCCCAAAAAAAAAAACCTTTAACAGGAAAAAAAGGAAGAAACCTTTTTCCCGTTATTGTTCATTGATGACGAACGAATGAAAGCGTCGACTTGCTGTAGAATCTATTCAGTTAAACTTGCAAATGCATATTTTTCCTCTCTTGTTAAGCTCTCAATTCCGGGCTAAAACAGCACCCCCACCTGCTCCATGTGGGGTAAACCAAGCTTTTCCCTGATAATTCCAGTGAGGATCAAGGGCTGAGTGTCAGTAAAGCGAACAAGACAACCAGCCACTCTGAAGTCTCTCTAAAATTGGTCATTTTAAACACCACTGGAGTAGAATACACATTGGTTCACTGGCATTTTAGATTAATGACAGAGCTAATGTCATCAATTTGCATATTAAGAAGTCCAGATGAGAGCAATTTCAGAGGGCGTCTCTGTTGTTTCTGAAAACATGCACTTTTAACGTGTATACCCAGTTGTGTTGTGACCACAAAAATCACAATTGATCAGTCTGCTGTCGGTCTCACTCCTTCTGATATTTTGTTGTCAAGTCCGAAGAGGCCAAGGATGGGAGATTTAGCCATTTTCCTGTTTTTTTGGTGGGTTTCTCTGTGACAGAGGCTTACAATGAAACGGAAAAATGGCATGGTGTTAGAATAAATAAATAAAATAATCACATCAATAAAGCCTTGGATCAGCAGAAATGCACACTGGACTCTTGAGACTCTTTCACACAATCATTGTGCAAATTTACCCGAATAATTTGCACAAACTGCTCTGGCAGAGGCAGCAGCTTCTCTTGTCAAACTAATTTTAAACATTTTCATGACACAAAATGACCATTGACACACCACTATGACAAGTGAAGCAGAGAATTCCGACAACAATAGAAGTATTTACACACTTTATGTGCCTTTATGGGACAGTAATTTTTTTTTTTGACAGCTTCCTATTTAAGCATTAATAAAATGTCCTAAAATCCGTAAAACTTCAAGTTCTGAATGTAAAAGCATCTCTGGAAAAAGGGGGTGGGGCTGAAAAGAAAGACCAAGAGACAGAGAGGAAAAAAAAAAAGATAAATGAGGGAGGTATCAGATGGAATTACTACTTTATTTCAGTAATGAGGATCTGCAAACACAGCAGTTTGTGGACCAATAATTAATCTCCCTCGCATCCCTTTTTAATAGACTTCCATTAACATGCTTTTAAAAGATACCTTATTCACGGCACACACGAGGGCACATATAAGTGCCGGATAGTATTTACTGGCCATCCTTTACACCTCTCCCTTTAAAATCTAATCCGCTAATGTATCCAAATCGCACGGCTGTCCGGGGCCATATATCTTTAATTGTGCATCAGTCCACTTTAACAAGAGTCAGATGCCTGGTAAAGACTCCTTCACACCAAAAAGCTGCCGCCAAGCACCTCATATCCTCCGCTGTCACAATGCTGCTGTTTCACCACCCATGTTCATAAAACGTGCCCCCCCCCCACCGTCAACAGTCCCCTTTTACTTTGATTGGGTTAATTGTGTTTCCTCCTGAATGCAGTAAACTTAAGAGAAGCTAGGAACTGCATATGCACTACCCCGGAGCCGGCATTCAAACTCCAACTTCACACTGTAGATGGTTCTTTCTTTCAACAAGAGGCCATTAGAGTCAATAGGCGGGCTTGTTCTCTTTCTGAGGGTCCAATTTGGACGGCAGGGGCGGATACTAAAGCCTCTACGGGGCTTTGGAGTATGAGCTTCTCGTCTGACACCTCTACCTTGGTTGCGTGTTTAAATTTGCTCATTATCTCTCAGTGGTTCAGGTTCATGAAGAATCTACTTGATCATGTGTCTGCCATGTAAAGCTTAGGGACAGTTATGGGACAGGTAAAGAAAACGGTTCTGTCGTGCCATTGGAGAAAAAGCATGGTTTTATATTTGGATAAAACCATGGAGATACACATAAAGTGATCGATTCTTATGGTAGCAACTGATGGGTGGACTTTCTGTACAAGTGTAAATGTGCAACATCTGGCTCAGCGGTTTTCACCGGGTGAGCCATCCTGAAACCACAATGCGGTTGCCTTTGTTATCCCAGCCCGTCACTCCTTCGCTCTTCATCCCTCTCTTCCTCTTTGTCAGTCTGGGTGAGCTCCTGTTGACCTGAGGGCCTCTGCGGTGGGAGTGGGCCACACCGGACCACTTCAGAGCCCATTCCAAAACCACGCCGAGCTTTTCCGTGCCATCATGGGGTGTATTTCTCTTTCTCTACTCTCCCTGTCTCTCTTTATCTGAAACCTCATCCCTCTTGTGCTGGTGACCTGGTCCGTGTGTTGCGGCCTTGGCAGAGGGGAACAGTGTGTTAGTGAATGGGAGGGAAGTCATATGTTAGCAGTTTGAACCTACAGCCCCAATTAGAGGCAGCTGTTGCTGTGCTATCGCACCACAGCGGAGCAGAGGGGGGGCTGAATTTATGGTCTGCGTCTCTGTGGCGACCCCTGTTTGATGTGCAGATAATTAGGAAGTGAATGACTTCCTGTGGGTTGCTGCTAGAAGGGGCAGCTCCATACAATAATAAAAAACAGGGAGAAAAGGGGAACAAGGAGAGGAACAGCTGAGGAGTAGATGCGTATTGAGGCGGTGGCAGGGTCAGGTGGTGCGCCGACAGGAGCTGGAGATCGTTGGCTTTTCATGGGGCTGCCACCGTGCACACATTCCCCCTCGTACAAACGTGTACGTGCTTCAGTTCGGGGTTCACTTCCTGACACATGACTTTGCATGCCGACACACTTGACCCCTGGGTTTTTTTTTGTGTGGGTCTGAATCAGTCGTAGTCTGAGACCAAATCAGTCAACGCGTCACAGGAATCCGTTTGGAGCTCCCGTTCCCTTCGCATACCATCCTTTAGACTTCCACGCGAACACGCCTGTGCAAGTTAGCAGCTCAGAACGTATTTACCAACTTGCCAAGGTGAGTTAAGAGTCCAAGTGGTAGAAGAAACAGAGAAAAGATCAAAGAAGCAGCTATATGTCCCTAAAGATTAAGCAAAAATTCCACTTGCCCCTGTCTGGACATGTCATTTAAAAAAAATAACTTGAATAATCTTCTGTCAAATTTGCTCTGTAGACATTTCTGTTAGACTAACTTTGAAGCTTTTCTCAGAAGCTTGATCTCAACATAAATACCATTTGCTTCTTCCATAGCAACGCTTTGTTTTCCCACTTGCTTTATCGCCACCTTGCATGTCGTTTCAACTTTAACCTCACTTTAACCAGGAGTCGTGACCCTCACTCATTGTTCTGCCCATTTCCCCGAAGAGGACCGAATTCTACAAATCCAATTGGAAAAAAAAAAAACCCCTTTTGAATAAAAATAAACAGTAATTGATTCCCCGGATTCCCCACAGTCAAATGTTAAGTCAGTTAATAAAACTTTCTAACAGACTCTGCTTGGCACTGTATGAGCAACAATAAGGCCATATTGTGATGTTCGGACTCCTTTGTTTCTCTCTAGCTCTTCTGGTGAATGAAACACAATGACAAGGAATACCCAGGTTTCTGCTTGAGTGCTAAACCCAATCACAGTGATAACAATGTGCTTTAGAAGGACTAAGACAGTCTTTAAGTATCCTCCATAGCATGAGATTAGCCTGTTACCAATTACCCCCCATGGCCAGCTATTCATGTGCAATGTAAGGCTAACACTAAACAACAACAATGTCTGAACACACACACACACACACACACACACACACAAACTTCTTTTGCATTTGCCTGGTGCTTGTACTGTATATTCAAGCACCCAGTTGACTGCTGTATAAATTAATTAATTGCTCATGTGGGTGTATTAAGATTGAATGTTAGTGTGAAAGTGATATTAGAAGATCTCAAGTTGTCAGTGCACATTACAAACCCTTAGAGAAGTTACAGTAGCCAGAACTTAATGATTTGTAACTACTGGTCGAGAAAAATTCTGCAGTGTCCCTGAAACTAACGTTGGTTTATTAGCAGTCCCCTTTTTTGCTTTGACGTTTTGAAGTTTCTGGAGTTTTTTGCCTCCCAGGAATCCGCACAATTTACATTTTATTTTTAAAAGAACCTAATGCAATATGATGCGGGGCAGAGCAATTTATTGCGATTTATATTTTAAATTGCTTCATCGTAGCCTAAACAAGCCCTTCAACCAAGGAGCCTCACGGCTTGGCCCAGCTCACAGGAATGCAGAGAAAAAGGAAAATATTCTTTATGATAACAAGTTGTTTTCCTACAGGCAGCTGGGAGGGTCCATGGTATCTGTCAGGCTAAACGTTTGTTTTACTCCATGAGAACATGTGCTGTGTCTGAGCTGGTATCTGCATTCCCATTACGACATGGTGCCATGAGAAAGTGTGCCTGCCTGTTGCCCAAGGAAAAATCGAAGGCTTTCGTGAGGACTTGGTGAGACACAGAGTGTTAATGTAGGGCTAGGGGAGCATATGCATTCTGCCAAAAGCCCTGATTTAATACATTGCCACTCCATGTAATTAAAAAAGAACATCAACAACAAACCCCATTTTTCACCCCTCTTTTATTTCTCTTCCCTTTTTTTTCATCTCGTCTTTTTCCCTTTTACGTTGAAAAACTATTGGCCTCACCCCCACATCCCCCCCCCTCTCTGCTCTCCTGCTTTTCTGTGCTGAGGATCGCTGACAAAAGGAATTGTGCAAACGAGCCTTTAAAACCTCTAAATGATTGTGGTCTGTGCACAATGAGCCAAAGAATGCAGCGCTGGACAAAGGCCGGCCCTTGCCCCACCACACTGCCCTGCAGTGATGGATCCGAACGGACGCATGAACGTGGGCTGGATTTAGGGCTGCAGAGGCACCACCTCGCCCCCCACTGGGCCAACCAAAAGGGACAGGCCTTGGGGATACACTGGAGCCCCAGCCAAGGGCCTCAAAACAATCATGAGCTGCTAACTAGCCTCGCCATCCATAGGCCTTGATTGATATGGGAAACGCAGTCTTGCTTCTCCATACAGCTCCCTCCATCACTCTTTATCATCCTCAAAGCCTGAAATCGTTCCCCCTTTCAAAGCCAGTGCTACAGATTGGATCTGGCCAGCTATTATATGCGGGTGTTATGTACATAACAGGTTTATATTAGCGAAAAATCGTATTTTATGAGCGTCCAATATGCCTCACAGAGACATAGGCTGTAACGAATGGCAGAGAAATATGAAAAAGCAATGATGGAATCAGAGAATGAAGGTATGAAAATTATAAAGAGTATTTTATTAATGAGGGCTGGCCCCCTCTCGACTAATGGTCTGAGGAAAACGTTAATTTGCATGGTTCAAAGTTATGGAAAATGTGTTCTGACAACCTCTAGTAAAGCATACGCTCAGGCTGGAATGTTGAGGAGCAGTCAAACTTTACAGGTAAATTGGAAACAGGTTGTTTAGGTTGTCGCAAATTGCCTGAATGTACAACCTGCTCAGATACGCTTCAGCGCAGTCTTCGTGTCTCTGAACTGCAGAAGCAGGAAGAAAAACAGACGCGTTTGGATGGACATAGCGTTTAGCGCTGACCCACAACGCTGTCCTGCGGTCGGTCCAAGTCAACAAGTTAAGGAACAGAGTGGCAAAACAAAAGTCCACAACAATAGATGAACATTAGTGTTACAACATGTTATGTAATCCATATCCAGGATGCAGCTGCAGTGTATAGACATACTTCAAGCTAAATTCCCCCATATTTTGTTTCTTGAAACCAGCAATAACAGGAGCACTAAGTAGAACAATGGCAACATTTGGAGCTTTCAGGTCAAATCTGATTTGCTGTCCTTACCTATAAGCACACAATAATTTTTCTAGTGATTGTCTGTAATCATAACACAGCAGGGCTTGAGGATAGAGGAGTGCTCACTGAGCCTGGGTTGACTTTTAAATGTCACACAATGCCAGATAACTGCATAAATCCATTTGGGTAAACTGTATGAGGCCATGTGAGTGTTTTACTAGACCGCTTCAAGCGGTTGGCTGCTTTTCTGTTTGTGTGTCGGTTATGGAAGGCTGCGGTTCAATGTGCCGTCATTGCTTGCTGTAACATCACAACAGTTTTTTGGTAAATAAAGTGAACCACTGACTCCACATTTGCATCCAAGTCTACTGCTCACATTTACTGCGTTTGACTGCATTTCTCCAGCTTGTTTTCCTCACAAAGGATTGCCCACGACTTTTCTAAACTGAGCTGTCAGGATTTTTTTCAGAAGGTTTTGGTTTGAGTTGATTCACTGTCTTGTTTTTCCATCCATGATTAATAAAACTTAATGTTTCAGAACAAATTTTAGCACCAGCTTTTAATAAAAATCCAATTAGGTCAGTAACTTTTCATAAATCAGCCCTTTATACACATACGCAATCACACACAGCAGAATCACAGTGTTCCTGAAGTGTGCTGCTCCCATTTCCCCCCCTTCTCTCTGACCAATCTTTGATTACTTTATATTCCTTATATAATACACAGAGCCCTGAAACGCACGCAGTAACCCCCGTTTCCCTTTCACTTTCCTAATAATGCACAAAGCTGTAAAAGTTGCACTAAAGCTCAATGTGCCTGTAGTGCTCTGTTGGAACCTATTGTGATAAGATACGGCGAGAACAAAAGACAGCTGGTACAGTAAAGATCTCTTCAAGTACTTGAGTGTTATTGCTCAAGGTGCGGCGACTTACAGTAAATGAAACTGGATGTACATGTTGATAATACATCAGTACTCAATGTTTCAAGCGATGTTCTGCAAATGCTGCAAAAAACCTTCTACGTGTCCCTTATAAAAGCCTGAAGCCCAAATTACTCACAATGGTGGTATTTTTAAGCGCTGACTTCATATCCTGTCCATGTTTTTGCTTTGTTAGCTGGGGGGCCCCAACCCGTTCTGAGCATGCACCCCGATATACGTAAATCCCCTATACATACTTCAGCTGCACTTAGAAGCACATTGATTACATAACTGGCACAAACGTGGTGACGTTAAGTGGATCCAGCATAATCAGACGGGTTTACAAAACTTGAAAGCAATCTCGCCCTGTTGAATTTTTTATTCTGTACAATAAACACATTCAAACATAAAAATCAGGCCGTGGCGGCACAGGGCTAGAAAAGCAAGCTGTGTTCACTGCCTGGACCGGCAGGATTTACCCAAGACCACTGTGGTGCGGCAGTGGAGCTGCACAGTGGCCAGCAGGTCAGACCGCGTTTGTGCTGGGCGGTTTTCAGATGCTGATGAATGTAATTGTGTTATTTTAATGACAGCATTTCTGCAAGATATAAACTGCCTCTATGTGATTAAAGAAAAGTAAAAAAGTAAAAAATATATTGTTAAGTTGATGTGCTACTTTCATTACACTTCTTGTAAGCCATACAGAGAGAAAGAGAGAGTGAGGGTGAGAGGGAGGGAAAACTGCTTCCTGCACTTGTTTTATTGCTTTTGAGTGGGTGGTGTTAGTGATACCTCGCTGATTCAAACTGCTGTTTGAAGTAGGATCATTTTTCCAGCTGTGCACATGCCATTCACACAGGTATCCACCCACAGACACAATAATGCTGCTTTTCCCCCACCTTAGAGTTTGACTCATAATGGCTTTTGGAATGTGGTAGAAGACTGGACTTGAAAAGATTGCCACTAGCGTCAATAAAAGCGGGATACCAAAGAGAAGAAGAGAAAGACCTACAGACTGACTGACAGAGGGAGGATCGAAAAGAGAAGATATTGTACATGTGAGACAAAGAGGCATGAACGGAGAGAAAGACAGAGAGGAACAGCAATGATCATTTGGGCATGGGTTGAGCTCAGATTTCTTGTTGCCAGTTTAGTATAAATCCAGTGTGTTGAAATAATACGGTGAGACCAGGTATCAGGTGACCAGGAGTCATCTTTGGCAGATCAGCTAAGCCTGACAACCAGTCTACCATCCCACACAGGAACCATTTAGTAGGCCTCACTAGTCCGAAACTCCAGGCAAAAATCTTTCCTGAAAACGCCTGTGCCCATGTCCACGCTGACCCAGTGGTGTTCGTTGTCTCCGTCCATACCTTCCATCCACACCAAGGAGGTTAATAGGCTTTGCACAAAGTGGCTGTCAGATGACTGTGTACCAAACAGACCTTTCCCAAACAGACACTTTTCCAACTCTGAAATTTGAGAAGACTGCATCGAACAATTTTGGTAGTTTTTCTAAAAATCGCCAAAGTGACAAAGTGATTGCCTGGTTGTTCATATGTGAAACTATAGTCAGTATTTAAACTTCTCTTTTGAGCTGAGTTGTTCTCCGTTCTTCCATCTCTGTTACTTTGTGGACAAATATTCTTTTCTAAAAGTATGCATATATTCGCACAACAGTAAATGATTCGAATTCCAATGCGACTGTCCTCAGATGGGTTTAGGTCTTTTACAAAGTGCAAAGACTTTTTCTTCCAGGCAAGGCTCAGTGCCACCGGAGGCCTCTGTAAAGACGACTATAGCTACACGCTATTAATGTTAGCCACACTCCCCAACACAACAAGGAACAAAAAGCTACACAACACCCAACTCATTCCTTTAACCAAAGTCACGCCAGCAAGAGTGCAGCGCAATAAATTAACGTCCGATTAAAAATGGCCGTCTCGCCCGCCAAATTGTCATCAAGTGGCACCATTGATACGGGCAACAAAACCGGGCACATCACCAATCACTCGCTCAATGAGAAAAGGAAGGAACTAAAAACATTCTTGAGCAGGTCGGTCTTTCATGAGCTAGATGAGGAGGGGGCTAGATGCTAAGGTTCTGGGGCATGTAAAGCGGGGTACACAAGTCCCCACAAAGGGGGGAGAGAAGGAAGGGCCACCCTGACAGCCTTGGCGGTGCAGCATTTTTTTAAGGGGTGTGGGGGTACTACAGGGATGGAAGGCAGAAGCTGGGAGGGGGTGTTCCCACTCTTCAAAGCCTTTCCACTGGTTCTGGGGCCCTGTGGATGGAGAATGTAGGTGGGGGGTGTGGTGAAGGGGTGAGGGTGTGCGAGGGTAAAGGAGAGAAAGGGAGCATTAGGGAGTCCTCTCTTTGTCTCCTGGCATCAGGGGGGTCGGTTAGACACTGAACGCTTCGGGAAGATTAACCGGCTAGGCCCAGTCGGAAGCTGAAAGGTAGGTGGGTGGGTGGCTTGGAGGGGAGGGATAATGGGAGCCTGCTTTGTTTCTGGTGCCCGATAGGATGCAGGAGAGGAGAGATGGAATGTAAGAAATAGAGATTGATTGATCGGTATAGTGGATAGCGATGCAGGGAAGTAGGAAGATAGGGAGGGAGGGAGGATGTCAGCACTAAGCTGTGAGTTGCTCCCTGATTTTCACGGAGCGGGATAAAAGGTTCCCAGTCGGCCGTTTGAATTTTAAAAATATGGAGGAAATAAGGTGCACAGGAGATGAATGGTGGGAGTGAACAAGAGTGAAAACTGACAGAGGTAAAAAAAAAAAAAAAAAAAGAAAGAGAGAAATGGGTGGCTGGAGGGGAAGGAACAGGGGAGGAAACTTCAAGGGGGGGGGCTTCCTCAATACGGATTAGTGCAGCTCCTCGGTGGGATGGGGGAGAGGGAGGATGGGATGAGAAGGAAAGCAGGGAAGAGAGAAGAGAGGATGAAAGTTGGGGTGGGAGGGGTGGGTGAGAATGAAGAATTGCCTTTCGCTTCACTCACTTCACTACACAGGAACAAAGCATGATGGGAGGTACTTGACATAACACTCTTCCAGGCCATGTCGGTGTGTGTGTGAGAGCGAGGGAGAGTGTGTGTGTGGTGTCCAGTATTTCAAGGGGAGGCATGGGCACATAAAATTGGGCATATTGTGAACATTGCTAGTTTTGAAGTGCCAAAATTTTGTTGTAGGTTTTTAGTCATTTCTTTAGAAACGTTTGAGGTAAAAAATTACATAAAATTAAATGTTAAATGCTCAGTGTGATATTTTGATAATGTTGGACAAGAGGAGAAGGATGTTTTTCTCTTATAGGCTGCACACAACATGTCACATCATATACTAAATATATTTGTATCTTTCGTCTTCTTAAAAGACTGTTATACATTTATGAGTGAATGAGGTTCAGGAATCACAACCAGCTACCACATTAGCTCCGTCAATTGGAAATAAGAAGTTCTTATCTCAAATACTGCATTAGAAATTACCTCATTTCTTCTCTCTGTTTTTTTCCTCTTTGAAAATTCCAACCGGTAAAAACAGGTACGCGACAGCTGAGAACAATGCGGCACTTACCAGCAGTGTCTTCTGCCTGCAGCTAACAACCTGAGGCAGAGTTTTAGAGCTTTAATTAAGACCTCATTAATTATATGAATCATTAAGATTACCTCCATAGGTGACGGCCCACCAGGGACACAGTTCCCTGAGGATCTATAAATGCTGAGTCTTGGTTCTATCAGCCAACATTACAATCTGCAGAGGTGAAAACTGACGAGGGCCCAACACTTCTGGTAAAACCGGACCTCTCATTTATCATTTGTGACAGTGGTTTCCATAAACCAAAAAAATAGATGCACAGTTTCTTTGGCTTGTCATCCATTTAAGTAATAAAATGGACATAACTACTTTTTAAAAACGTGACAGGTTTTTGAACTAGGAATCACCTTTCTGACGATCACAGAGGTATGCATGTGTGCACTGTGTTGTAGAGACATGTTGACTCAGCATGTGCTGGGAAAGTGAAGGTGTCTTTAATACTGACGTCCACACAGGTGTGTGACATGACATATGTCACTCACGCTTTGTCAGAAAACTGAACTACTGTCAAATACACAGCAAGAAAACAAGAAAACCAGTTTGTCTGCCTTAGATAGTTTTATGGCCTCTGGTTCTATGGAATTCTCTGTCTTTTCCGCTCCCTCTGTTACTCCCCCGTCATTCTTCCCTGTCTATACTTAACCATGTATTTCTGTGAGTACGTGTGAAGATGCTGAGAGCTTTGTTTGGGAACTGTCACAGTGACGTTTAAGGGGGGGGAAGCAAGGCAGAGGCATTGTGGATGGATTATGCCAGAACCAAAAAGTGGACTGCACAGGCTCCCTGCAGGTACAGTACCCCACCCCCTCCCCTCTGATCAACGGAGCTGAAACAAGGAGGCTAGGAGGGGCCTCTGGTTCCCACAACATACCCCACTAAAGCTATTCTCAGCTCATCACCCCCCTACCTCGGTTACTGTACACCAAACCTGTTATCTAACATACCATAACGGCTCCTTAATGGAGAAACTTCACAGTTCATGTGATTAGAGGCCAATCAAAAATGTGAGTAGGCACAGCTAGACACCAAATACTGAGAAAAGAGCACGGAGCAGTAATTCGTGTAGATGTCCGTAAGCCCATAAATATCTGTACAGTGCCTTGACTGTATGTACATATCTGCTTTTGAAGGATAATATATATATAGTAAATGCTCAATGCATTTAAATCACAACTTTCTCCATTAAAGAGGTTTGTCACCACTATCACATTTATTGGTCAGTTTGCTGTTTAAAACTATAATTATCAGAAAAGTACATCATGGGCAGTTGCATAGTCAGCCGCAGCCCCACTGCGCAAATATTCAACTTGAATAACTTCATGTTGCATTCCTATATGTGGGCGAATATGCATAAACACAATAGCTGATACTATAGTAACCCAACTATGGACAACAAGTAATTAAGCAGGCATGTGAAAGGCACAATAATGTCTCCACCTTCAGCCATTAACCGACAGAAAGAATAGGAGAAGAAAAGCAGGAAAATGAGACACTTGCACTAAAAGGGAAGCCCTTTGAACCTTTGCAACAAGTCCTTTCCCCCAAACAAAAACACAAAATCTTGCCCTTATCTCCTTTCTCCCTCTCCTGGTCTTTTTTCTCCCTCCTGCTCTCTTGTTTCTTTCCTCTGTCAAGTCAGTGGTCCGACTCTCTCAAAAGCACCCAGAGCCCCCAGCCTGCTCCTATTGGTTCCTCCTTGCTCTCCCACACTGAGTGCCCATGGCTCCTGAAGTGATGCTCTTTGTGTGGGGTTCAGGGGTCGTGCCTATTAGCGTGAAGAAAGCCCTGCTGGGTCTTATCCCGACCAGGAGGAGGACGCAGGGCTCTTCACCCCAACCTCGGCCCGGCCAGCCCCCTCCCCCGGGACGGAACACTTTCATCCTTTGTCTGAAGGGACCCCCAGAGGGGAAGGTGGGCCCCCACCAATAATGATATGCATGACAGTCATTGTATGACCCCCATGGGGGGGTCATGGTTGGTTGAGGTGGGTGGGAGAAGGAAAAGGAGGACTGGCTGTGTAACTAAGGATGGTTATCTTATCTAGAAATAACCGAATAACAGAATGATAGTGATGAGAGTGAGAGATCTCCGCGAGGTCACGACAGATTTTATCTATATCCACGATCGACGTGTAGAACCACTAAAAGTAAAATAAATAAAGTAAAAAGGCTTAACCCACGTCAAGCATTGTCAGGTGTAAAGAAATGTTACCGTTTTATCTGTTTGACAGGAATTCATAGTGACGGTGAGATGTGAGCAACACGTAAGTGCCGCAAAAGCGACATTCCATTCATTCCACACCAACTTCGATCTGCTGTCAGCATCAGAACGACAGTCTGCGTGTCTTTCCGCAGGACAGAGAATATGTCTTCACTTGGATAAATTTATTGGTCAATCACGGTTTTCACATAGGCCAAGCAATAAGAAACGGGCAACATGTTTATATCCAATTAATTAATTCATTTTTATCAATTTTCCCCTCCTGCTGGAGAGGGCGGGGAAAGTTCACAGTGAAAACTGGAGCCAAATCAATGAATACAGATACAGATATTTGCAGCAGCGTTTAATCTGTTGCCTTTGGTGATAATGCAACAGTAAAAGACTAGGCCCATGTTGATCTCACAATTAATGTGGGTTGACACATTTGATCAGATGGAGTTCTAGTTTTCTCCTTGACACATGAGAGTAACATATATGATGGAAAATATGTTCTATGTAAACTGGCCTTTGGAATGAATTCAATTTATGGATCCTAATCGAAAAAGGAAACTCATCACGTTTGCCAGGTTGACAAAACTATAATAAAGTAGTAAACACAATACCAATTTTGAGCATTGAATGATCTACATTCCAGCAGCTGAAAAATGTGCAAGGGCTCAAGTGGAAAGCATTATTTATTGATTCAGGAATATGTCATCTCATCATGTTTAGAAGCTATTTGGCAGCTATCAAGACCCAGACAGAGCTAATGTATTATTAATGTCCTGAGCAGTCCTTTATGGTCGGCTCATTAGACATGAAAACTCTAGCACCAAGAAGATGCACCTCTGTGCATTCCTGACAGCACTTTCCAACACGAGTTAGCCTTTATTCAAAAACAACAAGCAGCATGGTTAATAGGAGGAATGACAACATACGCCAAAGATTAAAATGTAAATCTCAACTTGAAAAGACAGTGCTGTCAGTCAGGAGAGGAATCGCTTCGGAAGTAACGGTAACTATTGTACAAGGAAATGAAGATTCATAAAGGGGGCACAGCAACATTTTTATCATACAAGTGGGGTCAAAGCAGCCACCTGAGAGCCACCCTTAGTACTGCTCAAATATACTTACCAAAAAATGATGAGTAACAAGATGATTATAAAAATGTGTTAAACATTCACACCATATATTTGAAGCCAGTTTTCGAATTGGACACATTTTTAAAGCCAGTAATACTGACTTATTACATTGGAAAAAAGGGGATTCCGTAAGCAAACGCTGCAGAGACTCAAAGAGGTGAAGATAAAAGTTATAAAAAGTAGCAACAATCAAAAACTGGGGATTTTCAAGTTACACTACAGTGGTGAAAAATGAACATTCACAAATCACAAACCAGTGTATCCAGTGCAGAGTAAAAATGATTATTGTTATTATATAACACTTGAGAGTGAACCGCATATTATTGTATATGTAACATACACATGTATGATCCATTTGACCATAAATTCAATCTGATTCTCTTACAGTATACCCGGTATATTCTATCACAGCCACACTCACACGCCTCCATCCGGTCATCGTGCTGTCCTCCTGTCATTTAACTCACAGCGTAACCGTTATCTTTCGCCCGCCAAACAAGCTCTTGGCTGTGTGGCTCTGTTAATTAGGTGAGCTGCACACAGAGGCGCTGAGAGACTGACAGACAGGAGGAGACAGAAAAATAAATGTGGTCGACCCTGACAATCGCTTGACTGCACCTTCTGTAAGCCCAATGATTTTCTTACAGATTTTGGACGAGGGTCCTGACGACCAACACGATGTCTGTCCTCTATGCTGCTTGTCACCATGTCAAGACAGGTCCAGCAGCGGAGCCTGTCTGTGTGTGTGTGTGTGTGTGTGTGTGATGAGGATGAAGAGTATTAGCCAGTTCCCTGCTGTTAGAGCTGTGAGTGTGATCTGCCAGAGGAGAGGGGGTAATTATAGGACCTGTTGTGTTGAAGGGAAGCCAGGCCACCAAGGAGGGATTAGGACCATCAGTCTCCTTTCCTCTCATTTGAAGACTTCACCTTGAGCTATGGAACATTGTAATGGTTATTTTTACTGCCTTATACACCAGGTATTTGAAAAGCTTAAGAAAATGACCTTAGTAAATGAGTTTTGGTCTTTCAAAGACAGAGCAGCACAAACGCAGCATTGCATGTAAAACAACTCCACATCACAACATGGCAGATACACTGGCAAATATGCATATATGTATATATGTATATATGTTGGCAGTTTCCAACATCCATGTCCCCAGAGTTATGTGGAGGCCTCGGCACAGACGTTTAGTCCCTACGTGTAAAGTCTGTCTCTCCACAAATACCGTTGTGCTTGACAACTCCATTATAAAGCCACACTGGCCAATTACTGTATCTGTTTTAGGTTGATCTGATCTGATTGTCTGGCCTCCTCTGCCTCCACACTGCCTTTGATCGCCCCTCATCCCTCCTTGTGTCACTCTAGATCTGTGCGCAGGTATAACATTTCCACCTGGGAGCATGAACACCTCTTTAAAAGTTCCACTTGAATCATTTTTGCTGCCTTTAAAGACAGAAAAAAAAAAAACTAAAAGAAAGATACTTCCGTTTTCTCTTTAGCTCCTGATGAATCACGGATCATTTCTCCGCTCTCATCATCTCCTGTCTCTCTTTATCTCACCGACCCACTGCCTGCGACACTGCGAGTATCTGAATAACTGTGATTGCCGGAGACAGATGGCAATTAAATACAAGTAAGGGAGAGAAGTAAATGGAGGGGGGGAAAAAAACGGAAAAGGGCAAAAAGTAAAAGGAAAAACTAAAAAGAGCAAAGAGGTGGAGATAAAAAGACCAGAGAGAAGCAAAAAAAAAAAAAAAAAGAGATAATGGAGTGAGAGAGAGCATGACAGAGGTCTCTGCTGGTGGTTTGTTTGATCAGGGAAGCGCAGTAGTTATCTGGGTGAGCCCCATCTCGCTGTACAGTTCAGTCATCAGCGCTGATTCATCCAAATGGATACCAGAACACCTCGGTAGCTCATAGTACAGTAACCGCCTTACATCCCTCGACAGAGGCCTAACACAAACCAGACGCACGTAATCATTCACACACTGCACCTCACTGCACATACAATCAATCTGTCGCTTCGCCCATAATTTCTCAAACTATTGTGATTAGGCCATCATAAAAGTAACTGAGTAGGGCCAATTGCCAGGCATTACTGAGCAACGTCAACTTAAAGTGTAATCTGAGTGTGTGTGTGTGTGTGTGTGTGTGTGTCATATAGCATCAAAGGAAAGCGGCGTAGACACCAAAGCCGTGTGGGAGACTTCTCTCACTCCACTCATGCCTGTATGTGCAATGTGTGTGTATTTATGAAACTATGTGTGTGCCGCTCATCAAAGGGCAGCGGTGAAGGCACCAGAGCGGCAGGGATCGGAGCATCCCCACGGCGGCGTAGCGGCACACAACCAGAAGGCACAGCACAAAGCAACGCACACACACACGAGCGTCTTCCAAGACAGGGGAGTGAATATCATGCCTCTTCCTTCTGCTTGTAACCCGGGCAACCCTGGCACAGAGCAGTGCCCCATCCCCATCCTGCGCCCGGTTGCCCCCCTGCCCCACCCGCCCACAGGATCCTTTAGACGCCATCCAGCGGCACATCAAGTTCATTCCCCCACACGCTGCTTCCCAGCAGGCTCTTGACTCGGACTGGCGCGTCCCGGAGGCTAAAGGGGGTGTTTGTGCCGAAAATCCACCCCGAAGTGGGGTTTGCCTGTGTGGGGTACATCTCAATCAGCAGGGGCACGGTCCAGAGAGGCCCCTCTTTCCATTGCCGCACCACCTTACCACCACCTCTGACTGGCATGGACGCATTCATGCCCTCCCACTGACTGGCGTCCCCCCCACCATCCTCACCCCTGAAATGTCTTTTCTTTTTCCGCTGCTCCCACTGTCTTCATATGAATGCAGTGAATCGCACTCAGCTCTCTGAGTTTCTCTCTGAGAACGAGGAGAGAGGAAACAATGCCAGGCTGAATAAACACTTTGATAACTAGACAGAGGGTGTGGAGGACAGACGGCGGAGGGAATGGCAGGGCTTAACGGGGACACTGATGGCTTTATACAACTGACTGGAAGTGTGTTGGTTCTCTCCACATTTCTCTCAGTGTCTCTCGCCCTCCTGGCTGCTTCTGCCCTGCTGTCGATGACAGAAACAGGAGAAGTTAAACCAGACAGAAACTTGGGCTTGGCAAACAAGGATAGGGTAGGAGAGCTGGGAGATGGGAAGGATGAGACGAGACGAGGCGAGACGGGACATTATCGCAGCGGGGGGTGAGGAAGAGTGGGCGATGCTCAGTAGTGGCCTGCGCCTGCCCATCTCCTCTCATTACTATTTTATTCTTCCCCATGTCTGCACCTCTCACCTTCACTTTTCTCTTTGCTTTCGTTGCCGTACCACTTTTTGACAAAAAAAAAAAATGAAAAATTAAAAAAAGATGGTTACTGAGCTTATGATAATGTGACACATTCTGCTGATGAAGATGTTTCCATATCGGCATGTAAACAGAATCTAATTGCTACTCACCACTAAATTTCAGCATGTGGTAATCAGCTATGGTGATATTAGAGCAACACTGGAGGGTTCAAGAGTTTAGTCTTCTTGCATGAGTAGTCAGACTTTCTCCCCCTGACTCAAAAACACGCGCGCGTGCTGCCTTCCATCCATGCTCTGCTTCCCCGGGGTGCTTCAGACTGACCCACTTTCCCCATCTCCACCCAAACAACTCAACAGCAAAAAGGCTGATGTCTGATTTCCAGTCTAGAAATTCCATGAGCGCTTTAAACATGTATGTATTTGTTTGGCATGGTAAAAATATCGATATGCAAAATGCCACGGAAGATAAAAGACAGTGGAACATTTAATACCCCATTATGCGATACGATGTGCATTTTCTGCTGGTGTGTACACCAATACTGATAAATATTTTCATAACCTCGTTGTGTCCATAAACCACTTTTGCTTTTAAGTCCACTTCTGTCCTTCAGTCACCCTTGAATGAAGAGTGTCACTACCAGCATTGTCACAGCTGAACCGCTCGGTAGCACTACAGACTGAGTGCCGCCTGGTCGAAGCAAATATGTCAGCAGATTTCCAGGGCCTAAGTGCCACTGTGTGTGTGTGTGTGTGTGTGTGTGTGTGTGTGTGGTGTGGGTTTCCGTGTTTGCCCTCATCAGCCTCTGATGCATAGAAAAGGAAAAAGGCTGTGTCAGGACATTCTGTGGACCAGAGGCTCCCTGTGTCGTTGGTGAGCGAGTGAGTTTAGCATGCATCACGTCCTCCAACACCATGCCTTTGCTCACAGGTTATTAAAGGATAACCTTGGTCAGCTTCTAAATTAACTGCATTGCCCACCGTCACCACACACAGGCTACATCTAGAACTGAATCATCTCCGTTCACGTTTGGCTGCTTGTCGCTCAGCAGCCTGGATTAGATTGTTCGTCCACGCCATAGCGCTCTGTTCTTGTCTAAAGTCTGTGAAAACACGTAAGACAGACCCAAAACTCAGATGGATGCTGTGTTTCTTCATTCCTAAACATCGGGTCGACCTAAAACTTCAGCACGGAGATCATCCTCTAATAAAGCGATAGTAACACTAACTGATACTCAATTTAATATGAAGTGCATCTACGTCTAAAACGTTTGCCAAGGCCGGCTGCGTCAGCTACATCCTCTTCTACTCTGGCCTCTACTTTGGGTGATAGTAACAATAATTTTAAAGCCAACTTAACAATTTTTTTATAGACAATCTGTACTTTTCCCTGTAACTACCCTGGAAAATCAGATTCTAAGGTTCACCTTGGCACATCAACGGTGACATTCCAAGTAAAGGTGCACAGGTCCATTGGTCAAGCTGTTCTATCTCGTATCTTTCATACGCTCAGACTGTATGTATAGTCAACATAAGGAATGACAAAATTCTAACTAGCTCATACATCACTGATGAGATGCAATAATAGAGAAAAATAAGCTGTCATGCAATTGTTGTTATATAATTTGCCAGTCACAAACTAGTGAAAAACACCGTGACCAAATTCCCCAGGCACTATCTCGCTGCAGAGCCTGTTAACAGCCCCTTGGGCAATGTGCATGTGTGTGTGTGTGTGTGTGTGTTTCTGTGTGTGTGCATACAATCTGTGTGTGTTAGTGCACATTCTGTTCAGCTGTAGTACTAGGCCTCGCCGGAGGAAAGAGGCTTGGCGTTCACAGCAACGCTTGACAGCCAAACACGGAGAATGTTCTGCCAGTTTTTTCTAATATCTTTTCACTTTGCATTCCTTCTTAACTTGCACAACAACTTCTGCTCAAACCACTTTCTCTCTTTGTGTCTTACCCATGCTGCTCTGCACACACACACACACACACACACACTATTCTTCCTTTATGTCTTTACTTGAGCATAAAAATTTTACAATGGCCTTTTTTGCTGCCTGTGCATCCTCGGGGTAAAGCAACAACATGATTTACAGTTCCAGGATGTAAATGAATATACGATATAATTTCAAGGTTTACTGCCATAGTCATTTACTTTGCACCTTCCCAGAAAATGCTTGACAGTATTTTAAGTGCTACAGCAAGCACAGAATGCTATCATTAGTTTGTCACTAATTATTACTATTTTGGTGTAATATATTCCTAAAATCAGTACCTTACAATAAAAAGCAAATAGAAATCAAATATATTTACATTTTAAAATAGTGTTCCATGTAAAGCTGGAGAAGGCGCTTGGCTAATTGTTACTTAATTCTATTTTTTTAAACATAGGACATAAAATTTTCTCCTGCTTTAGGCAACACGTCATGAAAGTACAGGACGTTCAACCGCAGGCCCCCTCCAGGGGCTTCAAACTGTTAATCAATCAACCCTTTCCAGCTTAAAAAAAAAACTGCTTTGGGCTCAGATCTGCCCCATCATCATTCTGTCACCCGCCCCATCCAAGCGCAAACCCACCCACCCCTGAACCCACTGCCTAGAAATATACATACCAATCCCACATTTAAACAGTGCTGCTTTCCCACAGTTTCACTCTCCGTAATCTTTTCACTCTCTCTCTTTCCGCCTTCCTCCTTGTGTCTGTTGAGCCCCGTGATCCTTATCAGGGGATCAGACTTCCGTTCAGTGGAGTGTGACGCCTGGAAGTTGGAAACTCCAGGTGTGAGGAGCTCTTGGAGAGACTTCGTGTGTGCCTCTTCGTCCCTCATCGCCCGCAGGTCATAGTTTATACATGAAACTAATCAGCCTAAAGGGGATTATGACACCAGCATATCGCAGCTTATTGACCTTATGAGGAACTTCTTATACACACACACACACACACAAAAACGACAATATTCAACAAATAAAACGAAGCTGAACAGGTGAGAAAACTGAGATGCAACGACTTGAACGTGCCATCAGGTATGCAACATGGAATATGAACAACTTTTTTCACCCCCTCCTGCTCTCAGCTCATTGTGCTTGCAGGGCATCCATCATAAATGTCACTTCCCTCAAATTTTAACAGCTGTTAAACAGCGCGGTTATCCTTAAGAACAGTCAGGGTCCTTTTTTTCCGACTGGGAGGCCCCTCCCTCACGGAGGTTTACACCTGGCTGCAGGTTAATGGGGTCTCTGTCGCTGATCCCTCTCCTTTTGACTTGCCCGAACCTTCTCTTCCTCTTCATGTCAACTTCTTTAGTCTTGTTTTTCCACTTTTTTTCATGTGTCTTCAACGCTTCTTTTTCCATCTGTCATCTCTCTTAAAAAGGGAAAAAAAAATGTCTCCCATCCTCCTTCTTAATCAAGTCTCTCTCCTTCTTTCACTCTGTCTCATCTTCCCTTTTTTTCTCAGACACCCACATACCATCCTCAGCATTGGCAAGCACTGGCCCATCCAGCCTGTTGCGTTCTCTCCTCTCAGCAGTGTCGGGTGATCAATCACATAATTTGATGGTTCTTATTACAGGCCTGACTTTCCGGGTCAGGACGCAGGAATCTTTATAACTGCAGATATGGGCAGCTCCAAAACTCCACATCCTTTAAAAGACGAATCTAACCTCAAACAGGTGTGATTTATTATCATTAGTCTTTTCTTTGATGGAACTCTGAAGTCGTTTTTTCCCCTCACACGTCCTAATAACTGATTTTGAAGCTAGTGTTCACCGCTTTGGAACGTAAATGAATAGCTGAAACCTCATTTTATTCTATTCGTGATGAAAGTGGCTGATCTGATGCAGAATCTAATTAAACCTGTCCTCAGTCCTGCAAACACAAAACAAAAGGAAACCGAGAACAAATAAAAGCCAAGTGCCAAGAGTTTGCTGCAACACACAAACACATATTTGTGCGTTTAGTGCGTTACAAGTCATAAAATACACCGAAAACTAAATCTGCAATGCTTGCCAGGGTACTGACTTTGGATATTTTACAACCCTTTCTTTTACCACTGCCCTTTGCTCAGCAGTGTTTTTTGTTTAAATACAGATAAGAGTTTTTCCAAAAAGCTAAAAGCAAACCCAGAGAAGCTTAAGCATGCATAACCCTGCTTGTAGGGTAAATAATGTCCTTTTAATTCTCGGGTAACTGCTGATGTCTACACACACTTACCTGCAACACTGTACGGCATGTCAAGTAATGAGGTACCTCACTTTGTCCTATTCACAAGAGCCTTAAGAAGTATTCTCATGTTGCAGCTACTTGGAGAGAGACATATCTCAGAGCGTGGGTACAAATGTGTGTGTGTGTGTGTGTGTGTGTGTGTGTGCGTGCGTTAACAAGAGGAAAACGAGTAAAAGGGATTCCTGCTAAGCCACAACAGTCACGTTGTCACCGCAGTGCAGGTGAGACACCGTTTGGGAATGCAGCCCACTATGCAGGCCCATTCAGCTCCTGCAGACTGTGTGAGCAGGGCTGTGATTGATTTATACTGCCGCGCCAACAGAGCATCCTTGATTTACATTGCTGCGTTAGGACCGTGGCTGACGCCTGTGTCTGTGCCAGCAAACATCCGTCAGAGAGGCCTGTATACAGAGCCAGGGCTCTGCTACGGCCAACCGCAAAGATTTTACCAGCGCTTTAACAGCCTGGCCACCTCCACTCTCTGCTATTATCACTGGATTCCTGTGGGCTAGTTTAAAGAACTGTTTTCTTGCAGTTATTTTGCTTTTGTGTTGTGAACAATGAACTTGGTATTTGGGTCAAACAACATCCACACAGTTGTACAACAGCACATAAATGTATATGTGTGTTTTTTTTGTCTGAGAACACTAAACTCTGTGTGAAGGTGGTTAATAATGTATTGAAATAAGTCACTCCACCGTTGGAACATACGTTCCAGCTTTTCTATACGGAAAATTACACAGCAGCTATTTTTGGCGTTCATCTGATTGACAGCGTGACCCCTAAACTCTGACCTTTACACAGCGTGACCCCCACAGCCAGATAATAGAGACAGGAAGGTATTAGGAGTGGGGCAGAGAGCGGAGGGGTGCAAGAGGTCAAGCCCAAAATGATGCATTCGGGTCGGACAGCGGAGAAGAAGGCTGCTGTGTTTCCCTTCACACAATAAGGGCTCAGTTATTGGTCTATAATTTGGCCAATTGATTACCCCGATAATTGTTTCCATAATGACGTGGTGTGGATAGCTGGTTGTTAGAGTGCAACCATATTCTTATGCCGGAACGACTATGTGAAACATCACAGGTGTGTATGTTGCTACAGCAGTACAGTGCTTTATTTTTATGAACTGAGAGAGGATTTAGTCTATAAAACTTCGACACCACAAATGTAATATCAAAAGACAGAAAAGCAGCAAATCAGTGAATTTATTAATTATTCATTTTTTAGCCTTCTAATTACCTGATCCATGACTCAAAGGATCACCTCATCTTGGCATGGCATTATAATCACATACAAATATATTGTTAGAGATGTGCTACAATTAAAATGATTTGTCAATTAACCAAGCAGCCATAAACTAATCTGTAACAACTTGATTATTGAATTGTTTATGTCGTTTATAAAGCGGGGGGAAACTAAACTAATAGATATATTGAGTAAAATATGTGACTTTGCTGTTCTTTGTTGTTATATGAAATTAAGTAAATTTCTCTGGGTTGGTCAGAAAAACAGTAAAAAGGAAATTTTATAGTCTAAATGATGATTAAAAAAATTAATATGTAGTGAACATTCAATGTTCCCATTAATTGAAGCCATTTAAAAAATATCTAGCCTCAAAGCCTCATTCATAAATGCTCATTTCCCTGAATGAGGCTCCTTGTCTGTGAAATAACTTATTATTTGCGTAACAGTTTATGTCAGTGATTTGTGGCTGTCTTGGCTGTACGTCCTGTGAACGAAAGAAGTGCTTCCCTACAGGGACCCTGAGAGAAGCTCGTCTTAGGGTCAGCGAGCCCAGTGGGGGTCTGGGTCCGATGGGTACATACACATACAGAGTTCAGATCACAGCATATCAGACAACACAGATGATATTAAGGCCACTTAGCACGGAAGGGTGGAGCAATTATTTGTGTGTCTATGTGTGTGTTGATAGACTAGGTCAGTGAATATGTCAACATCAATAACAAGGGATTGTACATAGTTCACTGGTTTGCCCTCAGGGATGTATAGAGCTGACTCAAGAGAGTCAGGTTTTTGCCCTTAACAAAAGGTTTGTAATCAGTGGGATCTACGCGGTAACAAACCATCCTTTGTAGTTTGGGTGAAAACATACAAAACTGGAAAGATTATATATTCCCACAAAGTGTGAGACAGCAGCCTCAGCAGTGTTCAAATCACATCTCTTCAGTGACTACGCTTTTCTTTGTCTGCTGCTGGACCGGTCGGAGCTCCTGATGGGGGCAGGAATGCCGTCTCATTTCCAGATTTCCTGCTGATAAAGCCAGGTGAGTGACAGGGATGACACGGCCTTATCCCACGATTACAGGAAGCTCCTGGAATTCCGTTTCCATCAAAGCAACGTACAACTTCCAAAGGCTGCAGTCTTACTATTTGCTGATGCCCCACACATAACTCCTAGTTTATGAAATTGCCAATCCTCCCTTCCACAGAATGCTCCTAAAAAACACAGGAGGTTAGATCACAACAAAAAAAAAAAGAAACAACACAAGCTGGAACGCAGCTTAAAATCCAGATCACTGCAAAGTTCCCGTTTAAAACACGCTGTGCCGCTACGTTTACCTGCATTGGTAAACCATGGGTTTAAGCCTAATAAAACCCTGATTAGGTTTCACCAGCAACGATATTGGAACATGCTCCCTTCATTGAGCTCCAGTCAATAACCTACTATAACTGATATGATGCACGGTTAATTATTATGCAAAAACAACAGCAATTCACTCATAACAGCCCAGTGCACTTCTGGGTTCTCTACTGAAATGTGACTCCAGAGAACACAGTGTCCTGCCATGTACAGGATCTATAGATGTGAAAGAACACAGTGTTCTCTAGAATCCTCCAAGAGCACTTCCTCCAAACAATCCTGGCAACTTTTTTTAAAAAAATCTGCTGAGCTGTACCGACAACTATCTTTAAAATGCCTAATGAGTTATGACTTCAAAATCCATCTTTAGTTTTAGTCATGATGAGGCAATGTCGCAGTCTCTTTCCAGCTCTTTTCACCTCCTCTTTCAAGATTGTTGATAAAAGTGTGTGAATAACCAGATGCAGGATGGGTGACAGAAATTAATGAAATTATAAATGCATAGATGAATCAATGCTGCTGTAAGAACGGCAGTGAGGTTGGCAGACTCATTGCCTCACGTACCTTTTGCAATAGCAAAGTACACAGGGGAAATAAGGAATTTACCTTACATAATAATGAGCCAAGTTCAACATTTTTTGCCCGACAAACCACTTTGTTATTTTGAACGAGATGACTGTGTTTTTCCACACAGGATTTAAAGTCCATCTGAGCACAAAGTTAAAGTGTAAATCTTCACTGATTTCACACATCAAAGTCTGTTTAAAGGTTTGGGGAGTACGAGAATAAAGTTGCAAAATAGACTTGTAACTCTAGAGCGAGCTGCACAAAAACTCAAGTCAAATAAAATTAATTGCGGGAGTGGAGTCGGATAGAAACGGGCTTTCTAGGTCTGTGCAGCCTGGTCCTCTTGGACCACTTTACATGTTGTATCTCCAGGATCAAACTGTCCAAGAGAATACCCTCAATTCTATATTCTAATCCAGCATGCTTGCGCACTCATTTTAGTAACCATGGAAACAGATGTAATCTGGCGCTTGTTATCGTGTGTATTGTGACAGTCCTGCGTGCGTTCGTTGCCTCCACTGGAGATGAATGTTGTGTTTATGTGTGAGCATGTCCAGTTTGCACTTTGCATTTGTCCATATGTGTAGAAAGATGGGGGGGGGGGCGCTTTAACCAAACACATCCGCGTGTGAGGAAGTGCTAAATGCTCCACTTCCTGTGCGCCTGGGTTCGTCGCCGCAGCTGTGGCCAGACACAGACCAGGCCAGCAGACAGCGTCGAGGTGCTCAGCTCTCCTGAAAGCCCCTGAAATAATGGTTTATTCTCTCCTGTGCTTAATCCTCCACACCCTCTCTCCTCCCTCTCTACTAGTCAAACAAATATATTTCTCCCCTCCGCTCCCTCTCTATTGGGCCCTCCTCTTTAAGGCACTCCTGCCACCTATAGAAGAGGGTCCATACCACCACAGGTTGAGTGCCCCACTGACCTCCGGGCCTAATCAAAAAAACACTCAACTCTCCCCAATCCTCCCCGTACCCCTCTACTTATATAAAAGGCTTATACCTTACCCTCCTCCTGCCCCCTCATCTTCCTCTTCCTCCTCCTCTTTACTACCCTCTCTCCTTCTTCAGTAGCCCTCCTGCTGGGATGCGGTTGGCTCCTTTGATCTGGTCCAGCGCTCTAATTAGAAGGAAGTGAAGTGTAGGCCAGTGAGGTCACCATTACCCACGACCCCTCTCATCGACCACTCCAAATGCCATTAGGGAGCGCAATGTTCTCACGGCGTTGACCCGCTGGCCGCGATGGCAAAGGGATCTGGATCGCGTTAGGGATCCATCGTAAAAATCAGGCACAATTTACATCTAATTTGAGCCGCAGCAGAGGTCAGTGTGCAGCGTCTCGTTAGTGGGACTAGGTGGGGTTGAGGGGAGCTACACTGCTGCCAGACCAAACTGGCAGTAGCCTTGTTAAGGCCACATGGTTGGCTTAAGGTTAGGAGTCCATCATAAACAGAAGTACCCAGCTTCACGTTGCCTTTTTCTATTAAACGTAGCGATATTGCAAATTAAACCTCCACATTTTTTTTTGTGAGCGAAGGGTTGGGACCTAATAAAATGGGGTTCAGCATAAATAAACGTTAGGCCCAACATAGCTGAAGGGTTTATCATAAAAGCAATAACTTGGATTTAAAGTTTTGTAATAAAAGCAATGATTGGGTTAGTGGATGAGAGTGATGAAACAACATGTATGAGTGCTGCTTTTGATCATGGCTATAAAGTAGCGGGGGCTTACTGTGTGTGTTGAGGGATAATGTGTCATTACCTGAGGGATGTGAGTCACCAGAACAGGCCAGCGCACACATAAATTAACAGACTTGGGGGAAAAAATGAACGCTAATCACACTTTGACTCTGCTTGTTAAGGGTATTTCCTCCAGCTCACTTAAACCCCCAGAGTGATTCAACTCCCCAAAGCCCATCAAATCCCTGTTGTAGCATGACTAGATCTGATGGCAAGCAGGGCAACCTACACGGCTGCGTGCACACACACTTTCACGTATGCACATACAGGTGCACGGGCACACACATGCAACACACACACACACACCTTCAACCTCATCTATTTTACGAAGACCTGACCAAAGACCAAGCATGTGTGTGATCCCTTTTAGCTTCCCACAAGGGAAATCGAGAGGGGGGAAGGGTTTTAAGGTAACACATCAAAGCTATAGGAGTATTTTATTCTGGATAGAGTAGGAACACATCAAACAACAAGTCCCCCCCCCCGTCCCTCACTCTGCATTCTGTAAAATAAAGGGGGCCGGGCTGAAAAAATCCATATATCCGTCTAAAAAATGTCTTCTCGTTGACAGTTCAAAGATCTCGTCAAAATGAAAGGGCAAAGATTTAATAGGAGATGAAAAATATACACTGTGGGTACATCTTCCCATAAACTCATTATACACACCATCCTCAACGGGGGCAATATTACCAAATTGCTGGGTGTGTTTGTGCTTACTGTGTTTGCCTAAGGTGGTGAGAGATGTTCAGGTGTACGCAAGCATGTTCATCTGTTAAAAGAGCGGCAAATGATGATTTAGAGTAATCTTCATATGTGAAAAGGCTCTGGGTGTATTATGTCAAAGACGTTCTTGTATGAACTGAAAGGGAGGAAGGCCAGAGGGAGGGAAAGTATGTACATATGTAGGGTGTACTGCGTGCACACACAGTTCAGCGTCTGGCTGTCATCAACAGAGATGATTTAGGAGGATTTATGGTAATCCATACCTGCTCTGTGTCTGTCTCTGGATGATCTCTGAGCCGACTTAGGTCTAGAGCAGGGCCACCCTCACTCGTCTGAGAGCGGAAGTCCCCTGAAACTGAGGAATCACCGGAGCCTAACAGATCCGTTACACCACCGGAGAAGAAGTGAAAAGAAGAGGCCTCGTAAACAGAGAAATAACAAGGTGTTTGAGACTAAAATATTTTTTCTTGGCCACCTCTACATGAAGGTGGCACGGTGGAGAAGTGGTTTGTACTTCCACCTCACACCTAGAAGGTCCTGAACCCGCTCCCAGGTTCGGATTCCTCTGTTGGGTTCATGTTGCTTTGGTGTTATTGTGCGTTTCCTCCCACAATCCTGAAAAATGCAGGTGAGGTTTATTAAAGACTTTAAATCCCACCCAGAGTTGGGAATGTGACTGTCTTTCTCTATGGGTACATCCACTCTTTGCGCAATGCATTTTGTTCCCATGTCAATAAGAAATCAAGTCACATAATCATCATAACATTGAACAAAAAAACTGTGATTATATTTTTTTTGCCATCAAGCAGCCCTAATACTGAGGTCTCTTCTCAGGCACTGGTTTGCAAAGTCGAAGAACTGAGAAAAGTTGTCTCTTTCACAGACGGCCCAATTCCAGCCGATATCAATCCAATGTTTGGAATAAAGTTGCCGCTAGTGGCCCAACCAGAGCTGACGGTGGGGCACTAAGCAGATGGATGCTCCCTAATAGCCTGACACTGGCCAACAGCCAACAGCTGGCTTGGTGTGTCCAGGCCCTAAATGTCATCCCAGGGATGGATTAGTAACCTGTAAAGGGTGTATCCTCCTTTTTTGCCCAGTGACAGCAGGGATGGGCTTCAGCCCCCGGAACAGAATACACAGAATAGATAATGGATATATGAATATGTAAGTACGTCCTGCGCGTTTCCATGGAGAACAAAAAAACAATAGTGTTAGAAGTTATAGAAGCATTATCATAAAGCGTATAAATAAAAGTTAAGCTGTCAAAAGTGAAAAAAAAACTGTAAAACAATATTTTACTGGAGCAGGTCATGGTTTAGCTAATTATAGCTACTATATTAGTTATGCACGTGGTAAAAACCTGACGTCACACCACCACCAAGGCGTTACAAATCTAAAAGAGCTTGAGTTAAAGATAAGGAGTAAAAGAGACAAAAAACAAAGTCTTCTTGAACATTTTGCACTTTGGGCTTTTTCACATTTTTCACATTTTCTTGTGCGGAATATTCAACATTTCAGCCTCAGATATTTAATTACGTTAAATCAACTGGATATGTTTAGGGGAAGGAAAATTTAAAAAATGGTGTTAACAGCTCATGGACATTGGAGGATCATTTTTAAGGGTTCCATAGGCAGAAAGACTTGGAACTACTGGTTTATTCTTACACAATGTGTTGTGTTTTGGAATATCAATTACAGGTGTGAAATGTAATATACTATATACTATTTGTATTTAGTATATAGTAATAGATATAATACTAGTATCAAGGAGCATGAACTAGATGCACAGTACTTCAATAAACCTGTTTAAATTGTCTTATTACAACACAGAGCAGCTTGAAAACTGAGCGCTGGTGTTTTGAACAGGAAGTTATCTGTGCGAGGAAAGTAATCATGTTCTCCCTTCCTAAAATATTCAGTTTGGACTGTGAACTTCTCCAAGATAGCAATGGCCCTTCCTTTAGGGGCACTAACACAATCCAACACACACCCTGAAGGAACACTTCCTCTGCACAGTGACCAAACATATTTATCAGGGATGACTTGTTGGCAGCCGTGGAACAACGGTACCTCCCGTCTATTCACTACAATAGTGCAGAATGGAAAATCACCATAGGTTAGGGAAGTGTAAGAGGCGGTGGTACAGTGATGGAAAGAAAGTTGGGGACTGGAAGGCGACTCCCATTTTCCCGTGATGGCTGCAGAGTTTCTCTTAAACAAAAGAAAGACGACAGATAGCTCAAGTTGTGTGTTGAAGTGTTTTGAATGTGTTGCGTGAGACTTATGTAGGTGAATTCCCTTCACCAAATCCCCTTCTTTAACAGTCTTTCCTTGAATACAGACAAGCTCTGTTGATTCCTGCTTTGTGCATGAACAGAATTATTATCCCCATCAGTGTAGATAAAAGAGCAGAGTCCTCTGTAACTAATGCCCAGGCTGCTGTTTGATCCCGATAAAACACCCGAGCTAGATAACAAAAACACTCAGACACCCACTCTCTCTGCCAGCAGCAGGAAGTTATTCATTCATTTTCATAATCTGAGCCTGCCTCTCCTTTCTGTGGAATATGAAAGAAGGAGAAGGAGCTGCTAGGAAAAAGGGGCAGCAGTCGAACAATTGCTCATGCGACATGCATACCTGCACCGGATAAATGCTGCCGTGCACTTTCAGGGTTTGTCTTATTTACGGCCATTGTGATTTTTAAAATATTTGTTCTGTCACATAAGATACCACACTACGTTTGTTATTGTTGTTCAAAAAATTTACAACAATAAATAATTAACTATTGAAACAGTTGCCAATGGTCTAATCTGATCCCGTTGACCGACTTAATCTTTTCAGGTTTTCTTAAATGTTTTCTTGCATAGGTCGTTGGGGGAGATGTGATTATTTAAAGTCCAGTCCAGATCCTGTGTGCTGTTGAAGTCTTCTCTCCTGCCCCACATAAGACCCCTGCCCACCGGTCTCTGAACTTCGACCCTCATCTGTCCCCTCAGGGCACAGGCACCCAATCACATCCCCCCTGTTGTCCTTTGTCACCAGTCACCTGACAGAGGTGAAGCCAATCGCCTTTGCAATGACACGGGGGGGACGCTATCCCAACTCCCCACTCACACACACACTCACACACACACACACACACACACACAACAACACCCCTCCTCTCTGGTCTGCGGATCCACACACCTGAACACCTGATACTGTTGAGTCAGGCCTTCACTTGCTTTTCATCTCTTCACCTGCTTTCTTTTTTCAGTCCCTTTCTCTTTCTTTTTTATGAACAGCCTTTAGGGGCTGGAGAGAAGAAAAAGAAAAAAATCAGTGTGAATTCTGACAGGTCTTTTTTGTGTTGTACTTTTATGAGATCAACACAAGAGGAGAGAGCTGCGTTTGAGCCGGTTCTTGGAAACACGGCTCCAAACACACATTTGCCGCACAGATCAAACACTGGTTGCTCTATCATAAAAATTACAGCACCTTTGCAACCAACGTCTACCGGTTTATTTTTAATAGATAAGCACACCCCATTCAAACATCCGTTCTTAAGTATACAAGTACACAGTGAACACACACACACACACACACACACACAAAGACTGAGCACGGCTGCTAAATTTATACCTGAGCTCTAAGTGGGGCTCAGCTTTTTATGTCTATCGCAGCTTTGTGTCAACACACACACACACACACACACACACACACACACACACACACACACACACTCTCTCACACACAAACACATGAGAACATGGTCCATTTGTGTGTTAATGATTAGAAGGAGCCATTTGCTGGCGACGGGAATGTGGGCAGCGGTTTCCTGAGTGGTGCTATCTGGGTCACAGGGCCAAGGTTGCTGGGTTTCTCTGTTTGAGTCTGACACCATCTTGTGCCTCATGTGGAAAAGATGCTAACGGACAAAAAAAAAATCTTTTTATGCAACTGCTAAATGTGGCTTTTTAGTGCTGCTGCTTGCAATTATTACGGTTGAGACATGGCTCAAACAAATAAATCAATAAGGTTATAATTAACTTTTTGTTTTGATGGGCAGATCTTTAAATTAACTCTACCAGCTGATTGTGCATTAATGTCCATTTTGACATTTCAAAACAGGGGAACGCAAACATTTGTACTTAAATGTACATTTTAACTAGTTTACCTCACAAGGTAAGACTGCAATACACTCAGGGCTTTTAGGTACATCGAAGTAAAGCTGCTCCAAGTTTAACACAACAAATCCTTTTTTCATGAAGGATATAATTGTTTGAAAGGAGTTGATTAATATGACCCTGGGTTCAATAAGAAAAACAAAAAAAGAGGAGTGTCAAATGCCTGCAAGAATGCAGTTTTAGCCTTGTACTTGTTACTTTGATATTTATATTCAAGAATATCTTTTGTGGTTCTAAGTCTAACACCAAGTATAGAATTATAACAAGGTTATGTAAAGAGAAAATGCAGGAAGATGTAGCATAAATAAATTCCCTTATCTAATTTGTAACCTTGATGATTATCAAATAAACCGCCACATGTAATAAATCATTCCATTCAGCTGTGATCATGTCTCAGGCAAATATTGTGACTAACACACATACAAGTTCAGTGTCTCCTGTTCAGAAAATGTTTTAAATTTTCCACAAATACTGGGTTATTATTCATTATTGTGGTAACCAATAAAAGCCTTTAAAACATACTTTAAATGTCTTTTGTGTATCATCTCAAGTGCAGTGGCTTCTAAGCAGAAGATGGGCTTTGAGGAGCTGCCAGTGGCCAAAGTGTGCGTCTGCCTGCGAGCGCCGCTTTGCACATTCACATACATGTGAGTGACAGCTGTGTCGGGACCGAGTGACAGGGACCGGTGTGAGTGGTGAATCATAGTGACAGTGCATTGGGGAGAAGGAGCGGCATGGCTCCTCTGAACGAGTGACCCCTGACCTCCGGTGTCAGAACTGAGGCATCCCTAAACAATAGCACAGAGAAAAAGGAAGAGGGAAGAAGATTTAAGAAAAAAAAAAAAACAGCTTGGGGTCCGATCCAGCTGTGGAGCCGTATCACTGTGTCCATCTTTGACACTAATTCTGCCCTAATGAGGCCGCTGATAATGCCGGCTTAGCCACGGGGATGTACCAGCAGAGGCAGGGGTTAATGGGGAGGACGGAAACAGGATTTGGGGAACATCAGAATGACAGAGCACAAGTCTCAGAACGAAATCAGGAGTGTGGAGAAGCGTGTGTTTAAGTGTGTTTCTGCAGGCCAAGTATGGTTGATGTTTGCTACAAGTCTAGACCTCAAAGACTTAAAGAGTTGAAAATTGTAATAACATTATGTTGACCATCATGAACATTCCTAACCTTAAGTTACAACCTCAAAATGCCATTAGTCAAATACACAACAGTACAAAGCCTGTCTCAGCACAGATGCCACCATCGCAGGAAATGATTTACAGACACCTCCATTGTAAAAGTGGCTGGGTTACCGCGGCAGATGTATTTTCTTTTAAGACAACAATAGTATTTTCTTTTTTTTTTTTTTTTTACAACAGCTGGTTTTTGAAGGGCTGCCCTGTTTTTATTAATAATCACGAGTCGCACTGACTTGAGTGTGCAGTCTCACACATTCACATTGTTCATCTTCTTTCATTAACTGTTATTAGCATCACCATCAACAAATCTGTCCCAGCATCAGAAACCGGCAATAAAAAACACAGAAAACGGTGGTGAAAACAGGAATTTGGCATGAAGTTTAAATTGTAGATAAAGGCTCCGGAAACTAATGTGAGACAATAAACTACAATGTTTTACTCAAGTCACACTTCTGCTTTTGGGCTACAAAAATCCGTCACCTCGTGACTCCATTATATTGGGTAGTTATCCAGTGGTGCTTTATCTCCCTTACAATCAATCTTTAGCCAAATACAGACGAGTTACAGAGAGGTTGATGCTAGACAGGTCGCGGATTTCAAAGCTATTTTTTAAATGAAAGCAGCCTGCTGAAGATAGAAATAAAGATTGATGAGAAAGTGATGAGAGGAATTAAGTAGCAACGCTGCAAAATCGCAACAGTGAGCTGATAGGCGTTGAAAGACAACTGCGACGTCTGATCATCATCTGCTGTTTAAACGACCAATTTTTGACTGTCACATAAAACAAGACAGCTATAGAAAACCAACCGTATATGTGCGTGCATATGTCTGCCTTTATCTGCAAACGTTCATAAACACGCCACCACCTTCCTGGGGTGAACTGAAGCAACCTGCCCTGTAAACATTAACACCAGTGAATGGCTGAATGACATGCAATGACACTCTGCACTGGGCCTTTTTCACCTGTCTATCTTGGCCCCTGTGTGCCTAAAGCAAACTCATTGCTCAG
Source organism: Channa striata (assembly GCA_033026295.1). Lineage (NCBI taxonomy): Eukaryota > Metazoa > Chordata > Actinopteri > Anabantiformes > Channidae > Channa > Channa striata. Next base: position 8,279,726 of record CM065170.1, read on the forward strand.
CCTGGAATCTGCTCTGTCCACACAGCGCCTCTTAAAGCAGGGAGAGGCTCGTGAAGACAGACCCGAGGCTGCCGCGCTGCCTCACAGGCCGGCACCTTATCACGGTGAGAATGTAGACACATGACAAATGAGCCTATGGCGCGGCAGATAAGACGGCAGGTAAGCGGAAGGGTCACGGGTACACAGGGTCGACCGCCACGCTATTACTCCATATACATATAAGTTAGGCATACATATCTGCTTTGTCTCACTTTGGTTTAGACAGAGGTCAAATATGAGCGACTGACAGATGCAAGGATGCAGGGAGGAAGACCAAATGGGCAAATCTGCCTTTTAAGAGTCTGTTAACCACATACAAGCTGTCAGAAACACGTCCGGGCGTCGGACACATCAACACGTGTGACTTTAGAAAAGACACAGAAGAGACAAGCATGTATGCACAGACACACAAACACACAGGGTTCAAGGGGCCACTGAGTGCAGGGCAGTAGGTGTTAGATTACAAGAGCAGAGGCATTCAAAGCGCCGCCTTCTCCTATCTTTATTTAACCTCTGATTAGATGGACTCTTTGACGGCCCCTTTAATTGCCGCGGTGATGGTGCTCTTAAAACCAGGAAGGCTTTTTTGCCCCTTTTATAGATTTCTCCTCTCATGACACCAATAAAAAAAAAAAAAAAATGCCTTCACTCCGGTCTGCACAGCCTTTTGTTTCTCCCGCTTTGGCCTCCTCCCACTTTCCTGTCACTCCCTCCGCTGCTGGGTTGCCTCTCTGCATTCTCCCATCTTACTGCCTTCTCCTTTGGGTTTGGACTATTAAAAGGTGAATAACTGCCTCACTCCACCATGTTGATTATTTGTCACATTTCATTAACTGTGTTTGAGATGAGTTATGCTCAAGCAGAATTAAGAAGAAAGGAAGCTAAATAAAGTAATAACAGACTAAGAGGCTGTGAGGGCTCAGTACCGACAGTCTCAGTACTAAGCAGGTATTCAGGTGTATGATTTAATTATTGGCATCGGTGAAGATGATACGTTTCCCTCACAGTCAGGTTTGTCTCCAAACTGCCTAAAAGGCCCCTGTTTGTTTGCTGACTTACAGGATTTCTAAGTGAAAACTGCCTTTCCTCTGTTTCATTATACACATATTTAAAAATCTGATGAAGTAAAACTGTTTTAACGAGCCATTTTAACAAAATTCAGGCCTCTGCATTGTTTTCTAGAACAACGAATACTCATAAAAAGACATCAAACAAATCAAAGGATGACTAACGAAAAATACTCCTTGACTGTAAATTCATTTGCACACATTGCCCTATTAAACTAGAATATATTTAATAAAATGGTGCATAGCAGCTTTAGCTCATGGTGTTAGGTATGTGTAGGAGCGTTTCTAGTTCTTGTCAAAGACTTGATATCTCACCTATAGTTTTATCTACATAAAATAAAGAATCTTGATATTAATTATTGGTTAGGTTTGAAATTATAATAAAAATATGTCACCATCACTCTTTTCCATCTGATGTGGTTCACTGCGGAGCAGGTATAGCTGGTGGAAAAAGGGGGGTTTAGTGTGGAGGATCCTATAGTCTCCAGAAGTTGCTCTATTATCAAGTTATGTGAAAAATCTAACTAAATGGTGAGCATAGCACACTCTCATACACAGAACCTGCATTAACGGCACAAAAAAAATAATTAGCTTAAAATTAATTAGTGTCAGTGTATTATTATTCCTATAACATTGAGAGGCCTAAATTTAATTTTAAAAATTACAGTTTGCATAACAAGCTGGTTTATTTTGACTTTTTCAAATCAGATCAGATCCTAATGGTTCACCTTCATGTTTCAGGTAACATGCACTGGGGTCCTAAACTGCCACACACACTCAGACTTTAACTGAACTGTGAGTCACATGATAAAAAACAAACAACAATTTAATCTGTGCAAAAGTCCAATTGCTCCCAGTTACCCTAAAAAAAAGCTTCCTCGTCAATGTTCAACAAATCTGAAACTTCTTTATCTCTCCATCTTCCCACTGATCCTCTCTCTGATGTTTTGTTCCTGTATTTATTTTTACTAGACTGTGGTCCTGATGGCACAGCCCGGGGAAAAAAGGCAAGGCAAAGAGAAGACAATAAACCAAAACCCACATGATCTGACCATTCTGACAAAGCCAGATATCTCATATCAATCATACAGAACATGTTAAAGCCAATTCAGCATGTGATTTCAATATAGCCTAATAAAGCTCAGATTAGCATCGCTCAAATAATCAAATTTTGCCTGACCAACAATCTAAAACATGCTTTACGACATATAGGTAAAAGCAATCATTTCTCATTCTTAAGAAGCATAAATTGAATTTTCCAGCAGTTTTGCTTTTCATCATAATTGTTGGAGGTTTTGCTAATGAGGAACACAGTTTTACGACTGTCTGGAGAGCAGAGGGCCAATGGACAAGGCCTTGACCCTTGACCTCACATCCTCCTGGTCGTAACCTTTGCTGATTCAGCTGCCCTCATCTTCCCCGGCTGCTAGATAATTTGCCCATGACCTCTGTCACGGCTCAATTCCGCAGCAACAGACCTCCCCAATCCCCTCGTCTGATCAAAGTGCGTGACACTGAACCTCTTATTTTACTCACTGATTACCCGATTGGGCATTTACACCACTCACTGTAAACTGACTGGGGGAATTACGGTTTAATGATCAAAAGGTCTCTGTTAAACTTTAATATTTTCTTATTAGCTAAAAAAGACTGTAATGTACACTGTGCATGTCAGAGTCTGAGCGTGTGCTTTTGTGTTAGTAGGGTAAATCTTATCCATTCCAACTGTCTCAATCAAACGCATACATTACATCTTTGATTGTCTGACAACTCTGATTTATAATCATTATGAAACATCTCTGACATGAGCCGATTTGATTAGAACACACCCACGATTGAGGCGAACCCTTGGAGCGTCTGTAGCCACGGCTGCTTCTGCTCCCTTTAGAGATTCATTGATCCTTGTCTGCCTTCTGTTCTGCAGTGTCAGTGCTGATTGATTGTAGAATCAACAGAAACGCTGACCACTCATCATTGCCTATCGAGAGGGATGAATACTGAAAGAGTCAGTACTAAAAGTAATAGCACACATCTGACAGTAGGTTAAAAATAATACTACAATGCGGCATATTTTAACTGTTAATTATGGTAAAACTTTAATAACGTCCAATATCATTTGACTGCACAAAACACACATTTCTTTCACAACTCAACTCACAGATGCACACAGCTATTCTGTTCACAGCCAGTTTTTAATACCTCAACCTTTAGATCACCTTTCAACTCTCGCACTTCTGCTTCCACTCATTTTCTCCCACACTCAGGGCAGCTGGCACGACAACTAAGCTGGAGATGGGCATCCTGAGACACAGATTAGAGGCTTGTAATTAGGGATTTATAATCAACTAATTTACTGCACAATCCCTCGCACACAGCAAGATCACTGACCTGACCTAGAAAGCCTCGACTTATTCTCCCTGACCTTGGACAAAGTGAGAGAGCCTAACCGCAGCGACGGTATTGAAGGAGGTCAGAGGGGCAAAGATGGGATATGTGCAGAGGAAAGGATTAAAGGGCAAACAATAAAATTAAACATTTTGGGGAGTGGGATGTGCGAGAAGAAGCTTGAGGATTCAGAACACAAGGCTGAAGACAACAACGGTCGAGACTGGGCCCATAATTGGCACAAGAGGCGAACAAATTGAGAAATAAACAGTGGTGTTTGTGTAGAGGTGTAGGTGGCCGACTAGGGGAAGTGGGGAGTGGGTTAGGAGGCTTGATTTATAATCCCCCCCACCCCCAACCTTGTTTTTTTAAAGGTCAACTAATGATGTTATGTCTTCTGACTGATTCAGCTAACACAGCACCAACCAACTCCCTGCCCATTCCTCCCCCACTAAATCAGCTGATGGAAGCTGCCCCATCACCCCTTTTAAGCCCCTGACAGCTGACGGTCTAGCTCCCTCAACCCCCACCTCAAATGAGTCATGCAATTTCCTGCCACTGCCACACACTCGTATGTACACTAATACAGGAAGCATGTATTTAGGTTTGCGGATGTGTCAGCGCATCCACAAACGGATAATAATGATGGTGATGATTTATAAAGTTGGAAGCAAACAATGAGAAGAATTATACCCTCTGTCCTTGACAATCAGTTTAATCTGCGGCCTTGACCTTGACTGTTTCCCGTCCAACATGCCCCAATGTGAGACACAACACTTACTTAGCTACATTTTTATCCCCGGCTCAGCCAGGTCCAAATCCGAATGGTCATTTGGCATGTCTGCTCCTGCATGCAATGTGGACATTCTTGTAGCGAAGACAGGATTAGAGAGCTGGGATCTGGGTTAAAGACACTACACAACCCATCTGTTGTTTTGTTTTGGTTTCCCCCCAACCCCACCCTGTCCCACTGACCAGAAGCAATGTCACCCTCCCCCTGCCTCAAATCATTTTTCACGTGGCTAGAATAAACAGACAGTGTAAATCTGCATCTAAAAGTTGTGGGATTTATGACAAACAGCGACTGACAAGACAGGCATGCTTCATCCAGGTCACTTAACTTCAGCGGAAACTTGACAATGTAAGCATCAGCTCTTTTACTGCACTTCAACAACAATTAGCACTTCACAGCAAGTCCACAATAATTTAATTACAATCAGATTAAAATATTACCCACTCTGAATTTCATTTTATGTCAACAACACAGTCTAATCACATTAACTAATAATCTGTGTTAAGCCAAGAGTCATTAAAACATTCAGACGCCTGTACAATCACTGGATTTTTGTCATTCATTCATTAATTATTTTTTAATATATTCCAGGAAGGTCACAACGGCTGTGCGAGTGAGGGTGGATAGTCGGCGTTAATTTGTGTGTTAATTAAGGACATTTAAGAAAACAATAGATATTGGGGCTCTGCAAAGTCATGATGTAAACAAGAACACCAATGTGACAAGACATTTGAAGCTCACTTTTAATACCCAGCATCTATAAACTATTTCCAGACTGTGATTAGTTTTTGATTAGACCCTTACTCTGCATTCAGTTGCAGTCGTGTCTGTTTTTGTGCTATATCAACCCCCCAGTGATTAGCTAATTGTGTTATTGCAAAAGTCACACAAGCTGTAGACACACTAATAAATACAAAAATCATGAATGCTCCATTTGTTTGTCTGACTTATTTCTTCACTCGGAGACACGACTGCAGGGATTTCTAACTAAAATTCTGTGAGGAAACACTATTTTCACAATATCCCGTTCTTTTTTTCCACCTAGCATGGATGTAAAACAGCCTGTTAATTTGGGTAAAAGGTACAAATTCCTATGAAATTATGTTTCACCTACTAACTCAAGATAATGATGTCCCAACTATGTCATTTGCCAAGTGAATTGCAGGCAAAACCCAAGTATGTTGCAGGACTTGGCAGGGTAATGTATAAATTGCTTGCATCTGTGTGTTGGGAGCATAAAAATAAATGTTTTTGTGTGTGTGTGTGTGTGTGTGTGTCACTAACAACAGAGCCATGTGGCCCTTCAGTAACGTGGCCCTCCCAAATGTGTGTTCAGGGACCCTAGACCCAACACAGAGGCAATCATATACCGCTGACCAGAAAAAATAGAAATAAAAAACAGAGAGAATCAGGGAGCAAGAGAAAGGAACAAAGAATAAATCAAGAAAGAAGAAAGACAAAGACAACTGGCCTTGGGGGCCCAAAGAGTAATCTTGCCTCCACTTGGGGTGAAAAAGAAGGGAGCGGAAAAAGAAAAAAGGAAGTTTAGAATTTACCAGAAGAAAGTTCTCTTTCTTTCCCCGGACAGCTGAGTGTCTTATTATGGGATTAGATTTAACCAGTGCCTCCCTAGGAATGTGGAACAGAGGGCTAGTGGTAATGGGTGGAAGACTTTTGGGGGGATGATGTGGGCCGGTGCTGAGGCGTATAGGGGTGGGCATGGGTGTGGGGCGGCTCGACGTTTGGTAATGGTAGGACAGGTCAGGGAGGCAGTATGCGGGAGGGCTTGGCAGGTTTCCCAGGGTGGAGGGGAAGCCGCGGCGGTGGGGCACATGTGGACCTCTGCCAACAGTGCAATTACTCCTCATTCTCAACAGCTGGCACATAATGGGCATTCAGGCACTTGTAGTCCTTTGATAGGACATGGAGACCCCAGGTCGTCCCCCCTCGCGTGCCTCCGTACAACACGGCAACCGGAGATCGCCCCACCGAGGTGGTGCTGAGGATGCTCTGCCAACACACAAACACACACACTCAAGTGTTGCGATGAATAACGCTAGGTAAAAGTAAAGGCTTACGCTACTTTAGAAGCGTAAAGCACAATTAGGCGTAAACACACTGAAAGCGCGGACGCACTCACAAATGCATCAAAGTATAAGGATAGACCTCATCTGTGTTTGATCTATAGTAATATGCTCGCAGGCTGGGACCCGCAAGTCGAGTGTGGGGGAATTCTGTGTTTATAAATTCAGTCTGTTTGAAACTCAGTCCAAGTTTATAATCCGCCCACTGTGTGGCGGCTTTGTGCTTTCCCTCAAAGCGCTCACACAATGTAAACACAGCGTTTAAAAGGGAGAACTTTTTTTAATCTACACTCTAAAACAAAGGGAGCACAGGAAATGGACTCTGTCTTGAAGGGGAAAACAAACAGACCGCCTGTCAGTCAAGTTCCTACGGTGTTGTGATGTCATGGAGGGCGAGAAGTGGCGACCGAGGAGTTCGTCCTGTCTGTGTGTGTGTGTGTGTGTGTGCTCGGCTACCAGCGCCGGGAGCCGGGGAACACACACCGAGTTCACGTGTGGTTGTAACTAACGCTGCGTCCGTGAGCAACGCTGCTGACTTCCTGTGAGTGGATTCCTGTCTTTGTCAGGTTTGTGTTGATGATGATGATGATGATGATGATGATGATGATTGATGCCTCCTGTGCAACGATGGAGCGGTGAATCCGCCTGGCTCACCGTGACCACGACTTTGTGACTTCCAGAAAGCCGCGTGTGTACGTGGACCATCAAAGAGGATGTGTAGGTTGATATAGTAATATCAACGCTATTGTGTGTGTGCACGCATTACGCCTATGCAACTGTGTGGGGTAGAAAACAGATGAGGGCCTTATGCTGAACATTATAAAACACCCCAGCCATCTGATAGAGTTTAACTGGTGTGTTCCACTTCACTTAAGGAGCAGCAAACAAGCGGATCTCTTTGTGCTGCTAAGTCAACACAGACCTTCCTCCTCAGCCCTTTAAATGTGATTAAAGATTTGTTTGTAGTTTATCTATCTGCTCTTGATCTCTGTATTACTGCTCTAACAAACCTGTCACCATCCTCACATAGGATGAACACGTGTAACTCATTTTTCTTTCACAAATGTTTATCCAGGGCACCGTTTATTTGGCAAACCTACTGATGAACCTCGAAGAAACACTACTGCAGCACCTGCCTTGCTAAAAAGCCACTTTGTACAGAATGTAGGAACCTAACTCGACTTTCACTGATCTACATTTCTCAGCTGCTCCATGCATTTCAACCTACATCTGAACAACCTTTTTCCATGGACTCGGGACTGAGGCCCATGAAAACAAACCGTACTGGGATGTGATCTCAATGGGGAAGTTAAGGTCCTTTTGTGCTTGTGTGTTGCCATTTCTATTGTCTCAAAAAAAAACACAAAGATCAAGCAAAGTAGACCAACAAATTATTTGAGATGAACTTCCTAGTTCTGTTTTCTGGAATTTACTGCTGTTTGCTTGAGATGCTTAAATCGTGGGCGGCAATGTGGAAAGAAGACATGAAGGTATTCAGAGCGGTTTGAGGTCAGAGTACATGATACCTCTTTTTCCAAAAAACAAAGTTCTATTTCTTATTTGTTTTAAATGACAAATTACATTTTTGGGGGAAGAAAGCCAAAAATAGATGCCCAGGCTGTTTTATTACCAGTGTTAGTAGCAGATAGTTTGAGGGATTTGAGTTGTGCTAAATAAGCCCCCTTTCAGACATGCACTCTAGAGGACGTCTGGACAATCAGCTCCAGACATAATCTAGAGTTTCGCTTTCAGACATGCAGCTAACGGCAGGCGATGAGGTGAGGAAACACTCCAGCTAATCGGGTAAGGGGTGGCGCTTGGGCCCTTCGAGCGGGGGGGCGGGACATGACGCAACAAAAAGCAGAGTAAGCTGTTGGACGACACCATCAATTTACTAAATCTAAATGTACTACATTTATCCACAGTATTAGTAGGAGTTCTTCAAACTTCAGTTGTTTGTATTTGTCCTGTTTCGCGGCAGTTGACGTCATCAACGCGCCGTAACAGCTGCGAATGATCTAGAGCACTTCTTCCTGTATTCACACATGAGCTGGGGTGGAGATAATCCAGACTTTGTACTTTGGAGAAGATCTAGCTAATGTCTGGGGCAAAAGACTGGGGCATCTGCATTCACACATCCACTCCACCCGTGTAAAGTCTAGATTATGTCTGGATTGCGGAGCATGTCTGAAAAGGGGCTTTAGACACTCACAAAGGTAATTAATACCATGGCTTGCCAGTGGAAGACAGCTAATGAGGCATCAACATATTTACATTAAGTGTGGCATGCAAAAGGACATAATGGTAACTAATCCGCGAACTGGCATGTCAGTATATGGTTACAGTTAATGCACCTTCATCAAACGTCTTTCAGAGTGGTGGTTTTTCTCAAAATGTGATAAAGCACTTAGTAAATGGCCTGACAATCACATCTCAAAACAGCTGGCTAGACAGGCGTCTTCCTCTGAGCTGCCTAAGCACCTCGCACAGAGCTGATGAAATAGAGATGACCTTCACTTTGAGGTATCTCTAAATGCGCCTCACCAGCAGATCTGCAGCTTTGGACTTTTCCGCTTTTCAGAAGCAGATCCTAAACAGCGTTTCTTTAATGTAAGGTAGAAGGTAGAAGAAGTGGTGCACACCGATTCGGTCTGAATCTTTGTTTTTGACCATAACTTACTGAGTAAAAGACCATGTTCTTCTCCACCTATAAAAGATGAAATATATGCATTGAAATCACAGACTGGGATGTGGGCCGAAGACCCGCGTGCTTACAAATGTTCTGTCCAATGAGGGCAGAATCTGACTGAATTGTTGTTGATTAATAAAACATGAACCAGCAGTTTGTTGGGAGTGGTACAATAATGGAACCAAAAATATAAGTCAGCAGCTGTCCGACAAAAGGAAAGAAAAGTCTGAAATGTTCAGCACTTAGCACCGTTGCAGTGCTGAGGGTTGATTCTAACATGCATTTCAGAAGAGACCACGGCAAGATCATCAGCTTACAGCTAACTGTAATATGATTAGAGACACACAACATAAGTCATCGACTGCCTGGGAGCATAACCATGACTCCCACACTCATGGGTAGGATTATGCTAATGTGATTGTGTGTGTCTGTGATAGAGACGCAGAGTTTAAGAAGAGAAAGGAAAATGCCGGGGACCAGTGCTAAAAGGAAATCTTCCCGTGTCGTTTTTCTTGTTCAAACACATCATTCCCATTCTCTATTGTCTACTCGCATCGCCTTCACGTTCTGTTCCCCTCGTCTTGCTTTTCACATTTTTTCTTCCCTATCAGGTGGCCTGGCTTCAGCATCTGCCCTGTTGGCACAGACCCCGTGCCTGTAGCTGCCAGCCGAGGCTCAGCAGCCCGCAGATGTCAAAAAGAATCTCTTTCATCTAAACCTGTTTCATTCAGCAACTCCAATTGTTTGGCCTGCACTTATTTCGGAGCAGCCTTTTGTGTGCGCCTTTTGGTGTGTGCGTGTACTTTTTGAGTGTGTTTTGCCCATAGGGTGGTCCGGAGTTAACACATACACCTGTTAGTCACAGTGGTGGAGCACGGACCTCTTGTCCTGGCAACAGCTGCCAGGATGACAGAAACAGCCTTTATTTAAGTAGCTCAAACAATATTCATCAATGTAAACATTTGAGAAACTCATAGAAATGTAGCTCGGACATACTGCCAAAGAATTCCTTTTCTGTTCCCCCTTGACTGTCTGACTGGAAGCCAGTTTCCCAAAAAATGACTTAAGGGTTGTTTAAATGACTAGAATCTAAGGGTGATCCAGATGTGGGATTTTTGCCATTATACAAATGTGGATGTTTACCCATAATTCAAAATAAACAAAATAAATCAATACGAAATATCACTATCATAAGGGAGATGACTTGATTCCAAATCCAAGTGCATGCTATTGAGGTCGAGTAATCAATTCAAATGTAATTTCTCTACTCAGATGTCAAATTTTGGCAGAGCTTTGAAGTGCCTCTTCAGTGTATTTTCATTTTGTGATTAATAATTCACAGTGGAAAGACCAGAACAATACTAAGAGACAACCCAAGAATCCGGTAATTATATTGGCCCAGACGATCAAGTCTCAACTGGCTCAACGTTTACATACATCAATAATCATGGAGGACAAAAATGACTTTTTACCATTGTTGAAGATTAGAGCTACTCAAGGACATCTCAACACGTGAAGGTCATGGAGTCTGGTAGACAGTCTCAGGGTCGAGCCATTAGTGCAACCACACCCTGGGAGGCACTAAACAGCTGCTGCTATTCACACAGTCGCCTCCCTGACCTGGAAGTCAAAAATCAGGGTCTAAAACAAAGCCCGGTTCTCCTTGTACACTCAATGTGACACAAACATAGACTAAGATCTGGAGTCAAATAACGAAAACTCTGAGCATCGGGGGTCGACAAAGCCAAGCTCAACACCAGCTCTCAGCGTCTGGGGACATTTATGACGTCTGGCCCCTTGAGCAGGGGTGGCTGCCATGACTTACAGCACTAATCTCTGGGGTTATTCAACCCCTTGGAGCTTACAACCGTACAGGCTTTGATGTCGTATATTGTTATGGCATCTGAGCACATTCCACGGCTTGGAGACGTGATTGGATTGTGTTGTTTGCTGCACATCTGTGTGTTTGCCAGGCAGGATTAATGGCTTGTTGACCACAGTTGAGTCTGGGTGTTTTCTATTTCCAGCCCCAGTGGATTTCACGTCATAAGAATCTCTGTCAATCAAAGAGGCTGTAATGTACACTGCACTGAATTCGCGTCAGCGTTCAGACGGGATGTCCCGATTAAGATTTTTTTCTGCACAGTACAGTAAAATAAAATAAAGATCAGCATGTGACCTGCTTTATTTTAGCCAACAGAATCCACTGAAACATGCCCCCCGTGTTTGAAGTAGAGAAGAAGAAATATCACATCACGATTGTTCCAAGGCAGACAAACTGTAAATCACTGTCACCACCATTACATGTGACAGGATGCCTTCATGACACGTTCAATGTCACCTCCGTTGTTTAATGCTTCACAAGTCACGACCAAGTTTGATGTTCCCAGCAGCGTCTCGGCCCTAGATTTTTTCACTACCTGCTTTTGAGTGCGGTTCTGCCTGTCAGCACAGAAACATGGGAACTCATTTCCCTACTACTCCCCGTGGAATTGTAATTAATTTTTTTAATTACTTGGGAGATCCCAACTCTGCCACTTTGGCCAAAACTATGGGAATCCAGGCTACTGTGTATGTGTGTTCATGCATCAGTATTTTTTTTTTTTCTGTTTTTAACCAACACTACCACTGCTCAATTCATTGTCTTCTCATCTTTTTATCACCACCCCTCTCTCCTTCTCTCTCTGGCCTATAAAGTCATTGGCATTGGGAAGTTCCACTATTTTACCGTATCCCGGTGTTTCATTGCACCCCATTGTGCGTACACTCTGCAGGTCAAAGGTCACAGCAGGAGGTCACGGCGCAGTGAAAGTGTCCAGACAGTTCACTTTAACACTTTTTATTGGGGATCCTGGAGTCTTTATGGGTGAACGTCTGAAAATGATACGTATCATTTTAGGATCAAATGGTTTTATTACCTTTACAGCTCCAGGAAATTGCTGAGCACTTCCAGGACATAAAAATGATATATGAACATTCAATAAGGATTTAACAACGCAGACCTAAAACTATGCTAAAAAAAAGCATGAATGAAATAAAAGCCTCCCCTTAATACCAGTGCCTAGAGGTGGACAAAGCACTGAAGCCTCAAACCTCCCGGTGCTGGTGCTCAGTGACCTACAGCCGAAGCTCTTGAGCATATTGTGGACATTAAACCTGCTGGTGATGAAAAATAGGATAGGTGCAAATTAGTTCCCAGTACATAAAGATTCTCTTGTTTTTACTGAAAGGATTTGCCGTTGTATTACAATTGTGTAAATTACTAACCAGCCTCAATCCCCGGGAGACATGCAGCTGCCAGTGCAGAGATGCCAGGGAGAGGAAGGGGAAGCGCTGGCTCAGTTGGGACTGCACTGTTTCCCTGTATTGTAAGCAAAAAACAAAAAAAAAAAAAAAGCAACAGGGAGGTAGAGAGTAGAGAGCAACAGGAAAGTGATATAATCCTCCTCTGGACATGGGCCAACGTCTTCCACTCAGCGCACCGTACCTCCAACACCTTGCCGCACTGCACCGCGTGCGCATGCACATTGCGCTTGTCTGTTGGTGCCTTCCTCTCGCGGCTGCTTTTGTAATAAGCGACTGGATGGCAGGGTTATATAAGAGCGATGAGGAATCATTTCGGGGGTGGTGGGCGACATCGGAGGGGGGTAACCTCAAGGGATCGGGCCGAATTCCAACACTTTTTTTCCTCCCACTCTTTCCCTCCTCCCTTAAGTCACCCCACCCACCACACACACACACACACACACACCTCCCCTGGGCCAGCACGCGACAGGTGCTGACTTAAGAGCCCCTCTCCTTGCTCCACTTATGCCCCTTTACGTCCATTAAAACACGCACTGCCACCCCTCTACCCTCGCCCAGGCCAGCCTGACACTTCTACTCAACACTCAATGCACATACCTAGAGCTGTGTTTTTTGTAACCCAACTCAAACACACACACACACACACACTTTTATCTATGGCCAGCTGTTGTCAGATTGTTAGACTGATGCAATCTACATTGCTAATTATTTCTGCATAAGCACATAAATCCATCACTGTGTGGATGCTGCCTCACTGTCATATCCTATACTTTCTCAGCCTCTTTCTTTCTTCTTTCCTGGTTCCATACCTATTGTTTTCACACCTCATTTTTCTTTACATCAGCCTTTTGTCCGTGTATTTCTACACATATTTCATTGTCTTCCCTTTTTTAAATTGTTCTCCCAAGTCCCTTTCCTTCCCTATTCCTTTCGTTCCCCATTCCTTTCCTAAATAGCTTAAGGTCCACAGCATCCTATTATGCCGCTCTCTTTTTCATTTCATCAGACTATACATTACCTACTTCTTTCTGTACTGAATTTTTACCTCCCTCCTTTTTCTTTGTCCTTTTTTCCGCAGCCTCTCTCCTTCCCCTCCCTCATTCTCGCTCCTCTCTCTCTCCCTCCCTTGTGTCTACTAGTGTTAGCCAGTGCCAGACTGTTGTAGAGAGCGCGTTGCAGACTCCAGGCGGTTGGTGTTCCTGCCAGCCGTTAGATACACACACACACACACACACACACACACACACACAGAGTCAATGAGGACAATGTGTCTGGGCTGAAAGAGGGGGGTAAGAAAAATGCATGGCTGCACTGCCACCCTGAGGCGACTGAGGGCATAGCTACAGCAGGGGTCATCGAGGGGAGACGGGGAGGATGATGAAATACTGGCAGCTTTTCAGTAACGGCTGAGCCCAGCTAGAGCCGGGTGGGCGGGGTGAGCTGCTGTGAGCTCATTGCTGCTGCTACTTGCTCACGGCCACAGGAGCTATTATGCAAGAGAAAGACGGATCGGGGTGGGGGCGAGAACAGAGTGATGTGAACGAGAGGAGGTTCATTGAGGACAATGCGCGCGGCGAATTGATGTACACAATATCATCGGTGCCAGCACCTTAAATTCCTCTAACATACCCATGCAGACTTTTCCATTGCTCCTTTGTCTCCGAAAGGGGTGACTCCTTTATTTGACTGGCATTTCACTGAAGACTGGATGTTCCTTTCTGCCCCAAGCAGCAATCATCACAAAGACAAATGGTGATGTCCTTAGGCACAGCGGGGACCTTTAGCAGATAAATGGCTTTAATTAATCCTGGTGAACACAGCTTCTAGATGTTGATCAATGAAAAATGATGAGAACATCTTTAGCTGCACAGATATGCAAATAGTCAACTGCAAGGCAAATTCATTCAAATGTGCATTGTTTCTCCACACTGCATGTGGGAGTTCAAAGAAGGAAAAATGCATTGAATGCAAAGCAACTCCTGAGAAATCACGAGATGACGCAGTTGGGTAGCTCACATAATTTTTAAGCTGTGGTAATATTGATGACGGTGATGGCCATGATGAAGGTTAATGTGTTTCTCGGTTGAATATCCCTTTTTTAGGATGGATGGAGATTATGGAAAGTGAGAGTCAAGGGCAAGTCAACAGAGCTAGGGTGACTTCACACTGAAGTGGACACTGATGGAGGCTGAGGGGCTGATGCAGGACAATAATCACAAAACGAATCTGCAGACACTTTGCATTAAGTTGATGATGTTCTTCAAAATTCGAGAAAATGGGCGTTTGCTTTGATTTGCGGTTAACAAAGACGTGGATTCCGTGGGTGAATTGTCATTTAAATTCTGAACGCGACGCATGGAAAATTAATTTGCCCCGACCTTTAAGCTCATGAACTCCCTTGTCTTGTTTGTGCTTACTCATCATTTCTGTTATTCCACTTTACTCTATAACACCCCCCTCTGCGGCACACACCTGCTCCCAGACTATGCTGAATGTTGAAGGTGACCTTCCCCAGCAGAAAATGGTACGCATGCATCTTTCCATTTCCATTTCTTTCATTCCTTTTTACTTATATTATATGAGGGGCTTTTGACTTTTGAATTAACTTACTGCAAATCCATAGCTTTTAAAGAAACTAACACCAAAAAAAAAGGCGTCTCAGACTCTGGAATAAGTCTCTATTTTCAGCTTTCAGATCTTATTACTTTATACAGGTGTCAAGTTGGCTTTGTGCTTATTTGTGTCAGCACCTTCCCAGAGACCCTGTCCAGCCAATCAGCCCACAGACCATCAGCAGCATGGGAAAAATCAGTGATGAATATGAACCTCAAAGCACCATCAATTAGAAGACAATCAAGGACTGCAAGGACAAAAGGGTAAAGACAAAAAAGGAAACATTTTTCTTTTCTCAGCCATCTGAGAAGACCGTTTAGATGTGTAGAATTTCATGGAATCGAGGGCGACAGGCTTCTTCAAGCTCAGTGGGGTACTTATAATTTGTTGGGGGAGTAAGGGAGGGAGGGAGCTGAAGAACAATGGCACTGTCCCCTGTTGCACTAGAAGCCTATTGCCTACCTGCTTGCGGATTGTTAGTATTAATTTGGTTTATGTGAACTGGAAGAAGGATCAGGGGTGAAGTGAGGCGTGAGGTAATTCCTCTGCATGGAACACATGCCCTTATCAGCCTCTAATCACAACTCCATCAGCGTGGGTTACATAACGCACGGTACACTGTCATCAGCGACCACCCAGGGCCAGCTTGCACCTCTGCCAGAGCTGTGAGATTAAAAGTACCGGGCATTTTATAAAGTAAGCTTTAAGAGGCAGCATAGGATCAATAAGTAATAGAAGCAGACGGGGTCGAACTTCTTCCTTGCCAGTTTTCCTGCACTCAAATTACTCATTTGTCTTTATGCGGCACCAAGACTACAGGGATTGATTATGCCTGGTTGAGATCAATAGCAGACAAACAATTGTCTCAGTGTGGCGTGTGCAAAGCAAAACCGTAACATGCTCACACACAATACAAAATTAATTTACACAAGATCAATAATTGACAGGTTGTACGCATGTGCCCAGTTAAGCGCTTCATTCGGCATGACAGCGGTAATGACAGCAGTGAGGGACCAAAAGACGCACAGAGCAAGCAAAATAAAAATTAGACACAGGCTAATGCAGCAGGACAGCAGCTTTGTAGTAGTCATTGTGCTGTCCACTGTGTGATAGCTTGCCTCAGGCCACTGTGCCCTTCGTTGGCGGTAATTTGCTGTTGTCAAATTTGGTTCATGTCAAGAGCGTTCTGCAGGCCACATCATACAAAAAGACTTCTACAGTTTCCCTATGCTTTCCTGTTGATCCTGGTCAGAGGCCCAGCAGAGGGGCTCAATGGTTGAGGCAGCTCACGGTGACAACCCTCCATTTGGGGAGGGCTGCTTGGTGGGGTCCTGGAGCCTCTGAACGTTCTCATAACCGGGGCCCCGTGGTACATACAGCTGTGAGAAGGCCCTAGGATAAGAGGTGGAGGGCCATTGGAGAGGAAGCGCATTTTTCGTTGAAGGGTGTATTGTCACCACCCATCATCTCTCATTGCCCCGTTGAGAGTTGAGGGGCTCGACTCACATTTTTCTTTTAGGTTGCCTACCTCCCTTCTCATATATCACAGGAAAAACTTCACAGAAGCATGAGAGTCTGTGTTGTAGACCTGAAAATACCAGAAGCACATGGCCACTCACGTACAGCAGCCGCACTAATGTTCTCATCAACTGTGTCTATTAGCTTCATATTTTAAGAATCGGGACCCCACAGGATTTGCTTCTGCCCATCATTGTTAATGCAGGACAGAATCGTTTAGACACACCAGTCCACTCGGCCATATCTCATCAGCTTTGATGTTCCATTTTCTCCTCTGCAGTGACTGATATTTACTTTGTGGTACCAGTGAAAAGCATATACATGAGGGACCATATGGGCATGTATGTACACCCCATCTCTGAGTGGTACTGACACCTCCCAGAGGGGTCTTAGCGGCCGAAGACATCCTGCACATTAGACCATAGGCTCGGTTCTTAGTGCACTATGTGGCAAAGAGGAGGCTTCATCACTCAAATTTGACTAAGTGCTGTGAGTAACAGGAAGAGGAGAAATATTTGTCTCAAGGCATAGAGGGATTAAGAGATGAATATGAGGGGGGTAGTGGAAAAGAAGGAAATTAGGGGGGGAAAAATGTGGGAAGAGCAACATAAGTGTGAAACTGAAAACAAAAAAACAGACAAAGGCAGAAAGAGGGGCAACAAAGAAAGGTAGGCTGCAAGACAGAGGCACAAAGGAGTTGGGGGTGAGACAGACAGAAGAGAGACAAAGGGGGATGATCCACTACCTATGCACACCACAGCAGAAAAATCCATCTGCCCCCCCCCTCCTCCGAGCACAGTGCACTAGGCCACAAGAGTAATGAGTGCAAATGGAGAAGTGACGTCATGTATCTATAGCATTACTGCATGCATTGATGTACAGGACAAAGAGGGTGAGAGAGGGAAAGCAAGAAAAGGGAGGGAGGGAGGGAGAGACGGAGAAAGACAGGGCTGAGTGAGATCTAAGGGAATAAAGGGATGCTGGGGGATTTGAGTGTAAGAGGAAACGCAGCATATATGAAGACAAAGAAACCCTTAATGGGAAATTAATTTACGTGAGCCCCTCCCTCATTGGCTTTGTTGCACCTGCAGGTGGAAGCTTGAACGCGTATTAGATAACAGGCTGCATCCCGTCCTTCGCCACCTCCCCCCCCTCTTCCTCATCACACATTCAATTCCCCTCCACAGTCCAGCTCACAAAAACAATAAAACAATTATTGCGCACATATGCACACTGGTAGCTCCTCCACCCACCATGATTAGGGTAATGAACACAGTGACAAAAGGAGACCACCAATTATCGGGCTCTTCAATCCTAATTGGCTGGAGATCACTATCGCTGTCTAATCTGATACACAATGCTTCCAAAGCTCGGAACACAGATTGAGGGAAATCTTGCGGAACCTTTGGGCTGAAGTGATGTGAAAGTGAAGCTTATCCTGTATTCAAGCATTGAACGCCAGCGGAGCACTGCTGTGCACATTCCCACAGTTGTATACTCTGGCAACTGGAAGCTGCCCAAAATAGCTAGTCTTCATTTATTGGCCACGAAGCAACTCTGAGCAGCTGGTGGTTAAGTGGCTTATACAAGGACACCTTGACGGTACACTGTAAAAAAAAATACTCCCCAATAAGAAAACTAATGCCACTACAAATAATCTATTATTATTATAAACATCCATTAAAACTAAAGTAATTAAATAATAAGGGCTCAACGGCTAGACTGTCATTTAACTCACTTCACTAAAAGAGTTTAATTACGGTGCTTCACAAGATTTTCCGTTTATAATAAGACAAAACAATAATGAAGCATCCAATGTGAATTGCTCTTCTTGCAGAACATACCAAGTGTTTGACAGTCCAATAGTAAGTATGATCAACAACCAATATTTGCTTTAGCAGCTGAAACATAACCAACCTGGGCTGAAGAATTTCACTGATGTTTCCCAAGCACAAAGACAGAGAGGCTCTTTCTTTTAGGCGGGCATGGCAGGGGGGCGACCTGAGGAGCTATGAAACAGGGGGCCTCTTGAGTGCGACCACCCCAAAGACAGCATGATGCTGGTGCTGACATTGTGAGAGCTGTATAGGCATTTACCATGACGGAGGAAACAGCCTCTCCTCAGGTGGACATTCATAAAGACAGAGCCGGGACACATGCACACACACACGTTCAGCCCTTGGCAGTGAACCCTGGTGAAGCTCACCTCCCGGTAACATTGGAGGTGGGATTCTAGGAAAACGTAAGCCTTTCCTCACCTTTCCATCCTCCAAATGTTCCCAGAGCAGCCCTGTCGACACAGTGTCAGATTAACAATCATATTATCACATTTCTCAAAAAGCCACCATGCAGACAAACTATTGAGTCTGACATCTGCCTTCCTGCAACTTTCGGCATCTAAAAAGACATTTCTGTGTTCGGTTTTATGTATGAGCGTAACTAGTTGGTTCCTACAAGCAACGTTCCCAGGGGCATAATTGAAGGGGTGGGGGGTGGGGTGGCTTCCTGTTAGAATAGCAAGTATTTCAAAAGTAGCGGTACTGGGGCCTCGGTACAGACAGAGACACGGCTGTTTACATCATGGTACCGACGCTTTGTTGAGAGTCCAAAAAGCTGTCACGGGGCAGAAACAAAACCAAAGGAGCCATTATAACATCCAGTTGCTGTCGTCAAACTAAAGAGTGGGGCAGAAGCCAGGGCCGGCCTGTGCTTGATCAGCAGGGCAACTTCTGCGGGCGTCCGACCAGAGCTAACCTGGTTGTGCATTAGTAACCGGCTTGACTAGCCCCCGGTTCCGAGCGGCAAGCCCGTGAACAAAGACTGAACTCTGGCGACCCGGCAGCACAGGATAAAACAAGGTGTATCCTTGCTCTACTTCCCAGTATTTCCGGAGTGCACCTTGAGCCTATTTTCCAATGAGCCCACATATCGGCTTTCAGACTGAAAGCAAGTCAGTTTGTGTGCATGAGAGCACATGTATGTGCATGTGCATGCATGCGCCTTCTTGTGTCCTGTCCACACATGTGTGTGTGTGTGTAGCTAACATGTGTTTCTGATGAGTAAATATAGATCTGCATTTCAAATAAAGATAATGGGAAGCAGAGCGAGAGTGAATGAAAGGGAAGGGGATGAGGGGGTGGAGTACGGTATCTATAGGTGCGGTGCAGTGGGGGGGACACATTCCTGAGGCCTGATGTCGGAGGTAAATTAAAAGTATCCCTGGCTGCTCGGAGGGGGTCCGCGGCGGCTGACACACCGCTCCGTCAGGGAGTTCGCCGCCAATCCAGTAAGCGCTCACTCACGGCCAATTATGCTTCCTGTGATGTGTGCTCAACCCCATACACACACCCACCCCCAGCCTCCATGCCGTTACCCCTCTAGCAACACCAGCCAGCGAGAGAAAGCTGTCAAAGAGCCGGGATCAAACACCCAATCAAAGGCTGGCTGTCACACACAGGTGATGATTAATGGCTTGTATTCTCTGACCCAGAGAAGAAAGGAGAACAGAGAGCAAACTACAGATGGGAGTTTTCAACTCATTACAAAGGCACAGTAACATGTGTTGAGAAGACCAGGCGTCCTCCCCGTGTTCGTGAAGCCCAGTAGGCAATTACCGCGTTGGGAGATGAAAGCTTCGCTCCGTTTAGAGAGCGGGGCTGTCGAGGTGTTCTTTGCTTTCAGGCAAATTAACAAATTAGATACAAGGGCTTTGCTACTCACCTGCGTCTCACTTTCGAGTACAGACGACCAGAGGTTCTCGCCTTTTACCTCTCTCTTTTTTCTCACATACACACACTAACAGTAAGGGTCTTGCCACTGGCATCCAACCATGTTCTGTGGTGGAAACCAAACACTGGCCTGTTTTGACTGGATGTGATCCTTGTTTCCGGGCGGAATGCTGCCAAAGGCGGATTGATGGCTCTCACCCAGAGGAGGACGTTTACAGGAAAATCCTCCTGGCTGGAGTTCTATATTTTATATTGGACTCAAAACACAAGCTCACAGTCATAGCTGCGGTGGGGAAAAGTCTTCCCCGAGTGACAATAAAATGGATCTCACCTCATGTACTTCACACACAAACACAGGTCTGAACTTAGTAGAAACAAAACCCAATTTAAAAGTTTCTTCCATCTTGTTTCAATAGTTTCTTCTCTCATTATTTCTAACAGACAAATTACAAGAACTCGTCACTACAAAAATAGTTTTCTCATACATACACTACATCTCATACATTAACCTGAGCTTGTTTAAAGGCTACATGATTCATCTAACTTTAGATTTTACTGTGACCCAAAAACATTTACCCTCAAATGGCTCAAAAGACTCTCGTTTTTAAGGTTTGACTAAAACTAGATGAGATGTACATACAGAGCAAGACAGACCGGGGCTATAAAAGCCACACATACACACATGAAGGAATGCACTATATGCAGAATAAAAAGCTGCACAAAATCATAACCCGCTTCATCTTCAACATGCCCGTGTATAGCGACAGACCTGCAGACTCAGTATATGTCGAGTACAAGTCGCAAATTACGCATACATATTACACACATACACGCTAACTGAATCGATGTGAATAAAAAAATGCCTCTCTGCAACATTTCTTGCAGGTCAAAAGACCAGTTGCTTCCGCTGCAGATCAATAAGTGTGAAATACAAACACTGAGATTAAAAAAAGCTGAGGAGGAAATAGAAAGACAGAGGAAAGACAAAAAGAGATGAGGAGGGAAAACAGAGGTTGGGCAGGATGTGAAGTCAGGGGAAAATGAATAAAAATAGACAAGTATAGGGATGTATGCATATGCTGTTACACAAAAGTGGTATTAAAAATTATAGTTAATAAAGCTTTTGATTTATTTGCAGTCGTTTACTGTTATTTTGAATAAAATAAGGATAGAGCAACCTGTATATTATGTACGTCTCAATTTGCATACCCCTATGACTATACTATAGCACTGATATATACGCTAATCTATGCTCATCTGTTGTAAATCCCTGATTACAGTTTGTTCATAGCATCTGTAAGTATGATCCATATCTTCTCCTGTACATATTTTCTAAAAGTAACTCATAAGCACGGACAGAGACAGGAAGAGAATTAACAAGCTGGTATAGAGAGCCGGCTCTGTCCTGGGCTGCACACTAGACTAGACTAGGAGGTGGCGGACAGAAGGATGATGGCCAAACTAAGATCCATCATGGATAATTACCCCTCCCACCGCCTTCACCGCACAGTGGAGGCTCTGAGCAGCTCCTTCAGCACTAGACTGTTACATCCACAGTGCAGGAAGGAGCGCTACCGTCGATCCTTCCTCCCCACAGCCATAAGACTATTTAATGTGTCACTGCAGTGACACACAATGTGCAGTTTTTACTTGTATATTCTTATTAATTTACCCTTAAATCTAAATGCCCTTTCTGTTGGTCTGTAATGTTCTGTGCAGATTCTGTGTTCCTTGTCTATGGCTGCTAAAAACACAAGAATTTCCCCGCTGTTGGATTAATAAAGTTCTATCTTATCTTATCCTATCTTATAACCAATGTCCTGCACTTGCTGCTTATTGCACTTCTGGTTAGACATGGTTAGACTGAATTTCCTTGCCTTGTATTTGTACATGTGCAATGTCAATAAAGTTGAATCTAATCGAATGTAATCTAGAGCGAAAAAGAATAAGAACAAATTATGAAGATGAAAGCAGAAGAGGTGGATAGAGACAGGGAGTAGAGATGGAGGAAGAGAGAGAGACGGAGTGGTGACAGTGATAGAGAGTGAGCGGACTCCTGGGACATGAGCAGAGGCGAGTCCATCGATCCAGGACAGTGATCTGGCTCACATTTCACCTCCTCAGCAGTAACGTCGGCGCTCTGCCATGGAACTGAGCTCTACATCCCGTCTGGAAAGGGTCACCTCCACTCAGTTTGTGTATGTGTTTGTGTGTGCATAGACAGGAAACCAGATATGGAAAATAGATGTCTGTGATATTTAGACGTGAATATTTAAAATAAAAAATTCTGAGACTACCCATCAGCCGTGCAGAAATCATTTCACTTAGTTCCATTGTGCATCGATTCCGTTGAATTTTTTATGACCTTGATACACGTTAATACAAATGCAAGGACGAGGAAAACAAAAGTACTAGACTGAATTACATTTTTGGCATGATACACCCTGACACTATCCACAACTACTTTACAATGAAGTGTACCCCAATCAAAGAGCGGTTGCTTTATTTTACACTGCTATATGAACACATGGTATCTGAACACTTTGTCCTATTTGCACCATCCCTCACATACCGTCCTCGTCAGGGGGGAACCGATGGCCTGAATGAATTACATACATTTGCAAGTGGTGGGCCGTGAGGGGGACTGGGATGCGCTCTCAAAGCCAACCAGTGTCATCCGAGATGTCCAAGCTGTGTGACAGACGACCGAGCATGTGGCATCTCACTGACCCCTGACCCAGAAACCTTTCCCCTATCTGCCCCTGCTGTGACTAACGGATGGCCCAGAACCTCGCTCAGCACTGGCCACTGGGCCCCTTTTGTGCGAGTGGTCAATCACAGCAGAAAAGGTCACGTAGGGGTCAGAGCTGAAACAGGTGAACTTTGACCCTCCGGTGCAGGCTTGTAGGTTGTGGTATTTGGGTAGGGTGTGATAAGATTGAGCCTCGTCGATAGATGACAGATAAGATTGACACAACAATGTAACCAGAAGTATATGTATGAAAGCGGACCACACAGGCGAGATAAAAGACTGAGTGTATAACGTTATTAATAAAGAGCAAAACTCCAACTTCATCTCACACTGACAACTTCCATGTATTGTAAATTAAGTTTATGGGAGGACACAATCATTTCATGATGTTCCAATGTCAACTAGCAAAAATAAAATCACGCTGTGTATAACACTTTCACCATATCCGGGCAAATCTTTGCAAACACCTCTGATATTCTTATCAAACTCGATAAGAAAATCAATTGCAACATGGGCATCCTACTGGAGTTCTTTTACATTCAAATTAAGATTCAGTCACCCGTCAGCCTTAGTTTGCTCTTGCAGTTCCTGGAACGTTTTCCCAAGCTGGACTTTTCACTTAATTACATACTTTTAAAATAATGTGAGCTCCCTCCAGTTTTCATCTCAGCAATCGAAAATCCAACCTGGACCTGGACAAAAAGTGTTTAAAAAATGAATAAAGTAATGGCTGGATGAATTGTTTAACCAATTTAAAAAAGAGTTGACGTCGACATCTGAATTTCACATAAGATCAAATATTTTGAACAAGAGCACAGGGGGTTTTAGCCAAAAAAAAAAGGTTTTACTAACTGATCTTAGTGTCAAAAAGAGGACAAAAAAGAAGTTAATAAATGTTAATTACAACTTCACTTTTAACAGCCTTTTTAGGAAACAGTGTCTGCAAACTGTAAAATGACAATACCAGTGGAAAAATGCTTTGCTTTAAAGTTGTTAAAACCAAATTCTGCCTGTTCCAAAACAGGCTAGTTGCATACAAGAGGTTTCAGAAGAGCTGCACCAATTATTTTTTCCCACTTAATCTACCATAAAGTAACAAACTCTTCCATCTTTTCATATCTTTCCAGCCGGAGCTTGAGAACTGTTGGCTAAAGCCTGTTTTCTGGACACAGCCCAAAACCTTTTCAGCACCAGTTGGGTTTATACCCCACATGACAAACATGACCACCCAGCCGGCCGGTGACATTTACAGTGAGCCGTTTCAGCCCATTAGCCGGCATCAGATCATCACGCTGCGGCAACTCGTGAGCAACATGACCAGCGGGTGCAGGATTTAAGTGAACCCCAACACGGCACCATCATCACCACCTCCTCTGCTGGAACAATAAAAACTCAGTACTGTAACAGGACGAGGAAATATGGTTCCCCACAGATTCTTTCCTGATATTATTGCTGCTACTATTTCACATAAATTCACACCCAAAATAAAGTCTGAAGAAAAAACAAAGGGAAACTGTGGCTAACAGCTCACATCCTATAAGAGAGGGTGTGTGTTTGTGTGTGAGGAAAAACGCAGACATTCCAACAGGAAGGGACAAATTTTGAGTTCTTATAAATTGTTTGCGATGTGGCTCTATGATTGATTCGTAATAAATTTAAGGTCAAACCTAAAGTCACAATGAGGACATAAAAACAATCACACTTTAGCACTTAATAAACAGCAATAGACAGTTCCATGGAGATAACGTCTGTCAAAACTTCCGAAAGCACACTGATCCAAGGTCAGAATTAAAACCACAAAGGACCCTTCACACCGGATTCCTTCACTCACAGTCCTCTTGTCCTGTGTTGGCTTCAGAGCTCGGGGGACAGATCTACAGCATTGCTAAAATAACATCTCACTGCTCTCAGGCCAGAAACTAAACACAAGGGAGAAGAGAGGCAACAGTGTGGCTCTACTCAGGGGCAGACGCTTCACTTTTCACAGTTTATTTTTGTTCAAAGCCGTCCGAGTCACATGCAATCAAAACTTCCTTGTACAGAGCCGCACGTGGACACTTTCAAACATAAACACACATTTGTGATTCTTGTCACTCTCATTCACAAAGTTTTTGTTGCATCGTATAAAATCCCTTAATCGATGTTTGTTTACATCTTTTGTGCCTTAGCAGCAAAGATCCTTCATTACAATGACGCGTATATACATTTCTTCCCTATAAGCCAACATTTCTAAAAGGCTTTAAAGAACACAGTATTGCACTTTTTCCCATGGAAATAAGCTGGTATCGCTCTGACCATCTGGCTGGTCAAATGGATAGTAGCCTCAAAGGTCAAGGCTGTTATGGTCCATCGTGACCCTGTCAATATCAGTGCTGCACTTATCTGTAATAGGAAGACACTTCGTGTGTCTGATAGCTTGGAGGGGGGCCAGGGACTGGCTGACATACCCAAGTATGTGTATGTATTTGTCCTTATATGTGGGAGTGGCTCTCAAATGACTGAAGCGTGATATGCGGGGATCACAGCCATGACTACGCCCTTGGAATGCCCATCGGTCAAGGGTGTATCTGCCAAATGTGTCGGTGAGAGTGTGAATACACACCGCGCAAAAAAGTTAGTGTGAGACCGGTCTTCAAGAACTGTAACACCCCGAGTCCTTGACACCCTGATTAAGTAATACAAAGTACGCATTAGTAGTAAAGCCTATAAAAAGCTGTGCTGGAATGAAAGCAGGGCTCTCCTCCCTGTAGCTGTGATAGCACAGACGTCCCTGCACCGGAGCCAGATAATAATGAAATGTTGGTGTCAGACTGGAGACAGGGGGAAAGAATCAGGCCTGTGGAACAGAGGGCTAATAATAGCAGCTGAAACTGTGCTATTCCCACCACTGGCTGAACTATCACCACAGTTACACACACAGAGGCTCCGACAGACTCGCACGTACTGGCTTGGCACGAAGTTTGAACAGTAACCCGATCCAGCCACCGCAGAAACCATAGCAATCAGGAATCAAAGCAAATCCAGCATGCGGATCGTGTGTGCACGTGCGTGCACGTGCCATACAAATGTGAGCGTGTGCGGATGTGCGAGGGTACAGGGAACGGGGTGAGCAAGCCAAATATAAATGGAAGCAGAGTTCGGTGGAAACCACTTTTCCCCCCATAAAGCAAAGGAGCGCATGCCTCTGACGTGCCCTACCAGAGAGGAAAGAGGGCCTTTCATTCAGCATGAGAAGATCTGTCTCTTCTCCGCTAGCCCCTCATTTCCCCCCTCGTCTTCGCTCCTACAGAGCATCTGAAGCCCATTCTCTCTCTCTCCTCCCCTCTCCATCACCCGCAAATATAACGTCTCTCTCCACGACAAGAGAAAAGGCTTTTTGCTCCTAATTGTACCCAGCCGTCACAGAGACGAAAGAGGTAAGGAGACTGGGAGAGGAGGGGGAGAAAAAAAAAGGAGAGCAGAAAGGAGAAGGGCAAAGAAGAGGAGTCAAAGGAGGAGAGAAGAAAGGAAGAAATGAAAGATGTGTTTGTTTAGTACCATAGGCTGACACATCCCTCTTATCTCCTGCCCAGTCAAACCACATGCCCCCAGGCCACAGAGGGAGGGAGGCGAGAAAGATGAGGTGTGTGAGGGGAAGCATGGGGGTCGATTAAAAAGAAAAACCTCTATGCAGGATGTAGCAAAAATAAATAAAGCATAAAAGAGGCACATGCCATTCGTACTGTAGGTAAGAGTTATTCAAGGTAAACGAAGACAGAGAAAGAAATAAAGTGAGCGTGACAAGGAGACACTCGGCGAGTCACTGACTTGAATCAAAAGAGCTTCTGCCTCGACCCGCGGCCCTCTCCGTCCCCTGCAGCTTCCCAGTCGCCCGTTGACCACACACGCCGCCTGGCACGGCGACGACTGCAACGCCACACGATGCAGAGTCGCCATCAAAGCCTCAGACACTGCAGCAGCAGGAGCCACCGGGCCTGGCTACAGAGACAAAGAACAACAACAACAAAAATTCAAAGCGATTTGATTATACACAGGCATTTGCTCTCCAGAGAGTGGACACAAATTGTGAATGTCAAACACCAGCCTCACTCTGCTGTTGTATTTGGGAAAAGTGGCGTTTTGGTGAGTTTTGTGTTACTTGCCCAGCACCGAAGGCCTGCCGACATTAATATCGAGTAAAGCTAAAGTTTTGATTTGTTAGGTTGAATGTACACAGTAGTAGTTAACTGACTAAGCGCGACAGTACGCGTGTGCGTGAGTTTCTGACTGGTACCACATGTTCAACTCAGGCTGAACCGTGCATCCGACTCCCCTGTGTATTGGCTGGTAACTGATACATTGAAGGAATTCATTCATGCTACATTGCATGAGGTAAAATCCAACAGTTCAGACTTTGGGGTTCGGCCATTCACCTTCCTCACCTGAAAGTTGGATGCCTGCCTCTCTCAGCATTTTCCCCTCACAGAAGCCATTGTGTTTCCCAACACTCAGCTCCACGGCCTCATTTCTCTACAACACCGCCGCCTCAGGCCGCTCTATGTGCCCCAAGGGCTGGTGAAGTTGGTTTTATTTTATTCAGCGCGAGTTTTATGTGCTTCTAATAGCTGTAAGAAATATATGTGAATGGGGATTTTATATGCTCGATTGCAACGTGCGCCTCCCCATTACTGGAGCTCCGGTAAGCTCCTGGAAAGCGGGCTGCTTCGAGGAATAGATCCATGTGTGCGGGTAAATCAATATGAAGGCAGCTCCTGGTGTGGATTTACAGCGCGCCTCCCGAGTATGTGTCCAACCCATCTCGCATACGCAAACAGGCACAAACACACGCGCGTACACACTGCTGCTTTGCGGAAGGTGCGCTCTTTATCACTGTGACATTTCCATTTAACACGCAGCCCAAGAGCTCTTACATTCACATCCATGTTTCCTGTGCCCCATGCTGAGGCACAATACCAGCCACTTAACATTTAGCGACGGCTGATCAGGCCCAAATTCACCGACTTCCCGACGCTTCCATGAGAAAGCTCATTATACATCCTTGATTTAGAGCGACGAGAGTTATGAAGGAACTGCAGCCTGCTACCAAGAAACAAAGGAAACACAGGCCGGCCGCTGGTTTATGGTGCACATTTAGACAGGGTGTTGTATGAGCTATGAACCTGACCGCTCTCCGATAAAAGGCCCCAGGATGATTAAAACGGGTAAGGAAGACAAACAAACGATTCTGGTACATAAAATTAAAGTAGTTTTTTTATTTATATCATGAAACACAGGATACTTTAAGGCCTCTGAATATTTCCTCTCAGACTAATTACTGATTACACTAAGCTGTAGGGGTCGCATAACTGTAAATATTTTGTTTTATCAATGAATAATTGTTCTCTCTATAAAATGTCAAGCTCAGCGGCTATCGGCTTGACCCTTTCAGGGGTTGCCACAGCCGAAGGTGTTCGGCATGTTGATTTGGAGTTTTTTTTTTATGTCAGCAGCAACATACCTGTTTTATCCGGGCTCTGGACCAGCACCAAGGTGGAGCGGGATTCGATCCTGTGGCCTTCTGTATCCCAACATGATGCTCCGTACATCACGGACATGGACAAGTTCACAAAGACATTTGAGCCTTTTTTGCTTGAAAGACAACAAACGTCAAAGTTGGTTCTGATGAGGTTTCTGTTAATCAAGTCACGGGTTCTGATCTTTACTCACCTTGATTTGCATTCAGGGGCCAAAGGTCACTAAGGTTAAGAACCACTGGACTGTGTCATTAGAATTTGAGAGGCAAATAACCTTTCAAACACATGCCTGTGTGGGCTGCTGGTGGCTCTGGGCCTATCTGTAGGAATCGTTGATATAGATTTAGGTTTTATTGAATATTAGGCGGTCAGGAGTCCGTAGGGTCTGGCTGACCTCTGTGTCTGCCATAAATCCCGGACCCGGGCTAAAAGAAGACCTCAGAAGAAGCCCCGTGACTCTCACCTCGGGCGTAATGTAAAACACATGTGGCTCTTTCATTTGCAGCACACGGACGCTGACCCGGGGCGTCCCCGCCGGGCCGCCGGGGGTCCAGCGTTTAACACGGCGATTAATCACACGCACGGCGGCGGACGCGGCCGGTCGGGGCCGCTGGGGCGGACACAGAGAGCACTTTGTCCCGGGGAGACACAGCTCATTGTCTGCCCGACGCTCGGCCCGGCGGGGGGACATGAAGGTGGACTTTGTGAGCGCGTGTTTGGACAACCTCGACCGGGTCTCCGAAAACCGCATGTGCGCCACATTTCCTATTTCATATCCGCGTTTGGTTACCGGGATTACATGGTATTAAAATAATAAATCACTGTCAGATTGTATTATTTTTTTATTTTTTTACCTGCTTGGAGCAGTCGGGTTATTTCACAAACACCAGCATGCAGCAAAGCCGAGGATCAATTTGCAAATAATTTCAATCAGCTCATCCCAAGGGGCTGAAACATGGCTGATAATGAGCAATTTACTTGCTCATTGACCTTCTGCAGATCTGTGCACATGGATGGTCTCTACCGCCCCCTACAGGGAGCCACAGGAACTGCAAGAGTTACCAGATCACCCAAAGAACAAGGCAAGCAAAAACAAAATCCAAGTCAAAGAGAGAAGATACAAGATTTTAGGGTAATTTGAAAACATTATGATAAGATGAGATACAAATTAAAATGCAAGATGGCACCACAGCAGCCCGTTGCAGCAGCTCCCGTCTTTTTATGAAAACATTAAGCATGTTCAGTGAACAAGTTATTGTATTACTGGTAAAGAGAGACTGGTTGCAAGGAGCCCAGCATGGACCCCTGGTCCCTGGTGCCAGTGTGATGTGGGAGCAGCAGGCTTAGAAATGTCCAACAGGAGCCCCGCTACTTTGCCAGGGATGCTTTGCAGGAACTGAGAGTCTCCATTAATGTTCATAATCTAAAGGGAGATTGACACACAGTATCGTTCAACGCATAACCAAGAATTCAAGGAGGGAAGAGATAGAGGGAAACATTCCTCAGCACCAGCTACAGGTAAAAACAGCCTCAGTTGCTACGGAGAACCGGACTGATTTCCCCTTCCAGACATTTTCATTGTATAGTGATTTTTTTTTTTATTGTTTTGTTTGTGTCAGTTCTTATTTCAGTTGTTTCAGTCCCATCATTACATCAATGTCATGCACAGTTGCTGGTTTTAAACTGCCTCACAATTTTTCTGTGTGTAGGCCCCACATGAGATAAGCCCACATAGCTATAAACCATTGACTCTCTACATACTTCAACGCTGTCATGGTGATCAAATGAAAAAAACCACTTAGAAGTAGCAAAACAATCCTGTAGATCTGCTGTGGCTTCCTTCATCAATGAACTGATCCGATTTGTCACAACAGAATAACTAACACCACCAGGTTGTCACTAGGCAAAACCACTCCAGGTTTTCAGGATGACATCAGAATGACGACAGTATGTTGGGGAAGACAGCAACAGCAAAACTCCTAGTTTTGTCCTCACTTGCAAGATGCAACAAAGATTGTTTCAACAGAAAATATGCATACAACCTAGCTGCAACACAGTACAAACACGTGCGGTTTATAATTAAATGTCACCATATTAGTGCAATTTTTAGTTTTTTTGTATAGATATTTGCCGATTTGATCAATACATAGAAAGTTGATAACTGGCAGACAGGATGTTTGGAGAGCCGAGACAATCAAGAGAGCTGTCAAGGAGGCTTTTCATCGACCCTGCAGGAAGCTGGACAGCAGCGTCTCCGATGAGTAGCCCTCAGCCTGGCAGACATACAGGCGGGCAGAGCCTGGTAAGCGCCTTGGCAGTGGAAGTGGAGTCGGCATTCTGGTGGAGCCGTGGCTGGCACAAAGAGCAGGCAGGCAGGCCGGCCTTTCAAGTGGCGGAGAGGGAGATCACTCACACACACACACACACACACACACACACACACTCATCCACAGTCCTGCTGAGGAGCAAACGGAGGCTGGCAGGGAAAGCTGCTCTTGAAAAGCTGCTGTTGTCTGGAGATGGCTTTCATGTGAATGGGAGCCTTAATAGGCATTGTGTGATGGCTCTTGTTGCACGCTGAGCACCAAATGATCCTCTTCTGTTGGGTTTTAATTAATAAACAATGTTTGAAGGCCACAATGCACTTGGAGGGACAACACAGTGACTCCTTGGTGGCCTTGATGCTGTTTGTTTTTGGGTTGGACTGAAACTCCCACTGAGGCGACCACATGAGATGGGAGGTGTTGACATTTTTCATAAACTATTTTCACTCATGGTAAAAAACATTTTGCTGGTCTACCAGAGTGCTGTCACTCATGGTTACAATACTGAAGTATTGAAGAGTGAAAGTATCACTAAGAAGAGTCAGACCAATAGGACGTACAAACGACACATCAACAACGATACCAGTCACGTTTTATAGAATAAAACGTGGCCACGTGCAAGAATTAAGCCACAGATGCTTCAAATCATCAGCTATTTTCACAAAGTGTCAGGATAGGCTGCGCTAAGTGACACCAACTCACACATATCAATGTAAGTTGACCTGAGATTACATGACCCATGATCTGTGAGGTGCATCTCCTGCTACTTCTCACATGGATCCCGGGTGCCACCTGGTGGATTACAAATGCATTCGCAACTAAGGGCCAGAGAATATTTAAGATGCCATTCCTTTAAATAAAGCTAGCTAAAAAACATGGATTGAAGATATTTTATAGAAACATGTAAACCGCTTGCACCATGCAGAGCAAAGAAGTTCACAGAAAATACCTGACATTGTTTTAACAGATTTCTTTGAAGACCCACACTCCTGAAACGTATTGTGCTCTAATGGTGACACTGCCTATGGTACAAAGCAAGGAAACACTGGATTTGGACAAAGGGTAATAGGACATCTTACAGCAAAGATCATTTTAATGGTCCCAAATATTCTGAACAACTAAGCGTACTGTACACTCATGTAAAAGGAAAAGAAAATAAGATATGACAATTCATCACATCTAGAATTCCACTCAATCTTTAATCAAGACGTGATTACAAATTCTCCAAAAAATCTGCAGTTTCAAAGGGCAAAAAGGGTAAAACTAGCTCACCTACTGAGGTCTTTAAAAACCTGTTCAAGTGTGAGTGAAAACATCCTGAACATTTAAAGGCAGGTCTTTTTTGTTGTCATTTACAAAAAACAGGAGAAAGATTGAGATCAATACAGAACAAAAAATTAAAATAATCAAGAAACTGCTGGCTTTTTTTCTCTTCAGAGAAAGAACGTCTGCTGAGGAACGACAACACTGATGACATCATCAAACAACAAGGACAGCTCTTTGCCACATGCTGCCTCCCGTCTGGTCCTATATACTAACTGAAAAGGGACAAAAGAAAAACAAAAAAGAACAAAAAGCAACAGACAAAGAGAAAGAGAAGAAGCAGAGAAGAAAAGAAGTAGAAAGGAACGGGGAAGAAGTGGATTCCGAGGAGGTGGGGGAGCGAGTGGTGTTTCTGGGTCTGAATTGGCCGACCCAGCGGGGCCGCTGTGATGTCCTTCCCTGAGTGGGGGGCGGGGGGCAGTGGGTTATGGTCCGAGCTCGCGAGCTCTCTGGGATTTCAGTCTGCATGTACATGTGTGTTTTTTTGTATGTGGTCTTTTCCTCCAGTTGCTCAATTACCAACTTGTCTCTTAACTGTTTGTCTGTTGACGATCTTGTCCCCCCAGCGTTCGCTCGTCTGTTCCACTTTTCAGACGGTCTTTCACTCCCGGTCACCTGATTGGCACTTGTATGAAGTGGGCTAGTCTGAGGAGGCTCTGAATCTCTTCACAGTCTGCTCCTCTTTAGACCACCCGCTGATAGTGAGGGGTGGGCTTTAATTCATTCATTTTGTTTACAAGTTTGATCATTCCTGTGTAAAGTCTATGCAGTGAAACTGTCTGGGTGGAGCACAAGCTGAAACAGTGATGGCTCTTTAGGAGCTTAGCTTGGACTTTTTAGAAGGCGGAAGTGGGTCATCTTTATTCTCCCCATCCTCATCCTCCTCTTCCTCCTCATCATCATCATCGGGATAGTCCACCAGTCCCACTAAACCTCCCTGAAAAAGATGCACATAGTGAATCAAGTCATTCTGGTCAATTAGTCAAACACACATTATTGGCTAGTTTAACAGTCACTGTCATGCATTTATATCACACTTTTTTCATTCCTATAGTGCTTTACACTGCTTCTCACATGTGTACCTGTACACACACACACACACACACACACACACACACACTCTGAGCTGACCCATCAATGGCAACTTGGGTCCAGTGTCTTACTTCAATGTATAAGCCATGTGGTAGTTTGGCTGGCAAGGATAAGCTAGCTGTAAATTATAAATTAGTATGTAGTATAATCTACATTTTCAATAAATATAAACTGCATGTTTTTGTTCATGTTCTGCTCTAGTCCTTCTTACAGTCTGTGTAAATAAAATATAAAAACCCAGTACAGTCCAAGGAAGCACTGGAAGTGATGACTAATCTCTCTAATACTCAGGATTTGTGGGAGTTGTGTAAAAATTTACTGTCCAAGTGTGAAGTTCTTAAAGTTCTACTCACGAATTTGTGCTTTACTTGAGCAGTGTTCATTGTAACAATGTAGATGAACCAAACATCTTAACACTACGAATTTACAAATAACATGCTGAAATGTACCTTTGTGGTTACTGTTGTGCTGGAGGGTGAGCTCCGTGCCCCTGAACCAGGAGAGCCCGGTGATCCTGGAGAACCTGGGTTCAGTGAGGCAGATGAAGGGGGGCTGGACAGGCTGGTTTTAGTAGAGCCAGAAAACGACAGTTTGAAGCTGGGGTTCTGTCTGCCTGATAAGCTCGACTTCCCCAGAACTTCCTTATCCTCTGTGTCTTTCACTGAGGGACAGAGACAGAGAGAGATGCATGAACACGTAAGTGGTATTTTCCTTTTTTATGTTCTTTATATTTTTAAAAGGGTTCAAAATATATCTTCTGAACACATTTTATTTTTAGAATTTTAAAAACAATGATCTGATAAGAGTTACTCAGTTTGTTTTGTTATAGCTATGCCACACCAACAAAATACATGGATTGAGTAATTTCACTATTCTGTCCAATGAAACAACTTATTGCCAAAATATTTCTAAAGGCTTGGAAAAGCTTTTCCATACATACATTTCTTTCTCTCCATAAACTTGCTTATAGGTTCCATGAGATCTTCCTCATTTTCATCTTGTCAGATGGGGGAACTACTGCTTCACCATCCTCCAGGTCATCCTCATCTGCGTTGAACCACATCTCCTCTTCATCCTCCAAAGTTCGGGCATCGCGACGGAAGCGGTGGTTCCTCAGAATAGAGCGCATGCTGGAGAGGATAACAGAGGATTGAGGTTGAAAACCATAATAGTCTCACAATGTTTCCCATGATACTGACTGCAACTCTAAATAATTGACAGAATTCTATGAAACATGGAACAACTATAAATTATTATTCACAACTGGGTTGATTATGTGGGCCATAAATCAAAATCAAATTTTGTAGCAGATCCTAAATGTACCTTATAAAAATAAAAAAAACTTTAAAATACAAGATAAAGAAGACACGTTGTTAAACTTAAAAAAACTAACGTCCTATTATTAAGTTATGTAAAAGTATAATGTATTTATTGAAATGTTTTTAAATACTACTTTATACTTTATTTTTATGTGTATGCTTTGAGATGATCTCATTATTTTATCTTTGCTGCATAATGCTGTTTTTAAACTAATTAATATATTATTTCCAGGCTTTTTTAGTTTGTACAAGCTCAATAAACATCACCATAGGCTCAGTCAAACAAAGACCAGAACAGAGTCTTGTTTCCATAACTTTAGGGGCAATTACACTGACTAACACTCATTTCCTGGAGACTTACCGTAGCCCTTACCTTAACCTAATACCAAATATACCCTTATCTTAAACAAAGTCATCAAATTGAAATTCAATGATTCCCTTATGGGAACCACCATCTTGTCCCTAAAAGTGTGTGCAGTGAGGCATTTCTCCATGAGGTGAGTAAGAACTTGAACACACACACCTACACACACACACACACACACACACACACACACACACACACCTTCTTGCTGCTTTACTCAATAATCATTAGTGGAAGTGCAATAGTAGCATTTTTGAAACCTGGATTATCTCACCTATCCAGTTTGGGGTTGTCTTGCCTCTCTCTCTGCTGTTCATAGCGCAGCTTTAAGCCCTTGAATGTCTGGACATAGTCCACATCCTCGAGGGCCTTCCAGTAGTTCTCTACTATATGAGCCGTGAGAGACTTCACGTCCTCCTGGGCAGAGAGTGAATGCGGAGACTCAGGAGAAGTAT
The DNA here is from genome assembly GCA_033026295.1 of Channa striata. Taxonomy (NCBI): domain Eukaryota; kingdom Metazoa; phylum Chordata; class Actinopteri; order Anabantiformes; family Channidae; genus Channa; species Channa striata. Next base: position 8,315,090 of record CM065170.1, read on the forward strand.
ATACAAAGAAATACAAAGATTTCTGAGCTTTGTTCATCTGTCCATATTATTTGTGGCAACAACAGTCAGGCAATACTCACCACACGGACATACTCAAACATCTCAATGATGGCTGAGTTCATGAGATTGTAGCGTGAGCCGTTGTTTAGAAAGGCCTTAATGACAGGCTCAAAGAGAAAATTTCTCATGATGTAGCGGTTGTAGAATTCATCCTTCAAACCAATGATCCGCCGCATGAAGCGCAGGGCACCTGGGCACACAGAGCAATGTGGATTTTTGTAAGAGAAAACGTTCAAATAAAACAAGCAGGCTTTTGAATTTTTTTAGCAGAAGGTTTTGCTGTGGTTGTGTGACACTCACATAGTGCTAGGAAGGCGTGTTGAGAGGCAGTGAGCACCAGTACCCTCCTGAGAATGTCCTTGTTGATGATATAGTTCTTAATGTGATAGGTGTGGTGCTCAACACAAAATGTCAGCAACTCCAAAATCAAAGCCAGCAACTGGGAAGTTTGAAAGTCATCTATGGCAAGACATACATTTTTAAGCAACACAGAACAACAACAATATTATTATGTATATTATAATAAAAACATATTGAATTTTTAATTACCTTTGCTAGGTTTTTCCTCTGTGGTGTTTGCCAGTAGTGGAGCTGAGAGGACATGCATACAGTGCTTGTAGAAAAAGCTCAGGAACTCTGTCTTTTCAGTTTTCTGGAAAGAAGCAAATAATTTTTGACATTTACTGCATCTAAAACCAGTGGTGAAGGAACAGATCTCCAACAACCTGTTACATGGGTGGGACTGTTGCTACTAACTTTTCCAGTTTGTTAAGAGAAATTGTATTTCAAGGAAAATCCAGCTAATCTTTATCTAAAGGAAAATTCCAAAAACTGAATCACACTTTTTTCATTTGCAGAGAATTTAGAAGCAACTGTCAAGAGTTCCACATTTAGACCTAGCAACTCCCCTTCCTTCAAAAAAAAAAAATAAATAAAAAAAAAAAAAAACATCAACACACCAGCAATTCCACTAGTGCTTCATGGGCTGTTTACACATACATTGACAACTGCCATTTGTTGTCAAGAGAAATGCAGTGTTGTCTCTCATTAAACAAAGCTGTGCAAGCCAGGGATGCAAGGACAGCAGCGAGCTGAAGAAACTCAATTTACACAAATGTAGAGTTTCTGCTGTTCCGGTTTTACTACGTGTTTAAGACATTATGTGCCAATGTAGTCACTGCTTCTGGCAGTGGCATACATCATAAAACAACCCTCCATATAATATATGCGCTAAACAAAATAACTTAACCTACAATTTTAACAACCACTTTCTTTTTTTTTTTAAGTGTGAACATCACAGGAATCTTGCTACAGTGAGCTCACTGTTTTACTTTGGAACCTTCTTAAAACGTTTCACTGAAAGGGATTCCTTGATGCTCCAGTGCTCCCCAAAAAATAAGTCAAATGCAGAAAAGTATCCAACGTTATTAATGAGAGACAACACAACGTTATAACGTGCTTCTAGAAAACTAGGGTATACAAGAAAGTAGTAAGTTCTCTGCTCAGCTTTACTGTCAATCATTTGTCAACACAAACTGAGGTTTAAAGTGGCATACAAACGTACATTAGCTGTGGCCAGCATGTTCTCAGGGTCCACTAAAGTCCGTAGCAAGCCCATCAGCTGCACTGCCCCCCCTAGTTCTGGGTCTGTATCACAGATCATATGTTCTATGATCAGGTTGATCAGCAAGATGTCCTGAAAAGAGTAATTATTATCATTAGCAACACATAACTCATGAATGTGAAACATAAACCATGATCTAGTGCTTGTGGAATATACTCACATCATCATTCTGCTGGGACTCCTGCATTACAAACTCTCGTACCATTGAGGGGTTGTACTCCACCAGATAAGAGAAGATATCTGTGGCTGCCCCACGCACCTGAACATCATCCATTCCCTGTTTCGTGAGGACACATATCTGTCAGTGACTTGTGAAGTCCCGCCTTAGGTACAAAGTGTTAAAAAGCAAAACAAAAAAGTGGTAATGAAAGAGGACTGAAACTTTTCTTTTCTTCACTAGGAAAAAGAACGACAGAGAAGATGGAGAAACAAGTATCACAATCATAAATAACCAAAGGTCTACAAGTTCACCTAAGAAGGACGTACTGGTGATCTATCAACTATCAGAGCTTTTATTCCATATATGCTTTCTCTGGTCATAAATTATAAGCTTTTTACAAATTTACATCATAGACTATACTATGGATGTATTATTATGTACAAAACAAAATACATATACACCAACTGCTTATTGTTTGAGTAAATGCAGGAAAACTTGCTAGTTCATTCTGTACAGGAACAAAGTCTATTTTACTGTATAATTTGTCCTCTCACATCTGATCCATTCATGTTGTTTATAGCCGCTGGTGCGGCAGAAACAAACACCAAAAAGAGGCACTTGCCAACTTACAAGGAAACTGGGATTGAACATATCTAAACAAAAACTGTTTTGATAAGACACATATCCTGACAGATGCAATAAACACGGAAAAGTTCTGGTGTTTAAATATATTTTTTCCCAGACTTAACAAACTCAGATCTTTAAATACCAAACTAAATCATTGGTAAGTTGAGCCAGCCTTTGTCCTCACAATGAGACACGATCTGTCCATACTTGTCATAATTTGGGAGTGGATTCTGTTAATCTGTGAAGAGCTTTTGTTACCAATTAGTACATAGTATTCCTCTTTGCAACTCCTTAGCGCGCACTGTCATATGTGCCCTAAGGAGTTCATGTGCTGAAAAGTGCAGCATACCATCAATTTTTTTTATTATTTGATAATATTTTAAATCTGTTGAACTATGGATGTTTGCAATATCAACATTTTGTTCCAACTTATATGCACAAAAACTGATCCAGAGCATGGCCTACCACCTCTGAATGTACATGTCCGAAATAGGACATTGGCATAGCCAGAAATCAACGTAGAGCATACGCTTCTGACAGATATTACAGCAAGGTATAACTTGATGCAATATTTCAAATAATTACCCAAAAAGACCTGGGAGGGGTTTAGTAAAACCTGAGCAATGAGCGAACAGTCCTATTAACCCTTTCTGCTTTAAACCAAATAATACTGTAACAGAACATTGATTGAGAACTGTGATTTTTTTATTTGTGTGCTCAACTGTGTGGGTATGGCAAGCCAGTGCATATTACACTAGGTATTACTGTAATCAAGCTGAATGAGAGCAAGTGCTGAAACAAAATAAATGAGACTAAATGTTTTATGTCAGTCACTTGAAGAGAGCTGCACAAAAAAAAAAATCTAAATCATCATAAAATTGCCTCCTGCATCACAAAACCACATTTATTTATCCCACAAGGAGCCTGATTCTGCTTTTTTTACACTGTTCAGGCACAACTAACAAATAGCACTACACGAGATAGATGGAGTTTTACCAAAATACAGCAAACAAAAACACAACTCACTGATGAAACTTTCTTCTGTTTCGCTTTATATTTCTCTTCTAGGTGAAATCTAAATCCATAAATATCAATTTAACAAGGCACAATCCACAATTCCAAGGCAAAAACAAATTACTTCCACTACCAAAGCCACTAACCAATTCCCTGTATGTTTGAGATAACTTCTCCTGTGACCTTGATTCTGATATATTCTGAACTCACCAAAATGACCTCTAATGCAGGTAGAATGCCCATGTTTGACAATGTCTTGAAGAAGGCGTCTCTGTTTTGAGGTTGTAATGTTTGTGAGAAAGCACAGAATTCCTTCAGGAAGTTCACCTATGAGGCAGAAAAAGAATGGCTCCGTGAGACAAAGGACAAATTAAAGGGGAAAAAAATCTGAAAAGTATTATTTTAAAATAAAATAAACAAAAGTGTGGCATACCAGTTCATGCCTTTTGTCATCATCAGTAGCCTCATCTGTTAGCTGTGCAAAGAGGTCTGTCAGGAACTTCTCATCATCCTGACATCAAAGAGGAAAGGACAATAATAGGGTGTGAGTGTACCACATAAAAGGGTCAAATTAGGATATGGATAACCCACCACTGACCTACATATTTGTAGGATCATTTGTGGAATGTCACCAAAAATTGTTTTAGATGTACAATGGTAAAAGGCAGATACTAGTAGCAGGAAACAAAAATACTATTCATCTTATTTACCAGAAATAGATTTTGGTTAGTTATAATGGGTCATAAAGTTACAATTTGGGATAATTTGTCACTTAGACACTCTTCTTTAGATTCCACTCAGAACTAGAAATACAAAAAAAAAAAAAAAAACACATTGCATTATAAAAATATATATATTATAAGAAGAGACATTGAATACTGCGAGCAGTTTCATTCAATGACTTACAATAAGGAATATTAAGAGCTACTCTAAATAAATGTGGAAGACAAGTTCTGCATCAGTTGGGTCTGACTTCACAACTTCACATAGCACAGTGTACCACAGCCAAGAGCATGCCAGATTCAGTTTTCCTCTAGCACAGCATAACTGATTTACACAACACTTCTCCATCTCTATGGAGACAGCCATACATAAACATTGCTGAGTTGACACAGTACAAAAACACAAAGGTCACATGACCATAAATGACTGTCAAGCAAACTGCAAGGCACAATCTCAAAACAAAAACTCTTAAGTGTAATTCTACTATAACTAATTTCCAGCCTTCACAGCAGAAACATTAACTTTAAACAAAGGTCTTGTGTTTTTGTGATAATATGATAGGATTTTATATTTAAGGCTTTATTCAATCTTTAGTATTAAAACACAGGATGAATATGTTCCTATCTCACCTGTAACATGCCCACAATCTCCACCTTGTTGAAGAAGATGAAGGAGTGCAGGGTGGACAGCATGTTTTCCTCAAAAACAGAGGGTGTGGGCAGTACCATATCCTGAATATACTGCACCCGATACGTCTGGTGTATTTTCTGACGCAGTTCAGGATCAGAAATAGGGATCACCTCTTTAAAGCGGGCTGTTTTAGTTAGAAACTCCCGATGCCGTCGTGGTTGTGGAAGTGCCGGGTCAAATTCCAGACAACCAATGACGTCCATAATGCACTCGTCAGAGAACATAACCTCAAACAGTGCAGTACGATTGAGCAAGAAGATGCCTTTAATTATTTCGTACAGATGATGCAAGCCTTCTCTGTTATCCAAATCCTCACATATACGGAACAGTTCCAGGAGCTTGCGAATATAGCCCTCATTCTCAACAGCCAGCGCCAGTTTTTCACGCCGCAGTGGCGATGGGAGTGACGAAGCAACCAGCTCAGCCAGGTCCTCCAAACGGTTCAGTTCACATGGTGGTAACTCCAGACCTGGTGATGACATGTCATCAAAGCGCTCCTCCTCAGACTCGTCCACCACATCTTGCGTGATGTCCACCGACGGGTCCTTTCCTTGAACCTTAACAAGTAAATGAACATGTGATTGACGTAACTAGTTGCAGAAACTGTCAGCAGAAATACAAAAACACACACGATTTCAAATACATACACAGATGGAGCAGACAAACACACTCCCACACAAAAAGTAGTGTAGTTACCTGGCATATTTTCTCCCAGATTTCATCACAGCCAGCCTTCTCTTGGAAGCTAAGTGCCAGATCATAATTTTCAGCCTCTGACCATACTATCAATGTATCCTTTTGACAAGAAAAATAAAAGTACAGTTTTAAATAATACACAGAGTTGGAAAATCGAAACTCAACATGAACATACTGCATCATGGCATGTACTGACCTGTTGTTTCTGGTAGGCTGTGTTCGGGTTGATTTTGGACTCCAGCAGCAGGGAACCTGTCAGGTCAAAAACAAAGGTAGCCCATAAGTTTTTTTCTCAACGTTACTTATATAAGAAAGAGAGATTATAGTAATAGCTGCGTATAAATAGGGGTTACATGCAGGATTTCCAATCAACTGGGGCGAAAAATATGGTTAGAGGATAGTAATCACATGGCAATAATAACAGTGGTCACTGGATAATGGGTGACATCATTTCAAAGGTGAATTGTAATATGTGCCCTTCTGGATTTAGCTTGGTGACCTACCATCACTCTCTGCTCGCACCAGCAGAGATGTGCCTTTCAGTCGCTCCACATAGCCCGAGGAGACATGCCCGGTGCCACGATCATCCCACTGTCTTTCCTCATTGAGGGTATAAACTTTGACTCTTCGACGAGTGTCAGTCATCCTGGTAGGTGGTTGCGACCGATCCTCCTCTCCCGAACCTTCCAGGCTTTTACGAGCTGCCCGTTTCACCTAATAACGTCACAACTTCAGTTCACTTTGTTTTTTTCCACCTGTTTACTTCCACCGTGCTGCTGAGACTTGTGTCAGAGGTCAAGCAGGCCAAAAGTTCTTTAAAGTGGAACACCTCAGAACGTCTATATGCAGGTGGATTCCCTGATCAATGCGACAGTTACAACAGCTGCAATCTAACGGTCACCTTTTCCGATTACTTTCAGACGAGCTGCCTCAAGAGTTGCGTCGCAAGGGTTCGAGTCAACGCGCCACGCAAAATCAGCTTACGGACCATTGTAGCAAGCTAACGACAAGCTAATTACAGTGCGGAGGGCACTGGCGTTAGCTCCACTAGTAATTGAAAAAAACAACGTCTGTCAGACATCACCAACTCCAAATGCACCAGTTTACTTTAGAGCGTTAAGACTTAGCCGCACAGTTACGATCACCAGCTGCCACAACACTGTCTTATTTCTAAGTGCAGCTTGTACGCTTACGTTAGCTAGCAAACCACCGAGTTAACTAGCTGGCTAGTACGCTAACTGCCTACACTCCATTTTTAATATTCAATATTAACCAACCTCTTAAAGTAAAACGAGCCAGAGCTTTGCGCCGATGTCATAATTTCACACTTAGGGAGCACAGACACCGCTTTTACCACGGAATAATGTTTGCAATTGTGTGTGAATAATACGCCAGCTAGCTAGCGTTAGCCGCTATTTCTTCCCCAAGTGTTCCGCCATGTTCTGGCTCGGGGCCGCGGAGAGACCACTCTCCCCTTACTGGTATTCATGCATCCCAAAATTATGCAAACCTACAGACTGCAGTCGTACAATAACACAAATGGTACGCTTTACATTATAACGCTATTTGCCATTCATTCCCGATGTCTTGCTCAGATAATTGCTAGCTGCCCCCTGTGAGTATTCAGCCATCTTGGGTCCCTTCAGAGTCAGTACGGGGTTTCCGACACAGCACAGACGGGGCAGCCCGCCACATTTAAAGAGACAGTAGCTCCCATCGCAGGAGCCCAACTTTGGCCATTCGACATCTGCACAACAGGTTTGAAATAACTTACCATCCATCATCTGCAATATTTTCAATAGGTAGTCCACGCACCTAACACATATCCGGAAACAAATGTTGACCTTGAAATCAAATTACTGAGAGACTGAATTATGTTCTTCCTTGCACACTTAACAGTGGAGAAGAGTCATAAAACAAAAGTTTATTTTGCTTAAATTAAATAAACAGCAACATTGTTAAAAATCAGATGCTATGCAAAATAAATGTTTACAAGTACTACATTTTAAAACATGATAAGTGGCCATAGTAACAATAATGACAGATTAAATATGAAAATTAAATCTTCTGGGTGCAGTTCCATTATTTTGTCACAGTGTGAACATTTCTGTCTTTCAAAAAATAAATCACCTGCATTCAAAATCTAACGTATATTTAAATTCAACCGCCCAGAGAAGTTAGAAAACATGGCACATAACGTTTTTTTGAAAACTAAAAGCACAATAATAGCTATATGACAAACAAAATATTCTCATTAGCCTGGTATCCATGTACGTAATTAAAGTTTGTCCATGAATGCCACTCTCATAACAATGTAACAAATTGCAAACATTTATGCTGCCAGGCACAACTCCATTTTTATATACACACAATAACAGGTCTGGCTTTTTTAAACAATGTAGAATAAGAAAACCCTCATCTTGTCAAACTTAAAATGCTGTCCTTATACACAGATCTATCATACATTGTGGAAATGTAGTGCAGCGTAAACTCCATCCTAGTGTGAAAGGACAACATATCACCGATGCCTTTACTTTGCTGCCTGCTGAGCCTGGCGCCGTAGCAGCACATAAATCTTTTCCTTGATCCAGTCTTTGTTGTAAGGTTGGTATGTCTGGGTGTCAGCTCTGTACCTGTATGAAAAGCAAAATTGTATTTTTACTGTGAGTGATTGTCACATTTAATGCAAGGCTGATTTGATTTCCAATTAATATGAATTAATCAGCCAAACAATACTTACACAAGACAGCTCAGGTCTGCCAGGTCATCGATAAAGTCAAACAACTGACTAATGTCATAGGTGATCGAGGGACTGTTTGGATTCATCCTCTTCAGATGTTCCTCATACATTTTGCAAACACCTGGGAAAGAGGTACAAGACATGCTGAAAACACGCAAATACATTTCTAAAAATGACTGAAAAGAAGAGATACAGAAGTTAATAATTAAATCTTTGGGCACCTGGAAGAAGAAGAAGAAGAACTGACTAACTAATATACATACATTAACTCACACACAAGTCTTAATAGACTTTATGTTTTAGGATGTTATGTGAACACAATCTTATTATGTTTTTTAAATCAAAATGTATTTACTAATGCAACAGTGTTTCAGCCTACAGCCATTACCCGGAGGAAAACGACAAAGCAGCTTGCAGATTGAAGTGAACTTCCAAACGGATTCAGACTCACCTTCCATGCATTCATTCACGGACTCATAGTCAGCATACGTGCGGCCCTCGGGTCTCTTGGTCGGCTGGACAAGCAAAATTGTGTGCGACTGAAAAATAATAGAGCATATTTTGATGTTGAGGTACGTCTTTTAAACACGATAGAAGATGATTTTTAAACAAGAGGTAAACGCCGGGCTATCTAGCAAAACATGGCGTTAAGGTTTCATAAGTTGTCAAAATGCTTATTCCATATTTAGGCTTAACAAACGAAGTTAAAGTTGAAAAGCGTTAAAAGCAACAGAACAAATGTGGATACACGCTCGAACGTAGTTAACGTCGGTGTCGCGGTTAGCTCGTTAGCTTAGCTGGGATGGATTAACCCGAGCTAATATGTCCCATACTACGATTATTCACATCATAAAACGTAAAACAAAACACGCTTACCATATTTGCGCTCACGGTGGACTTTCTGTATTTATCGAGGATGGACAACTCAAATAGAAAATCGTTGTTTAATGCTTTTTCAGTCACCGTGCGGAGAGATGTTTGAACGAAAATACTTAGAGGAAATGAAGTGTGTCGTTTTCCGGTAGTTTTAAAATAAAATTCAGATTTCACAATAAAAGTCTCAAATTAAAATATTAATCTAAGTCCATAAAATGTTATTCATACTAATTCACAAAATATTATTCAATTAAACAAAAGCAGCAATCCCCACACAATAAAAAAGACGATATATTACTACTAAAACTACTGCATAACACAAATAATAAATAATTGCTGAAGGCCCAACTACAGTTACATCCCACTACCTATGCTGTATTATATTTTGTGGTAACAAAATATAAGTGGAAACACTACAAGAAAAGATAAAGACAAAAATAAGCCACACAATTTTGTAAGGTTACTGGATAGATGACATTTTATTTATTACATTTATGAATTAACTTACATAATAACATTGACAGTGTTTTATTTTAGTCCTGAACCAAATGCAAAACACACAAATGATTATACACTGAGCCAAATGAACTAAGAACAAAATTATGGATTTTTTTCAGTTACATTACAAGGCAAAAACAACTGTTAAGTCAGATATAAAAATGAAATGTATGTTGCGGTGAGTCTTACATTTCTGTGTTATTTCTTGATGTAAATATGTGTTTGCATTTATGTAAGTAACTTCATAAAGAATTTTTTTTTCTGTTTGTTTCTATTGGAGGTATTTGCGGTGAGCACCATTATGCCCTTGCCCTCAGAAGGCCCCTGAGAAATTGTCTTCCTGGGGAAAGTCTGCGAGGTGAGGGCTCCCTATCCCCACCCCCACATTCTCTTTGGCATGCCTCGAGGGACTCAAAGTTATTGCCATTACCATGGCAGCTTCCATACCAGAATGCTGTACATTTGCCAGGCCCTGAATCGTAGAAGAAGCGGACTTTCCAGGTATCACAAGGGCCCTCGTCACGAGGTAGGGAGCATACGCTACCAGTACTGGGGGGTGGTGTGTGCTGCGAAACAAAGAGTAAGGAAACAGAGATAGTAAATGTTCCTGGATAATCTACTAGAGAGCCCCCATCAAGTGCTACAAGTCACTTGACCAGCCTCTCCATTGTAAATGATAATCATGACGAATACTGCTCATTGCTAGTGTAATTTTCTCACATTTGTAAATAAGTAAATAGAAACACAAAATAAGTTATATGGTTTCTACAAATTTCTTTGTGAAGGGGATAAACATTTTTGTTGAGTAATTTGAAAATCAGTGGAAAGTGTGCAGTGCAGATTTAATATAGTTATTAAAACTACGTGGATAGTTGGATGTCATTCCTACCTCAGTTGTCTGGTACTCAGGACATCCAACCCCTCCAAATCCTTCAGCTGGAGTAACTCCATCTAAACAACAACCATACCTGAGGACGATGAAAAACATTTTTTCAATGCATGAATCTCTTTCTTTCATATGTCGGTTAAGGATAGTAGTCAGAAACACCGGTACCGGGTCTGAACACAGTCACAGCCCTCATTCCTGGGTCCAGTGGCTGCAGTGTGGCCATCGGGACAGCAGCCATAAAGTGAGTGCAGGCAGTTTGGATCATCCACTGAAGAAGGGGGATCATAAGCAAGGCTTGTATGTGGCCTGGAAGCTACGTCAAGCAAACACAAATGTAGTCAAGGACACTGCTACTGTAAAAGGCATATACATAAAGTTTATGCAAGATATATATTTCCATGTTGGCCTATAATATAATAATTTGTATTAATTTACATAGGGTGGATCATTTTTTTTCCATCCATCCATTATCCGTAACAGCTTATCCTGTTCAGGTTTCCAGCTGTCATTGGACAACTGGACAGGTCACAAGTCTACCACAGGTGACATACACAGGCAACCAGTCACTAAATGCTTCACATACCCGAAAGGTCGACTGGAACATGAGGCACAAATCCTCTAAAGGTGCTTTCATGTACCGTTGGATCCTGTACACTTGCGACAGCTAAGAACACGTAAGTAAATTGATTAAATACAAACAAATGCAAATAATGAAACCACAAGAGTGTGTAGCTATTTCAGATTTGCCTCACTTTGTGCTCCAGGGCAGGCCTGTGTGTTGCATGCCTCCACAGACACAGGTCTGTCAGCCAACCCACACCGGGTCTCTGGGTAGGGGTTCAAGTCTGTATCAAAGCAGTTGACCCTCCTCTCCCTCACACCACCGTCACAGCTTTTAGTGCACTGCAGAAACAAAGAGCAGAGGCAGATATAGAATGTTGAGATAAAAAAATAAAAATAAAAATCTTAGTGGTAGTAGTAAATAGCCAGTGTGTATGTTTGACTCACCAGTCCATATTCAGTCACATGCCAGGTTATGTGTGTGAAACAGGCAGGCCTGCGGCAGGCCTTGACAGAGGCAGGTCGTTCAAGTCCGCTGCAGGCGCTGTCGGGCAAATGTTCACCTCGTGGTCCCACACAGATCACCTCCCTCGTTTGCTGGCCCTCCCCACAGGTTACAGAACACTGGCCATTATATGCAACAGAAGGTAAACAATTGAAGATTTACTACCAAATTCATAATTTGATACCTCATCATAATGATCACATATAAACATCAGTTGTAGCCTCTATGTCATTATAAGGTTTTTTAATACAATTTGATACTACTGACCATAAATCTCACTCTTTTCAGTGGCAAGACCATTGCTGCATCTTTTGCCACCTTAAAACTGTGCAAAATACTGTGCAGCAGAAGTGGATTTTTATTGGTTTTTTGTTGCATTTTGCACTGTTTTAATAAGGGAAAAACACACGCTAGAAAAAAAAAAAGATCTATATGGTAATAACAACTGAAAACTTAACTACGTCAGATACAAACCACACTGAAGCTGGAGACGCTGTACTCGGCAGTACATGGATGTAAATTGCAGGTCTGCTGACTCTGTGGCCTCTGCAGGCGCTGGGTAATGCAGTGGGTCTCCTCGACCACACGGGGGTTCGCTGGGTCCTGAACCCAGCACTCCACACTGCGATACTGCATTCCTCCATTACAGGAGGCTGAGCACGCAGTGTAAGCACCAGTTGTGTAGATGTATGTGAGTGTCTCCCTGGGGTGAGGAGCCACAGCGACTGGAGCAGCCGAGTGCACAGAATTAGTGTCGTCTTCGAAGCCCATAAACTCTTCGTGGGTCAAAACCTGGAGAGAGACAAAGGATTCGAATACAATCACAGGTTAATCAGAGACAAAACATAAAAATAAAAAGGTGTTGAGATTAGAGCAAAGGATTTTTATTTGATATACACAAAATCTAATCAGTAATTCTTAACAAAGTAATCACTGAGCGTTTAAGTCCGGCTCCTCAGTGTGAAACCACAAGGCAGATGAAAATGTGTACAAGTAAATGCTGATTTAATTGTGAGGCAGGGTTTGCTGAAAACCAACATACTTCAAGTTTTTAGTCATATAAAAGCTAAAAATTGTGGAACGTATCACTGCAGAATGGATGTTTTGCCCTCACCCTGCAGACACCTTCCACACAGATATCAGTGCGGCCCGCGTAACACGGTGTCCCATCCACCACAGCAGCTCTGTGCCGATAGAAGAAGTTCTCTCCTCTTGGGACACAGTTCAGCTCACATGGATTTGACGCTGTATAATAGTACAGTAATCACAAGCCCGAGTCAAACGCTATCTTCACACAACGTTGAATTAAAAAGCAAGAGTTTGCTTAACAGACCATTCATCCGTATTCAAAAAAAGTGATAATACAGAATGATAATAGGGTTTGTACCTCCATAGTAAGGTGCCCATGTGTGACGTTTGCCTTGAAAGTCTGTTCTGTCAAATTGGAAACACTGTTCATCCCTGAAATCATGGGATCCAACTGGGCATTCCTGCAAGAACACAAACAGATGAATTAATTGCATGTTTTTGGGCAAAATTTGGGCTAAATATAGGAGAATGAAAATAATAAATAGGTGAATCAGTTTAAGGTTATTTACTTGTGTATTACAGGTTCGGAAGGACTTTGAGGATCCTCTGCAGTTATGTCCTCCATCTGTCCTGCACGAGAGATTTTAATGCTATTTACATGCAAACTAAATACTTCTGGCTTTTATGTTAAATTCATTTGTTTTAGGTTCATACCAATCTATTTTTATGCCGATAATTTACATAACCGTATAAATGTATCTTTTATTATTAATGTCTCAAAGTCAAACTTTAATATTTTTCACAGTCCTACCTTGCAGTGATACATTTCCTGGTTCTCATTGCCACTCCTGTGCCACATGTTCGGCTGCAGGGCCCATAAGGTCCAAACTCTCCCCAGTAGTCATGAGTTGGCCGTGACAGCTGGAAAACAAAACCGTAAAAACTCCTGCTCACTCAGATACTGAAACACACGAGTACGTGCTCATTCTCCATATCGTAACCCACCACGAACCACTAACACACACTCAGAGTTGCTGAAACAGAGGCTTGAACATTTCGCCACAAACCGTTTGGGTTTTTATATAAAAACTCAAATCATTGCGTGTCGAAAAGAAAATATTTCGGTTTAATATGTTGACTTTCTCTGACATCCTGAATTTATTGTTTTGCAACTTCTCTCCATCTTAAAGTACAATTCCATGTACATGCAAATGTCAAACTATTATTATTATTGGTAAAAGATATACTCACAGCGAAGGCAGATCCAGCCAAAAGTTGCACGAGAACCAGGACTTGCAGGATGTTCATGCTGAAATTAAGCCACTGCAGCGTTACTGATGAGTATAGCAAGTTTCAGTGCATGTATTTCTGATGAATGATGTCAGTGAAGTCTTGAACGTGCAATATTACAAACAAACCCAAGTGGACATGATTCGTCTTACCTCCTTGAAGGTAAATTCCCAGCTGGTAAACTAGGAGTCCAGAGGGACGTGCACCTCAGAAGTGACAGTAGGCACTTAACACCCAGCTTTCTATCTCCTCACCCTGTCTGCTCATCGAAACCACGGCCCATAAAGTGTCAGGTTTCAGAAATCCCTTTCCTCCCAAAAATGTTTTTCCTTAATTTTTCACGTTGTTATAAGTTGATATTTCTTCAGAAAACAGAATGGTTTCCAATGTTGAAACCGTCAGAGTATTTCTGTTTATAAAATTTAGATCAACTCTTCTCATTTTTACCACTGGATTTCCTTAAAAAAATTATGAAAATGTTTCTGCCCTTTGCACAAAAACTGAAAATTCATTATGGTTCATGGGACTTTAAAGAAGAAGACGGAGAAGAAAAGGATGTTTGAACACACATGGTTTAATGGCTTGATGCATGAATTAAAAAGCAATTACAATCATCTATTCAAGTTTTGCAAGTATATCAAGAACCATGCAAAATATGATCTATGGCAAGAGAGATTCTAAGTTTCACATTACTGGCCAGTGATTGTCCTTTTCACACATCCCATGACCACTAAATACAGACCAATAATTCACAGTAGAGGTGCTGGTTCGAGGTAAATATTGCTCACAGGCTCTATTTATAGATTTGTTTTAGTAAGCAACTGCAGTGGAGCATGGTTTGGTTTGGGTGACAATATGGAAGATGGAACACTGGGAATCAGTGAGCGACTTTTCTGTGCCAGAATTTTTGCAGGCTGCAAAACCATGCAGCCAGAGAGTAAAATATATACTTGAGTCATGGAAAAAATAGCTTTTGTGTGTGTATGATAGTGGGTGGGCAAAAAAAAAAAAAAAGCAGAAATGATAGTAAATTATTTGTTGACACGCAGCACAGGTCGAACCTCTGTACGCTCTTGTCATCACTTGCGTTAAAGACAGCAATAAACACATAGCAATCTAAAATGAAAGCGCTGCAATAAATTATACCTTTGCTAAGCTCATAATGTTCCAGGATTTTTTAAACAATGTTGGAGAGATGATGCTTAAAATCTTTTTGGGTGTTTCTTGAGGCTGTTTTTTGTGATATTGTTTTATTGCAATGAATTAGCCACTGAACTAAGAATATACAATTTTCAAATTCCTTTTTAGCGAACATGGCTGTCAGATTAACACCTAAAAATCACAGTTTACACATTAAAACATTCATACATTGCCATTCAAGAATTAAAATTTATTTCAAAACCATGAGACATCTGCATAACTCGCCACCTCCAAACACGCCCCAAACTTTCCCTCATAAAACACAGACCAAAGCCACACCGCCTCCTCACAGTCCTGTCTCCACAATTAGAAGCACAATTTGTCAGTCACTTGATGTCCCTCAGAGCTGCCGGGTGAGTTTCTGTGTTTCCATCTCCTTGGCGTCAAAGGCGCTCTTGGTGTCGAACAGCTCATCCACCGTATCCATGATCTCCTGCATCTCTTTGGAAAACTCAGTGTAGCTCTCCCTCAGCTCCTCTTGTTGCTTTCTTAGATCTGTGGCTGCAGTCATTAGCTCGTTGGCCTGGTGACTGCATTGGCTCCGCAGCGTCTCCACGTCCGACAGTAGCCCCTCCATGCTCTTCATTAGCTGCTCCAGACGGTCGGCAGTTTCCTCAAAGCTGGTTGATGCCACATTCTCCAGCTGCGAGTTGTCTGGAACCTGTTCGTCACTCTCTTCTCTGTCTCCTTCTTTTCCTTTTCAGCTGTCTCCATCCTGCTGCCACGCGATCCTCAAGTCAGACTTTAGTAAATATATCTGAAATTAAAAGGAATAATTTAGCTGCTATCCAGTGACTGCAAATGGTCAGTAGTTTCAAAAAAGGCTGAGAGTCGTCAAGATGTAGAGTTGCTCCAGCACCATTGGTCTCTCCCAGCTGGTATGGACTTTAAGCTCCTTGCAGGGGGTGAAAATTTTATTTTCGACTAATCTCCACGCTTGTGCACCTGCATGCGTATAGTGTAGGTGTGTGGTTATGTGTCTGTGTGTGTCCAGGTGACTTTTCATGTGCTCTCCTGTAATCCTGTTAGGGAAGCTATCCGAGGCAACACCCTCCCCAGTCCAGACCACTGCGGCCCAAGTAAGAGGTATGCAGGACATAAGATTACGCGTTTCCCACCTCCTCCCAGGCCTATTCACCGCCGTGTAGACAGATTAACCCCGTCCTTCTGAACTTATCTGTGTGTGGCCTTGACACTCACACGCACACGCTTGTAAGCGCAGTATAATCTCTGTTCCATTCCCTCTGTGATCTCAGCTGTGTTTCAGTCTCCATTTTATCAGGATTTTCTGTAATTATACATATTTTTATTGTGTGTTTGGGCTAAATTATTGTTAGTGTGTTGAGTAGTAATTACAGTCAGTTGTGGCTATTTTGAGGCCACAGTGTTAAGGTACACAGTGCACAGAAATAAACTAAACCCCACTCGTCTCAGTTTTAAAGTGACTGATCCACTTCACAGTCATTCTCCGGATTTCTTTTATTTTGTATCACAAGTTTAAATAAATAATGTAAATTACTGTAAATGTGTTGCCTAATCAAACATGAAGTGTAGGTCTTTATGTCGGTATCTCTATGTTGTGTGATTCATTTGGTAAGTACAACCATATATTTACAGCTATATACCTAGGTTAGAGAAGAGAATTTGGCTGAAGTGTTTTATATGTAGAATTTGAAAATTTAGTTATTATGTTAAATCAATGAAAGGAGTTACAACAATTAAAGTTTTTATATGCAATTTATTTTTCACTGTAAAATCCAATAGTAATCCTGACTTAGATTTTTTTCACTTCACTTTACTTAGGTTTAAAAAAATGCACGTTATCAAGTTAGAGGAAATAACAACTCATTGTTTTTGAGTGACGCTGAAGTACAGTTGCAACAAATGAGTCAAAGACACGACTTAACCAGGGGGAGGCAGTATTTTCCAAAAAGGTCTGCTGGGTAGGATTTTAGGCAGTTATTAACAGGGTCATGAATGTATATATTAATAAGCTCAAAGCATCCTGGTGCACATCCTAAAACCAGTGCAACTGACTATTGACCCTTTTTTGCTCTTTGAAAATCTTCTGCTGCCATTTGCTGAGGATGAAGGGAGGATGCACGTAAAAATGCATTTCTTGTTTGTGAAGTACAATGGTGGGATTGATGGAACCATGTGGAGGGTGGGGGTCTATTTACCTTAGCAGTGTAGTATATAAGAACATAATATTGTGGCAGAGTATAGTATCATTGCAATAGTCATTTTGTGTGGTTAATAAACCATGAATGAAGATGATGGGACTAAAGTAGAAAATCATGTATGACAGAAGTTTGGAATATTAAAGTTATACAAGTAATCATTACTTGAATTTCTTAAGGCAACGGGTTTGCCTGGTCAATCCAAGTAAATCCAAATGTCACGTTAGTTGGCCCAAACTCAATGGGAACATTATTTGAAAGACAGCACACAGTACAATCAACTTGAAATGACTTAGTTTGAAATAATAATTTGGAGTACTCCATAATGAGTTTTTTTAATTGTGTAAACTAAATTGTTAGTGTACTACACCCATAGGCTTTTGTAAGTGTAATTAGAATTCCAACTCAGAATTTTCTGTGCTTTACACAGGCTCTCAGGGTCCCTAAACCATATCATGGTACAGCTAATTTATCCTGAGAAAACTGTAATGACATATAATAAATGTTGTTCTTCTAAAATATCATTATTTTTTAGATTTAGGTTATGACATTAATAAATAAAGACACAGTATTAATGAGCAATTTGTCTATCATGTTTGGCAGCAACATTTATATTTTAGACGTAACCCATGATGAACACTATTCACGTGCTCAGAAAAATTAAAGGGCTGGCAAAGGCACAGACTCTTTAAATGGCTGCACAGATAAAGGCTTTAAATGGTGACCTCACCACCCCCATGTCTTATCAAAATGACACAACCCGCTTTAGGGAGGCCCTGTAAAGGGAAAGCTACACTCCCCTCCGAAAGGTTTGGGACAGTGAGGTCAATTAATTTATTTTTTCTGTAGACTTAAAAACAATTGGGTTTGGCATCAAAAGTTGCACATGATACAAGAGATCAGCATCTCAGCATTTATTTCCAGACTCAGCAGTCTACAGGAAACATTTTGTCTGCCAATTTAAGGAACGACGCAGCCAAGCTGATTGCAGAGATCCTTCATCATGCGGCAAGAAAATGACCCAAAACATACTGCCAAACCGACAAAGAAGTTCATCAGGGGCAAGAAATGGAAGGTTTTAGAATGATTCCAGGACTTTAACCCTATAAAGCTGCATTTTACCTGCCAGAGAGGAGACTGAAGGGAGTAACCCCCAATACAAACAACAGCTGAGGTGAAATTCTGAAAAAATAAAATGCAAAAGTTTGCTCATCATTGGGTCACAGGCTTGATCAAAGGTATTGCAAATTAATATTAAGTCTTGTTTACTTTTATCTATTTTAAGTCGATCTGTTGAAGTGGGTGGAAATATGGGTGGATCCAAACAAAAACTGGCCTCACTGTTCCAATACTTTCCAGGATTGTGTATGTTCATTCTAAGAGGTAAATTCAGTGGTTTAGAGCAGTGACCAAATGCTTATTTGGGCATTTGATAATTTTTAATTATAGGTGAATAATAGTAACATATCTCAGATAAATTCAGTTGAAAAAAACAAATTATAGAACTATGTTTGTTTTAAGATGTACCATGGAGAACATATGTTCTTATACGCAATAAAAATAGCAGTTCTGTCTTGTGCATGGTTTAAACAAAAAATCAATACGTAAAAATAACAAAAAGTTTAGTTCTTCACTAAATCAAAAAGCAACAGTAAAGCAAAACATGGAAAGGTAAAAGACAAAGACAAACCACCACGGAACAAAATCCAAATAGTAGCAGATAAAACTTCCAATTTTGTAAAAAAAAAATAAGTCTTACTTGTCTCTGTGGTTATTGAGGATGTTTCGACACGCAGGCTGAAGATAAAGTCGAGTGTGTACAGTGTGGATCTGCCCACCTCACAGTAACTACACTGGCACTGGGGATCATGCTGGTGCCACTTAGACTGAATGCTGCTTATCAGCAGTTCACACAGAAACTTTAATCAGTATGATTAGTTGCATCTGTATGTGCATCCCAAAGGCAGAGTTTCCACGTTGAGTTTCATTTATTTAACATTTCATACTTTATTTGACATATTTCTTTTTGACAGAATTTTGCACAGGTACAAAATGCAAACATGTACATATAGACAAAAACAATTCCTTCAAAAATTACACAACTACAAGCAATTGTTTCCAGATACAAAATCTTCAGAACAACTGAACATCAAATACAGTTTATTTAGATTATGCAGATTAAGTCTTGCAGATTGCTGCTTGTGCCTATTGAACTCCAATTTAAATCCAAGCAAACACTGACAAATTTGTGGATTCATTGATGTAAAGGAAAAATTATTTTCATGTTTCAACTTCAATTTTGAAGAAATCCTTTCCTCATTGTTAGTCAATGTGGGTCAAAATGACAAATATAGTCAGGGGTGAAAACGGACTTATAAAAAAAGGCCTTTTCAACGACTAATTTGGTTGCGTTGAGTCAAAATAAGTTTAAGCAAACTTTGTGTTTTCCTTCAACTTCTCCACATGGAGGCAGTCTTGTAACACCGGGCTCCCTGTTTGCGTTAAGGGAGATGTGTAAGCTTTGTGTTCATACCTGCATCATGTGTACTGTGTGTCCTCTCTCTTGCATGTGTGTTCAAGGTTCCTCCTGTTTTTTCGAAGTGTTCCGAGTGTAGGACTGATAGCGCAGGTGTGTGACTGTAAATTCTACGAGAAGCCTGACGGAGTGAATTCCAACATGTGTGACCATTTATGTGCCACAACATGTGCATTCAGATGTGTGTTTTCATATGTGTGCGTGCTGTTTGGGGGGGGGTGCAGGGGATTGGATTATTTCGCCTTGGCTCGTATTCAGAGAGACCAGCCGAGCGTGAGGCAGAGAGGAGAAAGGGGTCATTGTTGTGGTCCAGATGAGTGTCAGAGGTGCCTCAGAAAATAGATTCACTCATGGAGGTTTAATAGAAACACACTTGCAACAACTGCCTGACCCCCACACCCCCTCAGACTACATAACAATGCTTGAACCCCTTTTACAGTGATGGGATTAAACATATCAATTCATATGGTCGTGCAATTGTGTGTGGCTCATGATGCCTGTAAGTGTTGGTGAACTGGTGGCAAATAAATGTACGGAAAGCAAATTCAGACTGGTCTAAATCAAAACTGTACAAGTAAAGGGGAAAATCCCAGGATTGTTTGGACAGAGCAGATTACATCAGGTCAATTATGAGTTCAGATTGTAGAACCATGGCACTATCTGGCACTTTAAGTTCAATCTTACGGTGTCATTTGGTATTCCAGGTAGGCGAAAACAATCCTGTAAATTGCTTTTGTCTCATCCTAGCTGTCTCTGTCTGTGGCCTTATCTCTGTCTTCCTAACACCCACGCAATCTCCACCCAGACATCTGGTTTGTCTCTGCAGAATGTGTTCAGACAGCCCACCATCATCACCGGTCACAGCTGAAGGAAAAGTTCATGGCAGCATTTCCCATTTACGATTTACTCCCCACTAAATGAGAGCATTAAAAAAGCTCCCTGTCCCTAAATGAACAGAAGAGTTATGGGCTAGTGGCTCACAAGCTGCCCCGGCCCTCAAGAGCCTTGGGGGACAAGGGGTTTGCTGTGGTGTCTCTCCCCTTAGAACTGTTGCACTATTTATGGGTTATTCCGGGTGTGCATGGGCCCGTGATTTATGCTTCTCCATCTGGTGCCGAGGGGGCATTGTTGGCGATACTTTGGACATGGAGTTAAACATGGAGTGCCTGTGCTGGGTCGATCACGGGTGAAATCATCGGAAGTGATGCGTGTTTGAAGGGGTGGGATGTGCATTGGCGATTGGAAGTTGAATATAAAGTGAAAAAGTAAAAAAAAGTGAAAACATGAAACACCAATTTGGTCCAGCTGATTTAATAGTGATTAGCCCAAACAGTAGTTATGGTGTAGCTGGTTCCCCACCCCCCCACCTACTAGTTAATTATTATCAGGGAAATTAGGAAATATTTCAGGAGCCAGAGTTGCATTTGATGGCGTAATTAGAGTCGACAAAGTCTCGGAGGGAGGTTGGGGTGGATAAGTGGACGACAAAGCACAGGACTTTGAGATGAGAGGCAACAATTCCTGTCCCATTAGTCAATGTTGTTTGTGTATTTTCACTCACTCAACATGATCGCTTTCGGAGACAAGGTGCATTTTTAGCAAAAACAACACAATTTTCTACGCAAAAAAAACAAAAACACACACGAGACAGCAAAGCCCAGAAGATGACTATCTCTATTCCTAATGAGGGGCTCATGACACCATGTTTGCAGTCCTTTACAACGCTCTCAGGTTTCGGTTCAAGGAACAACTATTGCTGGAATTCTCTGTCTGTCTGGAGAATAATAATTATTCAGTGTCAAGCAAATTAACAATGTTTTCTGTATGAAAGTGAGACCGACAAAAACAAGCTGTCCTTCGGAATGGGGCCATTTCTACCTTTGAGATTTTAGAGGTATTTCCGTCTTTTACAGTGTCTTTTGCTGTCAGTCATGCTGAAGAGGAGTTAAATCCCTTCAAAGGAAAGAGTTAATGCTTTTTGACGTGCTAAAATTTTAGAAAAGCATTTAGTTAAAAAAAAAAAGGTGGGAAAATCTGTTAAGAAGCGCTCCACCCATGTCCCTTGGTTCTGGATCAGTTTCCTTGAGATGTTGCCTTTTTCTGGTAAATGGGTGGGATTCCTGATCCTGTTTCCCCCGGGCAATACAAGTGCAAGTGCATGAATAGCTAATGTTCCAACGTAATCCCCTTTCATTCAATGCCAGAAATTCTTTCTCCACTGTCACAGAACTAAGCGAGCAGTCTCCGCTGTGTATTGTCAGTCTCCACTGTCATTTTGTTGTCTGATTGTCAAAAGAAACTGGAAACTATAATTCAATCGAGGAACTATTTTTAGTACAGCTTTACGTTAACCTTTTCTCCTTTAAATCATAATCATTAAACAAACCATTCACAGCTGTCCACTTGATAAAGGCACATTTGTTTTCTATTTCTATGTTTATCATACTTGCACTGAGATGATATTTAGAAAAACAAATCAGTTCCTAGACTAATTCCAAAACATACAGTAAAGTGAAGGACATGATAATAAATATGTTTTTGCCATGTAGAGCAAGTGTAACTGAGCTCCTTTCTTATATTTTTGCATTCATACCAAATATTGTTTGTGATAATTAAAACTACATTGATAGTTGCAATAGATGTGTTTGTTGTGGATGTTCTTTGTTCTTCTAAATGAATTGGATCTTTCTGGGATTATTTTGAGAATGGATCAGTTTTTAAATATTAGAACTAATAAATGTTTCATTGTTTTAAACAACAAAGTCATCTTTGACATCCCACATTGTTGCTCTAAGAAGTTAACGTTGTCTGAGTCAGACAGGAGGTTAGTTAAATGTTAACTAACCTACGCCCTGCTCAAATTACAATTTAAAAATATTTGCAACTGCTTGAAGAAACTAAAAATTACTCATCTTACTGGTAGATCCACCAGATGGATGCTTTACCATAAGCAGAGCCAATAAAACTGTCACCCAGGAAACACTGTCCATCCTCTGAAACCATTCACGCAGGGATGTAATTTAAGGTGGACCGCATCACGTTGACCTTCTCATGACTTGTAGCTCTTATAAATGTCTAATGTGCCCCGAGTGTCGATCAAGTGAAGCGTTTGGGCCTGTTCAAGATAAAAGATACATACGACACCGATCTGCTCGCCGGCCCAGAGAACTCCATTGTTGCACGTCTGTTGCACCTGATATGAAACTCCTGCCAGGGCTGCACAGAGCCAACAGAGCTTTAATTGTTTTACGCCCCTTTCCACATTCTTGGGCTTGCAGGTTCACCTCCAAACAGACACATGTGCTCACACTCAGGCCCGCGGATGAACGAGGACGTCGGACATTATTTTTTCTGTCTGATGAACTGCCACGCTTGGTTAGCAGCACTAACAAATACAAGAGCAAGGGAATGTGGCCTTATCGGGAACCCCTGGTCCTGAAACTGCATTTTTTCCGTACAGAGTTCAGCACAGAGGGCAAATAAAATGAAAATCTCAGTTCACCTGTCTCACATGTTCAAAGTTTTAATTAACCCTGATATCAAATGTTTGATAAACCTTTGTGTATCATAGGATCTATCGTGTTTTGGTTCATTAATTTTTGTCCTGCTGCCACTGCCAGGATCTCATTTACTCTCATTGAGGCTGGGAAACAGGTTTTGGACACGGGGGAAATCTGGTGTGCCTCTGCTTCTCTCACAGCTAATTAGTGTGTGAACTAATTGCATGGCTAACTTTAGCAAAGCCTAGTTCCATCCGCCTGCTATCTATATAGCAGGGAGGGAGATGGATTAGTGTCTACTGGTGACACACCAGCTCTTTGTGGAACAATCCAGCAAAAACTTTCACTCAGTGCTTGTGCAACTGACTGCAATCATGCAAATGGTTTAATGAGACTCAGCATAAAGTTACTAAATATATTGTAGAACACACATTTATTTTCTGGCAGGAAGTTGAGCAAGAAGATTTATGTGACTCTGATGTTCTAAACTATCTTAAAGTCAATGTATAAAATTGCCCACATTGGAAACATTCAAGGAAATTGAATGTGAATTCACATTTTAAACACTTGTTAGTTGAAATTTTCAGTTCCAAACTAAATTCATTCTGTGACATTCTCTTAAATTAACATTCAACATCCATACGAATCCAAACTGTACACTGAGAAAATCAGACACTTTGCTCTGCCACCAAATCCTCAGGTTTAAAAGCTTCACATTCTTTATCCCCTCAGAATAATGTCCGTTGTTTAAAGCGCTAAACACTGCTCCCATTGAGGCTGAAGTTTGTCTGAGGTGAGCCAGATGCTCTCGAGGGTTTGATGACCTAGATGTCCACCGATCGCCCTCTCAAGGTTGTGGTTGATGAAGAAAACAGGCTCCCGTTTCCAGCGGACCCCCCCACCTGCCGCTCGCCCTCCTGCTGCTGAGAGGGTCTTGACAGCAACAGGGCTTGTGTTGAAGTGGAGTTGGTGGATCCAAGTAGGAAATATAACGCTGCCAACATGCAACAGATGACAGGGGAGAGAAAGATGAAGCAAGATTATGAGGGACCGAATTGAGGTCAAAGGTTTGTAGGTAGCAGTGGATCAGGTTTCTGGGAAACTGGGCAGCAGTTCATGTGGGGTTGGCCACAGGGAGAGAGGGAGCACAGTGGGACCTGACATACCAGGTGCCAAGTTATTTACTTTATAAAGGAGCTGTGAGGTCCGGGACCAGGCTGTGGGCCACTGCTGTAGAGTTAGTTTGCATTAAAAAAGCACAAACTACTAATAAATGAGATCAGGGTTGCATCATGTGCATAGCCTATTTGGATTCACGCTGCCGGCTAGAGTTTATAAATGGAAGTCAGTTGACTCCTAAATAAGCAAAGTTGCTTTGTAAAATAACAGTATTTTTGCATCATTTGGGTATTAATAAGGTGCAAAGAAAAGGGAAACTATAATTAATTTTGTGCTTTTTAAAAAATTACTAATGTGACTATAATGATGAATTTCAAATCTTTGACCAAGTAAAGTCAATGTCAAAAACTTCAAGGCCTGAACGGATAGAAACACAGGTAAACTGAGAAAGCAGTGGAATTCCTCTTGTCCTTACATGTTTGTTGTTTGGAGAAAAATTAGTCTTGGCCTTGGGTTACATCTCCCCTGCTTTTATATGTACAGCTAAAACATGTCTCAGATGAATGATACTTCAGGAGTGAGCATCTTCTCAATGCAATTATCCTGCACCAGTGACATCATCATCATCAGTAGACAACCCGAGGAGGTGGTGTAATAAAGCATGCAAAAAATACATCAAAACTGTCGTGTTCCCCCATGAACTGACACTGAAGGTCAAACTCTAATGAATGGTGCGGCTGCAGGTATGTCTCCTCTTCTCTTAGACTGATGACTTTAGCATGACAAGTCATTTCAGTGCTTCACATCAAATCAGTTAATCTTATTTTTAATCCAAATCAATGAGATGTCTCGAAAAAAAAATGGGATGTGATTGATCCTTTTTTTGTGCTCTGGACTCGAAACGTGTGCACCCCAACTCCCCCTTTTTATTTCGATAGACTGTCATGTTCCCTTCCGCTTGTTTGCGCTGGCACATGAATTATCACTTCTCTCACTGGCATACTTAAACATCCTATTGCCGTGTCACGACAATGCCATCACTTTTCCCAAACTATGTCAGATTCCTCGTCATTTAAAAACCCAATTGTTGCCAAATGTGCTAAATAAAGACTCCCACTATTTTCCCATCACATCAGCATTCATAGTGTGCCACATGGGCAGTGATCAGAGATGGCATTACACAGCCTCTTAGGCATTTCCTGCTTTCTTCCTGACTTCTTGTGCTGGATTAATGTCCATTAATCCTGGCAAACTTGGCAGCTCTTTCTGTCTCAGGGTCTGATATTACAAAATCTCTCCCTCTCTCTTTCACTCACAGATTTGTAGCTCAGAACTGAAAGACGCAGACTAAGGCTCCCAGTATTTCACAGCTGATGGTAGAGATAAGCTTTCTTGTGTGCGTGTGTGTGTGGGTGTGTGTGTGTGTGGGTGTGTTTCTGTGTTTGTGTGTGTGTGTCTGTGTGTGTGGTTGAATGTGCACAGGAGAAAAACTGAGATCTTTAGAGAATACAGCTCAGCCGTGGGGAAAAACAAGTCTGGGAAAATGGAAAACTTGTGTCAAACTTTGCAAAATTTCTGTCAAAATTCGAGGTCTGTTCCAAATGGACAAACTAAGGTTAAAGACACGAGGTCAGTGTCTGAAATTGCAATGCATTTTCTACTTATTTTTTTTTTTATGAGTGCAAGGTTTAACGGAGAATTCAAAACCAATCCAATGTCTCATCTAATTATACCCATGATGAACATGATTTTTTATTATTCCTGCCCTCATGTTCCTTTCAGCCTTGTTCTGTGGGAGAGAAAAATCACAGAGCTTATTTTTGGCATCTCATCGGTCATACTGCCCTTTGACACTGTAAACACCAGACACCATTTATCTCCTTGCGTGACTCAGTTCAGTCCTTGTCATGTCTGCGCCATAGTCTGATAAGCTTTCCCTTAAACATCTCGCCACACACAGTATTACACAAATTACTGCAGCAGAATCGCACACTTACTTCTCTTTCTAGCTTGTAGCTAAGCAGCGAGCAAAGGACGTAAAGAGGCGTAAACAGTTGATGCCATAGTCCTGATGAGGATCACAGGACTGTGGTCATGAAGTGTTTCTAACACCTCATCTTATTTCACCTCAAGGACATCACAGACTCGCTTCTAGACCCCCTGACGATGCTTTAAACACGGCCCTCCACTCCATCCTCCAGCATCTGGACTCCCCAGGATCCTATGGCAGGACACTGTTTGTGGACTTAGCTCTGCCTTCAACACAATCATCCCAGCTCTGCTCAGAGACAAGCTCTCCCAGCTAAATGTGCCTGAAACCATAAGTAGGTGGATTATGGACTTCCTGACAGACAGACGGCAGTTTGTGAGGCTGGGGAAGCATGTCTCTGACTCACTAACCATCAGCACTGGATCCCCCAAAGCTTCCTGTCTCCCGTTATTGTCCCTGCACACCAACAGCTGCACATCTGGACATCAGTCTGCACCAGCAGAACATCAGCTCCCTCACCAAGAAGGCTCGGCAGAGGCTATACTTCTTGCGGCAGAAGTTTTGCCTCCCTGTAATGATGCTGGTGAACTTCTACATAACTGTCATTGAATCATTTCCCACATTCTCAATCAAAGTTTGATTCGCTGCAGCAACGGCCAAAGACAAGGCCAAACTCTGCTGAGAAGGTGATCGGCTGCAACCTTCAATCTCTCCAGGAGCTGTGTGTCTCCTGGAGAGATCACAGCCGACCCTTCTGAGCCCAGACACAAACTCTTTTTGCCCCCCACCTCCAGCAAAAGGCTTCGGTCCATCAAGACGAGGACCTCAAGCCACAAAAACAGTTTCATCCCCACTGCAGTCAGCCTGCTGAACAGTGACCAAATCCCCCCCCCAGATAATGTCCCCCCCTCAACTCACGGACAGTCACTTTAACTTTTCAAGTTGTTCTACCTCACACTGCACACTCACTGATCTCTTTTTTAATTTTTGTTGTATTATTCTATTTCTGAACATATTTCATATTTGTTGTATGTCACGCTTTTCCACTTTACAAGACTGTTAAGTGTTCTTAACTGTGTCTGGTCAACAGATTCTGTAAGTATTCATCTAAACAAAAGAAGTGATTACCTACAAATATTGCAACCATTAGTATTTAGTGAGCAGGCAGGCAACACATTTGAAAAAAGAAAAAAACTGTAGAAACACATGAACCACTACGATGTGAAAGCAAACACAGCAACAGAATTCAGTACACACATTATCCACCAAGGCATGAACATAGTTAAATGCAGGAAATATTTATCTTGAGGTCAGGAAATCATTTTGTGTCTCACGTCCCCAGTCATCTAAGACAAACGCCTGTTTTGAGCAGCACGAAATGAAACTTACACGCTTTCAGAAACCCACAGCTTAGAGCAGAAAACTGTAATTCTCCATCAAATTAAACACAAAACAGCCACTGATTTACATCATACACTTTTTAATAGTTAACAGAGTATGTTTTATATAAGTACAATCAGTTTAGTGGGAATAGTTTTCAGGTTGCCCTGAAATATAGTTTCATGACCACAACCTGCTTACCTGAACTCAAAACTATTTGGACTATGGGACTTTCACTAAACTGCAAACAGCCAGGCATGTCCTCACATGTATGGGGAAAAACAGTTATTATCCCACTATAATTTCTTTCACTGGAAGACTAGACACTGACATGCCGAGAGGACAGCAACGTTAACAGACAACTTTGGCCTTGTTTGTCTGTTCAGCTGCTACCTGGGGGGAAATTCTTATCACTTTCGGGATTTCAGCGGTTTCAGTTGACAATGAAGTCATCTTGCTGTGAGAAAGATGATATTGTATGGAAAGGCTCCGGGGCCGAGCCCCGTTCCCCATGGGACAATCATTAGGTCGCAACTCCGCTGGTGCCAGAGGTACAACTCACCAGATGGAAGTAAACATGAGACCCACATAACAATACAATGGAAACAATACTGTCTAGATAAAGTACGTGACTAATGTCCACTTTATACCTGTGTTTCTTATGAACACACAGTTACAGAAAAATTATGGAAGCAAAGTCAATATGAAGAAGTTGAAAGGAAAAGAGAAATAGGTTGCTGTTTCATTCCCATGGGTTCCACATTTTGACCCAGTTTTTTTTTCAGTGTGATCACATCCTGAACCTTAAACTAAATTCTATATCCTAATGATAATAGAAAACATGGAACTTAGTTTAAAAAGTCACTTCCTCCTTTGATATGAAGAACTTGTGGCTTTTTGTAACACAATTAGCCCAAAGATGATATCTCATGCTGCTTCCTGAAAACATTGTTGAACTCTGTATATACAGTGTTAGGGACCTAACAGTCATCATGGGTAGAATTATATTTATTTCCATGATAACAAAGAATTCAATATGCATGAAATGTTTCCATCAAGTCATGTTCTACAGTGGTCTAAAAACACAAACCATACGATGAAAGTTGAAGTAACTTTAAATGTGACATGTTTAAATTAAATTAAAGAGAAAAACTTTGTTGAATCCACTAAATTGCTGTAAACAATCAGTAAATGTCAAGTTCCAGTGGTGATGTCTTTATCAAAATGTCTGTTAAAACAAAGCAACCCAAATTAAAAAAAAAACAAACTGTATATTTAAAACAAAATATTTTTGCTGAATAAACTTTGCCCATTTCAAGGATTAAAATTAAAAACTTCCCAAAACTTCCAATCCATTTATTGCTAGTTCATATCTGAAATGATCCAATTTTAAGGACATTTTTGGCGAATAGTAATCCAGTAAGTACAGTTTTGCAACTTTTTATCCGCTCAACTCGAGCTAGAACAACATGAACCCAGCAGAAAAAAAAACTACAAGGACTTTCTGGGACTTGGTGGACAATAATAAAATATCATAATTTCCTGGTGAACACAACACTATGTAATGCAACCTATGGACATTTTGCATTGCATTGTCTTTATGGGAATATTATAAAAGGGGTTTAACATGACATTTTATGTTTCAGATGAGTGGTTTTTATTTAGGAGCTCTCCTCCAAACTGCTGATGACACGGATCAGGTGAGTTCAGTGAATCAGAAACTGTTTGGAAGATACCAATCCACCTTCATCTGAAATGGTATCTTCCATCTGACCCAGGTGAGGACAACAGGAGGGGAGGGGTCTCCCTGATAATATTATTTCTGGAAAAAAAATATTATTTTGTTTGTATAAAAAAAGTAATAAAATACATGTGAGGGCACATTAGGATGAGCAGAAGCAGGACTGGCTGGATTTAGGTTTTGCGTCAGGTGAGCTCGCTCGCCTTCACCGTGATGACGCAACGTCACGTGGAGCCGCGTGAGGTGGTCGAGGTTTCGCGAGCCGGACAGACGAGCACGCGGCCCACGACGATGGGAACCTTCTCGCCGCTTCCGGTGAAGAAAGACTCGTCCGCACGGAAGCGAAGATTTTCACATGTGCTCTGTCCAGAAACACCCGCAGAGAAGAACAGTGAGTGAACGCACCACATGTCCAAGTGCCCACAGGCAAAGTAGAACACCGGTGTTTTTCAGGGCGGTGGCAGGAGCAGGTCAGACTGCAGCCAGGTGAGAGACAGGTAAACGTAGACAGATGAGGATGCTGAGAGATAAAACAGGAGACTGATGATGGGAAAGTCATTAATAATGACATTTCCACTGGTGATGAAAGGTCATGTTTAGGCACTGACCCTTTTGATATGACGCAACCGGAGCTTCATCCTACAAAAGAACCGTCCAAATAAAGATTGATGTCGTCGTCTGGACACTGGCGTTTGTCAAAAGTGACACTTTGGGTTCGAGGAAGCAGGGATCCTTTTTGTTTACTTGGACAGATTTCAGAGTGTTACGAAACAGCAGCAGATGGAAGATGGGGGCAGAAGTGTACAGTTTTTTGGCACGCACAGGTGACTTTCACACCGCATCCCTTTCGATCTTCGTAAGTGATGAATAATGCTGAATATCACCATAACCCACATATTAAGTTTTGCTTCAGTGACTGACAAGGAAACAGCGTGTATGTGCTGAGATGAGAGGACATCACTCCGATGTCTGATCAGTTAGTTTAGTCAGCAGAAAAACCGGCTGAATTGTAAAACTTGTTAAACTATGCACTTAAGTGTCTGATTTTATTACAACACAGAAAAACTCGACCTCGTCTAAATTATACGCATTTCCACAAATCAGTGAGCTATAAATTCACACCATCGTGGAAAAACTTAGAAGGGAATTTTAATCCTCAAACTTACACACGGACAGTGGGTAGTTTTTCCCACTTCTCAGTCTCGTGAGAACAAAACCTGAGATTAGACGACCGTAACACCTTTGTCCCCTCCAATGTGCCACCCTGTAATATTACACCCCAGAACGACCAGATCCCCTCCTCTCATGTCAAAGTCAGTAGCTTGGTCTGCGGGATTTACTGTCTTCGGCTCGTCCGCTAATGACTTTTGCGGCGCTGGGTTACCGTCGCCTGCAGCTGTGAGCAGCATCACTCAGTGACGGCCTGTCGGTTGGCATTTATGGTCTCCTGAGGATGAAGCGTGCTGGGTTTGACGATTGCTTGGCTGTTTGTGTAGCACCAACAGGAGGTTTAAATTTGTGGTTTTCTATAAAACGTCTTGGGCAACTGTTGGGTGGTTTAGATGCTAATACAGTAAGATGGAAACATAGTAAACATGAGATTATTGTGAACAGCTAATTATTCATTTACCACGAAGCCTTGTTTTTGTCAGACATGTCATTTCTGTAACTGTAATAGTGTTGGGGCCTGTTTGCTGCAGAGCAGCTTTCATTTTGCTCTGGCGTCCATTCATAGACCTAATCGTCTCCGAGTCTTTTAGTCACACAGAACTGTACTTTCAGAAGTGACGTGCAGGTCAAGTTTATGATGAGTTGCAGCTGTCAAGTAGTTTTTCTCTCCCTCTGTGTCACGATTGATGTTTTTACTGGAGGATTTTCAGTCGGATGGCTTCGCGGGATGTCTTTAGTCCAGTGCTGTATCACATTTCTCTCCCTTGAAGATCTTAAATCACTCCACGACTCGTCTTATTTATATTGAGGTCCAGGTGGTGTGTGTGTGTGTGTCATAATGATAAACCTGCCATCCTGGTGTCCGGTGTAATCCAGAACTTTCATCTCTGTTCTGCCCAAATCAGTCCCAGATAGCGTCTTGTGGAGTTCAAACACACTGCAGGCGGAAGAGCCCCAACTGTGTTTCCATAGGAGACATGATACATATCTGGAGTATCTTTGATGACCACATGACCATGATTTTTTTTCGGGGGGGGACTGACACTCTAACTACAGTAGCAACAGGATAGAAGGAGATTTCATAAGAAGACAGTAGTTAGATTTATTGCTTCTAGAAGTGCCATCCATTCTCTTTTGTTTCCATATCAGCTCTTGTGTTTCAGATCATAACAGTCTGAATTATAGAAGCTGTATCGAGGCAGTATGATAATGTTGAAGACTACACTGTTAATATTTTGAAACCCTACTGGAGAAAAATGTTGGGTTGAGAGATGTTGGCATCCCCCTGTTTTCTCATCTTCACCTAAGGCTGAAGCTGAGCTCTCTGTGCCTGCAGGAGGTGGGCAGTGGGTCTTTTGTGTGTGGGGATCATGATCTATCATCTGCTGCTGGCAGTCTTCCCTGCTGGGAGGTCACATCGAGAAGCTGAGGCGTGAAGGAGATGACAAGCGAGGGGGGAGCAAATGGGGAGAGAATTGGGGAAAAAGATAGCAGTGGAAGAAGCTGATGGGAGAAGCATTCACATCCTTCAACACGTTCTGAAATTGAGCTGTGAACATTTTAGTACATAGTTTCTAGCCAACTCATAGCACTGACGTCCTCCTACTTATGTAAAGGAAGAGGAAGGAAAACTGGTTGAATATCAAGAATGCTTCGACACTAATGACTCAAGCAGACACAAGACAATCTAACAGCCATTAGGAGCTTCCACTTTATTGCACATCTGCCATCACCTAGCTTTGTCTCAATCAGACAACTATGACTTCAGCTGCAGAGCTGAATGACCTTTCCTGCTCGTGTTGCAGGAAAAGGAAGTGAACTATGCTTACGAGCATTCAATTTAGCTTCTTGTGCACACTCCTGCTCAACATATGTGCACTGTTTGAGAAAGACCTTACGGGAAATCCTGTGTGAGATAATGTGTGACTTTTGGCACCATCCATCAGTGAAAAGCTTTTCAACTTGAAGCTGTGTAGATGGAAACGTTAGTGTATTACAACAGGCATCAGGGCAACATCATTTTCTCACTGTCTGCCGTGAGTTGGGATGCAAACAATAGGGCTGATCTGAACTGACATGCAAAGCATGTCCTTTTACATGCAAAGCTGTGCAGCGCTCACGTTGGGTGCAGCCTGGCACTGTGGATCAAAATGTTGGGGTAATATTGAGGTCACACAGCATCACACAGCATTTGAGCAAAACACGGTTTTTGTCAGTTTCAGTCACTTGGTGCAAGGTGGTTTACTTTGAAACATTTCTGGTTATCTCTGTGCATCTTTTTGCGTTTTATTAATGTCATCCTTTTGTCTTGATGGATGAGCTTGGCTCGCTGTGTCTGCTACTTCCTGCTGTGATTTCCAGACTTCACAGTTTGTCATCACTTGTGTGTACGCCCGTGCACATGTGTGTCAAAGGAAGAAAGGTTGATGGATATCACCATGTGTTTCCTGTTATACTCAGGTGTTTTTGCAAGCGTGCACATTGGTGGCTAATTGTGTGTCTTCAGGTCCAGCCTGAACTAGAGCAGCACACGCGCAGACGTGCAGAGACCTGCTTCAGCTGTACAGGGATATTTTTGGCTTGTGACTGTGAGTCAGGCTACTGAAGGAACTTCCTTTATAAAAGCAATGATTTTTAGTCCCAATGCTAGCTTACTGCATTGGTGATGTTTTGGCATTCTGCTAAATTTCTTTTTGCCTATTTGTACATATACAACCTGCAGACACAAAATGATCATTTTGCAAACCGGTGAAAAGGAGACGGCCCTCTGTCAAGACATGATCGAGATATATAAGCTGATCCAGCCTTTTTATCTTGGGGGTAAATACAGACAATATACATTTGGAAGCTGAACCTGGATCTGTGTGAGTGTGGACTTAGACTGTATGTGCATATACTGTATGTGTGTGAAGTGACCATCTATGCAGTCTTAGGCACCCATCTTCTTTGGATTGCTTATTATCATGAGCTAAAGTGGGGCTCTATGTCAGGACCGTGGATCCTAAATTATTATATTTCGATTCATAATCATTTTGGTCATAGTCTCTAACATGCTCACAAAGGGCACATACTTGAGGACTACAATGGTAAAAGAACTTCATGGTGTGGAATCTTGTGTTTCTATGGTAACATCAACAAAGCAACAAACAACATTTAACCTACATTAGTAATTGTCCCCCAGCATATAAGTGACTCCAAATATTGGAACACATTTTGCAGACGTTGATGTTTTTCTGCAGTCCTGTGCTGGTTGGGATTGAATTCCTTTGATTCTTAGGCTCCCGCCAAGAGATTCTTGGTTGTTTCATTTGTGTTTA
Source organism: Channa striata (assembly GCA_033026295.1). Lineage (NCBI taxonomy): Eukaryota > Metazoa > Chordata > Actinopteri > Anabantiformes > Channidae > Channa > Channa striata. The sequence goes on from CM065170.1 coordinate 8,349,205, forward strand.
TTGTGCTAGCATTTTTCCAAAATTGCTTTTTTTCTAGTTTCACCAGATTTGTCATTGAAAATATTAAATTTACTCATCCTCAGTCTTTTATGTTCATGTGAACAGCGAATAGTCTGTTAACCTAATTATAAATACAGTATATTATCATTATAACGTCATAAGATATGTAAAGTGCACATAGAACAACAATATATAGACAGGAGGCCTGTCTTTTGTCCAGAAGACATACCAAATAATCCCTGCATGTTTAAATATGGTAGCACTGAGTTTGATGTCACTTTCTGGCTCAGTTCAAATAGTAAAAGAGGTCAACCCAGGTTTTTAGGTCTGTGCAGGTGTGTGTGTGTGTGTGTGTGAGATAGTGTATGTGTGTCTTAGGTTTGAATCACTGAAAATGATCCAGATGAGCAAAGACATTTGGAATACAAAAAGCACAATGGATCTGCCCCAAGCTGTCGACAGAGAAGGCACGAAACCTGCACATTTCACACGTGCTTGTTTGGCACACCCTGACACACTATAGAAATCCACTTCAGATGTTTAACGAAGCGTGTGCGGGTGTATTTGTGTAAATGTACGGATGTCTCAATCCACTGTGCACCTCTGATAACACACGTCTGTATTTATTCAACAGACATACCTACAGTCTGATTTAAGTACATGTGCACCGGAGCGTTTTCTATATTAAACATTACTTAAAGTGCTTTAGAGATCTGCTGTAAAAACATGTTTCGCCTAATTACAAGCTTTGTGATGAGGGAAAGTTTGGCCGACTGACTTTAACACTTAAAATGGTTACCTGTGAAAGTATTTTAATGTGTGCTTTCAGGGCAGCTGTAATGCCAGCCTGACTAAACGAGAGCTGTTTATAAAAGACAGATTACCAAGATTGGAATGATACTGATTTCAGTGCTGCTCGGTGTAATTTCTGTTTGTAAAAATTACAATACACACGGGGAAGACTTGCTGAACACTAATGCATGTAATACACAGGGTTAGAATGAACAATGCTTTTTATTTACTGCTTTTATAGAGTCTGTGTATGAGGAATGCTTCCTGCATCATGCTTGTGTTGAGGTAAGTGTCGAGTATTTAAGGAGTTCATCCATGTTCAGCGCTAAAATGCCTAATACTTGAAAGTGTCTGGTGGCAAATCTTTAAAAAAAGAGGCTGTTGTCCATAGTTTCTGAAACATTTGGGATAAAATGCAAAGGTTTTAATAGCAAAAATCGTGGTTGTTGTGTCTAAAATGGTTTGACCCTGCACTTGCCTCTCCCAGCTCCCTGCTTCCTCCAGGTTATGACTGTGTAACCTAAAGGGCAGAAGGTTGGAGGTCAGGTCCAGGGTGAGACTGATGCATCCATGGTCTGAACGCAGCGGGCTAATTCTAGATAGAATGAATCCTAACAGTAGTGGCTATATACGGAGTGTTTCTTTTCACTCTCTCTCTCTCTCACACACACACACACACACACTCATTATACAATAGATGCAGACAGCATCAGTGCCCACTGAGGGTCTGTAAATATTACGGAGGAATGAATGCGCTGCTCTGTGTTTTCTGCTGAGTGTGTCAGGTCCTGTCAGACCTCTGTCTGCACTCACAGTTGTGGTGAGTGGAGTGCAAATTCTGTACAACAAGGTCAATGTACTTACCCAGGGGCAAAGTGTGTGTAATACCCCAGTTACATTATTATTTATTTGTTAATTGATCTCTTTATTACTAATCTTCATCTGCAAAAAAGAAATGTAGAAAAGCATAGCAAAAATTTGTACTTTAGTACAGCACATGACTAAATGTATTGTCTTACATGTAAAACGGTTCCTTTTTTCGTCCGCATGGAGCTTTCTGCTCATGTTGAACAGTGAAATTGGTGTGTAACTGTTTAGTGGATGGTTGAATACTGGGGGGGACAGTGAAGGAAGAGAAGAAGTAGAATGTCACAATGCGTCAGGGGTCAGCAGCTCACCACAGACGGGACGTCCCACGAGGACCAGTGACATGTTTATTCCAGTCAGGTGGATTCCATGCTAAGTTTATCAGCTTGGTGAACTCCGAAGTGGAAAAGTATGCCGAGTTTAATGTTTCTTGGGGGAAATAAATTCCTCAACTTTAAATATCTCCTCAGTCCTACATTAGCAGTGGGAAACTGGGGAAAATTATTGGATGTTATATGTGTAGTAGGCTACAATTATTTTCATTTTTCTCTTTCATTTTCAATCATCTACACAGGGGCATTTTTTTTTTATTCTGATATTGCATATGAATTCCCCCGGTGTTCATGCGCTCTAGTGTTAGTCTATCACAGTTTGAACCTGAGATGTCATCGGGTATGAATAACAAAGATTAAAGTCTGATGACTGAAGATGTGGGAGTGACAAGGGGGATTTCAAGGGGAGATTATAGTTTCTATTTCATTGACTCACAACTGTCAAAGACTGCCAGTGTCGGTTTATAATGTAAAACATACTACACTAACTAAATTTTAATGCACCATTGCCCGATTTGTTTTTATGGTCTTTTTGATTAAAATACTTTTTGAAATGCAAACATATTGAAACACTAGTTAATGCATTGCAGTTTGCTAGAAGTGAATCCCATCAATAAGTCACTCATCTCTTGTTTATGGATCATCTTATGATAAAGAGATTTTTATGTCCACGGGATTTCTAACCATTTTGAGTCTTACACTGTGTGTTGTTCCACTTACAATACATCTGGTAAATAATGAGGCTACCAGAAACTTGTAGGCAGAAGCAGAGTGTGAATGTGTGCCATTGTTGGCCTTAGTGCCTCCCTCCCTCTTCTTCAGTTTATTCCCCAAGGCCTTGTATATATGGCTGACGTCTTTCCTCACTAATTTTGTTATGTCTACAGTCCCCCCCCCCCAAGGCACTGAACTATTTCTAGCAACCACTCATTTTAATATATATGTGAAAAGTCCTGCCAAGTGAGAGAGGCCAAGAGGAGGAGAAGTGGAGTCAAGAAAGGGGGAGATGCGAGTCAGTGCTGCGTGGGGGGAAAAACTCCTTCGTGAGGAAGTTGGTTAATTGCAAAGAAACCGTTTTTAGTCTGTGTATTAAATTAGAGACCAACCAGTTTGCTTTAAGTGTCTAAAAATATCCCAAATAAATTTTAGTTTTAAGCCCGCAGCTGTAAGGCTGTTTCTAGTCTTTTTATTTGCTGACCAGTGTTTTCCTAGTGGCAGAGTGAGTGGAGTGAGCAGCTGTATTTGATGGTCGCCAAGGGCTATACCAACTCAAACATCAGATGTGTGACCTGCGGGTCAAACCAACTGCTCAGACTAAAGGAGTGCATGAAGTGTGCCCTGCTTTGTAGCAGGGATCCTTGCACCTCATTGGTTTGTTTCTTAGAAACAAACAGGTAACCAACAACAAAGGCATCATAAACCTTATTAAAGCAGCAGGATGAGGATATGTTTTATTACATGGTTATATCCAAAGCACTAAAACAGTAATGATAATATAAATTTATGAGCTAACCTGTTCATGAGAATTGCCATCAAGTGCTAACGTGTCAGCTGATGCTCAGATGGCAGCAGAATATATTTTTACAGCTTGTCTTGGCTCAAATAAAGGCATATGTCATATATTTTAAAAAACAGTAAAAACTGAATTCTCAGTATGATATTCTCATGCACCTTTATAGCTGCCACACATGAACTTGTCTGGAAATGTCTGGTTCAGACAAATGTTACCTGGACTTTATCCTGCGAGCCCCCTGGTACAAAGTCTGAGTAATGTTAATGAGTCTGTGTGCAGATAGAACACTCTGTCCTGAATTGCTAGGGGGGAATTAAAGCCGTCGAATGCACCGGCCAATGGGTGTGTTGACTTAGCAGCTCCCAGTTGTCGTATCCGTCCATGTGACGGGAGCAACAGTTCAGACTGTGACGGTTTATAACGAGGCTGTGTGCACGCGAAGATGTCAGGTGCTAAAACATTTTCAGCCATATTCGTTGGACTTTCCGCACGGATCCAATATTCTACAAAGGAAAGTGTTACTATTAACAGAGCTATTGTGCACTTGTCAATTTGTGAATGCCCAAAGAAACCAGAGGGGGCTGTGTGGTGGTAGTGGGGAGGGGGTGAAGGGTGGCAGTCACCCTAACGATAGCAGCATATCCTGAACAGGCTGCGAACATAAAAGTAATTTATTTCAGTGACAGAGAAGAAGGAAAACTCCCCCTCTTTAGTCCAACTTTCTTTTTTCCCGCCCCCCCCCCCCACCACCCCTTCATCCAGCTCTCCCACTCAGCAGCTGTTCCTCTCACTTTCCACCCTCCCTCTACACCCCGCACCCCTGCGTGCTCTCCCACCTCCTCCATCAGCCCCAGTGTGATGGCTTTGTTTTATTGTTGTGCAGCGTTTGGCAGGGAAGCCCCCGTCTGGAGTGGGGCAGGGGTCCGACTCTGTGAACGCTGGGGTGCAGCAGTGTGGATGCCCACATAAGTAGAGGATTAGTGGAGGCGGTTGGACATTTGGTGTTTTAATGAGCTTTGTAATGATTTTAAGCTGTTTGTTGTGACTTTTCCCGCCACTGCCTATTTTAAACCCCCTTTTTTTTTAGATGTGATGAAGTGAAAATTATTTTATCTGATGAGTTTGCAGTTGGGGAAAGTTTTCCACAATCAGTTGTTGTCTGTTATTTAATGTAACATTAGACCTGTGTTATCTGTTCAGGTTTGTCGTGGTGCTTGTGAAAAATGATCTTGTAGGTTTAAATTGCGACTAACTCGCCGTAGTGATAATGTGGGTTTGTTACATTTTTCTTAAATATCAGTTTCAATCCAACTTTTCATGGTTTACTTAGCTTTGGAAAAACACATGTCAGCTCTCCACACACGATCAAGATCTGTCACGTTGTTTCCAAATAGATCCAAAAAAAAATCCCCAGACAACGACAGGAAACAAACAACATTTATTTGCGGTGTTGACGAATGACTGTTTCCTGTGCAGAGAAGAAAATATGTAAAGGGAGTAAAAATTAGAAGCAGCCACTATCCCTGCAGTTCCAGCCAAAAAAAGTACAGCACAGGCTGAGCTTAACAGTGTTAGGAAAAAAAAGCCAGATAGTCTTTCAGGCTAAGTAAAGAAACTTGAAGGTGTGAAGTGTCTTAAATTGCAGGGTTTGGCTCTGCGTTACCGTCTACCTGGATCCGATTTATGGATCTCTGTGGTGGAATGGTTGGGTTTGTGGTTTGAAAATGAAAACCTTACTGGTTTCCTGTGTCCCCTATTCCGCCCCACCAGCGTACCCCTGTGGCTTGCTGGTAGAGAGCTGGGCAGATAATGATCTGGACTGTTTACCCCATAGGGGCCATTTTGGGCCTCTCTTGTCCTCATAGGAAAAAACTGAGTCAATTGCTAAAAAGGACGGCAATGTTTTTGGAATTCCGGGAACTATTGCACATGTGTGTGTTTTTGTTTTGAAGAGCCTCCGTCTCGATCTTCAGCTAAATCCTTCCAGATTTGTGCACCTAAAACACTTAGTGTTTGTGTATATTTGAGTGTGAGCGCGTGGGTCACCGTGCTTGACTCTTCAGCTGCCTTGTGTGAGCCGACAGCCTCAGGGCCGTGGAGGTTATAAGGTGTCCGGTGGCTTTTTAAAGTTCCTAGCTGACTTCCTGTTGTATTAAAGCTGACATGAAACAGACTGTCTGCAGGGAGCTGTCATCTCCAGCACTCAGCCCGACTGGGCCCAGTACAGCTAACGTGCTTCATGTGTAGCAGGCGTGAATTAATGCAGGGGATACACATGTTCGTGACTTTGCGTGTGTGAGTTGTGCAAGTTGGTAAGTGTGAGCTCGTGTGTTTGTGTCTGTGTGTGAGAGGGTGTGCGTGAATGGGAATGCAAGAATGTCAGTGTGTAACAGGTGGTATCAGTTTTTGGAGTTTGACACTCCGACCCTGAATGATAGCTTGTGTCTGGCTGCCACAGGACCACATTTGTGTGTGTGTGTGTGTGTGTGTGTGTGTGTGTGTGTGTGTGGTCAGCTATATGGACTGGCCATTGTGCCCTTGGCCCTCAGCAGATGTGGTCTGAACAATGAGTTGGGTAAATAAAAGGAAGTGGTTTATAAATAGCCTGTTACTTCTGCATGAGTGCAGTTCTTGTGCTCTCTGTGTGTGTGTGTGTGTGTGTGTGTGTGTGTGTGTGTGTGTGTGTGTGTGTGTGTGTGTGTGTGTGTGTGAGATCCTGTTTGATGTGGATGAATTGTACTTTAGGAAGTTCCACTGTGTTGAACACTCCACAGGTGCAGTTTGCTAAATGATCAAACAGTTGTTAATTCCCAGGAGAGCAAAGTTCTTCACTTTATTTCAAAGAATCAAAAGTATTTTCATGGCAGCTTTTAGTTTGTCATCAGTGCTGAAAACCGTCCGTATTTCAAGCAGCGTAGCAGCTCTTATGTGCTGTGAGATAGAAGCTCGCACCCTAAATCACATCACAGTGATACTGTAAGTGCACAGGGGAACAAGGCTAAAAATAAAGGAGCCTGCTCTCACCTTGGCTCTCTGGTATCCAGGCCACATATAGACCAACACTAAATGTTCATTCTTGTCTGTACACATCACAATGTACGTCATCACACACCTCAAACGCACTCATAAAACATTGTTTTTCAATCCCAGTTTTTTAACATCTTTAGTAGAATGAGTGGATTTTAACTTGGCCACAACATTTTTTTGTCTTGTTGATCAAGACAGGATACACATGTTTTAGTTCTAAAACTAAGTCGTCTGAAAGAAGATGGATTATTTGTCCATTTGGGGAATTGAGTAATGTTTCAGACACAAAAACAACAAACATTTGCAGCCATTTAAAGACAAACACACTGTAAAATTGTGCTTGTGTAGCCTTATGATTAAATCATTGATGATCAGAAGATATTTTTCTTTTCTTTCTTGATGTGATGGTCTTTTTTTTTTCCAAGACATTTTCTCTGTCTCTCTCAGTTGTCCTAGATCCTGACTTCTGTTACAGCTCCACTGGGATGTGTGTGTGTGTGTGTGTGTGTGTGTGTGTGTGTGTGTGTGTGTGTGTGGCAGGCTGAGGGTCTGGGCTCGGGTGGCTGGGTGTTGCCATTGAAGTCACTGATGGCCTATATTAACAGTACACTTCAGCTGGAAGATAATACAGGTTGCAAACACTGCAGTGAACCTAAAGTCAGATAGCAACATAAATAGAGGGAGGGAGATAATGAGCGATAGTGTGACAAAATGAAAGACAACATCTCGGACTTTATTTATAACAGTGGGCTTTGGCCTGGGCTTCGGTGTGATTTTGAGATAAAAGAAAAAACATGTTTTTATGTGTCAAGTAATGATGCAGATCAGCTTGAGCTTGTGATACAGCACAATCGTATAAATTTAAGTTTTAGTTGTTTATGTGAGCTTCTGCTTTTTTCCCTACTGTAATACCCGTCAGTATGGAATTGCCATTCAACACTGTTTGGAATCACTGGTTTAACCACAAAAACATCATTACAAACTCCCTCAGAATAAACTTCCAGAGTGTCCAAATAACCACAGGTAAATTCTCCAACACTTGAGTTTTGTTTCACCATTTACCATGTCAGGCTGTGAAATACAAAACATAAAAAAACATAATCTTTTCTTGGTGTGTGTGGAAAGTGCTTTGTCAGAATGTCTGTGGTTGCTGAAGTGTTTATGATGATCATCTTCCTCTTGGTCACATCTGGCTATAGTTAAGATCTGTCACTAACTTCTGTATTCGCCCTAAACGCCAGGCGATGGACCTTTTCTTGTTCCAGAGGATCTTGGCGACTCTTTTTAAATTGGCTGAGGATATATTTCTACTTCTGGTGTGTAGCTGTTGACATCTCACGCATGAACTTTTGGGTTGGACTCATACGAAGCAGTTTGGGCTCATATTAGACAGTAACGTGCAGTCAGCACTGACTGACCACTGTGTCCGTCCTGCAAACACATTCCTGAGACGACAAAAATGCTGCTCAGTCATGTTGCTAAGCAACTATTAAAAACCTGTTATGCTAATACCTGAAATGAATCACCCTGCCAGAGTGTCGCTTCATCACACTTTTACATTTACTGTAACCGAACAAACAGCACGAGCAGACACTCAAATGCCAGGGCTGCAGCAGTTATGCATGTTATCGTAGTTGTCTTTCAGCACTGATCTTCATCCTCAGAATTTTATATTTTATATAAGAAGAAGGGTGGTAAGAGAGAGACGAAAAGTTGAAAATTGAAAAAGGGCAAAACAAGAGAAGCACTGCAAAGAGACAGCCAGCTGATGCTTGGAGGGAGTTGCTGGAGGGTTACTGTTCAGCAGAAGAGCGATTTTCTTTTGGTACTGTAAATAATAGCCCCTGCTTGAGCTGGGCGGCTTTCACGGCTCCTTTTGTGCGCAGTGACATCTTAGGTTGCCTCAAGAGAGGAGAGGGCCAGAGAGGGCTCGGCTTCCAGGGTTTTCACTGGCATGGGAAAGGCATAGCATTAGCCCGATATGAATATGAGGGAAAATAAAGGCTCCGCAGGTCAAAGGGAACCCGCCAACATGCACTCGTGGCTCTTCATCCTGCTCAAAGCCACATAGGCAGACACGCAAGCACAAACCGTGAGTGTTGTGCCTCCACACGCATTAACTCTAGACGTCTTTACTCTCTGCGTCTTTATCGACGTCTGAGCGATAATGTGTTCTGGCTCCTGCTTCTGCAGAGAGCAGGGAAGTGGTTTAGAACTATAATGTGAAGCTTTCAATATTAATGCCAACCATATGCACTCCCTAACATTGCCTGTTCTTATTTATTGCCGGGGAATGTTGTGTTGTTAGTTGTGTGTTTTCTATGTATTTTTATACTAAAATATATTTTGCACTTAACTGCATTTTACATTCACATACATACATATTTACTTGTACAGATTCATAATTTCAGTACAAAATATAGTCAACAAGCTGTAACACTCCTTTAATTCTCAATAATGACTCCAACAGTAATAAAAAAACAGCAGCAACAATTGTAATATTACATTTAATTGAGCGACCAGACTCTAGCTTCAATTAATTTACTAAAGGTATTAATTTTTAATTGTTAAATAACTAATGCCCGATGGCATTTTTCTTGTGACACATCAAACAACGATGGTATGAGCACTGACTGAACCGTTATGACGTCATGTGACCCCAGAGAGGCGTAACAGAATAAATGAACAAGAAACAACATTTCCTGTCCTGACAATAAGATGATCCCAGGATGAGATAAAAACATCATTTTTAGTGATTTTACCGTGACTAAAGCCATCACATGAATGTGACTCACCTGCCTAATGAAATCACATCCTGTTTGACTCCTTCAAAATCTAAACAAGAAAATTAAGGAAGCAGAAGACAGGCAGGAAACGGTGGTTGTTGGGGGGGGTCACTTCCTGTTATTAGTTTGGGAGGTGCTGAGGTGCTGTCTAATTCCCCCTTTATTCAATTTCTTCTGTTTTGCTAAGAGACCAGCCCTTTATAGCCACCAGTCACTACAGACAAAAATACTGACCTCCACCCTTTTTCCATTGCATACAGCTATTATTTTCTGAATCTGAAGCTCTTGTGTACAGACAACACCTGTGCATCTGGAATGGGATGTGACTGGTTTCCTCTGAATTATTACAGTGCAGTTTATGACATCAGTGCCGTCTGGACTTCACCTACTTTTTGTTATGTTCATTATTAATAGAGCTGATTATTTTGTTGATCCATAGTTTGGGTAATGAAAGTAGTTGTAGAATATGATGGTTACCATGGTGTGTATTTAGATTTACAGTACAAAAAAGATATTATTGGATATTTGATTACTATGCTGTGATGTCATGGTGTGACTACTGTGTATTCTATGTTTCATAACCCAAACAAGTGCTACGTTAGTTTAGTTATTCTGCTGTGTTTTGACATTTCGAGTGAACTCCACCCATCTTTTCCACAAAAAATAAAACTCACGATAACACCGGCATGATCAGCTGGCAGCAGTTTATTTGCTTCACTTTCAGCAAAGATGGTGTTTTTGTCTGTCAGGCTGCACTGGTCTCGTGCTGACACACATCAGCCTGAGACGAGGGTGCTGAAGCTAAGGCGGCTGTAACTCAGTTGGTAAGGCAGTAGTCCACGGACCACAGGGCCAGATGAGCACCCTGCATGGCAGCCATCACCATCGTGTGTGTGTGTACCAAATTACTCTGTAAGTCGTTTGGATAAAATCGTCTGCCGGAGGACTAAACGTAAAGTCACGGCACACTCAGTGAAACGTACACTAGGATTTAGGACATGTTTTTAAAGCGTATTTTGTTAGTTGGCTGCTTATCAAAGGTCAATGTTTGCCACCGTCTGCGATTGCTGCAGCACCACGTGCAGGTTTGTTTTCCCTGGAAAAACTTAAGACTGGTGAAAACATGGAAGTGAGAAAGTGTGTGTGTGCTGAAGGGCCCAGGAGCTGCTTTATCAATCCCAGGAAGCCTTGCTACCAGGAGGCAGGAACCAGGCCACTGGCTCTGAGTGAGGGGGCTTTCCTCCATCCTGCTCTGGATGCAGAACAATGACCAAATTGCTCTCTCACACACACACACACACACACAATGACCACTGGGTTTTTTCTGTGTGTCTTCACGTGGACTGGCTCAGTGGCAGGTTACACTTTGAGCTCTCGGCTCCTTATATGTTTGTGCATGTCTGTCGTCTTGCATTGACATTGACAGGGACACTGGCGAGACCATATGATACTGTATGCAAGGTGACCCACTTGTTGGTGTGTGTGTTAATTGTTTGGGGGATACTGCTTGCTTTGCCCCCTCTACATCAGCTCATCTCTTCCTGTCTCCCCCTACCCATTCACCCCACACTTCTGCTAATCACCATCCTCCTATTAACTCACATAAACTCCGGATCGCCATCGCTGCCCTTCTCCCCAGTCTCTCGACATGTCGCCACGGTTTCGGTGACGGCTCCTTTTGCCTTTCCCAGTGTAATTTCTGTCACTTGCGTCGCCTGCAGTGCTGGCCGCTGTCCAGTTCTTGTGCCGATGCCACACTGCAGAGTGAGGGAGGAGAGGACAAGGGCCCATGTTGGAAAGAGGGAGAGAGACTAGTCTTGCAGCAGTAATTGGTCAGGAAGTGGGCTGCTTGGATGTGCGAGCTCCTCTCTCTCTGTCTCTCCCCCTCCCCTCCCAGTGGGCAGTCAGTTCCGTTGCGTTTTGCTTCCATCTGTCCCCCCCCCCAACCCCAACCTCTCTCTTCCTGTTTTCTCTCAGTGTTTCTCTTACTCTCTCAACTGACCTCATACTGTAGAGGTGTGGACCACGAACCCAGTCGTCTTAACTCGAGCCCTACCTACCTCCATTTGACAGACTGTGTGAAACTTTTCTAATGCCCGGACATGGATCTAACATGTGAAAGGATACTGGGATACGAGCAGCTGAGGACAGGGTAACTGTGGGAATGGTCTCTGTGAGGTAAGTGACAGGTTGTTGTTGTTGTTGTTGTTGTTGTTGTTGCTGTTGTTGTTGTTGTTGTGTGGTCCTCTAATCTAGAATTGCACAGTGTGTGACTTCAGTCTGTTCATGTGCGAATTGCTTTAATTCCCTGTAAATGGCTTTCGCAGCATGCTCAGACACTGTGCAGTTTTTCCTCCTTTAAAAGCCCAGGTCTTTATTTAATCATAATTATAGATGTCGAGTCCACCAAACTTAGTCTGATCTCCACTTACTCAGCCCAAAGTTTAATTTGGTTCGACTCTAATGGCACGTTTGCCCACTGGTCTAATTAGATGCCACGGCAGACTGCTGTAATCAGACTACCAGTTTCGGTTTAGGCTCCGAGTCGCTGACCCATTACTCAGGTGGTTTTATTGTGTGTGTGTGTGGTATTAAGTGGACATGACAATAATAAAGTTTTTATCCAGGAAGGATGCTCAACATGGTGCTTATAGGTGTGTTTGTTTCTTGTGAAGCTGAGGAATCCGGCATTCAGTGCCATTTGTCTTTAAAGCAATTTAACGTTTTGAAATTGTTTGGTTGGAGCAACATTTTAGAGGCTAATTATCTTTACAGGGAGAGTTTGATCATGAACACTGGATACAACAGAAATTAAATATATTTTACTTTGAACATATACGTCTTTGGGTGTCAATACAATAGCTTTACACCCTCACCTTGTGATTTGGTGTGTGTGCACGTACGTATGTTCTCCTCCGTGGGGTGTCCTCATTCTTGGAGCAGTAACTGGAGCACCCAGCTTCTGGGGGACACAGATTTGCAGACAAAATAGGATGAACTCATTAATTGTCATGTGTGACTTTAACAACTTAGTTTTCTGGCACAGTTCTTGTTGTAGCAAGTGATGGTTGTTTGCTCTGTGTCTGATTATCTTATTGTCATTGTTTTATCTGCTGGTTGTGGGGTTTATATTCAGACTGTATATGTTGTTGGTCCCAACTGAAGGAAAACTAATAAAACATTTATTTATTAAGAATTAAGAGAACCTAATAAAACAACCATAAGACTAATTATGGTTAATAATTTTATTTATGTATTTGACATGTGAGATTCACTCTTAGTGTGTTCAGTACTAGAAAAAGCTACAATCCAGAATCAGTATTGATGATGAAGATGATAATCAGCCTTGATTACTACTATTATGTTTGGACTGCTCTCATTCATTTTTGTGTATGATATTAGGTAATATAAAACCAGAGTTCTATAGTTTTTGAGGAGTATGCATTTCCTTTTCAATGAATGATTGACAAATGTGCACATGAATCATGACATTTTGTAATTTTTAATGTTTTCATAAATGTACTTTGTGTGCTGTATTGATATAATTTTAGACTGTGTTTCCCTAATGGGAGAAAATTCCCTCCGGCTCCGCTCTGTTGGTCTGTCTTCCTGGAGCAGGACCCCCGTCCTCCGTTTTAATCTGAGGCTAAACACAGCTTCCTCCTTACATCCGCCACACATGCTCACGCACTTACTCAACACACAGTGACTGTGTTTGCACACGCACACACATTTCAGTCTTCCACACCGCTCTGATGTCAGCGTCATGCTTTAGTCTGAGCCGTACAAGAACCTAAACGGTGCCAGCTTGTGAAAAGTGAACGCAGAATTGAGACATTGTGTTCAAGGAAAAAGAAAACATGCAGACATCACCATGCTTTGCATCATGAAGCTCTAATGTAAAGAAATCTCCTACGATCCCCACAGCCTTTGAAAATGAAAGCTTTGTGCTCCTTCCCTCCTCCCTCCTCGTTTCCTCCAAATGATCGTCTCCTTGTCATTTATCTGCATGTGTTAATGTGAATACCAACTAACTGCATAGTTGAGCGCTGACATTACCTCCTTGGGTAAATGCATGTCACGACCACAGTGCCACCCTGCCGTATCATTAGCCGCCGCTGTCGCTGTTGCCCTTGTTGTTGTTGAGCTGTAGTTATTTCTGTGTCTCTGTTGTTGTTTAGTCTGCTGGAATGGCTCCCTGTTTTCCTGGACGCTCCCCTGGCTCCTGCAGTACAACCAGTTTTGATTCCTGCACTTATATAAGCTCTAGCCAGTGCCTCAGTCACAACCCCGGACTTGTCCTGGCAGCACGGTTAGACAGCTGTCCCCTAAGGAAATGTCATCCCAAAGTCTGGAAACGTCATCAATGTGGGAAAAAGCTAAATCAATAGATGATTTAATTAGGATTGTAGATGGTACGCCATTGTAGTTTGCCTTGGAACTGCAAATGTTTTTAGAGTTTCACTTGCTCTTGGCAAGTTTGTGATTTATAGGCTCTGATTATCCACTTTGACAGGGAAAGGTGCTGCAACACGTGTGCTGCTCTGCATCACTTACTGGACAACAAAGGAGCACTTTCTTACATCAACATGAAGTGAGGTCTGAAGTGCATGTGCCACGAAAAAGAGGGAATTAACCCTTTTTAACCTCAGTGATCTGCCACTGGGTCATCACAAACTCTATTGACCTAATCACTGTTTAATTTCACTGAGCTTAATTTTAAATTCTTGAGGTTCCAAATTTAAATGAAAACAAACTTGAGTGAATGAATTTAGAGGAAGTTTAGAGGAAATCATGTCACTTGCTATTGATACTGATACTGTAACAAAATTTAACAACCACTCGAAAAGACGTGTTGACAATTCAGCCTGATAATCAAGCTCATAAGCAATATAGTTAAAAAAAAAAGGATTTCCTTGAAATAACTTTAGGTTAGAACAAACTTTAAGGGTTACTTTAGTGGGAAAAGGGGGCAGAACTGTGTGTGAAAGAGTTAATAAAGAGCTCAGGCGGCAAGAACAAAAGCTTTAAGAGTTAGTGACACTTCAGGAATCTGTGTCGGGATAAAGAAAGAGTGTGTGTGTTTCTGCAGATGATCCATCTCTCTAATGACAAAGATGGACAGGGTCACAGAGGGAGGAGGAAACTGTATCTGAATGACCCCTCCACCCACAAACGCCTGCCATTAGTCACAGTCTCTCTCAGTCTTTGAATCCATTTCTCTCTACATTCTGCCCATGTGCTGTAGACGTTACCCCAGGAGCACAGTCTTCACTTCAAACTGTGGACAGCTGAGAAAATGAAGACTGTCAGACTGTCTGGGCTGGAGAATGGGTTCGATTTTGTGCATGCACGCACACACATGCGCGCAGGACAATGCAATAACAACCATCCAATTAGTTCTCCACCTCTCTCCGCCTGTCTCCGCCTGCAGCCCTCCTCTCTTCAGGATATGCTTAACTGACTGAGGACAGTTTTTATTACACTCGCACACAAAAACATCTTCAGGAGGCCGGGGACTTTTTAAAGTCACAGTTTACAATGCAGTTGGAAAACAAATGGCCGTGTGTGTGTGTGTGTGTGTGTGTGTGTGTGTGTGTGCACCAGTAAAAGTTGAACAGAGTGTGTACGAACCCTGTGCCCTGCCTCAGTGTTTGCACTGCCTGAGTGTTATGAGGAATGGAGTGGTTTATTGACAATAAGCATTTTCTTCCCTCTTTCTCTCTCTCTCTCGCTGTCTTTCCACATGCCACTTTGCCTTGGAGATGAATGCCTCGCTGTCGTCATAGTGACCACCAAAGCGCTCCGGCCCCCGATCTTCTTGGCAACCTCAAAAACTCTCCAACCATCAATCCTGACTCTGGGTGCATGAAGGGAGCTTGTGTAGAGTCTTTAACTCTCGGTGCCTTGTTGTTGCCGTTGTTAAGCCTGGAAGAGTAGTAAGGTCTGTTGGGAAATTGTCCTCTCCAAGTGGAGGGGCATGACATGTGCTGGGGAAGTGATACTGGAGCAGAGCCAGGCAAGGGTGGTGGTCCTGACAAGGTCCATAGCACAGGCTGCACAGCATATGGGAGTAGTATTAAAATATCTTTATTAACTGGTTAGTTAATCATGGTGGGCCTTAAAATCAATTACTGTCGTCCGGATAAGCAAGTACCTCCAAAAAGTCTAAACTTGCAAGAGATGGATTTTTTTTTTTTTAAGGAAGTGACATCGTCACCCTCTTAAAATAAATCATATTTTCAAGTAAAAAAAGAACTGAAGCAAATATAGAGGGAATGCTGACTTAGGCAAAATAATCACTTTTGTCAAAAATGACATTTTAAGAAGGTGACAAGATTTATTTCCTGTTGCAAAGATATTCTGCGCTAGTACATTGCTGGTAATCTGTCAGCACCCGTACACACACAAACTCACTATTCTGCATTTTACACACACAAACTCACTATTCTGCATTTTACACACACAAACTCACTATTCTGCATTTTAACAACCTTCAGGTAAAGCATGACATTTTGGGAAATGCACATATTCGTGCGCATTAGAATGGAGCAAGAACTGTAGCACAAATCCAGGTTATTAATTTTGACAATTTGTTGGTTTTCTCTGTCACTTGAGTATCTTTTGGTTTTGGGGCGTCAGTCAGACAAAACAAGCCATCTGAGGGCATCTTTCTAACTATTATACACTCAGGGATCAATCGGTTCTAATCAACTGATTAATCCATTCTAAAATTAATCATTCCTCTTAAAATTTACTCATTTTGCTTTTGTCGTACCCCCTACAAGAAGAGTAATACGCTTTGTTCTGTTGGTACCCTGCAGGTCGTGCAGCGGGGGCTGTCAGAGCACACAGGGGCCTTCAGATAAGCCGGACTGCTGCTGTAGGTTTCTGTCGTCAACAGGTTGTGGTTAGCTGCACTGAGGAGTTTAGATGCTCCCTCTGTGTGTTTAGTGGAGGTGCTCATTATGCTCATTATGGACCGTGTGTGTGTGTGTGTGTGTGTGTGTGGAAGATAGAGGTGGCAGGGGGAGGTGCAGGTGAACAGAGTTTAGAGCTTTAGGGGCTTCGTGGGTCAGTGGACCCTCAGGCCATTAGAGGGGGTCGTACTTTTGTGAGTGTGTGTGGGTGAGAGAGAGTAGTCCAGGGAATCTCTATGATTGTGCTAGTTGAGAGAAGGGGGTGGTTAGAGCAGGGCCCCATGCTGCTGGGACCAGTCTCTGTCTTTAAAGGGGGGCGACAAATAGTCAACAGATTTACTTTAGTGTCTGAGACTAAGGAGTTATTGTCTCATGTGTATCCTCCTGACTGGTAACATGGCCTGAGCTATAACTGCTTTCTTAAATTACCCACAGTTCACTTTATAGCATGTGGTTCCTAACCTGAGGGGGGAAACACCCACGAAGCACTGCAAGCTCCATTTGACAGAACTTCGGTTTTAAGGAGGCTGCAAAAGTTCCTATTATTTTCTTATTTTCCATTAAATCCCCTTATTTATTAAATTAATGTCATTACTGAGCTGTGTGGGAAGAACATCAGTCTGGTTTAAATATTTAATGAAATGTTTAGTCATTTACATTTACATTTAGTCGTTTGGCAGACGCTTTTATCCGAACTGAGGTACAGGGAAAAAACACAAGTTAAGGAGAAAAACATCAAAGTAAAGTGCTATCAAAGAAGTCTTTCTGTTTGGTTGTTTTAAGTGCAAAGAAGATACGGAAGAGGAAGTCATGAAAATTTCATTAAAGAAGTCATTGGGGGAACATCACATGAAGTATAGTTTTATTTAATTTGCATCAGAACTGGGGCTTATAGAACTTGTTTGGCCACATCTTGTACAAATACAAGACATTTTGCAGTTTTCTAAGTAAAATGTGCATTGCAGCACACATACCAAGTACTGTATCTCTGATGGTCATTTACATTTTTCAATCTGATTAAAAGTAACCGTTGTGTGTGCACATTCTGCCCAGCCTTCCTCTGATCTGGGACACAATGAGCAGTTCAGAGTCTCACAGTGGACGAGGAGCTTTTGTTTGAGCCGGCTCCCGGCCTATTGATCAGCTCTTACTCCCCCCCCCTTCCTTGTAAAGTGTGTGTACATGCATGATCTCTGCCCGCTGAGTGTGCAGCAGACGCACAAACAAAAGGTGCTGCCCACCCGACAAGCGTTATGAACCAAGCTAAAAGTTTGAACTTGGAGTGAGGGAAGAAGAGGAAAAAAATACAACAGCGGAAAAAAAAAAATTTAAAAAGGAAAAGAGGGGAAAGAAGAGAAGCCCCTTAATGTGGAGCTCCCAACTCCTTATAATTTGCTGTGGGAGAGAGGGAGGAGGAGTCAGGGGGAGGGGAATACCCAGCAGGGAGGGAGCAGGGGAGAGCGGAGGCCGCTCACTCGGACACACACACACTTACAAACACACACATGAACCCTTTTAGACACACATACGCGGTGGATGTGTTGCCACAGGAGAAAGGGAGGGATAGAGAGTGGAGCAAACTGGAGTGAGAGAAAGAAAAGAAAGCCAGAAAGAGTGTTTTCATGTGTGTGTTCAGGGGAAAGCACAGCCCAGGAGCGTATGGTCCCGTTTATGTTTTGGAAGAGCAGGCTGCACGTTTGCCCCCAAGAGAAAGGATTCACAATGACCGAGAGCTTCTGGGAAAGAGGGATTTTTAAAAGTTTTTACTGGGATTACTGTCTGAAATACTCTGGATATGTGAGATGCTCTGGAAATCCTACGTCCACCCAAAGCCACACTTTTAAAATTCACCCTCAGTTTACTGAAGTTTCTGTCAAAGAGGAGCCAAGCCAGTCACGATGCCTACTGGTAAGAAGAAGAGGTTCTTTTTTTTTTTCCAGTTATATATTTATCGATGTTTGCCAGGAAGTGAAGATTATGTTCACTTTAACAAGTTTTCCCAGAGGTGGATTGGTTCTGTGATGTGGGGGGGACCGGATTTTAAAGTCAGAAATGTTGCATGTCTACAAACCTCATCAAAGGAGCTTAAACCATAATCATGTAAGAGCAATATCCTGATTTTAGATATATATATTCTGTAAAAAGAACCCAGCACTGGATAGCTGTGTGGGTGATCAGTGGCATCACGAAAACTATAAAAAGCTCGTCTTTTCAAGTGGCAACTGGTCAAACATCAGACAGCAACTTCTCCATGTGAGGTTTCCCCAGCAGTCTCTGATGGTCGGCCTGTTTGTTTTGGTGGCGTGTTTCGTGATTGATTTTTTTTTTTTTTTTTTTTTCCCCTCAGCTCACAGCAATGAGTGAAGCGTCTTTGCAGACTCCGTCTCTCTGCGGGGCTTTTGCACGGACGGCTTCCTCTGGTTGTTTTCTCACCCCTGGTGCTGAATGGAGCTTGTTTGCTTTCTCGCAGACGTTGCGGGTTAAATTACTAATGATGAGAAGATAGTACACACAGCTCTCGTCTGTTTGCTGGTGGCACTGGTGGCTGTAAATTGTCCCTTGCTGGGAGTTACAGATGAAATTTAAGGGGGTGATAAATGTGGGTGTTGTCGAAAACTACAAAACAAAAGGTTTTGCTTTGTGTTTATCTGCTGAGGAGCTGCAGATGGAAAGTAAATTATGTGCAAAACGTCTCTCTTCCCGTGGTTGCTTGTTTCTATTCCACTTGTTTTGAAATGAGATCCCTGAAAGCCAACGCATGTGTCAGTTTCCTCTTGCTGGGCGGAGGTTTGAATGAGTGTCGAGATGCCATTCTGCAGCCTGTGACCCAAATTAGAGCCTTGAGGGCAGCAGTCGGGGAGGGTGGCTAAAAATGGGGAGAGGGGAGAGAAGAGAGGAGGGGGAGTAATTACTGTTTAGAGCAAACTCTTAGTTTAGAGGTGCCACAGACAATGGACCCCTCCGCCGTCCTCCTCCCACTGTTCAGGCTTCCCTAGTCCTCTGGGAGGAAGGCTGCCCTCCCATCCTGAGCCCTCATGTGCAAAGAGCATCAGCCATGGAGGGTGGGGGCAGGCTGTTTGGGGGCAACCTAAACAAATCAAGTAGTTTCTAACCTCATGCTTCACTGTGCATGGAAGTGTGTGTGTGTGTGTGCAGATCGAGGTGGCTGCACGGGGTCCAGCGGTGAGTTTTCTCTTAAGACTGAAATCCAATCAGGTCAGAGAATGAGGGTAGTGTGTCACACTCAGAGGGCGAGGGAGGGTGTGTGCAGCAGGGGTCACATGAGCACGCAGGTGGGAATGAGAGTGTCCAAACATAGGAGGTGTAAGTTTGTGGGTGGACACTTTTTCCCACAGAGGCTAATCACAGGCGCAGGCTCTCACACTCCTCCCTGCCCAGAGTCAGTAACTAACAGAAACTCGTGGCTTTGATTCGCATCTAATAAACACGGCCTGACGATAAGAGCGCGTTAATCTGTTCTCTAACGTTGCGAGTCCATGTGGTGGGTGTGTAACAATTAAATCTGTTAAATTCGTTGTTAATTTGCCTCCCAGCTGGGCGTGTGTTTACTTTACATTTTGTGAGCCAGTGAAAGCCACAGGAGTCTATTAACATCATGTTTAAACTCCTGGCTTTACCAGTCGTGACGTGCGTCGAGACATTTGAAATACTGCCCAGACTGAGTCGGAGCTTGTGCAGCAAACTCCGCGCCAACATATTAAAGGAGAAATGCTTATTTACTCCTCCAACCTTGCTTGTCTTTCTCCATCTGTCTCCCACAACAGCTGTATTATAATATATGACTCGGCCAGCCCAGCTCTTTGTTAGGGTGGTGATAAGTTGCTCTGTGGAAACTCCACCCTCCCATCCTCTATGTCTCCATCTCCCTTTCTGCCTCTGCGTTTCCACAGTTGTTGCAGTGTGAAATCCTGAGTGACACTTTAAGGTCCTTAGCGTCAGTTGAGATCAGGCCTGCGTCTTCATCAGAAACAGACACTGACCTTGAGTGGACGCGGCAGAAGGTGCGAGGCCGTAACTACACAGACTGTGGCCACAGGCAGAACTTGAGATGCTTCGTCACGTTGTTGAGGCTCAGTCTGCAGAGAATAAAAGACAGAATATCTGCTTTGGGTAATGAGAAAGTTTGGTTCACTCATTTGAAGTAGAATGTTTTCGGGTTTAAGCTTCACAAAAAGTGGGATTCAAAATGTGAAAAAGGGAGTGAGAAATGGAAAAAGTGAGAAAGCGAGCTAGTGGGTGGGTGGTGTTTGACCTTTGGCCTTCCTTCTCATCTTGTCTTCCTACTTTCATTCCTTTGGGTCCTCTCCTCCTCAGTTCTCACTCTCTCACAGTCACACATGTCCTCTTCTCTCCCTGATTCCCCATTACATTGTGATGCTGTCAAAGTGAAGTTAAGAACTTTCTTCCAATTGTCGTCAAGCCCCCGCCTCCCCCCTCTCTGGATTTAGCTACATATTCAATGCATTTGGTTCACAGCACTGCCAAGTCTGCATGGCACTGAACTCGGCGGCCATCTGGTCGCCTGTCGCAGCATAAACAAGGACACACAGGGACAAACAAGACTGATTAGAGAATTCATTAGATGTACAGAGCGTGTGGTCCCGTCCTGTGTGAGTGACTCACTTGTCTGGGGGAAAAAATCTTTGGTATTTTTCCTCAAAATTTTAATAGATTGCAGACAACTTTTACAGCTGTTTCAGTTTACATTTTTCTAAGTTTGAGATGTTTTAAACCAGCAGCTGAAGATGGATAATATTGCATCTGTAAATGTTTAAAACATTTATTAAATGTGTAAAAACTCAATCTTCCCACATCTGTCGTCGCAGCTCCTCATGAGATCAGATATGGATTTGGCGCTTTTTGGGAGGACGGAGTTTAAATGCAGTATTTTGGAGAGGTAATGTTAATATGCACCAAATGTCAAGCATTTTATTCTTCTGACATGCAGGTCATGTTTTCACATTGCATCACATTTACTACATACCTTTGAGAAAAACATACAGGAACACATGGTTTCCTGGTACCACTTCTTTATCCGCCCGTTTTCCTTGGAGATTCCCTGAGCTTTTTGTGTTAAATTTGGTCATTTCTTAGTGCGTTGTTGCAATGTAGTTCTCTTTTATTAGAATTAGAAAGATAAAAAAATTCTCCAAATTAAATGTATATTACAGAAAAGTATTAGTGAACAAAAGTTTTGACATAGCCCTGTTTAACAAGCCCGACCCGGCATTCACATGAGACTGTGAATATAGGGAGTGTTGTCAACATATGTGCTCCGAATGCAAATATGAGCCTTGGTGGTCTGTAACCATACACACAGGCAAGTCTATGTGTATTTTTACATTGTAAAGTATATGCTAGGAGAGGCACGGTTTAAGCCCATAGGAATGTCCTGTGGAGTGCTCATGAACTTCCAGAGTTATGACCTGCAAAACATGTTCAAGTGTGAATGTACAATAGAAGAAAGAAAAGAATAGTAGGAAGGGAGGAAGACAATGTCAGGAATCAAGCGAGTGGCAGGAATGTTGTATGGATTTGATGTGGAACACAATGAGAAGGGAGCGAGCGAGCAAGTGGAAGCAATAAATATAGGTGGTGGCAGAAATGTCAAAGAATGAAACTGGATGGTGTGAAACCGCTAGTATCGCAGCTTCCTTTTTTTTTTTTTCCTCTCAGCTGTAGCTCCAGACAGGTAGCAGCTGGTCAGGGCACATTTTTCCATTAGAGCCGCGTTGGTATTGAACTCCAAAAGGCACTATGCAAATTTGCTTTGCCTCCGCAAGCAAATCTGCTGAGGCACAAGGACCCTTTGAAAAAACTGGTCCTGCTCATACGGTAGATATTGTCGTCCTAAATGCTTGGTTCAACTCCTCAGTCAGCTTTTGTAGAGGAAGACAATTTGAATTGACTACTCCCAACAACAGAGTTAAAACGTATTTATACTTTAGACCACATCCACATTACCACACGGATCCACCTGTGATCTATCCGTGTCTGCAATGGTCTGTCGGGATGCTAAAATCAGACACCTAATGTCGCATAATTGAACTGTGCACATGTCCGCCGTGGCTGAATCCACAGCATAGCTGTCTCTTTATTGGTCACTGTAATCGTTCTTCCTCTCCATAATGGCCGCAGACCGCTCTTGTTTGACACAGCCCTGTGCAAATTGCCTTCCAAAGTTCAGCCAAACCTAACATGAGGCTTTAGCCAAAACTAAGTGGGTATTTTTCAAACTTGGATCATTGTCAGTGCGGAATCCTCTTTAATTTTCCCAGGATTGTTTTTATTACCGAGGGACACTCCCTGGACGTCGTGTGGAATCCTCTGCTACAACTACACATTGTGAGTTAGTGGCTTGTGTTTCAAACCCAGTGATTAGAGATGCATCATAGCCTAAAATAAAAACAGGAATGCATGCAGATGTCCTGCATCCAAGTCTGAAATATTTAATATTTATGTTTTAAACGGTAGATGGTCACTTTTCCAGTTTAAAGAACAGGCCTGTTAATGGAGAGAATGATCAGGAATGTACTCCCACCTGTTCACTACTCCAGAATAAGAACTTCAGATGAACACGCGTTAAATGTTGGGTGAGTCACTGAACTTGGCTGGACTGGCAGTGAGGTCTGACTGCATCGATGGAGTCAGGTTATCAGGTTTCAGTTGTAGCATGTTGTCATACGGTGTAGGTGCATGCGTCATGACGTCAGTTTGATGTGTTCACCTTTGACTGAGAGCGTCTGTGTGTATTGCACTGGCCTCGTGGGCACAGCTCTCATCTCAGGTTCCCATCGTCATTTTAAATGGTCTGATTACATTTTGTAGAAGAGAAAAACAACGTTTTTTGTTAAAATTTGTTAAACTTTTTATTGCTTTACGCAGTGATGGGATGATTGATTTCTTCCAGGTTGGCCTACAGTTGCAAAGTAGGGCACAACATCTGAAAATAATAATTTTGTAATGTCATTGTTTCATTTGGTGAAGCAGAGGGATTTACTATAAAGCACCATAAGGTTCGTTAATTGGCTGTTTGGTTTGCTGACCCAAATTCATTTTTAAGAGAACCAGGACAGCTACTGATTGGAGCCTGTGGTGAGGTTGTTTGGTCAGATACTCTTTTCTTCTTTTACTCGTACCAGTGTTTACTCCAGTTTTATGTATCTGTGCATGCATCAGTTGTTTTGTTTCCTATTGTAAGATTACTCCAGGAGCACGTTTGTGATGAGTGCAGCTCTGAAAATGTTTCCAGGCATCAGAAGTGAGCAAAATGTAGATAAAATCCAGATGAGTCTTTGATACTATTTGACTATGTGAGTGTTTAGAAACTGCTTTTAAAAGTGTCACTTCATAATCAGCTTGTAGTTATACACTGAACATTTTGTTCCTGTTTTACATTTTTGTTTTCAAAATAAACACATGTATCTGCAGTTGTTAAGTCCAATCACAACTTATGTTCATAATCAAAACTGCAGTCACCTCCAGAGTAAAACATGGCATGTGACTCACAGTGCTTGGCATTTGTGTCTACATTGTCTGCTCACTTTTCTGTCTGGTTTCTCCTGGTTCTCGCTGTTTGCTTTCCAGATAAGTCTGATGTTTAAATTTTTTTACTTGGCTGAATTGTAAAGCTCCGCTCTTTGTATTTTTCAAGCGAAATGAAAGCCAGAGATTAAAGCCAGCCTGTGAATGCACTCCCTGATTCACTCTCTCTGTAGTCTGGAGGGGAAAGACAACCCTAAAACACAACCCTAATCCTCCCATGCATAGACGTACGACACACACACACACACACACACACACACACTGAGGAGACACAGTCCCAACCTGCATGCTTACGAGCATAATTAGAGATGATTTACAAGGATCAGGTTGAACATAATGTAGACAGAAGGTAACTGAAGCCCCGCCATCTTTGCTCTTTCTGCGTGCGCGCGCTGACAAAGCGGTTACAGGTTGAATGCGTGTGCCCGAGTGTCTGTGTGTATAAGAGCCAGTTCACCCAGGAAATGGCCGGGGTGTGCCCCGAAGCTGAAGTTAGAAGGTGGGAAGGAGGGCCTGGGCAAACACGATACGGAGCAATCTCTCTCTCAGATGTTTGGGTTTCACTGAAATGCACGGTTTCCCTGTATTTGCCCATGTTTGCATGTGTGTGTACAGATCACACATGTGCACATTCTGTCAGCCCATATCAAGCTGCAAGAGCCGGTGTGTGTGTGTGTGTGTGTGTGTGTGTGTGTGTGGACCATTAAGTTATTGAGTTGGTTAGTCGTATCTGTGGAGTGATAAACCTAATGCATTTTGAGTGAAACATACACACACCATAGATTTAAATACATCAGCCACTGTGATAGGAAACAATATGTCTTTAGCAATACTGTCAAGGCGTGTAATATAATATAAGCTTTGTGCGTTGTGTTTGATCACTTGAAAGCCGTGTGTTGCTTATCAAAAAGCCAAGGCTCTTGGAGTGTGTGTGTTCTCACCCACCAGATTCTTTGTGACTCAGTTCGATGGACGCATGCACACGCACGGAGAATCTTCAAACTGGTCTGAGTAAAACACACTTTTGTGGCACTTCACAGTTTTTGGGCGCTCCAGTTTTTTTTCCTGGTTGTCTTGGCGGGTCAGCAGAGTAAATTTAAAACTGGCCAAAGCTTGTGATTCACAGCTTCAGGCTCACCCTTTTGTGTTATTTCTTAAATTAGGATTTCAGAGCAGCTCAGTTTCCTTCTGAGGAACAATGAAACCAGGAATCAAAATCATTGTACTCTGGAAAACCATGAAGCCGATGACTCATTGATGAGGACCGACTGTTACATGGACTTACCGCTGCATTAGTCACCACATAAACACTGGATCAAATAATGTGACGGGGCTCTGCAACTTTGCAACACTTTTTCTGCCCCAAGTGGCTGATAAAAATTCTGAAACAAACACAATAAACTCACAAGAGAAACATACAGGTTCAATTTCGTAGTTCGGTATCAGTGCAGGGAACAGCTGCCAGTATCAAACCTAAGATCTTCTCATCACCAGACCAGTCTAACAAGCCTGCTGATAAAGGCTTCTCCAAAGAGGTGTCACCATAGCAAAAAAAAAAACAACAGAAAACCTCCCTTCAAGGTACCTATTTGAAAGGTGAGAGAGTGGGTACGTGCTGGGATTCTTTGAGCTTGTTCTCAGTTTCACGTTTCATGTTTTTGAATGTGAGCCTGTGATCTCTGATGCTTTGAAGTGAGACGCTTTTAGGCCGAGCTGGTGCTGCTGGCAGCCAGAGAGCGACGGCGTCCTATGGGGCGTCGAATCTCAGTGTTGCCACAACACCAGAGCTGCTGGGTCACCGGTGTATCCAGCTTTGATGGGAAAAAAAGTCTGGTGTCAAAGTCTCCCACCGGTTTGGAATGAGGCTCTCTCATCTCGTCGTTCCCCTGCCTCCTCCGTACGTTTATTTTGCTGCCCGTTCCTCCCCGTCAAAGCCTTTTTGGCCTTTCCTGTGAAGCGAGACCTTGGAAAATGTTCAAGGAAACTTGCAAAGCTTCTGTCTGATATGCTGCATGTGTGGTTTCACTTTAGCTGGCCTAACAGTGGGGCCTTGGGAGTCCGTAATCATATCTTAACGGATCTCTCCACAGACACGAGCTTGTGAGCCAGTTTGGCACCAGCTGGACACCAAATAGACTCCGTCAGCTGCACACACACACACAAACTTGTTTGCCCTCCATGAAATAGGGCTCTCATTCATTGCCTCCAAATGGAGTGTTCTCAGTATTACACTCGTAATCCTGTCATTAAACTCTGTCTTTCTGGAGACTTACACACAGTTTCTGGTGTTTGCATGTTTCCTCTTGAACTGTGCTGGTTATTGCTGGCTCCTTGCAAATGAAATGTTTCGTTGAGTGGAACCGAGGACAAATCTATGCGAGCTAGTCCCCCCACCTCATATGGCGGACGGTCAGTGGGACTGTGGTCAGGGTGCATGTGAGGAATTGAGACGCCGAACAGACAGAGACTGTGAGAATATGAAAAGTGGTATTGTATGTGTTCGAAGTGACGCACAGTGATTCTTTTGATCATGGATGTTTGAGAGAAGCAAGTACTGGCTTAGAGCCTGTTGAGTGTGTAAATTTAATTTGATTTTTAACGGCTGTGTGTTCCACTTTCTAGTATCGATACGCTGAGACCCAAACTTCTGTAAACGGTTTTACTTTTACTCTTTGAAAATGCCACAACATATACTAAAATGACTTGAACCATGTATTTGTATTCCATTTTGTAATTATACTTCTGATACTTCCGTCTTTTTGCTTGTCTGTCTATCCAGGAAGAGGGCTCTGTCCTTTTGTTGTTCTTTCTATGGTTTTCACCAGTATGTTCACAGTTTAGTTAAAATCACACACACAATTCTGTTGTCATGTACAGTATTAGTGATGCATATTGTCAACACCATAGCAGAATTTGTTTGCAACATCACAATTAATATGACACTGGGTTAAAAACGGTGGCACAACCCCACCATGGGCGGCATTGTTGTGGGTGTGGTGCTAGAGGTTAGTACAGTGACAGGAAGTGGAAAGTAGGATGTTCTGTTTGAACACCAGGTTTATACACACAGCAGGTTATACTCATATGGATCTGGATTATGCGGGTTTTTAAAATTTCACTGGCTGTTCACAATGTAATCAATAAATTAGCTCCACATTGCTGCGATACACATTATTTTTATTTGCATCTGCAGTGACAACCCCACTGTGCTTTTCTGATGTCTCACTGAATCAAACACAGCAGCTGCTGTTTCTTATCCCGGGCCTTTACAGCTCTGAAAGAACTTTGGGAATCCAACAGAACTCAGCTTTGAGACACAAATGTGATTCCATCATTACCAACAAATGTAGATTGTTTGATTAAAGACCTTTGTTTTGTGTCATTCTTTCTTTTTAGATGACTATAACTACCTGCCGGATGTGTTACCTCCTCTTCCTGAGGTCCCGGACTCTGGTTCAGTCCTGAGCTCCGTTGACATCCCAACCCGCTGCCTCCGCAACCCAGCCTTCCGCCACGCCTCCTCGCGCTACTGCTCCGCCATCAGTATGGACTCCTCTCCGGACAGCGCCGAAAGGCCGATCAGCTACAGCTCCACCTCGTCCTCCGCCTCCTCCCGGGACAGTCACTGCTCGCTGGGTAGCCGCACCACCCTGGTCCCGGCCACTCACTGTAACACGGCCACATCCGACCGGGACTCTGGGGCAATTCGGTTGGAGCTGGTTCCTGCACGTCAGCTGGGATGCGGAGAGGAAGACGTTGGAAACGATGGAGGGGCGGACACCGGGAGAGGGCAAGGGAGGCAGGGCAGTGGACAGACTCCAACAGAACATTCAGAGCCTGAACAGAGTCCAGATGGAGGAGAGCGGACAATACAGGGACCAAGGACGTATGTGGACCGAGTGGTGCAGGAGATACTGGACACAGAGAGAACCTATGTCCAGGACCTGTGCAGCATTGTAGAGGTAAGGAAGACTCAACCAGCCTTACATGGGCAGGATTCCAAAGGAATATTAGCACATTTGGCAGAAGATCAGACTTAGAGGTAGACCTTCAGCAAATGTGTGGTATACCCAGATTAAATCTCCTCCAAGTATGACATCCTTAGTTTAAGCCAGTGTGTGTGAAATTAACATATTTAATAATAAACAGTCCATATTATTTTCCACATTTTTCAGTTATATTGACGATGTCATGTACCTTAACATGACAGGTCCCTCATTTTGGGTTTTAAGTTTGTTCTGATCACAGTTTTGTCCTCATTGCCTCCATATGTGCATTTATTTTTTCTTGTCTTATCTAAATAGGCTTGAAGAAGAATTTCATATCTTTCAAGCCCTTTGTTTACGTCATGTGCCCCCAAGGTTGGGCTCGGCTGTTATGGATCATATGATTTAAAACCTTTTGAAAGGCTCATTTTCCTCATATAAATCAATTACGAAGCTAAGCTGTTACCCAACTGACCTGATTTAACGTCTAAGCAGCAGTGTCCTGTCCCAGCTTGCGCCTGGTCTTTTCAGGAGGAATACAGGGCTTTAATGACATCCTTTATGTCTTTGTGGTTTTCCTCACACACGTGACACACACAGTTCATTGCCTGCTGGGAACCTTTAACTATAATAAGGTCACCTGCGCTTGCGGGTGGGGTTTGGCCGAGTTACACGATACCAGCACCTTTGTGCTGCAGGCAGAGGCGCACATTGAAAACTTTTTAAGGCGCATACTCACAGTGTATGCGCACACACTCAAACAAATCTCTGACAAATGCTCTTTTTTGTAGGGGTTACTTTGAACTGCTACGCTACACACTGCCTTTAGTCGGGGCCTTAGTGGCTTTGTTGAGGATTGCTTGCAAGTGGTTTGCATCAAAGGTTTTTTCGCCTTTCTCTCCCAACATCTTTTTTTCCCTGTTCTCGGTAAAACATAACACGCTGGGTTCAAATGTGCAGCGCACATGTAATGTGTGTTTTTGCATTTGAGTCCTGCAGCTACATTTGAATTGATTACGGTGAAGTGAGTAAATGTGGAAATTGTTATGACTTTGCCTGCATGTGGCCTGTCACCCAAGATCGATGTCCCGCCCTGTCCTGCTCCTCCTTCCTCTGCTCCCTCCTTAGGATGTCGAGGTGAGACGAAGGGGGAGAGAGACTAAGGCAGGAAGAGGGATTTAGCTCTGAGATAACAATGTTCAAAGGTTAGGTTAACACTGAACCGAGCTTAGGAGATGTACGTTGTAATCCTCCACCGCCTTTACTTTGCAGACCACCTCTTGCCATTAGTAAATCACAGCCCAGGATGAACGTACGTTGAGGGCAGGACTGCTAATTCTTTACCACCACGTTGGGACAGACACATTCATTTTGCCTTTCTTCACCCTTTTAATGAGAGTTCCAGTGGCTGCACAGAGGATGGATTGCACTGATTGTATCTGCATGAATAGGGCTTTTAACATGACAGTTTACCTTGAGCAAAGAGCTACAGCCACTGGACAGCGCGGGCACAGCAAAAGCCATCTATTATCGGCTCCTGTGTGAGCTGGTGCCGTTTCCATGCTGCTTTCTGCAAAGGAAGAGGGTGTGACCGCATTAAGACAAATATTTACCCAGAATCTCCTGGGATCACCTGCGTTCAACTGTCAGCTGCAGTGCTGTCAGCTGCACACACTCACCGCTCCAAATGTGTTTCACACGTTTCCATGGAACACTTGAAAGTGATGGACGCTCGTGCCATATTAAGTGTCCCTTGGAATTGTTTTTGAAGCCGTTGTTTGCTGGGATCTGTATTTCCTTATTTCCTTCTTTTCTCATTTTATAGTATTTTTTAATTAAAGTTTTTTTGGTCTGTTTGCATGTGTCTTCTTACATTCTCTGTAATCAGTCCCACTCCTTTTGGTTTGGGCTGCCTGTGTAATGACGCAGATCCGCATGGTTATTTGAAGTTGACCAGGAATTTGGAAATAAACTGGGAACATCGCCGCAGCGCTGTTGACAGTAATAGGATTTGAATGATTGCACCGGGCATTGTCTGACGCTACGACTCCCTACTACCGCCATGCAGAGCGAGGGGTAGAGGGATCGAGCAGGGCAGTTTGTTCTGCAGGCAGAGTGTGCGCTTGAGGAGGTTAATGGTTAACACGAGAACGTATCAAGTTCGTACATGTTACATCTGATGCTTAGCAGGGAGTGTACTTGAAGATTTGTGCGTGTGTGTGGATGTGAATGCTGCCCATTGTTGAGCTTAATCAGGTTTTGGCTGAGTGTGATGAGTGAGAGGTTAAGTCAGGTCAGATCTGTGACCCCCCCAAAGTCTTACCTTATACGTTACCTCCCATAGTCACCAAAATCTTAACACCGTCTTCTGTTGTGACCCCTGACACAACTACCAACCCCAAAAACCGGATTCCCAGTCTTATTTTGTAACTCAAAAATGTGTTTATCCTTTAAACCCTAAATGTCCCACAGAGATGGCTCATTCACTAGATGTTTGAATAGCTCCAGTCTTTGTTGTAGCTGAGATCATTTTGTGTCATTCCCTTCTTATATCCCTTCCTTTGCCTAACCAAACATAATTGAATGGGCTGCTGCTCTGGCTCTGCTATTATTATAATAACGATAATAATAGCTAAATACATAAAACATTACCAAGAACAGAAACCACAGCAGCAGACTGAAAATTAGGCAAACGGTCTAAAGGGAGTTTGCAGGGAAGTGTTGTCTGCTTAAATGATCAGTGGGTGTGTATTTGTGCATGTTGAGTGCAGCCGCTCAGCAATTTCAATGCCGGTCTAGCTGCTGTGGTCTGGTTTAAAATCTGTTAACTGTGCAGCCACCAGGATGCTGCTTCCTCCCGAGCCCCTATCTCACATCTCCCCAGGGTTTCAAAGTTTAAATACAGCTGCACTAGTCGCTGAGACTATCTTGTGTATGTGAATATCTGTGTGTGTGTGTGTGTGTGTGTGTGTGTGCGTGCACGCTGGCGCTTCAAGTGCCTTTATGAGTAATTGTGTTTTGGGTTGGACTGAGGTTGGCAACTTTTAGTTGCCTGCAGGAACAGATACTATCAGAGCTTAACCTATCTGTCAGTGAGACAGACAAGCGAGAGACGCTTCGTAGACGCGTTTCTTTCTCCTGTATGTTTTCTGATCTGTTTTCCGATTCTTATTGACTCGAGACCATTATTGCATGGAGCATAACATACACAACACGAGGCTGACATAATAATTGCAGGATTTAAGTGCAGAAAAATAACCAATAGCCTGCAGCTGTAGATTTACTGTAGTTTGACTGAGGTACTGATTTTACAAGGCTTGCTGACATAATCGAGGCTGCACAACAGTGAAACCCTATTGATGCCACTGATTAGCTTATTGGACCTTTTAAATACATTTGACCTCTCTCCACCTCCTACTTTCTGTCTGCAGGGCAGACAGAGAGCTGAAGCTGGTGGAGTCTGGAGTGATGGAGGCCGTGATAAAGAAGCAGGGATTTAAATCTTCCTGTGTAGACTGATACCTGTTTTTCAACGAGGACTCATGCGAAAGCTGTTTGTTCCAGCATTAGTCTGACTGTTGTGGTATTAAAAACCTGATGACCTCTATTATCCTCTTTTCAAAACAGATCAACAATACAGGGATCAGTCCGTGGATTAGGCTTATGAATCACTGCCAGTGTTTTACATTTTGGATGTGGAGGTTTGCTTTTGATCCAAAAAAATATTTTAGAAACTACGACAAAGTCGAGTCCATCAGAGTCTTGCGGAGGAACCCCTAACATAAGTTAGCTCACATTTTTATGTAGCTGGAATGGCAGCACATGCAAAAATAAAATTAAAGTTCTACTTCTGTTGCAGACCAGGACTGGAAAATCCGTTGCCTTACAGGGCTCGTCCCTCTGGGAAGGTACTGGTAACAGCTTGTCCTCTGTCTACCCTTTATTTATCAGAATGATCTCAAGGTTGATTAATTTTGGGGTGATGTACAGAAACCTGTCAAAGTCCTAAAAGTGCTTCAGCATAACTACGTGTGGGCAGTCTCACAAAACTATTTAACGATTTTTTTAAGTGTTGCAAAGTGTCAAGTCAAGTGGTAAGAAGGAATGGGGAGCTTGAAAAGGGACTGAGTCACGGTAGAAGGTGTCTGTCAAACTGATGTTCGTGTGCCAAGGCAGGTGCCAGTCAAAGCGTCAGCCATAATGCTCATACCTAACTGTTTTTCCATCTCTGTGCAGGACTACTTGGAGTGTATCGGCAACCAGTCTCGACTGGCCTTGAGCTCTGAGGATAAAGGTTCACTCTTTGGCAACATCCAGGACATCTACCACTTCAACAGGTACAATATTCACACAAAGAGCTGCACACTCTAGACTTGTGTTGAACCAGCAGCAGTTGGACTTGCCCCTAAAGATTTTAAAAAATGGCTCGGTCATACATAAACCCTGAAGGGTGCAGACTGTTGTTTCTCTTAGGTGAACAAACACCACGCTGCTAATAATGAAACCGGGCTTTAACCACCTGCTGAGTTCTAGGAGGCCTGTTGTTGTGGCAGTAAGTGTGTGTATAATCAGTTCCCGTCTGCATATTTGTTTCCTCCGGCACCGCTCTTAACTACGTGTGTGTGTTTCTGTACTCAGACGAGGTGGCTCGTTGTGCATCAGTGGTCTGGAGACACAAATATGCGGTCTCTTTGTCCCATCTATTAATTTCTCAGCTGAGGCACACACACACACACACACACACACACACACACACACACACAAACTGGCCGGTAAAAGGAAGCGTGAAAGCAGTTTAAGGTGGTGACAATGACCTCATTCTTCAGCCATGAAACAATAACTTCAGCAGGTCATTTGATTTTTCCACAGTGTGCACTCACACACACATACGCAGGTGCACACGGGGGTTCCCTGTTTGAATTCATGGAAGTTTCATTTGTTTCAGAGCTTAGTCCTCTATGACCTATTTTCTGTACCCAGGGTGACTCTTAATTCTGACATCTACTGGAATTGTTGGGCAACAATAAATTGTGGGCGAGAACTTAGTATGTGTCAAAGCAGGAAATGAACAACATTCCATTTATGTAAATGTGTGTCATATTAATTTCTCTGGGCTCTGTGTTTGCTTCAGGGACCTTCTTCATGACCTTGAGAAATGTAACGCTGACCCGGTGGCCATCGCTGAATGCTTTGTGTCCAAGGTAAAAATGTTCACCTTCTTGTTTTTCCCACCTTCTCCCCTCATACATCCCTTTATTTCACGTGGTGAAAAGTTAATTTACATAACGAATACACCTGATTTTCTTATTCTTCAGACCTGTCAAGAATGATTTTGAATACATGTGTTTATTAATGCTTTTGCTGAATGTGTTTTCCATCACTGTCCATGTCTCTGCCTACATGCACACTCTTTCCCTTGCTTGTTGAGACCTGTCCAAACAGCTGGTTTAGACATACACATGCACTCACAGACATAAAGGGGACAGTAAATCAGACACAGCGCACTTGTAGAAGAAGTATGTTTCTAAAAAATCAGATGCAGATGCTGCATGGATTTAGTTTATTGAGGTTAACTGCAATATTTTGCTGGTTGGGCTGCCAGTGCAAAAGAAGGACTGGAGGGGAAGGACTGTCCAAATATGTAATCACTTTTTTTATTTTTTTAATAAGAAGGGGATAATAGTAGTTCTTCATCGAGAAAAAGTGGACAAATCTGCTCAACTGATCCCCCCGTTTGTGTGCATCAGCTTTGTTTCTGTCCGTTCTCCTCGCCCCTCCATGCCCCGTAAAACGATTGCATGATTACGTCCCATGTTAATAAGCTGCATTCCAGCACTTTACACTTTACATTCCCTCTCTACCCTCTTGCAATCACACCCAGAACCACAGAGCAACTGTCTGACCAAAACAAGTCGCTGTCAGCGTCACAGACTCCCTAAATACAGCAGCTGTTGTTGTGACAAACCGGTTTATAGCGGCCCACCGCACCGCTCCACATAATCAGCAGAGATTCATAAACAAACCACTATGTTGACATCTTGTTGCTTACTGATTAATGTTACGGTTTAAAAAAAAAAAAGACTCGTGTTTTTTGGTGATATTTTAATCACAGATTTTTGCCACTGTTTACTTCTAATCTGCTGTGTGATATTCTGAAAACTGTTAAGCATCCTCTTGATATTTAGTTTGTCATTTGAACAGAAGTTAAGTTGGCCCAAAGTATTCACATCCTGTCTGTGGCCTCCTGCCGCTGATAACGTATCTCACAAGAGTGGTACTTACACTGCAGTTACTCCTTCAAAGGTTTTTTTGCATTTTCTTTTAATGGAAGAGTGAGAACAAGCTCATAATAAGCTGCTCCACGTTCTGCCTGACTCACATGGACACACAGCTGCTCGGTGCTTTACAGCAACAAATGTTCTGCTATAAAATCACTTTTTTTCAGCGTTGCCGAGCAAAAGGCAGTTTGCAAATTATTTAGCTACAGTTTTAACGTGGAGTACCGATATGATCCACATCTATCCAACAGTGATGCTCATAATTTAACCCATATACAGACATAAAATTGACTGTTTAATCTGCTGTTTGGCAGTGAACAAGTTGTATTGAAAATAAGCTCCAAAAGATGACAAAAACCCTGGTTTAATAGTTATTTATATTTGTGGTAAAGGTTTAGTCAAGATTTTCCCAAGTCTGAATCTTGTTGGTTACTGACTTCTGGTAAACAGGTTGTAACCAGAATAGTAACCCGGGTTCTTTTGTATTGTTGCTGGTTAATCACAGTTGCTAAGACCCAGAAAACCACAAATCCTCTATTTCACTGTTGGCTGTGAAATGCACACACACACACACACACACACACACAGAATGATACTTTTCTATTCTTAGCAGCCAAGAATCACAACCCAGCACAGTGTTTGAAGAAAATTCAGATCTTGTTGTAAATCTCTGCCTAGCTTTCAGGTAATTGGCTATCTATCCTCATGTTCCTCTGTGCTTAGTGTTGAGTAAGCTCCTACTGCGTTTTATGGGTTGCTACATGCTGACTGAAGCACAAAGGTACAATTACTACAAGATATCGAGCTTTTATGGCCTGTGGTGATTTAACAGGTTCGGTCCTTCCTGACGACTCCCGTGACCGGTCCAGTCTCGACAAATCAGTAGAACAACAAAACCTACAACTTTTATTACTTTGTCATTAAAATGATGAATGGGTGCTGATGTAACTCCATCTTTTTATCCTGTATTACTGTGTAGTCATTCATGACCACAGCTCAGAAAAGTAAAAACTATACATGTAATTTATATCTTGATGCTGTACAGACGAATCTCGGGGCCAGCACACACTGGAAAAGTCTCACATTCAGCATATTTGATATGATGATTATAAGACTTAGCATAGCTTGTGTATACGTATTATAAATGTGAGCTATTTCAGGGTCTGGTTAAGTTCAAAGAGTGTGTGCAGACATTTGTGTTTGCATGCCTGTGTGTGCACGCGTGCATGCTCTGCACAAATTTATATTGCATGAGGCATTTATATATTTTGTGGTTAGGTGCTCAGTACAGGGGGATATTAGGAGTGTGTATTAGGAGTGCGTGTGTTGGCGTGTGTCATCAGAAATCGATGGTGGCACATCTGGTTGTGTTTAGGTCTGGTCTGTGGTGGCAGACTGCTGGAGACTAGGAGGAGAGCTCTGCTCTTCAATTTAGGACGATTCCCACGGAGCACCTCCGGCTAACAAATGATGAGAATATGTCTGAGTTTGTGTGTATGCTGTTTAATTTGGATGTGTTCCGTTCATGCAGGGAGGTCGAATCGTTTGAATACATATTTACTTCACCTACACGTTCCACTCAATGCACGCTGTAAGTTTACCGCGAATCACATGTTGGAAAATGTTTGCGAACGGCCACGTTACGCCATGTGTGTTTATGATGTCGCTTCCTGACGGCTGTCCACATCCTGCGACCCCCGTGTGTTTATGGACACAAATAGAGAGTTTAATTAGATTCTCATTATGTAACAGCCACAGAGTTCATCTTGAGGCCCCCATGAGAGCCAGAGGAGCGGGAGGGGTGAATAGAAAGCTTTCAGGAGAGAACAGAAATACGTGATAACGAAAGGCAAATATAGAATAAGAGACGTATAAAGAGAAAATGTGTTACAGACGCAGAGGGAAAGGGCAGATGAGAACACAGTTCGTTCTAGCTTTGATAAGTGATGCTGTCTGTGATGTCTTTGATGCTCAGAAAGGCATGCAAGGTAGGAAAAGTCTCAATTAAAGGGGCGGTGATGAGGTATGAGGGGACGTTTAATCTGAGAGCTCAGGCTGGTGGGATCAACAGAGACTTAAAGGCCAGGGCACAGGCTAATCATACGCTACAAGGTTGACTTTCAATTAGTAGCAGTGAATGGAGGAGAGAGGAGGCTTTGTCTGCCGACAGATGCATAAACACTAAGTTGTCTGCCTGTTCTCAAACTGTGCCGACACAGTCTAACCAGCAGTGAACACGCAAAAATCACTGAAAATGACACCAGTGCTACGTCTAATTTTTTAAATTTAGTATTTTGCTTTACTGTGCTGCTGTGTTTCAAAAATGGGCATCTACAAGGTTCAAATCATTTTCAGATGATCTGAAAATATATTAGCAGATTTTTGACACTTGTTTTGGCTGTGTAATCCATCTTTTTGAACCTGTATCCAGTGTTATGAGGAAACAGAGTGGTCTTTTAAATCAATTTGCAATTAATCTGCATTAGAAGGAAACAGTAGTTTGTCACAAACAGTAACATAGACCTCGTGTTCAGTGTGACTGCGAATCAGCTACATTTGGATTCTGTGCTGAAATGAAAAGGGGCTAGTGGTTGCCTGCATTAGTAGGTCTTACAAAAGTCTGGCAGTCTTCAGATATTCTAAAAATAATAAAAATACAAAGCAGGGCCTTTTAAATAGTGTCAGGGTAATTGAAGTCATCAAAAATCAACAAAAGTCAAAGAATAATACTGTCCGACATGCATTTCCCCCTTTAAGATCTGCTAGGTCCAGTTGGCCACCACGTGCTACAATGCATTAAGTTGACCCTTGGTCACTTATTATCTGTCTTTGTGTTTTTAACAGAGCGAAGAATTCCACATTTACACCCAGTACTGCACCAACTACCCACGGTAAGACGATGAAAATGTCTGTTTATGTCTCCGACTCTGCTCGTTCAGTGCAACAGCCCATTGTACAAAATGCATCTCTTCATTGTCCCGGTTATCCCATCTTGATCTCACCTCCACACACACTGGCCCTCCCAGCATCTCACATGGCTCTTTTGTGGATCAGTCACTGCATTACCTTTCCCCCCGCCTCCCTCTCCTGACAAACTGACACACTCTATAGAAGTCATCTCAGCAGGAGTCAAATTGTCTACTGGCTGTTGTGCCTCAGGGTCTCCGTACCTCCCCTCCCCTCCCTCCTTCTTGCTCCATTTTTTTCCCTCCATTCTTTTATTCGCAGCCTATTGACAGAGTTACAGCTCGCATACTGACAGATGGGGTATTATAGTTGTCACCTTATCATACCTAACACTGTTAATGTTTTATTCTGCTTTGTGTGAGCGTTGTCCTAAGGGAGACCGCTGTGGATAGCTTGGGTGGAATAATGTGGAGGTTTTTTTGTGTGTGTGTGATTAAATAGGCTGAAACATGACGCTATTCTTCAGGCCAGGTTATACTGCACCTACAACACACACCTTTTCACTCAGCTCACCATTTTAGCAGTAGGATAAGAAATGCACATGAGGAAGTCACTAATTAAAAGCTAATGACGACTGGATAAATGTCCATTTTGTGTGTGTGTGTGCACGCATGTATGAGGGGCTATTGTCAGCTGTTTGAGATAGACCTTCTCCCACATCCACACCACAGCTGGTGACCCCAATCAAGGTCACACACGACACATATACACACACACACGTAGGAGACAATTACACACCAAAACATGCACACACACAGAGGCTGCAGATGTGTCATGGTCATGCTGAACTCTAAGGTCAGGTTTCCTCCAGAACAATGTGAGGCCTGTGTGGAGCTGCACTGGAATTTAGACATGCAGACATACATGCACACACACACACACACACACACAGACAAAAGAGACAAGCTTTGAGCAACTCAGAGCTTTCGATGTCTTTTTCCGCTGTGCTTGTGCATGCACACACAGACATATAGCCTCCATTCTTGGGTGAAAAGGCCCTTTCTTCCTCCGTAAGCCAAAACCAGCTCAACTCACAAGTAAAATGTGATCT